>CAWUPB010000351.1:7101113-8308336 GCA_963924115.1 Dovyalis caffra
ATTGAGGGCTTCTCTAAGATAGCAATACCTCTTACTAACTTAATGAAGAAGAGTATTAAGTTTCAATGGATGGACAATTATGAGAATAGTTTTCAAGAATTGAAATGGAGGCTAATCACGGCCCCAATACGAACCATTCCATCCGAAGATGGGAACTTTGTGGTGTATAGTGATGCTTCCAAGAATGGGTTAGGAGTGGTGCTAATGCGGAATGGAGGGGTGGTGGCCTATGCTTCCCGACAATTTAAAGAATACAATCGAAATTATCCAATGCATGATCCGGAATTAGTGGTGGTCGTCTTTGCCTTGAAAATTTGTTGACATTATTTATATGCAGCAAAATGTGAGATATATAGGGACCATAAAAGTTTACGATATATCTTCACACAAAAGGAGTTAAATATAAAGCAAAGGAGATGGTTAGAGTTAGTAAAAGACTATGATTACATAATCAACTATCACCCGGGAAAAGCCAATGTCGTTGTTGATGCTTTAAGTAAAAAATCCATGGCGACGATGCGGATAATTCAATTGATAATCTTAAGGGATTTACAACGATTAAAGTTAGAGATCATGCCAATAAGCCACGAAGCACTTTGTTAGCCCCGTTAGTCTAGCCAACCCTACAAGAAAGAGCTCAAATGGGGCAACGAAACGGACGAAAGACTAAGGGGATTGAATAAAAGTATAGAGACGAGAAAGGAAACAGATTTTGTTATTGATAATAAATGGGTAGTTAGATTTAAGGGAAGGCTATCTCGTCCCATCGGTGGAAGATTGGAAGGAGGAAATTCTAAGGGAGGCACATGCAACTCCATACTCGATCCATCTAGGTAGTATAAAAATGTATCGTGATCTAAGATGATGTTTTTTTCCCGGTTAGGACCACTTACAACCTAAACCAATATGCTCGGTTGTATATTGATGAAATTGTAAGGTTGTATGGGATTCCGGTCTCAATTGTATTAGATCGTGATCCCGCATTTACTCGAGCATTCTAGAAGAGTTTACATAGAGGCATGCATACGAGCTTAAACTTCAACACGGGTTACCATCCACGGATCGACGGATAATCCAAATGGGTCATTCGGATTTTTTAAGACATGTTATGAGCATATGTCCCGGATTGGTTTGAGAAATGGAGAAAATATGTATGATTAGTTGAGTTTACGTATAACAATAGCTATTAATCATCAATTAGGATGGTTTCTTATGAAGCCTTGTATGGAAGATGATGTAGATCCCTAGTACACTAGGATGATATAGGAGAAAGAAAGTTGTTAGGGCTATAACTAGTGCGAGCAAACAATTGAGATAGTCGATAAAATCCACCAATGGATGAAAATGACTTAAAGTAAATAGAAAAGCTACATCGAAAAAAGGATGAAGGATTTGCAATTTATAGTTGGTGATCACGTTTTCTTAATGGTTGTACCAATAAAAGTTGTATTGCGGTTTGGAAAGAAAAGGAAGTTGAGTACATGATACCTTGGACCATTCAAGATACTTGATCGGGTAAGCGATAAGACATATCGTCTGTTGCTACCGCCATCTTTAGCGAGAGTTCATAATGTGTTTCGTGTGTCCATGCTAAGAAAATGCATTGGAGAGCCTAACTAGGTCTTAGAAACAACACCAATTATGTTTCATGTGTCCATGCTAAGAAAATGCACTCGGAAAGACTAGTTCAAATTCTAGATCAACAAGTTAAGCAACTAAGGAATAAAGAAATTGCCTTAGTCAAGGTTCTATGGGAGAATCACAACCTCGAAGAGTTCCATGGAAATAAGAGGAAGAAATAAAAGACAAATACCCAAAATTACTCAACCGAGTCAATTTCGAGGATGAAATTTCTTTTAAGGAGGGGAGAAATGTAAACCCCGTGAAAATTCTTGATCATATAAATATACATACCGGACTATTCATAGATATTTATCCTAATTATGGGTGTCATCTATGTGACATGTTAAGATTTTTATGGTATGAATATATATGGTGGTTATAGGAATATTTTGGTGTGTATGTAAGAATTTAGGGGGATAAATTTCAAGTAAGTTAGCTAGTTATTTATTTCCTTTAACACTTACCAAGAATATGCCATGAAATGGAAAAGTTGTCTAAATAATTGGAGAGGGCCAAAATTTTGAAGGAATGCTGAAATTCTTGGACTAAAATACCCTTAAGATTATTTTTAATTCCATTACCCATCCCGAAAATTCAACTTGACACCTAAGCTTCTTCATTCTTCCATTTGAAGGACACCTCATCACTTTGATTTCTAAACCTCGCCACCTAGCCTTCCATTATCTACTATCACTTTACACCTTATCAACTTAGTTTAGGACACTTATTATTGTATTTAATGAAGGAAGAAAGTTGGATATATATATATATAAGAGACCATATGGCCAGCCGGACTTTAGAAAGTTTAGCTCACCAAAAATTGAAAGAAAACAAAATTGAGAGAGAGAAAAATGAAAAAAAAAAAGAGGAAAGAAAGAAAGAATAAAGGGGAAGAAAAGACTAAGGGATTTTCTCCTAACTTTGAACTAAGTAGGTAGGTTTTCTTTTATGTCCTCTAATGTTGTTTTTATGCATTTAATTTATGCAAGTAACTTGAGACATTGGTTATGTTGCTATGAGTTGCTTGTGTTGGTATGATGTGTTGATGGTTTGATGTGGATCTTCTTGTTGGACTTGTGTATGTGATGAATTGTTGAAGCCTATAAAGCTTTGTGTATGTCCAAGTGTGTGTTGATATGTTTGGTATAAAAAAAGGTGCTTGGATTGAAATTTGGTTGGATTAAACCATGGTTGAGATGGATTTGGAAGGAATGAGTTTCTAGGGTATGTTTTAGGAAACCCATTCGGCCTAAATGTCAAAAAGGGAAAGATTGGACCTTTTATGTAATTACGAACCTCGAACTTAATTTTCACTCACCTAGGTATACATTAGGATGAAACAAAACTTCATTGTAATGAAAGAAAATTCCTTCCCACGTTTTGGGGACCATTCGGCCTAAACCCTAATTTTTGGGATTTGAGTTCCACTCATCCTAATTGATAATTAATGGTTCAATTATTCCTAAATATATATAAATTAAAGTGTAGAAAGGTTATACTTCAAGGAAAATGGAAATTTTGACTTAGACTGGTTAGAAGCTAAATTTGACCATGCATGACAAAATACGATCTAAGAGAGAGATTCCACCTTATATGCGATTTAAATTGGCCCATAAGGCTAACATCTACATAAACTAAGTGTAGGTAGAATTTAACGAGAAGATTGACTAATTACATGAAGAAAGGTACTTACGTATGAAGTAAAAGTTTATACCGAATACAAATTGGTGATAATTTTTCTTGGGATGAATACTATGTAAACGAGATGAACTATATCTCGAAATCTTATGCATAGATTGAATTCCAAGAATGGGTTGAGAATTTAGGGTTTGGTAACCATGATTGTGTGAATGTGATAATTAAAACATCATGTGCATCATATACATTTGGGGGTGGATTGAATTGAATTGAGAAAGAACATTTGATTGAGACTTAATGAGGTTTGGTAATCAAACTAGATTAAATGGGTATTAGCAATGAAGCTATGTGCATGTTCTATTAATTAATTACACCATTAGGCGATGGATAATTTCGCTAACCGTGTGCTATAATAAGGGATAATTCTATTATTAGTAGTAGGTGATTCGGTAATCACCGAGAGTTGAAAATAGAGCGAACTTGCTAATACCTAGGGTACTCGAACTAAACTTGATGGGGAAAGGTAGAGTAATAGGAAACTATGGCATATCACATGCATCACCCTACTTATTGAGCTTTGGGTCATTTTGTTGTTGTAAATGTGTGATGTAACAAATAATGGCAAAGATAATTCAGTTGAGGATGCTCGTCAGTTCTCACTACAAGAGGCTCATATGTTACTTGAAAATATATAATTCTCTTTTGGTTGTAAATTAAGGGGTATGGTGTCTATTAGTGGATAAAAGGCATCTTAGACATTTTGTAATTTTCTATAGCTCGTATTTTTTAACGGTACATAAATTATATTGTATGCACTCCATAGTTATGTATTATGGAGGTGAGTTGGGATTTTAGTCTTAACAATGTAACAAACCTAGCCACACCTCTTAGGAAATTGGTAACGGAGTTGGGGGCGTTACACCCTCTCCCTCTCCTCCTCTATCCCTCTCCCTCTCCCTCTCTCCCTCTCTCTCCCCCACCCCCTCTCCCTCTCCCTCTCTCACTCTCTTTCTCATTCCCTCTCTCAACCTCCTTCTCTCTCTCACTCTCTCCCTCCCTCGCTCTATCTCTCTCTCCCTCTCTCCCTCCCTCTTAATCCCCCTCTCTTTTCTCTCTCCCTCCGCTCTCCGTCCCTCTCTTTCCATCACCTCCCTTCCTCTCTCTACATGTCTCTCTTCCTCCCTCTCCCTCTCCTTCTCTCTCTTCCTCTCTCTATCCCTTACTTTCTCCCTCTCTTTGTCTCTTTGACACTCTCCCTCTCTCTATCTCGCTCCCTTATCACTCCATCTCTCTCCCTATCTCTTTCCTTTTCTCTTGCTCTCAACCTCTCTATCCCTATCCTTCGTCCCTCTCTCTCTCCCCCTATCTCTCTCTATCCCTCTTTTCCTCCCTATCACCCTCTCCCTCTCCCTTTTCCTCTTTATCTATCTCATCCTTCCTTCGGCTTTCTCTATCCCTCACTATCTCTCTTTTCCTCCCTCTCACTTTAACACTCTCTCTCCTCTCCTCTCGCCCTCTCACCCCCTTCCTTCCCTCTCGCCTCGTTCCCCTAATCTTCCTCTCTATCCCTCTCACTCCTACTATCCCACTCTCTCCCCCTCCTTCCTCTCTCTTCCTCTCCCCGCCCCCCTCTTTCCCTCTCTCTCTCTCCCTCGCCCTTTCTTACTCTCTCACCGTCTCTTTTCCCTAATCTCTCTCCCTTTCTCCCTCTCTCTCTCTCCTTCTCCCTCTCTCACTCATTCTATCTCTATCTATCCATCTCACCCACTCTCTTGCTATCTCTCTCTCCCTCTCTTTTCCCCTTCCTCTCTCTCTCCCTTCCTCGTTTCCTCTCTCCTCCTCTCTCTCTCAATCCCTCCCTCACTCTCTCTCCCTCGCTCTCTCCCTTACACTCTCTCTCCTACCTTCTCTCTCCTTCTATCTCCCCCTCTATCTCCCTCTTTCTCCCCCTCTCCCTCTCTCTCCATTCTCCTCCTTTCCTTCTCTCCCTCTCCCTCTCCCTCTCTCTCACCCTCCCCTTCTCTCCCTCACCCTCTCTCTCTCACCTTCTCTATCTCTTCCTCTCCTCCATCTCCTCCCTCTCCCTCTCTCCTTCTCCCCTCTCCCATGTCACCCTCTATCCCTTACTCCTCCCTCTCTCCCTCTCTCTCTTTCCCTCTATCTCCCCTTGCTCTCCTATCTCTCCTTCTCTCCTTCCCTCTCTTTTCCCTCTCTTTATCACTCTCTCCCTCTCTCTTCCTTCCTCCATCTCCCACTCTATATCCCTTATTCTCTTTATATCTCCCTCTCTTCCTCTCTAGCTCCCTCTCCCTCTTTATCCATTTTTCCTCTCCCTTTCTCTCTCTCCATCCCTCTCCCCACTCCCCATCCTTCTCTTTCTCTCTCTTCCTCTCCCTCTCCTTCTCTCTTTCCCACTCTCTCTCCTCTCCTTATCTCTCTCGTCCCACTCCCACTCCCACTCCCACTCCCTCTCTCGCTCTCCGGCTCCCTATCTCTCTCTATCTCCCTATCTCCCTCTCCTCCCTCTCCCTCTCCCTCTTTCCCACATTCTCCCTCTATACCTCACTCTCTCTCACTCTCTCCCTCTTTCCCTCCCTCTATCGCACTCTTGCTCTCTCCCTTCCTTCCCCTTTCTGTTTCTCTTTCCCTCTCCTCCCATCGCCCGCCTCCCTCTCTCTACATGTTTCTCTTCCTCCCCCTCTCATTCTCTCTCTTCCTCCTTCTCTCTCTTCCTCTCTCTATCTCTCTCGTTACTTTCTCCCTCTTTTTCTCTCTCTAACTTCTCCCTCTCTCTATCTTACTCCACTATCTCTTAATCTCTCTCCCTCTTTCTTTCCCTTTCTCCCTCTCTCAACCTCTCACCCTATCCTTCTATCCCTCTCTCTCTCTCCCCCTCCCTCTCTCCATCCCTCTCTTCCTCCCCGTCGACCTCTCCCTCTCTCTTCCTCTCCATCTATCTCAACCTTCTATTGGCTTTCTCTCTCCCTCGCTATCTCTTATTTCCTCCTTCTCATTTTCACACTCCCTCTCCTCTTCTCTCTCCCTCTCTCCCCCTTCCTTCCCTCTCCCTCGCTTGCCCAATCTCCCCCTCTATCCCTCTCATTCCGACTATCCCTCTCTCTCCCTCCTCCCTCTCGTCTTCCTATCCCTTTTTCCCCCTCTCCCTTTCTTTACCTCTCTCTCCCTTACCCTCTCTTGCTCTCTCACCCTCTCTTTCCCCTAATCTCCCTCCCTTTTCTCCCTCTCTCTCTCTCTCTCCTTCTCCCTCTCTCACTCTTCCTCTTTCCATCTCTCCCTCTCACCCTCTCTCTTATTACCTCTCTCTCCCTCTCTCTTCCCCTTCCTCTCTCAATCCTTCTCTCTCTCTCCCACTCTTGCCCTCTCTATCACCCCCTCGTCTCTCTCTATTCCTCGCTCCCTCTCTCCCTCTCTCTCTTAAGCCCTCACTCTCTCTCCCTCCCCTTCTCCCTTACAATCTCTCTCTTTCTCTTTCTCTTTCTTTCTATCTCCCCTCTATCTCCTTCCTTCTCCCCCTCTCCCTCTCTCCCTCTTTCTTCCCCTCTCCCTCTTTCTCCCCCTCTCTAAATCTCCATATTTCTCTCTCCCTCTCTAAATCTCCATCTCACCCTCTCCCTCTCTACCTCTTCCTCTTCCTACCTCTCTCCTCTCCCCTTTTTCCTCTTTCGCTATCCCCCTCTCTCACCCCCTCTCTCCCTTTCTCTCTCCTCTTCCCCTTTTCCTCTCTCTCTATCCCTCTCTCTCTCACCCCCTCTCTCCCTCTCCTTCACCCTCTCTCTCTCCCTCACCCTTTCACTTCTTCATCTCTCCCTCTACTCCATCTTCCCCTCTCCTTCTCTCCTTCTCCCTCTCTCCTACTCTCTCCCTCCATCCCTTACTCTCTCTCTCGGTCTCCTTTTCTCTCCCCGCCTCTCCCACTGTCTCCTTCCTTTTCTCTTCCCTCACTCTCCCATCTCTCCTTCCCTCTCTCTTTTCCTCTCTCTATCTCTCCCTCCCTCCCTCTCCCTCCCTTCATCTCCCACTTTATGTCCCTCGTTCTCTTTATATCTATCCCTTTTCCTCTCTCCCTCCTTATCCCTCTTTATCCCTCTCTCCTATCCCTTTGTTTCTCTACATCCCTCTCCCTCACTCCCCAACCTTCTCTTCCTCTCTCTTCCTTTCCCTCTATTTCTCCCTCTCTCTATCACACTCTCACTCCCTCTTTATCTCCTTATCTCTCTCCATCTCCCTCTCCTCCCTCTCCCTCTCCTCCTTTCCCACATTCTCCCTCTATACCTCACTCTCTCCGTCTCTCCCCCTCCCTCCCTCTCTCAATATCACTCCCTCTCCCACCCGCTCCCTCTCTCCCTCTCTATAACTCTCCCTCTCCCTTTCCCTCTCCCTCTCTCTCTCACTCTCTCTCCCCTTCTCTCTCTCTCTCCATATCTCTTTTCCTCCATTTCAATACTCATTGAGTCAAGATTTAGTTCCTTAAACCGAACTAACCCATCCTTAAGTGCTAATAGCTCGCCTCCGAGTTAGTTCCCTATAGTAGTGTGCAAAACCAATGATCAAGGAGCCTAAAAGGTCTCGTATTACTCCAACATCTATATAAAATCCATCTCTAGTTGATCCATCAACATTTAATTTAAATTGACAAAAAGGTGGTGGTTCCCACTTGATACACTTCCCTCTCCTAGCTTTCGACGAGATTGGCATGACACCTAACTCCGGTAACTTTTTTATACCGATCACATTCGAGGCTTTTTTGCCACAAATAAGCTACACATATCCCATAGGTCGTCAATCACTCATCTCACTATATCACCTACTATCATTGGTTTATCTTCATATTTTACTTTACACTTACTTTTTCGTAACTCCCATAAGAGAAAACAATTGAGCAATGAACGAGGACATCCACGTCTATACACACTCTAAAAAATTCCACCTATCGCCACACCCAAAGATTCTTCCAAAATGGCCCCCACTTACCTCGTAACCCTAAGATTCTAAAAACAATTGCGACATGATTCCTACCTTATGATTTGAGCGAAGCATAGGCAAATTAACACTATTGGAATGTGTAGATCCCGAATACGAGAGTCAACTATAAAGCACCTCTAAACCATTCCACATAAACACAGCCACCCTTATTGGAATGTAAGGGTTCCAAATCCAAGAAGCCTATGCCAATCTAGGATAATGATGATGGATATAATTCCAATATGCTTTAGTCTCAAAGTCCCCCGATTGCATAAGGGTGCAAATCAATCTATCCTCTATTGAGTTATCAACCTTTATACATTTCACTTCTTAACTAATCCAAGATGGAATGAAAGAAAGGAAACCATCCAAGTACTTACAATCCTTCTACCACTGTGAGCCTTATATCTATAACTAACAAAGACTCTAAAACCGCACCACACTAGTTAACACCTCGAAAAGAAACTCGCTACCTTTCCTATGATCCATTGGCTAACCAAAACCAAGGATTGTAAGTATGGAAAAATGCTTTTTGAAATATGTGAGGACGTACTTGAAAGCTTCCTCATATCCCCATACTCGACACATAAAAATCAAGCCTAAAGGCTTAATCCGTAAATATAAGACCAAGTTAACTTTGTTTGCGAGTGCTACCATCACTTGCTCTAATCCACCTTTCTTAAATAGAGAATAGGCCTCGCCTCTAAGAGACCCAAGTGATGGTGATTTTCCCTAGAAGAGCTCTATAGAAAGTTAGCCATTTGACTCTCAATCCTCTAAAGTGTGCCTTTACGCTCGAGAATAGCAAATAACACATGAATTAGTATGCTACTAATAACCGATCGGAGTAAAGTCAATCCGGCACCAAAGGATAATAAATTTGCTTTCCAACCACAAAAATGCTACTTAATCTTCATCTCCAATGGTAGAAAGTAAAATTGATGCATTCTACTTGTGAAGAAAGGAAGACTCGAATACTATAATAGGAATTAGAAATGACCACATCCCGTGTACTACTTTATCGAAGCTATTTTTTTGTGATGACATATTTTTAAGGGTGTAGAATCCACTCTTAGCCATATTAAGTAATTGCCTTGAGCACTCCTCATACCTGCAAAACAAACCCCTCAACTATGTTAGAGACCATTTAGATCCATTCATGCTTAACAGTATGCCATCCGTATAGAATCGATGAGAAATTAATAAAGCTCCCCATAGCAACTAATATGGCTGAATTCAACCTTCCATAATAAATTTTTTAAGGTTAACTGAAATGACTAGCTAGACTAAAATAGATAGCGAGAGGTGATAAAGGGTCCCCTTGCTGAACACACCTATATGATTTAAAGAATTTGAAGTTTCTTCACTAAATCCGAATTGTATACCACATGTTATTGAGACTTTTATACACCAAGTCAAACTAATTTTCACTAAACCCCATCACATACATGACTTTAATAGAAAATGCCACTTAAACCTATCATAAGCTTTCAACAATCTAGTTTAACAATATGAATATCCCCATGAACTTTCCTCTTTAAATCTGCTACCATCTATTGGATCGGAGCCACATTTTTTATGAAGCTCTATCCTTTAACAAAACCAGACTTGTTTCGGATCAATTAAACTATTATGGACTACAATTAGCCTATTAGATAAGATTTTCAAAATAATTTTGCAACTAAAATTAGATGGACTTATTAGTCCGAAGTCACTTAGGGAACTCGAGTTTTCCACCTTTGGAATCAAGACTAGGATGCAAGAACACATACCCCTGGGGATCTAAACTCCCCTAAAAAATATTGCACTACTACAATAACCTCAAATGAACCACATTCTAGCATCCTTTGTAAAAGTGTTCGATGAACCGATCCCATCCTAGTGCACTAGATGCATTCAATCCATCAATGGCATTCAAAATTTTTGGTTCTAATGAAACATCTATTAGCTCGTACATTTATGTCCTCTATGATGCTCCTTGGAACCCCGCAAACAAAGAATCATGGTTTATTATTTGTCCAGTCAAAAATAAAACTAGAAATAGCTAATCACCTTAGCCCCTATCTTAGACACATCTTTCATAAAATTCTTGTCCTGTTTACGTAGTCGTAAGGTCATCATCCTCACATTGTCTTTAATACATGCATGAAAGAAATTTATGTTTCTATCCCCCTTAACAACCCATTTAATTCATGTTTTTTGTCTTAACATTTACTCATCCCACCAGATTAATCAAGGTAATTTAGCTTTTCTATCTTGAAGAATATTAGTCGGTTGAACATTCTAGGGACGAAGGAAAGGTAGAGAGAGAGTGGGGAGAGAGAGGGAAAAAGTAAGAGAGATATAAGAGAAAAGGTGTAGTGCCCTCGGCTCCCTTGTTGAGTACCTAAAAGGCATGGCTAGGTACGTCACGGTTTATAAATCGAAGTCTCAAATTTACTCCCATGCACATACACAATGTATTGAATATCATTACAAAAGTTACAAAATAATGTAGGTATTATCACAGGAAAAAGTGAAACTTATATTTCACGTGTCACACATGACCCGTTTTTCCAGGTGGAACCAAGTTACTTCATTATCGGCATTGTTATTGACTCTATTTGTCATGGCATGAAATAAACACAAAGTGAGCCAAAGCTCGGTAAGTAGGGTGATGCACGTGATATGCAATGATACTCGACTCCCCCACCTTGACTCATCAAATTTTAATTTTGGGTACCCTAGGTATTTAGTAGGTCTACTTTATTTTTAATCTAAGTGATTACCAAATCACCTTCTATTAATAATGGAATGATCCCTTATTGTAGCCACTATTAGTGGGAGTCCATTGTCTAACCGTGTAAGCACACGACTTAGAATACGCACACAGTTGAATTGCTAATACCCATTTAATCCAATAGGTTACCAAACCTATCCAATTCCATCCGATTCAGTTACCGGACCTCATCGTTTTTGACTCAATGGTTTTTCTCAATTTAATTCTTCCCATATGCTCATGATGCACGTGATGCTCGTATTTATTACTTTTAACCAATTATGGGTACCAATCCCTTATTATTACATCATTCTCACAACCCGATGCACATTTGAGATTTTATATGTTTCTCATAGATCTTTCATGATATCCCTCGAGAAAATACCATGTCCACCCATTGGTATGAATCAATTCATAATTTTACTTTGTACGTTCTCGTCTTTCCCTACGTACACGAGTGAGTCTAACTTTGGATTTCAATATACTACATAGTATACATCACCTTCCATCCTAACAGTTTATTGTAACATACTAAAGATGAAACTTCTTTTTAATCCAAACTTTAGCCTCGCAATCGAATTTTAGCCTCTAATGGATCTAGGTCTTAATCCTAGTTTTTCTTGAATTCTCACTTTCTAATACTTCATTTTATCCCCCTTAGGATGCAATTAAGCCATTAATCATGAATTTGGATGGTTGGAACTCAATTTCTAAAAGTCGGGTTGAAACCGCATGTTTCCTAGTAAAAACCAAAATTTTCATCTTTCTTAGGATCTAACCTTTCTACACTTTATTTTATACTTATTTAGGTATATTTAAACCACTTATTCATAACTTAGGTGAATGATATTCAAAGGTCAAATTCTAGGGTTTGTCCGTCTAATAGCAGACAAAGGTTTGTCTTTTATTCCTAAGTCCTTTCTTTCCATCTTAATATACTAAATTATACTTAAGTGAATTACCTTGAAAGTCTAAATCTTTGGGTCCATAAACATAAATCTAATCTAGGCCATTTTAGTACCAAAGTCCAATAAGATTTCCTTAGGATATCCAAGCCCATTTTGTTTTAATCCAAGTCCATTTGTTTTAACCCTAGTCCATTCACAAATATCTTCCAAACCCATATGGTTAGAACCAAATCAACCCATCACACATGCATAAACATCCATCATCATACCTATATATTGCATACTTATACATTTCAACATAAAGTTTACCATGAAATGCACATCAAACAACCATACTAGATCCATCAACAAAACATCATAGATCCATCACCAAAAACATCAAAATATAACATCAACACAAACTACCATCACCACATATTACATGGCTTAAAACAAAACTCATAAAATGAACATGGGAATTTAAATTTTAAGACAAAAATAAAGCTAAATAAAATTTGGTTACAATGATATATGCTTGCTTAAGATTTCCTAGACTTTTCCTTCTTTTCTTCCTTTCTTTGTTTCCTTCCTTTTTCTCTTTTCCTTTCTCTCTTTCTTTCCCTCACAATCATATTTTCTCTCCTCTCTTTGAAAGCTACGGTTTTGGTCTCCAAAAATGCTAAGTTTTCATCTTTCTCACACTTTTTAAATCGCACTTTCTAAACCATTTATTTCTTTCATGTATTAGTATGCCAAGTGTCCAAATTTTATGGTAAAAAGAAGTCAATTGATCGAGACAAAAGGGAGGCAAGTTGACGTGTGTAGCTTTCCAAAATTGAGTGAGATAGTACAAATGGAAGTATGATGGAAGATTTTATGTCACATCACTAACTAAAGATGGAAACTAAAAGATAACTAAACTACCTAAACTAACCAACTTCCTTAGCTCATTTGGTTCCTAAAATTCAGCCATTCACCTTATTTGGGTAGTTCTTTTACTTGCATGGTCTTTTAAAATATCAAATAATGGGAAAATAAATAATTACTACTTAAATTCTCATAAAGGTATTCCTATGCATACTTCCATAAACCTTAGATGTTTTTAACCCCATAAATATAAAATAAAATTACACATAAACTATACTCACATAAAAAAGGATATTTTAGTAGATATTCCTATTGAAAATTAAAATTATGGTTGTGACGCCCCCACCCTAGGCCACTCTCTAGTACCCAAATAGGAGTAACTAGGCAAGGAGCACATCACGTTGACATAACCAATTTATGAATTAACCTCAAACACGTATGTGCTTATAGATTAAGAATTTATCGTACAATGAAACATGTAAAAATATTTTACATAATGTTAACAAAACGAGTGAAAGAAATTTAAAGATTTATTTACAATAACACTATTAAAATATATATCGACCCCCAACCCTAAGATTTTTTTTATCGAGAGAAATTTCGGCACACTTGTGTCACATGTGAGCCTTTTGGAGGTTTCGGTAGCATCCTTAATATTTTGACTTGTTCCTATCATAGAATGAAAATAATAACAAGATGAGCTAAAGCTCAGCAAGTAGGGTGATGCAAGTGATATACAATGCGATTCTGTTTCCCATTTTGCCCATCAATTTTAATTCGAGTACACGGTTAGCGGAATTATTCCTCGCTCAATAGTGTTAGTAATAGAGCACGAACATGGTTCATGCTGCTACCCATCCGACCAACTCGGTTACCAAACCACATTTTTCTCATGACTTAATGATTTTTCTTGTGTCATAACACCCCTTCGATGCACATGATGCACATGGTTCATGCTAACACATTCATTACATTCAATCATTCATGGATACTATACCTTACACTTTCATTCCTCCAATCCGTACGAGATTTCATAATCCAACCCACAATGGGTTTCCAAGCCGAACCCATATAGGGTTTCCAAATCAAACCCACACGGGGTATCACATATTTGTTTTTCATACTTATTAGGGTATACTTAAACCATCAATTATGGAAATTGAAGGATGGGAATCCAATCCCCATAGTTTAGGGTTTATTACAAGGCAGACCTTTAATCAAGTAAGTAACATACCCATTTATGAGCATAATTAAATCCTATATTTTTTTTATTAGAAACTAGACATATTGATTCATAACATATCCAAAAAGTAAATTTAGATACTAAACATACAATTTGTAACATAATTTTGAAACTTAAGAAGCAATCTATCCAAGCAGTAGTTCCTCCCGAACAGTCTCGTACTAAAAAAGAAATAACTTTTTATACATAAGCCTAATGATACAAATATTTTATAGGTGGTTAGTTAAGACATGGGTAAATAACTTTTATTCTTTGAGTTTCACCTAGAAATCATTCTAAAGGCCTTGAATAGGTAGTACCAAATGCGGACATAAAGTACTCCTAACTAACCCTATTTTAACCATACATTCCAACCCCATATTAACCATGTTTTAGTCCAATTAAATTCAGTCCAAGTCCAATCAAAATCATCACCATATACTTGGACATCCATAAAACATCACAAACACAACATCCACACAAAGATCAAACCAATATATCACAAATCCACCAACAAAACCAAGCTTACAATACAATCGATAATACAACCAATCCACATCTTAAATAACTTAAAAAGAGGACTAAATGCATGAAAATAAACCTACTTACCTTGCTTTAGTTTCCTTAAGGTTGTTTAGGTTCTCCCCTTCTTTCTTTCCTTTCCTTTCTCTTCCTTTTCTTTCCTTTTTCTTTCTCTCCTCACTATCACGTTTTTCTCTCTTGTGTGTTACGGGTTTCTTTCCTTTTTGCCTAAACCTTCAGCCAACTTCCACTCTTTCTATATATATATATAAATCCCATTTCCTTTCCCTAAGTATAAATACATGTGGCTTAAATTTATTTGGTAAAGTGTAAAGTAAATGGATATTTCATGAAGCAATGGACGGATTTGCATGACATCTACAAGTGAGTCGGCATGGTGAGTAGTCTTAGGGAATTTAATGAAATTGATAGGTGTCTCAACCTTTTAATTAAGTTAAATAAACCCTTATAGTATCTTATTTCATATATTAATTAAGCTAATTAAGTCCCTAAATTCGTTTGGTCCCAATTACACACACACATCTCAAGTCTATTTGAAGAAGCTATCTTATAGGACAACCTCTTCTCCAATAGAAACGTTCCACTTATAGACACCATTAAATCCTATGATTTTTATAAGAGAAACTAGACATATCAAGCTAACACATAAAAAAAATTTAGATCAAAATAACCAACAAACAACTCACAATGAAGTTTTAAATTTTAAAGTTTAAGAATAAATCGCTCGAGCAGGATTGTGTCTAAAATGATATGTAATAATACGGGTATACCTTTTTATATATAAATCTAGAAATCACCAACTCTTATATAGAGATATTAAACACGTAAAAAAAAATTTTATGCTTTAATTTTTTCTCAAAAAGCAATCTAACATCATCAAATAAATCCCACAAGATTCGGGCGATTCTTCTCCCGAATTTCAGCGAAATGCATTTCAAAACAACCCTCACCATAATGGATATAAATCTTAATGTATCAGTCCAAAAATTATGAAATGTTATAGAGAGATCTTAGAGACATAGAGGAAAAACTTTCATTCTTTGAGTTTTAATAAAAAATCACTCCAAGTGCCTCAAATAAATCATATAAAATTTCGGATAGAATGTAATCCTCAAAACATCGATTTTACATACTTAATTTGTTTAATAATTAAATCACTAATCTCAAGCATAGTAACTTTAATTTCACATAATTCATTCATTTCAGGCAATAATTTCTCATAATGTAATGAGAATTATACTTACACTTAATATATGCATACATATACATATTCTAATACGTGTCGCTTTACGGTTATAGATTTTTACAAGGGTTACAATGGCATATCGAAATTCTTTTTCCTCCTCACACAAACACAAAGCATATTACTATATCTAAGTATTAATCAAACTTAATACTTTATATATAGATATAATATATCAGTACGTATAGCTAGGTTAAGAAGTTTCATGGGGGTTACATTTCTCCCCTCCTTAAAAGAAATTTCATCATCGAAATTGGTTTATACAAATAACTCGGTTATTTCCTTTTCATTTTCTCTTCTAGTTCCTAGGTCATTTCTTCAAGGTTATGATTCTCCTACAAAACTTTAACTAGTGCAATGTCTTTATTCCTTAGGTGTTTAAGTCGTCGATTGAGAATCCGGATTGGTCTTTCCTCGTATGTTAAGTCCGGGGTCAAGGTCGGTGGCACTACCTCCAAAACCTAACTAGGCTCTCCGATACTTTTGCTTAACATGGATACGTGAAAGACATCATATACTTTTGACAAGGCTGATGGTAGCAATAGGCGGTATGCCTTATCGCCTATACGATCAAGTATCTCAAATGATCTAATATAACGTGGACTCAATTTGCCTATCATCCCAAATCACGGTATTCCCTTCATCGAGAAAACCATTAAGAAGATATAATCACCCACTTCAAACTCCATATCCCTTCTTCTTGTGTTAGTGTAGCTTTTCCGTCGACCTTAGTCGTTTCTTGCACCAATTCTAGGCCCAATAGCTTTCTCTCCCCTACTTTATCTCGGTGTATTAGGGATCTATATGGTCGCCCATACAAAGCCTCATAGGGAGCCATCCCAATGGACGATTGATAGCTATTGTTATAGGAAAACTCGACAAAGCATACGTACTTCTCCCATTTCTCGAACCAATCAAGAACACATGCTCGCAACATGTCTTTGAGTATCCGAATGACCCCTTCGGATTGTTCGTCGATCTATGGATGGTAAGCTATGCTAAAATTTAGCTTTTTCCCCATAGCCTTATACAAACTCTTCCGGAATGTTATAGTAAATCTAGGATCTTGATTTGACACGATTGAGACCGAGACCCCGTGTAACCTCATGATTTCATCGATATACAATCGAGCATACTAGCTCAAGCTATAGATGGTCTTAATTGGAAAAGAGTGCATCGATTTGGTTAACCTATCCACGATCATCCAAAATGGCATCCAACCCTTTTTGCGATCTTGGTAATCCCATGATAAAGTCTATAGTGATGTGTTCCCATTTCAATTGTAGAATCATTAATGGTTTTAACATTCCCGCTGAGTCGTTGATGCTCTACCTTCACTTGTTGATAGGTCTAACACCTTGCCACATAGTTCACAATGTCTTTCTTCATTCTCGACCACTAATAACTTTATCTCAAATCTCTATACATTTTAGTACTTCCTGGATGTATCGAGTACGGGGATACGTGTGCTTTTTTAGGATTTCTTCCTTCAAATATTCTATCGATGTAAAAGATAATTTTCCCCCGAATTTAACCACTCCCTTATCATCTACCATAATGTTAGACTCATTCCCAACCTCTATACTTTTCCTCCATTCTTTCGACCTTTCATCTATTTGTTGTCCAACTTGAATTCTTTCTTGTAGTGTACTGCTAAACTAATAAGGCTAACATAACGCTCCCGTAGCCCATAGGATGATCTCTAATTCCAGCTTTTATAAATCCCTCACAAGTGACAACGGATGACTTGCATCATTGTTATCGATTTTCTACTCAAAGCAATAGCAATGACATTAGCTTTTCCCGGATAGTAGTTGATGATACAATCATAGTCTTTCACCAACTCAACCATCTCCTTTACCTTATATTTAGTTCCTTCTACATGAAGATATATCATAAACTCTTCTAGTCCGTATATATCTCATATTTGGCTCCATATAAAATGTCGCCAAATCTTCAAGGAAAAGACTACTGCAGACTAACTCCAAATCATGTGTTGGATAATTCTCGCTCATATTCTTTCAATTGTTGTGAAGCATAGGCTACCACCCTTTCATTTTTCATTAGCACCTCTCCCAACCAAATCTTGGAAGTATCATTATACACCACAAAGTTCCCATCTTTGAACGAAATGGTTAGTATCGGGGCCGTGACTAACCTTTGTTTCAATTCTTGAAAGCTCTTTTCACAAGCATCAGTTCATTGAAACTTAATGCTTTCTTCATCAAGTTAGTCGTGGGCCTTGCTATCTTAGAGAAGTCCTCTATAAATTTCTAATAATAACTTACTAGGCCTAAAAAACTTCGTACCTCCGACACATTCTTCGGACTAAGCCGGTTTTGAATAGCTTCTATCTTCTTTAGGTTCAAGGCTATGCCTTCCTTCGTCACCACGTGCCTAGAAATGCTACTTGTTCTAAACAAAACTCAAACTTTAGGAATTTTGCATACGATTCGTTGCTCTCATAGTATTTGTAAGGTAGCTCATAAATGCCTCTCATGCTCTTCTTCACTCTTAGAATAGACTAGGATGTCATCAATAAACATGATGATGAATTGATCCAAAGACTCCCTAAAAACTCAATTCATCGAGTCCATAAAAGTGACTTGGAGCATTAGTAAATTCGAAAGGCATTACTAGGAACTCATAGTGGCCATATCATGTTCCGAATGTCGTCTTCTATACATCTTTTGACCTTACCCTCGGCAGGTGATACGTCATTTGTCAATCAATTTTTGAGAACACCGTCGTGCCTCGTAATTGATCAAAAAAATCATCTATTCGGGGTAATGGATACTTATTTTTTATCGTCACTCGATTCAACTCTCGATAGTCGATACACGATATCCGGCTCCTCTCCCTCTTCGTTACCAATAATATCGGAGCTTCCCGAGGGGAGGAACTAGGGCGTATGAATCCCTTATCTACTAAGTCCCGCAACCGTGTCTTCAACTCCTTCAACTCAATCGGGGCCATTCGATAGGGAGTCTTCGAAATTGGGGTTGTGCTTGGCTCTAGGTCAATCTCAAGTTCTATCTCTCTCTTATGGCATCTTGGTAAACGTTTTGAGAAATACATATAAAAATTTATGTACAACTTCGATCACTTTTGGTTTTGATTTTTGTTCCACCTAGCGATCTATCAAATATGCTAAGTATCCCAAACAACCTTTTCCTAGCATCTTTCAATCCTTTAAAGTTGAGATGGTCGATAGGGCTTGAAACTTTGAGTTAGCTTTAAACTCTAACTACCGATTCCCAAGTAAGTTAAAAGTTACCCATCTACCTCGACGATCTATCGTAGCACCATGCCTTCCCAAGATCAAATCAAAATCTTGAAGGTCTAACACTATCAAATCAGCATCTATGCTCCTATCCTAAATCTATACTTGGACACTCTTTCATTATACTCGTTGACTCCATAAGTTCTCCGGAAAGGATAGCTATAAGATACCCTACAACTAAGTCTCGGGTTTGACACTTAGGCTTTTTACTATTGTTTTTAATATTAATGAATGAGTAACACCGGAATCAATCAAAAGATAAGTAACCACACTAAGGAGTGAGACATTACCATAAATCACCATCGCGTCCCTCCGATCAGCCTCCTCTTGAATCATCGTATACACCTAAGTTGGTAACCTTTCGGGTCCTCACCTCCGCACTTGGGGGAGTTATATGATATGTGTCCTAGCTTATGACGGATATAGCATGTTCTCATATCCGATCAAAACTCCCTAGTTTGAAACCTCCCACCCCGATTACATCGAGGTTGAGTACTCATCATCTATCCCGACTAATTATCCGAGTAACGACCTCGACGTAAATGGTGCTGATCCGGCCACTCTTGTATTGCTCGGGCCACCACTTCTTATAAACTTCCCGATGGACCTCGTCTCACTAGTTTGGATGAAGAGGCTCCGGATTTAAATGCTCTATTCTTCTACTATATCTCTCTTACTATTTCTCTCTAATCTTCGTCCACCGAGCATGGCCTTGTCTTACATCTCTAGAAAGGTCCGGACAGTCGACATCCACACCATACTCCTAACTCTTAGGTTTAACCATCTTAGGAATCGATTCTTCTTTAGATTTTCGTCCCTTGCTATGAAAGGAAAAAACCAACACCCATATTCAAACTTTCGTATATACTCACCCACGGACATACCATCCCGCTTTAATTCCAAGAATTCTAGAATTTTCTTGACTTTCATATTCATTGAGAAGTATTTATTATAAAAGACCTCTTTAAATCCTTCCTAAGTCAAATGAGGCACATCCGCCATTAACCATGCGCTCTCCCACTAGGTGTGAGCATCTTTAGTCATCATAAAGATAGCGCATGATACTCATTCATTATTGGTGAATTACGAGTACTCAAAGATCACTTCAAGCGACTTAATCCATTCCTTCGCTATCATTAGGTCGAAACCCCCAATAAACTCTTAGGGATTCATCTTTTCAAATCTTTCTACTACGTCGTTTCTATGTTGAGGTGGAGGGGAGGCTATTGATGCATAGCTAGGAGTTGTCTTATTTGCTCTGTGTGGGCTTGTTGTTTTTCTTTCATTGCTTGTTACTTGTTGTTGCATTATGTCTATCGGATGATTCAATGCATCTTACACATTCTCCTTGTTCGCATTAAAGGTCCCTTCTCCTCCTACTCGTATGGGATTTCATCTTGCCATGCTTTGACTTTCTACATGTCACATTACGTTTGGGTTAGTTTTAGTATCCAAAATCTAACTATCATGCATCATACAATAGAGAATCGCCAAGAATATATAGAAAGCAAATCATAGAATACATGCCCAACATTCATAGTGACATACATGGTTGCATCCTAAAAGGTTTTCATGTCATCATTACATTTAAAAAGGTGTAGTTCCAATTACATCAAAAGGTGCATAGGACACTAGGTCCTACGATACGTTTCTTAGACACACATCTACTCCATCCAATTACCAATCAACAAAGCGAACATGACATGGAAAGGAGACCTCGACTCTTCACAAGTTTATAGCACTAACTCATGGGATCCGTACGATGTCATGAGCTAAAGGTAAGGGTAGACCCTAGTTATACATCAACCTTGTAAGGGTCCTCCTAACCTATATTGGTAAGAAAGTTTGCATCATATGGCAATAGGAATATCGCTCTATCATGCTCTCCCACATAGTATCTAGTAACTATTGATCTTGTGGAAAAAGAGTCCGACGCATTGTCGGCCTCGGAAATTTGACATTACGGTATAAGTCAAAGGAGGCATTAGCGAACACTATTTGCTAAATCGAGTCATGGACTTGGACCACATGGGCCACCGGATTCGATCTAGGGCAATGGTGAGGCTATTTAGCTCAGCCTAATATACGGCGAGAGCGGCCGTTGTCGGCGAGTTCTAGCAACATTGGGAATATAGTAATTAATTAGCATCTATAATATAAATACTTCTCATTACCCATATGTCTAAGCGAGGGCCATATAATATAAACCATACAATAAACACACACATTTACACATAGTAGACACTTAGATTTATTAAATACCAAGAAGTAGACCTTTTTATTAAGTAGCGCGAGTGGTCCTCGAGCTCAAGTGACACTTAGGTTTCTACCGAATAACTAAACCAAAGCTCCGATACCACCTCCGTGGCGCCCCTAGCTCTCTTGCCGATTACCTAAAAAGTGTGGCTAGGTACGTAACGGTTTACGGATCGAATTCTCAAATTTACTCTCATACACACACAATGTACCGAATATCATTACAAAAGTTAAAAAATAATGTAGGTATTATTACGAGTAAAAGTAAAACCTATAGTTCACATGTCACACATAAGCCTTTTTTTAGGATAAAATGGCAACTTCATTATCGGCATTATTATTGCCTCTACCTTTCATGGCATGAAATAAACACAGAGTGAGCCGAAGCTTAGTAAGTAGGGTAATACACGTGATATGCAATAATGCTCTAACTCCCCCACCTTGACTCATCAAATTTTAATTTTGGGTACCTTAAGTATTTAGTAGGTCTACTCTATTTTTAATCTACGTGATTACCAAATCACCTTTTGCTAACAATGGAATTATCCCTCCTTGTAGCCACTCGTTAGCGAGGAGTCCATCGTCTAACAATGCAAGAACATAGCTTAGAGTGCGTATATAGCTGGATCCCTAATACCCATTTCATCTAGTAGGTTACCAAACCTATCAAATTCCATCCGATCCGGTTAGCAAACCTCATCATTTCGATTCAATGATTTTTCTCAATTTAGTCCTTCCCATATGCTCATGATGCACGTGATGTTGTATTTATTACTTTTAACCAATTATGGGTACCAATCCCCTATTATTACATCATTCTCATGACTCGATCCACATTTGAGATTTCATATTTTTCTCACAAATCTTTCATGATATCCCTCGAGAAAATACCATTTCCACCCATTGGTCCGAATCAATTCATAATTTTACTTCGTATGTTCTTGTCCTTCCCTTCGTACACGTAGTGAGTCTAACTTCAGATTTCAATATACTACATAGTCTACATCACCTTCCATCCTAACGGTGTATTGTGACATACTAAAGATGAACTTCTTTTTAATCCAAAGTTTGGCCTCGGTAATCGAATTTTAGCCTCTAATGGATCTAGGTCTTAATCCCGGTTTTTCATGAATTCTCACTTTCTAATACTTCATTTTATCCCCCTTAGGATGCAATTAAGCCATTAATCATGAATTTGGGTGGTTGGAACTTAATTTCTAAAAGTTGGGTTTAAATCGAATGTTTTCTAGTAAAAACCAAAATATTTGTCTTTCTTAGGATCTAACCTTTCTATACTTTATTTTATACTTATTTAGTTATATGTAAACCATTGATTCATAACTTAGGTGAATGATATTCAAAACCTAAATTCTAGGGTTTTCTACGGAATGCATCCAATAGCGGCAAAGGTTTGTCTTTTGTTCCTAAGTCCTTTCTTTCCATCTTAATGTACTAAATTATACTTAAGTGAATTAGCTTGAAAGTCTAAATCTTTGGGTCCATAAACATAAATCTAATCTAGGCCATTTTAGTACCAAAGTCCAATGAGATTTCCTTAGGATATCCAAGCCCATTTTGTTTTAATCCAAGTCCATTTGTTTTAAACCAAGTCCATTCACACATATCTTCCAAACCCATATGGTTAGAACCAAACCAACCCATCACACATGTATAAACATCCATCATCATACCTATATATTGCATACTTATACATTTCAAAATAAAGTTTACCATGAAATGCACATCAAACAACCATACTAGATCCATCACCAAAACATCATAGATCCATCACCAAAAACATCAAAATATAACATCAACACAAACTACCATCACCACATATTACATGGCTTAAAACAAAACTCATAAAATGAATATGGGAATTTCAATTTTAAGACATAAATAAAGCTAAATAAAATTTGGTTACAATGACATATGCTTGCTTAAGATTTCCTAGACTTTTCCTTCTTTTCTTCCTTTCTTTGTTTCCTTCCTTTTTCTCTTTTCCTTTCTCTCTTTCTTTCCCTCACAATCATATTTTCTCTCCTCTCTTTGAAAGCTACGGTTTTGGTCTCCAAAAATGCTAAGTTTTCATCTTTCTCACACTTTTTAAATCGCACTTTCTAAACCATTTATTTCTTTCATGTATTAGTATGCCAAGTGTCCAAATTTTATGGTAAAAAGAAGTCAATTGATCGAGAAAAAAGGGAGGCAAGTTGACGTGTGTAGCTTTCCAAAATTGAGTGAGATAGTACAAATGGAAGTACAATGAAAGATTTTATGTCACATCACTAACTAAAGATGGAAACTAAAAGGGAACTAAACTAACTAAACTAACCAACTTCCATAGCTCATTTGGTTCCTAAAATTCATCCATGCACCTTATTTAGGTAGTTCTTTTACTTACATGGTCTTTTAAAATATCAAATAATGAGAAAATAAATAATGGCTAGTTAAATTCTCAAGAAGGTATTCCTATAAATGCTTCCATAAACCTTAGATATTTTTAACACCACAAATATAAAAAGAAAATGGCACATAAATTAGGCTCACATAAAAAAGGATATTTTAGTAGATATTCTTATCGAAAACTAAAATTATGGCATACTGAATTTTTTTTCCTTCGCACACAAACATGAAGCATATTACTATCTCTAAATATGAATCACACTTAATAGTTCATATACGGATATAAGATATCGGTACATATAGCTAGGTTAAGGAGTTTCACGGGGGTTACATTTCTCCTCTCCTTAAAAGAAATTTCATCCTCGAAATTGGTTTATACAAATAACTTTGGTTATTTCCTTTTCATTTTCTCTTCTAGTTCCCAAGTCATTTCTTCGAGGTTATGATTCTCCCATAACACTTTAAATAATGCAATGTCTTTATTCCATAGGTGTTTAAGTCATTGGTTGAGAATCTGGATTGGTCTTTCCTCGTATGTTACGTCCGGGGTCAAGTTTGATGGCAATGCCTCTAGAACTCGACTAGGCTCTCCGATACATTTTTTTAACATGGATACATTAAAGACATCATGTACTTTTGACGAGGTCGACGGTAGCAATAGGCAATACGCTTTATCGCCTATGCGATCAAGTATCTTAAATGATCCAATATAATGTGGACTCGGTTTTCCTTTTGTCTTAAATCACGAGCATGTCCTTCATCGGGAAAACCCTTAAGAAGACATAATCACCCACTTCAAACTCCGGATCCCTTCGCTCATGTCGATGAAGCTTTTCTATCTACCTTAGTCGTTTTTTGCACCGGTTGTAAGCCCAATAGCTTTCTCTTACCTACTTCATCCTAGTTTATTAGGGATCTATATCGTCATCCATAAAAAGCCTCATAGGGAGCCATCCCAATGGGCGATTGATAGCTATTGTTATAGGCAAACTCCACAAAGTGTACGTAGTTCTCCCATTTCTCAAACAAATCAAGAACGCATGCTCGTAGCATGTCTTCGAGTATCCGAATGACCCCTTCGGATTGTCCATTGGTCTACAAATGATAGGTTGTGCTAAAGTTTAGCCTTCTCCTTATGGCCTTATACAAACTCTTTTAGAATGTTACGAGTAAATCTAGGATCTCAATCGACATGATTGAGACTAGGACCTTGTGTAACCTCACGATTTCATCAATATATAACTAAGCATACTAGCTCAAGCTATAAGTGGTCTTAACTAGAAGGAAGTGCACCAATTTGCTCAAGTTGTCCATGATCACCCAAAATGTATCGACCCTTTTTTTGATCTTGGCAATCCTACGACAAAGTCCATAATGATGTGTTCCCATTTCCATTCTAGAATTGTTAATGGTTTTAACATTCCAACGGGTCGTTGATGCTTTACATTCACTTTTTGATAGGTCCGAAACCTCACCACATAGTTCATAACATCTTTCTTTATTCATGGCCACTAATAACTTTAGCTCAAATCTCGATACATTTTAGTACTTCCTGGATGTATCAAGTATGGGGATACATGTGCCTCTTTTAGGATTTCTTCCTTTAAATCTGCTACCAATGTAACACATAATTTTCCCTTAAATCTAACCACTCCCTTATCATCTACCATAAAGTCGGACTACTTCCCAGCCTTTACACTTTTCTTCCATTCTTTCGACCTTTTGTCCGTTTATTGGCTAGCTTGAATTCTTTCTTGTAGGGTCTCGCTAAACTAATAAAGCTAACATAACGCTCCCATAGCCTATTGGAATGATCACTAATTCCAGATTTTGCAAATCCCTCACAAGCGGTAACTAGATGACTTGCATCGTTGCTATCGATTTTCTACTCAAAGCAACGAGCAACGACATTAGCTTTTCCTAGATGTTAATTGATGATACAATCATAGTCTTTCACCAACTCGAGCCATCTCCTCTTCCTCGTATTTAGCTCCTTCGCATGAAGATATACCGTAAACTCTTATGGTTCATATATATCTCACATTTGGCTCCATATAAATAATGTCGCCAAATCTTCAAGGGAAAGATGACTATGGCTAACTCCAAATTATGTGTTGGATAATTTTGCTCATATTCTTTCAATTTTCATGAAGCATAGGCTACCACCCTTCCATTTTACATTAGCATCGCTCCTAACCCAATCTTGAAAGTATCACTATGCACCATAAAGTTCCCATCTTTGAACAAAATGGTTAGTACTACGGTCGTGATTAACCTTCATTTCAATTCTTGAAAGCTCTTTTCACAAACATTCATCCATTGAAACTTAACACTCTCAAATAATAGGAAAATAAATAATGGCTAGTTAAATTCTAAAAAAGGTATTCCTATAAATACTTCCATAAACTTTATATATTTTTAACACCACAAATATAAAAGAAAATGACATATAAATTATACCCACATAACAAAGGATAATCTAGGAGATATTCTTATCATAAATTAAAATTATGGCATACCGAAATTTTTTTTCCTCTTCACATAAACACGAAGCATATTACTATCTTTAAATATTAATCGTACTTCATACTTCATATAAAGATATAATATAGCATTACATATAGCTTGGTTACGGAGTTTCACGAGGGTTACGAAAGCAAGAAAGGGGAGAGAGAAGGAGCAAGATGGAGAGAGATAGGGATGCAAAAGGGGACGGAGAGGGAAAAAGGAGTGAAGGAGATAGAGGGGGAGGGAGAAGGAGGGATAGAGAGCGAGAGAGAGAGGGAGGGAGAGGAGAGAGAGGAAGAGAGGTAGAACGATGAAGAAAAGGAGAGGGAGATAGAGGGAGAGAGAAGGAGAGAGAACAAGATATATAGGAAGAGGGAGAGAGGGAAAAGGAATAGAGGGATAGGGAAGAGAGAGGGAGAGAGAGGGGAGAGGGAGATAGAGAGGGAGAGAGGAAGAGGTTAAAATGGATGGAGAGGGAAGAGAGTGAGGGAGAAAGCGAGGGAGTGAGACAGAGAGAGAGAGAAAGATGGGAGAGAGATTGGGAGAGAGGGAGATGGAGGGAGAGAGAGAGAGCAATGAAAAGAGAGAGAGGGAGAGAGAAGGAGGGAGAGGGAGGGAGGGAAGGAGGCGGGGACAAGAGAGAGCGAGGAGGAAAAAAGGGAGAAGAGGTGTTAGTACGGGTCCCACATATCCAACATTGTTTGGATAGGTTTTATTTATTGTAATATGACATTATTTTTTTACTAATAAAAGAACTCTTTCTATTAATTCTTATTATTTATATTTATTGAATAAAATTAGATAGAAGTCCATATGATATGCATTGTATTAATGATTGATCAAAAAATGTCAAGCAAACATAAATGCACTTAAATGATATCATTAAATAGCCTAAGTCAATAATGGAGATTGACTATATGTGGTAAGACTTATGAGTGCTATGCTCATGCTATAAGATAGTAGTTAGAGATCTCACACCTATTAGTCGGTGATGCCAAAGCAAGCACATAAGTGATTAATGTTAAAGAAAATATCACCAAAGTTGACTCGCCATGAGAACCCATTTGATTTAGTCTATGAGAATCTCATATGAGATGGATACAACTAGTCCTTCGACTTGAAGTCATTATGATTATCTCATTAGAGGATTTTTGTACTTTGAAACTTATTTTGATTGACCTAGTAAAGGATTATGAGTAGGCAATTCATTGGGTGCACTAGGAATCTAATGGAGATAGGTAGATGATTATGATAGGACATGTCATTCCTTGTATGCTGAAAAAGTTATCACATTATACTTTGATAAGTGTCTACTCAAGGAATCTATGGCTATAGTAGAAGTACACCAATAGAGCATAGTTGGTTTACTCTAAGAGTTAAGACTTTGAGGAATTAAAGAAAACTTATGCGGTAATAATCGAACGGACTAATAACTAAGTTTGAGACACTATGATAAATTGACATGAGGGTTGAATTGTATGGAAACCATGCTCGTGAAAGGTAATTACAAATTATTTAATACTCCTAGAGAATTTGGTAGTCATGATGCTTGCTAGATGTCAATCTTGATTAATGTATCAAGAGATAAACGAGTTGTCTTTTATTCTTGATGCATTGCCAACATAGTTAGGAGCATATTGAGTCACACACATAAGTTTAAGCATTCACATAATAAAAGAGAAGTACATATTTTGGAAAAGGTTTCCAATTTTGAATGTTTTCAATTTTGAAAAAAAATTTCAAAAATAGAAAATTTCCTATTTTGGAAAAGTTGCCTAAAATGAAAGTTTCCTAAAATGGAACGTTTTCTATTTTAGAAATTACCTAATTTGGAAGTCGGTTCCAAATTTGGATACAAGTTATCTAAAAAGGAAATTAGTTTCCTAATTTAGGTTTAAGAGTAATTTAAAAAAATATTTCTTAATGTGGACCTCTTAAAAATATCTAACTCAATTTATTTGGATAGTCTAAGTTAATTAATAATTAATTAGGGCAATAGGTTTAATTTAAAAACCTCGGATATTTTGATAGAAGGATAAACATGAATCTTATTGAATAAGGATCGGGTTTAAAAAGATAAGATAAAAAAGCCTACATGCATTGTAACCCTTAATCCTTGGAGGACTAGGAAGCAATAACCTAGAGTCCTTTTTGGACTTGTTTCTACCACTTCTTTATCCTTAGAGGACAAGGAAGACATTCCCCCTATGAATAAAAGGAGAGGTATGGAAAATAGGAGACTTTTGGCTAGGCACACATAAAATTATAGGAAAAAAGAGAAAATAGTTTTCTCCCTCCTAAAAACACACCACCTCTCTCCCTCTCAATTTGGGTTGTCGAAAAATATCCCCGAATAGATTTCTAAAGAGAAAATATTAACAAGTTTGAAAAAGATAGAGCTAGCACTCTATAACTTTTGAGTGATTCTTGTGTGGGTGCTTGGATCGCATGGATTATTGATATAGGTCGGATGCTTTGACGAGTTATTTTCTACAAAGGCTAAATCTGCACTAAAAGAGATAATTTTTTACTTATTCTTTAAGTCTTGTATGTATAATTAGTTGATTCTATAGTTTGATCTTAGGAGCCTTAGATGGAGAAAATATTTTTATTTTATTCCGCACCTCTATAGAATGCATAATCCTTCAAAAGGGAGAGAGGGGAAAAGGAGAAGAAAGGTAGGAGAGGGAGATGGAGAGAGGGAGAGGGAGAGGGAGAGGGAGAGGGAGAGGGAGAAAGAGAGAGAAGAGGAGAGAGAGGGAGAGAGAGAAGGGGTAGGATAGGGAGGGTGAGGGAGAGAGAGGAGAGAAAGAGAGAGAGGGAGAAAAAGGGGGAGAGAGATAGAGAGGAAGAAAGGGGAGAGAATTGGAGGGAGAAAAAGGAGAGAGAGGGAAAGAAAAGGAGAAAGAAAAGGAGAGAGGGAGGAAGGAGAGGGAGATGGAGAGAGGGGAGAGATGGAGAGAGGGAGTGAGAAGGAGGGAAGGAGAGAGAGAAAGTGAGAGAGGGAAAGAGGAGGAAGGAAGGAGAGAGAGGGAGGGAGGGAAGGAGAGAGAAGGAAGGAAGGAGAGAAAGAGAGGGAGAGGGAGGCAGAGAAAGAGAGAGAGGGGAAGGGAAAATAAGAGATGAGAGAGATAAGGAGAGAAGGAAAAGAGAGAGAGATAAGGAGAGGGAGAGAAAGGGAGAGAGGAAGAAGGGGAGAAAGGTAAAAAGGAAGAGAGGAAAAAGAAACAGAAAGAGAGATAAAGAGTAAGGGAGAGAGAGGGAGAGAGAGAAGAAAGAAAGGGAGTGAGGGAGAGAGGGAGGAAGAGAGACAATGAGAGGGAGAGTGGGAGAGAGAAAGAAGGAGGTAAATATTCAAAGAGAGAGGGAGAGAGTAAAAGAGAGGGAGAGTAAGAGAGAGAAGGAGAGAGATTAAGGGAAAGAGAGAGGGAGAGTATAAGAGAGAAAGAGAGAGGAAGAAGAAGGGAGGAGAGGGAGAGGGAGGGAGAGGGGAAGGGAGAGAGAGAGGGAGCGAGAGAGAGATGGAAAGAGAAAGAGAGAAAGATAGAGGAAGAGAGAAAGAAAGAACGACGAGAGGGAGTGGAAGAGAAAAAGGGAGATAGAGGGAGAGAGAGAGGGAGGGAGGGAGATAGAAAGAAGTGGAGGGAGGGAAAGAGAGAGGAAGTAGGAAAGGGAGAGGGAGAGGGAGAGGGAGAGATATGGAGAGAGAGAGGAAGAGAGAAGGAGGGAAAGAGAGAGAGAGTGAGAGGAAGAGCAAGAGAGGGAAAGAGGATGTAGGAGAGGGGGAGAGGAAGAAAGGAAGAGATAAAGAGCAAGGGATATAAAGAGGGAGAGAGGAAGGGAAAGAGAGAGAGAGAGGAATAGAGAAAAAGAGAGAGATATTATAGGAGAGAGAGAGGGAGAGAGGGAGAGAGGGAGAAAATAGGAGGGAGAAATAGATAGAGTGGGATAAAGTGAGAGAGAGATGGAGGGAAAGAGATCAAGGGAGGGAGAGAGGTAGAGGTAGAGGTACAAAGAGAGGGATGTTGAGGGAAGGATAGAGAGGAGGAGAGAGAGAGGGGGAGGGAGAGTGGGAGTGGAGAGAGAGGGAGAGGGACATGGAGGGAGAGAAGGGTAAAGAATGGGAGGAAAAGAAAGAGAGAGGGGGAGAGAGAAGATAACGAGAGAAAGGAAAGGGAAAGAGAAAAGGAGGGAGAGGGAGAGAGGGAGAAAGAGGAGTGGGAGAGGAAGGGAGCAAGAGAGGGGAGAGAGAAGGGGAGGAAGAGAGGGAAAGGAGAGAGAGTGGGAGAGAGGGAGAGTGAGAGGGAGAGAAAGGTAGAGGTAGAGAGACAAAGATAAAGAGGATGAGGGAGAGAGAAGAAGAGAGACATAGAAGGAGAAGGAGGTAGAGATAGTAGGAACGAGGAGAGAGGAAGAGAAGGGAAAGATAGAGTGAGGGGGAGAGAGAGGGAAAGAGAGGGACAGAGGGATGGAGGGACGGAGGGATAGAGGGATAGAGAGAGAGAATAAGGGGGAGAGAGCATAAGAGAGAAAGAGATGGGAGAGAGTAGGGGTGAGAAAGAGATGGAGGGAAAAAGAAAGAGAAAGAGAAGGGAAAGAGAGAGGGGGGAGGGAGAGAGAGGAAAGAGAAAGAGAGTGAGAGAGAGGGAGAGGGAGGGAAAAAGAGAGAGGGAGAGGGGGAGAGAGGAAGATAGAATGAGAGAGAGGGAGAAAGAGAGAGAGGAAGGGAGATAAGAAGAAGGGGAGAGAGATGGGAGGGGTAGAGAGCTAAAGGGATGGGAGGGGTAGAGAGTTGGAGAGAGGGAAGGGAGAGAGAGGGAGATGAGGAGGGAGAGAAAGGGAGGGGTAGAGAGTTGGAGAGAGGGAAGGGAGAGAGAGGGAGATGAAGAGGGAGAGAAAGGGAGGGAGAGAGAGGAGGAGAAAAATGGATAAAAAAAGAGAGAGGGGGAGAGACCAAGGCAGAGAAAAAGAACAAGAAGGAGGGAGAGAGAGATTAAGAAGGAGAGCAAAGAAGAGAGAGAAGGAGAGGTCGAGGGAGGGAGAGAGAGAGAGGTGTTAGTGTTGGTGCCTAAGTTCCAACCATATTTGGATGAGCTCATCTTAATATATTATTACATCATTTATTTTAAAGAAGTCATTCTTTTAATTCTTATGTTTACATGTTGATAAGTTTAATAGAATTAGATAAAAGTCCTTATGATATGCATTTGCAATAGTGATTGATCAAAAGATGTGAGATAAACACTAATGACATAAATGGTATCATCAAATGTCCCAAGTCGTAGCATTGTCAATAATGGATATTGAAAAAATACGGATGGACTTGTGAGCACTATGCTTATGCTATGTGATAGTAATAGGAGATCTCACACCTATTAGCATGGTGACGCCAAAGCAAGCACTTAGGTGATTTTTTGTTAGAGAATATATCACTTGATCCGACTCGCCATGAGAACCATTTGGTTTTAGTCCATGGGAATCTCATAGGAGATAGGTAAAAATGGTCCTTAGACTTGAAGTCATCATGGTTACCTCATTGAAGGACTTATGCACTTTGACACTCATTTTGATGGACTAATTAATGGGTTGCACGTGAGCAATTCATTAGGTGCGCTAGGAATCCAATGGAGATAGGTGTATGACTAAGATAGGACATGTCATTCCTAGTATGCTAAAAGAGTTATCACATTGCACTTCGATAAATGTTTGCTTAAGATATCCGTGGCCATAATAGGAGTACACCAATAGAGTATAATTGGTTTACTCTAAGAGCTAAGATATTTGAGAATCAAAGAAAAATTAAGTGGTCATAATCAAACAAGACTAATAACCAAGTTCGAGATAACACTCGTGATAAGTTGACATGAGGAATGAATTCTACGGTAACCATGCTCATGAAAAGTAATAATGGATTAACTAATCCTCCTAGAAAATTGGGCGATCATGATGCCTTGCTATAGGCCAACCTTGATTTATGTATTAAGAGATAAAACAAGAGCCTTTTATTCTTGATACATTACCAACATATCTAGGAGCCTATTGAGTCACTCGTATAAGTTTAAGTATTCACATTACAAATGAGAAGCAAAGATATTGGAAAAAGTTTCCAATTATAAAAAGTTTTCTATTTTGCAAAGAGTTTTCAAAAATGAAATGTTTCTTAAAATGAAAAGTTTCCTATTTTTTGAAATTGGTCTCTTAATTTAGAAGTTAGTTTCAAATTTGAAAATAAAGAACCCAAAAGGAAAGGAGTTTGTTAATTTAGGTTAAAGGGTATTTTGAATAATTGTTTCCTAATGTGGACCTAGTCAAAATAATCTAAAAATATTTATTTGGATAGTCCAAATAAATGAATTGGTCCAAAATAGTTTTGGCCCTTTAGGTTTAATTAAAAAGGACTTAAGATATTTTGCTAAAAGGATAAACATCAACCTTATTGGATAAGATTAAATGTTTTAAAGATAATAATCATATAGTCCATATATAAAAATAACTCCTCATCCTTAAGGGATAAGGAAGCAACAACCTAGAGACTCAAAAGGACTTATGGTCGTCCATCTCCTTGTCCTCACTCTCTTCCTATATATAGGAGGAGAGGTACAACATGGAGGGGTTATTCAACCTAAAAGAGAAATTTGACCAAAAGAAAACAAAAGGAGTAGGAGTTTTGGCCGATCCTAAAATTACTTAGAGCACACTGGCTAAGAGAGAAAATATAGGAGAAAATAGTTTTCTCCTAAAACCTAAAAAGGCCATACTCTTTTACCCCTTTTAAGTTTGTCATAAAATTGCTCGAGATTGATTTTTAGAGAAAATACTAAATCAAAAAAGGTGAAGCTAGCACCCCATCGATTTTGAATGCTTCTTTGTGGATACTTGGACTACGTGGATCATCAATAAAGGTCGAACACTTGGATGACTTTTCTGAAAAAGGAATTTAGAACTACACTACAAAAGGTAATCTTTTACTTATAGCTAATTATTCATGTGTGTATGATTAGTAGATTCAACAGACTTGATCTTGGGGCCTTAGATGGATAAAACGTTTTGTTTATTTTGTACCTTTATAGGATGCATGATCCTTCAAAAGGGATAGATGGGGAAGGAAAAGGGAAAGGAGAGGGAGAGTGAGAGAGAGGGGGATAGAGGAGGAAGAGAGATAGGGAGAGAGAGATAGGAAATGGGAGAGAGGGAGAGAGAGAAGTGGAGAGGGAGAGAAAAGGATCCGGAGAGAGAGAGAGAGAAGTGGAGAGGGAGAGAAAAGGATCCGGAGAGAGAGAGAGAGGTTAGGATACGAGAGGGAGAGAGAGGGGGAGAGAGGGAGAGGGAAGTAGAGAAAGGGAGGAAAGGAGAGGGAGAGAGGGAGTGGGGGAGAGAAACGGGAAGGGAGAGAGAGGGAGATACATGTAGAGGTAGAAAGTGAAGGAGAGAAGATGAAAGAAGGCAAAAGAGGGAGAAAGAGGAGGAGAGATAGAGGAATAAGGAGAAGGAGGGGAGGAAGGAAGTGAGAGGAAGGGAGGAAGGAAGGAAGATGGAAGGAGATAAAGGGGGGAATGAGAGAGAAAAAGGGAAGGGATAGAGGGAGGAGAGGTGAGAGGCGGACGGAAGGGGGTGGGAGAGAGGGACGGGGATGGAGAGATAGGGAGAGAGAGATAAAGGGATAGAGAGAATAGGAGAGATGAGGAGAGAGAGAGGAAGAGAGGTAGAGAGAGATAGGGAGAGAATGGGAGAGAGATATAAGAAGATAGAGTGAGATGGAAAGGGAGAGAGAGGGAGGGAGGAGAAAAGAGGGAGAGGGGAGAGATGGAGGGAGGGAGGGAGATAAAGAGAGGGAGAGAGAGGGAGAGAGTGACATAGAGTGGATGAGAGAAGAAGAGAGGGAGAGGGAGGGAGAGATGGATAGAGAGGGAGAGAGATAGAGTGAGAGAAGTAAAGAAAGGAGGAGAGAGAAAAAGAGAGAATGAGGGAGAGAGAGATATAAATAGGAAGGAAGAGGGAGTGAGATAGAGAGAGAGGGAGAAAGACATAGAGGGAGTAGGAGGCGGGGAGGGAGAGAGAGGGAGAGGGAGAGATAGTGAAAGAGGGAGTGAGAAAGTTAAGGTGAATAGGAGAAAGGGAGAGAGAGGTTTAGAGAGAGGGATATGGAGAGAAAGATAGAGGGATAGAGAGAGAAAGATAAAGGGATAGAGGGAGAGGTAAGGTGGTCGGAGAGGGAGAGAGAGCGAGAAAAAGAGAGAGAAAGGGAGAGAGGGATAAGGAGAGAAAGATAGAGGGAGATGTAAGGTTGTAAGAGAGGGAGAGAGAGCTAGAAAATAAAAGAGAGAGAAAAAAAGGTGGGAGAGAGAGGGAGGGAGAGAGAAGGGAAGGATATGGTAGGGAGAGGGAGAGAGGGGAAGAGAATGGAGGAGAGGGGGAAAAGAGGGAGAGATAAGGAATGGGAGAGAGGGGGAATAGAGAGGAGTAGAGGGAGATAAAGGGAATAAGGAGGAGGGGAATGGGAAAGGGAAGGGAAAGGGAAAGGGAAAGGGAAAGAGTAAGGTAGAGGAGGGAAAGAGAGAAAAGAAGAGAGAGGGAAAGAGAGAAAAGAAGAGAGAGGGAGAGGGAGGAATAGAGAGAAAGAGGGAGAGAGGGAGAAAGAGAAAAGGAGGGAAGAGAGGGGAGAGAAAGTGAGTGAGGGAGAGAAAGGGAGAGGAAGAGAGCAAGAAAGATAAGACAGGTAGGGAGAGAAAGGGAGATAGAGATGGGGAGAGAGAGATAGGAAGGGGGAGGGAAGGGAGAGAGAAGGAGTTGGAGGGAGAGATTGAGGAAAAGGGAGGAAGAGAGAGATATGTTAAGAGAGAGGGAGAGGGAGATGGAGAGATGGAATGTCGGATAGAGAGAGGGAGGGAGAGGGAGCTAGAGTGAGAGAAAAGGGAGAGAGATAGATAAAGGGTAAGAGAAAGAGTAAAAAGGATGAAGAGACAGGGAGAAAGAGGAAGGAGAGAGATAAAGAGAGAAGGGAGAGAGCTAGAGAGAAAGGGAAAGAGAAAGAGAGATGGAGAGGGGAAGGAGAGAGAGAGGGAAAAGAGTGAGAGGAGAGAGAGGAAGAGAGAGAAAGAGAGCAAGAGAGGCGGAGAGAGGGAGAGAGACAAAAGGGAGAAGGGGAGGGAAAGAGAGGGAGTGGAAGGGAGGGAGAGGGATTGAGAGAGAAAGAAAGAGAGATAGAGGGAGGGAGAAGATGGAGAGAGGGAATGGAAGAGAGAAATAAAGAAGGAGAGAGAGGGATCGAGGGAGAGGGCAAAGGAGAGAGAGGTAAAGAGAGGGAGAGGGATAAAGAGGGAGGAAGAGAGGGAGAGATAAAGAGAAAAAGGGAGGAGAGAATGAGAGAGGAGAGAGAAAAAAAGGGTGAGAGGCGAGAAAGGGATAGGAGAGAGGGAGAGAGGGAGAAAAAGAGAGTGAGATTGAGAGAAGGGGAAAGGTTGGGAGGGAGACAAAAGGTGAGAGAGAGAGGGAGCGAGACAAAGAAAGAATGAGAGACAGGGTGGGAGGGAGAGAGGGAGGGAGAGGGAGAGATAGAGAGAGATGGAGAGAGAGAGATTGAGAAACAAAGAGAGAAGGAGAGGGAAAGGAAAGGATAGTGAGGAGAGAAAGGGATAAAGAGAAAGGGATAGAGGGAGTGAGACAAAGAGAAAGAAGGAGAGAAAGAGAGAGTGATAGACAAAAAGAGACTAGGACATATAGAGATGGAGTAGAAGGGAGAGATAAAAGGATAGGGAGAGGGAGAGAGATAGAGGGAGGAAGAGGGAGAGAGGGAGGGAGCGAGAGTGATTTAGAAAGAGTGAGAGAGAGAGAGGAAGGGAAGGAGGGGGAGGGATAGAGGGAGAGATGGAGATAGTACAGAGAGAGAGAGAGGGTGAGAGATAGAGGGAGAGAGGTATGAGAGACGATCTCCCCTCCCTCTCCCTCCGTTTCCCTCTCTCTCTATCTCCATCTCTTTCTCTCTTCCTCTCTCTCCCTCTTTCATTCTTCCTCTGCCTTTATCTCCTTCTCTCTCTCTCTATCTGCCCCTCTCCCTCTCTCCCTCCCCTTCTCTTTCCCCTTTCTCTCTCTCCTCCTCTCTATCTCTCCCTCAACCTCCCTTTCTTTGTACCTTTTCATCTGTCTCTCTCCATCTATCTCTGTCTCACTTTATTGCTCTCTATCCATTTCTCCCTCCCACTTCCCCCTCTCTCCTTCTCTCTCCCTCTCTTGCTCTCCTATAATATCTCTCTCTTTTTGTCTATTCCTCTATCTCTCTCTACCTTCCTCTTTCCCTCTCTCTATCTCTCTCTCTCTTCTTCTCCCCCTCTCATACATACTCTCTTCGTCTCTTCGCCCCTCTCATCGTCCCTCTCTCTTTCCCTCCCTCTCTTCTTCTCTCTTCATGTCTCTCCTCTCCCTTTTCTACTTCCTCTCTCTTTCCATCTCTCTACCTCTTTCTATCTCTCTCCCTCTCTATCCCTTTCTCCCCTCTCTCTCCCCCTCTATCCATTTCTCTCTCTCCCTCCCACTATATCTCTCTCTCCGCCTCTCTTTCCCTCTCCCTCCCTCTCTCTCTCCCTCTTCCTCTCTCTCTCTCTCGCATCAAGTTTCTACCCATCTTTTTCTCTCCCTCTCTCTTATCCTCTCTCATTGCCTCCCTTTCTCCTTCCCTTTTTCACTCCCTCTCTCTCCCTATCTCCTTCTTTCCCACACTCCCTTACCTCTCTCTCTCCCACTCTCTCTAAATCTCTTAATTTTTCTCTCTCTCTCTCTCCTCTTCTATCTATCCCTCTCTCCCTCTACCTTTTTCTCCCTCTCTCTCCCCTCTCCCTTTTCTCTTTCCAATCTCTATCCCTCTCTCTCCCCTCTCACCCTTTCATCCATTCACTCTCTCCCTCATCCGTTCACTCTCTCCCCTATCTCTCCCTCTCTCTCCCCCTCACCCTCCCACTCTATCTCTCTCCCTTTCCCTCTCTCACTATAACCCCCGTAGAAATCCTTAACCATAAAGCAACACGTATTAGAATATTTATACATATGCATAAATTAAGTGTAAGTATAATTCTCATTAAACCATGAGAAATTAATGCTTGAAATGTATTATTTATGTTAAATTAAAGTTATTGTGCTTGAGATTAATGGTTTAATTATTAAAGAAATTAATAATTAAACCATATGGATTTCCTTCGACTAACTCTACGTCGGACTCTTTTATTGAGAGATCAAGTATTGCTTGATGAGGTTAAGGAAGGGTTGATAGGTTGATTTTGTTATCGAGATTTGGTTCAAGCCTTCCTTTCGATACAAGTTAGGCGGACCCATACCCGGTTGATATATAGCTAAGGTCTACTATTGCCCCTCGCTCGCCGGATAATACGTATTGCATCGGATGATATTATTCATTGGTGGAGGGTCGAGCACTCCTTCCCACGACGTGTCCCATATGTTGGTTGGACATGATAGATAGTAACGCGATCATGCGATGTAATACTTGTTATGCATTTCCCGATGTAAATAAGTACACTTTTGATTGTAAATAAGAGCAAAAAAAATGTGTATATATATAGAAGGTAAAAACATCCCTCCCTCTCACAATTTTGGAAATTCCTCACCTTAAACTTGGAATTCTTTCTAACAAAAATATTCTAACGGTTGATGCCTCTAAAGCGATCCGTAGTAAAATGATCATAAATCTTTATAAATAGGCTAAAAGTAACAAAATTTTACAGGGAGTTAGTTGAAAGATAGATAAAAAACTTTTATTCTTTAGGATTTACCTAGAAATCACTCTAAAGGCTTTGAATAAATCACACAAAAATTAGATAGAATATAGTCCTCAAAACACCGATTTTGCATATTTGATTTCTTTAATAATTAAACCATCAATCTCAAGCAAAATAACTTTAATTTAACATAAATCATACATTTCAACCATTAATCTCATAGTGTAATGAGAATTATACTTACACTTAATATATGTATGTATATAAATATTCTAATACGTGTTGCTTTATGGTTAAGGAATTTTTTTTTATGGGAGTTACTGGAAGAAAGGGGAAGAGAGAGAAAGAGAGGGTGAGGGATAGAGAGAGTTGGAGTGAGAGTGAAAGAGAGAGGGAGAGAATGGGAAAAAGGGAGAGAGATAGGGGGAGAGATTAAGGGATGGGGAGAGGGAGGGAGATAGAGGAGGAGAAATCATGGGTGTGGGTGAGAGGGAGAGAGTGGGAGATGGAGTGGAGGAGCATAATAGGGAGAGAGAAAGAGAGGGAGGGAGAGAGAGAGAGAGAGGGAGATAGAGTGATGTAGAGCAAGAAAGGAAAAGAGGCTAAGAGAGGGAGGGAGAGAGAGGGATAGAGAGAAAGGGAGGGAGAGGGAGAGAAAAAAAGAGAGATAGAGCAAGAGAGAGAGGCACAAAGAGGGAAAAGGAGAGAGAAGGATAGAAGGTTGGAGAGGTCAAGATGGAGAGAGAAAGAGAGGGAGTGGGAGAGGGAGAGATAGGGAGGGAGCAAGCAGGGAGAAAGAGAGAGGTAGAAGGACAAAGAGAAAGGGATGGGAAGAGAGACAGATAGGGAGAGAAAGAGGGAGGGAGAGATAAGGAGAGAGAGGGGAAAGGGAGGGATAAAGGGGGAGAGAGCTGGGGGAAAGGGAAAAGGGAAAAAGAAAAAGAGAGGGAAAACAAGGGAGAGAGGGAGAGAGGAAGGAAAAGAGGGAGAGAGAGAGAGAGAGTGGGTGAGGAAGCAAGAGGCATAGATAAGGAGAGAAGGGGAGGGAGAAAGGGAGGGAGAGAGTGAGGGAAGAAGGAACGAGTTAGAAAGAAGGAGAAAGAGAGGAGGAGGAGGAGAGGGGGAGGAATAGAGGCGGGGATAAAGGGAGAGGGATAGCGAGAAAGAGGGAGGGAGAGAGGAGGAATGAGGGAGAAAGGGAGGGGAAGGGAGAGAGATATAGAGGAAAAGAGAGAGGAAGGGAGGGATAGTGACAAAGAGAGGAAGGGGAAGGGAGAGAGAGATAGATGAAGGGAATGAGTGAGGGACGGATAGAGAGGGAGATAGGAAGGAAGAGAGAGAGAGTGGGTGAGGAAGTGAGAGGCATAGATAAGGAGAGGGGGAGGGAGGATGGAGGGAGAGAGTGAGGGAAGAAGGTAGGGGAGTTAGAGAGAGGTAGAAAGAGAAAGGAAGGAGGAAAGAGGAAGAGGGTGAGAGGGAAGGAAGAGAGGGAGGGATAAAAGGGAGAGGGGGAGAGGGATGGTGACAAAGGAAGGGAAAGAGGGAGGTAGAGATAGAAAGGGAGAGAGAGTATGTGTAAGAGAGAGGAAGAAAGGGAGATAGTGGGAGAGGGTGTGAAAGGGAAAGAGAGAGAAGGAGAAATAGAGGGAGATGGAAACAGGAAGAGAGGGAGTGGGAGGGTAGAGAAGGAGAGAGAGGGGGAGAGAAGGATAAAGAGAGTGAGAGAGGGGGAGAGAGGGAGGGAGGAGAGATAGGGAGGGAGAGAGGGGCAGAGAGATAGAGAGAAGAGAGAGAGAGGAAAATACCAAGAGGGAGAGAGGGAGAGAGAGGCAAAGAGGGGGAGAGAGAAAGAGGGAGATAGACGGGGAAAGAGGGAGGGAGAGAGATAAAGAGAAGAAAGAGGAAAAGAGCAAAAGGGAGAGAGGGCGAGAGAGAAAGAGGGAGATAGAGGGAGGTAAGGAGGTGGAGGGAGACACGGGGAGGGAGGGAGTAGGAAAGGGAAAGATAGAGGGAGAAAGAGATATAGGGAGAGAGAGGTAGAGAAAGAGTAAGGGAAAAAGGGGGTGAGAGAGGGAAAGAAAGGAAGAGGGCTTGAAAGAGAATTTAGGAGAGGGAAGGAAATAGAGGAAAGGAAAGGGAGAAAGGGAGAGAAGGGAGGGAGAGAAAAAGGAGAGAGAGGTAAGGAGAGAAGGGGAGAGAGAGATGGATAGAGAGATGAAGAGATAGAGGGTAAGAGAGAGAGTTTGATAGAGAGATAGAGAGATAAAGGGTACGAGAGGGAGATAAAGAGAGAGAGATAGGGAGAAAGGGATAGAGAGATAGAGAGATAGAGGGTAAGAGAGAGAGATGGATAAAGAGATGGAGAGATGAGGGTAAGAGAGGGAGATGGAGAGAGAGAGCGATAGGGAGAGAGGGATAGAGAGTGAGAGGGATCGATAATAGGGGAGAGAGAGAGATAAAAGGAGAGAGCGAGGGGGAGAAGGGGAGAGAGGGAGAGAGAAATGATGAGAGAGAGAAGGAGAGAGAAATGATGAGAGAGAGAGGGAGGGAGGGAATGGGTTAGGAAGGGAGATAGAGAATGAGAGAGCGAGAGAGGGAGAAAGAGAGATAAAGAGAGGGAGAGAGGGAGTGTAATGCCCCCACCATGGGTCACTCTCTATTACCCAAATAGGAGTAACTAGGTAAAGAGCACGTCACACTAACACGGCCAACTTCGGACTTAACCCCAATACGTATGTGCTCATACATTAAGGACTTATCATATAACAAAACACGTACAAGATAATTTACTTAATATTAACAAATACGAGTGGAAGAAATTACAAAATTTATTTACAATACTATTAGAATGTTTATCGATAACCCAACCTTAAAAAAAGTTACAATCAAAAGAAATTTTGATACACTTGTGTCACGCGTGAGCCTTTTCGGAGGACCCAATAGCATCCTTACTACTTTGACTCTTTCCCGACATAACATGAAAAGAATAATGGCATGAACCGAAGCTCGGTAAGTAGGGTGATACATGTGATATGTAATGAAGTTTTATTTCCCATTCTATCCATCGTTTTTAATTCGAGTACCCTAGGTATTAGCAAGATCATGCGTTATATCTCTCGGTGATCTTGTTATCATCTATCGCTCTATTACCCTCTTAGTGATCTCATTATCACCTATTACTCCTAACGGAATTATCCCTTGTTGTAGCATATAGTTAGCGAAATTATCCCTCGACTAACGATGCTAGTAATAGAGCACGCACATGGTTTCATGCTATTACCCATTCCATTCAATTCGATTACCAAATCGCATTATCTCACGACTCAATGATTTTTCTTGATTTCATACGACCCCCGAATGCATGTAATACACATGGTATTATGTTTAATACATTCAACTAATTATGCTATCAACATTTTCTTCTCGGACCATTCTCGTGTCCTCATGCACACTCGGGACTTCACGGGATTTTCATGTACCAATCAAAGTATTCAAAGCGAGAATACAAATTCCATTCATTGGTAGCATTCGTTGCATAAATCTACTTCGTGCTTATGAGTTTTCCTTCTTATGTACCTAGCAAGGCTAGGCTCAAATTTTTAGTGTATTACTTAGTCTACAAGATCGGTTAATCCTAAGGATTTATGTGTGACATACTTAAGCTAAACTCTTGTTTAATCCGAACCTTTAATCATAGTAGTTGAAGTTGACTCATAATGGGTCTAAGTCTTAATCTCGGTTTTTCTTGAATTCTCTTTTTCCATCACACCATTTATGTCTCTTATAGTAATTGGTCTCTCGCTTGAGTTCACATTTAATTCTTGATCTCTTATTACACAAAAGGATTCAATGGCGGTCATTTTCTCTCCTAGGTCGAATGGTCTCAAATGAGCAAGAAATTATTTTTCCATTTCTAGGTCAATTTCTTTTTATACTAACTTACCAATAACTTATCAAACCATACTTAGAAGGCTTACCAAAGAGATCTAAACCTTAAGGTCCACAAGGAAAACAAATTTAGCCATCAAATATCTAATTTTACCTAATGAAGTCCAAAACCCTATTTTGTTCTTTTAGTTGGGCCGATTAGGTTTTTAAGATGGCCACGGATTGTCTTTTATGTCTAGTGAATTTATTTTCACCTTAAACTCGTTAAACCATTCCTAATTGAGTTACCATGATATTCTAGACCCTTAATTTCCCCAAAAGATCCATTCTTTCCCAATTTTCCCCATTTAGCTGAATGGTTTTAACCTAGGGCAACTTTAGAAGTGTATTTCTTTCCTTTTCAAGTCATGCTCACCAAATCTAGTTTAGCTCTAACCAATTCTATCCATGCCCTTTTCTTTTTTTTTCTTTCCAAACCATCCACGCATCTAAACACATCAAACAAACTTTGCATCACAACATAAACACATAGATCCATTGCAATTTACCAAACCCTAACACCAACACAAACAATCATAGCAACCCATTGCAAAATTATTACAAACCCATAAAATAAATAGTAAAAAAAATAACTTAAAACATAAAATAACTAAAAATGGAACCTATTTACTTTGCTTTAATTTCCTAAAGGTTGTTTAGGCTTTCCCTTTCTTTCTTTTCTTTCTTCTTTCTTTTCCTTTTCCTTTCCTCCTTCTCTCTTTCCTTGTCGTTTTCTCTCCCTTTTGTATAGCTACGAGATGCCTAAAAATTTTCTTGCCATTTTCACTTATTCTATATGTATAAATGCTTAAAATCTTAGTACTAATTAACTATACAAATTTCTTAATTTAATTCGAGAGAGTGGAAAGTAATTGCTTGAGCCAAGAGATAGAGAGAGTGGTGAGTTTGATGGGTTTAGGGTAAGATGGCCTTAATTCATTAATTAAGGGGGCTTATGTGTCCTAAATAATTGGTTAGACTAACTAAACACCCTAAATAGTGTAGTTCAAGTAACTAAACATCCCTCCCTCGCACAATTTTTGAAAATTCCTCACCTTAAACTCGGAATTCCTGCCCCAAAAATATTTCAGCAGTGATGCCTCTAAAGTAGTCCGTACTAAAATGGCCATAACTCTTGATAAATAAGCCAAAAAAAAAACAAATGTTACAAAGAGTTAGTTGAAACATAGATAAACAACTTTTATTCTTTAGGATTTACCTATAAATCACTCTATGGTTGTTGAATAAATCGGACACAATTTGGACGAGAATATAGTCTTTAAAACGCCGATTTTGCATATTTGATTTTTTTAATAATTAAACCATCAATATCAAGCAAAATAACTTTAATTTAACATAAATCATACACTTCAAGAATTTATTTCTCATGGTTTAATCAGAATTATACTTACACCTAATATATGCATATATATAAATATTCTAATACGTGTCGCTTTATGGTTAAGGATTTTTAAATGGGGGTTACAAGGAGAGCGGGGAAGAGAGAGGTAAAGAGAGGGAGAAGAAGGGAGGGAGAGAGAGGGAGAGAGAGCGAGAAAGATAAGGAAAAAGGAAAGAGGGAGAAGGAGAGAGAGAAAGTGAGGGAGAGGTGGTAGAGAAGGAGAGGGAGAGGGAGAGAGGGGGAGAGAGGGAGAAAGAGAGATAGAGTAAAGTAGAGGGAGAGAGAGAAAGAAAGTGAGAGGGTGAAAAAGAGGGAGAGAGAGGGATGAGGTCAAGAAAGAGATAAAGGGGGAGAGAGAGGTAGATGGGAAGAGAGAGATTAGGGAAGAGAGAGAGAAAGAGAGGGAGAGGAAGAGAGTAAGAGAGGGAGATTGTGAGAGGGTGAGTAAAGGAGAGAGGAGAGGAGAGAGGGAAAGGAAAGGGGGAGAGAAAGGGAGAAAGAGGTAGAGAAGGAGAAAAAGAAGAGAGATGGACAAGAAGATAGAGAAAGAGGAAGATGGAGAGAGAGAGAGAGAGAGAAAGAGAGAGGGTGGAAATTAGGGATGGGGGAGAGAAAGAGAGAGAGGGAGAAAAAGGATGAGAGAGGGAAGGAGAAAGAAGGGTCAAGCGGGGTAGAGGGGAAGAGAGAGAGCAAGGGAGGGAAGAGGAGAGAGAGGGAGAGGGAGAGAGTAATAGAGGGAGATTATGAGAGTGAGAGTAAGGGAGGAGGGGAAAGAGAGGGGGAGAGAGGTAGAGAGGGAGAGAATGGGGAAAGAGAAAGGAAGAGAAAGAGAGGGAGAGGAAAAGAGAGGGAGATGGGGAGAGGAAGAGAGGGAGATAGTGAGAGGGAGAGAATGAGAGATTAAGAGAGAGAGCAAGGGAGTGTGAGTGAGACGAGTTTTGAAAAAGAAGAGGGAGAGAGAGTGAGTATGGGGGAGAGAGTGAAAGGGAGGGGGAGAGTGATAGAGGGTGAGGGATATAAGGAGAAAGAGAGAGAGTGTGTGAGCATGAGGGAGGGAGAGAGAGATGGAGAGAGGTGGAGAGAGGGAGATAAAGGGGAAGGGAAAAAGAGAAGGAGAAGGAGATTGAAGGAGAGAGAATGAGGGGAGAGAGAGAGAGAGAGGGAGAGAGAGATAAGGAGAGAGAGGGGGAGAAAGGGAGAGATAAGGAAAGAGAGGGAGAGAGCACAAGAGGGAAAAAGAGGGATAGATAGAGATAAAAAGGGAGAGAGAGGAAGATGGAGTAAGAGAGAGTAAGAGAGGGAGATTGAAAGGGATGTGAGAAGGGAGAGAGATAGATGGATGGAGGGAAAAAGAGAGAAAGCAAGGGGAGAGAGGGAGAGGAAGATAGGGAAATAGTGAGATAAAGTGTGGGGTAGATAAAACGAGTGAGAGATAGTGAGAGAGTGGGATAAAGAGAGAGGGAGAAAGAAGGAGAGAGAGAAGGTGGAAGGGAGGGAGGGAGGGAGTAGAAGAAACAAACGAGAGAGGGAGAGTGATAGAGAAAGAAAGTGAAATAGTTGGAGGGAGAGTAAGGAAGGGAGGGAAAGAGAGATGGAAAGATAGAGGGAGACAGATTGAAGGAAACGGAGAGAGATAGAGGAGGGTAGAGAGGTATAAAGGGGGAGAGAGATTGAGAGACGTAGGGAGAGATGGTGTAGGGGGAAAGAGAGGGAGAAGGAGAGAGAGGAACAAATGGAGATAGTAAGAGGGAGAGTGAGGGAGATAAGAAAAGGGAGAGAGTGGGAGAGATAAAGAAGAAGGGAGAAGGAGAGGGAGAGAGGGAGAGAGAGTGCGGGTGAGGGAGAAAGAGAGAGGGGTAGAGGGATAGAGTAAGAAAGATAGAGAGGAAGAGACTGTGAGAGATAAAAACAAAGGAAGAGGGAGAAAAGGGAGAGAGGGGGAGAGAGCGAGGAGATAGATGGATAGTAAGTGAGGGAAAGGGAGAGAGAGGGAGAGGGATAGGGAGAGGGAGAGAGGGAGAAGGAGGGGGAGAGAGGGTGGGAGAGAAAGAAAGAGAGAGAGTGAGGGAGAGAGAGATAGCTAAGGAGGAGAGAGGGATACAAAGGGAAAGGGAAAAAAGAGAGAAAGAGAGGGAGATTAAGGAAGAGAGAGAGAGGAAGAGAGAGGGAGGGTAGATGAGGGGGAAGAGAGGGATAAGAGGGAGAGGGAGAGAAAGTGTGTGAAGGAGAGGGGGAGAGAGGAAGAGGGGGAGAGGTAGAAAAGAAGAGGTAAGGAGGAAATGGGGAGAGAGAGAGAGGGAGAGAGAGGGAGAAAGGGAGGGAGAGAGGAGGGAGGGAGAGGAAGGGAGGGAGAAAGAAGGGGAGAGAGAGAGAGAAAGAGAGCAAGGGAGAGAGAGGGAGTGAGGGAGAGATAAATAAAGAGAAATAGGGAGAGAGGGCAAGAGAGGGAGAGATGGAGAGGGAGAGAGAGAGGCTGAGGGATAGAGAAAGAGGTAGAGTGGGGACGAGAGGGAGGGAGGGAAAAAGGGAAAGGGAAAGGAAGGAAGAGGAAGAGGAAGAGAGGGTGGAAAGAGAGATAGAAAAAGAGAGAGGGGGAGATAGAGAAGGAGAGAGAGAAAGAAAGGGATTTATACAAAGAGAGGAAAGCAAAGAGAGAGAGGGAGGGAGGAGAGAGGGTGAGAGAGGGAGGGTAGAGAGATGAGGAGTGAGTGAGAGGTAGAGGGAGACAAAGGAAGAGAGATAAAGAGAGAGGGAGATATGGAGAGAGAGAGAAAAGGAGGAAAAGTGAGAAAGAAAAGGAGATAGAGAGAGAAATAAAAGAAAAGGGGAAAGGAAGGAGAGAGAAGAAGAGTGCAAAGAGAAAGGTAGAGAGAGAGATAAAGATAGGGAGAGGGAAGAAGGGAGCAAGAGAAGAAGGGAGGGAGCAAGAGGGAGAGAGTGATCAAAAGAGATAGGTAGAGGAATGGTTGGAACTAGAGATGAAGAGGGAGAGAAGGAGAGAAAAAGGGAAGAGAATATGATGGAGGGAGGGAGTGAGAGAGGGAGGGAGAGAGAGAGAGGGGAGGGGAAGAGATGGAGAAAGAAAGTTAGAGAGAGAAGATAGAGATTTGATAGGAGAAGGGGAGAGAGAGCGAGAGAGAGCGAGTAGGAGGAAAAAAGATAAATGGATAGGAGGAGAGAGAGGAGGGAGAGAGAGGGGTTGAAAGAGAAGGAGGGAGAAGAACGGGTCGAGTGGATGGAAGAGAAAGGGTGAGAGAGTAGGCAAGTATTGGAGGAAGGGAAAGAGAGGGAGGGAGAGGGAGGGAGAGAGGCGGAGAGGGAAGGAGAGAGACGAGAGAGAAAGAGTGAGAGGGGGAGAGGGAGAGAGGAAGAGGAAGAAAGGTAATAATAGGAGGGAGAAAGAGAAAGAGTGAGAGAGAGCATGGAAGAAAGGGAGGGAGAGAGAGAGGGAGGGAGTGAGAGATGGAGAGATAGTGGGGAGAGAGAGAGTGCAATAGTTAGAGAGAGGAAGAAGGAGAGTGAGAGGAAAAGAGAGAGGGAGGGAGGGATGGTGGGAAAGAGAGGGGAAGAGGAGGGAGGGAGGAAGGAAGGGGGAGAGAGACAGAGAGAGGGAGGAAGAAAGGGAGATAAGGGGAAAGGGAGAGAGGGAGGGGGAGAGAAAGACCTAAGGAGGAAAGGAGTGAAGGGGAGAGAGAGAGGGAAGAAGAAGAGAAAGGGAGTGGGGAGGGTGAGAGTGATGAGTATGGGTAAAGAGAATGAGATTGAGGGAAGGAGAGAGATGGAGGAAGAGAGAGGGAGGCGGCGAGTGGGAGAGAGAGAGATAAATCGAGGAGAGGGAGGGAGGGAATGAGCAAGCGAGAGGGAGAGAGTGAGAGGAGAGAGGGAGGAATGGAGGGATGGAGAGAGGATGATAGATAGGTAGAGGGAGAGAGGGAAAGGGAAAGAGGGAGAGGATTAGGGAGAGAGGGGCACGGGGAGGTAGAGGGAAAGAGAGAGAGAGAGATAAGGACAGAGAGGGGGAGAGAGGGTGAGAGAAAGAGGGAGAGTGGTAATAGTAGATAGGGAGAAATGGAAAGAGTGTGAGAAAGGGTGGAGGGGAGAAAGAAAGAGAGAGAGGGAGAGGGGGATAGAGAGAGGAAGGGACAAAAAGAGGAAGGGAAAGAGAGATGAAGAGATAGAGGAAAGCAAAGAGAGAGAGAGAGAAAGAAAGAGAGAGAGGGTGAAAGGGAGAGAGAGAGAGGGAATTAGAGAGAAGGAGAGAGATAGAGGAAGAGAGGAAAAAAGGGAAAGAGAGATGGAGAGAGGGAAAATGAGAATGAGAGGGAGAAGGAGGGAGGGAGAGAAATAGAGAGAAGATATATAGAGGGAGGCGGAAGGGAGAGGGAAAGAGGAGGAGAGTGGGGAGAGAGAGAGTAGGATAGCTAGATAGAGGGAGAGCGAGATTGGGAGGAAAAGATAAAGAGGGAAGGATGGTGGGAAGAGAGGGGAGAGGGAGAGAGGAGGGAGGGAGGGAAAAAGGGAGAGAGACATGGAGGAAGAGGGAGGGAGAGAGGGAGATGAGAAGAGAGGGAGAGAGGGAGGGGGAGGGAAAGAGAAAAAGAGGGAAGGAGCAAAGGAGAGAAAAAGAGTAGAGGGAGAAAGAGAAAAGAGAGGGAGAGAGAGGGGAAGAAGGAGAGAGGGAGAGAGTGGGAAGGGGAGATATATAGATATGTGGAGAGAGAATGAGATAGAGGGAAGGAGAGAGAGGGAAGGAGAGAGTGGGAGAGAGAGATAAATCAAGGAGAGAGAGGGAGGGAGCGAATGAGTGAGAGGGAGAGTGAGAGGAGAGAGGAAGGAATGAAGGGATGGAGAGAGGATGACGGAGAGGTAGAGGGAGAAAGGGAAAGGGAAAGAGGGAGAGGGATAGGGGGAGAGGGAGGGGGAAAGAGAGATAAGGAGAGAGAGGGAGAGAGAAAGAGTGAAAAAGGTAATAGTAAAGAGGGAGAAAGGGAAAGAGTGAGAGAGAGGGTGAAAGGAAGGGAGGGAGGGAGGGAGAAGGGGAATAGAGAGGGAGGGACCGGGAGATGGAGAGATAAAGGAAAGCAAAAAAAGGAGAGAGAAAGAAAGAGAGAGGGAGGGAGAAAGGGAAAGAGTGAGAGAGAGGGTGGAAGGGAGGGAGGGAGGGAGGGAGGGAGGGAGAAGGGGAATAGAGAGGGAGGGACCGGGAGATGGAGAGATAAAGGAAAACAAAAAAAGGGAGAGAGAAAGAAAGAGAGAGGGAGGGAGAGAGAGGAAAAGAGAGGGGAAAGAGGAAAAAAGAGAAGGAGAGAGGAAGAGGGAGAGAGAGGGAGGGAGAGATGGAGAGAGGGAAAGGGAAAATGAGAGAGAGAAGGAGAGAGAACATATAGAGAGGGAGAGAGGAGGAGAGGGGGAGAGAGAGTAGGATAGCTTGAGAGAAAGAGAGGGAGAGTGGGAGAAAAAGATAGAGAGAGGGAGGGATTGTGGAAAGAGAGGGGTAGAGGGAGAGAGGGAGGGATGAAAAAGGGGAGGAGACATAGAGGGAGAGGGAGGGACAAGTGAGATAAGGGGAGAGGGAGAAAGGGAGGGGTAGAGAAAGAGCTAGAGGGAAAGAGCGAGAGAGAGAGAGAGAGAGCAATGGGAGGGAGAGAAAAGGAGAGCGAGAGAGGGAGAGGGAGAGGGGGAGAGAGAGGGAGAAGGAGAGGGGAGAGATAAGGAGAGTGGTTGAGAGAGAATAAGGAGATAGATAGTGAGAGAGAGAAAGAAAAGGGGAGAGAGGGAGATGGAGGGAGAGAGAGGGAGTGGAGAGAAAGGTAGAGGGGAGAGAGAGATAAAGTAGGAGAAAGAGAGAATAAGAGAGAGGGGTTAGGTAGTGAGAGAGAGAAAGGGTGAGAGAGAGAGGGAGGTAGAGAGAGTGGGAGAGATAAAGGGAGAGGAGGAGAGGGAGAGAGAGGGAGAGGTGGATAGAGAAAGAGAGAGGGAGAGGGGAGAGATATAATTGGAAGAGGGAGAAGAGAGGGAGTTATGAAGAGGGAGGGGCAGAGAGAGAGAGAAGAACGAGGGATAGAGAGGGAGAGAGAGAGAAGAACGAGGGATAGAGAGGGAGAGAGAGAGAGGGAATGAGAGAGATAGAGAGAGGGAGAGAGTGAAGAGAGTAGAGAGAAGGAGGTAGAGAGAGAGAGTGAGAGAGAGAAAAAAGGAGATAAAGAAGGAGAGAGGGAGATAAGGATAGAGAAAGGGAGATAAGGTTGGAGGAAGGTGAAAGGGAGAGCGAGAGAATGAGAGGAAGGAGAGAGAAAGATAAGGAAAGTGGGAGAGAGAGGGAGAGAAAGCAAGAGAGAGGAGAGAGACAAAGAGGGGAATAGGGAAAAACGAGAGAAAAGAAAAGAGAGGGAGATGAGAGAGAGAGGAGTGAGACAAGGGGAGATATATGGATTTGAGGAGAGAGAATGAGATAGGGGGAAGGAGAGAGATGGAGGAAGAGAGAGGGAGGGAGAAAATGAGAGAGAGAGAGATAAATCAAGGAGAGAGAGGGAGGGAGAAAGTGGGAGAGAGAAAGATAAATAAGAAGAGAGAGGGAGGGAGAGTGAGATAAAAGAAGGTAGAGAGAGATATCTATAGAGGGAAAGGGAAGGAAAGGTGGACGAGAGGGAGGGAAAAAGGCAAACATAGGGTCGATAAGAGAGAGAGAGAGAAAGAGAGGGAGAGAGGGAGGGAGAGCACGAGGGAGAGGGGAGACAAGTGAAAGAGAGAGAAGGGGGAGAAAAGGAGATAGACGAATAAAGAGAGAGGGGAAGAGTGAGAGAGATGTAGAGAGAGAGAGAGATGGAGGGTTCTCTTCCTCCATCTCTCTATCTATCTCTCCTTTTCTCCCTCTCCATCTCTCCCTCTCCCTCTCCCTCTCCCTCCTATCCCTCTTCGTTTCTCCATGTTCCTCTCTCTCTCCCTATCCCTCCCTCTTCATCCCTCTCTTTTCCTCTCTCCTTCTCCCTCCTTCCTCTCTCTCCCCCATCATTCCCCTCTCTCCCTCTATCTCCCTCACCCTCTCCCTCACCCTCCCTCTTTCTTTCTCTCTCCCTCTACCTCTCTCTCCCTTTCTCCCCTTCTCTCTCCCTCTCTCCCTCTCTCCCTCTCTCTCTCCCTCTCTCATCTCCCTATCTCCCTCTCTCCCTCTCTCATCTCCCTCTCTCCCTTACTCTCCATCTCTCTCTTACTTTCTCTCTCCCCCTTCTTTCTCGTCTACCTCTTTCTCCCTATCTTTCACTCCCTTTCTCTCTCCTCCTTTCTCTCCCTCTTTTTGTCTCTCTCCCTCTCATTCTCCCTCTCTCACTCCCTCTCCCTCCCTTTCCTTCTCTTCTTCCTTTTGCTCTCCCTTTCCCTCTCCCTCCCTCTCCCTCCGTCTCCGTCTCCCTCTCCCTCTCCCTCTCCCTCTATATCTCTACCTCCTTCTCCCTCTACATCTCCTTCTCTCTCTACCTCTCACTCCTTCACTAACTCTCACTTTACCTCTCTATCTCTCTCTTTCTCTCCTACCCTCTAGCTCTCTCTCCCTCTCTCCCCTTGTCTCTCCCTATCTCTCTTTCTACTTTTCTCTATCTCTCCCTCTCCCTCTCTCCCTCTCTCCCTCTCTTCATCTCTCTACTTGTCTTCCATCCTCTTCCTCTCTCTCCCCTTCTATCACTCTTATTCTTTCCATCTCTCTCCTTCTCTCTCCCTCTCCCTCTCCCTCTCCCTCTCCCTCACTTCCTCTCTTATTCTCTTTCACTCTCTCTCATTGCCTTTCCCTCTATCTCTCACCTTCTCTCCCTCTCTCTCCCTCTCCCTCTCTCCATTTCCCTCTTCCTCTACCTCATTCTCTCTTTCTCTCTCTCTCCCACTACTTCTCTCTCTCTTCCTCTCAATCCCTCGATACCTCACTCTCCCTCTCCCTACCTCTCTCTCTTCCTCTCACTCCCTAAATACCTCACTCTCCCTTTCCCTATCTCTCTCTCTCTCACTCGTCCTCCTCTCTTTTCCTAACTATTTCTTCCTATTTCACACTCTCTCTACCTCTCCTCCTTATCTCTCATTCTCATTTTTTCCTATCTCTCCATTCCATTCCCTCTCCTTCTACCTCTCTTTATTACTCCCTCTCCATTCTCTCTCTCCCTTTTTCACTCTCTTTGTTTCTCTCTCCCTCTCCTTCTTTCCCTCTCTTGTTGTCTCTCCCTCTCTCTCGTCGTCGCTCTCTCCCCCTTCTCTCTTGCTCTCGCTCTTTCCCCCTCTCCCGCTCTCGCTCTTGCCCCCTCTCCCACTACCTCCCATTCCCTCTCTATCTCTCTCTTCGTATCTCTCCCTCTCTCCCTTCCCTTCTCACTCCTTCTATAACTCTCTCTCCCTTACCCTATCTCTATCCCTCACTCTATCTCCCACCCTCTCTAGCCTTTTCTCTCTCTTTCTCTTTTACTTCCTCCTTCTCTAGTACTCTTTCCTTCTCTCCATCTCTCTATCCCCCTCTCCCTCTTTCTCTTTCTCTCTCTCCCTCTCCATCTCCCTTTTCTTTCCCTCTCTCCCTCTCCCCTAGTCTCCCACCCTCTCCCTCTCTCTAGCTCTCCCTCTCCTTCTCCCTCCCTCTCTCTCTTTCTCTCTCCCCTCTATCTCCTCGACTCTCTCCTTCTCCTCTTCTCTCTCCCACTCTATCTCTCCCTCCCTCTATGTCACTATCCCACTCTTTCCCTCTCTTTCACCTACTCTCCCACTCTCCCACTTGATCCCTCTCCCCCTCTCTCTCTCTCACACTCTCTCATTCCTTCTCTCTCTCTCTCTCGCTCTCTCTCCTTCCCTCTCTCTATCTCCCTTTATTCCTTCCTATGTCTCTATCTTTCCCTTCCTCTCCCTCTCTCCTTCTCCTTTTCTACCTCTTTCATTCTCTCTCCCTCTCCTTCATTTCCTCTAGCTTTCTATCTCTCTCCCTATCCCCCCTTTATCCCTCTCTCTCTTTCTCTCATTTTCTCTCTCCCATTCTCACTCCCTTTCTCCCTCTCTCTCCATTTCTCTCTCTCTCATGCCCTCTCTCACATTTGTCTCTCTCTCCCTTGCTCCCTCTTTCCGTCTCTTCCTCATTTTCTCTTGCTCTCTCCCTCTCCCTCTCCCTCTCTCCCTCCTTTTTTCAATCTCCCTCTCCCTCTTTTCACTACCCCCTCTCTCCTTCACCCACTCTATCCCCTTCTCCCTCTCCCACTCACTCCCTCTCCCCTTCCGTCCCCTTTCTTTCCCTCTTCCTCACTCTTTCTCTCCTTCTCTCTCCCTCTCCTATTTTCTCTTTCTTCCTCTCTCTCTCTCTCTATCTCTTCCTCTCATACTCTCTCCCTCTCCTTCTCTCTCTCCATCTCCCCTTATCTCTCTCCCTCACTCTCTCCCTTCCTCACCCTCTCTCCTTCCTCTCTCTTTCTCTCTCCATCTTCCTCCCTTTCTCTTTCCCTATCTGTTTCTCCCTCTCTCTCTCTCCCTCACTCCTTTTTCTCACTCTCCCCCTCTCTCTCACTCATTCTCTCTTTCTTTCTCTCTCTCTTACCTTCTATCTCTTTTACTCTCCCCTACTCTCTATCTCCTTCTCCCTCACTTCATCTCTACCTTCCTTCCTCTCTTCGTCTCATTCCATCTCCCCTTCTCTCCTCCTCTCACTTTCTCTCTCCCCCTTTTCCTTCCTACCACTCTCTCCTTCCCACTCTCTTTATCCCTCTCTCCCTCTCTCCTTATATCTCTCTATCTATCTCCTCTATCTCTCTTCCTCTTTCTATCTCTCCCCTACTCTCTAACTTTTCTCTCCCTCTCCCCCTCTCCCACTCCCTCCCTTTCCCTCTCCCTCTCCCTCTTCCTCTCTCCCTCTCTATCCCTTCCCCTCTCCCTTTGTTCCTCTTACCTCTATCTCTTTCCCTCTCTTTACTTCTCTCTCTCTCCCCTTCTCTCCCCCTTTCTCTCTTCCCTTTCAATCACTCTCTTCTTTACTTTTCCTCTCTTTCTCTCACCCTTTCTCTCTCTCTCTCCCCCTCTCTCTATCTCTCCTTTTTTTTCTTCTCTCCCTATCTCCCTCTATCCTCTCCTCTTTGACTCTTTCTCCCTCTCCCTCTCTCCCTCCCTCTATCCCTTTATCCTTATTTCTCCCTTTTACTATCCCTCCCTCTCTCTATCTCTCACTATATCTCTCTCCCCCTCTCTCTCTCTCCCTCTCACTCTCTACCTCTCTAAACCTCTTTCCTGCTCTCCTTCTCCTTCTCCCCCTTTAAATCTCTCTCCCTTTTCACTCTCTCTCTTTCCCTCTCTCCTTTTCTCTCCCTCTTTTTCTCTCTCTCCTTCTATCTCTCCCTCTCCCTTTCTGCATTTGTCTTTGTCTCCCTCTCTCTCCCTCTCTCCCTCTATTTTTATACCACTCCCTCTCTCCTCCCTCCCTCTTCCTCTTTAACTCTCTCTCTCCATCTCTCCCTTTCTCTCGCCCTTTTTCTCTCCCAATCTCCCTCACTCCCTTTCTCCAAATCTCCCTCTCCTATTAACTCTCCCTCTCTCTTTCCCTCCGGCTCCCTACCTCCCTATTTCTCCTCCCTCTCTCTCTCCCTCTTTCCTTCATTTCCCTCTTCCCCTCTCTCCCTCCCTTCCTCTCTCTCCCTCCCTCTCCCTCTCTCCCTTTTTCTCTCATCCCACTCTCCCTCATTTCCACCCTCTTTCCTCCACCCTTTCTCTTTCTCCCTCCCTCCCTCTTTTCCTTCTCCCCCTCTCCCTCTCTCTCTCTCTGTTCGTCTCTCTCTCTCTCTATTCGTCTCTCTCTCTCCCCCTCTTTCCAAATCCCTGTCTCTCCCTTTTTGACCCTTTCTCTCTTCCATCCCTCTCTTTTCTAATCATGCTCTCTCTCTCACTTCCTTTCACACTCTCTCCCCCTCCATCTATCTCTCCCTCCCACTCCCTCCCTCTCTCCAGACTTAACTCTCTCCCTCTCTCACTCTCCACTTACCTCTCTTGATCCCCTTCTCCATTTTTTGATCTCTCTCCCCCCTTCTCTTCTCCCCTCTATCTTCCTCCTTCAATCCCTCTCTCTCAATCTCCCTCCCTCCCCCTCTCTCTCTTGCTCTCCCTCTCTTGCTCCCTTCTCTCACTTTACCCCTCTCTCTCACTCCCTCCCTCCCTCTTCCTTACCTTCCCCTCCCTCTCCTCGTACCCCTTGTTATCTCTCTCCCCCTCTCTTGCTCTCTTTCCTCCTCTTTTCCCTCCCTCACCCTCTTTCTCTTGTTCCCTCTCCTTCTTTTCCTCCCCCTCCTCTCTCTTCATCTCCATCACCCTCTCTCTCCCTCTCCCCCTCATCCCTCTCTCCCCTTCTCTCTATCCCTCTCCCTCTATCCCTCCTTTTATCTCTCGCTCTTCGTCTCTCCTCCTCTCTTTTCCTCCCTCTCCCTCACTCTTACTCATATTCTCTTTCTCTTATCCCTCTCTCCCTCTCCTAACCTCTCTCTCTCCCTCCCTCTACCTTCTTTCCTCACCCCTGCCTCCCTCTCTGTCATCTTTTCTCTCTCCCTCTCCTTCTCCCCCCTTCTCTCTATTCCTAACTCCCTCTTTCTCCTTCTCTCCCTTTCACTCTCTCCCTTCCCTACTTTCTCTCCCTCTCTCCCTCCCTCTCCCCCTCTCTCCCTATCCCTCTATCTCTCTCCTTGTCTTTCCCATGGCTCCCTCCCTCTCTCTCCCCCTCTATACCTCCCAAACTCTCTCTCTCCCACTCCTTATCCCTTTTTTCTCTATCCATCCTTCTCTCTCTTTTACCCTCTCTCTTTGTGCCTCTCTCTCCCTCCCTCTATTGATCTCTCTCCCCTATCCCTCCTTCCCTTTCCCTCCCTAACTCCTTCATTTTCCCTCTATCCTTCTTCCTCTTTCACTCACTCCCCTTCTCTCTCCTTCACTCTCTCCCTTTCTCACTCTCTCCCTCCCCCTCGGTCTCTCCCTCTCTTCCTTCCTCTACTCTCACTCTCTCCCTCTCCCTCTCTCCCTCTCTCTCTTTCTCTCCCTCTCTCCCCCTTCCTCTCTCCCTCTTTCTCCCTTTCCTTTCACTACTCTATCTCTCTCCCTCTTTCTCTACATCCCTCTCCTTCTCTCTCTCCCTTCCCAACTACCTCTCCATCTCTCTATCCTTATCACTCTCTCCCCCTCTCACGCCCTAGCACCCTCTCTCTCCCTCCCCCTTATTTCTCTCCTTTTATCTCTCCCTCTCTCTTTCTCTCTCTTACAATCTTTCTATCTTCCTCCCTCTCCATCTCTCTCCCTTACACTTTCCCTCTCACTACCTCTTCATCTCTCCCATACTCTTCTCTCCCCTACTCTTTCTTTATCCCTACTCTCTATACCCTCTATCTCTCTTCCCCTCTCTTCCTCCTTCCCACTCTTTATTACTGTCCTTTTTCCTCTCTCCACTCTCTCCCTCTCCCTCTCCCTCTCTCCTTTTTCCTTTGTCTTTCCTTCTCTTTGTCTCTCCATCCCTCTTTTTCCCACTCTATCTCCCTCTCTCTCTATATATATCTACTCCCACTTTCTCTCCCTCTATCATTCCCTCTCTCTCTCCATCCCTCTTCCTCCTCCCTTTTTCCCTCTGTCTCCCTCTTTCTCTTGCTCCATCCCTCTCTCCCACTCCTAATCCCTCTCATCCTCTCTCTTTCCATCTCTCTCTCTCCCTTCCTCTCTCTCCTCCCCTCCCTTCATTTTTTGTCTCTCTTCCATTCCCACTTTGAATCTCTCATTATCTCCTCTCTTTCCCCCTCCATTTTTCTATCTCTTCGCCTCTCTCCATCCTTTCCTCTACCTCTCTCTATCCCTCTATCCCTCTATCAACTTCTCACTCCCTCTCCTTCTCCCTCTCCCTCTCACTCCTTCTCTCTCTATCCTTCTATTTTCCCCTTCCTCTCTCTCACTTTCCTGCTCTCCCTCCCTCCTTCCTCTCCCTCTCCTCTCTTTCTCCCTCTCTCCCTCCGTTCCCCTACGCCGATCAACCTTTGCCTCTCTCCCTTTCTCTCTACCTCTCTTAATTACTCCTTCCCTCTCACTTCCTCCCTCTCTCTCCCTCGCTCTCCTCCCTTAATCCCTCGTTACTCCCCCTCTCTCCCTCTCTCTCAATCTCTCTCTTCATATCTCTATCTCTCTCTCTCTCTCTCCCTCTCACTTTCTCACCCCTTCTCTCTTTATCTCTTGCTATTTCCCCCTTACTCTTACTCTCTCTCTCTCCCTCTCTTGCTCTCTTCCTCTCGACCTCTTCTTTTTTCTCCCTCTCTTCCTCTCTCTATTAATCTCTCTCCCATTCTCTCCCTCTCCCTCGACCCCTCACCCACACTCTCTCTCCCTCTCTCTTCCATTCTCCCCACTCTCTCTCCCATACTATTTTCTCCCTCTCCTCTCTCTTCCTCATAACCTCTCTCCCTCTCTTTTCCTTTATGTCCATTTCTCCCTCTCTCCTTGCTCTCTTTCCTCTTCTCCCTCCCCTTTCCCTCTCCATCTTTATCTCCCTCCTTCCCTCTCCCTCTCTCCCTTATCCCACTTCCCTCTTTATCCCCTCTCTCTCTCTCCCTCACTTCCTTCCTCCTTTTCTCCTTCTCTCCTTTGTTCTTTCTCCCTCTCTCCACCCCTCGACTTCTCCCTCCCCACTCCCACTTTACTCCCTCTTCTTGCCCTCTCCCCCTCTTTCTCCCTTTCCCTCTCCCTTTATCTCCCTCTCTTCCTCTTAACATCTCCTACTCTTTATCTCTCTCTCCCTCCCTCTCTACCTCTTTTTCTCTCCTTCCCTCTCCCTCTCATCCTCCCTCCCTCCCTCACTAGTCTCTCTTTTTCCCTCTTTCCCCCTCCTTCTCTCTATCCCCTTTCTATTTGCCCCACCTTCCCTCTCCCTCCCTTTATCTCTCTCTCTCTCTCTCTCTCTCAATCACCCTCTCTCCCCCCTCTGCCATTCTCTCCCACTCTCTCTCCCTCTCCCTTTGGTCATTTCTCTCTTTCCCACTTTCTTCTTCTCTCTTTATCCCTCTATCTCTATCCTTCACTCCCTTCCCCTTTTCCTATTTCACACTCTCTCTCACACCCCCTTTCTCCCTCCCACCTCTCCTCTATTTCTCTCCTTTTCTCCCATTCCCTTTCTCTATTTCTCTCATTTTCTCCCATTCCCTTTCTCCTCCCTCTCTCCTTTTCTCCCTCTCTCTCACTTTCTCTTTTTCCCCCTCTCCATCTCCTTCCCTCTCTCCCCCTCCCTTCCTCTCCACTTGCCCCTTCATTTCTCTATCTATCCCTCTTTATCTCCCTCTATCTCCTTTTATCCCTCTCCCTCTCCCCTTCCCTCTCTCTCTTTCTATCCCTCTTTCCTATTCTTCTCTTTCTCTTCCTCTCTCTCCTTTCCCTCTCTATCTCTCTTTCCCTCATTCCCTCTCCCTCTCTCCCCTTATCTCACCTACCTATCTCTCTCACCCTTTTCTCTATCGCTCACTCCCTTCCTCACTCCCTTCCTCTCTCCCCCTTTACTTCTCCCTCCCTTTTCCTCTCTCACTCCCTTTTCTTACCCTCTCCCCCTCTCTCCCTCTCTCCCCCTCTCTTCCTCTTTCATCTCCCATTCTCTCTGTCTCCCTACTCTCTCCCTCTCTTTCTCTCCCCTATGTCCCTCTCCCTCTCCCCTCTCTCTCTTAGTCTCCCCTTTCCTCTCTCTTCTTCTCCTCCTCTCTCTATCTCTCCATCATTCCCTCTCCCTAATTCCCTCTATCCCTCTCGCTCTCTCTCCCTCTCTCCCTCTCTTTGTCTCTCTCTCATCCTCTCTCCCCTCTAACATTCTCTCCCACTCACTCTTCCTTTAGTCATCTCTCTTTTTCCTCCTCTCTCTCTTTCTCTTTATCCCTCACTCCCTTCCCCTCCCTTCTCCTCTTACTTTCTCACTCCCCCACTCTCCCTCTCTCCCTCCCTCTTTTTCTCCCCCTTTCTATCATTCCCTCCCTCCTCCCTCTATCCTTTTCTCTCCCTCTCTCGATACCCCCTTCTCTCTCACTTATTTTTTCCCTCTCTCCCCCTCCCTTCTTCTCCACCTCTCTGTCCCTTTCTCTATCTCTCCACTCTATCTCTTTCCCTCTCTCTCTCCTCTTCCTCTCTCCCTCTCTATCCCTCTCTCCCATCCCTTTCTGTCTCTCCATCCCTTTCTCCCCACTCTAAATCCATTTTTTCCTCTCACTCTCTCCTTCCTCTCTCACTTTCCTTTTTTCTCTCCCTTCCCTCTCCCTCTCACTCTCTCTCTCCCTTCCTCCCTCTCCAACATCTCCCTATCCCCCTCACACTCCTCATCTCTCTCCCTCTCTCTATCTCTCCCTTCCCAATCTATATATCTCTCTTCTTCTCTCTCCTACTCTTCTTCGTCTTTATCCCCCTTTCTATCTCTCCATCCGCCTCCTTCTCTCTACATCTCCCTCTACTATACTTCTCCCTCTCTCTATCTCCCTCTCTCTCTCCCTCCCTATCCCTGTGTCCCCTATCTCAATCTCTATCTCCCTTCCTCTTTCGCTCTCCCTCTTTCCCCCTTTCCCTATCCCTCCCTCTCCCTCTCCACTCCCTCTCTCCCTTTCTTTCTCTCTATCTCCTCTCTCTCTATCTCCTTCTCCCTCTCTCAATCTCTATCTCATACTCCCTCTCTCTCACTCCTCTTTCCCTCCTTTTCTCTCCCTCTCTCTCCTCCTCTCTCCCTTCCTCTATTGCTCTCTCTCCCTCTCTCTTGCCCTCCCCCTCTCCATTTCTCTCTCCCTCTCTCTCCCTCTCCCTCTATCCCTTCTCTATACATCTCTCTTCGTCCCTCTCTCCCACTCTTTCTTCCTCTCCCTCTCTTTCTCTCTCTCTCCCCGTCTCTCTATCTATCTCTTACTTTCTCTCTCTCCCTCCATCTCTTTCCCTCTCTCTATCTCTTTCCCTCTCTCTCCCTCTCTTTCCCTCTATTTCCCTTCTCCCTCTCTCAACCTATCTGTCCCTATCCCTCTCTCTCCCCTCCCTTTCCCTTCCTCTTGCCCTCTCCCTCTCTCTCCCTCTCCATCTATCTCATCCTTCCTTTGACTTTCTCTCTCTCTCTATCTCTCTATCTTCCTCCCTATACCTTTCTCTCTTTCTCTCCCTCCATCTCTGTCTCTCTTTTCCTCTCTCTTATTTTCACATTCCCTCTCATTTTCTCTCTCCCTCTCTCCCCCTTCCTTCTCTCTTCCTCTCCTCCCCTTCCTTTCCTCTCCCTCATTCCCCTAACCTCCCTCTCTATCTTTCTCAATCCAATTATCCCACTCTCTCCCCCTTTCTATCTTTCGCTCCTTCTCTCTCTTCTCTCTTCCCTCTCCTATTTTCCCCTCTCCCTCTCCCTCTCTCTCCCACCCTCCCTTTACGTCTCTCTCCCTCACCCTCTCTTGCTCTCTCACCCTCTCTCTCCCCTAATATCTCTCCCTCTCTCTCACTCTCCTCTCTTCTTTCCCCCTCTCCCTCTCTCTTCCCCTCCCTCTCTCGATCCCTCCCTCTCTCTTCCACTCTTACCTTCTCTATCACTCCCTCTCTCCCTCTCCGCTCCCTCTCTCCCTCTCTCTCGACCCCTCTCCCTTCTCTCTCTTTCTCCCTCTCCCCTTCCCACTCTCTCTCCCTCTATATCCCTCTCTCCCATCCCTTTCTCCCTCTCCCTTCCCACTCTCTCTCCCTCTATATCCCTCTCTCCCATCCCTTTCTCTCTCCCCATCCCTTTCCACTTACTCCCCATCCCTCTCTTCCCCTCTCTCCCTCCCTCCCTTCTCTCCCTCTCTCCCTCCCTTCTCTCTTCCTCTCTCCCCCTTCCTTCCCTCTCCCTCGCTCCCCAAATCTCCCTCTCTCCCCCTCCCTCCCTCTCTCTTCCTCTCTTGCTCCCTCTCCCTCTTCTCTATTCCTTTCCCATTTCTCCCTCTTTCTCTCCTTCTTTTTCCCACCCTCCTGTTACCTCTCTCTCCCTCGCCCTCTCTTTCTATCTTAGTCTCTCTCTCCCTAATATCTCTCCCTCTCTCTATCTCTTTCTCCCTCTCCCTCTCTCTCTCTTCCTATCTCCATCACTCCCTCTCTCTAACTATATCTCTCTCCCTATCTCACCCTCTCCCTCTCTCTCTTCCTTTCTCTTTCTCTCTCCTTCTCAATCCTTCCCTCTCTCTCTCCCCCACTCTTATCCTTTCTCTCCTTTCCTTACTCTCTCTCTCTATCTCTCCTTTTCTCTATCCCTCTCTCCTCCTCTCTCCTTCTATCCCTATCCCTCTCCCTTCCCACTCTCACTCTTTGTCCCTCTCTTTCCATCCCTTCCCTCCACTCCCTATCCCTCTCTTCCTCTCTCCCTCTCTCCCCCTCTCTCACTTTCCCTCTTTCTCTCCCTTCCCTCCTTACCTCACTCTCTCTCTCGCTCTCTTTGTCCCTTTTTCTCCCACATCCGCCTTTCTTCCTCATATTCCTCCTCCCCTCCCTCTCTTTTTGTCTCTCCTTTTCCCACTTTGTATCTCTCTTTCCTTCTATCTCTCCTCTACTCTCTTTCTCCCACTCTCCCTCTATCCGACTCTCCCTCTGCTTGCCTCTTTCTCCCTCTCCCTCTCTTTACTAATCCCTCTTTTTATCTCCCACTCTCTCACTCCTTCTATCCCTCTCTCTCCCTTTCTCTTTCCCTTCCTCTTTCTTTCCCTCTCTCCTACTCTCTCTCTCCTTCTCGCCCTCCCTCTCTCCTCCATATCTATCTTTCTCCCTCTCTCTCCCTTCCTCTCTCCTTCTCTTTCTTTCTACTTTTCCCTCTCCCTCTCTCCCTCTCCTTCTCTCTCCTCCCTCTCACTTTCACACTCCCTTTCCTCTTCTCTCTCCCTTTTCCTTCCCTCTCCCTCGCTTCTTGAATCTCCCTCTCTATCCCTCTCACTATCCCCCTCCCTCCCTTTTTCCTTCTCACTTTAACTTCCTCTCTCTTTTCTCTCTTGCTCTTCCTTTTCTCCCTCTCCCTCCCCCCACCCTCTCTTTACCTATCTCTCCCTCACCCTCTCCCGCTTTCTCACTCTCTCTCTCCCCTAATCTCTCTCTTTTTCTCCTTCTCCCTCTCCCTCTCTTCCTATCTCCATCTCTCCCCCTATCCCTCTCTCTCCTGCTGTCTTTCCTTCCCTATCTCACACTCTCCCTTTTTCACACTCTTCCTCTCTCTCTCTTTTCCTCCCTCTCCCTTTCTCCCCCTCTCTTCCCCTCTCACTCTCCCACTCTTACCCTCTCTATCACTCTTGCTCTCCCTGCCTTGCTCCCTCTCTCCCCTTATCTCTCGATCCCATTCTTCCCTTTCTCTCCCTCTCTCTCCCTCCCCCTCCCACCCCCTCCCTCCCTCACTCTCCCTCCTTCCTTTTTCTCCCTCTCTCTCCCATACACTCTTTCTCCTTCCTTCTCTCTCACTCTCTCCCTTTATCTCCCCCTTGCCCTCTCTCACTCTCTAAATGTCCATCTTGACCTCTCTCTCTCTCTCTCTAAATCTCTATCTCTACCTTTCCCTCTCTCCCTTTCTCTCTCCCCTCTCCCTCCCTCTCTTACCCTCTCTATCTCCCCTCTCTCTCCCTCTCCCTATCTCACTCTCCCGCTCCCCTCTCTCACGGTCTTCCTCTATCCCTCACTCTCTTTCACTCTCTCCATCTCCCCCTCTCTCTCCCTCTCCCTCTCTCACTCTCCCTCTCCCCCTCTTCCACACTCTCCCTTTATCCCTCACTCTCTCTCACTCTCTCCCTGTCCCCCTCTCTCTCACTCTCACTTTCCCTCTCTCTCCTATCTCTCCTTCTCTTCTTTTCAATCTCTTTTTCCCACTCTCTGTCTCTCCATCCTTCCCTTTCCCATCTTCCATCTCCTACTCTATCTCCATTATTCTCTCTATATCCCCCTCTTCCTCTTTCTCTCTGCTTCTATACCTTTATCCCTCTCTCTCTCAACTCCCTCTCTTCCTCTCTTTATCCCAATCTCTCCCTCTCCCACTATTTTTGCCCATCACTCTCCCTCTCCCACTCTTTTTGTCCACCTCTCTCCCTCTCCCTATCCCTCTCCCTCTCCTTATTCCTCCCACCCTTTCCATCTCCTATCTCTCCCCGACTTCCTATCCTCCCTGTCCCTCTCTCCTCTCCTACACTCTCCCTCCATCCCTCACTCTCTCTTTCACTCTCACCCTCTCTCTCTCCCTCCCTCTCCCTCCCTCCCTCTCCCTCCCTCTCTCTCACTCTCTCTTTCCCTCTCTCTACTATCTCACCATCTTCTTCTTTCTCCCATCTCTACTTCTCTCTTTTCCCTCTCTCTTTCCCTCTCAATCTATCCCTCCTTCCCTCTCCCTTCCTCAATCTTCCCCTCTTTCTTTCCTTCTATCTCTCTCCTTCTCTCCCTCTACCTCTTCCCTTACCTCTCTCACTTTCATTCCCTCTCTATCCCATCCCTTTCTCTCTTTATCCCTCTCCCCCACTCCCCATCTCTCTCCTTCTCCTACTCTCTTCTCTCCCTCTCTTTGCCACTCCATCTTCCTCTCCCTCTCCCTTCCTCTCTCCCCATCTAAATCTCTTTCTCCCTCTGTCTCCTTTCCTCTCTCCCTCTCCCACTCTACCACCTCTCCCTCTCCCTCACCCTCTCTCTCCTGTCTCTCCCTTTCCCTCTCTCCCTCTCCTTCTCTTTTCCTTTCTCCTTCTCCCTACATCTCCTTCTCTCTATCTTGGTCTCTATCTCTCACTCATGCTCTCTCACTCCTCTTCTCTCCCATTCTCTCCCTCTCTCCCTCCCTCTATCTTTCTCGATCTCTCCCTCTCTCTCCCTACTACCTTTCTCTCTCTCAATCTCTATCTCTCCCCCTCTCTCCCTACCTACCTCCCTCCCTCTCTCTATATATGTCTCTCTTCCTCCCTCTTTCCCATTACCTCTCCCTCTCTTTATCTCTCTTCCTCTCTTCCTCACTCTCTCCATCTCTTCCCCCTCTCTCTCCTCTCTCCAGTTCTTCTCCTTTCTTCCCCTCTCTCCATCTCTTCCTCTTTCTTTCTCTCTCTTTCCTCTGCTCCGTCTCTCGACACCTCTCTCCCAATCCCTCTCTCCCCCTCCCTCCCTTGTTTCATCCATCTCCTCCTCCCACTTCCCCTCCCTCTCGCTCCCCCTCTCCCTTTCCCTCTCCCCCTTCCCTCTCTCTCTCCCTTTCTCTCCCTCTCTATCCCTCTCTCTGATCCCTTTCTTTCTCTCCATCCCTCTCCCCCACTCCCCGTCCCTCTCTTTCTCTTTTCCTCTCCCTTTATCCTTCCCCCTCTCTCCCTCTCCCTCCCCCTCTGTCCCTCTCCCTCCCCTCTCTCCCTCTACCTCTCTATCTCCCTCCCATTTGATCCTCTCTCACACTCTTTCTCTCCCTTTCCTTCATCTCCTCTCTCTCCCTCTCTCCCTCTTCCTCTCTTTAAATCTCTCCCTATATCCCTCCCTCCCTTCCTCTCTCCTCCTCTCTCTCCCTCCCTCCCTCCCTCTCACTCTCCCTTTCCTTCTCTCTTTCACCTCTTCGTCTCTCCATTTCACTCTATTTTTCCTCTCTATCTCTCCCACCCTTCCTCTTCCTCCCTTTATCTCCTACTCTATCTCCCTCATTGTATTCATATCTCCCCCTTTTCCTCTTTCTCTCCCTCTCCACCTCCCTCTCTCCCTCTATACCTCCCCTTTCCACCTCCCTCTCTCCATCTCTCGCCCTCTCTATCCCTCCCTCCCATCCCTTCCCTCTCTCTCCCCATCCCTTTCCTCAAATCCTCATCCCTCTCTTTATCTCTCTCCTTATCTCTCTCCCTCTCCCTCTCCATCTCTCTCTCCCTCTTTTTCCCTTTCCCTCCCTCTCCCTCTCCATATCACCCTCTTTATCTCCCTATCACTCTCCATCTCTCTCTCTCCCTCTCCTCCCGCTCTAGACTCTCTCTTTCCCCCTCTCCCACAGTCTCCCTATATCTCTCACTCTCTCTCTTCCCCCTCTCTCCTCTCTCTCCTATCTTTCCTTCTCTTATTTTCCCCTCTTTCCATCCCTCTATCTCTTCTTCTCTCCCTCTTCTTCCCTTCATCTCCCACTCTTTTCTCTCATTCTCTCTCTATATCTCCCTCGTATTCCTCTTCCTCATTATTTTGCTACATCTCCCCCTCTTCACTCCCTCTCTCACCCTCTCTCCCTCTATCCCTCTCTTGCTTCCCCCTCTCTCTCCTTCTCTATCCCTCTCTCCCATCCCTTTCTCTTTCTCCATCTGTCTCTCCCCACTCCTTATCTCTCTCTTTGTCTCTCTAACTCTTTCGATCTCCCTTCCTCTCCGACTCCCTCTCCCTCTCCCCCTCCCTCCCTTCATCTATCTCATTCCTTCCCTCTCTCCTATATGTCTCTTTTCCTTCCTCTCTCCTATTCCCTCTAGCTCTCCTTCTCTTTCCCTCTCTTTATCTTTCTCTTCTTTGTCTCCCTCTATCTCTCGGCTCTCCATCTCTCCCTATCTCCCTCTCTTCCTCTCTCTCCTTCTCTCTTTCCCCTATTCCCTCTCTCGATCTCTCTTTCTCCCTCTCCCTCTCCCTTACTCTTCCTCTCTCCCTCTCTCTTTTTTTCTCAATCTCCCATCCTTTACTCTCTCTCTCCATCCCACTCCCCTCACTCCTTATCTCTCTTTCCCTCTCATCCCATCTTAATCTCTCTCCCTCTTTCTCCTTTCTTCTCTCCCTATCCCTCTCTCCACCTCCCTCTCCCCTTCTTTCTCCCTTCCTTTCTCCCTCTCCTCTCTCCTCGCTCCCTCTCTACCTCTCCCCCTCCTCTCCCATCCCCTCTCTCCCTCTCTTCCTCTCTCCCTCTCTCCCACTCTCTTCATCTCTTTCTTTCTCTCTCTCCCCCACTCTCTTCATCTCTTTCTATCTCCCACTCCCTCTCTCTCACTCCTCCCTCTCTCCTTTTCTCTCCCTCTCTCTCCTTCTCTCTCCCACTCTCTCTCCCTCTCTTTTTTCTCTCTCCCTCTCTATCTCTCCTCCTCCCTCTGTAAGCTGCCATGAAATTTATTAATTATAAACATATATACATGTTTAAAAATGTTCTTAAACATACCTATATTAAGTAAAAGTGATAGTATGAATTGTTTTAAAAGTTTTTATGATAACGATATGTTTGACATTTATGTGGGGAATTTCGAGAGGAAACATTTCTGGATAATTTAGTTAATTATCCTTGGGATATTTCTAAATATTTGTGATGCATTATATTCATGAGAAATGTATTGTAAAATTTTTAGGAACATTGAAACTTATTTTTGGAAAAATTTCTGAATTGTTTAAAAGAAAAATTTTCTAAATTTTAGGGGGTGGAAAATTTAGAAATTTGTGTGATTTATTTAGGGATATTAAAGTGATTTTTAGGTCAAACTCAAAGAATGAAAGTTGTTCATCTCTATGTCTACTAGCACTATATAACATTTCATGATTTTTAGATCTATAAATATATAAATTTATGGTAGATTTGGTAGAGATCGTTTGGATGTACCACTGCTTGGAAATTTAAGGAAAGAAAATTCCGAGTTTAGGGAGAGGGAGTTTCGAATTTTAATGAAAAGAAATGAGTTTAGTTACTTAAAATTGGTTAGTTAGGGTGTTTAGTTAGTCTATGTACTTAGTTAAACACATAAGCCACCCTAATAAATGAATTAAGGCCAACTCACCTTTATTTTGACTTCAAATCGGCCACTTGCTTCATTAGTCACCAAGTACTTTCCACCTTGGTCAATTGATTCAAGGCAATTGTAAAAGGGGAAGAAAAGGGAAGTATATAAGGGAGAGAGAGAGTTAAATGGCTAGAACTTTTAGCCAAAAAATGTGGAGCACCAAGAAAGAAAAGAGAGACAACAGTGAGAGGGAGAGAAGAAGGAAAAAAATAAAAGAGAGAGAAAGAAAAAGGAAAGAAAAAGAAAGGAAAAAGGAAGGAAAAGCTAGCAAATCTTTTAAGGAAGCATATATCATAGTAAGTAGGTTTATTTATTCTTTTACATGTCCATTTTTATGTGTTTGAGTTATGTATTCAAGGCAATTTAATTAGGTATACATTAGCAAGTTGGGATGAAAAAGTAATCTTTGGCCACTTTAAGGACCTATTCGGCTTAAACCCTAAACTATGGAGATTTGGATTCCAATCTTTCAATTCCATAATTAATGGTTTGAGCACACCCTAATAAGTATAAGAGGACGTCTAGATAGGAAAAATTGCTAGGTAAACCAAAATTTTGACCTAAAACATTTAAAAGCCCAATTATCCCAAAATCCTCAAATTTGGGTTTGGAGAGAAAATGTCACCTTAGTATGTTTTAAAGCTGGTTTAAAATGCTACTAATTACATATGTCAAGTGAACAATGAATTGTACCATGAGAGTTACTAAATTTAACATGAGGAATGTGCCTATGTGCAACATAAAGTTTATGACTTGAGTAATATTAGTCAATAGTAATTGATTTTCCTTGAGGGAAATATTATGGAAGTAATATGAGAATATATTGAAAACCCTTTGTGGGTTGGATCTTGAGAATGATTAGATAGTCTAGGGTCCGGCACCTATAGAGTGTTTCATAGGATAAACATAACTTCACGTGCATCATATGCTTTTAGAGATGGATTGAGCCGAGTAAATGATGGTCGAGGTTATTCGGTAGTAACTAATTGTCGAGGTTATTTGGCGATGGCGATTGCTTGAGGTTATTTAGCGATGACTCGATTGCTTGAGGTTATTTGACGATAATTGATTGCGAGGTTATTCGATAATCACCGAGAACAGAAGCGGACTTACTAATACCCGGGGTATCCTTAACATTTCAAATTGATGACAATAGTGAGGGAAGTCAAAAAAATTTTGCATAACACGTGCATCACCCTACTGAATGAGCTTCACTCACCCTGTTTGTTGTTGCATGCCATGATAGGTAAAAGCGATGGTAGTACTAGTAAGGATGTTGCTTGTTCCTCCAAAAAGGCTTTTGCGTGACATAAGTCTAACGAAGTTATTTTGCTTGTTGTTTTAGGTTGGGGTCTCGGTAGACATTTTAATGGCTTTGTACATGTTGTTTTCATAATTCCTTCCACTATAATGACTCATTTTATGTAATTCTTCATATATGCACCCCAACATGTAGTTGTATTTACGACGGTTATGTAACTTTTCTTTCTATGCATTTCTATATATCCCATGTAGCAAGTTTTGAGTAAGTACATGCAAGAGTTAAGTTGAGATTAGATTGTATTAGCGTGATGCGCCTCAGCTGGCCACTCTTATTTGGGTAATAGAGGGTGGACTAGAGTGGGGGCGCCATACCCTCCCTTCCCTATCTCCTTCCCTCCCTCTCTCCTATATGTCTCTTTTCCTCCCTCTCTCTCATTACCTCTCACTCTCCTTATCAATCTCTCCCTCTCTCTATCTTTCTCTTGCTCCTCCCTCCATATCTCTCCTACTTTTTATCTCTCTCCCTCTCTCTTTAACTCTCTCACCATCTCTCCTTATCTCCCTCTTTCCTCTCTCTCCCTCTCTCGTTCCCCTCTTCCTTCTCTCCATCTCTCTCTCCCTCTACCCCTCTCTCTCCCTCCCTCCCTCCATCCATCAATCCATCTTTTCCTCCCTTTTTGCTCCCTCTCCCTTTCTCTCTCCCTCTCTCTTTCCTCTATCCCTCTCTCCCTCTTTTACTCCATCTCCCATCCCTTTCTCTCTCTCCATCTCTCTCCCCTCACTCCCTATCTATCTTTTTCTCTCTCTGCTCTCCCTCTCCCTCTCGCTCTACCTCCCTCTCTCTGTCATCTCAATATCTCTCTTCCTCTCCCTCTCTCCCTCTCTTCTCTATCTTTCTCTCTTCACTCCTCTCTCTCAAACTCTATCCCTCACTCCCTCTCTCTCACTCCTCTTTCTCTCTCCTCTCTATCCTCCTTACCTCTCCTTACCTCTATCTATCTCTCTCTCCCCCTCGCTCCCTGTCCCTCTCACACACATTCTCTCCCTCTCTCACTCCTTCACTCCTTCTCTCTCCTTATCCCTCTCTCGCTCCCTCTCTCTCTCCCACTCTCTTCTTCCATCTCTCCTTCTCTCCCACTCTCTATCTAACCCTATCCCTTTCTCTATCCCTCTCTCCCCTCTCTCTGTCACTCTCTCCTCTTCTTGCTCTCCCACTCTCTATTTAACCCTATCCCTTTTTCTATCCCTCTCTCCCTCTCTCTCTTCTCTCTCATTCTCTCCCCCTCTTGCTCTCCCACTCTCTATCTAACCCTCTCCCTATCTTTCACTCTCTCCCTCTCTCTTCTTTTCCTTTTTCTCTCTATCTCTCACTTTCTCTCACAGTCATTCTCTCCTTCTTTTTACCCTGTCCCTCTCCTTCTTTTCTTTTCCCTCTCTCTCCCTTTCATTCTCCCTTCCACCCCTCTTACTCTCCCTCTCTCTCTTTCACTCACCACTGCTCTCTTTTTCTTTCTTCCTCTCTGCCTCTCTCTCCCTCTCTCCCTCTTCATTTCTCCCTTTTACCTCTCTCCCACACCCTCTCCCTTTCTGTTTCTATCTCCCTGTCCCTCTCTCCCTCTCTCTATCTCCTTCTCTTTCTCGGTCTATCTCTCACCCCTTCCCGTTCTCTCCCTCTCTCCCTCTCTTTCTCTCCCTCTCTATCTTTCTCTTGCTCTCCCCCTCTCCCTATCTCCCTCCCTCCTTTTCTTTCCATGCATCTCTCTTCCTCCCCCTCCCTTTCCCTCTCTTTATCTCTTTGTTGCTCTCTTCATCTCTCCCTCTCTCTCTATTCCTCCCTCTCTTCCTCTCTCCCTCTCTCTTTCCTTTTCTCCCTTTCTCAACCTCTCACTTCTTATCCCTCTCTCTTCCTCTCTCTTTCTCTCTCCCCTCCCTCTCTCCATCCCTCTCTTCTACCCTCTCTATCCCTCTCCTTTCTCTCTCTCTCTCTCTCTTTCCCTTACCATCTCTCTATTTTTATCTTTCTATCTTCCTCCCTCTTCCTCTCTTTCCCTCTCTCCCTCTCCATCTCCCTCTTCCTCTCTTTGTCTCTCCCTCTCCACCCTCTCCATCTCCATATCCATCTTCCCCCTTTTCTCTCTGTCCTTCTCTGTCTCTCTCTTTCATCCTTTAACTTTCACACTCCTTCTCCTTCTCTCTATCTCCCTCTGTCCCCTTTTTTATCTCTCCTTCCATCCCTTTCTCTCCCCTAATATTCTATTTCTCTCACTCTTGCTTTCTCACTCCCTCCCTCCCTCTCTCTCTTTCTCTCTTTCACTCCCACTCTCTCTTTCTCTTCTTCTCCCTTTATCCCTCTCTCCCTCTCTCCTTCTCTCCCTCTCTCTCCCTCTTACTCTTACTCTCTCTTTCTCTCTCTCTCTCTCCATCTTACTTTTTCTTTTCGTCTCTCTCTCCCTCACTATCTCTTTCTCTTTTCTTCTCCTTTTCACTCTCTCCCTCTTTCTCTCTATGACCATCTCTCCATCTCCCTCTCTCTTTCTCTTTCTTTCCCACTCCCTTTGCTTCAGTCTTTCCCTCTTCTCTCTCTCGCTCTTCCTCTTACTATCCCTTACCCACACTCTATCATTCTCTTCCTCTCCCTATCCCTCTCTCACTCGCCTCACACACACTCTCTCTCTCTCCTCCTCCTCGTACTTTACCTTTCCCTCTCCCCCTCTCTCTCACTCTCCCTCTTACCCTATACATCTCCCTCTCTCCCTCCCTCTTTTCCTCTCCTCCTCTCTCGCTCTCCTCTTTCCCCCTCTCTCCCTCTCTCCCTCTCCCTTTCTATCCCTTTCTTTCTCACACTCTCTCCCTTTTTGTCTCTCTCTCCCCTTATTTCTTTTTCTATCTCTCAATATCCCTTTCTTTCTCTCTCCCCTCTCCCTCTCCCTCTCTCTCCCATCGCTCACTTTTTGTTTCTATATCTCTCCCTCCCTTCATCTCCCACTCTGTCTCCCTCATTATCTCTATATCTTCCCCCTTTCCTCTCCATCCATCCCTCTCCCTCTCCCCTCCCTCTCTCCTTCTCTATACCTTTCTCCTCATCCCTTTCTCTCTCTCGATCCCTCTCCCTCACTCCTATCCCTATCTTTCTCTCTCTCTCCCTCATTCTCTCTCCCATATCTTCCTTCCTCCCCCTCTTGCCCTCTCTCCCTCCTTCTCTCTCCCATATTGCCCTCTATCCATCTCACTCCTCTCCCTCCCTCTCATCCTCTCTCTCCCTTTCCCACTTTGTATCTCTCTTCTTCTCTCTTTCCCTCTCTCTCTCTCTCTCTCCACCTTTCCCTCAATTGCTCCCTTCCTTTATCTTGCTCCCCTCGGCTCTCCTCCCCTCTCTCTCTCCCCTCCCAGCCCTCTTGCTATATATCTCCCTATCTCTTTCTCCATCCCTATCTCACCTTTGCCATCCTCTTCGTATCCCTCTCTCTCCCCCTCTCTCTCGCTCCCTCCATCTCTCTTTTTCTCTCTTCCTCTATATCTCTCCCCCTCTCTCCCTCTCCCTAACACTCTCTCTACCTCTCTTCCTCTCTCTTCTTATCTCTTTCTCATTTTTCATCTCTCAACCTCTCTCTCCTTATCCCTCTCTCTTTCTCTCCCTCCCTCCCTTTATCCATCCCTCTCTTCCTCCCTATCTCCCTCTCCCTCTCCTCTTAATCTATCTCATCCTTCCTCTAGCTTTCTCTATCCTTCTCTATCTTCATCTCTCTCTCTGTCTTACTCTCTCTTACCCTCTCTCCCTCTCCCTCTCCCTCTCCCTCTCCTTCCCTTTCTCCCTCCCCTTCTCCTTCTCTTAATCTGTCTCTCCCACTTCTCTCTCTAGCTCTCTTTCATTCTTTCTCTCTCCTCCTCTTTATATCCCTCTCTACCTCTCCCTCTCTCCCCATCTCTTTCTATCTCACTCACTCTTCCCTTCTCTCCCCTTCCCTCTTTTTCTCTCCATTACTTCTCTCCCTCTCTCTTCATATCCCTTCCTCTATCTCTCTCTCTTTCTCTTCCTCTCCCACTCTTTCACTCTTTCTCTCTCCCTCTGCTTCTCCCTCTCCCACTCCCTCTATCTCTTACTCTCATTCTCTCTCACACTTCCTCTCTCCCTATGCTTCTCCCTCTCCCACTCCCTCTATCTCTTACTCTCATTCCCTCTCTTTGTCTCTCCCACCCACTCCCTCTTTGTCTTTCCCTCCCTCCCTCCTTCTCTATCTATCCCTGTCTCTCTCCCTCTCCCTTCCATTCTCACTCTCTTTCTCCATCTCTCTCCTTCTCTCTCTAATCTCCCTCCCTCCCTCTCTATTCATCTTACTTTGGCTCTCCTTCCGCCTCTCCCATTCCTTCTCTATCTCCATCCGCCTCTCTCTCTTGCTCTTTCTCCCTTTTTTCTCTTTCCCTCCCTTTCTCTCCCTCTCCCTTTCTCTTTCCCTCTTCCTCACTCAATCTCACTCCCTCTTTCACCCTCTCCCTCTCCCCCTCTCTCTCCCTTACTCCCTCTCCTTCTTTCCCTATCCCTTTCCCTCAAAATTTCTATCCCTCTCTCCCTACCCTTACCTCTTTGTCTCACTCTCGCTCTCCCAACCTCTCTTTCCCTCTCTCCCTATCCCTCCCTTTACCTCTCTCCCTTTGTCCCCCTCTCCATCTCTCTCTCCCTATCTCTCTTTCTCTCTCTTCCTCTCCCTTTCCCTCTTTATCACTCTCTCTCACACTCTTTCTCTTCTCTCTCCCTTTCCTTTCTCTCACTCCATCTTTATCTCTTTTATCCTCCCTTTTGCTCTGTCTCCCCATCTCCATCTCTCCCTCTTTGTCCTTCTCTCTCTCTCCCTCTCGTTTCCCCCTTTTTCCCTCTTCCTTTCCCTTTCAATCTCTCTATTCGTCTCTCTCTATCCCTTTCCTTCTCCCTCTCTCCTTCTCTCACTAGTGTTCCTCTCTCTTGCTCCTCTCCCTCCTTCACGCTCCTTATGTCTACCTCTCCCTCCTTATCTTTCTTAATCTCTCTCACTCCCTCCCTCTGTATTTTTCTTTATTCACCTCCCTCTCTCTGCCTCTCTCTTTCTCTCCCTCTCTCTATCTTGTCCTCTCCCCTCTATATCTCTCCTTCTCCCTCCCTCTCCCTCTATTTCTCTCTCTCTCTCTCTCCTTCTCTTTCTCCTTGTCTCTCTCCCCTTCTCTCCCTCTCTCTTCCTCTCTCCCTCTCTCTCTCCCTCCCACTTTCTCCCTCTTTCTCTTCCTCCCACTCCCTCTTTCTCTCCCTTCCACTCCCTCTTTCTATCTCTACCTTGCTTTTCATCTCTCTCTCCCTCTCCCTCTCTCTATCTTTCTCCCTCTCTTCCAATCTTCCTCCCTCTTTCTCTTCCCCACTTCCTCTCTCTCTTGCTCTCCCTTTCTCCCTCTGCCTCCCTTTCCCCCACTCTCGTTCCCTCTCTCCCTCTCTCTCATTCTCTCTATCCCTCTACATCTCTTCTTTCCTCCCTCTTACTTTGTCTCTATCCCTCCCTCTCCCTTTTCTCTCCCTCTCATTTTCTTATTTTCCCATTCTCCCTTCCTCTCTCTCTTCCACTCCCTCACTCCCACCCTCTCACTCTTTCTCTTCCAATCCCTCTCCCTCTCCTCCTCTCTCTACCCTCTCTCCCTCTCTCTCCCCTTTCTTCTTCTCTTTCCTTCCCTCTTTCTTTCCTTACACACTCTCTACTCTCTCTCCCTCTTATCTTTATCTCTCCCCCTCTCTTTCTCCCTCTCTCTCATCACTCTACCATCTCTCTCCACTTCTCCCTTGTCTCTTTCTCCCTCCCACACCCTCTTCCTCTCTCTCTCCCTCTCTACCTATCTCTCCCATTACACTCCATCCCTCCCTCCTTCCCCCTATATCCCCATAACTCTCCCTCTCCTTCCTCACTCCACTCTCTCCCTATCTATCTTGCTCCCTCCTTCTCCCTCTCCCTCCCCATCTCTACCTCTCCCTCTCTCCCTTTCTCTCTCTCCCTCTCCTTCTCTCCATCTCTTTCTCCCCTTTTTCATAATATCCCTCCCTCCCTCCCTCTCTATTCATCTTCCTTCCCATCTCCCTTTCCCACTCCGATTCTTTCTCCCTTTCCTTATACCCCTCTCTCACTCTCTCCCTTTTCTCTCTTTCTCGATTGCCCTCTCTCTCTCTCCCTCCCTCTCTCGACCTCTATCGTCTCCTCCCTCTCTCTCCCTCTCCATCTATCTCTCCCTCTCCCTCTCCCTCACTCTCTCTCAATCTTTCTCTCTACCCTTCTCTCTCTCCCACTCCATCTCTCTTTTCTTCCTTATCATTTGTCTCCATCTCTTCCTCTTTCCTTCTCTCTCCCTCTCTATCACTCCTCCTCTCCCATCCTCTCTTTCTCCTCTTCTCTCTCACTTCCACCCTCACACTCTTCCTCTTTTCCTCTCCCTTTCCCTATCCTTCGCTCCCTTACTTTCTCTCCCTATTGCCCTCTCTCCCTACTCCCTCCCTCACTCTCTCAATTTCTCTATCTTTTTCTCTCTCCCTCTCTATATCTCTCTATTCCTCTCTCTCCCCTCTCTACTCCCCTTTCTATTTATCTTTTTCTCTCTCCCTCTATCTCTCTATCTCCCTCTCTACATAACTTCCCTCTCTCCCTCTTTTTATCTCTCCCTACACTTTCCCTCTCTCTCTCTCTCTCTCCCCCTTTCTCGCTCTCTTTCTCTCCCCTGTCCCTCTTTATTTCTCGCTCTCTTTCTCTCCCTCTCTCCATCTTATCCTCTTTCTTTCCTTGCATACTCTCTCCTTTCTCTTCTTTCTCTCTCTATCTCTCCTTCTCTCCTTTTCTCCCTCTTCGTCTCCCTCTCATCACTTTACCATCTCTCTCCCCTCTCTCTTATCTCTTTCTCTCTCCTATACCCTCTCCCTCTCTCTCCCTCTCTATCTCTCTCTTCCAATCCACTCATCCTTCCCTCCTTCTCCCTCTCCCTCTCTCCATATCTCTCCTTCTCCTTCCTCACTCCCCATCTCTCTTTCTCCCTCCCTCTCCCTCTCCCTCTCCCTCTCCCTTACCCTCTTTACCTCTCCCTCTCTTCTTTTCTCCCTCCTATTCTCTCTCTCCATCCCTTTCTCTCCATGTCTTCTCCTCTTCTTTCACAATCTCCCTCCCTCTCTCTCTATTCATCTCACTTCTCCTCTCCCTCTGCCACTCCAATTCCTTCTCTCTCTCCTTATACCTCTCTCTCTTACTCTCTCTTTTTGTCTCTCTCTCTCAATTGCTCTCTCTCTACCTCCTTCTTTCAATCTCATTCCCTCTCTCAACCTCTCTCATCCCATCTCTCTCCCTCTCTATATCTATCTCTCCTTCTCTCCCTCTCCCTCTCCCTCTCTCACGCTTTCTCTCTCCCTTTCTCTCTCTCCCACTCCATCTCTCATTTCCTCCCTTTCACTTTATCTCTATCTCTCCCTTTCTCCTTACCTCTCCCTATATCTCTCTCTCCCCCATCCTCTCTCTCTCTCTTCCTCTCTCTCACTCCCTCCCTCTCACTCTTCCTCTATTCCTTTATTTTTCCCTCTCCTTCGCTCTATCTCCCTCTCTCTCCCTCCCTCACTCTCTTATTAGTGTAGGTGCCCAAGATTGAACCATGTATTGATGGGCTTGAGTTGATATATCATTGAATTATTTATTTTGATAACAATAAAGAAGTCATTCTATTAATTCTTTTGTTTACATATTCGGTAGAATTAGATAGAAGCCATTATGATATGCATTTGCAATAGTGATTGATCGAAAGATGTGAGACAAACACTAATGAACATAAATGATATCATTAAATGTCCCAAGTCATAGCATTGTCAAGAATGGATATTGACAAATGCGGATAGACTCGTGAGTGCTATGCTCATACTACATAATAGTAGTAGGAGATCTCACACATGTTGGCATGGTGATGCCAAAGCAGTGCTTAGGTGATTTATGTCGGAAAACATGTCACTAGACTTGACTCGCCATGAGAACCCATTTTGTTTTAGCCTATGGAAATCTCATACGAGATGGGCACAAATGGTCCTTAGACTTGAAGTCATCACAATTATCTCATTGAAGGACTTATGCACATTGATACTCATTTTGATGGACCCATTAATGGGTTGCATGTTGATGATTCGTTGGTTGCTCTAGGAATCTAATGGAGGTAGGTGTATGACTAAGACAGGACATGTCATCTTTGGATGCTAAAGGAGTTATCACATTATACTTCAATAAATATCTACTCAAGAAATCTATCGCCATAGTAGGAGTACACCCACGAGAGCATAATTGGTCTACTCTAAGAGCTAAGACATTTGAGAATCGAAGAAAACTTGTGTGATGATAACGAACAAGACTAATAACCAAGTTCGAGATCACACTTTGATAAGTGACATGAGGACTGAATTCTATGGTAACCATGCTTGTAAAAGGTAATAATGGATTAATTAATCCTCCTAGAGAATTGGATAGTCATGATGCCTTGCTAGAGGCCAATCTTGATTTATGTATAAGAGATTAAAGAGGAGTCTTTTATTCTTTATACATTGCCAACATATCAAGGAGCCTATTGAGTCACACATAATTTTAAGTATTCATATTATAAATGAGAAGCAAAGATATTGAACAAATTTTCCAATTATAAAAGTTTCCTATTTTGAAAAGAGTTTTCAAAATGGGAAGTTCCCAAAAAGGGGAAGTTTTCAAAAATAAAAAGTTTTCTATTTTAGAAATCGATTTCCTAATTTGAAAGTTACTTTCACATTGGGAAATGAAGAACCTAAAAGAAAAGGAGTTTCCTAATTTAGGTTAAAGGGTATTTTGAAAATTGATTCACGATGTGGGCCCTATCAAAATAATCTAAGAATATTTATTTAGATAGTCTAAATAAATTAATTGGGCTAAAAACGTTTTGTCATATTAGATTCAATTAAAAAGCTTAAAGATAATTTTGGTGAGAGGATAAACATTAACCTTATTGGATAAAGTTGAATGTTTTAAAGATAAATATCAATCTTATTGGATAAGGTTCAATATTTTAAAGATAATAATCAAATAGTCCACATATAAAAATAACTCCTCATCCATGGAGAATAAGGAAGCAATAACCTAGATTCTTGTATAGACTCATAGCCGTCACTCTCCTTGTCCCCGGAGGAGAAACTCTCCTATAAATATATATGAGAGAGAGAAAATTCGACCAACCCAAAAAAGAAAAAAGAGAGAAAATTTGGCCAACCCTAAAATCACCTAAGGCATACGGCCAAGAGAGAAAATAAGGGAGAAAATAGTTTTCTCTTAAACCCTAGCAATAAATATTCTTTCTTTCTCTTTTAAGGTTGTTGCAATAGTTGCACAGGATTGATTTCTAGAGGAAATACAGAATCGAAAAAGGTAGAGTTAGCACCCCATTAATTCGAGTGCTTCTTTGTAGATACTTAGACTACGTGGATCATCAATAGAGGATGGACACTTGGATGACTTTTTGGAAAAGAGTTTAAATCTGCAGCTATAAGAGGTAATCCATTACTTATAGCTTATAATTCATGTATGTATGGTTATTAGATTCAACGGCTTGATCTTGGGGCCTTAAGTGGACGAAAATTTTTTATTTTTTTCACACCTCTATAGGATGCATGATCCTTCATCTCCCTCCCTTTCTCTCCCTCTTTCTCCCTTCCTATCTCTCCCTTTCTATCTTTCTCTCATCCTCCCTTGCTCTCTCTCCCTCTTGCTCTTACTCTTTTGCTCTCTCTCTCTCTCCTACTCACTTTCTCCCTTTCTTTTCCTCTCCCTCTCTCTCCCTCTTTCCCTCCTCCTCCCTCTCTCTCCCTCTTTCCCTCTCCTTCCCTCTCTCTCAATCTCTCTCCCTCTCCCTCCCTCTACCTCTACTCCTCTCCCTCCCTCTACCTCTACTCCTCTCTCTCCCTTTCTCCATCTATCTCCCTCTTGCTCTCGCCCTCTTTTCCTCTCCCTCTATCCTCGCTCTCTCTTCTTCTCTCTCTCCAATTCTCTTACTCCATCTTTATCTCTCCCTTCCTTTCTTTTTGCTTTATCTCTCCCTTTCCTTCTCTCTCCCTTTATCCTTCTCTCACTCTCCATCTCATTTCCCTCTCTCTTGCTCTCATTTCCTCTCTCTCACTCTTTTTCTCCTTCTATCCCTCACCCTTTTCTTCTCCTTCAATCCCCCACTCTCTGTCCCTCCCTCCATCCCTCCCTCTCTCTACATCTCTCCCTCCCTCCTTCCATCTCTCTCTCTCCTTTCTCCTCTCCCTCTCTCCCTCCCTCTCTCTACCTTCCTCCCTCTCTTCCTCTCCCTCTCCCTTTCTCTTTCTTTCTCATTCTTTTTGTCCCTCCTTCTCCTTCTCCCCCTCTTCCTCACTCACCCAATGTCCTTATCTCTTGCTCCCTCTGTCTCCCTCTCTCTCCCCTTAGGTCCCCCTCTCCCTCCATATCTTTCTTCATCTCCCTCTTTCCCCCATTTCTTTCTCCCCATCTCTCTATCTTACCCTCCCTTCCGTATCTCTTTCGTTCTTTATCTCCCTCTCCCTCCCTCTCTCACTCTCTCTCCCTCTTTTTCTCTTCCTCTCTCTCGCTCCTCTTCCTCTATTCCTTCTTCTCTCTCTCTCTTCCTCTCTCTCTCCCTCCTCACCCTCTCTCCCTCTCACTCTTTTTTCCTCTCATTCTATCCCTCTTCTTATCTCTACCTTGCTCTCTCTCCCCCTCTCTCCCTCCCTCTTCCTCTCTTTGTCTTTCTCTATCTCACTTTCTCTCTCCCTCTCCCACTTTCGCTTTCTCCTAGTTTCCCTCTCTCCTTCCCTCTCCCTCTATCACCCAATGTCCCTCTCCCTTTCTTCTTCCTTTTCCTTCTTGCTCCCTCTATGTCCCCCTCCACCTTCCTATCTTTCTTCATCTATCTCTCTCCCCTCTCTTTCACTCCCCACTCCATCCCGCCCTCTCGCCTTTTACCTCTCTCCTTCTTTATCTCCCCATCGCTCCCTCCTTCATTCTTTATCCTCTCCCTCTATTCCTTCTTCTCTCTCTTTCACCACTCTCTCTCTCCCTCTCTCACTCTTTCACTCTCTCACTCTTTCCTTCTCTCTCCTTCTCACTCCTAGTTTGCCTCTCCTTCCTTCTTGCTCCCATTCCGTCTCTCCCTCTCTCTATCTCTACCTTGTTCTCCCTTTCTCTCTCTCTCTCCTTCTCCCTTTCTCAATCTCTACCTTGCTCCCCCTTTCTCTCTCTTTTTCTCTCTCCCTCTCCTTCTCTCTATCTTTCTCTATCTCACTTTCTCTCTCCTTCTCCCACTCTCTCTTTCTCCTTCTTTCCCTCTCTCCCTCTTCCTCTCCCACCCAATGTCCCTCTCTCTTACTCCTTTCCTCTCCCTCCTCCTCTCTCTCTCCCTTCTCTCTCCTCTTCTCTTTCTCCCCTTCTCCCTCTCCCTCTCCCTTTCCATCTTTGTCTTTCGGTCTTTTGCTTTATCTCTCCCTCTCTCGCCCTTTTTCCTCTCACTCTTACTCTCATTTTCTCTGTCTCTCCCTCCCCCTCCTCTCACTTTTCCTCTCTCTCACTCCCTCCTTATCATTATTTTTCTCTTCCTCTTCCTCTCCCTCTCCCTATCCTTCTCATTCTCTCCCCCTCTCTCTCCATCCCTCCTTCCTTCCATTCTCTCCCTTTCTCTCCCTCCCTCCCTCCCTCTCTTTCTCACTCTCTCTTCCTCTCTCACTCCTTCACTCCCTCCCTCTCCCTCTTCCTCTCTCCCTCTTCCTCTCTCCTTCTCTCCTTCCCTCTCTCTATCCCACTCTCCCTCTGTACCCCTTTATCCTCCTCTCTATCCCTCTTTTCACTCCCTCTCCCTCTTGTTCTCCCTCTTGTTCTTCCTCTCTTTTCTTCTCTCTTTTTCTCTCTCTCAATCCCTCCCTCTCTCTTTCCCTCTCCATCACACTCCCTATTTCCCTCTACCTCTCCCTCTTCTTTTCTCTCTCTCTCGCTCTCTACCTCCTTCTCTCTCTCTCTCCCACTCTTTATCGCACCCTTTCTCATCTCCCACTCTCTACCTCTTCCTCTCTCTTACTCTCTTTCTCTCATTCTCTCTCTCCCTCTCATTCACTCCCTTTATCGCCCTCTCCCTCCACTTCAGTACTTTCCCTCTCACTCTCTCCCTCTCCATCCCTCTCTTTTTTCTCCCTTCCTCTCCATCTCCCTCTCCCTCTCTTGCCCTCTCTCTTTTTCTTTCTCCCCCTTGCCCTACCTCCCTCTCCCTCTCCCTCCCTCTTTATCTCTCTCCCTCCCTCTCTCACTCCACTCTCCCTTTCTCTCCCCCTCTTTATCTCTCTCTTGCTCTCCCTCTCTTGCTCTATTTCTCTCCCATTCTCTATCCCTCTCCCTGTCCCTCTCCCTCTCTCCCTCTCTCTCAATCTCCTTCCCTCCCACTCTCTATGTATCTCTCTTCCTCCCTTTATCCATCTCGCACTTTGTCTCCCTCTCTCTCCCCTCCCTCTCTATCTTTCTTCTACTCTGTCCCTCTCTTTTCCTCTCTCTTTCAATTTCTCCCTCTCTCAACCTCTCCTCCCTCTATCCCTCTCTCTCTCTCCCTCTATCCCTCTCTCCTCTCCCTTCACCCCTCCCTCCCTCTCTCTCCATTTCCTTCTTTCTCCCTCACTCTTTCTTCCTCTTTATCTCTCTCTCTTCCTCCCTATCCCTATCCCTCCCTCTTTCTTTTTCGCCCACTTTCCCTCTCCCCTCCCTCTCTCTCTCCCCTTCTCCTTCTTGCCCCCTATATCCCTCCTCTCTCTCCATATCTTTCTTCGTCTCTCTTGCTCCCTTCCTTTATATTTATCTTTATTTATCACCCTCTGTTCCCTTTCTCTCTCCCTCTATCTTTCTCTTCCTCTCTATTTCTTACCCTCTCTCCCTCTCCCTTTCTCCCTATCTATCTCCTTCTCCCCCTCCGCCTCTCTCTTCCTCTCCTTCTCTTCCTCTATTCCTCCTTCTCTCTCCCCCTCTCCCTCTCTCTTTCACTCTCTCGCCCACTTTCCTTCTCACTTTTTTTTAAACGAGGCCGTACCATGATAATTTTATTGATTTGAGAAAAATGAGTACATGGGGGGCCAATCCAACCTAATTTAACAAACTGGTGGGATAAGGAAGCCTTACCCATACGGATAGGAAGACACTCTATAGTTAAAGAATCCCATCCTATCTTGTTTATTAACGAACTTTACATTTAAAGATAATTCTACATGATTGCTAAAATTAGTTTCTAACTCATGTTAAATCACCTCATCGACCAACCTATCCGCCACTTATGTTTTGCTCTTGCCAAATATCGTTGAAATGTGCGATTACTCCTTAATTCACGACATTCTTGGACTAGGTATGTAAATAACCATAGGATCTTATTAGTGCCTAATATAATATTGATAGTTACCATTGAATTACATTCAATATCCACTACGTCAAGATTTAGTTCTTTACACAAAACTAACACATCCTTAAGTGCTAACAACTTTGCCTTTGAGTTAGTTCCTTATAGTCGTGTGTAAAACCAATGATAAAGGAGCCTAAAAGTCCCATATTACTCCACCACCAACATAAAATCAATCTTTAGTTGATCCATCAACATTTAATTTAAATTTACAAAAAGGTGGTGGTTCCCACTTGATCCACTTCCCTCTCCTAGCTTTTGATAGGATTGGCATGATGCCTAACTCCCGCATCTTCTTTATACCGATCACATTCGGAGGTTTTTTTGCCACAAATAAGCTACACATATCCCATAGGTCTTCAATCACTCGTCTCACTATATCACTAGCTATCATTGGTTGATCTTCATATTTTGCTTTACACTTACTTTTCTATAAATCCATAATAGAAAACAAAAGACACCATAGGGCACATACCTAATTGAGTAGTGAACAAGGACATCCATGCTTATGCACACTCCTCTAATGAATTCCACCTACTCGCCACACCCAAAGATTCTTTCAAAATGCCTCACACTTTCCTCGAGACCTAAGATTCTAGAAACAAATGTGACATGGTTCCTACCTTATTATTCGAGCGAGCATAGGCAAATCAACACTATTGGAATGTATAGATCCTAAAAACGAGAGTCAACTACCAAAGTACCTCTAAACCATTCCACATAAGCACAACCACCCTTGTTGGAATGTAAGGGTTGTAAATCGGATAAGCCCATGCCTATCTAGGATAATGATGATGGATATAATTCCAATACGCTTTAGTCTCAAAGTCCCAGATTGCATTAGGGTGCAAATCAATGCATCTTTTATCGACTCATCAACCTTTATACATTTCACTTCTTCACCGATCTAACATGGAATGAAGGAAAGGTAGCCATCAAGTTCTTATAATCCTTTTGTCACTATAAGCCTTATATCTATAGGCAATGGAGACTCTAAAACTTAATCATACTAGTTAACAACCTAAAAAGAAACTACAACCTTTCCTATGATCCATTAGCTGACCAAAAGAAGGGTCTGTAAGTGTGGAAAAATTCTTTTCCAAATATGTGAGGACGTCCTTAAAAGATTCCTCGTGTCCCCATACTTGACATGCAAAAATCAAGCATAAAGGCTTGATCCCTAAATATAAGACCAAACTAACTTTGCTTGTAGTGCTACCATCACTTTCTCTAATACACCTTCCTCAAAAGGAGAATAGGCTTGCCTCTAGGAGACCAAGTGATGGCAATTTTCCCTATAAGAGCTCCATAGAAAGTTAGCCATTTGACTCTCACTTCTCCAAAGTGTACCCTTAGGCATGAGGATAACGACTAATATAAGAATTGGTATACTACGATAACCGATCGAAGTAAAGTCAATATGGCACCAAAGGATAATAAATTTTCCTTCCAACCACACAACTCGCTACTTAATATTCATCTCTAATGGTAGAAAGTAAACTTGATGCATTCTACTTGTGAAGAGAGGAACACCCAAATACTATAATTGGAATTGGAAATGACCACATCCTATATACTTGCTTTACTAAAGCTATTTTTTGTGCTTGACATAGTTTTAGGGGTGTAGAACCCACTCTTAGCCATATTAAGTAATTGCCTTAACCACTCCTCATACTTGCAAAACAAACCCCTCAATTGTGTCGGAGACCATTTAGACCCATTCGTGAACAACAACATGTCATCTATGTAGAATCGATGAGAAATTAATAAAGCTCTCCTTGGTAACCTATATGGTCGAATTAGACCTTCCCCCATAAATTATTTAAGGTTAGCTAAAGGACTAGCTGGACCAAAATAAATAGTAGAGGTGATAGAGGGTCCCCTTGCCAAACATCCTTATATGATTTAAAGAATTCGAAGTTCCTTCCCCGAATTTGAATTGTATACCATATGTTACCGAGACTTTTATACACCAAGTCGGACTAATTTTCACTAAACCCCATCACATGTATGACTTTTAAGAGAAAATGCCATCAACCTTATCATAAGCTTTCAACAATCCAATTTAAAAATATGGTTATCCCCATAAACCTTCCGATTTAAACCCGTTACCATCTCTTGGGCTAGAGCCACATTTTTTGTAATGCTTTATCCTTTAACAAAACCAACTTGTTCGGATCAATTAAACAAGGAAGGACTACACTCAACCTATTAGCTAAGATTTTCAAAATAATTTTAGAACTGAAATTAGATAGACTTATCGGTGTAAAATCACTTAAGGAACTCGAGTTTTCCACCTTTGGAATCAAGACTAGGATGCACCTAGGGATCCGACTCGTGACGCCCCGACTCCCTTGCCTATTACCTAACGAGCATGACCGACGCGACACACTCGCTTGGACTAAGTCCCCTACTTCCTCCATCATACATAACAAAATACGTAGATAACTAAACCATGGCAATGTACGATACGATTTACAAACATTATTACAAATAGTTCTATAATTTACAAAATACTCAAAATGCCTAAAAATTTACAAATTAGGCCCGTACCCTTTTTAATGACACAAAAGATATTCCTATTTTTATGAGTGACACATGAGCCTCTTTTAGCAAGAACCGGTTGCATCCTTGATCAACTTAACTTTTACCTTGCCCGAACAACACACAAATACAAGAACGAGAATGAGTTAAGCTCGGTAAGTAGGGTGATGCGTGTGATATGCAACGCTATTCTATTTCCTAAATTTTTATCCATTTTTATCCGGGTACCCTAGGTATCCGCAAGTCCGTGCGTTCTATCTATCGATGATCATGTTATCACCTATTACTCTCTCTCGATGAACTCAATATCACCTACCGCTCACAATGAAATTATCCCTCGTTGTAGCACATACTAAACGGAATTATCCCTCGCTTAACGATGTTAGTAAATAGAGATCGCACTATGGATTCCTTCCTATTACCCATTCCACTCATTTCGGTTACCACACCGTGTCATTTCATGACTCAATGATTTTTCTCAATTTATTCCATCTTCAATGCACGTGATGCACGTGATAACATGTTTAATCACATTCAACCAAAATCGGGTACCAACCCTTCTTTCTTAAACCATACTCACGGTCCAACCAACATTTGGGATTCACCCATCGCTCACATACCAATCATGGTACTCATAACGGGAACACAACCTCCACTCATTAATATTGTTCATTAGTTTCATTAATATTTAAAAGAAGGTCTAAGTCTTTTCCTTATTTCCTCTCTAAAGGAATAAATTTTTTTAGAATTTTCAATTTCTATCTAAGTCCACTTATTTTCGTCCAAGCCCAATTTTTTCTTATTCTAAGCCCATTAACTTTATCCAAGTTTATTAACTTAATCCTAATTCCATTGACTTTATCCAATTCCATTTTATTCTATCTACACCCATAAATTTGTTTTCCAAGTCTAATTATTAGGTTTTAGGGTTTACTATCGAGCAACCTCTAATCAAGTAAATAATTTTCTAACTTTTGAACATAATTAAATCTTACCTATTTTATTTTAGATACTAGACATATTGATTTATAACATATCTAAACATTATGTCAAAATACCAAGTACACAATTTATTATAAAATTTTGAAACCTAGGGAGCAATCTGCCCAGTGGTAGTTTATCTAGAGCTATCCGTACTAAATCAGATATAACACTTTGTAAAAGAATCCAATCACCAAGAAATTTTAAGGGACGTTATGTGAGACATAGATAAACAACTTGTATTCTTTAAGTTGCACCTAAATATTGATCTAAAGTCCTTGAACATGCACCCTAAAGTTCGGACAGAATTTACTCCTCATCGACACCAATTTATTAGTTCTTTCCAAATCAACTTTAAACATGTTTTTGTTCATTTATATTTAGTCGAAGTCCAATCCAACCCATCACCACATACATAAAAAATTTTTAAAACATCAAAACATCATAAATTATCACCACAAGGCATCCATACATGGATTCCTCCCAAGCATCAAACATATAACCATCACGAGACCATCAAACATAACATATTACATGGTTTAAACTTCAAGACATGAAAATAACTCAAATCAACTCATAATTTAAATACATTAAATGAAACTTAAAGCATAATATGATACTCAAATGAAAACCTACTTACTTTATTTGAAAACCTAAAGGTTGGTTAACCTAATATGATATAGGAAATAGAGAGGGAATGGGAGAGAGAGGGAAAAGGAGAGGGAAAGATCAAATGAGGGAGAAGGAGGGTGAGAGGAAAGGAGAGGAGGATGAGAGGGGGAGAGAGAGAGTAAGGGGAGAGGGAGAGAGATGGAGGGAGAGACATAGAAAGATAGGGAGAGAAAACAGGAGAGAAGGAGAGAGATGGAGGGAGAGACATAGAGAGATAGGGAGAGAAAACGGGAGAGAAAAAAGAGAGAGGGGGAGAGAATAAAGAGTTGAGGGAGTGAAAAAGGAAGGGAGGGAAGGAGAGAGAGGAGCTAGAGAAACGAGTGGGAGAAGGAGAGAGCATAGGAGAGGAAGGGAGAGAGCACATGAGAGAGAGGGAGAGGGAGAGAGGGAGAGCATGAGAGAATAAGAGAGAGGGACAAAGGGCGGTAGGGAGAGGGTATAAGAGTGGGGCGAGAGAGAGAGGGAGAGATCACGATAGCAGGTAAGAAGGATTGAGAGGTAAAGAGGGAGGGAAAGAGAAAGAGAGATAGAGGTAGAGGGAGAGGGAGAGAGAGATGGAGAGAGAGAAATAGAGGGAGAGGAGAGGGAGGGGCATAGAGGGAGGGAGTAAGAGAGAGAAGGAGAGTGGGAGAGAGAGGTAGCGATGCACAAGGCTTTCCACACTTAATATGTAGCATATCAACCATTCCTTACATGTTCCATAACAACCAACAACTATATGGCAAGCCATCCAACAAAATACAAACACTACCAACACAACATAATCAAAACCTTAATCAATTACATAAATTAACATTTAAAAAATCAAATAGATGGCAAAGATAAAAACCCACTTAGTTTAGGTTTGTTAAGGATTTCCCTAGCTTTTTCCTTATTTTTCTCCGTTCTTTCTTTCCTTTCTTTTTCTCTCATTCTTTTCCATGTTTCTCTCCCTCTCAATGACATTTTTTTCTTATTTTGGGTGAGCTACGGATTTCACCAAAAATGCAGCCATGTAATATCTTTCCTTATATATATACATGCTCCATTTTCCTTGCATTTTAGTTAGTTTACATGTGTCTTGATTTAATTTATCAAGTGTAAAGTAAATGGTGACTAAGAGGGACAAGTAGTGGGTTTGGCTTAGTCAAAGGAATGAGTTGGCTTCCATTGCATTAAATAAAGGCTTAGGTGTCTAATTATTTGCTAAAGATGGTGGTGAGGCTAACTAAGTCCCTTAAGCTAGTTTAGTTCAAGTAACATGACATTTCTTTCATAGGAAAATTTAACAATTCCTCCAGTAAATAATTAATTTGGCAATTTCCTTCCTAAAACTTTTCCAATCCCCACATTTTAAAATATCTTTCTCTCTTACATAATAGGTTCCATATATATACTAGAGAAAATGAACGATAATTACCTAAATTATCTAAAAATTCATCCCCTAATTCCTCACATAAACACCAAGAACAATAACATTACCAAAACATTAAAATGGCATATAAATCACACCTTTGCTCAATGTATGTATGTTCGAATATCCTTGTACGTATATTGATATGGTTAAGGACTTTACGAGGGTTACACTCTCTCCCTCTCTCCACTTATCTCTTAATCTTTGTTTCCCTCCATCTCTCTCCCCCCTCTCTCTCCCTCTCACGCTCCCTCTCCTTCTCTCGTTTACCCTCTCTCCCTCCCCCTCTCCCTCTTTTCCCTCTCCCCCTCTCCCTCTTCTTCCCTCTCCCCCTCTCCTACCCCTCTCCCTTCCTTTCTCCCTCTCTCTATCCTTCTCTCCCTATCCTACTCTCTCTCCTTCTCTCCATCCCCCTCTCTATGTCCTTCTCCACCTTTCCCTCCCTCCCACCATCTCTTTCTATCTCACTCTCATTCTCCCTCACACTCCCTCTCCACCTTTCTCCCTTCCACTACGTCTCTCCCTCTCCCTCTCCCCTTCCCATTCTCTCCCTATCTCTCACCCATGCCCTCTCTCTATCCCTTTCACTTCCTTTCTCTCCCCTCTCTCCCTATCCCTCCCTCTCCCACTCTCTCCCACTTTCTCACACTCCCTCTCTCCCTCTCCCTCTTTCTTTTCCTTTCATTCTCTCCCTCTATCTCTCCCTCTCACTCCCTCTCTCTTTTCCCCTCTTTCCCTCTCTATCTATCCTTACTCTCTTTCTTTCTCTCCCTCTCTCCCTTTCTCTCTCATATCTCTCTTCCCTCTCCCTCTCCCTCTCCATCTCTCTCCCCCTCTCTCCCAATCTCCCTCCCTCCCTCTCTCTCTTCATCTCACTTCCCCTCTCTTTCTCCCTCTCCCATTCCTTCTCTATCTCCTTCTACCTCTCTCTCACTCTCTCTCATTCTCTCTCTCACTCTCTCTCCCTCTCTCCTTTTTTTCTCACACCCTCTCTTCCTCTCCCTCTCTCTTTCTCTCTGTCCCTACCTTTCTCAATCTTGTTCCCTCTCCAACCTTCTCCCTCTCCCCCTCTCTCTCCTCTCTCTATCTCTCTCTGTCTCTCTCCCTCTCTCTCTCCCTCTCTTTCAATCTATCTCTCCTTCTCTCCCTCTCCCTATCTCTACCTCTCTCCCTCTCTCTCGCTAACCCTCTTTCCCTCCCTTCCTCTCCCTCTTTATCACTTTCTTCCACTCTCTCCTCTTCTCTCTCTTCTTTCTCTCACTTCATCTTTATCTCTCTCATCCTCCATTTTTCTTCATCTATCCCTCTCCATCCCTCCCCCATTATCCCTCTCTCTCTCACTACCCCACTCATTTTTCCCCTTTCTCCCTCTTTCTTTCCTTTCCTCTCTCTCTTCCTCTCTCTCACTCCTTTCCTATCATTTTTTCTCCTCCTTTCCCTCTCTCTCCTTTTCCTTTTCCCTCTACCACACTCTCTTTCCCTTTTTCTCCCTCCCTCTCTTCCCCTTTCTCTCCCTATCTCTCTTCCTCCTCTTACCCTCACACTCCCCTTCTATCTCCCTCTCTTTCTATTCCTACCCCTCTCCCTTTCTTCCTCTCCCTCTCTCTCCCTTTTCCATCTCTCTCCCTCCTCTCCCTCTCTCTCTCCTCTCTCCCTCTCCATCTCCCTTCTTTTCTCTCCTAATTTATCTCTCTCATACACTCCATATCTTCCTCTCCCTCTCCCTCTTTCACTCTCTCACTTTCTCTCTCCTCCTCTCTATTTTTCTCTCTATCTCTCTCCCTCTCTCCCTCTCCATCTATCTTTTCCATAGTTTGCTTTGTCTCTCTCTTCCTCTCTCCTCCTTTTTCCCTCTCTCTCATTCACACTCTCATTTTCCCTCTCTCTCCCTCTCTTGTTCCTCTATCTCGGTCCTCCCTCGACTCTTTTCTCTTCCTCTCCCTCTCCCTCCCCTTATTTTTCTCTCACCTCCCCCTCCTTGCCTCTTCCTCCCTCTCCCTCTAACCTTTCTCTCTTTCTCTCACTCCTTCACTCCCTCTCCCTCTCTCTCCCTCTCTTCCTCTCCCTCTCTCCTTCTTTCCCTCCCTCTTTCCATCCCTCTCTCCCTTTCCCCCTCATCCCCCTCTCCCTTCTCTCCCTCTCTTTCCCACTCTCTTTCCTTTTGTTCTCCCTTTCCCTCCTTTTCTCTTTTCGTCTCTCTTGATCCATCCCTCTCTATTTTTGTCTCCCTCTCACTCTCTCTCCCCTTTCCCTCTCTCTCCCCCTTCTCTTTCTTAACTACTCTCTCTACCTCTCTCCCTCTCTCTCTCCCCCACTCTCTATCTCACCCTCTCTCTATCTCCCACTCTCTCCCTCTCTCTACCACTTTTGCTCCCTCTTGCCCACTATCTCACACACTCTCTCTCTCACTTATTCTCTCCCTCGTTGTGCCCCTCTCCCTCTTATTCCCTATTTCACCCTCCCTCCCTCTCCCTCTCCCTCCTTATCTCTCCCTCTCTTCTTTCTCTCTTCCTATCCATCTCTCTCTCCCTCTCACTCCCTTTTTCCATCTTTCTTTCTCCCTCTTGCCCTCACACTCCCCTCTCTCCCCCTCTCTTTCTATTCCTATCCCTATCCCTTTTTCCCTCTACATCTCTCTCTCTTTCCATCTCCCTCTCTCTATCTCTCTCTCCAACCTCTCCCTCTCTCTCCTCTCTCTCTTCATATCTCTCTCTCTCTCTCTCCATCTCTCTCTTTCTCTCATAATTTATATCTCTCCTACCCTCCCTACCTTCCTCTCCCTCTCTCTCTCCCTCTCCCTCTCCCTCTCCCTCTTTCTCTCTCTCACTTTCTCTCTCCCACTCTCTCATTTTGTCTCTATCCCTCTCCTTCTCTCCCTCTCCATCTCTTTTTTCTATCATTTTTCTTTGTCTCTCTCTCTCCCTCTCCCTTTTATCCCTCTCTCTCACTCACACTCTCATTTTCCCTCTCTCTCTCTCCCTCTATTCCCTTATCTCACTCCCTTCCTCTCACTCTTTTCTCTTCCTCTTCGTCTCCTCCTTTCTCCCTTCCACTATGTCTCTCCCTCTGCCTCTCCTCCTTCCATTCTCTCCCTATCTCTCACCCATGCCCTCTCTATCCTTTTCTCTCCCCCTCTCTCCCTATGCCTCCCTCTCCCACTCTCTCCCACTCTCTCTCCCACTTTCTCACACATCCTCTCCCCCTCTCCCTCTCCCTCTTCCTTTCATTCTCCCTCTATCTCTCTCATTCCCCATCTTTCCCTCTCTCTATCTATTGCTTGCTCTCTTTCTTTCTCTCCCTATTTTCCTTTCTCTCTCCCACCTCTCTCTCCCTCTCCCTCTTTATCTCTCTCCCCTCTCTCCCAATCTCCCTCCCTCCCTCTCTTTATTCATCTCACTTCCCTCTCCTTCTCCCTCTCTCATTCCTTCTCTCTCTCCTCCTACCTCTCCCTCTTACTCTCCTCATTCTCTCTATTGCTCTCTCCCTCTCTCCCCCACCTTTTCTCACACCCTCTCTTCCTCTCCCTTTCTTTTCTCTCTCTTCCTACCTCTCTCAATCACACTCCCTCTCCAACTTCTCCCTCTCCCTCTCTCTCCTCTCTCTCTCCATATCTCTCCTTTCTCTCTCTCTCCATCTCTCTCTTTCTCTCATAATTTATATCTCTCCTACCCTCCCTACCTTCCTCTCCCTCTCCCTCTCCCTCTCCCTCTTTCTCTCTCTCACTTTCTCTCTCCCACTCTCTCATTTTGTCTCTATCCCTCTCCTTCTCTGCCTCTCCATCTCTTTTTTCCATCATTTTTCTTTGTCTCTCTCTCTCCCTCTCCCTTTTATCCCTCTCTCTCACTCACACTCTCATTTTCCCTCTCTCTCTCTCCCTCTCTTCCCATATCTCACTCCCTTCCTCTCACTCTTTTCTCTTCCTCTCCGTCTCCTTTCTCCCTTCCACTATGTCTCTCCCTCTCGCCTCTCCCCCTTCCATTCTCTCCCTATCTCTCACCCATGCCCTCTCTATCCTTTTCTCTCCCCCTCTCTCCCTATGCCTCCCTCTCCCACTCTCTCCCACTTTCTCACACATCCTCTCCCCCTCTTCCTCTCCCTCTCCCTCTCCCTCTCCCTCTCCCTCTTCCTTTCATTCTCCCTCTATCTCTCTCATTCACACCTTCTCTCATTCCCCCTCTTTCCCTCTCTCTATCTATTGCTTGCTCTCTTTCTTTCTCTCCCTATTTTCCTTTCTCTCTCCCACCTCTCTCTCCCCTCCCTCTCTATCTCTCTCCCCCTCTCTCCCAATCTCCCTCCCTCCCTCTCTTTATTCATCTCACTTCCCCTCTCCTTCTCCCTCTCTCATTCCTTCTCTCTCTCCTCCTACCTCTCTCCCTTACTCTCCTCATTCTATCTATCGCTCTCTCCCTCTCTCCCCCACCTTTTCTCACACCCTCTCTTCCTCTCCCTTTCTTTTTCTCTATCTTCCTACCTCTCTTAATCACACTCCCTCTCTAACTTCTCCCTCTCCCTCTCTCTCTTTCTCTCTCTCTCTCTCCTTTTCCTTATCTCTCTATCCCTCTCCCTCTAACTCTCTCTCACTCTCTCTCAATCCCTCTCTCCTTCTCTCCTTCTCTCCCTCTCCCTACCTCTACCTCGCTCCCTATCTCCCTACCTCTACCTCTCTCCCAATCTCCCTCTGTCTCCCTTCTCTCCCTCTCCCTACCTCTACCTCTCTCCCTATCTCCCTCTCTCTCTCTCCCTTCTCTCCCTCTCCCTACCTTTACCTCTCTCCCTATCTCCCTCTTTTTCCCTTGTTTCCTCTCCCTCTCTATCACTCTCTTCCACTATCTCCTCTTCACTCTCTCTCCCTTTCTCTTACTCAATATTTATCGATTTTATCCTCCCTTTTTCTTTATCTCTTCCTCTCCATCTCCATCTCTCCCCCATTATCCCTCTCTCTCTCTCACTCTCCTACTCATTTTTCCCTCTCTCCTTCCTTTCCTTTCCTCTCTCTCACTCCTTTCCTCTCACTCTTTTTCTCATCCTCTCCCTCTCTCCCCCATTCTCTTTCTCTCTCTCACTCTCTCCCCCTACTTCTCCCCTCTCTCTCCCTATCTCTCTCCCTCACACACCCCTCTCTCCCTCTCTTTATATTCTTATCTCTCTCCCTTTCTCCCTCTCACTCTCTCTCTCCTTTCCATCTCCTTCTCTCCATCTCTCTCTTCCTTTCTCCCTCTCTATCTCTCTCCCTTCTCTCCTAATCTATATTTCTCCTTCCCTCCCTATCTCCCTATCCCTCTCCCTCTTTCTCTCTCCCCTTCTCTCCCTCTCCATCTTTATTTTCCATCATTTTTCTTGGTCTCTCTCTCCCTCTCTCCCCCTTTATCGCTCTCACTCACTCACACTCTCATTTTCGCTCTCCCTCCCTCTCTTCCTCTATCTCACTCCCTTCCTCTCACTCTTTCTCTCTTCCTCTTCCTCTCCCTCCCTTTATATTTCTCTCACCTCTCTCTCACTCTCTCTCTCCCTCCCTCCTTCTCGATCCATTCCTCTCTCTCGCTCTCTCCCTCCCTCCGTCCCTCTCGATCCATTCCTCTCTTGCTCGCTCGCTCGCTCCCTCCCTCCCTCCCTCCTCCTCCCTCTAACCCTCTCTCTCCCTCTCTCATTCCTTCACTCCCTCTCCCTCTCTTCCTCTCTCTCTCTCCTTTCCCTCCCTCTTTTCATCCCTCTCTCCCGATCCCTCTCTCTCCTTCTCTCCCTCTCTCTCCCACTCTATGTCCCTCTTGTTCTCCCTTTGCATTTTTCTCTTTCCCTCTCTCTCGATCCCTCCCTCTCTATTTCTCTCTCCCTCTCACACTTTCTCACCCTCCCGCTCTCTCTCTCCCTTTTATTTCTCAACTACTCTCTCTACCTCTCTCCCTCTCTCTCTCCCACTCTTTCTCTCCTTCTTACCTTGTATCTCACACTCTCTCTCTCATTCATTCTCTCCTTATCTATCCCTATCTTCCTCTCCTTCCCTATTTCACCCTCCCTCCCTCTCCCTCTCCCTCCTTGTCCCTCCCTCTCTTTTTCTCTCTTCGATCCATCTCTCTCTCTCTCTCATTGCCTTTTTTCCATCATTCTTTCTCACTCTTACCCTATCTCCCACTACCTCTCCCTCTCTCTCCCTCTCCCTCACCCTCTCTCTCCCTCTCTCCATCTCTCTTTATCCCCTTCTCTTTCTTGATCTCTCTCACTCACTCACTCTATCTCCCATTTCTCTCTTTCTCTCCCTCTCTCTATCTCTATCTCTCTCTTTCTCTCCCTCTGTCACTCCCTCCCTCTTCTTTTCTCTCTCCCTTTCTTTCTCACTCTCTCTCTCTCTTTATATCTCCCTCTCTCCCTCCATCTCTATTTGTCTCTCTTCCTCCCTCTCTCCCACTCCCACTATTTCTCCCTCTCCCCCTTCCTCCTCCTTTCTCTCCATCCCTCTCCACTCTCTCTCTCTCTTTCCCTTCTTCCTCTCTCTACCTCTCTCTATTTCTCTCTCTCCCTCTCCCTCTCATTGTCTCTCTCACCCTCTCTCTCCCTTCCTTTCCTATCCCTCTCTCCCTCCCTCACTCTCCCCTATATCTCTCTCTCACTTCACTCTCACTCTTACTCTCTAACTCTCTCCCTCTCCCTCCCTTTCTCTCGTCATCTCTCTTACTCCCACTCTCTCTTCTCTCTTTCTCGCCCTCTCTACCCCTCTCCCTCTCTCTCCCCTTCATTTTTGTTCTCTCTCCCTCTTGCTTTCCCTCACCCCATCTCACTCTCTCTTCCTCTCTTTATCTCTTTCCCTCTTTTCCTCTCCCTCCCTCTCTCCTTCTCCCTCTCTCCTCTTCTCTCTCCATCACTCACTTTCTCTTAGTCTCTCCTTCTCCATCTCCCTCTCTCTTTCCCTCTCCTTCCCTCTTTCCTCTCCCTCCCTCTACCTCTCTCTATCTCTTGTTTTCCCTATTGCTCTCTATCACCCTCGCTTTATTCCAATCTTCCTCTCTTAGTCCCTCTCTCTTTCTCTCTTTTAATCTTACTATCACTCTCCCTCTCTCTCCTTTTCCTTCTTTCTCTTTCACTCCTTTTTTCCCTCTCCTACTCTTTCTTGCTTGTTTTTCCCTCTCCCTCTCTCCCTCTCTACCTTTTTTTCCATCTCCCTCCTTCTCCATCTCTCCCTCTCTTGCTCTCCCTATTGCTTTCTCTCACCCTCACTCTATTCCTCTCTCCCTCCCTTTCTCCTTCTCTCTTTCAAACTCACTCTAGCTCTCCCTTTCTCCCCCTCTCTCTCTTTCTCTCCCTCTCTCTCCCCCTTTCTACCCATCTCTCACCTATCACCCTCTTTATCCTTTTCTCTTTCTCTCTCTCTCTCCCCCTCTATCTCTATCTCCCTCTCTCCTTCTCCCTTCCTCTCTTACTCTTTCCCTCTCTTAATTTCCCTCCTTCTCTTCCTTGCCCTTCCTCTCTCCTTCTCCCTCTCTCTCTTTTACTCTTCCTTTTTGTAGCTCTCTTTCTTTGTTTCTCCCTCTCTCTCCCTCTATCTCAACCTCTCTCTCAACCTCTCTCTCCCTCTATCTCACCCTCTCTCCCCCTCCCTCTCTTTCTTTATCACTCTCCCTCCCTCTTTGCCTCCCTAACGCCTTCTCTCTCCCTCTCCCTCTCTTATCCTTTCTCTCACTCTCTCTTCATCACTCTATCCGCTTTGCTACCTTGCTCTCTCCCTCTCTATCTCTCATATCCCTCTCCCTCTCTCCCCCTCTCCCTCTCTCTCCTCTTCCTTTTCTTCCTCCCTCCACCTCTCCCTCCCTCTCTCTCTCACTCTTTATTGATTTCTATATCTCCTCCTCACTCTCTCTATCTCTCTATCCCTCTGTCTCTCCTCCTAAACTCATTTTTTCTCTATCTCTTTCTCTCTTCCTCTATCTCTCTCTGTATCTCCCTCTCTCCCTAACTTTCGCTTTCTTTATCTTTCCCTCTTCTCTTTTCATCTTCCACTCCCTCTCTCTTTCCCTCTCCCTCTCCCTCATTTTCTCCCTCTCCCTCCCCATTTCTCCCTCTCTCTCCCCCTTTCTCCCTCTCTACCTCTCTCTCTATTACTCTCTCTCTACTCCTTTTCTTGTTCTTCTTCTCTCCCTCTCTCTACCTTACCCTCACTTTTCCCCACTATACTCTCTCCTCTCTCTCCCCCTCCCCTATCGCTTTCTCCCCCTCGCTGTCTCCCCCTCACTCTCTCCCTCCTCATCTCTTTACCATCTCTCTCCCTCCCACTTCCTTTCTCATCTCTTTACCATCTCTCTCTTCCCATCCCCGTTATCTCTTTCTCTCTCGCACACCCTCTCCTTCTCTCTCCCTTTCCTTTTTCCTCTTTCTCTCCTTTTTTCCCTCTCCCACTCTTTCTTGCTGTTTTTCCCTCTCCCTCTCTACCTTTTTTTCCATCTCCCTCCTTCTCCATCTCTCCCTCTCTTGCTCTCGCTATTGCTTTCTCACACCCTCACTCTATTCCTCTCTCCCTCCATTTCTCCTTCTCTCTTTCAAACTCACTCTAGCTCTCCCTTTCTCCCCCTTTCTCTCTTTTTCTCTCCCGCTCTCTCCCCCTTTTGCCCATCTCTCACCCATCACCCTCTTTATCCTTTTCTCTTCCTCTCTCTCTCTCTCCCGCTATCTCTATCTCCCTCTCTCCTTCTCCCTTCCTCTCTTACTCTTTCCCTCTCTCAATTTCCCTCTTTCTTTTCCTTACCCTTCCTCTCTCCCTCTCCCTCTCTCTCTCTTTTACTCTTCCTCTTTGTTGCTCTCTTTCTTTGTTTCTCCCTCTCTCTCCCTTCCTCTCTCTTTCTTTATCACTCACCCTCCCTCTTTGCCTCCCTAACGCCTTCTCTCTCCCTCTCCCTCTCTTATCCTTTCTATCACTCTCTCTTCATCACTCTATCTGCTTTGCTACCTTGCTCTCTCCCTCTCTATCTCCCATATCTCTCTCCTTCTCTCTCCTCTTCTCTTTCTTCCTCTCTCCACCTTTCCCTCCCTCTCTCTCTCACTCTCTACTGATTTCTACATCTCCTCCTCACTCCCTCTCTATCTCTCTATCCCTCTGTCTCTCCTCCTCACTCCCTCTCTATCTCTCTATCCCTCCGTCTCTCGTCCTCAACTCCCTTTTTCCTCTGTCTCTTTCTCTCTTCCTTTATCCGTCTCTGTATCTCCCTCTCTCCCTAACTTTTGCTTTCTTTATCTTTCCCTCTTTTCTTTTCGTCTTTCACTCCCTCTCTCTTTCCCTCTCCCTCTCTCTCATTTTCTCCCTCTCCCTCTCCATTTCTCCCTCTCTCTCCCCCTTTCTCCCTCTCTACCTCTCTCTCTATTACTCTCTCTTAACATCTTTTCTTGTTCTCCTTCTCTCCCTCTCTCTACCTTACCCTCGCTTTTCCCCACTATACTCTCTCCTCTCTCTCCCTCCCCTATCACTCTCTCCCCCTCTCCCTCTCTCTCCCTCTTAATCTCTCTTTCCCACTTCAATTTGTCGCTCCCTCCCTCTCGCTCTCCCTCCATATCTCTCCCTCTCCTTTTTCACTTTGCTCTCTCTCCATCTTTTTTTCTCCTTCCCTCTCTCTCCTTCTCTCTTCCTCTCCCTCTCCCTCTCTTTTTCTCTCTCCTCTCTCTACTCTCCCTCTCTCTCCTCACTCCTTATATCCGACTCTCTCTCCTTTCTTCTCTCCCTCTCTTTCCTCCTCTCCTTCACCTTTCCCCCTCTTTGTCCTTTCCCTCTTACTTTCTCACTCCATTTCTCTTTATCTCTCCTTTTTTCCTCACTCTTCCCTTCACCCTTAAACTCTCCCTCCCTATCTCTCTCAATCCCTCCTTCTCTCTCTTTATGTCTCCATATTCATCTCACCCTCTTTCTCCATACTCTCTCTCTCATTCTATCTCCCTTACTTTCTCTCTCTTCATCTCTCCTCTCTCTCTCACTCTCTCTTGCTCTCTTTCTCTCTACCTCACACTCTCTCTACTCCCTTTCTCCTTTTTACTCTATTCCACTCGCCCTCTTCCTCTCACCCTCTCCCTCATTCTCTACCTCTCCTAATCTCTCTCCTACTCTCCCTCTCTCATTCTCTATATCTCTTTCTATCTCCCACTCTACCCAATCTCCCTCTTTCTCCCCTCTATCTATCACTCTCTTCATCTCCTTTTCTCTCCCTCTTTCACCTATCTCTTTCTTTCTCACGCTCCCTCTCCCTCCCTTTTTCTCTCTCCTTCTACTTCCCTTCCTATCTCTCTCTCTCTCCGCATCTCTTACCCACCCCTCTTTACCCTTTCTATTCTTTTCTCTCTCCCTCTCTCTTCCTATCCCTCCCTTTTATCTTTTTCCCCCCTTTTCTCTCCTCTCTAACTCTCTCTCTCTCTTAGTCCCTCTCTCTCTCCCTCTTCTTCTTCTTCTCTTTCCCCTCTATCTCTCCCTCTCTATCCCTATCTCTCTCCCTCTCTCTCTCTCTCTCCCTCTCTCACACCCTCTTAATCTCTTCCTCTTTGTCTCTATCCCTCACTCTCCCACTTTCTCTCCCTCTCTCCCTTTCTCTCTCTTATTCTATCTCTCCCTCTCCCTTTCTCCATCTCATTCTCCATTCCTCTCTAAATATCCTTCCCTCTCTCTATTCATATCACTTCCCCTCTCCCTCTCCTGCTTGTCTCTTTCCACCTCTCTCTTTCTCACTCTTTCCCTTTCTCTGTCTTTCTCTGTTCCTATCTCTCCCACCCTCTCTCAATCTCACTCCCTCTCTTAGCATCTCTCGCCCCCTCTTTCTCCCTCTATCCATCCTCACTCCTTCTCTCCCTCTCCTTGTCTCCCTCTCCCTCTCCCTCCACCTTTCCATCTCTCAATCACTCTCCCATATTCTCTCTCCATTTCACTCTCTCCTTTTCTATCTTTCTTTTCCTCCCCCTCACTTTGTCTCTATCTTTCCCTCTCTTCTTCCCTCTCCCTCTCTCCCTCTCTCTCGGTCTCCCTCTTGTTTTTCCTCTCTCTCACTCCATCTCTCTCACTCTTCCTTTTTTCCTCTCCCTTTCAATCACCTTCTCTCTATATCCCTCTTTCTCCCTCCCCGCATCTCCTTCCCTTTCTTTCCCTCTTTCTCCCTTATTATCTCTTCCTCTCTCTCCCTCTTTATTTTTCTCTCTTCCTCCTTTACTCTCTATCCCCCTTGCTCTCATTATCTTGCTCTTTCTCTCTCTTCCCTCACTCTCTCCCTTTCTTTTCTTCTCTCCCTCTCTCCCTCCCTATCTTAATCTCTCCCTTTCTCTCCCTCTCTCTCCCTCTCCCTTTCCCCCTCTCTCGCTCTCTCTATCTCTTTCCTTCCCTCTCTCTCTTCCTCTTATTCTCCCTCTCTCTACTCTTCTCTATCCCCCTTCTCCCACTCCATCTTTATCTCTCTCTTCCTCCCTTTTTCTTTATGTCTCCAACTCTCTCTCTCCCTCTTTATACTTGTCTCTCACTCTCCTTCTCATTTTCCCTCTCTCTCCCTCTCTTTTTTCACTCCACTCCTCTACCTCACTCCCTCCATCTCACTCATTTTCTCCTTCTATCCCCTCCCACTCCTTCTCTTTCTCTCCCTAACTCTCTCTCCTTCTCTTCTCCCCCTCTCCCTCTTTATCCTCTTCTCATTCTCCCTCTGTCTCTCTCTCCCTCCCTCTTTCCCTCACTCTCTTTTGATTTCTATCGCTTCCTCTCACTCCCTCTCTATCTCTCTATCCCTCTCTCTGTCTCTCTCCATCAACTCTTTTTCTTGACCTCTCTTTCTCTCTCTCTTTATCTCTCCCTCTCTCCCTCCTTCCCTTCTCTCCATCTCTCCCCCTCCCTCTCTCCCTCTCTCTTTCCCTCTCCCTCTCTGTACCTTACCCTCTCTTTTCCCCTCTATATTCTCTCCTCTTCTCTCCTCTTCTCTCCTTCTTCTCTCCCTCTCTCTCTTTCTCCCTCCTCCTCTCTCATCTCTTTAGCATCTCTCCCTACCCCTCTCCCTTATCACTTTCTCTCTCCCTTACTCTCTCTCTATCTCTCCCTCTCTGCCTCTCCCCTTCTCCCCCTCTCTACCTCTCCCCTTCTCCCTATCTCTACCTCCCCCTCTCTACCTCTGCATCTCTCCCTCCCTCTTACTCTCTCTCCATATCTCTCCCTCTCCTTCCTCACTTTGATATCTCCCCACCACTCTCTCCCTATCTCCCTCTCTGCCTTTTCCTCCCTCTCCCTCTCCTTCTCCCTACCCCTATCTCCCTCTCTCCCTCTCCTCCTCCGCCTCTCTCCCTCGCTCTCTCACTCTCTCTCACTCTCCCTTTCCCTCCCTCTCTCTTTTCCCTCTCCCTCTTTCTCTCTCCTCTCTCTCTCTCCCTCTCTCTTTCCTCACTTCCTCTCTCTCCCTCTCTTTCCTCTTCTCTCTCACCTTCCCTCTCTTTGTCCTATCCCTCTCACTCTCTTGCCCACTCTTCATCTATCTATCTCCCTCATTTCCTTCCTCTTCCCTTTACCCTTAAACTCCCCCTCTCCCTCTTCAATCCTCTTTCTCTCTCCCTTTGTCTCCACCTTCATCTCACCCTCTTTCTCCCTACCTCTCTCTCCCATTCTCCATCTCCCTTACTTTCTCTCTCTATATCTCTCCCTCTCACTCACTCTCTCTCTCTACCTCACACTCTATCTACTCCCTTTCTCCCACTCCCTTTCTCCCAATGGCTTTCTTACTCTCTCCCTCTCTATTTCTCTACCTCTCCCACCCTCTCTCCTACTTTCCCTCTCTCTCTCTCTCATTCTTTATATCTCCTTTTATCTCTCACTCTACCCAATCTCTCTCTCTCTTCCATTCTTCCTCTCTTACTAAAGGATCATGCATCCTATGGAGGTGCGAAATAAACAAAAACATTTCCTCCATCTAAGACCCCAAGATCAAGTCATTGAATCTACTAACCATACACATGAATAATAAGCTATAAGTTAAAAGATTACTTCTTGTAGTGCAAATCTAAATTCCTTTTCAGTAAAGCTATCCAAGTGTCTAGCCTCTATTGATGATCCATGCGGTCCAATTATCCATAAAAAAGCACTCAAAATAATGGGGTGCTAGCTCCACCTTTTTTGATTTTATATTTTCTTTAGAAATCAATCTCATACCACTTTATGACAACCTTAAAGAAGGAGGAAAGAGTATTTCTTGCTAGGGTTCGGGAGAAAACTATTTTCTTCTTTACTTTCTCTCTTAGTCGCATGCACGTAGGTGATTTTGGAGGTTGGTCGAATTTTCTCACCCTTTTTTCCTTTTATTGTTCGAATCTTGTCTCATAATTTTGCTTGGCCAAAAATACTCTTTTTCGAGCCATCATGTCCTTTATGCTTGCACCTCTCCTATTTATAAGGGGAGAGTTTCCTTGTCCTCCAAGGATAACGAAAGGGCGGCTATAAGTCCATAAAGGACTCTAAGTTGTGACTTCCTTATTCTCTAAGGATAAGGAGTTATCTTATATGTGGACTACTTGATTATTATCGTTTAAAACATTCATTCTTATCCAATAAGGTTAATGTTTATCTCTAAAGCATTCATCCTTATCTAATAAGGTTGATGTCTATCCTCCCACAAAAATTATCTTTAAGCTTTTTAATTAAATCTAGTGGGACAAAACTATTTTAGCCCAATTAATTTATTTGGACTATCCAAATAAATATTCTTAGATTATTTTTGGTGAGGTACACATTAGGAAATAATTTTCCAAAATACCCTTTAACCTAAATTAGGAAACTCCTTTCCTTTTAGGTTCCGTATTTCTAAATTTGAAACTTACTTCCAAATTCGAAAATCGATTTCTAAAATAGAAAACTTTCCATTTTGGAAACTCTTTCCAAAATAGGAAACTTTTATAATTGGAATATTTTTCCAATATCTTAGCTTCTCATTTATAATGTGAATGCTTAAACTTATACGTTTGACTTAATAGGCTCTCTTTTATCTTTTGACACATAAATCAAGATTGACCTCTAGCAAGGCATCATGACTACCTAATTCTATAAGAAAATTAGCTAATCCATTATTACCTTTCATGAGCATGGTTACCATACAATTCGGTCCTCATGTCAACTTATCATAGTGTGATCTCGAACATGGTTATTAGTCTTTTTTCGATTATGATCATATAAGTTTTCTTCAATTCCCAAATGTCTTAACTCTTACGGTAGACTAGCTATACTCTATTGGTGTACTCCTACTATGGCCATAGATTTCTTGAGCGAGACACTTATCGAAGTGCAATATGATAACTCATTTGGCATACAAGGAATGACATATCCTATCTTAGTCATAAACTTATCTCCATTAGATTCCTAGTGCACCCAATGAAACACCCATGTGCAACCCATTAATGGGTCCATCGAATTGAGTGTCAAAGTGTATAAGACCTCTAATGAGATAAACGTGATGACTTCAAGTCTAAGGATCGTATGAGATTTCCATAGACTAAAGCCAAATGATTTCTTATGGAAAGTTAAGTCAAATGATAAGTTCTCTAACATAAATCACCTAAGTGCTTGCTTTGGCATCACCATACTAGTAGATGTGAGATCTCGTACTTGCTATCACATAGCCCGAGCATAGCAATCACAAGTCTATCCACATTTGTCAATGTCCATTCTTGATAATGCTACGACTTGAGACATTTAATGTTATCATTTATGTATATTAGTCTTTGTCTCACATCTTTCAATCAATCACTATTACAAATGCATTTCATGAGGACTTCTATCTAATTCTAACTGAATATGTATGCATAAGAATTAATAGAATAACTTCTTTATTATTATCAAAATAAATAATGCAATGATACATTAACTCAAGCCCATCTATAGATGGTTGGATCTTGGGCATCAACGCTAACACTCACCCCATCTCTTTTTATCTCACTCTCACTCTCTCTTTTCCTTTCTCTCTCCATCTACCTCTCTCCCTCTCTCACACTCTCTCTCTCTATCTCTCAACAATCCCCTCTTTCTATCCCTTTCTCTTCATTTTCTCTCCCTCAAATCCTTTTATCCCTCCCTCTATCTTTCTCTCCCTCTCTCTCACTCTTTTTCTCTCTCACCCTCCCTCTCTTTTCCTTCTCCCTCTCCCTCTCCCTCTATCTCTCCCTCTCTATCCCCATCTCTCTCTCCCTCTCACTCCCGCTCTCTCCCCTTCTCACTCCCTCTTAGTGGCTCCCTCTCTATCTATGTCCCTCGATCTCCCTCTCTTTCTCCCTCTTTCCCTTTCTCTCTCCCATTCTCTCTTTCCTTCTCCCTCTCTCGCAACTCATTCTCCACTTCTCTCCCAATATCCCTCCCTCTCTTCATTCATCTCACTTCCCCTATCTCTCTCCTGTTGCCATTCCTTCTCTCTTCCCTTCTAACCCTTTTTCTTTCTCACTCTCTCTATTTCTCTCTCTTTCTCTCTTTCTCTCTCTCCTTTCCCCTCTTAATCTCACTACCTCTCCTAGCCTCTCTCGCCTCCTCTCTCTCCCTCTCTCCACTCTCTTTCCTTCTTTTCCTCTCCCTCTCTGCCTCTCCCTCTCCCTCTCTCAATCACTCTCCCACACTCTCTCTCCCTTTCTCTCTTTCCCTCTCCATCTCTCTTTCCCTCCCTCTCACTTTTTCTCTATCATCCCTCTCTCTTCCTCTCTCTCACTCCCTCCCTCTTAGTTTTCTTCTTTTCCTCTCCTTTTTCACTCTCCTTCTTTCTATCTCCCTCTCTCTCCTTTTCTCTCCCTTCATTTCTCTCCCTCTTTCTCCCTTCTTATCTTTCCCTCTCTCTCCTTCTCTATTCCTACCTCGCTCTTTATCCCTCTTGCTCTCACCCTTTTGCTCTTTCTCTCTCTGCTCCCTCGCTCTCTCCCTTTCCTTTCTTTTCCCCTCTCTCCCTCTCCTTCCATCTCTCTCCCTCTCTTTCTCTACTTCTCCTTCTCTCTCTTCCTCTCTCTCTCCCTCTCTCTTCTCTTCTCTCTCTTCCTCCTTTTTCTTTATCTCTCCCACTCCCTTTCAACTCCTTTATCCTTCTCTCTCGCTCTCCTTCCCACTTATTTTTCCTCTTTCTCCCTCTCCTTTCCTCTCACTCTCTACCTCTCCCTCACTCCTTCCCTCTCACTCTTTTTCTCCTCCTATCCCTCTCCCTCTCTTTCTCTTTCTCTCCCCCACTCTCTCTCTCTCCCCCTCTCTCCTCCCTCTCCCCCTCTCTCTCCCTCTCTCTTCCTCTCTCTTCCAATCCCTCTACCTCTCTCCCTCTCCTTCTCCTTCTCTCTTCCCATTCTATCATCCTCTCTCTATCTCTCTCTCTCTCCCTTTATCTCTCTCTCTCTATCCTCCTCTTCCTCTATCTCTTTCTCTATCTCTCTCTCCCTCTCTCCCCCTTAATCTATCTACCTTCCTCCCTCTCTCCTTTCCCTCTCCCTAGCTCTCTCTTTCTCGTTCTCTCTCTCCCTCCGAATCTCTCTTCCTCTATCCCACTCTCTCTCTCCCTCTCCCACTCTCTCTTTCTCCCTTTTTCCCTCTCTACCTCCCTTTCCCTCTCTCACCCAATGTCCCTCTCTCTTGCTCTTCTCCCTCTCTCTAGCTCCTCCTATATCCCCCTCTCCCTTCCTTTCTTAATCTCTCTCTCCCCTTGTCTATTTCTCTCCCTCTCTCTATCATGCCCTCTCTCCCTCTACCTTTCTCCTTATTTGTCTCCCTCTCCCTCCTAAAGGATCATGCATCCTATAGAGGTGCGGAATAAATAAAAATTTTCCTCCATCTAAGGGCCCAAGATCATGCCATTGAATTTATTAATCCTCCAAACATGAATAATAAGCTAAAAGTAAAGGATTACCTCTTGTAGTGCGGATCTAAATTCCTTTTCTTTAATTAGCCATCCAAGTGTCCAGCCTCTATTGATGATCCACGCATCCTAAATATCCATTAAGAAGAACTTAAAATTAATGGGTTGCTAGCTTCACCTTTTCCGATTAAGTATTTTCTTTAGAAATCAATCCTAGGTAACTTTGCGACAACCTTAAAGAAGGAGAAAAGATTACTTCTTTCTAGGGTTAAGGAGAAAACAATTTTCACCTTTATTTTTTCTTTTGGTCGTGTGCCTTAGATGATTTTGGAGGCTGGCCAAAATTCTCACCCTTTTTTTTCTTTTATTATCCGAATCTTGTCTCATAATTTTGCTTGGACAAAAATACTATTTTTTAGGCCATCATGTTCTTTATGCCGCACCTCTCCTCCTATTTGTTGGAGAAGAGTTTCCTTGTCCTCCAAGGATGGGGAGAGTTTGGCCGCTGAGTCAATAAAGGACTCTAGGTTGTTGCTTCCTTATCCTCTAAGAATGAAGAGTTATTTTATATATGGAGTGCATGATTATTATCTTCTAAAACATTTAACCTTATCTAATAAGGCTAATGTTTATCTCATCAAAAATTCATCCTTATCTAATAAGGTTGATGTTTATCCTCCCATCAAAATTATCTTTAAGCTTTTGAATTAAATCTAATGGGCCATAACTATTTCATCTCAATAAATTTATTTCACTATCCAAATAAATATTCGTAGATTATTTTGGAGGGGTCTATATTAGGAAATAATTTCTCAAAATACCCTTTAACCTAAATTAGGAAACTCCTTTCCTTTTAGGTTCCTTATTTCCAAATTTGAAACTAACTTCCAAATTAGGAAATTGATTTCTAAAATAGAAAACTTTCCGTTTTAGGAAACTTTTCATTTTGGAAACTCTTTCCAAAATAGGAAACTTTTATAATTGGAAAATTTTTCCAATATCTTTGCTTCTCATTTATAATGTGAATACTTAAACTTACTCAATAGACTCTATTTTATCTCTTGACACATAAATCAAGATTGGCCTTTAGTAAGGCATCATTGCTATCTAATTCTCTAGGAGGATTAGTTAATCCATTATTATCTTTCATGAGCATGGTTACCATACAATTCGGTCCTCATTTCAACTTATCACACTCGTGATCTCGAGCATGGTTATTAGTCTTGTCCGATTATGATCACGCAAGTTTTCTTTGATTCCTAAATGTCTTAGCTCTTAGAGTAAAGCAACTATGTTCTATTGGTGTACTCCTACTATGTCCATAGATTTCTTGAGCGAGACATTTATTGAAGTGCAATGTGATAGCTCTTTTAGCATACATGGAATGACATGTCCTATCTTAGTCATACACCTATCTCATTTGGATTCCAAGTCCACCTAATGAATCACCCATGTGAAACCCATTAATGGGTCCATCAAAATGAGTGTCAAAGTGCATAAGTCCTCTAATTATATAACCGTGATGACTTCAAGTCTAAGGATCTTTTGTACCTATCGTATGAGATTCCTATAGACTAAAACCCATTTGGTTCTCATGGTGAGTCAAGTCTAGTGATATCTTCTTAGTATAAATACTTGCTTTGGCATCACCATGACAATAGGTGTGAGATCTCCTACTACTATCATATAGCATGAGCATAGCACTCACAAGTCTCGTCCATATATTGTCAATGTCCCTTCTTGACAATGCTATGACTTGGGACATTTAATAATATCATTTATGTGCATTAGTGTTTGTCTCACATCTTTCAATCAATCATTATGGAAAATGCATATCATAAGGACTTTTATCTAACTCTAATGAATTTATCAACATAAAAACATAAGAGATAATAGAATTAATTCTTTATTAAATGATGCACAATACATTATCTTGGGCCTATCCAAACATGGTTGGATTTTGGGCACTAATACTAACACCTCCCTCTCTCCTTCTCTCTCCCTCTCCCTCTCCATCCTCTCGCCTTTGTTCCTTTTTCTCTCCCCCTCTTCTCTCCCTCTCCCTCTCTCTCTCTCTCTCACTCTCTGCCTCTCCCCCTCTCTTTATCTCTCGCCCGCTCTACCTCTCTCTATCTTTACCATGCTCTCCCTCTCTCTTCATTTCTCTCTCCCCTTCCCTCTCTCGATATTTCTCTCCCTCTTTATATCCCTCTCCCTCTCCTTTTTTATCTCTTGCTCTCTCTTTTCTCTCACTTCTCCTCTCTCTCCCCCTTTATCTCTCTCTCTCCTTGTTATCTACTTCTTTCTACCTCTCCATCTCCCCTCTTCTCCCTCTTACTTTTTCTTTATCCCTCCCTTTTCCCTTTTCTGTTACTCTCCCTCTCATTTTTCCTCTCTCTCCCTATCCATTCCTCTCTCTCTCTTCCTCTCTCTCACTCCCTCGCTCTCTCTCTTCCTCTCCCTTTCCCTCCTATTCTCTCTCTCTCCCCCTCTCTCTCCCTCCCTTCCTCTCTCTCTCCCCCTCTCCCTCCCTATCTCTCCCTCTCTACCTTTCCCTCCCTCTCTCCCTCTCATTCTCTCTCCCTTTACCCTTCTTTCTCTATCTATCCCTCTCGCCTTCTCCCTTCCTCTAGCTCCCCCTCTCCCTCCCTTCCTTTCTCCATCTCTCCCTCCCTTCCTTTCATCTTCTCCCTCTTCCTCTCTCTCACTCTCTCTCCCTCCCTTTCCTCTTTTCTCCCTCCCCTTCTATCTCTCCCTCTCTATCTCTCTCTTTCACTCTTTTGCTTTGTCTCTCCTTCTCCCTCTCTCTATTTTTTTCCCTATCTCTCACTACCCCTCTTACCTTTCTTCTCTCTCCCTCATTGTCACTTTTTTCACTCCCTCTCCCTCTCCTTCTCTCTCTCCCTCCCTCCTTATCCCTTCTTTTCTCTCCCTTCTCTCCCTTCCCCCTTAGTCTTCCTTTAATTCTCTTTCCCTTCTATCACACCTTTCCTCTCTCTCTCTCCTCATCCCTCTCCCTTTCTCCCTCTTTTCCTCTCTTCTTCTCTCCTTCCTTCTCTCTAGTCCACTCTCCCTCTATCCCCCCTCTCTCTATCTATCCCCTTCTCTCCCACTTTCTCTGCCTCTCACTCTCCCTTCTTCTCTCTTTTCCTCTCTCTTGATCCCTCCCTCTCTTTTTCCTACTACCTCTCCCTCACCCTCTCTCTCCCTCTTTCCCTCATTCTCTTTCTACCACTCTCTCTACCTCCCTCCCTTCCTCTCTCCCACTCTGTATCTCACCCTTTCTATATCTCTCACTCTTTCTCACTCTCTCATTTTCTTTCTCCCACTCTCTCTCCCTCTTATTCTCTCCCTCTATCCCCCTCTCCCTCTCCTTCCCTACTTCTCCCTTTTGCCCTATGCCTCTCTCTCTCTCTATCCCTCCTTCTCTCTTTTTTATCTTCCTCTCTATCTCTCTCTCCCTCTCTCCCCTGTCCCTCTTCCTTTCTCCCTCTTACCCTCTCTCCCTTTCCCTCCCTCCCTCTCCCTTTCTCCTTCTTTATCTCTCTCCCTCCCCCTCTCTCTCTCCATCTCCTTCTCTCCTCAATCACTCTCTCTCCCTTTCTCCCTCTCTCTATCTCTCTCTTGCTCTCCCTCCCTCTCTACCCTTCTCTCCCTTTCTCTCTCCTTCTTCCTCCCTCTCTCCCTATCTATACGTCTCTCTTCCTCCTTCTCTCCCTCTCTCTTTTTGTCTCCCCCTCTGTCTCCATCTCTCTCTATCTCTCTCTTACCTTCTCTCTCTCTCCATCTCTCTTCCTCTCTCCCTTCCCCCTCTCTCTATCCCTCTATCATTCCCTTCCCCCTCCATCCCTCTCTCTTCCTCCCTCTCTCCCTCTCCCTCTACCTCTCTCTCTCCCTCTCCATCTCTCTCTTCCTCTCTCTAGCTTTCTCTCCCTCTCTATCTTCCTCCTTTTACCTATCTCTGTCTTCCTCTCTCTGGCTTTCTCTTCCTCTCTATCTTCCTACTTCTACCCATCTCTCTCTTCCTTTCATTCACTTTCACACTCCCTTCCCTTTTCTCTCTCTCCCCTTCATTCCCTCTCCCTCTTTCCCTCTCTTCCTCTCCCTCTCTCCTCCAATCTCCCTTTTTATCTTTCCTTGTCTCTATTGTTCTTACTCTCTCTTTTCTCTTCCTCTCCCTCATATTCTTCCTCTCTCTCTCGGTCTCATACTCTTTCTTCCTCTATCTCCCCGTCTCTTTCGTCTTCTTTTCCTCTTCTTCTCTCCTCTCTCTTCCTCTCCTTCGTTTCCCTTTTTCCCTCTCCTTTGTTCTCCCTCTGTCTCTCTCTCTCCCTTACCCTCTCTTTCTCTAACTTTTTTCTCTCTCTTTATCTCTCTCCCTCTCTCCCTCTTTATCTCACCCTCTCACTCTATCCCTTCCTTTTTTCCTCCTAAATTTGTTCTCTCTTCCTCTCCCTCTCCCTCTCTTCTCCTCTCTTTCTTTCTATCTCTCTATCCATATATGCTCCCTCTCTCTCTCCCTCCCTCTCTATCTTCCTTTATCTCTCTCCCTCTCTATCCTTCTCCCTCTCTTCCTCTCTTTCTCTCACTCTCTCCCCCTCTGCTTCTCCCTCTCTCTCACCCTCTCCCTCCCTCCTTCTTTCCTCACTCTCTCATAATTTCTCTCTCTCCTTATGTCTCCCTCTCTATCTCCCTTTAGACCTCTCTCTCTCTTTACTCCTCTTTCTCTCTCACTCTTTCTCTCTCTCCTTAAATTCTCCTCTTTCCCTCTCTATCTCTCTCTCTTTTCTCCCTCTCTCCCTCCCTCTCCCTCTCCCTCTCCCTCTCCCTTTCCCTCTTTCCTTTCTCCCTCTCTTTCTCTCCCTCTCTCCATGTTACTCTCTCTCTTTTTCCCTTTACACTTTCCTCTCTCTCTCCCCCTCCTCTTTCTCTCTCCCTCTCCCTCTCTCATCTCTCCCACTCTTCCTTTCTCACACTCTCTATCTCTCCCCCTCTCTCCCTCTTGACTCCATGTCTCCCTCTCTCCCCTCCTCTCTCTTTCTATCTCTCTTTCTCCCTCCCTCTCCCTATCCCTCTCTCCTCTTGCTCTCCACCTCTCCCTCTCACCTTCGTCCCTGTCTCCCTCCCTCTCTCCCTCTCCTTAGGAAGAGTGAGAGTGATAAGGAAAGGGAGAGAGGGAGAGGGAGAAAGAGAAAGAAAGGGAGGGAAAAAGGGAGAGAGAGGGAAAGGGAGAGAGAGGGAGAGGGACCGAGAGGCATAGAGAGATAAAAAGTAAGGGAAAGGGAGAAGGAGAGGGAGAGAGAAAGATAGAGGGAGGGAAAGAAAGATGGGGGAGTGAGGAAAGGGGATAGAGATGGATAGAGAGAGAAAGGGAGGGAAGGATGGACGTAGGGAGAGGCATAGGGAGGATGGGAGGGAGAGAGAGGGAGGGAGAGTAAGAGAGAGAAGGGAAGAGGGAGAGGGAGAGGGAGAGGGTGAGAAAAAGTGAAAAAGAGAGGGAGAAAGAGAGAGACGAGGAAGGGAGGAGGCGAGAGGAAGAGGGAGAGAGGGAGGGAGAGAGAGGGAAGGGAGGCACATAATGAGAGGAAGGGAGATATAGAGGGAGAGGGAGAGTGTGAGAGATAAAGAGAGTGAGGGAAGAAAAGGGAGGGAGAGGCATGGAGAGAGTTGGAGAGGGAGAAAAGGAATATGAGAGAAAGGGAGGGAGAGAGAGAAAAAGGTGACGGGAGAGAGAGAGGGAGAGGGAGGAAGAGGGTGAGAGAGGGAAAGAGAGAGGGAGAGGGAGAGGGAGGAAGAGGGTGAGAAAGGGAGAGAGAGGAAGAGGGAGAGGGAGAGGGAGGAAGAGTGTGAGAGATGAAAAAAGGAGAGAAGGAAAGGGAGGGAGAGAGTTAAAGAGGGAGAGAAGGAATGGGAGAGGGAGGGAGGGAGGGAGAGGGAGGGAGAGGGTGAAAGAGGAAGAGTGAGAGGGAGAAGGAAAAGGAAAGGGAGAGGGAAAGAGAGAGAAGGAGGGAAATAGGGAGAGAGAGGGAGATAGAGAATGAGGGAGGGAGAGAGAGAAAGAGAAGGTAGGAGGGAGGGAGAAAAAGAAGGGAAAAAAGGAGGAGAGGGAGATAGAGAGATAGAGAGGTAGAGAGAGGGAGAGAGTGATGAGGGTGGGTGGGGAAGAAAGAGGGAAAGGGAGAGGGGTAGATAGTGAAATGGAGAGTGAGGTAGAATGTGAGAGGGAGAGAGTGAGAAAGATTAAGAGAGAGAAAGTAAGAGAGAGGGAGAAAGATTGAGATAGAGAGGGAAAGATATAAGGGGAGAGAGAGATGAAAGGAAGAGAGAGGGAAAGAGGGATGAAGAGAAATAGAGGGAGGGACGGAGAGAGAGACAAAAAGGGAGAGAGGGAGAGGGAGAGTGAGAAGAGAGAGAGGAAGTGAGGGAGAGAGGGAGATGGAGGAGAGCAAGAGAGATTAGGAGAAGAAGAGGAGGGTGAGAGAGGGAGAGAAAGTATGGGAGAGAGAGAGATGGAGAGGGGGAAGGAGGGTGAAAGATAGATAGAGAGAGAGAAAAAAGAGAGAGGGGTAGGAAAAGAGAGGGGGTAAGAGTTAGAGGGAGTGGGAGAGAGGAAAAGATATAGAGAGTGAGATAGAGAAGGAGGGAGGGAGAGGGAAAGAAAAGGAGAGAGAGTGGGAGAGAGAAAGGGAGAGGGAGAAGGAGAGGGATAGAGAAAGTAAGATAGAGGAGGAGAGAGAGGAAAATGGAGAAAAAGAGGGAGACAAAGAGAGAAAGAGCAAGAGGAAGGGGGAGAGAGAGGGAGAGGGGAAGATTTAGAGGGAGAGAGTGAAAGAGTAAGAGAGAAAGAGGGGGAAAGAGTAAGGGGGGAAAGTGGAGAGGGAGAGTGAAGGGGAGAGAGAGGGAGGGAGGGAGAGAGATGAAGGGGGAGAGACAACAAGGGAGGAGGAGAGAGGGATATAGAGACAGGGGAGAGAGAAAGGGAGGGAGGGAAAGAGATGAAGGGGGAGAGACAACGAGGGAGGAGGAGAGAGGGATATAGAGACAGAGGAGAGAGAAAGGGAGGGAGATAATAAGAAGAAGAGAGAAGGAGATAGATAGAGGAAGAGAGAGGGAGATAGACAGAGAATGAAAGAGAGAGATAGAATTGTAACCCCTATGAAAATCCTTAACCGTAAAACGATGCATATTAGAATATTTAGATATATACATATATTGAGAGTAAGTATAATTGTCATTACACCATGAGAAATTAATACTTGAAATGTGTGATTTATGTTAAATTAATGTTATTGTGCTTGAGATTAATGGTTTAATTATTAAAGAAATCAAATATGCAAAATCGGTGTTTTGAGGACTATATTCTGCCCAACTTTTTTGTGATTTATTTGAGGACTTTAGAGTGATTTCTAAGTAAGAATTAAAGAATAAAAGTTGTTCTTCTATGTGTCAAATATCTTTCTATAAAGTTGCATGCTTTTTAGACCTATATATAAAGAGTTATGACCATTTTAGTATAGGCTAGTCTTGAGGCATCACTGCTGGAACATTTTTGGGGAAGAAAATTCCGAGTTTAGGGAGAGAGATTTCTGAAATTTAATGGAAAGAAATGTGTTTAGTTACTTGATTTACTCTAATCAATTAATTAGGACACCTAAACCCCCTAATTAATGAATTAAGTCTAGCTCACCCTAAACCTCTCAAATCGCCACCCTCTCTCTCATGACTCACCAATAACTTTCCACTCACCCAAATTAAATTAAGCCATTTTTACACCTATTTAGCTATAAGGAAGTGAAGAATATATATATATATAGAAATGGATTGCATGGCTGCCATTTTGTTAGTCCAAAATCGTAGCTCATAAACATGTGAGAAAATAAAAGTACTAAAGAATGAAACTACAAAAGAGGAAAAGAAAAGAAAAGGAAAGAAAAAAAAGGAAAAGAAAGAAGGCAAAGGATGGTTAATGCTGGTTGGAATGAATGGCCACACTAGTGTTATTGAGGAGTAGTTTACGTCCGACTTTTTTATTGCCTATTCAAGGACTTTAGAATGATTTCTGGGTGAAACTCAAAGAATTAAAGTTTTTTATCTATGTCTTGATTAACTTACTGTATAATATTTTTCATTATTAGATTTATATAGAAAATGTTATGCCTATTTTAGTACAGTATCGTGCTTGGGTGAACTACTACTTGGACGATTGAATCTTAAACTTCAATATTATGTTATGAATTGTGTGTCCGGTATTTAAACATAATATTTTGATATGTTATGAATCAATATTTATAGTTTTTAATAAAAAAGGATAGAATTTAATTATTCTAAAAACATGGTACGTCACTTATTTGATTAGAGGTCGCCCTATAATAAACCACAAATTGGATAGGAGGAGAAAATGAATTCCTAGGGTTTTCACTAAAGAATCCTTTTAGCCTAAGTAAGAAAATGAATAATATTGGACCCATTTTATGTAATTAAGGGAATAGGACTCAATTAAAATTTAATTAGGTATACATTAATAAGTTGGGATGAAAAAGTAATCTTTGGCCACTTTAAGGACCTATTTGGCTTAAACCCTAAATTATGGGGATTTGGATTCCAATCCTTCAATTCCATAATTAATGGTTTCAGTACACCATAATAAGTATAAGAGGATGTTTAAATAGGAAAAATTACTAGGTAAATCGAAATTTTGACCAAGAACATTAAAAGTCCAATTCGACCCAAAATGCTCTAATTTGGGTTCGAAAAAAAAAATGTCACCTTAGTATGTTTTAAACTAGTGTATGAACTATATGGGGAAACTAGTTTAGGTTTGATATCGAGAATGAAATAATAATGTAGATGGGTTGGATATTGAGGATGAAATAAAGGTGTAGGGTTTGATATCCAATATCCTTGGTACTGTAATTATGGTATCACGTGCATCACATGCATCAATGGGAAAGAAATGGAAACAGAATCAATTAATTAAGAATGGAGTTGTATGAATAGGTTTGGTAACCTAATCAAATAAAAAGGGTTAGCGGTCCAGTTCGTGTGCATACTCTAAGCTATGTGCCTACATTGTTAGGCGATGGATTCCTGTTAGAAGTGGCTACAATGAGGAATAATTCTATTATTAGCATTCGGTGATTCAATAATCACCTATAGAGTAGACTCGTTAATACCTGTGGTACCCGAAATTAAAAATTGATGAGAATGATCGAAAGTCGAAAAGCATTGCATATCACGTGCATCACCCCACTTACCGAGCTTCGGTTTTTCTCATTGTTATTTGCATGTTATGACGAGTAGCGGTGATCTGTAGTACCAATAAGGACATTGTTGGATCCTCCAAAAGGGCTTAGAGGTGACATAAACCTTAGAGGATTTTATTTTTTAAAAACATTTTAGGGTTGGGGTGTCGAGGAACATTTGATGGTGTTGTAAATAAATTTTGTAATTTCTTTCATCGTATTTTTAATATTATGTAAATTATTTTATACACGTTTCATGGTATGTTAAATCCTTAATATATGAGCACGTACGTGTCTAAGGTTAATTCGAAAACTAGTTATGTCGGTGTGACATGCCTCACCTAGTTACTCCTATTCGGGTAATAGAGAGTGAATTGGAGTGAGGGCATCACGGGGTGGTGTATGGGATATTTTGAGAGAGAAAGAGAGGAAGTGAGAGAGGAAGGTATGGAGGGAGAGAGAGAAAGATGGAGGGAGGAAAAGAGGGGTTGATAAGGAGAGATAGAGGGAGAGAGGGAAAGAGTGAGAAGGAGAGAGAGAGGTTGAGAGGGAGAAAGGTAGAGAAGAGGGGGAAGGATATAGAGAGAAAGGGTGGGAGGGGGAGATAAAGAGTAAGAAAGAAATGGAGATAGTGAGAGGGATAATGAGGGAGATATAGAGGGAGAGAGATAGCAAGAGAGGGAAAGAGAGAGGGAGGAGAGAGAGAGAGGGGGAGAGAGAGGGAGGAAAGGAGAGGGAGTGAGAGAGGTGAGAAAATGAGAGAGGGAGAGATAAAGAGAGAGAAAGGGATGGGGGAGAGAGAGTAAGGGAGAGGGAGGGAAAGCGAGATGGAGAGGGGAAGAAAAGGAGATAGTGAGAGGGAGAGAATGAGAGATAGAGGTAGAGAGAGCGAGAAAGTGGGGGAGGGAGAGAGAAAGGGAGAGAGGGAGGGATAAAGGGCGAGATTGGGAGAAAGAGGTAGAGAGGAGAAAAGAGGAGAGAGGGAGAGGGAGTGATAGGGATGGAGTGGGAGGGAAAGAGAGTGTGATGCCCCCAACTCCCACACATATTACCTAACCGGCATGGCTAGGCACGACACATTATTGGAACTAAGTTCCCGACTAACTCCCATAACGCATAGGAAAAAGAAATAAATAAATAGCGAAATGCATACAATACAAGTTACGTAACATTAAGATAGGCAAAGTACACTCGAAATGACTAAAGTCAAAGGATATTGCTATATTTATGGGTGACACATGAGCTTCTTTTAGCAAGAATCAACGACTTCCTCAATCGATTGGTTTTGCCTTTACTCGCACACATAAAAATTACACTAACGGAATGAGCTAGAGCCCAATAAGTAAGGTGATGCACATGATATGAAATAATGTTCTATTTCTCACTTTTCACATTCATGTTAATCCAGGTACCCTAGGTATTTGCAAGATTATGATTTCTATCTCTCGATGATCGTGTTATCACTTAATGCTCTATTACTTTCTCTTAGTGATCTCATTATTACTTACTACTCTCAATGGAATTGTCCCTCATTATAGCATACGGTTAGCAAAACTATCCCTCGTTTAACGGTGTTAGTAATAGAGCACATACATGGTTTTTTTCTATTATCCATTCCATCCAATTCGGTTCCTAAATTGTATCATTCCTTAACTCAATGAACTTTCTCAATTCATACCACCCCTAGATGTGTGTGATGCATATGGTATTGTGTATATACTTTTTTTGTATTTACTATAGTGTAATTAAACCATTATGAACAAAGTTGGGTATATACTTTAGTACTACGAACCTATTTAAGTAGTTTTGACATAGGATTCCTTTCCTAACCCTAGTTTGGGTATTGCTAACCAAATTGTCCTCTTAATGGGCCTAGGTAACATAGTCGATTTTTCCTTGGGCTCTTACCTTTAATACTTCGTTTTACATTGTTTTAGGTGTACATTAGCCATTATTCATAAAGTTGGAAGGGTAGGTCCCAAATTCCTAAATTTTCCTTTTCTAACTCTGAATTAGGCATTTTAGGTCAAATTGGCTTCTTAATAGTTCTAAACTAAATTCGGCCTACCCTAAAATTTTACCTTTATAAACTTTATTTTATACTTAAGTGTAAGTAAACCACTAATGATGAGTTTGGATGATTGGAATCCAAAACCCCAAATTTGGTTAGCCTAGGCCAAATGGGTCCTTAAGGAATGGTAAGTGATTTCTTTTAATCCCAACTTACTAGTTTCCACTTAATTGAGTTCCAATTATGTTTTAAGTTTTGGTTACAACAATAAAGTATAATCTTATTCATTTTCTCCCCTAGGGTGAATGGGTCTCATAAGAGAAAACCATAAGAATTCATTTCCTTTTTCCCTTTTCAATTTGTCCATTTTAGGTCCATCTCACCATAATTTGTACTAGCCCTAAATTTCAGCCCAAGGCGAGTTGATTTCATCCAACCATCAACACATACATGAATATATATATGACCTTTACCACTTTATCAAATCACCCAAAATCACATAACTAATACTCAAATCTACACTAAGCCATCCATACATACATATCAACCAATACAAGAAACACTTAACTACATAACCAATAATACAAACCAACACATATCTTATACATTTAAAAATGGAATTGAAAGAATAAATAAAACCTACTTACAATGATATATGGTTACTTACGATTTTCCCTAGACTTTTCCTTCTTTTTTCTCTTTTCTTTCTTTTAGGCTTTCTTTTCTTATTTTTTGTAAGCTATAGGTTTCTAAAGAAAATGGAAACCATGATCTCACTTTGTTATATATATATACCATCTTTTTCTTCCCAATTTACTTAGTGTAAAAGTGGCCTAAGCTTATTTCTTCCCCCATTTACTTAGTGTAAAAGTGGTCTAAGCTTATTAGACAAGGTGTAAAGTATATGGAATGAAATGGTGCAAAGTGGCGGGTTTCTTAGTCCAACTTGGTGAGTTGGATTCCATTACATTAAATGATGGGGCTTAGGTGTCTAATTAACAAATAACTACGTAATTAAGCTAACTAAGTCCCTAAACTAATTTGGTTCAAGTAACATACATACACATCAAATCGTTTACGGTAGATGTATTACGAGGTGACCTCTTATCAAGTAGGAACGACCTAACTTCTGGACACAAGTAAATCCTATACTTTTTATATTAGAAACTAGATATATTAATTCAAAACATATCAAAAAATTAGGTTAAAATACCAAACACACTATTAATAACATAATTTTGAATTTTAAGAATCAATTTGTCTAGCAGTAATTCATCCGGAATAGTATGTACTAAAACATGCATAACATTTTATATATAAACCTAATAATAAAAATATTTTATGGAGGGTTATTCGAGACATAGATAAATAACTTTTATTCTTTAAGATTCACCCAAAAATCATTTTAAGATCCTTGAACAGAGCCACACAAAATTCGGACGAGAACCTAATTCTCAAGAACACTAATTTTGCGTATTGGATTCCTCTAACAGCTTAAACCATCAATCTCAAGAAAAATAGCTTTAATTTAACACAAATCATACATTTCTTAAGGTGTAATTCTCACTTGTATGATATGTTCCAAACAATTAGATAAATTGTCCAAAATTTCATTCCATAAATCCTCACCTAAACACCTAGCATGTTGTCATCCCAAAATACTAACATGGCACATACACAATCACACCTTCACTTAGTATATCCATATTTGAATACTTCGACACACACACACATATACTCGATGGATTTCATCGGGGTTACATTTCTCTCCCCCTTAAAAGAAATTTCATTCTCAAAATTAGCTTCTTTGTATAGTTTTGGGTATTTATCTCTCATTTCTTCCTCTCGCTCCCATGTGAGTTCCTCTAAATTATGATTCTCCCATAAAAATTTAACTAAGGCAATCTTCTTATTCCTTAGTCGTCTAACTCGTCTATCTAGAATTTGAATCGACCTTTCCTCATAGGTTAAGTCGGGGGTCACGTTTGGCAGCTTTGTCTCCAAAATCCGAATAGGCTCTCTAATGCACTTCCTTAACATGGACACATGAAATACATTATGTACTCCTAACAAAGTTGGCGATATACAATATGCCTTATCACCTATACGGTTGAGTATCTTGAATGGTCCAATATATCGCAGACTCAATTTTCCTTTATTCCTAAATCATAGTACATGTTTCATTGATAAAACCCTTAAGAGTACATAATCATCGATGATAAATTCTAGATCCTTCCTCCTTTTATCAGGCATAGCTTTTTGTATATTTTGAGCTATTTTCATCCATTAGTGGGTCTTATCTACCACTTTCGCCATTTGCTTGCACCAACTCTAGTCCTAACAACTTTCTTTCCCCTACTTTAACCCAATGTATGAGAGATCTACATCGACGTCCATACAAAGCTTTATAAGGGGCCATCCCAATTGAAGCTTAGTAACTATTATTATACACAAATTTAGCTAAATGTATCTATTTCTCCCATTTCCTAGTCCAATCCATAACGCATGCTTGTAACATATCTTCAAGAATTTGAATAACTTGCTCGGATTATTCGTCGGTTTGTGGATGATAGGCCATGCTAAAATTTAACTTAGTACCTATGGCCTTATGCGGACTCTTCCAAAACACGAAGGTGAACCTAGGATCTCGATCCGACACAATTGAGATCGAAATCCCATGTAGCCTCACAATTTCATCGGGGTAGAACCGAACTATTGGTTTAGATTGTAGGTGGTTTTGATCGGGAGAAAATGGGCTGATTTGGTTAGCCTTTCCATAATCACCCAAATGGCGTCCGACCTTTTCTCCGACCTTTGTAATCTCATGACAAAATCCACACTTACATGCTCCCATTTCCATTCTAGAATCACCAACAGTTTTAACATTCTCGAGGGTCTTTGATAGCCTTCACTTGTTGACAAGTTTAACATCTTGCCACATGATGAGCCACGTCTTTCTTCATTCCGGGCCACCAATAACATTGTCGCAAGTCTCGATACATTTTTATGCCTCCTGGATGTATCGAGTATAGAGTTACATGTACTTCTCTTAGTATTTCCTCCTTCAAGTTCCGCATCGAGGGGACACACAACCTTCCCTTAAATCTAAGTACTCCATGGTCATCCACCATAAAGTTAGACTCCTTCCCCGCCTCTATACTTTTCTTCAATTCATTTAGCTATATATCCATTTGTTCCTCCATTTGAACTCTTTCTTGCCAAGTTGGTCTGGACTAATAAAGCTATCACGATGCTCCCGTGGCTTATAAGAATTATCTCCAGTTCTAGCTTTTGTAGATCTCTCACTATTGATGGCTGGATTGCCTGCATTTTTGCTATCGATTTTCTACTTAAAGCATCAGCAACAACATTAGCTTTTCCTAGGTGATAATTGATTACAAAATGATAGTCTTTCACTAGCTCTAACCACTTTATTTGCCTCATGTTTAACTCCTTTTGTTGAAGATATATCATAAGCTTGTATGGTCCTTATATATCTCACACTTTGCTCCATATAAATAATGTCTCCAAATTTTCAAGGAAAAAACTACTATCGCTAGTTTCGGATCATGCGTCCGATAATTTCGATCGTATTCCTTCAATTATCATGACGTATGGCTATTACTCTTCCATTCCGCATCAACATTGCTTCAACCCATTTTTGGAAGTGTCACTATAAACCACGAAATCACCATCTTCGAACGGAATGGTTAGCACTAGGGCCATGACTAACCTTCGCTTCAATTCTTGGAAGCTTTTCTCACAAGCATCCGTCTACTAGAACTTAATGCCTTTTTTCATCAAATTAGTAAGAGGTTTGGCTATCTTAGAAAAGCCCTTCATCAATCTTCTATAGTAATCGACTAGCCCTAAGAAACTTTGTACCTCTATCACGTTCTTTAAGGTTGGCTACTTCTAAATAGCCTCTACCTTTTCTAAATCCATTGTTATGTCTTCCTTTATCACCATGTGACCTAGAAAAGCTATTTGCTCTAGCCAAAATTCATATTTTTTGAATTTAGCATACAAAGATTATTCCCTTAATGTTTGTAAAGTAGCTTTTAAATGTCTTTTATGCTCCTCTTCACTCTTGGAATAAACTAGGATATCATATATAAATACGATGATAAACTTATCTAGAAATTCTTTAAAGACTCGATTCATTAAGTCCATAAAAGTGGTCGGGGTATTAATCAATCCAAATGGCATTACTAGGAATTCGTAGTGGTCGTATCTCATCTTGAACACTGTCTTCTTCACATCCTTCGATCTTACCCTCACTCGGTGATATCCCGATTGCATATCTATCTTGGAGAACATCATCGCACCTTATAACTAATTGAATAGATCGTCAATCTAAGGCAATGGGTACTTGCTTTTAATCGTCACCTTATTCAATTCTCAATAGTCAATACATAACCGTAGACTACCATCCTTCTTTTTCACAAATAATACTTGAGCTCCCCAAGGTGAGGAACTAGGGAGTATGAATCCCTTATCTAGTAAGTCTTGTAGTTGAACCTTCAACTCTTTTAACTCAACTAGGGTCATCTTATAGGGAATCTTAGAAATCGGAGTTGTGCTCGACTCCAAATCGATCTCAAATTCTATCTCCCTCTCCGGTGGTAGCATAGTCAAACTCTTTGGGAATACGTCTAAATACTCTCGTAAGACCTCTATATCTCTTGGTTTTGATCTTTGTTCCATCCGATTATCCACCACGTGTGCTAGATACACCATACACCCTTTTTCTAGCATTCTTTGAACCTTTATGGCCGAAATGATCGGTACGGCTTGAAACTTTGTATCGGCCTTAAACTCTAAGGGCTAATCTCTAGAATGATAAAAAACTACCCTCTTACCTCGATAATCAATGGTAGCACCATGCCTCATTAAGCAATCCATTCCTAGAATCAATTCAAAATCTTAGAGGTCCAATACTATCAAATCAGCCTCCATACTTCTATCCCGAATCTATACTTGGACACCATTTGACTAGGCTCGTTAACTCCATAGATTCTCTAGAAAGGACTACTATCAAATATCCTATTGTCAATGTCTCGGGTTTAACATCTAGGCTTTTTATTAATGTTTTTGATATGAATGAAATGTGGCACTAGAATCAATCAAAACATAAGCGATCGATCTAAGAATGAAGACATTACCATGTATTACTATCGTGTCCCTCTTGTCGGCCTCCTCCCGGGTCATTGTATAAACCCGAGTAGGTATCCTTCTTGATCCTAGTTTCTATATCTAAGAATACTTAGAGGCTATGTGCCCTTGCTCGTGACAAACATAACAAGTCCTCAAATTTGGTCAATACTCCCTATGTAGAATCTTTCACATTTATTGCATTGAGATTGGTTACCCACCATTGGCCTTGGATGATTCCCTAATAGGGGCCTTAGGGCATATGGTGCTCGGTTTGGCGACCGTGTGTTTCTCGGACCACTAGCTCGATTGAAATTTCTAAATGAAGCTCGTCTTTATGGTTCGAAGGAAGAGGCTCTAGATCTAAGTGATTGCCTCTTTTCTTGGAGTTCTTTTCAAATTTCCTTCGATCTTCATCTACTAACATAGCTTTATCTACCATTTTTTAAAAGGTGTTGGTGGTCAATATTCGTACCATACTCCGAATTCTCTAGTTCGACCTCGCTAGGAATCGATTCTTTTTTAAATTTTCATCCCCCGTAATGAATGGGACGAATCGACATCCTTGTTCAAATCTTCATACATATTCACCTACGGACATCCCATCTTGCTTCAATTCAAGGAATTCTCGGATCTTCTTAGCTTTTACATCCGTAGTGAAATACTTGTCGTAAAAGACCTCCTTAAACCCTTCCTAGGTTAAAGTGGGTACGTTGATCATTAGTCGTGCCCTTTCTCACCATGTGCGGGCATCTTTGGTTAGCATAAAGATGGAACATGACACACGTTCATTATTATTGAAGTATAGATACTTAAATATTGCTTCGAGGATTTAATCTATTCCTCCACTATCGTTGGGTTAACTCCCCCAGTAAACTCTTGGGGATTCATTTTATGAAACCTTTCTGCTACATCATTTCTATGTTGGGGTGGAGGTGCCCGTTGCATGGCTAGAAGCTATCTCATTTATTCCATATGAGTTTGTTGTTGTTGTTGTATTACTTGTCGTTGTTACTCGCATTATGTCTATCATACGACTCAATGCCTCTTGTTGATTTCCATTATTTTCATTGGAGGTCCCTTCTCCTTCTACTCGTACCGAGTTATTTCTTGGCATGATTCGACTTTATACATGTCATGCTACATTCGAGTTAGTTTTACGATCGACATGCTTTCTTATCATGTACAATATATAATGAAAGTCATCCAAACACACACGAGGTTATACTTATTTAGCACATATCTTAAGTATTTCATAAAAAAAGGCATTGATAAGTACTTCCCCTCCTAAGGGTTATCGTACCATATTTACAACCAAAAGAAATGATCCTATCTACCTAAAAAGGTGTACGGAAGCTACTACGTTACATTATATCTTTCTTACTAGTATGTTTAACGTGTTAGATTAACATATCGGACGTGTCATGGAAAGGTGCCTTCTACTCTCCATCGGTCGATAGCACTAACTAATGCGATAAGAGCTATCTCACGAGCAATACCTATAAGTAAACCCTAATTATACATGAGTTGGGTAAGGGTCCGTTTAACTTGTACCTATAGAAAGGCTCGGATCAAGTTTCGATAGGACCTATGATTAACCCTCTTAGACCTCATCCAACAACCGTTGGTCCCTCGGTAGGAGAGTCTAGTGTAAGGTCATCCTCATAAATCTAGGCTACAATACTACTCAAAAGTGGCATCAACAAAGACTATCTGCTAAATTAGATCATGTACTCTAGTGATGAGCCACCATATCCTAATCCATCGTCATGGTGAAGTTATTTAGTTCCACCCTAGAAGTCGCTAGAGAGGCCCTCTGTCTATGGGTCTTAGCATCCCGGGGAACACATCTTACATATGGTATCTACAATAAGAATATTTATAATCGTCATTATTTTCTAGGTTATGATCATATACTAATTCGAAAACATACAACAATCACATACATTTATTTAACCTAAACAAAAATAATGAATCAAGTTTTTTTCATCAAGGAGGGTACTAGTCCTCCGGCTCACATGACACTTAAGACTCTACCCGACTTATTAAACCGAGCTTTGATACCACTAAATATGACACCCCCGACTCCCTTACCCATTACCTAACCGACGTTGCCGGGTATGACACATTATTGGAACTATGTTCCGGACTAACTCCCATAACACATAGTAAAAAGAAATAAATAAATAAATAAATAGCGGAATACGTACGGTACAAGTTATAGAACATTAAGACAGGAAAAGTACAAAATTCTCGGAATGCCCAAAGTTCATATCTAGCCTCGCACCCCTTTTTAATATAGTCAAAGGATATTCCTATATTTATGGGTGACATATAAGCCTCTTTTAGCGAGAACTAGTAGCTTCCTTAATCGGATTGGTTTTTCCATTACTTGCACACACACAATTACACAAACGGAATGAGTCGAGCTCGGTAAGTAGGGTCATGCATGTGATATGCAAAAATGTTATGTTTCCCACTTTTCCCATTCATTTTAATCTAGGTACCCTAGGTATTAGCAAGACCGTGTGTTCTATTTCTTAGTGATCGTGTTATCACCTACCACTCTATTACTCTCTCTCAATGATCTCATTATCACCTACCGCTCATAAAAAAATTATCCTTTATTGTAGCACACGATTAGCAAAATTATCCCTTGCTTAATTATTTCTTCCTATTACCCATTCCATCCAATTCGGTTACCAAACAAGCATTATTCCCCAACTCAATGATTTTTCTCAATTCATACCACCCCTAGATGTATGTGATGCACATGGTGTTATGTATATACTTTTTGTTTTTATTTACTATAGTGTAATTAAATCATTATCCATGAAGTTGGGTATATACTTTGTCATACCCCAAAATTTTACTCATTTTTCTTTTATTTTTGTTTTCTTTATTTTATTTTATTTTTTTGTTGTTCAAATCCATACTTGTTTTACACAAAAAAAAATTTTAAATAAAAAAAATATATTTTTTAATTAGAATTCAATACAAAATTATGAAAAAGAAATAAAAAAGTAAATATATATATACATATATATAAAGGAAATGAAAGCGAGAGATGGAGGGACAATTCCCCTCCATTTCCTTTACAATTTTCAAACATTTCCTAGCTACCTTGGACAATTCCCTAAATCGAGTTTTCTACCCAAGCCGAAGCCTCTCTTATGCAATTCCCGCATTATTCCTCAACTCGAAGCCGCCCAACTCCTCCCAAGTCCACAATCTCGACACCCCCTCCGTTACATCCACCCTACGACCCCACAATCTCATGCCTCCGTTAACCCTAACTTGTCCCTACATCACAATCTCCCCTACTAGTCGACAAAATCAAGCCGACCACCCTATTATTGTAAATCCTAGCAGACTTCCTCATCACCCAAATTAGTCTCCACCACCCTACCGATGCAACTCCTACGAGCACCACCTACCGCCCTAGCTCATAATTTCAGCACAACACCATGCATAGCTACCCCGCGCAGGACACAAAACCAATCCCATCTAACCCCCTACTTGACAAACTCGCAGAAAATCCCCCACCATCATAGTGGGGGAACCAACAAAGCATTCATAGAAATATATATATGCACAAGTCACAACGATAAAAAAAGGCGAGAAGTCCAAAATTAAGAGCTCGAAATTGAAAGAAAAAAAAGGGAGGAAATCGGTAGCAAAAAAGAAAAAAATTCGAAAAGAGGGAAAAAGATTGAATTTACCCCAATTGAAGTCGCAATCCGTACCCATTTTCATCAATCCTTCTAGGTAATACCATTTAATTTCTCGTTGATTTCGGTTTTGACAAAAGTTAGGTTTGTGTTTTGAAATTTGGGGGTTTTTGAATTCGATTGCGAATTGAGTTCGGGAAGGACAAATTAAGCCTAATTGAAGGCAATTGCAGTTTCAATTTAGAGCTTAAACCCTAAATTGAAGCTGAATTGATGTCAATTTAAATCTAGGGTTCTTGATAATTTTTGAACAAATTGATTTGGGGGTTTTCAAAATTTTGAGTCCTAAAGGGTTTGAATTGACTTGATTTCACTTGAAATCAAGTCAATTAGGTCTAATTGAAAGAAAATTTTGAAGAAAAATCAAAACTTAAGTTTGGCCAAATTAGAGATTTTTTGAAAAAAATTGATTTGGGGTTTTCGATCTAGAGGGGAATTAAGACGTTTAGGAAGGAAGAAAATAAGGAAAGAGGAAGGAAAGAAAGGGGGAGGCATGGACGAACCCGTTCGGTTCATCATTGGCGGATCCGATAGAAAAAGAGACAAAGGGGAAAGACGAGAAAGAGAGAAAAGAGAAAGGGAAGAAAAGAAGAAAGGGAGCGAGGAAAGAAAAGAAAGAGGAAAGGAAGAGAAGGAGGGACGAACCAGTTTGGGTCATCCGTGGAGGTAGGCAAGAGAGTGAGGAAGAAGAAGAAAGTAAGAAAGAAAAAGAAAGAGGGAGAGACGGGATCAAGAGAGGAGGATTAAAAAAAAAGGGGTCTTTGATTTGAAATTTAGGAAGAAAAAAGAAGAAGTGTTTGTGGGGTGGCTTTATTTTTTTTAGGGTTGGGTTGGGCTTAGCCCAGCCCATTTTTGTTGGGTTGTCTTGAATCGATCCAGCGGAATCAAAATTGTTTCTTTCTTTCTTTGAGCTGGAATCGACTGGAATTCAAAAAAAAAATATATAAATACATGTGTAATAAATTTTAAATTTTATTTTTATGCATGTTATTCCATTTTTTTATTTATATGTCAAATGGTCTTTAATTATTTTTAATGTAAATTTAATTTTAATTTTAAGCTTATTTATGCATATTAGTTAGTTTATATTAATTTAGAATTTGTCATTTTCATATTTTGTAATTGTTTTAATTTACCCTTGAATTTATTTTATCCATGTCCGTTATCAAGTTAAATTTCGATATTTGAATTTTTTTCTTTTATTTAATTCATGTAGCTTTAATTTATTTGTTTAGTAATTAGGCTCGGTAAGTAATAAGTAGAAGATTGTGAAGTCTCCTAATTTTTCGAGGGCTAATGACCATCCGTCACTAAAAACGAAAAATAAAAAAATTATAAAACTTTTAACAAAGTCTCCTATCTAATAGAGACTATTGTTGGCCAAAAAAATTCATTTTAATAAACAAGTATTCTCCGACACACTTGGTTGTGTCGAGACTCAAAAAGTGGATCCGATGTTTGAATCGATTTTTCTCCCGAAGGAAGGTGTCCGACGATCGTTTCAATACGATGCCACGCTCAAAAATAAAAAAACTTATTCGACTTAAAAAAAATTAGAGTTTTAAATTGAAAAATAATTTGGCAAAAATATCGGTTTAGGAGATGAATTTATGACTAGACTAGACACTGGTACCTTTCTTAGGAAAAGGCGCTTTTGGTCGATTAATTATCTTCCCATAAGCATAACCAACTCCTTACCATAGAATCTTTAAACCGAGTGCCCATCTTAGGTTCCTAGTTCCTTCAATACTAGGTGGCGACTCCAAACTCGTAAATAATTTTGAAAATAAAAATACATCTTAAAAATAGAGCTATATTTTTTCGAGAGTCCCGTTGACATCGGGTAGCGACGGAATGGCGACTCCACTAGGGACCTAGGGTTAGGCAATAGGTTTAGTCAATAGGTTTAGTCTATTAATTTTATTTCATTTTTGTTTATTTTTGTCAATTATTTTTCAAGTAATTTTTTTTTGTCATCTATTTTTTGTACATATTTTAATTTTTTTTCCTTTCGTAATTTATTTTTCTTGCATTCATGTACATATTTATTTTGTGAACTCGGGTTAGATATCTACATTGAACTATTGCACACACCACGAAGTAACTTGTAAAAGCTCCGGACCCAAGCTAAACCATGTTATAATTAGATAGAGAGATTCGAGAGGCAAATATGACGAAAGTCTACCGATGCTCTTCTAAACTCTCGTTTGAACCGAAACTCATCTTATGCATAGGAAATGGTGGAATAACCTTCTCCTACCTCCCGGTGCATAAGATTAGAGGCTAAATCACCCCACTAGTAATTTAGATAGTCCGAAACTTGAAAGGACTTCAAGACTAGACGAGCTTTGCCAAAACCATAAAAAACTAGATCCCGTCCACTAGGATTGACTTGATTAAGATAGGAATCATTTTCAAATGATATTTTTTCTAACTCTCGACTCTTACAAGATGTCAAACAAATAAAGGTATCTAACCCTATTCAAATCATGCATGTATATATTTTATATTCATTGTACATATGTTCCTTCATTTTTTCAGGATTTTGCAAACATAGGTCGCTCCACCAAAGCTCAATTCCCTCGCATATCCACAATGCCGGATTCAAGGCTCGTGAAATGGAGAATTAAGAGAGAGCATGACAGGACCAAATTCATCAACAAGATGTTGACTCTTTGAAAGAGGACATGGCTCAACTAAAAGCCCTATTTGAGTAAGTGCAACCGAGTTGAGGAAGTAGCTCGAATCAAGATCAAGCATAACTCTGTAATGCCATATGATGTTCCATCGCCCTATAGCTTGGGCCATCTACCATACTAGTAACCAATCAAACAACTTTCTATGCGGACACTTCATATCTTGTTGGTGTATATCCCATTGATCCACGAGTCCCACAAATATCACCTATGCCGGCGATGGATCTTGTAAGAGAAGAGACTTATGGTTACAAGATAGTCGAAGTTCCAAGTCCGGATAAGTTAATGGCTATTGAAGAACACGTGAGGGCTATCGAAGGGGCTGATGTTTATGACCCCGTAAGCGCCACCAAGATATGCTTAGTACCTAATATGGTGATCTCGAAAAAATTTAAGATATTCAATGTCTCATGACCCATCCGGGGGTCTATTATAGTAAGATGTCCGAGCTTATACACCATTAGAAGCTCGTTGATATATTTCTTCTATGAGAGTCTAGGAGGATCTACTTTGAGTTGGTATATGAGGTTAGAAGAAGCCAAAATCAAGAAATGGAAGGTTTGGTTGATGCTTTTATTAAGCAATACAAATTTAACCTAGAGGTAGCCCCAAACAGATCTAATCCGTAAAACATGGAAAAGGGCACCAAAAAAACCATTAAGGAGTATGCTCAAAGATGGCGTGAGGTGGCGAGCATATATTTATCCGCCACTACCATAACGAGGAGTTGACCGCTACTTTCTCAAACACATTCAAGACACCGTATTTTGAGTATCCGATTGGAAACTCTCCCTCTAATTTTACCGATATTGTTATCATAATTGAGAAGGTAGAACAAGCGATCAAAGATGGAAAAATTCCTAATGGTTCGAAGAAAAATGGAGTAGTGGTACCAAAAGGACAAATAGTGAAATACACCAAGTTGAGACTGGATCTTATCAAACTAAGAATCGAAAGAGTAATCAAGAAAAATATGGAAATCATGGCGGTTCCGAGTAACCCTAAAGACCATCGTTTACCCAAGACGACCCCGGTTCGGTGAACACCATGAACCAAACATACCCGCCAAATCAAACGAATCCCTTCCATATGTCCTACCAAATCTATCGAGCCAATCAATTCCCTCAAGCTAATATGCATTTCCCAAATCCATCAACTTTTAACAACCCTCAAACACCACACAACCATTATTACCGGAACAACCGAGACCACAAAAAAGAGCTTGAACAACTATCACCTTTACCTCTCTCATTGGGTGAAATGTTTGAACATTTGGTAAACATTAGGCGAAGTTACTCCAATCCCTACTAACTCGATGCGTCCTCCTTATCCTCCATGGTATAAGCGAGATGAGAGATATGAATACCATTTTTGTGTTGTTGGGCATAACATCAATGATTGTCCTACCTTTAAGAAGAAGCTTTTGGACTTAATGAAGCAAGGTTGGATCGGCTTTTAACAATGGTTTGCATGCTCGTAATGAAAACACAAACCCACTTCTAAACCACACAGTTGCTATCCCAAGAGATGAGGAGACCGAGGAGTCCGAAAGCTATGAAGACGATGCATGTTCACAATTTGCAAGTTTGGTTTTGACTAATATTTTCATGAATGTTTTAGTTATGTATGAATTGAGTCGTATCTTTGATCGAAAGAATGTTGCTACTTTATTTTGCAATTTTATATTACCCGATCCGAAATCAAGAGATGTCCATTTGAGAGTAATATTTGGCATTGCATCTTTCTTCACTAAAGAAATATAATGGAAAATTCATTCAAAAAAAAATTTGTAAAAAATTGATCAAATTTCAACGCATGACGTATATATGCTAGTGACAATTCTTCAATTCATGAAAGCAATTTATACATCCCTCCTAATAACCTTTCCGAGAAGAAAGTAATGAGGCAATCCTTCATTTTATTAGAAAAAACCAAAAAAAAAACCAAAAAAAAAATTCTTTATCCTTTCCCAAACTAAACTTATGAAGGAAAAAGTTTGCCTAAGAAAGCATCATGAAGCCCAAAGGAAAGGCTCAATGATTGGTGTCTTAAATAATGATGAACAAGTATATCTTCAAGTCATGATCTCATATAACATTCATCATTTCTTCTTTTTAAGGTTCTCTCAATTAATCATTGTTATTCAAAAGAGATTAGTGTCTAATGACATAGGCGAATCAGTCTTTAAGATAAGGAAGTGCCATCTTTCATCTATCTCACATAATTTTTATCCTTTTTCATCCTACTTTGAGCCTAATGATTTCTTTCATGATAACCCAAACTAGGATCACCCCCTATATTGGGGGCAAAATGTACAGATCCATAAATGATTAGTGAAACTCTGAAAAATGTCAGTCAAAAGAATCCCATCAATGATTTTGAAAAAGAAAAGGGAAGGGGGATATAAAAAAAACGAAACAAACAAAGAAGAAGACTTTCCCTAATACAAAAATTAAGTCAAGATGGGAGTTAGAGTTCGGACAAACAAATAAAGAGAGTTGAGGCTAGGAATAAAGTCAACAATCAAAATGAGAAAGTCTCTACGGTAAGCGTAAAAAACAAAGTTCATAGACATCAAGATGACATAACGGCCCAACTAACGGCTAAAGTGACAGAGTCCATGCGGCATTGCCTAAAGAGATTTTCATGGGCAACGAAGTGATCCTACATCATGCAACCCTTAAAACACTTTTGAGATTCTATATCCTTTCTTCATAAACCCAATGCCATAGCCTACATTATGTGCTTTTACAAGCCCTTTCGATTAAAGGTAGTTTGCTTAGGTTGTTAGATTCTAATCGTAAAAAAAAAAAAAAGGGTGATTGAGAGAAACAAGAAAATATGATCAATAGGTGTGCGTTTGTCATCTTTTATAACATTGAATCATGAGTCTTTATCAAATAATTTAGGGGCAAAATAAATAGAATCAAAATTTTCTCTAGCAAAATTATCGATCAAAACCAATTTTTCAAAATACTTTTTGATCAAACTTTTTTTCTATACCCAAAATGGACTAATCATGGACCAATTACCTTCAAGTGCATCAAATGTCCGCTTCCATACAAACTTTGCATAATCTAAATACTTTTTTTGCTTGCTTAGCCTAACCGCCTTGAGGAAATTGCATCATAGCATTTGAATGTCATGTTTTGACTTCGATCAATCAACTTGAACATTTTCGTGAGTGAAAGTATTTTCATTGGAACATCTCTACATTTCATTCAAATAATCTAAATTGTTTTAAGAGCGTCATTCAAGTATACGGTTTGATTCATAAAAATCAAATGTCTATTCAAGGTCAAGATGAAAAAATTTCAAGACCAATTTATAAATTGTGTTACAAGCATCAAAAGACAAGCGATTAAACACAAGCCATGATTTTATTAGGAGAACGAAAAATGTTTGGTCTCAACCAACACTTAGGAGTAAGACCAATGATCTAGCAGACTCCATTCGAGTTCAACAACCGATTAGATAATAGCATCATTATGCTCGTTCGGACTAATAGAGGCTCGAATAGTGAATTTTTGAGCATAAATCAAAGCATTCAATACTATCAAGCAAGCGGGCAAAGAGCGAGTCTAGAGGGAGGATAATGACTCAATGAAAGTTTCACAAGTAATCATAGCAAGTCGACCATGATCTCACAAGGATATGCCATAACACATGAATGATTAATTACCTCAAAGTTCGAAGAGTCCATCTACCTTAGTTTGGTTGGAGAAAATAAAAAAGACTCAAGCTCACAAGGATCGGTGATCTAAGCCGAGAGGCATAAAAATTTTGACAAGATCTTGTGGGATGCAATCCAAGTACAAAAGTCCGGAGCAAGACACCAAAGGGGAGTTGAATGCCGACATGGCAGGGTAGCCTATGTTTCTCTCAAGTAAGAAACTAATCATTGTTATCAATCTTATTGATGCATTCCATGAATGTTAGCTTAAATAAAAAGATGGAACATGGAACAATCATTCAAGTTCAAAACTCAAAAAGAGGGCTCACATTTGCCCACACCATCCCTTTTGGGTGAGCTACGAAATTCAACTCATCGTTTACAAAAAGTTGCCTAACAATAATTCTTGAGGTAGGGTCACCTTACAATAGACCATTCTTTTAGGCATGGTTGTCTCTCAATAATTTAAGGTAGGGTTGTGTCATCATTTAGGCAGGGGTTGCCTAATGATTTCTCAATTTCGAGCAAAGTTGCCTAATTTAAGCTCATCGTCATAAACGGGGTTGTCTAACGATCACTCTCATTTTTAAGAACGAGTTGCCTATTTAGTCAATCGTTTAGGTAAGGTTACCTAACGATCTTTTTCTAAGCGGGGTTGCCTAATGATCTTCTCATTTTTTGGGGAGAGCTTCCTATTTAGTCAATCGTTGAGGTAGGGTTACCTAACGATCTTTTCCTAGGCAGAGTTGCCTAATTTTATGCCATCATTCTAATGATCTTCTCATTTTTTAAGCAGAAGTCGTCTATTTAGTCAATCGTTGAGGTAGGGTTACCTAACAAACTTTTTCTAGGCAGTGGTTGCCTAATTTTAAGTCATCATTCAGCCACGGTTCCCAAATGATCTTCTAATTTTTTTAGGCGTAGTTGCCTATTTAGTCAATCATTTAAGTAGGTTTACCTAATGATTTTTTTCTAGGCGGTGGTTACTTAATTTTAATTCATCATTCGAGCGAGATTACCTAATGATCTTCTCATTTTCTCGAGCAGAGTTGCCTATTTAGTCAATTGTTTAGGTACAATTACCTAATGATCTTTTTCGAGCACGGTTGCCTAATTTAAGCTCATCATCACCAGTAGGGTTACCTAACGATCTTGTTCAAGGCGGGATTGCCTAATTTTAGTTCATCATTTAGGCAAGGTTGCCTAATGATATCATTGTTTTAGGTAGAATTGTTTAGCGATCATTGCATATTTATTATTTAGGGTTGGTCGCCCTCCAAGTTGGCTATGTACTACATATTTAATTTTTCGTGGTTGGTCGCCCTCCAAGTTGACCATGTAATGCATATTTAATTTTTCGTGGTTGACCGCCCTCTAAGTTGGCTCTTACTACATATTTAATTTTTTAGGGTTGTCGCCCTCTAAGTTGACTATCTAATGCATATTTATTTTTCAAGTTTGGCCATCCTCCAAGTTGGTCGCATATTGCATATTTAATTTTTCGTGGTTGGTCGCCCTCTAAGTTTGTCGTGCTTTACATATTTAATTTTTTTTTAGAGTACCGCATGGTTAATTTTCTTGCATTGCACATTTAATTTTCGGGATAGGTCGCCATTTGATAACAAAGTTGTGTATTGCATGTTTAATTTTCGTAGTCGCTCGTAACAAAAAAATCTGTTGCATTATGTTTTTCTAAGTCATTGTATTCATGCGTACATTCCATCCTCAACTAGGTCATTTTTGTAAATCTTAATTTATTTTTTTCATATTTTCTTCTTTGCAAGCTCGGCAAACAAACTCAACTCCGAAATTCACATTTCGTTAACGTTTACACCGTAAGCATTGCAAAGAGGGGGCAACTATCATACCTCAAAATTTTACTCATTTTTCTTTTATTTTAGTTTTCTTTATTTGAATTTTTTTTTGTTTAAATCCATACTTGTTTTACATAAAACAAAATTAAAAAATCAAAAAATATTTTTTTTCATTTAATTAGAATTCGATAAAAAATTAAGAAAAAGAAATAAAAAAAGTAAATATATATATATATATATAAGGGGAAATGAAAGCACGGATGGAGGCATAGTTCCCCTCCATTTCATTTACAATTTTCCAACATTTCCTAGTTACCCCGAACAATTCCCCAAATCAGTTTTCTACCCAAGCTAGAAGCCTCTCTTATGCAATTCCCGCATTATTCCTCAACTTGTAACTACCCAACTCGTCCCAAATCCACAATCTCGGCACCCCTCTCGTTGATTCCACCCTACAACCCATAATCTCACCCTCTCGCCAAGCCATTTTGTCAACCCCAACTTGTCCCTACATCGTAATCTCCCCTCCAATCAACAAAATCAAGTCGACCACTCTATTGTCATGAATCTCAGCAGCTTCCTCATCACCCAAATTAGTCTCCACCACCCTACTACCGCAACTCCCGTAGCACCACCCTACCGCCCTAGCCCATAATTCCAGTAGCAACCACCCCGCACAGCCCACCCTACGCGAGACACAAAATCAATCCCATCCAACCCCCCACTTGACAAACTCCGAGAAAATCCCCCACCATCATAGTGGGAGAACCAACCAAGCATTCACGTACATATATGTATGCAAAAGTCATAACATAAAAAAAAAAAGGCAGAAGTCCAAATTTAAGAGCTTGAAATTGAAAGAAAAAAAGGGAGGGAATCAGTAGCCAAAAAGAAAAAATCCAAAAAACGGAAAGAGATTGAATTTACCCTAATCGAAGCCGCAATCCATACCCATTTTCATCAATCCTTCCCCATTTTCATCAATCCTTCTAGGTAATACCATTTAATTTCTTATTGATTTCAATGCAAATTGAGTTCAGGAAGGACAAATTAAACCTAATTGAAGGCAATTGCAGTTTCAATTTGGGGTTCAAACCCTAAATTAAAGCCGAATTGATGTCAATTTAAATCTAGGGTTTTTGATAATTTTTGAACGAATTGATTTGGGAGTTTTCAAAATTTTGAGTCTTAAAGGGTTTGAATTGACTTGATTTCACTTGAAATCAAGTCAATTAGGTATAATTGAAAGAAAATTTTGAAGAAAAACCAAAACTTAGGTTTGGCCAAATTGAGGATTTTTTTAAAAAAATTGATTTGGGGTTTTCGATCTAGAGGGGAATTAAGACGTTGAGGAAGGAAAAAAGAAGGGAAGAGGAAGGAAAGAAAGGGGGAAGCATAGACGAACCCATTCCGGTTCATCCGTGGCGGATCCGATAGAAAAAAAGACAAAGGGGAAAGACGGGAAAAAGAGAGAAAAGAGAAAGGGAAGAAAAGAAGAAAGGGAGAAGGGAAAGAAAAGAAAGAGGAAAGGAAGAGAATGAGGGATGAACCAGTTTGGTTCGTCCATGGAGGTAGGCAGGAGAGTGAGGAAGAAGAAGAAAGCAAGAAAGAAAAAGAAAGAGGGAGAGACGGGATGAAGAGAGGAGGATTAAAAAAAAGGTCTTTGATCCGAAATTTAGGAAGAAAAAAGAGAAAGTGTTTGTGGGTTGGCTTTATTTTTTAGGGTTGGGTTAGGCTTACCCAACCCATTTTTAGCTAAGTTGGATCGAATCGATCCAGTCGAATCAAAATTTTTTCTTTCTTTCTTTGGGTTAGATTGATTCCAACTTCAACTCAAATTCAAAAAAATATATATATATGTGTAATAAATTTTCAATTTTATTTTTATGCATGTTATTCCATTTTTTTTTTTTAGATGTCAAATGGTCTTTAATTATTTTTAATGTAAATTTAATTTTAAGCTTATTTATGCATGTTAGTTAGTTTATATTAATTTAGAATTTGTCATTTTAATATTTGGCTATTGTTTTAATTTACCCTTGAATTTATTTTATACATGCTCGTTATCAAGTTAAATTTTAGTATTTGAATTTTTTTCTTTTATTTAATTCATGTAGCTTTAATTTATTTGTTTAGTAATTAGGCTCGGTAAGTAATAAGTAAGATATTAACAAGTCTCCTAATTTTTTAGGGGATGATGACCATCTTTTACTAAAAACTAAAAATAAAAAAATAAAGAAAGAAAAATAAAAAAATTATAAAACTTTTAACAAAGTCTCCTATCCGATATGGACTATTGTTAGCCAAAAAAATCATTTTAATAAACAAGTATTCTCTCGACACACCGATTGTGTCGAGACTCAAAAAGTGGATCCGATGTTTGAACCGACGTGTCTCCCGATAGAAGGGGTCCAACGATTGTTTCAATACGATGCCACGCTCAAAAATAAAAAACTCGAATTTGACTTTAAAAAAAACAATTAGAGTTTTAAATTGAAAAATAATTTGGCAAAAATATCACTTTATGAGATGAATTTGGGACTAGACTAGACGGGGTACCTTTCTTAGAAAAGGGCGCTTTTGGCCGATTAATTATCTTTCCATAAGTGTAACCAGCTCCTTACCATAGAATCTTTGAACCGAGTGCCCATCTTAGGTTCCTAGTTCTTTCAATACTAGGTGGTGACTCCAAACTCGTAAATAATTTTGTAAATAAAAATACATCTTAAAAAACGAGTTATATTTTTTCGAGAGTCCTGTCCGACGTCGAGTAGCAACATACTTTAGTACATGAACCCGTTTAAGAAGTTTTGACGTAGGATTCTTTTCCTAACCTTAGTTTGGCTATTCATGATCGAATTGTCCTCTTAATGGGCCTAGGTCACACTATAGATTTTTCCTTGGGTTCTTACCCTTTAATACTTTGTTTTATACTTGTTTAGGTGTACATTAGCCATTAGTCATAAAATTGAAAAGGTAGGTCCCAAATTCCCAAATTTTCCTTTTCTAACTCCGAATTAGGCATTTTAGGCCGAATTGGCTTCTTAATAGTTCTAAACTAAATTTGTTCTACCTTGAAATTTTACCTTTCTAAACTTCATTTGATACTTACTTAAGTGTAAGTAAACTATTAATGATGAGGTTGGATGATTGGAATCCAAAACCCCAAATTTGGTGAGCCTAGGCCAAATGGGTCTTTAAGGAACAAGTAAGTAATTTCTTTTAATTCCAACTTACTAGTTTTCACTTAATTGAGTTCCAATTGTGTCCTAATTCTTGGTTACAACAATAAAAGTCTAATCTTGTTCATTTTATCCCTTAGGACGAATGGGTCTCATAAGAGAAAACCGTAGGAATTCAATTCCTTTTTCCCTTTTCAATTTGTCCATTTTAGGTCCATCTCACCATAGTTTGTACTAGCCCTAAATTTCGACCCAAGGTACTTGATTTTATCCAACCATCAACACATACATGAATATATATATATATATATGACCTTCACAACTTTAGCAAATCACCCAAAATCACAACACCAATACTCAAATCCACACAAAGCCATCCATACATACATATCGCCCAATACAAGCAACATTTAACCACATAACCAATAATACAAATCAACACATAACATATACATTTAAAATGGAATTGAAAGCATAAATAAATCCTACTTATAATGATATGTGGTTGCTTAAGATTTTCCCTAGACTTTTCCTTCTTTTTTTCTCTTTTCTTTCTTTCACACTTTCTTTTCTTATTTTTGTAAGCTATTGGTTTTTAAAGAAAATGGCAGCCATGATCTCACTTTGGTATATATATATATACTATCTTTTCTTCCCCATTTACTTAGTGTATAAGTGGCCAAAGCTTATTTCTTCCTCATTTACTTAGTGTACAAGTGGCCTAAGCTTATTAGACAAGGTGTAAAGTAAATGGAATAAATGGTGCAAAGTGGCGAGTTTCTTAGTCCAACTTGGTGAGTTGGATTCCATTGTATTAAATGATGGGGCTTAGGTGTCTAATTAACAAATAACTAGTTAATTAAGCTAAATAAGTCCTTAAACTAGTTTGGTTCAAGTAACATACATACACATCAAATCCGTGTGCATTAGATGTATTACGAGGCGACCTTTTATCAAGCAACAACAACCCAACTTATGGGCACAAGTAATTCAAAAAATATCCAAAAATTAGGTTAAAATATGAAATACATAATTAATAACATAATTTTTAATTTTAAGAATCAATTTATCCAAGTAGTAGTTCATCCGAACAATATGTACTCAAATGAGCATAACATTTTATAGATAAACCTAATAAGAAGAATATTTTACAGAGGGTTATTTGAGACATCGATAAACAACTTTTATTCTTTAAGATTCACCTATAAATCAATCTATGGTCCTTGAATAGGCCACACAAAATCCAGATAGAACCTAATTCTCAAGAACACCGATTTTGCATACTTGATTCTTCTAACAGCTTAAACCATCAATCTCAAGAAAAATAGCTTTAATTTAACACAAATCATACATTGCTTATGACGTAGTTCTCACTTGTATGATATGTTCTAAACAATCAGATAAATTGCCTAAAATTTCATTCCATAAATCCTCACCTAAACACCAAGCATAATGTCATCCCAAAATACTAGCATGGCACACATACACAATCACACCTTCACTTAGTATAGCTATATTTGAATATTCGGCTCTCTCTCTCTCTCTCTATATATATATATATATATATACACTAATGGATTTTCATGGGGGTTACAGAGAGAGAGCAGGAGAGAGATAGAATGAGGGTGAGAGAAGGAGATAAAGTGAGGTGGAAAGAGGGACATAGAGGGGGAGAGAGAGGAAGAGAGAGGGAGAGAGAGGGAGATAGAGTGGGAGAGTTGAGAGAAAGAGAGACGAGGAGAGAAAGAGAGAGGGGGAAGGAGTGGGAGAGAGGTAAAAAGAAAGAACGAGGGGTGGGAGGGGGAGATGGAGGGAGAGGGAGAGAGGAAGATAGTGATAGGGAGAGTGAGGGAGATAAAGAGAGGGAGAGAGGGAGAGAGTGTGAGAGATTGAGAGAGAGGGAGAGAGCGAGAGAGAGGGTGAGAGGGGGATCGAGATGGAGGAAAGGAGAGAGAGAGAGTTGATGAGAGGGAAAGAGAGAGAGAGAGAGAGAGAGTTAAAGGATCATGCATCCTATAGAGGTGTGGAATAAACAAAAATTTTCCTCCATCTAAGGGTCCAAGATCAAGTTGTTGAATCTACTAACCATACATGCATGAATATTAAGCCATAAATATAGGATTACCTCTTGTAGTATAGGTCTAAATTCCTTTTTCAAAAAAATCGTCCAAGTGTTCAACCTCTATTGATGATCCACGTAGTCAAAGTATCCACAAAGAATCACTCAAAATCAATTAGGTGCTAGCTCCATCCTTTCCGATTTAGTATTTGCTTTAGAAATCAATCCCAAACAATTTTACGAGAACCTTAATGGAGAAGGAAAGAGTGTAGCTTGCTAGGGTTTAGGAGAAAACTATTTTCTCCTTATTTTTCTCTCTTGATTGTGTGTCCTATTTTATTTTTAGGCTGGTTGAAATTATTCTTTCCTCCCTTTTCTTTATTTTTGGTAGAATACTCTCTCTCTTTCATCATCCTTTTATGTCACACCTCTCCTCCTATATATATAGAGGAACAGCTTTCCTTGTCCTCATGGATAGGGAGAGGGATGGCATTAAGTCACTATTAGGACTCTAAGTTGTCGCTTCCTTATCCTCTAAGGATGAGGAGTTATTTTTACATGTGGACTATTTGATTATTATCATTAAGGAATTCAATCTTATCCAATAAGTTTGAGTTTATCTTTAAAGCATTCATCCTTATTTAATAAGGTTGATGTTTATCCTTTCACAAAAATATCTTAAGGCTTTTAATTAAACCTAATGGGCTAAAACCATTTTAGCATAATTAATTTATTTGGATTATCAAAATAAATATTCTTAGATTAGTTTAGGTGGGGTCCATATTAGAAAATAATTTTCCAAAATACTCTTTAATCTAAATTAGGAAACTCGCTTTCTTTTAGGTTCTTTATTTTCAAATTTGAAACTAACTTCCAAATTAGGAAACTGATTTCTAAAATAGAAAAAGTTTTATTTTAGGACACTTTCTAATTAAGGAAACTTTTTATTTTAGGAAACTTCCTATTTAATGAAACATGCTATTTTGGAAACCCTTTCTAGAAAAGCAAACTTTTAGACTTTAAACTTATGCGTGTGACTCAATAGGCTCCTAGATATGTTGGCAACGTATCAAGAATAAAAGGCTCCTCCTTTATCTCTTGATACATAAATCAAGATTAGCCTCCAACAAGGCATCATCATTAGCTAATTCTCTAGGAGGATTAGTTTATCACTTATTACCTTTCATAAGTATGGTTACCATAGAATTTAGTCCTTATGTCAACTTATCATAGTGTGATCACAAACATGGTTATCATTTTTGTTTGATTATGATCATACAAATGTTCTTCGATTCTCAAATGTCTTAGCTCTTAGAGTAAACCAATTATGCTCTATTGGTGTACTCCTATTGTGGCCACAAATTTCTTGAGCGAGACATTCATCAAAGTAGAATGTGATAACTCCTATAGCATACAAGGAATGACATATCTTATCTTAGTCATACACAAACCTTCATTGGATTCCTAATGTACCCAATGAATCTCCTATGAGTAACCCATTAATGGCTCCATCAAAATGAGTGTCAAAGTGCATAAGTCCTCATAATTATGCCGACTTCAAGTCTAAGGACCATTTGTACCCATCTCATATGAGATTCCCACATATGAAAACCAAATGGGTTCGATGACGAGTCAAGTCCAAGTGATATATTCCGTAACATAAATTACCTAAGTGCTTGCTTTGGCATCACCATGCCAATAGGTATGAGATCTCCTACTACTATCATATAGCATGAGCATAGCACTCATAAGTCTATCCACATATTGTCAATGTCCATTCTTGATAACACTATGACTTGGGATGTTTAAGGATATCATTTATATGCATTAGTGTTTATCTCACTTCGTCAATCAATCACTATTGCAAAAGCATATCATAAGGACTTCTATCTAATTCTATTAAATTTATCAACATGAAAAAATAAGAATTAATAGAATGAATTCTTTATTATTATTAAAAAAATGATGTAATAATTATTAGCTTGAGCCCTTCCAAAAATGGTTGGATCTTTCGGCACCAACACTAACAAAAGCATGAGAGAAAGGGAGAGAGAAAAAGAGAGCGATATAGAGATGGAGAGGGAGAGAGGAAGATAATGAGATAGTGAGAGGTAGACTGATTGAAATGGAGGGAGGGGGAGAGAGCGAATGAGTGGGAGGGAAAGAGAGAGGGAGGGAAAGGAAGGAGGGTATGAGAGAGATAGAGAGGGAGGAGATGGGGAAAGAGAGTGGGGGAGAGGGAGGTAGGGGGAGAGAGAGAGAGGGGATAAAGGAAGAGAGGGAGATAGTGATAGGTAGAGTAAGGGAGGAAGGAAAGGAGACAGGGAGAGAGAGAGAGAGGGAAAGAGACAAGTGGAGAAAGGTGGAGAGAGAAATGGAAATAGAGATAGAGAGGGACAGAGAGGGAGAGAAAAGGAAAGGAGAGAGAGATGAAGAGAGGAAGAGAGGGAGAGAGAGCAACGAGAGAGGTGGTGAGTGATAGAAAGGGAGAGGGAGAGAGAGAGGGAGATGGAAATAGAAAGAGAAAGAGAGAGAGAGTGGCCGAGGGAGAGGGACAGAGGGAGAGAGAGTGAGTGAGAGGAAGGGGAGAGAGAGGAGAGAGGGAGATAAAAGGAGAGGGAAAGAGAGAGAGAGAGAAAGAGAGTGAGAGGGAGAGAGAAAGAGGGGGAGAGATAAAGAGAGAGTGGGAGAGATAAGAAGAGAGAGGGAGAGATAAGGGGAGAGAGAGAGGAAGAGAAAGATAGAGATAGAGATAGAGATAAAAAGAGGGAAAGATGGAGAGGGAGTGGAGAGGTAGAAAGAGATGGAGAGAAGAAGAAAGGGAGATGGAGAATAAAAGGGAGAGTGAAAAGAGGGGGAGAGAGAGGGAGAGTGGGAGGGAGAGGGAGGGGAAAGATAGAAAGAGAGGTAAGAAGGGAGAGAGGGAGATAGAGGGAGGGAGAGAGAGGGGAAAGATAGAAAGAAAGGTACGAAGGGAGAAGGGGAGATAAGGGAGGGGGAAAATGAAGAAAGAGACAGGGAGAGAGGAAGAGGGAGGCAAAAGCAGAGAGAGTGTAGGAAAGGGGGGTTAGGAGAGGGAGAGAGGAAGAGAAGGAGATAGTGAGATGGAATGTGAGGGAGATAAAGAGGGAAAGAGAGCGAGAGAGTATGATGAGAGATGGAGAGAGGGAAAGAGTGGGAGAGAGGGAGCGAGAGAGAAGGAGAGAGGGAGGAAAGAGGGAGAGGGAAAAAGAGAGGGAGGGAGAGGGGGAGAGAGAGATAGAAATGGAAAGAGAGGGTAGAGTGAGTAGAGGGAGGGAAAGGGAGAGAGAGAGGATGGTAGAGGGAAAAGAGGAGAGAAAGAGGGGAAGAGTGAAGGAGAGAGAGAAGGAAGGAGAGAGAGGAAGGGAGGGAGAAGGAGGGAGGGAGGGAGGGAGAAAGAGTGAGAGAGAGTGGAAGATAAAAAGAGAAAGAGCTAAGAAAATGGGAGAGTGTTGCACCTAAAAGTTTACTAAAAATTAACGAGCAAATACTTGCAAGTGTACGAGGTAATTATAGTACTAGTGAGTCACCCCAAGGCCTTATTCTCAAGAAGATGTTATTGGCATAAAATAATTTAATGCTAATTGCAAACAAGAACAATAAAGTAAAACCCTAAGCACTTTAACTAGATTATGATTTAAAAATTATAAATTAAAAAAAGCAAGCAATTACCGTAATCGTAAGAAAACTTGGAACGAAATCAAAATGAGAAAATTCTTGAGAAATTAACTTCACCAATTAAATCTTATGTTTAATTAAAATTCCTTAAATGATTATTCTTGCAAAAACTAGTAACTTGATATTAATTTAATTAGATGAATACCTTCGTAACTTTCATATTTGAAAAGTCTAAAGCTCGATTAAATTAATTAATCCTTTTATCAATCTTTCTTTACCGAGTTACCTGGATTTCTCATTGGTAACCTAGTTTCTATAATTCTTTAGTCTAGTATTGAATTTTATTGATTCACCTCAACTCAATACCATAGATATATAACTATTGGTGAAACACTCACATATAAATAATTCCATAATCATAGAATGAATGGCAAGAACAACTATATAACTAATTTAATTTAATTCAACATATTCAATAAAAAGATCTGTTAATTCTCAAGACAGAATTTAGCTCATAATTGAAAGACAAACATCCATTAATTTAATTAAAATAAATTCCATGTTTTTTCAATCAATTATTGAAAGTAATAAAATCGGAGATTTAGAAGAAATCTAGTTTGGCTCTACTTCAACCGAGGTTGGTCTCCGTTACGGCTTAAGCATAAGTCCTTGCCAAACCTCTTTTGTCCGTCTTCAATGGCTATTAAGAGAATAGGTAAGTTGCTTGGAAAGTCTAAGGCTTTTGATAGAATTTTTAATGGTGATCAAATTCTCTATTATTGAATGTGGTATTCGACTCGTATCATTTTCTATATATAACTCTTAGTTCAAAAATTATATTCGCTCAAAATCACCACAATCTTCACTTTCCGTTTGCTAAAAATCTACATAATTCACTCTTTAATTCCGAAGAATAGGAAAATCAATTGTCATGCTCGTGTGAATCAAGCCACTATCGTGACTTGATGAAGGTCATGCACATGACCAAGGTGGTCATGGGCGTGACCCTTTTAAGAGTCATAGTCGTGTGAATCAAGCCACTCGCCGTTACTTGATGAAGGTCATGCCCGTGACTAAGTTGGTCATGGGCGTGAATTATGCATCCTTTCTTAAAGTTGACCAAGGCTTTGACCATGAGCTTTTTCTTTCCCTTTTAAAGCCATGGCCGTGACTCTTAAGTCACTTTCCTTCATGCTTAATTGCCTTTCTTTGTTTCCAATTTGGTCCTAGACCTAAATAAAACATAATTTACGTCGGGATCAAAACATATTTATAACCTTAAAAATAATGACTTAAAATATTATTAAGATAATATGAAAATAATAAGCAAATAAAATAAAAACTTACTACAAACCTAGAATTATTCTATAGAAATTAACATAAAAACTCCTAAAATAATATGCAAATAATAGACATAACAAAATTCCCCACGCTTAAACTTTGCTTACCCTCAAGCAAAGAAACAATGAAGAGTAGAAGTTACATAGATAAAGATACATACATTCCATATAAAACGAAAAGAGTCCCCTAATATTGGCATAAATAAAAGTGAGCTTCAAGTACTATAAAACTTCATGAATAAAAAATTAATACGGACGTGAACTCTAGAGATAAGATAGTTCAACTCACAAAGCAATCAATTAAATGTACAAGAAGTTCACCCATCTCACAGTTCACTCAAGTGTTTAAGGGATAATGAAATTCCACTCAACGTTCAATTTATGAGAGGAAGCTTCCATATGCTTGCTTATTCATCCAATCGCCACCACTCGTTATCACATACATGCAAAAATCAAAAGGTCTTTATTTAAGGTTATAATGGGGTCGGGCTAAAGCTATGAGATTTGGAAAAAAAAAACTAACCAAAGAACTAATAGAGTAATCAAAACTTAATTGAATCAAATTATTGATTCACTTACAATTATGCACAACTCCCTCTAGATCTTGGATGGTTTTTTTTTAAAAAAAAACTCAAGCATGCAACATGCTTTTCATACCTTTAATTTGCATCTCTTTTTTTAATTTGCAAATGGAGATAAATAACTTGCTTCTATTCTCCACTCAACCAGTTTGATTCTCACTTACAATCGAAGTTTAACTTTTAGATTTCCCCACACTTTTTCATCCGAATATCCTTCCAAACATGACTCAACTATATTGTAATTTCTCTACTAACCCTATGGTAGGTGAATCGGATAAATTAAGAAAAAGGCTAGGGCTAATATTTGGGTTTTCAAAGAAAAGGATTTTATAAGGCTCAAAGGGGCTCTCTAAAGGTGAAAATAGGGTTGGCTTTTTAAGTTTAGTGGTTAATTCCTAATGTGCCTTCATCATATTTAAACATGCATATGATTATATATGTGATTTTGAAACGTATTCATAAGCAAGTTCTAGTGCATCCTAAACAGAAATAAACTCTCTCTTACAAGCAAACTAGAGATTGTCAAAAGACAAAAAAAAAAAGATTTGGCTCAAAAGCTCCTAATTGATTTTTTCTAGCACAAGAAACTAATGCTCATAAAATTAAAAGTCAAAGCTCTAAAAGTTTAAGCATGCAAGACATTTTATAGGGAAAGTACAAATTTGTTTTTAGTAGTAGTACCCTCCCACACGTAAAAGCACACATTGTCCTCATTGGAAACAATAAGAAGCAAAAAGGAAAAAAAAACTCCCCCGAAATTGATGAGTCCATTAGCATTGAGGTGAGAAGTGAAAGGGCAAAAAAATACGAGCTTTAAGATGGTGGCGGTTGTTACGAAGGACCGAGCAAGTATGGGTCGAGACGAGCGTCCAAGTTGGCCATGAACACCTACATTTGTTCCATACTACTCTCTAAGTGTTGAAATCGAGTATCGACGTTGTGTTGGAAGTCATGAAAGTGGGTTTCATGTTCTATAAAGTGTTTTTCAAGAGAATCAAGATGGGCCATAATAGATGGGGCTTCAAGTGGAGCAATAGGAGCATCACCATGCACATCCTTCTCTTGACTCGTAGTAGTATTATGAGAAGTACCGGCCCTTTGGTGCGTAGGCATTTCTTGGTCGTTGTAGTATCATATGTGGGGCCAAGTATGACATATCCACCTTCCTAGTTTTTTATGATTTTGGAAGACAATATAAAATGTAAATCCAAAAGATAGTTACCCCCTACCCGGTGCAATAGGAGATGAGGCCCAGTAAGTAGTCCTAAATATTCTACAATGGAAGTCACAAAATCATCGACTACGATCATACTTGATTTGACTTTGGCAACATTGTTAAGATGTAAGCCTAACCAAATGTCGGCATTCATAGTGATCGCATTAACCATACACAATAAAAATAATAATTCTTCCCTAGAAACATAACCATTACTTTATCCTCTACCAAAAATAGTAAACGAAAGAAAACGATGAAGATATCAAATGGTAGGATCGGTGAAATTACTAGATTTCGATTTACCGGTGACAAAATCTTTCTCGGTACTAGTTACACGTTTCCAAAATTCTTTGGCATGAAAATTCTCATGAAACCTAGTTAAGTCATTGTGCATAAAGCCAAAATAGAGTTAAGATGCTATAAAGAAATTAAGCGAGCCTTGCTAAATCACATGAAAGCTATGCTCCCTAATTCACCGTGCATGGTTCTACCCGGGACAACATCAAATGTGGATAAAAATTCAAGTGTCGAGCTCCACATAAGTATTCTTTCTAAATTCAAGCAAAGTTGTTCCACCCTATTCAAGCATAACAATTGGTGCACTCGCTCCGTGATGCCTAATTCATTCATGGCTTCTAAATCTAAGAAACGATTAGGGATAATTATACATTGGGAGAGGACTCGTGTACCTTGCTATGTAAGGGGGATGAGAAAATTGTAGTGATACACTATTAGGGTGAGCGCCGATCACCGGTGGTGGGATTTGCCGCCCTTGCACCCGGGAGGAACGACGAAGGGACCGAGAGGATGAGCCCACCTCTAGATTCCTTATCCATGGAGGCATGATGATGGGGAAAATAAATCCTACAAACACTAAGCACGTAGAGAGAAAAAAATACGAGTGTGACTATTGAGAATTGGACGTAGAGGAAGGGCATGAAATAGGCGACATGCACGGGAAGGCCGGGCGTAACCGAGTTGGGCATGATTGAGGTGGGTCGCTAGCGAGGTAAGTGGGCGGCTCGGTTGGTGTGAAGTGTGAACTGGGTTGTGCATATGCCGGGACTCGCGGGCGTGAGACGAGGAAACTAAGGTGTGACTATTGAGTCCCAAGCGTGAGGTTCTACTTGTATTTATCCAGTATGGGCGTGAAGGCTTGCAATAGTCACGGGTTCTCTATTGCTCTTTATGATAGGTACTTATTCCCAACTTTTGACCAAGTCATGGGCACTAGTAATAGTCACGGGTGGCTCTCTAGTCAAAAATGCTTTTTATTGCTCTTTGTGATAGGTATTTATTCCCATCTTTTGACCAACTCATGACTATTTTGTCTTCTTGTTGAATTTTTTTTGTTACGCCCATTTTTTTCTTCACGCCCATGACAAACTTAGTCATGGGTGTGACCTTTTCTTTTATGCAAGAGACAAATAAGCCGTAAAACAAAACAGAATGAAAATGAAAGATTAGGGAGAATTAAATTATAAACTAGGATAAAAGAAAAAAATAGAATAAAAGCAATAAAAGGATAAAAATTAAAAGCGCAAATTGTAACGAAGTTGCCTCCTGTCTAATGCTTTTTTATCATTGTGAACTGGACGCGATAAGCTTCAAGTTTGATGTGGCTCAATCAATAGTACATTTTCCATCATTTTACGTGCAAATTCTGCTTCTTAGAATGGCTTGACACTCGTGCCTATTGACCTTGAAGGTTTCTCTAGTTTTTTAATTTAGTAATTTAGCAACTCTATAGAGAAACATTTTCCCAATTTCGAAAAGACCCATCCATCTTGATTTTAGCTTTCTTAGAAACAAATGCAATCGAGAATTAAATAAAAGAACTTTCATGCCGGGATAGAGATTTTTACCAACATGATTCTATCGTGAAGGTACATTGTCCTTTCCTTATAGATTTTTGAATTTTCGTAAGCCTCATTCCAAAGTTCATCCAATTCCAACAATTGAAGTAATCGCTCTTCACTAGCCTTATGAAGATCCAAATTTATTTCGTTCATTGCCTAATAGGATTTGTGCTCCACTTCCACTAGCAAATGGCAACCTTTCCCATACATAAGTCTATATGGATTCATACCTAAGGGGGCTTTGTAATCGGTTCCGTATGCCCGTAAGGCATCATTTAGCTTTAATGCCCAATCCTTTCTTGACGGTCGCACACTCTTCTCTAAAATCCCCTTGATTTGTTTGTTACTTGTCTCAACTTGTCTTAATGTTTACGGATGGTACAAAGTAGTCACCTTATGAGTTATGTTACATTTCGTCATAAGCTTTTCAAAAAGCTTATTACAAAAATGACTACCTCCATCATCGATTATTATTCGTGGTATCCCGAACCATCTAAAAATATTTTCCTTCACAAAGTTAAGCACAGCATTAGCATCATTGGTTCAAGTGGGTATTGCTTCTACCCACTTTGACAAGTAATCAACGACAACAAGAATGTATTGAAAATTGAGGGATTTAGGGAAGGGCCCATAAAATCTATGCCATATAAATCAAACAATTCAATAGCTAAATTATTGGTCAACAACATTTCACTTCTTTTACCGATATTACCACTCCATTTACACTTGTCACAACTTAAACAAAAGTGATAAGCATCTTTAAATAAGGTGGGCCAATACAAACCATATTGGAGACCTTAGCTGCAGATCTTTGTCCCTTCAAAATGTCCTCCATAATGGAGTTCATAGAAAAATGTTAACACACTCAATTGCTCCTCTTCGGGCACGTATCAACATATTATCTCACCCTTATAAATGCAAAAGAGATACGGATCATCCTAAAAATAATACCTACTCAAATGGAGAAATCTTTTCTTTTCTTGAAAAGACATGTTAGGTCGTAAAATACCATAACTAGATAATTCACGAAATCAGCATATCATGGTACTTTACTAACGACGAAACAACTCGTTCATCCGGAAAAGTTTCGAAATGATTTCCTTATCATGTTGCTCAAGCAAATCAATATTAGGGGTGAGTCTAGATAAATCATCCACTACAACATTCCCACTTCCTTTTTTATCTTTGATCTCTATATTAAATTCTTACAATATAATAACCCACTCGAATGAGTCGTGGCTTTACATTAGCCTTGGTTAAAAGATATCTTAATGCGAGCATAATCGGAATGAATGATGACTTTTGAACCCAACAAATAACATCTAAATTTCTCTAAAGCAAAGATCACGACCAAAAACTCCTTTTCGGTGGTTTTATAATTTATTTATACATCATGTAACATGAGACTAGAATAATAAATTACACGCAAGGACTTCTCAACTTTTTTCCCAAAAATCGACCCCACGAGCATAATCGAAGGCATCACACATAATCGCAAATGGAAAAGACCAATCGAGTGCAACAACAACGAGTGCGAGTGGTTTATTTCTTCTTAAGAGTGTTAAAAGTAATAAGGCATTCTTCATTAAAGCATTCTTCATTAAAATCAAAAGGGATATCCTTACCTAATAATCAACTCAAAGTAAGACTCATTTTAGAAAAATCTTTTATAAATCTCCTATAAAAGCCAACATGCCCAAGAAAACTCCTAATCCCTTTTATAGAAGTGGGTGGTGGTAGCTTTTCAATGACCTTAATTTTATCTTTATGTACTTCAATACCCTTACTAGAGATAACATGACCTAAGATGATGCCTTGTTTTGTCCTAAAGTGACTTTTTTCCTAACATAATACGAGATTACATTTAATGCATCTTTCAAGCACACGAGTCAATTTAAGCAAACAATCATCAAATGAGTTGCCAAAGATAGAGAAATCATCCATGAGTACCTCTATAAAGTCTTCTATCATGCCAAAGAAGATGGACAACATGCACATTTGAAGTGTAGCTGGCATGTTACAAAGTTCAAATGGCATTTGTTGAAATGCAAATGTCCTAAATGGGCATGTGAACATCATCTTTGCTTAGTCTTTGGGAGTTATCGCCACTTAGTAGTAACTCGAAAGACCATCTAGAAAATAGTAAAATTCACATCCAGCAAGTTTATCTAACATTTGATCAATAAAAGGGAGAGAAAATGGTCCTTTTACATAGCCGCATTCAATTTTCTATAGTCGATGCATATCCTCCATAATGTATTAGTTCAAGAAGGCACTAACTCATTTTTTTCATTTCCTACCACAATAATACTTGACTTTTTAGGGACTACATGAACAGGGCTTACCCACTCGCTATTAGATACCGGGTATATTACTCCCTCATCATGGAGCTTAAGGACTTCTTTTTTACTATTTCCATCATGTTGGGGTTAAGTCTCATTTGGGCTTCTCTCACAAGTTTTGCTCCCTCTTTTGAGGTAATCGTGTGCATGCATGTTGAGGGAATAATTCCCTTAATGTCACTCAAACCTCAACCTATGGCCTTCCTTAATCGTTTAAGTTCCCTCATGGTCTTCTCTTCCTCTTCCTCACTCAACTTGGCGAAAATAATTACGGGAAATGTCTCCCTTTCTCCTAAAAATACATATTTAAGATGCCGAGGCAACTCATTTAGCTCTAGTGTAGGAGGGGCAATTTCCTCTTTTTAGGACTCGGTGTCAACTCTATGGTTTCATAAATTTCCTTACCCTCTATGCTATTATTGAGTATTGCATAACACTCCTCAATTTTCCCATCAATAATCTCGACACTATCATCAAGTGAGAGTGCCAACTCCATTTTGTCATCTTTACTATCCTAGAGAAACACATCGAAACTGCAGAATCAATACGACCAATAAAAGAAAATTCATATAAAGCGAGTGGTTGGAATTGGTGTAATGTCAAAAATTGCAAGTCCTACTATTTCACCTAAGACAGTCATAGTTAATTTTCTATTTTTTACATCAATGAGAGTATCGATGGTGGCCATGAAAGGCCTACCAAGAAGTATAATGTCCTCTCTCTCGTGTGCATTAACCTCACCCATATCTAAAACCACAAAATCCATAGGAATAATTAATCTTCCAACTTGTACTAAAACATCTTCAATTGTTCCTTTAGTGTATCGAATTGACCTATCTACTAATTGCAAACACATTTTGGTAGGTTGCAATCTTTCCAAGTCTAATTGCAAATAAACAAAATAAGGCATCAAAGTAATACTAGCCCCTAAATCCAATATACCTCAAACTTCATTACCATTATACATAGAAACGAGTTAGAATGAAACTACCTAGATCCTTCATTTTTTGTGGTAATTTATGTTGTAAAATTGCACTAGCCCCTTTGAGGCAATAACCTTTTCATTGGGTTCAAATTTTCTTTTCTTATTGCTTAGATCCTTAAAGAACTTGACATACACGGGTATGTGTCCGATAACATCTAGCAAAGGTAAGTTAATATTTACCTTAAATAGCATAGTATATAAATCAAAAAGCTCGCTCATCTTGTTTAGTGTCTTTGAGCCATCTTAGATATGGAATTGGTGGCCTATAAGGATTCGTCGCTTTGTGGATCCAAGGGTAGAAGTTACTTTCTTCTCTTAGATGTCATGGTGGGGAGACAATTTATCTTGGGTATGACCCATGGGTGAGTCACGATGGTGAGCAAATTCATCATGGTTGTGACCCATAGGTATGTCACGGTGGTGAGTAGAATCATTACGGATGTGACCAAAGTCATCATGATCGTCACGAGCGTGACCAAACTCATCACATGCTTGACCATCTTTACTTATTGAGTCATGGCAACGGTGATTACCTTCATCCGATGCCATGACCTACTTATATTCTACTTCATAGTTTATTTTTTCTTCGCGTTTTCCTCCATGAATGCCTCGTATTAAGCAACGTTTCATCAATTTTACTATCTACCATTTTTTACTAATCACCTTACCACTTCTTAAGATTGTGATGGCTTTGTCTTGCTCCAACTGGCTAGGCAATTTGCCTTTTTGTTGAGACCGCACTCGTGTTGCCAATTTCCCCAACTCCAAGGAATCAAATCTTTTATTATTGACCTCTTGATTTTGGGTGCTTGCTTGACTAAATGTGTGCAAGGTATCTTCCAATGGGGACTTTCTCATTAGATTTTGGTTTGATGATTGTCCTTGAAATTTCTTAGGCTTTTGGAAGCTTTGGTAGTGTGGATGTGCTAATGGATTGTTCTTCCATGCAAAATTTGGATGGTTTCTCCAACTAGGGTTATACTTATTAGAGAATGGGTCATTCCTAACCCTTTTTGGAAACCATCCATTGTAAAGGCTTTCTCTTCATCACCTACATAAGAATCACTAGAGAAAGAACAAATGTTAGCTCCATGACCATATACCCCATATAAACCATATACCTTCGATATGGTGTGCCTTGCAGTCCTCAAGTGGCAAGCAACCTAACTTGCTTAATTAATTTTGCCAATGTCCATCCATTTCATGATCCGCACCAACCTCATAGGCAGCTACTTTCCTTCCATTAACACTCTTTTATCGAGAATTAGCTCCCAACATTTCAAACGACTCATAAGTGTCTTATGTTATCTTCTCTCCCACTCGCACCTCCCGTTGCATTATCCACTCGTGTATTGATATTGTTATGTCAATCCATCATAGAAAAATTGATTTAAGAGTTATAATGGATAATGATGATGCAGGCATTGGACCAATAAGAGTTTGAATCACTCAATTTTTTTATGGAATGGCTTTCCCTCCATTTGCATAAATGTGGCAATCTTGGTTCTCAATTCAAAAGGCTTTTGATAGGAGTAGAATTTACCCATGAACTTGTCATACACTTCTTCCCACGTGGTTAGTGAATTGGGTCGAAGAGTCATGAGCCATGCCTTGGCTCTATCTTTCAAGCATGTAGGGAAAACATCTCATTCGAAGTCGGTTTTCATTCAAGCCTTGTAGTGGAAAAGCCTCAAGTGTAGAATAAAATTACCTTACAAAGTTAAAAGGATCCTCATTATGGACTCGTAGAATGACAACAATAAGTTATGGTGGATATTCTTGAGATCATAATTTCTTACAGACCTCACCCAATCGAATGAACAAAGTAGCTACACCAATGATCAATCTAGCATATTCCTTCATCACAATTCGTCGATCCCCCATGACTTCGTTTTCCACCGGTTCGTCCTCCACCGCCACTTTGTTAATTTGCTCTTCTAGATCACTTCCTTCCTTTTCAAGTCCTTAGTGCGTCCGGATACTTTGTATATTAGTGATGAAGGGAGCTAATGCATTTCCTTGAGAGTGTCTACCGTGCATGCAAAGGAAGAAAAGGAAATGAAGAAATCATCAAATTAAACTAAATTAATCAAAAGACCCTTAAACCACAAATCTTGATGATTCTTTTTTTTAGACAATAAGCAAACAAAAACAATACTGAAGATTAGAACAAAATACCATAACAATTAGAATTAAACTAGACTATGATGCGTTACACCACCTCGACAACAATGCTAAAAACTTGATACGCCCAAAAGTGTACTAAAAATTAACAAGAAAATACTTGCAAGTGTATGAGGTAATTATAGTACTAATAAGTCACCCCAAGGTCATATTCTCAAGGAGATGTTATTGGCATAAAACAATTTAATCCTAATTGTAAACAAGAACAATAAAGTAAATTCCTAAACACTCTAACCAGATTGTGATTTGAAAATTACAAATTAAAAAAAATGCAAGCAATTATTGTAATCATAAAAAAACTTGGAACATAAATCAAGATGAGAAAATTCTTGAGAAATTAATTTCACCAATTAAATCCTATGTTTAATTAAAATTCCTTAAATAATTATTCTTGAAGAAATAAGTAACCGAGATATTAATTTAATTAGTTGAATACCTTCGTAACTTTCGTATTCAAAAAGTCTAAAGCTTGATTAAATTAATTAATCCTTCTATTAATCTTTCTTCACTAGGTTACTAGATTTCTCTTTAATAACTTAATGTCTACAATCCTTTAGTCTAGTATTGAATTTTATCGATCCACCTCAACTCAATACCACGGATATATAACTATTGGCCAAACACTCACATATAAATAATTCTAAAATCACAGAATGAATGGAAAGAACAACTAAATAACCAATTTAATTAAACATATTCAATAAAAGGATCCTTAAACTCTCAAGATAGAATTTAGCTCATAGTTGAAAGAAAAGCATCCATCGATTTAATCAAAATAAATTCCATGTTTGCACAATCAAGAATTGAAAGCAATAAAATCGGAGATTTAGAAGAAATTTGGTTTGGCTCTAGTTCAACTCAAGTTGGTCTCCATTATGGCTTAAGCACGAGTCCTTTCCAAGCCTCTCTTGTCCGTCTTCAATGGGTATCAAGAGAATAGGTGATTGCTAGAAAGTCTAAGGCTTTTGAGAGAATTTTTAATGGCGGCCAAATTCTCTATTATCGAATGGGGTATTCAACTACATCATTTTCTATATATAGGTCTTAGTTCCAAAATTATATTCGCTCAAATTCTCCATGATCTTTGCTTTTCATTTGTTGAAAATATCCATAATTCACTCCATAATCTTGAAGAATAGGAAAATTAGTTGTCATGCTCGTGTGAATCAAGCCACTATCATGACTTAATGAAGGTCACGCCCATGACTAAGTTGGTCATGGACGTGATCCTTTTAAGAGTCATGCCTATGTGAATCAAGCCACTACCGTGACTTGATGAAGGTCACGACCATGGCGAAGTTGGTCATGGGCGTGAATTATGCATCCTTTCTTAAAGTTGACCATGGCTTTGATCATGAGCTTTTTCATTCCCTTTTAAAGTCATGGTCGTGACTCTTGAGTCACTTTCCTTCATGCTTAATTGCCCTTCTTTATTTCCAAATTGGTCCTAGACCTCAATAAAATACAATTTAATTCGGGATCAAAACATATTTATAACCTTAAAAATATACTAAAAATAACGACTTAAAATACTATTAAGATAATATGAAAATAATAAGCGAATAAAATAAAAACTTACTACAAACCTAGAATTATTCTATAAAAATTAGCATAAAAACTCCCAATATAATATATAAATAATAGGCACAATAGAGAGAGGGTGAGAAAGAGCAAGAAGGAGAGGGAGAAAGATGGATAGAGAGAAAAACATAGAGATAGAAAAGGAGGGAGAGAAGGGGTATGAGGGAGGGAGAGAAATGGGAGGAAGGGAGAGGAAGAGAGGTAGAGAAAGAGACTAGGAGGGAGATAGAGAGGAATATAGAGAGTGGGGGGAAGAGAGGGAGAAGGAGAGAGATAGAGAGAGGGAGAGATAGAGAGTGAGAGAAAGAGAGAATAAGAGAGGAAGATAGAAAAGGGAGAGGGATAGAGATAGAAAGGGAGGAAGAGAAAGAGAGTGGGAGAGAGATTGAGAGGGATGGAAAAGGTGAAAAAAGGAGAGAGAGGGAGGGAGGGAGGGAGAGAGGGGGAGAGTGAGGGTGTATATAGGGAAAGAGGTAGAGAGGGAGATAGAGAGGGAGAGTGAGAGAGAGGGACAAAAAGAGAGAGGAAAAGAGGGAGAGAGGGAGTCGGAGAGAGTGGGAGATAAAGGGAGAGAGGGAGAAAGCGAAAGGGAGAGAGTTAGTAAAAAGAGAGAGATAGAGGTAGAGATTAGGAGAGGGAGAGAGGGAGAGAGGGAGAGGGAGAGAGAGAAGGGGGAGAGAGTGGGAGAGGGAGGGAGAAAGGGAGGGAGATAGGGAGACAAAGTGAGAGAGAGGGAGGGTGGAAAGGATGGAGATAGGGAGATTGAATGAGGGAGGGGGAGAAAGAAATAGGGGAGGGTGAGAGTGGGAGAGAGATAGAAGGAGAGATAGAGGGTAAGAGAAGGAGGGAAGGGAGAGAGAGAGAAGGAGATAGGGGAGGGAGAGAGTGGGAGAGGGATAAAAGGAGAGAGGAAGGGTGAGAAAGGGAGGGAAAGAGAAGAGAGAGGGAGAGGGGGAGAGAGAGGGAGGGAGGAAAGGAGGGAGATAAGGAGATAGAGTAAAGGAGAGGGAGGGTGGAAGGGAGGGAGATAAGGAGATAGAATGAGGGAAAGGGAGAAGAAAATAGGAGAGGAAGAGAGTGGGAGAGGGAGAGAAGGAGAGAGAGAGAGGGTAAGAGAGTGAGGGAAGAAGGGAGAGAGTGTGTGTGTGAGAGAGAGAGAGACTAGAAGAGAGGAAGATAGAAAGATGGAGAGAGAAGGAGATGGAGAGAGAGAGAGTTGGAGTGGGAGTGTGGTAGAGGGAGAGGGGGAGACAGTGAGAGAGATGAGGAGACATAGAGAGGGACTAAGGAAGAGGGAGGGAGATAGAAGGAGAAAGAGAGGGGGAGAGAAAAGTGATAAAGGGTGAGAGAGAGAGAAGGTGGAGAAACGAAAAGAGGAGGTGGAGAAACGAAAAGAGGAAGAAAGAGGGAAGGTAGAGGGAGAGAGAGAGAAAGGGAGGGAGAAGGAGTGAGGGGAGCGAGATGAAGGGAGCAAGAGGGAGAAAGGAAAAAGAGACAGAGGGAGAGGAAGAGAGGGAGGGAAAGAAAAGAGAGGGGAATGAGGGAGAGATGGAGAGGGAGAGGGAGAGGGAGAGAGAGTGTGAAAGAGAGAAAAGAGGGAGAAGGGGAGAGAGGGAGAAGAAAAATGGATGGAAAGAAGAGAGGTGGGAGAAAGGGAGGGAGAGGGGGAGAGAGAGCGAGTGTGATAGAGAAATGGGGAGAACGAAGAAGAGATGAAAGAGAAAGTGAGGTGAGAGAGACAGAGGGAGAGGAAGAGATAGAGGGACAGATTGGGAGAGAGACATAGAGAGGGAGAGAGATGGAGAGAAAGAGAGAAAGATAGGCAAAAGGGGAGGGAGAGATAGAGGGAGAGGGAGAGAGAGTGAGAAGAGAGAGAAAAGAAAGAGAGATGGAGAGGAAAAGAGGGAGGGAAAGAAAGAGAGAGAGGAGGGAGAAAATAAAGGAGAGGGGGAGAGAGTGAGTGTGAGGGTGAGGGGAAGAGAGAGAGGGTGAGGGGGAGAGAGAGAGGGAGAGGAAGAGGAAGATAGGGAGGGAGAGAATATGAGAGAGTGGGGAAGAGAAGGGGAGATAGAGAGAGAGAGAAAGAGATGCTAAAGGGGAGGGAGAGGGAGAAAAAGAGAGGGAGAGAGAGGGAAAGAGCGAGGGGGAAGAGAGAGGGATAGAGAAGTTGTGAGAGGAAGAGAAAGGAAAAGAAGAAAAGAGAGGGATAGAGAGAGACGAAGGGAGAAAGAGAGGGAGATAGAGAGAAGGAGATAGAGAGGGTGGGAGAGTGACAGAGTGGAAGAGAGAGAGGCACGGGGAGAGGGGGAGGGTGAGAGCAAGAAAGTGGGAGAGAGAGGAGGGAAAGAGAGAGGAGGAGAGGAGGGAAGGGAGAGAGGGGTGAAAGAAAGAGTCGGAGAGTGAGAGAAAGGTAGAGAGGAAAACAGGGATGAGAGGGAGAGAGAGGTAAGGAGATAAGGAGAGGGAGGGAGGAAGGGAGATAGATACATAGATGAGAGGGAGAGAGAGGGAGAGGGAGAGGGAAAAGGAAAGGGCGAGAGAGAGAGTGCGAGGGAGGGAGGGAAGCAAGAGAGAGAGAGAGAGATGAGAGAGGAAGATAGGAAATAAGAGAGAGAGGGAGATAAAGATAGGGAGAGTGGAATAGAGGGAGAGGGGGAGACATAAAGAGGAAGGGAGAGATAGAGGGGGATTGAGGGAGAGATGAGGAGAGAGAGAGGGAGAAGGAGAGATAGAGAGTGGGAGACAGAGAGATTAATAGAGGAAGATAGAGAGAGGGAGAGATATGAAGATAGAGAGGGAGGGAAAGCAAGAGAGTGGGAGAGAGATTGAGAGGGAAAGACAAGGTGAGAGAGAGAGGGAGAGGGAAGAGTGATAGAGGGAAAGAGAGGCAAAGAGGGAGAGAGGAAAAAGGGAGAAAGCAATAGGAAGAGAGGAAGATAGAAAGAGGGACGAGAAAGAGATAAAGAGTGAGAGTGAGAGTGACGGAGGGACAAAAGGAGAGAGGAAAAGGGGAGAGGCAGAGGAAAAGAAGAAGGCAAAAAGGAGAGAGAGAGGGAGAAAGGAAAGGAGAGAGGGAGAGAGAGTAAGTGTGAGAAAGAGAGAGAGGAATGTAGAGAAAGTGAGGTTGAGAGAGAAAGGGAGAAGAAGAGAGGGAGGGGAGAGAGAGATAGAGGGAGAGAAGGAGAGGGATGGGGGATAGAGGGAGAGAGGGAGAGAGACCCCCTCTCCTACCCACATACTCTCTCTCCCTACCTCTTTATCTCTTTTTCTTTCTCCCTTTCTCTATCACTCTATCTCTCTATCACTCCCCTCTCCCTCACATCGTTTATTTCTCTCTCTCTCCACCTCTCGCTCACCCCTCTCTCCCTCTCTCTCTCCCTAGTCCTCTCTTCCCCATCTCCCTCCCCTACTCTCTCTCCTCTTCCCTATCTCCCTCCCTTACTCTCTCTCTTATTCTCACTCCATCTCCCCGTCCCTCTCTCTCCCTCCCTCGCTCTCACTCTATTCCTCTCCTTCCTCTTCTTATCGAGGGAGAGAGGGTGAAAGGGAGAGAGAATGAGTGAGGGAGATAGAGAGGGGGAGGGAGCGAGGGAGAAGAGGTAGAGAGAGACAGAGAAGGAGAGAGGGAGGGAGGCGAAGAGAGAATATGTAGGAGAGAAGAGGAGAGAGAGGTAGAGAGAATAAGAGAAATGGGGAGAGAGAGGGAGAAGGGAGAGAGAGGTAGAGAGAATAAGAGAAAGAGGGAGATCAAGGGAGAGGGAGAGGGAGGAGCGGAGATAGAGAGGGGAGAGGGAAAGATAGAGAGAAAATGAGAGGTAGAGAGATGGGGAGAGGGAGATAGAGGGAGAGATGGTGATAAAGAGAAGGATGGAGGTAGAGAGGGAGAGAGGAAGGGAGGGAGGGAGAGATGGGAAATTGGGGAAGAAGGAGATAGAGAGAGAAAAAGAGGGAGAGATAAAGGGAGATAGAGAGAGGATGAGAGAAGGGGAGAGAGGAAGAGGGAGAAAGGAAGAAAGATAGAGGGAGAGAGATAGAATGAGAGAGGAAGAGATAGCAAGAGAGCGTGAGAAGGAGAGATAGAGGGGGAGAGAAAGGGAGAGAGAGTGAGAGAAAAGATAGAAGGAGAGCATATGACGGGGAGAGAGTGGGAAACAAAGAGAGAGGGGAGACATAGATATGTAATGGAGAGGCAAGGAGAGAGATGGAGGGGCACATAGGGAGAGGGAGAGGGATGGAGAGCAAGAGAGAGGAAGAGAAAAAGAGGGAGAGTAAGAGTGAGAGTGAGAGAGAGAGAAAGAGATAGGGAGTGAGAGGGAGAGAGGGGAAGAAAGGGAGTGAGAGGGAGATAGAGGGAGAGAAAGAGGGTAAAGGAGAGAGAGGGTGAGGGAGAGAGATTGAAGGAGAAAAAAGTGAGAGGGAGAGAAAACTAAAAAGAGGAGGGAGAGAGAGAAAGGGGGAAGGGGGAGAGAAAGACGGAAAAGAGGGAGGGAGGGAGGGAGAGGGATAGAGAGAAATGAAGAGCAGGGAGCAAAAGAGAGGTAGAGATGGGGAAAGAGAGGTAGGGAGAAGGGGAGCAAGAGAAAGATAGAGGGTTAATGACAGAGAGGAAGGGAGAAAGGGGAGATAGGGAGAGAGAGTATGGGAGAGAGTGACGAAGGGAGAGAAAGGTAAAGAAAGAGAGAGGGAGAGAGAGAGAGACGAAAAGAGAGGGAAGGAGAGAGATGAAAAGAGAGGGAAGGAGAGAGGGAGAAAGAGAAAGGTAAAGAAAGAGAGAGGGAGGGGGAGAGAAAGAAAGGAGAGGGAAGAGATAGAGAGGAAGAGAGAGAGGGAGAGAGGGGAGAAAGAGGGGGAGAGGGAAAGAGAGAGGGACACGAAGAGAGGAAGAGGAAGAGAGATAAAGAGACAAGGAGGGAGAGAGGATGAGAGAGAGAGATAGAGGATAGGGTGAGTGAGGAAAGAGAGATTGAGAGAGAAGTAGAGAGAGATAGAGAGAGGGGCAAAGGTGGAGAGAGGGAGAGAGAGGGAGAGAGAGAGAAAATGAATGAGAGAGGGAGGTAGAGAAGGGGGAAGAGAGAGGGAGAGTGGAAAGAGGGAGATAGGAAGAGAGAGGGAGGGATGGAGAGAAAGGGAAAGGGAGAGGGAGAGGGAGGAATGAGGCAAAGAGACGAAGCGAGTTGGAGGGAGAGAAAGAGAAAGGGAGAGAGAAAGAAAGGATACTTTGTTTCCCTCACCCTTTCCGGCTCTCTCACCCTCTCTCTCCCTAATCTCTCTCCTTCTCATCTATCTCTCTTTCCTATCTCCCACTCTCACACTCCCTTTCCTCATCTCTCCCCCTCTCACTCTCTTAATCCCCCTCTCTCTCACTTTCTCTCTTTTTTGCCTCTCCCTTTCCCTCTCTTAATCCCCCTCTCTCTCACTTTCTCTCTTTCTACCTCTCCCTCTCTCCCCCTTCCCCTTAACCTCTCTCTCCTTTTCTCTATCTTTCCCTCTCTATCTTTCTCCCTTTCTCTCTCTCAACCTCTATCCCTCTCTCCCCTCTAACCCTCTCCCTCCCTCTCTCTCTCCCTTCTCCCTCATCCCTTTCTCTCTCTCCTTATCCATTTCTATAGATCCATCCATTTCCCCCACTCCTCATCCCTCTCTTCATCTCTCTTCCTCCTCTCTCACTTTCCTTCTTTCTCTCTCCCTTCCCTCCCTCTCTCGATCTCTCTTCCTCCTCTCTCACTTTCCTTCTTTCTCTCTCCCTTCCCTCCCTCTCTCGATCTCTCTTCCTCCTCTCTCACTTTCCTTCTTTCTCTCTCCCTTCCCTCCCTCTCTCGATCTCTCTCTCCCTTTATAGATCTTTCCCTCTCTCTCTCCCACTCTCCTACTCTTCCTCCCACTCCCTCTCTTCCATTTCCCTATTTACTTCTCTCTCTCCCTCCCTTCTCTCTCCCACTCTCCTACTCTTCCTCCCACTCCCTCTCTTCCAATTTCCCTATTTACTTCTCTCTCTCCCTCCCTTCTTTCTCCTCTCTCCATCTCTATCTTCCTTCCTCTCCCTCCTCTCTCCTCTCTCCCTCTTTCCCTCTCTCTCTCCCCTACTCACTCCCTCTCTCCTTTACTCACTCCTCCTCTCCCTTTATCTCTCCCTCTCCCTACGTCTCTCTTTTTCCCTTTCCCTCTCCCTCTTCCTCTCCCCCTACCCTTCTATTTGCCCTACGTGCTCGCTTCTCCCTTTCCATCTCACACTCTCTTTCTCTCCCTCCCTTTCTTACACTATATCTCTCTCCCCTCTCTCACTCTCTCTCTTCCTTCCTTTCTCTCTCCACCCTCTCTCACTATCTCCCTCTTTACCTCTATCTCCCTCTTTACCTCTATCTCCCACTCTCTATCTGTCTTCCTCTTTCCTTCTCCCTCTCCCCTTCTCTCTCCCCTTCCACTTTCCCTTTCCCTCACTCCCTTTCTTCCTCCTCATCTCTCCCTCCCCCTAGCCTCCTCCTTCTATCTCTTTGTCTACCTCTCTCAACCTCCCCTCTCTCCCTATGTCTCTCCCTCCCTCTCTCTTCATCTCTCACCCTCTCTCATGTTCCCTCCCTTTATCTCCCTTCCCCTCTCTCTCCTTTCTTCATCCTCCTTCCCTCCCTCCACTCTCTCTCACTCGCTCTCTCTTATCATCCCTCTCTCTCCTTCTCTCTCTCGTTCTCCCCCTTTTCTATCCCTCTCTCCTCTCTCTCTCCCTTACTCTCTCTTCCTCTCTCTCTCTACCTTCCTCACTCTTTATCTCCCTCTCTCTCCCTCTCTCTCATCATCTCTCCCTCGGACTTTCCCTCCTACCCCCTCCTTTTCTCCCTCTTTTCCCCCTCTCTTTTTCTCTCTCTCCTCTCTCCCCTACTCACTCCCTCTCTCCTTTACTTACTCCCCATCTCCCTCTATCACTCCCTCACCCTACCTCTCTCTCTCTTTCCCTTCCCTCTCCCTCTTCCTCTCCCCCTATCCTTCTCTTTGCCCTACGGTCTCTGCTTCTCCCTTTCCATCTCACACTCTCTTTCTCTCCCTCCCTCTTTTACGCTATATCTCTTTTCCCTCTCTCACTCTCTCTCTTCCTTACTTCCTTTCTCTCTCCACCCTCTCTCACTATCTCCCTCTCTACCTCCATCTCCCACTTTCTATCTATCCTCCTCTTTCCTTCTCCCTCTCCCCTTCTCTCTCCCCCTTCCACTTTACCTTTCCCTTACTCCCTTTCTTCCTCCTCATCTCTCCCTCACCCTAGCCTCCTCTTTCTATCTCTTTATCTACCTGTCTCAACCTCCCCTCTCTCCCTATGTCTCTCCCTCTCTTTCTCTTCATCTCTCTCTCCCTCTCTCCCATTCCCTCTCTTTATCTCCCTTGCCCCTCTCTCTCTTTTCTTCATCCTCCTTCCCTCCCTCCACTCTCTCTCGCTCTCTCTCTCCTATCATCCCTCTCTTTCCCTCTCCCTCTCTCTTTTTCTCCCTTTCTACCCCTCTCTCCTCTCTCTCTCCCTCACTCTCTCTCTTCCTCCGTCCTTCTCTCTCGTCTCTACCTTCCTCATTCTTTATCTCCTCCTCTCTTCCTCTCTCTCATCATCTCTCCCTCGGACTCTCCCTTATATCCCCTCTTTTCCTTCCTCTCCCTCCCTCTCTCTTGCTCTCTCTTTCCCTTCCCTCTCCTTCCCCATCATACTTTCTATCGCCCTTCCTCCCCCTCTCCCTCCCTCTCTTACTCTCTCCCCTCGCCTTCTCTCTCCTTACCCATCACACTTTCTCTTGCTCTTCCTCTATTTCACCCCTCTCTCTTCCTCTCCCTCTATTTGACTCTCTCTCGTCCCCCAATCTCCCTCTTTCTCTCTCACTCTCCCTTTCTCCTCTCCCTTTCTCCCACTATCCCTCTCCCTCTCTCTCTTCCCCTCACCCCTTTCATTATTCCTCTCACTCTCCATTTATCTCTCCCTCTCCCTCTCCCTCTCCCTTTCCCTCGTCTCTCTCTCCCACTCTTTTTCTCTCTTCCTCTTCCTAGCTCCCTCCCAACTTTTTCCCATTCCCTTCTTCACTCCCTCTCTCTCCCTCCTACTAACCCTCTTCTTCTCTCCTCTATCTCTCTCCCTCTCCCTCTCTCTTAGTACCTCCCTCTTCCTCTCTCTCCTTCTCTCTCCTATTTTCTCCTCTCTCCTTTCTCCCCCTCTTTCCCTCCCCCTATTTTCTCCTCTCTCCTTTCTCCCCCTCTTTCCCTCCCCCTATTTCTCTCTCTTTCTCATTTTCTTATTCTCTCTCCTCTTATATCCATCTCTCTACCCTCTTCCTCCATCTCCTCTCTCCATCTCTCTCCCTTTCTCTCCTCCCACTTGTGTCTCTCTCCTCTTACATCCCTCTCTCTCCCTCTTCCTCCATCTTCTCTCTCCATTTCTCTCCCTCTCTCTTCCTTTCTCTCCTCCTTCTCCCCTCTCTCTCTCTCTCTATTCTCCCTTTTACTTCCTCCCCCTCTCTACCTCCCTCTCTCTTTGTCTCCACCTCTTTCTCCTCTCTCTTTATCTATTCCTATCTCCGTCTCACACTTTCTCCCTCTCCCTCTCTTTACATCTCACTTGCTCTCTATCTCCTTCCTCTCCCTCCCCTCTCTCCCTATCCAACTCTCTCTCCCTCTTCTTCTTTCTCTCTCTCCCTTTCCCTTCTCTCGCCCTTCCTCTCTCCCTCCCTCTCCTCTCTCCCAATCTCTCATTGTTCACTTCTCTTACTCACTCTCTCTCCCTCTCTCTCCTTCTCCCTCTTTTTTTCCCTCTCCCCCTCTCCCTCTTCTTTCTTTCCCCTATTTCCCTCCCTCATTCTCTCTCTCTCCCCCATTCTTACCCTTTCCCTCCTCTCTCCCTCCCTCTATTTTCTCCCTCTACCTTTCACCCTCTCTCTTCCTATCTCCCCCTCTCTCAACCTCTCCTTCCTCTTTCTCTCCCTCCCCCTATCTCCATCTATCTAACTCTCCCTTGCTCACTTCTCCACCTCTCTCTCTCTCGCTCTCTCTTGCACCCTCTCTGCCTCTCTCTACCCTTCCTCTCTCACTTTCTTCCTCTCTCTCCCCTTCCTCTCTCATTTTCTTCCTCTCTCTCTCCTTCTCTCTCTCTCCTTCACTCTACCTCTCTCTATTTCTTGACCTCTCGTCTCTCCCTTCCTATCCCTTACCTCTCTTATCTCTCCACTTCTCTCTCTCCTTCCCACTCTCTATCTCACCTCTCTCCCTCTCTCTCCCTCTCGCTTTTTTCTCCTTTTCTTCCCTCTCCATTCCCCTCTCTCTCCCCCTCCCTCCCTCTCTCCTTCTTCCACCCTCTCTCCCTCTTCCTCTCTCTCCCTCTTTCTCCCTCCTTCTCTCTCCCTCTCTCTCTTTTTCTCTCTACTATCTCTCCCTCTCTCTCCATTCTTCCCCTTTCTCCCTATCCTTCCCACCCTCTATTCTTTGCCTTGCTCTTCTTCTCTCTCTCCTCTATATCTCCCACATGCTCTCTCCATTTTTCCTTTCATCTCATCCTCTCCTCCCCCTCTCTTTATCCCTTTCTCTCTCCCTCTTTTTTTAATCTCTATGCATCCCTCTCCCTTTCTCTCCTTCTCTCTCCTTTCTCTCCCCGTCTCTCTCCCTCCTTTTTCTCGCCTCTATTTCCATCCTCTCTATCTCTCTATGCCCCCTCTCTCAATCTCTCTCTCCCTTTCCTGTTTCCATCCACCCTTCCTCTCTCCCTCTCCCTCCACCTCTCTCTCCCCTTTTTTCTCTCTTTCCCTCTCTCTCGACCTCTCCTTCCCTATCCCATGCTCTATCCCTCTCCCTACCTTCCTCCCTCTCCTCCTCTCGTTCTTTCTCTTCCTATCTCTCTATCCCCATCTCTCTCCCTCTCTTTCCCTTCCCTTTCCCTCTCACCCTCCCTCTCGCCCTCTCTCCCTCGTCCTCTACCTTTCTCGCTCAATCTCACTATCTCTCTCTCTTCCTCTCTCTCCCTTCTTCTTCTATCCCTTTTTCACTCTCTTACTTTCCCTCTCTCTCATTTTTCTATCCCTCACTCTTTAGCTCTCTTGTTCACCCACTCTCCATCCTTCCCTCACTCTCCATCTCTTTCTCTATCTCTCTCTCCATCTCTCTTCCTCTTTCTCCCTCTCTATCCCTCTCTCTCACCTCTCTATTTCCCCCTCCCTCTCTTAATCCTTTTCCCCTCTTTTTCCCTTCCTCTCTTCCTCCCTCTCCTATCTCCCAATCTCTCATTGTTCATTTCTCTCTCTCACACTCTCTCCATCTCTCTCCTTCTCCCTCTTTTTTTCTCTCTCCTCCATTCTCACCCTTTCTCTCCTCTCTCCCTCCCTCTACTTTCTCCCTCTACCTTTCACCCTCTCTCTTTCTATCTCTCCCTCTCTCAACCTCTCCTTCTGCTTTCTCTCCCTCCCCTATCTCCATCTATCTAACTCTCCCTTGCTCACTTTCTCCACCTCTCTCCCTCTCATTCTCTCTTACACCCTCTCTCTCTTTTTCTCTCACCTTCCTCTCCCTCCTTATCCCACTCTCTCTCCCTCTTCCTCTCTCCCTCTCTCACTCCCTTCCTCTCACTCTCTCCCTCTCTCTCCTCTTCTCTATACCTCTCTCTATTTCTTGACCTCTGTCTCTCCCTTCCTATCCCTTACCTTTCCTTCTCATTTTCTCCCTTTCCCTCTCCCTCACTATCTCTTGACTTCTTTCTCTCCTTTCCTCGCTCTATCTCACCTCTCTCCCTCCTCTCCCTTTAACTTTGTCTCACTTTTTCCCTCTCCATTCCCCTCTCTCTTCCCTTCCCTCCCTCTCTCCTTCTTTTTCCCTCTCTCCCTCTTCCTCTCTCTCCCTCTTTCTCCCTCCTTCTCTCTCCCTCTCTCTCCCTCTCTCTCCATTCTCCCCCTTTCTCCCTATCCTTCCCACCTTCTATTCTTTGACTTGCTCTTTCTCTCTCTCTCCTCTATATCTCCCACACTCTCTCTCCATTTCTCCTTTCATCACTCCCTCTCCTTCCCTATCTCTTTATCCCCTTCTCTTTCCCTCTCCTTCCTAATCTCACTCCCTCCCCTCTCTCTCACCCTCTCTCCCTCTCTCTCTTCCTCTATCCTTCTCCTCCCTCTACCTCCTTCTCCCACCCTCTCTCCCTCTTCTTTTCTATCTCCCCCTCTCTTTCCCTTCGTCTCTCTCCCTCTATCACTTTTTCTCTCCCTATCACCCTCTCTGCCTCTCTCTCTCCCCCACACCCTAACTCTCTCTCCCTCTCCCTCTCCCTCTTGGGCTCTCCTTCTTTCTCCCACCTACTTTCTCCCTTCCCCTTTCCCACTCCCTCCTTCCTTCTCTCTCCTCTCTCTCTCCCTTTATCCCTTACCCTCTCCTTCCTTACCTCACTCTCACTCTCTTCCTCTCTCTACCTTCCACTCTCCCTTTCTCTTTCTCACTCTCTCTTTTCCCCTCTCTCACTCTCTTGCTCTCACTTTTTCCCAATCTTGCTAACTTCCTCTCCCCCTTTCTTTATCCCCTTCTTCCTCTCTCTCTCTCCCTCTCTCTCCCTCTTTCTTCTCTCTATCCCTCTCTCTTCCCCTACCCTCTCCCTCTCCCTCTCTCTCACTCCCCCTTCTCTATCCCTCTTGACCTCCTTCACTCCCTCTCCCTCTCTCCTTTCACCCTCTCTCTCTTATTCTTCCTCTCTCACTCTCATAAACTCTCTCTCTCTATCTCTCCTAGTCTCCCTCACTCTCTCTCTCTCTAAATCTCCCTCACTCCTTCTCTCTCCCTTTAGCTCCCTACCTCCCTTTTTCTCCCTCCCTTTTTCTCTTTCTTCCCCTCTTTCCCTCTTTTTCCCTCTTATCCTCCCTCTCTCTGCCTCTTCCTCTCTCTCTCCCTCCCTCCCTCCCTCTCTTTCTCTCCCTTTCTTCCTCTCCCTCCCTCCCTCTCTTTCTCTCCCTCTCCTATCTCTCTTTCTCTCCCTTCTCTACTCCTTTTCTCTCCCTCTCTCTCTTTTCTTTTCGTTTCTCTTCCTCTATCCCTCTCTCCCTTTCTCCCTCTCTCTCTTCCATCCTTCTCTCTTTTCGAACCCTTTCTCTCCCTCTCCCTCCCTTTTACTCTCGCTCCACTCTCTCTTAATCTTTCCCTCCCAGTCCTTTTCTTCTGTCTCCCTCTCCCTCTTTTAGCCCCCTCCTCTATTTCTCTCTCCCTCTCTCTCACTCTCCCTTCACCTTTATCCCTCTCTCACTCTTCACTTGCCTCTCTTTATCTCCCTCCCTCTTCCCTCTATCCCCTTCTTTCCTTTTCTCTCCTTCTCCCTCTCTCGATCCCTTTCTCTCTCCCTCTTTCATCTTCCATCCTATTCCCCCTCTATCTACCCCACTCTCTATCTTCCCTCTCTCTTTCTCACTCTCCCTCCCTCCGTTGCTTTCCCCAACTCCCTTCCTTTTTCCCTCTCTCCCTCTCTCTATCTCTTCCCCCTCTCTCCTCCTCTCTATCTTCCTCCCTCCATCTCTTCCCCCAATCTCCCTTTCTCTCTCTCTCACCCTCTCTCTCGCCCCTCTCTCCCTCTCTCTATCTCCCTTTCTTTAAATCTCTTTATCCTTCTCTCTCTCTTTCCATTCCTCTCTCCTTCTCTCTTGCACTCCCTCTCTCCTCCTTTCTCTCCCTTCCTCTCTCCCTCTCCCTCTTTCCCCTCTCCCTCTCCCTTTCTTGCTCTCCCTTTCTCCTTCTCTCCATCTCTTCCTCCTTCCCTCTCTTGATCTTTATCTCTCATTCCTTCTTTCTCACTCCTCTCTCCCTCCCTCCCTCCCTCTATCTATCTCTCCCTCTCTCCTCTCCTTTTCTCTCTTACCCACTCCCTCTCTCCCTCTCTCTCCATCACCTTCCTCCTCTCTCTATGGTCTCTCTTCCTCCCTCCCTTCCTCACACTATATATCCTTCTCCTTCGTTGTGACACCCCCTTGCCAGCCTACTTGCTAAATACCCAAAAGGAGTGGCTAGGCAATGAGCACGTCACACCGACAAGACCAATTTCTAAATTAACCTCAAACACACATGTGCTCGGATGTTAAGACTTATCATATAATGAAACATGTATAAGATAATTTACATAATATTATCAATACAATGGAAGAAATTATAAAATTTATTTACAATACAATCAAACTATTTATCGACACCCTAACCCCAAAATTACGAGTCAAAAGAAATTTCGATACACTTGTGTCACACATGAGCCTTTTTGGAGGACCTAGTACCATCCCTACTACTTTGACTCGTTCTCGCCATAACATGAAAACAAAAATGGGGTGAGTCGAAGCTCGGTAAGTAGGTTGATGCATGTGATATGCAATGAAGTTCGTTTCCCATTCTACCCATCCATTTTAATCCAGGTACCCTAGGTATTAGCAACATCATACATTCCATCTATTCGTGATCGTATTATCACCTACTCCTCTATTACTCTCTCGGTGATCTCATTATCACCTATTGCTCATAACAGAATTATCCCTAATCGTAGCACACGGTTTGTAGAATTATCCCTCGCTTAATGGTGTTAGCAATAGAGCATGCACATGGTTTCATACTCGTTACCCATTCAATTCAACTCGGTTACCAAACCGCATTATCTCACGACTCAATGATTTTTCTCAATTTCATACCACCCCCGAATGCACATGATGCATATAGTATTATGTTTAACACATTCAACTAATTATGCTTTCGGTATTTTCTTCTCATTCCATTCTCGTGTCCCGCCACACACTCGGGGCTTCATAAGTGTTTCATGTACCATTCAAAGTATTAGAAATGGGAACACAAATCCATTCATTGGTATCATTCATTGCATAAGTCTACTTCGTACTTACGAGTTTTCCTTCTCATGTACCTAGTAAGCCTAGGCTCGGATTTTTGGTGTATTTAATAAATTACAAGACCGGTTAATCCTAAGGATTTATGTGGGACATACTCAAGCTAAAATCTTGTTTAATCCAAACCTTTAATCTTAGTGGTTGAAGTTGACTCATAATGGGTCTAGGTCTCTTTTTGGTTTTTCCTTTGGTCCTCACCCCTTTAATATTTCACTTTATGTTTGTTTAAATGTACTTTAACCCTTAGTTATAAATTCGAAAGGTGAGAACCTAAATCCCTAAAATTTATGGGCCTAGGCTGAATGTGTCCTCAAGTGTTAAAGGTTTCTCCACTTGATCTAACTTACTAATTGGTTTCTACTCAAGCTCACATTTAATTCTTGATCTTTAATTACACAAAAGAATCCAATGTTAATCATTTTCTCTATTGGCCGAACGGTCCAAAATGAGCAAGGAATTGTTTCCCATTTCTAGGTCAATTCCTTTGTATATTAACTTACCAAATCATACTTAAAAGGGTTACCAAGAAGATCTAAAACTTAAGGTTCACAAAAGAAACTGAATTTAGCCATCAAGTATCTAGTTTACCTAATGAAATCCAAAACCTTATTTTTCTTTTTAGTTGTACCGATTGAGTTTTAACGTGGCCATGGATTGCCTTTTATGTCTAGTGAATTCATTTCCACCCTAAACAATTAATCCATAACTAATTGGGTTACCATGATATTCTAGGTCCTTAATTTCCCCACAAAGATCCATTCTTTCCTAATTTTTCCCATTTGGCCGAATGGTTTAACCGTAGGGAAACTCTAGAAGTGTATTTCTTTTCTTTCCAAGTAAAGCTTACCAAACCTAGTTTAACTCCAATCCATTCGGTCCATACCCCTTTTCTTTCTTTTTCCTTTCCAAACCATTCATACATTTAAACACATCAAACAAGCTTTGCATCATAACACAAACACATAGATCCATCAAAATATACCAAACCCTAACACCAACGCAACAACCATAGCAATCCATTAAAAATTATTACAAACCCATGAAATAAACACATAAAAAAAATAACTTAAGACATTAAATATCTAAAAATGGAACCTACTTACTTTGCTTGAATTTCCTAAAGGTTGTTTAGGCTTTTCCCTTCTTTCTTTTCTTTTCCTCTTCCTCTCTTTCCTCTCCATTTTTCTCTCCCTTTTATGGAGCTACGGGCTACCTAAAATTTTTCTTCCATTCTCATTTAGTCTATATATATATACATGCTTAAAATATTAGTATAATTGAGTGTACAAATGTCTTAATTTAATTTCGAAGAGTGGAAAGCTATTGGTGAGTCAACGAGAGAGAGTGGAGGGTTTGACAGATTTAGGGTGAGTCGGCCTTAATTCATTAATTAAGGGGGCTTGTGTGTCCTAACTAATTGGTTAGACTAACTAAACACCCTAAATAATCTATTTCAAGTAACTAAACATCCCTCCCTCTCATAAGTTTTTGGAAATTCCTCACCTTAAACTCGAAATTCCTTCCCCCAAAAACATTCTAGTAGTGATGCCTCTAAAGCAATCTGTACTAAAATGGCCATAATGCTTTATACATATATCTAAAAATCTTGATATTTTATAGAGAGCTAGTAAACACATATCCGAAAACCTTTTATTCTTTACGTTTTACCCAAAAACACTTTAAAGGCCTCAAATAAATCACACAAAATTCGGATAGAATATAGTCCTCAAAACACCGATTTTGCATATTTGATTTCTTTAATAATTAACCCATTAATCTCAAGCACAATAACTTTCATTTAAAATAAATCACACATTTAAAGAAATTAATTTCTCATGATGTAATGATAATTATACTTAATTTATGCATATATATAAATATTCAAATACGTGTCGCGTAACGGTTAAGGATATTTACGACTATTACAATTCTCCCCTCCTTAAAAGAAATGTCATCCTCGAAATTGACTCATGCAAATAGTTCCGGTTATTTGTCTCTCATTTCTTCTTCCCGTTCCCAAGTCTTTTCCTTGAGGTCATGATTTTCTCATAAAACTTTAACTAGACTAATCTCCTTATTCCTTAGTTGGCTAACCTTCCTATTGAGAATCCGAACCAGTCTTTCCTCAAAGGTTAAGTCTTGGGGTCGGGTTTGGTGCCTCTATCTCCAAAATTCAACTAGGCTCTCCAACACACTTTCTTAGCATAAACACATGAAACACATTATGCACTCCTACTAAGGATGGCAAGCAGCATCGAGCGATAGGCCTTATCGCCTACTCGGTCCAGACATTTCAAATGGTCTAATGTATCATCGACTTAACTTCGCCTTTTTCTCAAATCATAGTATGCCCTTCATTGGTGAAACTTTTAAGAATACATAGTACCCGACTATAAACTCCGGATCCTTCCTCCTCTTATCGATGTAGCTTTTCTATCTACTCTAAGCTATTTTCATCCGTTGGTGGATCTTATCAACCACTTCACTGTTTGTTGCACTAGATCCGGTCCCAACAACTTCCTTTCCCTTATCTCATCCCAATGCATAGGAGTTCTACACCGTCGCCCATACAAGGCTTCATAAGGAGCTATCCCTATCGAAGCTTGGTAACTATTGTTATACGTAAATTCAAATAAGCATACGTATTTCTCCCATTTTTCAAACCAATCCGAACGTATGCTCGTAACATATCTTCAAGAATCTGGATTACTTGCTTAAATTTTTCATCGGCTTATGGGTGATATGTGATACCGAAGTTTAGCTTTATCCCCATAGCCTTGTGCGTACTTTTCTAAAATACGGACGTGAACCTAGGATCTCGATTTGACATAATTAAGATCAAAATCTCATGTAGTCTTACAATTTTATCAAGATACAACTCGGGCGTACCGGTTCATATTATAGGTGGGTTTGATCGGGTGAAAGTGTGCCGATTTGGTCAATCTATCGATGATCACCAAAATGGAATCGACCCTCTTTCCAATCTTGGCATTCCTATGAAGAAATCCATAGTTACATGCTCCCACTTCCATTCTGGAATTACCCACGGTTTTAACATTCTTGTGGGTCTTTGCTATTCCGCCTTCACCTATTGACAAATTTGACACTTTTCTACAAAATTAGCTACATCTTTCCTTCATTCCGTACCACCAAAAACTTTATCGTAGGTCCTTATACATCTTTGTGCTTCCTAGGTGTATTAAATAGGGAGTTGAGTGCGCTTCTTTTAATATCTCTTCCTTCACATCCGTACCGAGGGAACACATAACCTCTATTTAAATCTAATTACACCTTTTTTTCTACCACAAAATCAAATTCCTTCTCCGCCTCTATGTTTTTCTTTAATTCATTCAATTTTTCATCCTTTTATCGCCCCATATGAATTCTTTCCTACGTACTCGACTAGAGTAATAAAGCTAATAAAATATTCTCATGCCCCATTAGAACTATCTCCAAGTCTAGCTTTTATAGGTCTCTCACTATTGATGGCTGGATTACCCACATTGTTACTATTGATTTTCTACTTAAGGCATTGGCAACAACGTTAGCTTTGATTTGGTGATAATTGATTATACAATCATAATCCTTCACAAGCTCTATCCACCTTCTTTTTCTCATGTTCAGCTCATTTTTTGTGAAGATATATCATAAGCTTTTATGTTCCGTATATATCTCTCACTTGGCCCCATATAAATAGTGTCTTCAAATTTTTAGGGTAAAGACTACTCGTCGCTAGTTCTAGATCATGCGTCGAATAATTTCATTCATATTCCTTCAATTGTCGTGATGCATAGGCGACTACCTTCGCATTCTACATCAACATCGCTTTTAGCTCATTCTTGGAAGCATAATTGTAAACCACGAAATCTCCATCTTTGTTTGGGATAGTTAGCACTAGGGCCATGACTAACCTTCGCTTCAATTCTTGAAGCCGTTCTCACGAGCTTCCGTCCATTGGAACTTAATGCCCTTTTTCATCAAATTAGTAAGAGGCCTAGCTATCTTAGAGAAGCCCTCCATAAATCTCCGATAGTAATCAACTACCCCCAAGAAGTTTCTTACCTCCATCACGTTCTTTAAGATAGGCCGCTTCGGATAGCCTCTACCATCTTTGGACCTATCGCTATGCCTTCTTTTATCACCACATGACCTAGAAAAGCTACCTACTCTAGCTAAAATTCACATTTCATGAATTTTGTGTATAGTTGTCGCTCCCTTAGTATCCGCAAGGTGGCTCTTAGATGCCCCCTATGCTCTTCCCTACTTTGAGAGTAAACCAGGATATCATCGATGAATATGATGATAAACTTGTCTAGGCATTCTTTAAAGACTCGATTCATCAAGTTCATGAAAGCGATCGGGGCGTTAATCAATCCAAACGACATTATTAGGAATTCATAGTGGTTGTATCTTATCCCGAACGTAGTCTTCTTCACATCCTTCGATTTTACCTTCGGCTAGTGGTATCCCGATTGTAGATCTATTTTGGAGAACACCGTCGCACCTTGTAATTGATCGAACAAATTGTTAATCCGTGGTAACGGTACTTATTTTTAATCGTCACCCAATTCAATTCTCGATAATCAATGCATAGTCGTAGACTATCGTCCTTCCTTTTCATGAACAATACTAGAGCTCCCTAAGGTGAGGAAATAGGATGTATAAATCCCTTATTCAATAAGTCCTATACCGTACCTTCAACTCTTTCAATTCAACCGGGGCCATCCGTATGGGGTCTTAGAAATTAGAGTCGTACCCGACTCCAGCTCAATCTCAAAATCTATCTCCCTCTTCGGTGGCAACGTAGTCAAATTTTCTAAAAATACATCCGATACTCTAGCACGACTTCTATATTGTCAAGCTTCGACTTTCGTTCTACTCGGCTATGCACTACGTGTGGTAGATACCCCTATACATCCTTTTCTTAGCATTCTTTGAGCTTTTATAGCCAAGATGACTAGTATGGCTCAAAACTTCATATTAGCCTTAAACTCTAACTGCCGATCTCCAATTAGATAAAAAACTATTCTCCCCTCGACAATCAATGATGGCACCATGCCTTGTTAACCAATCCATTCCCGTAATCAAATCAAAATCTTGGAGGTCTAATACGATCAAATTAGCCTCCAAACTCTTATCCTCAATTCGGATCGGACACTCGCTTGTTTAGGTTAATTGACTTCATAAATTCTCCGGAAGGGACTTCTACTTGATAGCCTATTGCAAATGTCTCGGGTTTCACACCTAGGCTTTCTATAAATGTTTTCAATATGAATGAATATGTGGCACCAAAATCAATTAAAACACAAGCAAGCCAAGGATGTAGACATTACTATATATTACTATCGTGTCCCTCTTGTCAACCTCCTCTTGGGTTATTGTATAAACTCGTGTAGGTACTCTTCTCGATCTTGGTTTCTATGTCCGAGGATAGTTAGAGGCTATGTGACATTGCTTGTGATGGACATAACGTACCCTTAAATTTGGTCCGTACTCCCCTATGTGGAATCTTTCACATTTATTGCATCGAGATTGATTACCCATTATGGGCCTCGATTAATTCCCCGATAGTGGCCTCGGGGCATAAGGTGATGGTCCGGTAGCCCGTGCATTTCCTAGGCCACTAGTTCGATTGAAATTTCTAGGCAAAGATCATATTTGTGGTCCGAAGAAAGAGGCTCCGGCTCTAAATGATTGCCTCCTTTACCGAACTTCCTTTGCAGCTTTCTTCGATCTTTATCTACCAACATTGCTTTATCTACCATTTTCAAAAACGTATTAATGGTAGACATTCCTACCATGCTTCGAACCCTTGGGCTCAACCTTGTTAAAAACCAATTCTTCTTCAAGTTGTTGTCGCCTACAATGAATGGGACGAATTGACATCCTTGCTCAAATCTCCATACGTATTCAGCCTATGAACATTCCATCTTGCTTTAGCTTGAGGAATTCTTGAATTTTCTTACCTCTCACATTTACCATAAAGTATTTATTGTAGAATACCTCCTTAAATTCTACCCAAGTAAAGGTAGGCGGGTCCACCGTCAATCGTGCGCTCTCTCACCATGTGCGAGAATCCTTCGTTAGCATAAAAATGGCACATGATACTCGCTCATTGTTGGTAAATTGCAAGTATTCGAATATTGCTTCTAATAACTTAATCCATTCCTCTCGCTATCATTAGGATAACACCCCTAAAAAATTCATGAGGACTCATCTTACGAAACCTCTCTACTCGTGTCATTCTTATGCTAGGGTGGCGAAGGTGGAGGTTGTTGATGCATAGCTAGGAGCTATCTCATTTGCTCTGCATGGTCTTATTGTTGTTGTTGCATTGCTTATTGTTGTTATCACATCATGTCCATCATGCGACTTAAAGGGTCCTATTGATTTATGTTATGATCATTGGAAGTCCCTTCACCTCCTACTCATGTCGGCTCCGTTCTTGGCATGCTTGGACTTTGTACATACAATGTTATGCCCATGTTAGTTTTGGTATTAAAAACAAAATATACTATAAACATCCAATTATGCATGAAATTATAGATATTTATATATGAAGCATTTCGTACACAACGTGTATTTACAAGCGATCTACCTTCTAAAAGTTTTTTTTGGTGCTCTATTTACAATCAAAAGTGTACTTATTTACATCGGGAAATACATAACAAGTACCATATCATATGATAGCGTTACTATCTATCATGTCCAACCAACATATCAAACACATTGTGGGAAGGAGTGCGTGACCCTCCACTAGTTAATAACATCATCCGATGCAATGTGTACTATCTCACCAACGAAACGGCAATGGTAGACCCTAACTATACATCAATTAGGTATGGGTTTACCTAACCTATACCGGATGGAAGGCTCGGAACAAATCTCAATAACAAAATCGACCTATCGGCCTTCCCTAACCTCATCGAGCAACGGCTGATCTCTCGATAAAAGAGTCCGACATAGAGTTAGTTGTAGGAAATCCATATTCCAAGCATCGCTAGAAAGAAGCATCGGCGAATGTTATTGGATGAATCAAGTCATGTACCCAAGTGACATGGGCTACTATATCCTCATCCGAGGTCATAGTCGAGTTGTTTAGTTCAACCCGGTAGGTAGCTAGGGTGGCCCTCAATTGGTGTATCCTAGCAACGTAGGGGTACGAAATAAATATGGCATCTACAACAATAATAATTACTAGTATTAATATTTCTAGAACATAATTATATACCCGTATGAAATCATATAATAATCATTCACATAAGAAAAATCAAAAATCAAATTGTTACTCATCGAGTAGCAAACCGGTCCTTAGCCTCGAGTGACACTTAAGGTTCTACCTAGTTAACTAAACTAGAGCTTTGATACCACCCTATGACACTCCCTCCTTGGCCCACTTGCTAAATACCCAAAAGGAGTGGCTAGGCAAGGAGCGTGTCTCCCCGACACGATCGATTTCCAAATTAACCTCAAACACATATGTGCTCATAGATTAAGGACTTATCTCACAATGAAACACATACAAGAAAATTTACATAATATTAGCAATATAATTGAAGAAATTACAAAATTTATTTACAATACTATCAAACTATTTATCGACACCCCAACCCTAAAATTATAGTCAAAAGAAATTTTGGTACACTTGTGTCACACGTGAGCCTTTTTGGAGGACATGGTAGCATCCTTATTACTTTGACTCGTTCCTATCATAACATGAAAAAAACAATGGGCCGAGCCGAAGCTCGGCAAGTAGGGTGATGCACGTGATATGCAATGAAGTTCGTTTTCCATTCTACCCATCCATTTTAATCCAGGTACCCTAGGTATTAGCAAGATCGTATGTTCCATCTCTCGATGATCGTATTATCACCTACTCCTCTATTACTCTCTCTCGTTGATCTCATTATCACCTATTGCTCACAACAAAATTATCCCTTGTTGTAGTACACGGTTAGCGAAATTATCCATCGCTTAATGGTGTTAGTAATAGAGCACACATATGGTTTTATGTTGTTACCCATTCCATTCAATTCGGCTTACCAAACCGCATTATCTCATGACTCAATGATTTTTCTCAATTTCATACCACCCCCGAATGCACGTGATGCACATGGTATTATGTTTAACACATTCAATTAATTATGCTATCGGCATTTTCTTCTCGATCCATTATCGTGTCCCGACGCATACTTGGAACTTCATAAGTGTTTCATGTACCATTCAAAGTATTCAAAATGGGAACACAAATCCATTCATTGGCATCATTCATTGCATAAGTCTACTTTATACTTATGAGTTTTCCTTCTCGTGTATCGAGTAACTCTTCTTAGATTTTCAATGTATTAATTAATTTACAAGATCGGTTAATCCTAAGGATTTATGTAAGAAATACTTAAGCTAAAATCTTGTTTAATCCGAAGCTTTAATCTTAGGGGTTGAAGTTGACTCATAATGGGTCTAGGTCTCTTTTTGGTTTTTCCTTGGGTCCTCACACCTTCAATATTTCAGTTTACATTTGTTTATATGTACTTTAACCCTTAGTTATAAATTCGAAGGTGAGAACCTAAATCCCTAAAATTTATGGGTCTAGGCCGAATGTGTCCTTAAGTGGTTAAAGGTTTCCCCATTTAATCTAACTTACTAATTGGTTTCTACTGAAGCTCACATTTAATTCTTCATTTTTAATTGCACAAAAGAATCCAATGTTAATCATTTTCTCTACTAGGTCGAATGGTTCAAAATGAGCAAGGAATTGTTTTTCCATTTCTAGGTCAATTCCTTTTTATACTAACTTACCAATCATACTTAAAAGGGTTACTAAGGAGATCTAAACCTTAAGGTTCACAAAGGAATTCGAATTTAGCGATCAAGTATCTAATTTACCTAACGAAATCCAAAACCCTATTTTTCTTTCTAGTTGGATCGATTGAGTTTTAAGGTGGCCATGGATTGCCTTTTATGTGTAGTGAATTCATTTCCACCCTAAACAATTAATCCATAACTAATTGGGTTACCATGATATTCTAGGCCCTTAATTTCCACACAAAGATCCATTTTTTTCCAATTTTTCCCACTTGGCCAAATGGTTTAAGCCTAGGGAAATTGTAGTAGTGTATTTCTTTTCTTTCCAAGTTAAGCTTACCAAACCTAGTTTAACTTCAATCCATTCGATACATTCCCTTTTTCTTTCTTTTTCCTTTCCAAACCATTCACACATTTAAACACATCAAACAAGCTTTGCATCATAACACAAACACATAGATCCATCACAATTTACCAAACCCTAACACCAACACAAGAACCATAGCAATCCATTCCAAATTATTACAAACCCACGAAATAGATACTTAAAAAAAAAAAAACTTAAGACATTAAATAACTAAAGATTCAACCTACTTACTTTTCTTGAATTTCCTAAAGGTTTTTTAGGCTTTCCCTCGCTTTCTTTTCTTTCTTCTTTCTTTTTCTTTTTCCTTTCATCTTCGTCTCTTTCCTTATCGTTTTTCTCTCCCTTTTGTGGAGCTACGGGCTGCCCAAAATTTTCTTCCATTCTCACTTAGTCTATAAATATATACATGTTTAAATTCTTAGTATAATTGAGTGTACAAATGTCTTAATTTAATTTGGGAGAGTGGAAAGCTATTGGTGAGTCAAGAGAGAGAGAGTGGCGGTTTGATGGGTTTAGGGTGAGCTGGCCTTAATTCATTAATTAAGGGGGCTTATGTGTCCTAACTAACTGTTTAGGATAACTAAACGCCCTAAATAATCTAGTTCAAGTAATTAAACATCCATCCCTCTCATAATTTTTAGAAATTCCTCACCCGAAACTCGAATTCCTTCCCCCAAAAATATTCCAAGTAGTGATGCCTCTAAACAAGTCCGTACTAAAATGGCCATAAATCTTTATAAATAGATCTAAAAATCACTATATTTTATAAAGAGATATTAGACACATATATGAAAAACTTTTATCCTTTACGTTTTGTCGAAAAATCACTTTAAAGTCCTCAAATAAATCACACAAAATTCGGATGGAATATAGTCCTCAAAACACCGATTTTGCATATTTGATTTCTTTAATAATTAAACCATTAATCTCAAGCAAAATAACTTTAATTTAACATAAATCACACATTTCAATCATTAATTTCTCATGATGTAATGAGAATTATACTTATACTAAATATATGCGGATATATAAATATTCTAATTCATGTCGTTTTATGGTTAAGGATTTTTATGAGGGTTACATTCTCTCTCTCCCTCTTCTATCTCTCTCTTGTTGTCTCCCCTCTCTCTCCATCTCACTCTCCCTCTCTCTCCCTCTCTCTCCCTCTCTATTTCCCATTCTCCCTCATTAACTTCTCTATCCCTATCCCTCTCTCTTCCTCTCTCCCTTTCTCTCCCCCTCCCTTCCCCCTCCATCCCTCTCTTTGTTCCTCTCACCTTCCCCCTCTCCATCTATATCATCGTTTTTGTAGCTTTCTCTCTCCCTCTCTATCTGTCTTTTCCTTCTCTCACTTTCACACTCCCTCTCCTCTTCTCTCTCCCTCTCTCCCCATTCCTTCTCTCTCCCTCTCCCCCTTTCTTCCCTCTTCCTCATCCCCTCAATCTCCCTCTATATCCCTCTCACTTTTACTTGTCACACTTTCTCGCCCTCCCTCCCTCTCTATTCCTCCATCTCACTTTCACACTCCCTCTCTTCTTCTCTCTCCCTCTCTCTCCATTCCTTCTCTCTGCCTCTCTCCCTCTTCTTTCCTCTCTCTCACCCCCCAATCTCCCTCTTTATCCTTCTCGCTTTTGCCATCCCACTTTCTCCCCCTTCTCCCCTCCCCTCCCTCTCTCGTTCCTTCCTCTCTCTTCTCTTCCTTTCCCCTTTTCCCTCTCTCCCTCTCCCTGTCTCTCTTATCCTCCTTTTTCTCTATCTCCCTCACCCTCTCTTGATCTCTCACTCTCTCTCTCCCTTAATCTCTCGCTCTCTATCTCTCTTTTCCTCTCTCTCACTTTCACACTCCTTTTACTAATCTTTCCCCTCTTCGTCTCTCGATCCCCCTCTTTATCTCACTTTCTCCCTTTCCCTCTCCTTCTCCCTCCCTCTCTCCCCCTCTATTCCTTTCCAACTCCCTCTCCTTTACTCTCTCTCTCCCTCTCTCTCTCTCCCTCTCTCTCTTTTTCCTTTTACATCTCTTCATCTCTCTCTCTCATCCTTTTTTCTCTCCCCATCCCTTTCCCTCACTCCCCATCCCTCTCTTCATCTCTCTCCTTCCTCTCTCACCTGTCCTTTTTCTCTACCCTTTCCTCCCGCTTTAGCTCTCTCCCTCCCTCTTTTTTCTCTCCCTCCTTCTTTTTTCTCTCTCTCCCTTTCCACTATATATCTCACTCTCCTTCTTTAGCTCTCTCTCTCCCTCCCTCTCTCCCTCCCTCTTTTTCTCTCTCTCCCTTCCCACTCTATATCTCACTCTCCTTCTTTCTCTCCTACTTCCTTTCTCTCTCTCTCTTCCCCTCACTTCGTCTCTACCTTTACCTCTCTCTCTCTATCTCCCTTTCTCTCACTCTCTCCATCCTTCTCTCCCTTTCACTTTCCATTCCTCTCTCTCTTTCTACTCTCTCTCTCTCCCACCCCTTTCTCTCCCTCCCCTCTCTATCATCTCAATCTCTCTCCCTCTCTCTCTCCCTTCCACTCTTCCTCTCCCTCTTTACCCCTCTCCCTCTCACTCTCCCTTTCTTCTTCTCTCTCCATCTCCTCCTTTATCTCTCTATCGATCTTTATCTCTCACTCCCTCTATCTCTCTCCATCCCTCTCTCCCTCTCTCTTTTTCTCTCTCTCCCTTCCCACTTTATATCTCACTCTCCCTCTTTCTCTTCTACTTCCTTTCTCTCTCTCTATCTCCCTTTCTCTCACTCTCTCCATCCTTCTCTCCCTTTCACTTTCCATTCCTCTCTCTTTCTACTCTCCCTCTCTCCCACCCCCTTTCTCTCCCTCCCCTCTCTATCATCTCAATCTCTCTCCCTCTCTCTCTACCTTCCACTCTCCCTCTCCCTCTTTACCCCTCTCCCTCTCACTCTCCCTTTCTTCTTCTCTCTCCATCTCCTCCTTTATCTCTCTAGCGATCTCTATCCCTCACTCCCTCTCTCTCACTCCTCTCTCTCTCAATTTGTTCCCTCCTCTCCCTCACTTTTTCTCTCTCCCTCTCTCCCCATAATGTCTCTCCTTCTCTCTTTCTGCACTCCTCCGATTACCTTTCCTCCTCCCTCTATCTCTTCATCCCTCTCTTTCTCCCTCCATCTCTCTCTCCCTCTCTCCCATTCTCTTTCCCTTACTTCTTCTTTTAACTTTTATATCCTTATCCCTCTCTCTTCCTCTCTCCCTCTCACTCCCTTCTTTCCTCCCTTCATCCCTCTCTTCCTCCCTCTCACCTTCTTCCTCTCCCTCTCTTCCCCTTCTCCATCTATCTCATCATTCCTTTGGATTTCTCCTTCCCTCTCTATCTCTCTTTTTCCTACCTCCCACTTTCACACTCCCTCTCCTCTTCTCTCTCCCTCCTCCCCATACCTTCTCTCTCCCTCCTCCCCCTTCTTTCTCTCTCGCTCTCTCCCCCTTCCTTCCCTCTCCCTCACTCCCCTAATCTCCCTCTCTATCCTTCTCACTCATGTTGTCCTACTCTTTCCCCCTCCCTCCCTCTCTATTCCTCCCTCTCACTCCCTCTCTCTTTTCTCTTCCACTCCTTTTTCCCCCTCTCCCACTCCCTCTCTCCCTCACCCTCTCTTGTTCTCTCTCCCTTACCCTCTCTTGTTCTCTCACTCTCTCTCCCTTAATCTCTCTCCCTCTCTATATCTCTTTTGCTCCCTCGCACTTTCACATTCCCTTCCTCATCTTTCCCTCTTTCCCTCTCTTGATCTCCCTCTCTCTCTCACATTCTCTCTTTCCCCTCTCTCCCTTCTTCCCTCTCTCCCTCCTTTTCTCTCTACCTCTCTTTCCCTTTCTCTATCTCTCCCTCGATCTTTCTACCTCTCTCTTTTTCTCTCTACCCCTCTCTCCCTCTCTCTCCCCCTCTACCCCTCTCCCTCTCTTCATCTCTCTCCCTCTCCCTCATCCCTTTCTCTCTCTCCACCCCTTTCCCTTACTCCCCATCCCTTTTTTCATCTCTCTCTCTCTCCTTCCTCTCTCACTTTTCCTCTTTGTCTCCCATTCCCTCCCTCTCTCTTCCCTCTCTTCCTCAAACTCTTTCTCTCTCCTTTCCTCTTTTTCACTCTCTCCCTTTCCCACTATGTATCTCACTCTCCTTCTCTCTCCCCTACTCCCTTTCTCTCTCTCGCCCTCTCTCCCTCTACCTCTCTCTTTCCCTCTCTCTCATCATCTCTCTATTCCTCTCTCTTTCAATTCCTCTCACTTTCTCTCTCTCAATCTCTCTCCCCCTCTTTTCCCTTCCTCTATCCCTCTCTCTCTTTTACCCTCTACCTCTCCCTCTCCCTCCCTCTCTCTCCCTTTCTTGTTCTCTCTCCATCTCCTCCTTTCACTCTCTAAATCTTTATCTCTCACTCTCTCTCACTCCTTCCTCTATCCATTTCTCCCCTCTCTCCCTCCCTTCATCTCTCTCTCACTCTCCCTTTCTCTCCCTCTCCTCCTCCTCTCCTTTTCTTTCTCCCTCTCTCTCTCTTTCTCTCTCTATACGTCTCTCTTTCTCTCGCTTTCCCACTACCTCTCCTTCTCCCTTTCTCTCTCTCCCTCTCTATATCTCTCTCTTGCTCTATTTTTCTATCTCCTCCTCTCACTCCCCCTATCTCTCCATTCCTATCCCTCTCTCACCATCTCTCTACCTCTCTCCCTCTCTTTCCCTTTCTCTCTTAACTTCTATATCCTATCCCTCTCTCTTTCTCTCTCCCTCTCTCTCCCTCCCTTCCTTCCTCCATCCCTCTCCTCCTCCCTCTCACCTTATCCCTCTCGCTCTCCCTCTCTCTTTCTCTCCATCTATCTCATTATTCTTTTGACTGCCTCTCTCCCTCTCTCCTTCTTTCCCTCTCTCCCCCTTCCTTCCCTCTCCCTTGCTCCCTCAATCTCCCTCTCGATCCCTCTCACTTCTTCCGTCCCAATATCTCCCCCTCCTTCCCTCTCTGTTCCCCCTCTCGCTCCCCTTCTTTCTTCCCTATTCCTCTACCTTTTCCCCCTCTCCCTCCCCCTTTCTCGTGCCCTCCCTTACCCTCTCTTGCTCTCTCATTCTCTCTCGCTATATATCTCTTTTTTCTCCCTCTCACTTTCACACTCTCTTTCCTCTTCTCTCTCCCTCTCTTTGTATTCCTTCTACCTCCATCTCTCCCCCTTCCTTCCCTCTCCCTCGCTACACCAAGCTCCATCTATATCCCTCTCACTCAAGCTATCCTATACTCTACCTTGCCCTTCCTTTCTATTCCTCCCTCTCGCTCCCTCCCTCTCTTCTCTCTTCTTCCTTCTTTTCCCCCTCTCCCTCTCCCTCTCTCTCTCATGCCCTCCCTTTACCTCTCTCTCCCTAACCCTCTCTTACTCTCTCTCTCCTAATCTATCTCTTTCTCTCTCTCCTTCTCTCTCTTTTAATCTCTCTTCGTCTCTCCCTTTTCTCCCTCTCCCTCTCTTCTTATCTCCATCTCTCTCCCTCTCTCTCTCTCTCTCCCTATCTCATACTCTTCCTTTCTCTATCTTCTTCCCTCTCCCTCTCTCTCTTCCCCTCCCTCTATCTCCCACTCTCACCGTTATTATCACTCCCTCTCTCTCCCTTCTTCGCTCCCTCTCTCCCCCACTCTCCCAATCCCTCCCTCTCTCTCTTTCTCTCTCACTCCCTCTCTTTCCCTCCCTCTCTCTCCCTCACTCTCTCTATCCCTCCCTCTTCTCTATCTCTCTCCTTTCTTCTCTCTCTCTCTTCCTATATCTCCCCCTCTCTTCCTCTCTAAATATCTATCTCTCCCTCTTCCTCTCTCCTTCTCTAAATCTCTATCTCTTTCTCTCTCCCTCTTTCTCTGCCCCTCCCTCTTCTTTCCCTTCTTTCTCTCTCCCTTTACCTCTCTCCCTCCCCCTTTCTCCCTCTCCCTTTCTTCTCCCTCTCCTCCTACCTCTCTCTCCCTCTCCCTCTCATCCTCTCCATCTCCTCCCTCTCCTTCTTCTCCCTCTATTCCTCTCTCCCTCTCTCTCCCTCCCTCTTTCTCACTCAATCTCTATTTCCCTCTCTCTCTCTCTCTTATCTCTCCTTCTCTCCCTTTCCTACTCTACTTCCCTCTCTCTATCTCTTCCTCCCTACAACTCCTACTCTATGTTCCTCATTCTCTCTATATCTCCCCCTCTTCATCTCCCTCTCTCTCTTCCTCCCTCCCTCTATTGCTCTCCCTCTCCATCACCCTCTCGTCCCACTCGATCCCTTTCTCCCATCCCTTTCTCTCTCTATCCCTCTCCCCTACTCCTCATCCCTCTCATTCTCTCCCTCCCTCTCTTTCTCCCTCTCCCTCTCCTCTTTCCTCTCTCCCTCTCCATCTCTCTCCCTCTCCCTCTCGCTCTCCCTCTCCCTCTCTCACTCTTTCTCTCCCTATCACCTTCTCCATCTCCATTTCTCCCTCTCCCTCTCCCACACCCTCCTCCTATCCCTCACCTGTCTTGCTCACTATCTCCCTCTCTTCTCCTCTCTCTCTCCCTCTCTCTTTTCCACTTTTCTTCTCCATCACTCTCTCCTTCTCTCCCTCTCTCCCTCTCTGTCCCTCCATTTTTATCTCTCTCCCTCTCTTCATCTCCTTCTCTTTCTTAATCTCTCTCTCCCTCTCTCTCCCCCTTTCCATCTCTCTCTTGCTCTCCCTACCTCTATCCCTTCTTTCCCTTTCTCTCTCCCTCTCTATGTGTCTCTCTTCCTCCCTTCTTCCTTTCCTTTTTTGTCTCCCTCTACCCCTCCATCTCTCTCTTGCTATCTCCCTCTCTCTCTCCATCTCTCTCCTTCTCTCCCTTTCTCCCTCTATCCCTCTCTTTATCCCTCTATCTTTCCCTTTCACCCTCTCTTAACCTCTCCCTCCATATCCCTCCCTCTCTCTTTCTCCCTCCATCCCTCTCCCCATCCCTCTCTCTTCCTCCCTCTCTTCCTCTCCCTATCCCTCTCTTCTTCTCTATCCCTCTCTTCCTCTCTCTCGGCTTTTTTCCATCTCTATCTTTCTAATTCTACCTACTCTCTCTTTCTCTCTCTCCTTCTCCATCTCTCTCTTCCTCCCATTCATTTTCACACTCCCTTTCCTTTTTCTCTCTCCCTCGCTCCCCCTTCATTCCCTCTTCCTCTCTTCATTTCTCTCTCTCCCCTCTCTCTCCCTCTCTCAATGATGCCCTCTCTATCCCTTTCTTTTCCTCACTCTCTATACCTCTCTCTCTTTGTCTCTATATCCCTCTCTCCCTCTCCCTTCCTCTCCCTAACTCTCTCACCCTCCCTAACTCTCTCTCCCTCTATCTCCATCTCTCCCTCTCTCTCCCTCACTCTTTTTTCCTCTAACTTTCTTTCTCTCTTTTTATCTCTCTCCCTCTTTCTCCTTTTACCTCACCCTCTCACTCTACCCCACCCTCCTTGCCTCCTAAATTTCCTCTCTCACTCCTCCTCTCTTTTCCTTTCCATCTCTCTATCCCTCTATGCTCCCTCTCTCTCTCCCCTCTCTATCTTCCTTTATCACTTTCCTTCTCTATCCCCCTCTCCCTCTTTCCCCCTCCTTCTCTCTCTCTTTCCCTCTCCTTCCCCCTCTCTCTCACCCCCTCCCACTCTCCCATACTCTCTCTCAATTTATCTCTATCCTTGCCTCTCCCTCTCTCTCCCTCTCTATCTCTCTCCATACCTCTCTCTCCCTCTCTACTCCCCTTTCTCTCTATCTCTTTCTCTCTCCCTCTATCACCTGTCTATCTCGATGTCTCCTTCTCTCCTATCTCCCTAAATTCCCTCTCTCCCTCTCTATCTCTCTCTGTTTTTGCCCTCACTCCTCCTCTTCCTCTCCTTCTCTCCTTTTCTCCCTCTTCCTCTCCATTTTTGCCTCTCTTTCCCTTTCTCCCTCTCCTTCTCTCCCTCTCTGCATGTTACCCTCTCCGGCTTTCCCACCATACTCTTTCCTCTCTCTCCCTCCTCTCTAGCCCTTTCCCCTTCTTTTTCTATCTCTCTCCCTCTCTCATCTCTCCATCAACTCTCTCTTCCTCTCTCTTTTGTCTCTCTCCCTCTCCCTTTCCACTCTATGTCTCCCTCCTTCCCCCTCCCTTTCCCCTCTCTAGCCTTGCTCCTCTCTCTCCCCTCCTCCCTCTTTTCATCTCTCTTTTCCCTCCTTCTTCCTCTCCCTCTTCACCTCTTCCTCTTATCTTCTATCCCTCTCTACCTCTCCCTCTCTCCCTCCCTCTCTCTCTCTCCCTAGTGAGAGTGAGAGAGATAAGGAAATAGGAGAGTGGGAGAGGGAGAAAGAGAAATCAAATGAGGGAAAGAAGGAGGGAAAGGGCAAAGGGATATAGAGATAGAGAGTAAGAGATAGGGAGAGGGAGAGGGAGATAGAGGGGGAAAAGAGAGATAGGGAGTGAGGAAGAGGGATAGAAAGGGATAGAGAGGGAGAAATGGAGGGAAGGAGGGAGGCGAGGGAGAGGGATAAGAGGATGGGAGGGGGAGAGAGAGGGAGGGAAAACAAGAAAGAGGAGGAAGAGGGAGAGGGAGAGGGTGAAAAAAAGGAAAAATGAGAGGGAAAAAGAGAGAGACAGGGAGGGAGAGGAAAAAGGAGGGAGGAAGGGATAGAGAGGGAAGAGGAGGCAGAGAGTGAGAGGAAGGGAGAGATAGAAGGAGATAGGGAGAGAGAGTGTGAGAGATGAAGAGAAGGAGAGAAGAAAGGGAGGGGGAGAAATAGAGAGGGAGAGAAGTAGTAGGAGAGAGAGGGAGGGAGAGGGACGAGAGGGAGAGAGAAGAAGGGAGATAGTGAGAGAGAAGGAGATAGAAAAGGAGGGAGGAGGGAGAGAGAGGGAAGGTGGGAGGGAGGGGGAGAGAGAAAGAAAAGGTGGGAGGCGGGGAGAAAGAGAAGGGAATGATGGGCGAGGGAGAGAGAGAGGGAGAGGGAGAGAGGTAGATAGTCAAACGGAGAGTGAGGGAGATAGTTAGAGGGATGGAGTGGGAGAGATTGAGAGAGAGAAAGTAAGAGAGAGGGAGAAAGATTGAGATAAAGAGGGAAGGATATAGGGGGAGAGAGAGATGAAAGGAAAAGAGAGAGGGAGGAGGGATAGAGAGAAATAGAGGGAGGCGGGGAGGGAAAGGTAGAGAAAGAGAGAGGGGATGGAGAGAGGGAGAGTGAGGAGAGAGAGGAAGTAAGGGAGAGAGGGAGAATATGATAAAGTTTCAAGAATATTATTATTGTTAAATGTTCCAATCAAGTTTCTTATTATCGAATATTAAAGGGGTAATAATAAAGCATTAAGACTAGTATGTGTATTAACTAATAATAATGTGTTATGGATATCGGATATCAATACATGTTGGAGAATATGTACTGGGCTGACCCACCATGAGATCACTACATTGATCGTTATATAAGTGCCATAAGTTGGTCTCATTATGATTGTGGTGTACTTGGTCCTTTGACTCGCAATCACCGAGATCTTTACATAAAAAGTCATATATGTTGATACCATCAAACATTATCCGTAATAGGATGGGCTATAAAGTTCATTCTTGCATATATCAAGAATCATGTAAAGGGATGTGACGATGTAGATAGGATTTCCCCCTATAAAACAATGAATGATGTCTATAAACCCTTTGATCAAGTGAGAATTTCAAATACATGGCCATTCTCAAATGAATTGATATGAGATATCAATCTCATTTGTTTAGAGCAATCCACTCATGGAAAAAGAATGCTATGATTAAACTATATAAGGATGACACATTCCAGGTCTCCTATTTAATCTAGACATCTAGGAAAAATAGAATAGACTACATGCTTGCATATGTCACGGAAAAAGTTATGTTGAATTATTGAAATTCTTATTACTTAGGTAGTAGTGATGCATTGTTAGATGCTACCGACTATTCATGATTCTAAATTATGATTTGAATATCATTACAATGTAATAAGAACCTATATGGTCACACATAAAAAGTAACTTAAAATTAGAGCATGCTAAGAAGTCCTCACTAGATTAGGATTCCTAATTATTATGTCTCTCTCCCTCCCCTTTCCTATTGTTCTCTCCCTCTCTCTCTCATTTTCCCTCTCCCTCTCACTCCCCCTCTCCCTCTCACTCTCCCACTCTTCCTCTCTCTCCCTCACTTCTTGTTCTTCCTCTCATACTGTCTCCCTTCCTCCCTTTCTCTCTCTCCATCTCTCTTTATCTCTCTCTCTCTCCCTCCTCTCCCTCTATGCCTTTCTTTATGTCTCCCTTTCGCTCCCTCTCTTCCAACCTCTCCCTCTATCTCTCCCTCTAGTTAGAGTATGCCCTGGAAGCCAATCATAGTTTGATTGTACTAGTATACACTTATTATGTCATATATATATATATATAAGGCATTTCATTTATTATGTTAATTTATTCTTGCATTTTATTAAATGAACATGATAAACTCCTAAGAATATTATTATTCTTAAATGTCCCCAGTCAAGTGTTTTATCATCGATATATTAAAGGGGCAATAATAAAGTGTTGAGACCGGTATGTGTATTGACCGATAACAATGTGTTATCGATATGAGATATCAAGTCAACATATGGGTACATGTTAGTGAACATGCACTGCACTAACCTATTATGAGATCACTACATGAATCATATATGAGTGTCATAGGTTGCTCTCATTATGATTACGGTGTACATGGTCTTTTGACTTGAAGTCACTATGATTCCTTATATGAAAAGTCATATATTTTGATACCATCAAACGTCATCTCAGTAATCGGATAGGCTATAAAGTTGGTTGTTGGATATATCATGAATCATGTAAAGAGATGTGAGTGATGTAGATAGGATTTGTCCCTCCTATATAACAGTAGTGATGTTTATAGGCCCTTTGATCAAGTGAGATTATGAAATGCATGACCATGCTCATATGAATCGATATGAAATATTGATCTTATTTGTTTGGAGTAGTCAACTCATGGATCAAGAAATGATAGGATTAAACTATATGGGGATGACACATTCCACGTCTCACATTTAATCTAGGCATCTAAGACAAAGAGACTAGGCTACACGGTAACATATACCACGGATAAGGTTAAGTGAAATCATTGACATTCTTATTACTTGGGTAATAGTGATACATTGCTAGATACCATTTACTATTTATGATTCTAAATTATGATTTTAACATTGCTACCAATGTAATAAGAACTTATAGGGTCACACACAAAGAGTGACTTACACCATTAGGCTCATTTTGGATGACCGAAGTCCTAATCGAGTTAGGATTCCTAATCGAGTTAAGATTCCTAGTGAGACTAGGATACGTTCTAGATTATGGTATTTAATTGCACCAATAGACTCATTCATTTAAGGCATACAAAATGGGCTTAATGAAGTCCAAATCCAAGGTTATTCGACATTAATTTATGGAAGTAAACAACCCATATTTTTCTCTCTCCTTAGGGCTAGGAAATTAGTTCTCTAGTGGGACTATGGCTCACACACGTATGGTTGTTGTAAAATATAACCAGCACTCAATATTAACTTATATAATTGTAACTCCGAGACTAAAACTCCTATAACTATGAAGACAAAAACCCTAGCAACTTTGACAAGAAACCCTAGCCACCGTCGCCGAAAGAGTGATCTAACCTTTAAACACCACATCTTATGGCTAGCACTTCAACTTGAGGTGACTCTCCATTATAGAATTGTTCTAGTGATTGAGACATTCATGTCGACACCGATAGAGGCACAATTTATACATCTATTCTCATAATTCGAGCATCCCCTATGTAAGAGATATGATCCGTGCTACAAGAGGTGATGATCCGATCCTTTGACTTTGTTGTATTTGCATGGATCCTATGGAGTTTTAAAGCAAAATATTTCCTTACAATATTATTTTTTATCCATTAATTCCTTTTATGTTGTTTCAAATCCCTACTCCTATCCCTCTCTTTTCCTCTCACTCTCTCTCCCTTTCTCTCCCCATCTCTCCCCTCTCTCTCCATCTTACTCTTGATCCATTTCCCACTCGCTCACTCTCTCTCCCTTTTTCTCACCTTCTCCATCTCCCTCTCCCACTTCCTCACTCCCTCCATCCCTTTCTCCCTCTCTCTCTCCCCCTCTTTCCCTCTCTCCCACCTTATCCTTCTCTCCCTTTTCCTCTTTCCCACCATATCCTTCTCTCCCTCTTTCTTTCACTCTCTCTCCCCTCCCTTTTGCTCTCTCTCCTACACCCTCTCTATCTCTCCCACTTCTCTACCACTCTCTTTCCTCTCTCCCCCTCCCTCTCCCTCTATCTCCATCTCTCCCTCCCCCTCCCCTTCTTTTGCACTCCTTCACTCTCTCGCTCGCCCTCCCTCTCTTTCTCCCTCTCTCACTCTCTCTCCCTCCCCCTCCCTTCTTTTGCACTCCTTCACTCTCTCGCTCGCCCTCCCTCTCTTTCTCCCTCTCTCACTCTCTCTCCCCATCTCCCTCCCCCTCCCTCCCTTTCTTTATTAATCTATCCTTGTGTCCCTCTCCCTCTCTCGCGTTTTCCCTCTCTATCTCCCTCCCTCTCCCTCTGTCCTCCCCCTTACTCTCTCACTCCCTCTTTCTCTCTCTCTCCCTCATTCCCCTCTCCCTATCTCCCTCTCTCTCCCTCCCTCTCCCTCTCCCTCTCTTTCTCCCTCCCCTCTTTCTTTTAAACCCTCTCTCTTTAATTCTCTCTCTCCCTCTCTAACTTTACCCCTCTCTCCCTCTATTTCCCCCTCTCTCTCCTACGAGTCCCTCTTTCTCACTCTCTCTCTCCTACTCTCCCACTTTACCCCTCTCTCTTACCTCTTTCTCTCTCTCTCTCTTTATCCCTCTTTATCCCTTTTCTCTCCCTCTCCCTCTTTCTCTCTCACTCTTTCCCTCTTCCTCTCTCCCTTTACTGCCTTCCCTCTCTTCTCCTTCTCTCTTTGTTCTTCCCCTCTCTCCTCCTCTCACTCTCACTCTCTCTCTCCCTCCCTCTACATCTCCCCACCTCTCAATGTAACTGTTCTCCCTCTCTAACAATCTTCTCGCTCTCCCTCTCCTATTTTATCCCTCCCATTCTCTCTCTCTCAACCTCCCCTTCTTACTCCCTCTCTTCTTTTCTCCCCCTCTCACCTTCTCCCTCTCCCTCTCTCCTTCCTTCTCTTTATTTGCCTCTTTTCTATTCCATTTCTCTCTCTCCCTCCCACTTTCCACCTCTCTCTCTCTAACTCTCCTACCCTCACTCTCTATCTCCCTCTCTCTCTCTCTCTCTACATCCTCTAGCTCTTTCTCTCCACCTCTCTCCCTCTCTTAACCCATCTCTCTCTCCCTCCTCTTTTTCTCTCTCTAACTCTCTCTCCTTCCTCTTTTTCTCTCTCCTATCTCTCTCCCTATCTCTCTCTCCTTCTACTTCTTCTTTTCTCTTCTTCTCACCCTCTGTCTCCCCATCTCTCTCTATCTCTTTTCCCCTCTCTCCCCCTCTCTCTCTCTCCCTCTCTCCCTCTCTCTCCCTCTCTCTCTCTTTCTCCCCATCTCTCTCCTTTCCCTCTCTTTCTCCCCATCTATCCCTCCCTCCCTTTTCCCTTTCCATCTCTCTCCCTCCCTCCCTTTCTCCATTTCCATCTTACTTTCTCTCTTCTTCTTTCTCCATCTCTCAATCTCCCTCCATCTCTCTACTTTTTGCTCTCGCTCACTCTCTCCCTTACCCTCTCGGTCACTCTCTCCCTCACCCTCTCGGTCACTCTCTCCCACTCTCCGTCTCCCTTTCCCTCTCTCTCACTTCCACTCTCTCGCCTTTCCATCATTCTCTCGTCTCTCCACTCCCTCACTCCCTATCTCTATCTACCACCCCTATCTATCTCCTTCTCTACCTTCTATCTCTCTCTCCCCCTTTCGCTCCCTCTTTCACTCTCTCTTTTTCTCTCCCTCACTATATCTCTCCCTCTCTCCCTCCCCTCTCTCTTCCTCTTTCCTTCTCTATCTCTCTTCCTCTCTCTTTCTTGATCTCACTCTCCCTCTCCTTCTCCCTCTCTCACTCCCCGCTCTCTCTCCCCATATCTCCCTCTTTCCCCTCTCTCTCCCTCTCCTTCTCCCTCTCTCACTCCTTGCTCTCTCTCTCCATATCTCCCTCTTTCCCCCTCTCTCTCCCTCTCTATCTCTTTCCCTCCCTCCCTCTCTCCTATTTACTCTCTCTCCCTCCCTCCCTCTCCCCCTCTCCCCCTCTATTTCTTTCCTTCTCTATCTCTTTATCTCCCTCTCTCTCCTCCTCTCTCCCCTCTCTCTCACACAACTCTCTCCCTCTCCACCTCTCTATTTTCCTCTACATCTCACCCTCTCCCTCTTTCTATCTTTACCCCCTTATCCCTCTCTCTCTTGCTCCCCTCTTTCCCTCTCTCTTCCCTTCTCCATCCCTCCCTCTCGCAATCCCTCTCTACCTCTCCCTCTCTCTTCATCACTCTATCTCACCCTCTCACCTTTTCTCTCTGTCTCGACTCTCTCTATCCCCCTCTACTACTCACTTCTAATCCTTCTTTCTCTCTCCTTCAATCTCTCTATCTCCATCCCTCTCTTCCTATCTCTTGGTCTTCCCTCTCCCTCTCTTCCTCTCACTCCCTCTCTTCCTTTAACTCCCTCTATCTCTTAGTGCCTCCGCCTATCTCTGTCTCTCCCCCTCACCCACTCTCCCTCTCTCTCCCTCTTCTACTATCTTTCCTCTCTCTCTCACTCTTTCATTTTCTTTATGTCCTTCTCTCCCTCTCTCTTTCCCCCTCTCTTTCTCCCTTTGTCTCCCTACTCTCTCTCCCTACTCTCTCTCCCTCTCCTTCTCTCTCTCCCTCACTCCCTCGCTTACTCTCTCCCTTCCTCTCTTTGTCTCTCTCGTCCCTCTATCTCTCGCTTCCCTCTCTCCCCCTCTCTCCTTGCCCTACTTTCCCTACCTCCCTCTCTCTCCCCCATCTACCTATCTCTCTACCTCTCTCTCTCTCCCTTTTCCTCTCTATCCCTCTCTCCCTCTTTCTCTCTATCCCTCTCTCCCTCTCCTTCCTCTCTCTTCCTCTCTTTTTTCTCCTCTCTCTTGCTCTCTTGTCCCCTCTCTTTATCTCGCTCTCTCTCCCCCTCTCTTTCCCTCTCTCACTATCCTTCTCTATCGCTCTCTATCCCACTCTCTCCCTCTCTCTCCCCCTTTCTTTCCCTCTCTCACTATCCTTCTCTATCCCTCTCTATCCCACTCTCTCCCTCTATCCCCCCTTTATTATTTTCCCTCTCCTTTTCACTCTCTCTCCCCCTTACTCCCTCTCTTTTCCTCCACTCCCTCTCTCTCCCTCTGCCTCTCGTCCCACTTTATGTCTCTCCCACTCTTACCCCACCTCTTTCTCCTCTCCCACTGTCTCTCTCTATCCCAACATCTCCCTCCCCTTTGCCTCTCTCTTTATCTCTCTTTCCCTCTCCCTCACTCTCTCAATCTCTCTCCCTCTCTCCCTTCCTCCCTCCCTCCCTCCTTCCCTCTCTATACCTCTCTCTCCCTCCCTCTTACCCTCCCTCCCCCTTACTCTCCCCCTCTCCCCCTCTCTCTCCCCCTCTCCCCCTCTCTCTCCCTCTTCTCTTCCTATCTCTCTCTTTTTCGATAGCTCCCTCCCTCTCCCTCCCTCTCTTCCCCTCTCCCTCTCTTTCCCTCTCTCTATTGCTTTCCCTCTCTCTCCCCCTCCCTCTCTCCCTTACTATCCCTCTTTCCCTCCCCGCCTCTCTCTCTACATTCATCTCTCCCCTTCTCTCTTCCTCTCTCTCCTTCTCTTTCTTGCTCCCTCTCACTCTCTTTATCTCTCTCCCCCATCTCCATCCCCATGTATCTCTCTCGGAACCCCCGTGAAAATTTTTGATCATATAAATATATGTGCTTGGAATATTCATAGATCTATGTGAAATTTTAATATTTTTATGGTATTAATATATATGGTAGTTATAGGAGTACGTTGGTGTATATGTAAGAATTTAGGGGGATAAATTTTAGATAAGTTAGCTAGTTATCTATTTCCTTAACACTTACCAAAAATATGCCATGAAATGGAAAACATTTTCTACCTAATTGGAGAGGGCCAAAATTTTGGAGGAATGCCAAAATTTATGGACTAGAATACCTTAAGATTATGTTTAATTCCATTACCCATCCTTAAAATTCAACTTGACACCTAAGCTTCTCCACTCTTTTAGTTGACTTTTGCCTTCCAAACCCGCCACCTAGCCTTCCATTATCTCCTCTCGCTTTACACCTTATCAACTTAGTTTAGGACACTTGTTATTGTATTTTATGAAGAAAGAAAGTTGGAAACATATGTATATAAGAGAGCTATTTGCCGACCACACTTTAGAAATTCTAGCTCCCAAAAATTGAGAGAAAACCGAATTGAGATAGGGGAAAACAAAAAAGAAAAAGAGGAAAGAAAGAAAGAAGAAAGGAGAAGAAAAGACTAAGGGATTTTATACCAAATTTGAACTAAGTAAGTAGGTTTTCTTTTATGTCTTACAATTTTTTTTATGTATTTAATTTATGTGAGTAATTTGAGACACTAGTTATGTTGTTATGAGTTGTTTGTGTTGGTATGATGTGTTGATGGTTTGATATGGATCTACTTGTTGGACTTGTGTATGTGATGAATTGTTGAAGCTTATAAAGCCTTGTGTATGTCCAAGTATGTGTTGATAGGTTCGGTATAAGCAAAGGGGCTTAGATCGAAATTTTATTGGATTAAACCATGGTTAAGATGAACTTGGAAGGAATGAGTTCTAGGGCATGTTTTAGGAGACCTATTCGGCCTAAATGTCAAAAAGGGAAAGATTGGACCTTTTTATGTAATTACGAACCTAGGAGTTAATTGTCACTCGCCTAGGTATACATTAGGATGAAACAAAACTCCATTATAATGAAAGAAAATTCCTTGCCATGTTTTGGGAACCATTCGGCCTAAATCCTAATTTATGGGATTTGAGTTCCACTCATCCAAATTGATAATTAATGGTTGGATTAAACCTAAATATATATAGATTGAAGTGTAGAAAGGTTAGACTTCAAGGAAAATGGAAATTTCAAATTTCGAGCTTAGATCTGGTTAGAAGCTAAATTCAACCATCCATGATAAAATACAAGCTAAGAGAGAGATGCCACCTTAGATGCAATTTAAATTGGATCGTAAGGCTAACATCTACATAAACTAAGTGTAGGTCAAATTTAATGAGAAGACTAACTAATTACATGAAGAAAGATACTTACATACGAAGTAAAAGTTTAGACCGATTACAAATTGGTGATAATTATTCTTTGGATGAATACTATGTAACCGTGATTGTGTGAATATGATAATTAAAACATCATATGCATCATATGCATTTGAGGGTGGATTGAATTGAATTGAAAAAGAACATTTGATTGAGATTTGATGAGGTTTGGTAACCAAAATAGATTAAATGGGTATTAGCAATGAAGCCGTGTGCATGATCTATTAATTGATTATACCGTTAGCCGAGTGGATAATCTCGCTAAGCATGTGCTACAATAAGGGATAATTCTGTTATTAGCGATAGGTGATTCGGTAATCACCAAGAGATGAAAATAGAGCAAACTTGCTAACACCTAGGGTACCCAAACTAAAATTGATGGGGAAAGGCAGAGTAATAGGAAAGTATTGTATATCACGAGCATCACCATAGTTATTGAGCTTTGGCTCATTCTATTGTTGTCATTGTGTGGTGAAACAGGTAAGGGTAAAGATAGTTCGATCGAGGATGTCGTCGGTTCTCACTAAAAGAGGCTCATGTGCTATTTAAAAGTATAGGATTCTCTTTTGATTGTAAATTAGGGGGTACGGTGTCTATTAGTGAATAAAGGGAATTTAGATATTTTGTAATTTTCTATAATCGTATTTATTAACGATATGTAAATTTTATTGTATGCACTCCATGGTTATGTATTATGGAAGTGAGTAGGGATTTTAGCCTTAACAATGTATTAAACCTAGCCATAACTCTTAGGAAACCGGTAAGGGAGTCGAAGGCGTTACAAGGTGGTATCAAAGCCTTGGTTTAAGAAACCAAGTAAAGTCTTAAGTGTCACATGAGCCTAGGGATTGATATGCTACTTTACGGGTAAAATTTGATTCTTTGTTTCTTTTAAATGTGTGTGTTTATTGTGTGCTTTTATATAGTATATAAGTATTCCTCATAAATAGTATTGATGGTCAATGTTATCGATATAGATACCGTACCTATTTTGTGTTCTTCGTGTTGCTAGGACCAACCGATAGTGGGTCACTCTAGCTGGTTACTAGGATGAATTAAGCAATTTGACTATGACTTTAGATCGGGACATAGTGGCTCGCGTAATTAGAGTACATGATCTAATCCAATAAATAGCGTTTGCTGATGCCTCTTTTGATCGGCACCATAGTATAGGTTTCATGAGGATGACATTATGTCGGACTCTTCTCCTAAGGGATCAACGGTTATTGGATGAAGTTTGGGCTAATGTGATGGATCGACCATCTTACGATAATTAAGTTGGGTCTTTTTATCGATACAAGTTAGGCGGACCCTCACTAGATTAATGTATAATTGGGGTCTACCTTTATGTCTTGCTCGTATGATAGGTCATTCTCGCATCGGTCGACTTCATTGATTAGTGAATTGTAGAGTATTCCTTTCCCCATCGAGTCCGATATGTTAATCTGGTGCATTTGATGTACTACTTTAGACGTACTACTTGGGAGTGCCTTTTGGTGTGAATAGGAGTGCCTTTGATTGTACATATAGCATGGAAACCTTTGGATGTAAATGTGCTTGTTAATGTGAATGCATGTTTAGTATGATATCTACTAAACGTTTCTAGAATGTTATATGTACATGAATGTTTTATATGATGTGTCGCATGTGATAAGGAAAGGATTTCGATACCAAGACCAACTCGAGCATAACATGATATGTACAAAGTCAAACCATGCCAAGGAAAAATCCCGTATGAGTAAGAGGAGAAGGGACCTCCAAAAATGATAGCGATAATCAACAAGAAACCTTGAATCGTATGATAGAGATAATGCAGCAACAACAACGAAGCGATGTAATAACAACAAACCCATACAAAGCAAATGAGGCGAGCTTCTAGCTATGCAACAGCGACCTCCACCTCGGCATAAGAATGATATAGTAGAAAGATTTCAAAAAATGAATCCTTAATAGTTTGCTAAGGGCGTTAATCCAATGATAGCTGAGGAATGAATTAAATCTCTAAAAGCAATATTCGAATATCTACAATTCAATAATAATGAATGAGTTTCATGTGCTATCTTTAAGCTAACCAAAGACGTCCGCACATGGTGGAAAAGTGCACGATTAACATTCAACATGCCAAGTTTGACTCGGGAAGGATTTAAAGAGGTCTTTTATAACAAGTACTTCATCTGCGAAATAAAGGCTAGAAATATTCAAGAATTCCTAGAATTGAAATAGGATGGAATGTCCATGGGTGTATATGTGCGAAGATTCGAATAGGGATGTAGATTTGTCCTGTTCATTGCGAGTGGATGAGAATTTGAAAAAGAATCGGTTTCTAATAGGGTTAAACCCGAGGGTTTGAAGTATGGTGCGAAAGTCAATCGCCAATACTTTTCCAGAAATGGTGGATAAAGCAATGTTGGCAAATGAAGATCAAAAAGAGATTGGAAAGGAAGTAAAGTAGAAAAGGAAAGCATTTAAATTCGAAACCTCTTCATCCAAAATAGTAAGGTGAGTTTCACCTAGGAATTTTAATTAAGGCGAGTGGTCGAGGGAATGCATGAGCCACCAATTAGTACCTTATGATTCTAGACCGCTAGTGGGTACTCAATCGGGACTAGTGATGAGTAATCAACCTCGATGTAATAAGTATGGGAGGTTCCATACAAGGAAGTGCCGACCGGATGTGAGGACTTGCTATATTTGTCATCAACCAAGGAATGTATCATATAACTCCCCTCGGACATGTAAGTCCGGACCAAGGGAAGTACTTGCTCGAGTTTATATAATGATGCAGGAAGAGGTCGACCGAAGGGATGCGATGGTCATTTCTTCTAATGTCTTCATTCTTGGCTTGATTACATATGTTTTAATTGATTCCGGCACTACACATTCATTCATATCAAAAACCTTAGTGAAAAACCTAGGGGTTAAACCAAAGAAATTAGTCGTAGGATACCTTATAGTCGTCCCTTCGGAGAATTTATGGGGTTAGCAAGTATAGTTAGGGAGTGTTCCATATGGGTTGAGGATAGAAGTTTAAAGGCCAACTTGACAATGTTCGATCTTTAAAATTTTGATTTGATTTTAGGGATGGATTGGCCGACAAGGCATGGTGCCAATATAGATCGTCAAGGTAGAAGGATAATTTTTGATCTACTTAGGGATCAGCCGTTAGAGTTTAAGAGTCGATTCGAAGCTTCAAGCCGTATCGATCATTTCGACATTAAAAGCTCAAAAGATGCTAGGAAAAAGATGTATGGGGTACCTAGTACATGTGATAGATAGCTAGGTAGAATGAAAGTTGAAGTCAAAAAATCTAGAGGTTGTGCAGGAGTATTTAGATGTATTCCTAGAAAACTTGATTAAGTTACAACTCGAGAGCGAGATAGAATTTGAAATTGAACTAGAGCTGGACATGACTCCAATTTCAAGACTCCCGTAGAATGGCCCCAACAGAGTTGAAAGAGTTAACGGTGCGGTTGCGGGACTTACTAGATAAGGGATTTATACACCCAAGTTACTCACCATTGAGAGCTCCAAGTATTGTTTATAAAGAAGAAGGATGGTAGCCTATGACTATGTATCAACTATCGAGAGTTAAATCGAGTAACAATCATGGACAAGTATCCGTTACCTCAAATTGATTTGGTCGAGATTAAGTTAGGATTTGGTCGTGTTAGTGTGATGCATTCCTTGCCTAGCCACTCCTTTTTGGGTAATTAGCGAGTGGGCCGGGGAAGGGCGCCACGACCTCTCCCTTCCTATCTTACCTTCTCTCCTTTTTTATCTCCCTCTCTCTCTCCCTTTCTCCCTCTCTCTCCCTCCCTCTCCCTTACTCTTTAGAGAGGGAAAAGAGAGAGGCAACAAGGAGAGAGTGGATAGAGAGCAAGACAAAGGGAAATAGGGAGAGAGAGGGAGAGAAGTATGGAGAAAGGGAGAGAGATAGGGGGAGAGGGAGAGGTAGAGAAAGAATGAAGGAAGAGAGAGATAGGGAGAGGGAAAGAAAGGGATAGATGGAGGTAGAGAGAGAGAGTAAGCGGTAGGGAGAAAATATGGGGGAGAGAGGGGTAAGAGAGGGAGAGATTGAGAGAGAGGGAGGGAGAGGTAGAGAGGGAAAGGGAGAGAGAAGGAGGCAGAGAGAGGGAGAGAGGGAGGGAGAAAGCGATAGAGGTGGAGAGAGAGGGATTGAGAGACCGAGAGAGAAAATATGAGAGTGAGAGAGGGAGAGGGGGCAAAGATAGGGAAAACAAGAGAGAGGATGGGAGAGAAAGAGAGAGGAAGAGAGATGGAATGGGAGAGAGAGAGTGAAGGGAGAGGGAGAAGGTAGGAGAGGGAGGGAGAGAGAGCGAGGGACGGGGAGAGAGAATGAGGGAGGGAGGGAGGGAGGGGGAGAGAGAGAGAGAGAGAGGGGAGGGAGAGAGTGAAAGATGGGAAAAGAGTCCCCATCTCTCACTTTCCCTCCCTTCATCTCCCACTCTCTCCATCTCCCACTCACCCCGACTCTCTCACCTTCTCTCCTTCTCCAACTCTCTACCTCTATCTCTCTCCCATGTTCAATCTAACCATATTCTTCTCTTCTTCTCACTTTCTCCCCTTTGTCCCTTCCTTTTCGTTCCTCTACCTGTTTCCCTCTCCTTCTCTCTCCTTCTCTCTTCCCTCTCCCTCACTCTTCCTCTCTCCCTTTCTATTTATCCCTCTTTCTCTCTCTCCCTCTCCCTCCCTCTCTCTTTTTATCCATCATCCTTTATTCTCTCTCCCTCTCTCTCTCCCTCTCCCTTCCTCTTTCTCTCCCTCCTCCCTTTTTGTTTCTCCCTCTTTCTCCCTCTCCCTCTCCCTCTCTCTCTCTTTCCCTCTCTCTCTCTTTTATCCATCATCCATTGTTCTCTATCCCTCTCCCTTTCTCCTTCTCTCCCTCACCATTCCTCTCTTTCTATCTCTCTCTCCCTCTCTCCATCTCTCCCCCTTTCTCTCTCCCTCACTCCCTTACTTTCTCTACCTCCCCTCTCCCTCCCTCCCTCTCCCCCTCTCTCTCTCCCTCTCCCTCCCTCTCTCTCCAATTCTCCCTCACTCTCCTTACCTCTCCCTCCCTTCCTCTTTATCTCACTCCCTCTCTCCCTCCCCTTTACCTCTTTCTCTCTCCATCTCCTTCTCCCTTCCTCTCCCTCCCTCTCTTCCCCCTTACTCTCTCCATCTCCCTCCATCCCTCCCTTCCTCCCTACTCCCTCCCTCCATCTCCCTTTTCCCTCCCTCCTTCTCTCTCTCTCCTCCCTTTATCTATCTCCCTTATATTATATCCCTCCCATCTTCCTCTCTCTCTCCAACTCTCCCACTCTGCCACTCTCACTACCTCTCTCTCCCTTTCTATCTTTTCATCTCTCTATCTCTCTTTCTCCATCTCCCTCCCTCTCCATCTACCTCTCCTAATCTTTCCCCATGCTCTCCCTCTCTACCTCACTCTTTCTCTCCCTCTCTATCCCACTCTCTCGTTTACTCTCATTCCATCTTCATCCCTCATTCTTTATCCCTCATCCCTCTCTTTCCTTTTTACTCTCTCCCTCTCCCTCTCCATGTCTTCGTTGCTCCCTCTCACTATCTCCTTCTCTCTCCCTTTCTCTAACCCTCTCCCTCTCTCTCCCTTAACCTCACCCTTGTCCTCACCCTCTCTCTTTCCCTCTCGGTCACTCCCCTCTTTCCCTCCCTCCCTCTCTCTCTCTCCCTCTCTCCCTCTCTCTCACCTTCTCTATCGCTCTCCCTCTCTCTCTCTCTCTCTCTACCTTCTCTCTCCCTTTTACATTCTCATTCTCTCAATCGCCCTCTCTCTCTCTTTCGACCTTTCCCATTCATTGTCTCTCTCTCCCTCCCCCTCTCTCTCCTCTCTACATCCCCTCTCACGCTCTCACTCCCTCTCATTTCCTCCCTCCCTCTCATTAATCCTCTCCCTCCCTCTCTTTCTCTCTCCTCTTTTCCCACTTTACATCTCTCTCTCTCTCTCTCCTGCTCCTCGTTCCCTCTCTTCCCCTCTCTCCCTATCTCCCTCAACCTCCCTCCCTCTCTATCCTTCTCTCTAGTTCTCCCTTTCTCTATCTCACTATCTCTCCCTCTCTCCTTATCCCTCTATCTCCCTCTCTCTTTTCTTTAATCTCTCTCACTCCTACTCTCCTTCTTTCCCTCTTTGTCTCTCTCATCTCACTCCCTCTCACCCCATCTTAAAATCTCTCTCCCTCTCTTTATCTCCCTCTTTATCTCCCTCTCTCTCTTCCTCTCTCTCTTAATTGCTCCCCCACTCCCACCTCTCTCTTGCTCCCTCACTCTCCCTCATCTCCTGCTTCCTCCCTCTCTCTCGCTCCTTCCCTCTCTCTTTTTCTCTTTTCCTCTCCATCTCTCTCTCACTCTTTACCATTTCTTTTCTCCCTCTTCCCTCTCTCCCTCTCTCTCCCTCTCCTATCCACCCTTTCCCTCTTCCTCTCCCTTTCTCCCTCTCTGTCTCCATCTCTTTCTCTCTCTTTCTCTCTCTTACTCCCTCTCTCTCTTCCGCTCCTTTCTCCCACTCTATCTCTCTCTCACACTTCCTCTCTCTCTCACTCCTTCTCCCTCTCTCATCTCCCTTCTCCTCTCTCTATCTCTCCCTTTCCCTCTATATCTCTCTCTCTCGCTCTCCCTCCTCCTCTCTCCCTCTCTTCACTTTTCCCTCTCCATCTCTCTCTCTCGCTCTCCCTCTCTCCCCTCCCTCCCTCCCTCCCTCCCTCTTTATGCTTCTCTCTTCCTCCCTCACTCCCTCTCCCTTTCCCTCTCCATCTCTCTCCCCCTCTCCCCCTTACTCTCTCTCTCCCTTTCCCACTATATATCCTTCTCTATCTCTCTCTCTCCCACTCCCACTCTCTCTCACCTTCTCTTTCTCTCTCTCCCTCTCCCTATGTCTCTCCCTCTCACTATCACCCTCTATCTCCCCCTCTTACTCCTCTATCTTTCCCCTCTTAATCTACCTAGCTCTCCCTCTTTCTCTTCTCTCTCCCTTTACCTCTCACACACTCGCTCTCTTTCCCTCTCTCCATCTCTCTCCACCTCTCTCTTAATATCCCTCTCTATTCATCTCACTTCCCCCTCCCACTCCCTCTCGTCATTCCTTCTTTCTCTCCTTCTACTCTTTCTCTCTCTCTCTCTCTCACTCTCTCTTTTTCTCTCTCCCTTTCTTATATCTACCTCTTTCCCTCTCCCTCTCAATCTCACTCCCTCTCCCCCTCTCCCTCTCTCCCCTATCTCTCTCTCAAGCTCTCTCTCATTCTCTCCCTACCTCTCTCACGCTCTCCCTCTTCTTCTTCCTCTCTCTCACACTCTCTCACTCTCTCCTACTCTTGCTTTCTCTCTCACCCTCTCCATCTATCTTTTCCTCCCTCTAACTTTGTCTCTATCTCTCCCTGTCTCCCCCTTCCTCTTCCTCTCTCATTCACTCTCTTACTCTCTCTCTCATTTTCCTTTTCTCTCCCTTTCCCTTCCTCTCTATCATCCTCTCTCACACTCCCTCCCTCTCACTCTTTGTCTTTCCCTCTCCTTCTCCCTATCTTTCTCTTTATCTCCCTCTTTCTCCCTCCCTCCCTATTTGTATCTTTCTTTCCCTTCTTATCTCTCCCTCCCTCTCCATCTTTCTCTCATTCTTTCACTCTCTCCCCCCACTCTCTCCCTTTCTCTCACTCCCTCCCTCTCTCTCACTCTCTCTCCTTTTCCCTCTTTCTATCTCTCCTCTTTGTCCCTCCCTCTTTCTCCATCTCTTCCTCTTCCTCTCCCTCTCTCCCCCTTTATCCCCTCTCTCTCACATAATATTTATCTCTCTCTTCCACTCATTTTCCCTCCCTCTCTCTCACTCATTTCCCTCCCTCTTTCCCTCTTCATTCCTCTCTCTCTTCCTCTCTCACTCCCTCCCTCTCATTATTTTTCTCCTCCTCTCCCTCTCCCTCTCCTTCTTTTTCTCTCCCTCACTCTCTTTCTCTCTCTCTCCCGCTCTCTCCTTATCTCTCTCTCTCTTCCAATCCCTCTCCCTCTCTCCCTTTCCCTCTCTCTCTCCCCTCTCTATCTCTCTCTCATTCCTCTATCTCTCTCTCTTCCTCCTCCTCCCTCTCTTTCTCCATCTCTCCCCCTTTCTCTCCCCCTTACTCTCTCTTCCTTTTTATATCTCTCCCTTCCTCCCTCTTTCCCTTTGTCTCTCTCTATCTCTCTCTCCCTTTACCTCTCTCTCCTTCGGTTCTCTATCTCTCTCTCTCCTCACCCCTCTCTCCTTCACTCTCTCTTCCTCTTTATCTCTCTCCCTTCCTCCCTCTCTCTTTCTCTCTTCTCTCTCTCTCTCTCACATTCTTTGTCTCTCCCTTTACATTTTTTTCTTCCTCCATCTCACTTTCTCTCTCCCTCTCCCTCTCTCTCTTTGTCCCTTTTTCCTTCTCTCCCTCCCTCATCCTCTCTTTCTTCCTTCTCTTCCTCCTTCTCCCTTCCTCTCTCTCCCACTCACTCCCCTTATGTCCCCTTCCCCTCCCTATCTTTCTTTGTCTCTCTTTCTCCCTCCCTCTATATTTTTCTTTATTCATCTCCCTCTCGCTCCCTCTCTCTTTCTCTCCCTCTATCTATCTTACCATCTCTCCCTCCTCCTCTCTCCCTCTCTATCACTATCTGCCTCCTCTTCCTCTCTTCCTCTATCTCCCTCTTATTCTCTTCCTTCTTCTCTCTCTCTCCCATCTCTCCCTCTCACACATTCTCTCTTACTCACTCACCCTCTCTCTCTTACTCTTTCTTAATCTTTCCCCCTCTTGCTCTCTCTTAATCTCTCTCCCTCTCACTCCCACTTTGTCTCTCCCTCTCCCTCTCACTCTTGTCCTCTTTCTCCCTCTCACTCCCTCTCTATCTCTTCCTCTCTCTATTTTTTTCCTTATTCCCCCTCTCTATCCCTTACTCCCTCCCTCTTTCTCCCACTCCCTCTCTCTATCTTTCTCCCTCTCTTCCTCTCGTCCCTCTCACTCTCTCCCTTTCTCTCTCCTTCTCTCTCTCCCCCTCTCTCACTCTATCCCTCCCTCCCTCCCTCACCTTCCTTCTCTCTCTCCCTCTCTATCTATCCTATCCTCCCTCTTACTTTGTCTCTATCCCTCCTTCTCTCCTTTCTCTCCCTCTCACTAGCTCTCTCTCGTTTTCCCTCTCTCTCCCTTTCCTTTCATTTCTCTTGCTTTCTCCCTCCCCCTCAATCTCTTCATCTCTCTCCCTCTCCTTCTATCTCCCTCTCTCTCTTTCCCTCTCTCTCTCCCTCTCTATCATAATTCATCCCTCCCTCTTCCTCCCTCTACCTTTTCCCCCTCTCTCCCTCTCTCTATGTCTCCCTCCCTCTTAATCGTCCTCTCCTTCTTCCTCTCTCTCTCACACTCTCTCTTCCCTCTTCTCTCTCCCTCTTTCTCTCTCTCTCAATCTCTCTCTTTCACCTTTTTTCTTTATCTCTCACTCTCTACCACTTTGGCCTTCTCTCTCACTCTCCCTCTAGATTTATATGAATTAAATTTAAGACAAATTAAATTAAAAGGATTAAAAAATTTATCGTGAAAAGGTTGAATAAATTTGATCATAAAATTAGGGTTAGTTTTGACCTTTTCAATACTAATGGAGATTGATTATTAGTCAATCAAGAAAGAGGGATGATTGTCCATTAGCGATTTAGATTGAATGGCTACCGATGGAATAGTTGTTGGATCGAAGCGACTATGACTACTCGGGCTAGGTTGTTATAACTACTAGATCGGACTAGGCTAGGCTAGATTGAGCTAGGTTACTGTGGGTGGATCGAGACACTAGGTCGGCTAGAGGGCTATTGTTAATCAACTTAGGTAGCTAGAGATGCTAAGACACAACCGCAATGGGTGGTAGTGAGTGTTGGACGTTGGTGGAGGAGATCGAGCTAACCGATAGTGAAAATGCTAGATAATGATAGAGCAAGACGGGCTAAGCATCGAGTGGCTACTTGTCATGCTCGGATCAAGTCGCTGATTGGGCTTAGACTAGCTAGATCAACGGCTAGATGTGCGGATCAAACAAACTAGACTAGATCGGGCTGAATCGATGGCTTGAGCGGGGATTGTCGGCTACATAGGCCGCTATCGATCGATCGGTTCAATTTTTAGGAGAGGCTGGTTTGGTTTGGAGTGGTTGGACTAGCTAGAGGAACGGGGCTAGGTAGTTGGCTTTGGTGGAGGAAATTGGGTCCGATCAAAATTTTTTGAAGAGGGATGGTCGATCGAAGTTTCTTAAGGAGGGAAGGGCTAATCAAAGATTTTTTTGATGGGGAGCTTGTCAAAATCCAAATTTTTCTAATAAGATAGTGGTCGCCAACTTTTAGAGAAAAATGTGGCTTTTATACCATTTTTTAGGGCTCTTAGCTAAAAATTAGCTTAGTCCCTCATCTTACCAACTTGCTTTATTTTGGTCCTTTTCCTTAATTGTTTACAATTACACCCCTCGATTGTATTTTTTCAGCCTCTTTTTTTTATGAAAAATTAGGTGCTAATAGTTGTCCCCTCTTTACAATGCTTACGATATAGAGCCATTGAAAAACTACCTTTTCTTTGGCTTTGTTTAGTAAGCTTGTAAGGAAAATCGAAAAAAATGATAAGCAAATAGAACATAAGAAATAGGTCAATTAACAAGGTCAAATGATGACTGACTTCCTTTTAGTCATTGGTCAATCATGAAGGACTTTTCTCAAAACACGAATAAGACGGACAACTATCCCCGAGTCAAGAGGGTAACCTTCCCTCATAATGCATGAGAAAGTAAGTTACTTATCTTTTTTTCTTCGAAGAAATATAAATTACCATTGCTTGAAACAATACTTCCCTCTCAACTATAATCCATTTTTATTTGAATAGGTTCATGGTTTCTAGGCTAGCTACTCTTGCAGATTTTTATTTACTTAATCATATGTCTTTTGATGGCATCCCTTTTTGAAATTTCTAACCTAACTATCATTCATATCGTTTGAATGGCATTTGCTTTTGTGGTTAGGTAGGCAGTTGTTCATCCTTTCATCCTCCTAGAGTATTGCCTCCAAGTGTTCAAGCTTTTGTCAACACATATCAAAAATTTTGACCTAAAAATCATGGAGATAGTTTTCATCATTGATGTTCTTAATTCAAAGAAAGGATCTTATATAGGTTTAACAAAGAAAGCCTTCTTGTCTACCAAGCCCGAGTAAAACTCTTATCATGTTATCACTTATCAATTTTTTGCATCATTATATTTCATAAATGATGTCAATCACAAGGTCATGCATTTGACCAAAGAAAATGCTTTGTATGGACTATTCATATTTGTAGAAATTGTCCCATTTTAAAAGATAGAAGAGAGCAATTGATGTTATGTCGGCCAAAGAATAAGATAAGTAAATTTGAAATGATTGTTATAATGAATTTTGGCCATAACTTAGATGATTGTTTTTCTCTAGATAAAAGTGAAGTTGATTTGATTTGATTTTGATTTTTTTTAGAAGACTCAACTTTTAATTATTTTGACTTTCATGAATAAAGTTATATGTTCGAATAATTTTCATCGAATCAAGTTGAATTACTCAAAATAAATTAGAGAGATGTTTACAAGAATGCAATCTCATTTAAGAAAATATTTGACTCATATGGTCAAAAGCCAAAACATAACATGCAAATGTCATGATACAATCCTCAAGTTGATCCTTTTTAGGCTAAGTGAATAGAATGTATTTGGTTCAAATCAATGGCTTTGAAATAAATTAGTTTTTTTAAAAGACAAGTGTCGAATGTTGGCTTAAAGGAATTGAGATGTTCAAATTAAGGTCATGGGATCAAGTGCTTTTTAAGAAAGGTAGGCTTTTTTTTTTTTTACTCGGAGGCTTTTCGAGTACGCTGGAGTGGCTTCCCGAGCTCAAAGGCTTTTTAAGAAAATTAGGCTCAAATGAGTAGTTTTGTTTAGAAAGACCTTCATTTGTTTGTTCCTTGCCCCTAAGTATTTAATGGAAAAATTAATAATCCAATGCTATGAATGATGATTGGTGATGCACAAGCAAATTTATTTCTCATTTTTTAATGTTTTTTAATGTTAAAACTCATCAACAACACAAAGCAAGTCATCTTCGATCGAAAGGGCTTTTGAAGGCTTGTAATGTAGGCTAAGGCTTTAGCTCATGAACAAAAAGATATAAAAAGACTCAAAAGGTGTTTGAGGTAAACTCGGGATCATGTAATCACCTATCAAAATTATTTTTGGCTTAGCAATACCGACTTCGGCATTTTAATGATTGATCTCATGTTTTAATCTCAATACTCCTTTCATGTTCACTCATATCATTTTTAGGATCCAATAACCTTTTCTAGCTCTAAATCACAGCAGGGGCCATTTAGATAACATTTTCTTTCGTTTTATGTCATTTTGTTATTAATTTTTTATTTTCCCCCATTATTCTAGAATAATCGTTAAGGCTTTTCTCGATTTTTTGAATCGAATCTATAATTTTTTAGGAAAACATCATTGATTTCACACACCTCTACATTCCTTCAATGTGAGGGTTGATCTCGATCCGGGTTTTTATCGAAAGAAATTATCAAAGGCTCAAAGTGGGATGACGAAGGGTAAAGTTTCTTTATGAAGGACATATCAAAAATAGTCTTTCTTCATCTCTAGTATAAATTGCTCAAGTTGATAGGCTTTAGTTTCATTTGAAAATCATTATTTGTGAAGAAGAAATGACAAATCAAATGGTATCATGACCCGAGTATGCACCACTTATCATCATTTAAGATATCAAATCATTTGGCTTATTATTTAGGGCATCATTATATTATCATAGGAAAGGTTATCATAAAAGAAGCTCTTTGAGAAAAGACATTTTTGGTTTTGATAAAAAGAATTGACCTGGCATTTACATGACATATTTTAAAAATCAACTAATTTTTGAAATATGTTAAATGCAATCACCATTTTACTTCTTTTGAATTGGATGTAGAATGATATATGATACTTTCAAATAAAAATATCTCGACTTCAAATTAATAATAAACCATGGTAAGATAGTAGAATTTCTCTTATATTCAAAGAAATGGCTCAATCCAAGAAAATCATAACATTTTTTCTTTGTTTTGTGTCGTTAGAGTTAGGCTAATAATTTTTTATAACAATCATTTGGTGATCATATTGGATGTCCCAAAGAGAGAATGCAAATAAGATGAATCGAAAGAAGAAAATAGAGATGACAAAAAATTATATGACCTCATAAAATAACATTATTATGAAAACATGATAAAAGGTTCAAACAATGTACTTATCGGCTATAATGAAAAAAAAAGCAAGGATAATCTTAATAAAATAACCACTCTTGGAAACAATAGGCACTCCTTCATTAAATTAATTACTTAGCTCCTCTCCTTGGCTAATTTCGTGTCATCCAATGATAGCATGTTCACTCCCCCAGTAAAGGCATGATTCAATAAAGGATTGGAATTAATGTTTGGGGGATTTGGAATCTTTAGATGGAATCAGGTCTTGATCAATCAAATTATGCACCTTTTTCTTAATGGTCACGCAATTTTCAATATTATGACCATTGGCACCACTATGATAAACACAAACTTCATTTGGCTTATACCAATGAGGGAATGGTGATTGAAGTGGTGTGAGTGACACAAGAGCTATTTAGCCAATGATCACTAAGTGCTCAAAGTGATTACCAAGAGATATGGGTTATTGAATTAATCTTTATTGGTATTCATGAGAAATTTTTTATTGGATGTTCTTGGTTGGTTGATGAATTACTATGGGCTTTGGTAATGTGTTTGGGGCTAAAGTAGGGGTAAGGTAAGTGTTTGAGTGGTTTGGTAGAGATTATTTGGTATTTGAGAGGATTATACATCATTTGGTTTTGTGGGAAGGTTGGTGTTTATGTTGTCAGTCTAGCTACGTTAGTCGGATTGACATTTGTAAGAATCATGAACTATACAGATTGGGTTTGGCATATTGTTTTGAGTGATGAACCAATTGTTATCCTTTAAGAGTTACTCTTTTGCCCTCTAGGAATGAAAGAATATCCTCTAATTTGGTGTACCTCTAGGTCTTCTCTCTAGCCGTAGTTACTTTTCAAATGCCCGAATTTCAAAGGGTCGACTATCCTTTTCAACTTGGTGGCTTGTTCAATCTAATCAGCAACAACTACTATCTCAACAAAATTATTTTACCCATTACTCAATAAATAATCATAATACAAAGCCTTGAAAGTGTTGACAAAAAAGGTAACCAATTCTCTCTCAAGAAGGGAAGGATGAATACAAGAAGTTGTTTCTCACCATCGTTGAGCATACTCCCGAACAGATTCCATTTGGCCTTTTCCATAGATCGTAGGCTAGATCTATCTAGTGTTATCTCTAAATTAAATTTATATTGCTTGGTGAATACATCTACCAAATCCTTTCATTTTTTTATCTTAGTCTAGTCCGAGTCAATAAACTAGCCGAGAGTAGACCCAATGAGACTCTTGAGAAAGAAATGGATTAGTAGCTTTTTATCATATGCCACATTAGTCATCTTGTTCAAATAGATCCTTAGGTAGGTCCTAAGACATTGACTCCTAGTGTACTTGGCAAGTTCGAGCATCTTAAACTTTCAAGGAATCACCGCATTCGACATTAGATATTTATCTACATAGACCGGAAGATCATGCATATCCGCACCTTCAATAGCTCTCAAATGTCTCATCCTTGCCCTCTCTTCCTCTTTCTCTCTACATCCTGTCTCACCCTCCCACTCTCCCACTCTCTCACCTGTCTTTCTCACACTCTCTTAGGAGAAAAGGAGAGAGAGGGAGAGAGGGGAGAAAGAGAGGGGAGGGAAAGAGAAAGAGAGAGGGGGAGGGGTAAGAGAAAAGAAGAAAGTCTATAGAGGGAGGGAGAGGGAGAGATAGAGAAATGAAGTGAGATATGAAAAAAGAGAGAGGGAGATAGAGGGAGATAGAGGGAGAGAGAATGAGATAGAGGGAAAGAGCGAGGGAGAGATATACGAGGAGAGAGGAGGAGATAGAGGGGGAGACAGAGTGAGAGAGGGAAAGAGGGAGGAGAAAAAGAGGGAGAGGGAGAGAGGGTAATGGGGAGAGAGGGAGATGGAGAGAGAGAGAGGGAAAAGAGGGAGAGAAGGGAGAGGGAGAGAGGAAGATGAAGAGAAGGAGAGAGACAAAGGAAAGAGATAGATAGGGGATAAAGAAAGGGAGGGAGCGAGATAGAGAGGGGGAGAGAGAGGGGAAAGGGGAGGAAGAGTAAGAGAAAGAGGGAGGGAGAAGGGAAACAGGGAGAAATAGATAAGGATATAGGGAGAGGGAGAGGGGGAGAGAGGGAGGGAGATTGAGAGAGAGGGGAGAGAATGAGAGGGAGAGGAAGAGAAAAGAGAGGTAAAGAAGGAGAGAGGGGGATAAAGGAGGGGAAAATACGGGAGGGAGATTGGGAGAGGGAGATAGGGAGAGAGAATGAGAGTGAGGGGGAGAGAGAGAGATAAGGAGAGGGAGAGGAGGGATGGAGAGAGAATGAGAGAGGGGAGTGAGAGAAGGAAGAAGAGAGGGGGAGAGGGAAAGATAAAGAGAGGGTGAGAGAGAGAGAGGGAGAGGGAGAGGGGGAGAGGGAGAGATAAAGAAAGGGCGAGAGAGAGAGAGGGAGAGGGAGAGGGAGAGGGGGAGAGGGAGAGATAAAGAGAGGGTAAGAGAGAGAGGGAGATTAGAGGAAAGAGGGAGAGGGAGAGGGAGAGGGAGAGATAAAGAGAGGGTGAGAGAGAGAGATTAGAGGAGAGAGGGAGAGGGAGAGCGAGAGAGAGAGAGAGAGAGAGTGAGAGAAAGAGAAAGAAGGAGAGAGAGAGAGGAGGGAGGGGAAGGGAGGGTTAAAGAGAGCGAGTGAATGAGGGATTGCAAAGGAGAAGGAAACGGGAGGAAAAGGAAGAGGGAGACAAAGGGGGAGAGAGAGAGATAGTTGAAGGGAGGGAGAGAGAGAGAGATAGTTGAAGGGAGGGAGAGAGGAAGAGGGTCGAGGAAAAGAGGAAGAAAAAGGGAGAGAGGGAGAGAGTTTGAGGGAGAGATAGGAAGAGAGGGAGAGATAGGGAGAGAGGGAAAGAGTGAGAGGGAGAGTGTGTGTGTGAGAGAGAGAGAGAGAGGGAAGTTAGGAGAGGGAGAGAGAATGGGGGAGAGAGGGTAAGGGAGAGAGAGGTAGAGAGAAATAAGGATAGAGGAGGGAGGGAGGGGGGAATAGGGGGAAGGGAGAGAGGGAGGGAGAGGGAGAGGGTAAGAGAGAGAGATGGAGGGAAGGGGGAGATAGAGGGGTAGAGAAGGAGAAAGGGAGAGAGATTACGAGAGAGGGAGTGAGGGAGAGAATGGGAGAGAGAAAATGGTAGAAAGAGGAAAGAGGAGATATGGAATGGGATAGAGGGAGAGGTAAAGAGATTTAGAAAAGGAGAGATAGCGAAAGGGAGAGAGAGGGAGGGATAGAGGGAAAAAAGAGAGAGAGAGAGGTAGTGATAGAGGGAGAGAATGGGGAAGAGGGAGGGAGGGAAGGAGAGAGGAGGAAGGGAGAAAGGAGAGACAGAAATAATGAAAGGGGGAGGGAGGTAGAGGGAGATAGGGAGAGGGAGATATGGTGAGGTAGAAGAGAGGGCGATAGATAAAGGGATAAGGATGGGGGAAAGATGGAGAGAGAGAGAGGGATAGAAAGAGAGGGAGAGGGTGAGAAAGAGAGTGAGGGGATAGGGAGAGAGTGAGAGAGGGAGGGAGGGAGGGAGAAGGGAGAGAGGGAATGTGAAATAAGGATAGAGGGAGAGAGGGTGAGGGAGATAGTTAGGGAGATAAAGAGAGGGAGAGATGGAAGGAGAGAGAGAGGGAGAAAGAGAAGGAGAGAAGATGGAGGAATGGAGATGAGAGCGAGGGAGAGAGGAAGAGATTGAAAAGAGAGAGGGAGAAAGAGAAAGAGAGGGAGGGAGAGGGAGAGGAGAGAGAAAAAGACAAATAGAGGGAGAGTAGGAGGGAGAGGGAAAGAGAGAGTAGGACAAAGAGGGAGATTGAGAGAGAAAGATAAGAAGAGAGAGGAAGGCAAAAGAGAGGGAGAGAGGGAGGGAGGGACAGAAAAAGGGAGAGATAGATAAAGAGGAAGGGAGGGAGGGATAGAGAGGGGGTGAAAGGGAAGAAAAGAGAGGGAGGGAGGGAGAGCAAGAGAGAAGGAGAGAAAGAGAGGGAGAAAGTTTAACCCCCATAAAAAAAAAATCCTTAACCATAAAGCGACATGTATTAGAATATTTATATATATGCATATATTAAGTGTAACTATAATTATCATTACACCATGAGAAATTAATTCTTGAAAAATGAATGATTTATGTTAAATTAAATTTATTTTGCTTCAGATTGATGGTTTAATTATTAAAGAAATCAAATATTCAAAATCGGTGTTTTGAAGACTATATTCTATCCGAATTTTGTGTGATTTATTCAAGGACTTTAGAGTGATTTTTGGGTAAATCCTAAAGAATAAAAGTTGTTTATCTATGTTTCAACTCACTCCATGTAAATGTTCGTTATTTTTAGGCCTATTTATAAAGATTTATGGCCATTTTAGTACAGATCGCTCTAGAGGCATCACTCGCTGGAATATTTTTGGGGGAAGGAATTTCGAGTTTATGGTGAGGAATTTCCCAAAATTGTGAGAGGGAGGGATGTTTAGTTAATTGAACTAGATTATTTAGGGTGTCTAGTTAGTCTAAGAAATTATTTAGGACACATACCCTCCCTTAATTAATGAATTAAGGCCAGCTCACCCTAAACCCATCAAACCCGCCACTCTCTCTCTCTTAACTCACCAATTACTTTCCACTCTCCCAAATTAAATTAGGACATTTATCCACTTAATTAGTGCTAATATTTTAAGCATGTATATAAATAGAATAAGTGAAAATGGCAAGAAAATTTTTAGACATCCCATAGCTACGTAAAAGGGAGAGAAAACGGCAAGCAAAGAGAGAAGGAGGAAATGAAAAGAAAAAGAAAGAAGAAAGAAAAAAAGAAAGGGAAAGCCTAAAAAACCTTTAGGAAATTAAACAAAAGTTAGGTTCCATTTTCAGTTATTTTCTTTCTTAAGTTATTTTTTTTTTAGTGTTTATTTCATGGGTTTGTAATAATTTTGCAATGGGTTGCTATGGTTGTTCGTGTCGGTGTTAGGATTTGGTAAATTGTGATGGATCTATGTGTTTGTGTTTTGATGCAAAGTTTTTTGATGTGTTTAAATGTGTGGATGGTTTGGAAATAAAAAACAAAAGAAAAGGGTATGGACCGAATTCATTAGAGCTAAACTAGATTTGGTGGGCATGACTTGGAAAGGAAAGAAATACACTTCTAGAGTTGCCCTATGTTAAAACCATTCGACCAAGTAGGGAAAATTGCGAAAGAATGGATCTTTTGAGGAAATTAAGGGCCTAGAATATCATGGTAGCTCAATTAGGAATGGGTTAATAGTTTAGGATGGAAATAAATTCACTAGACATAAAAGGCAATCCATGGCCATCTTAAAAAAAAAAAAACCAATCGGCCCAACTAAAAGAAAAAAATAGTGTTTTTGACTTCATTAGGTAAAATTGAATATTTGATGGCTAAATTTGGTTTCCTTTTTGGACTTAAGGTTTAGATCTCCTTGGTAACCCTTCTAAGTATGGTTTGGAAAGTTATTGGTAAGTTAGTATAAAAAAGAATTGATCTAGAAATGAAAAAACAATTTCGTGCTCATTTGGGACCATTTGCTCTAGGAGAGAAAATAACTAACATTGAATCCTTTTTTGTAATTAGAGATCAAGAATTAAATGTGAACTCAAGTAGAGATCAATTATTATAAGACATATAAATGGAGTAATGGAAAAAGAGAATTCAAGAAAAACTGGGATTAAGACTTAGACCCATTATGAGTCAACATCGACTACTAAGATTAAAGGTTCGGATTTAACAAGAGTTTAGCTTAAGTATGTGATGCATAAATCCTTAGATTAACCAATCTTGTAAACTAAGTAACACACCAAAAATCCGAGCCTAGCCTTGCTAGGTACACGAGGAGGAAAACTCGTAAGCATGAAGTAGATTTATGCAATGAATTCTACCCACTAAGATGGATAGGTGGAATGGGAAATAGAGCTTGATTGGATATCATGTGCATCACCCTACTTACCGAGCTTTGGCTCACCCCGTTGTTGTTTTCATGTTATGATAGAACGGAGTCAAAGTAGTAAGGATGCTACCGGGTCCTCCAAAAATGCTCACGTGTGACATAAGTGTACCAAAATTTCTTTTGATTGTAATTTTTGGGGTTGGGGTGTCGATAAACATTTTGATGGTATTGTAAATAAATATTATAATTTCTTCCACTTTATTGCTAGTATTATGTAAATTTTCTTTTATGCGTTTCATTGTATGATAAGTCCTTCATGTATGAGCACATATCCGTTTGAGGTTAATTTGAAAATTGGTTGTGTCAACGTGACACACTCCTCACCTAGCCACTCCTATTTAGGTAATAGAGAGTGAACTAGGGTAGGGGCATCATAGAGAAAGAGGGAGAAAAGGATCTAGAGAGAGGTATAAGGAGAGGGGAGTAGGAGAAATAGGGGGAGAGAGAGAGAGAGCAAGGGAGAAAGGGTGAGGGAAAGAGAGAGGGAGAGAGAAGGAGGAGAGAGAGGACAAAGAGAAAGAGAGAGAGGAAGAGAGTAAGAGGGAGAAAGAGTGAGATGGAGAGAGAGAATCAGAAAAGGAGAGAATAAGGAGTTGAGAGAGGGATAGAGAAGGGAGAGTTAGAGATGGTGAGAGTATGGGAGAGGGCTAGAGGGAGAGAGATAGAGAGGGAGGGAGAGAGAGGGGTAGAGAGAGGTAGATGGAAGGAGGAGAGAGAAGGAGAGTGGAAGAGATAAGGAGAGAGAGAAAGGGAGAAAAGGAGAGAGAGGGGATAGAGGGAGAGAAAGAGGGAGAGAGGGGGAGAACAACGAAGATAGAGGGTGAGAAGAAGAGGAAAAGTGGGAGAGAGAGAGGGGGAGGGAGAGAAAGAATGGGAGAAATAGTAAGAGAGGGAGAGATGGACAAAGCACAAGAGAGGAAGGGAGAGAGCATATGAGAGAGAAAAAGGAGAGGGAGAGGGAATGAGAGAACAAGAGAGTGAAGGAAGGGAGAGAAAGGGAGAGAGAATGAGAGCAGGTAAGAAGGATTGAGAGGTAGAAAGGAAGGGAGAGAGATAATGAGAGAGAGAAAGAGGAGAGAAAGTTAGGTCAAGGGAGAGAGGTAGGGGAGGAAGGGAAGGAGCAGGAGAGAGAGGGAAGAGGGAGAGAGTTAGAATAGGAGAAAGAGAGAGGGACTGGAAGAGGGAGTATAGGAGAGGTAAAGATGAGGGGAGAGGAAGATAAGGATACAGGAATAGAGAGAGGGAGAAAAAAGGAGAGAGAGATGGAGAGGGAGAGTAGGAGGGATGGAGAGAGAGGGAGGGAGAGAGGGAAAATGAATAAGGAGAGGGAGAGGGCAGGTGGGAGAGAGAAGGAGAGGGAGAGTGAGAAAGAGAGAGGAAGTGAAGAATAGAAGGAGAGGGAGTGGGAGGGAGAGAGAGAGGAGGAAGAGAGAGGGTGAGGGAGAGAGGAGTGAGAGAAAGGGTCGGGGTGAGAGAGGGAGAAAGAGGCATGGAGAAAGGTAAGGAGAGAGGGAGAGAGAGGTAGGGAGAGAGAGAAGGATAGAGGAAGAGATAGAGAAATAGTGAGAGAGGGAGTGAAGGGTAAAAAGAGAGAGAGGTAGGGGTAAGAGAGTGAGAGGGGAGAGAGGGAGAGAGAAGGAAAGGGAAAGAGAGAGAAAGATAATAGGTGAGAGAGGTTGGGAGTGGGAGGGAGAAAAAAGAGAAAGTATGAGAAAGAGAGGAGGAAAGAAAAGAGAGAGAAAGAGGTTAGGAAGGAGAGAGAGAGGGAGAGAGAGGGAAAGGAGAGAGAGGTAGAAGCAAAAAGAGAGAGAGAGAGAGAGAGAGGGTAGAGATTGAGAGTGAGGGAGAAGGAGAGAGAGGGAGAGAGATAGGGAGAGAGGTAGGGATGGTAAGAAGAAAGGAGAGGGAGGATAAGAAGGGGAGAGAGAGTGATGAAGAGTGGGAGAGAGATAGAGAGGGAGAGGGGAAGAGGGAGATAGAGAGGGAAAGAGAGGGGGAGATAAAATTAAGGAAGGGCAAAGAAGAGTGAGGAAGAGAGGGAGAGAGAGATATTAGTAGGAGTCGGAGAGAGGGAGGGGAGAGAGAGTGAGGTAGAAAAGGGGATGGAGAGGGTTAAAGGGAGGGAGAGAGGGAGGGTGGGTGGGTGGGAGAGAGAGAAAAATGGAGGGAATGATAGAGGGAAAGAGAGAGAAAAGAGAGAGGGAGAGGGAGAGGGAGAGAGAAAGGGAGAGAGGGAAAGAGGGGGATAGAGGGATAGAGGGAGAGACAAAGAAAAGAGTGAGGGAGAGAGAGGGGGAGAGATTCATAGGGAGACAGAAAGGAAGAGTGAGGGAGAGGGAGAGAGATAAAGGGAGAGAGGTAGAGAGTGGGAGAGGGAGAGAGGGAGCGAGAGGGAGGGATGAAGGGAGAGAAAGAGGAAGAGAGGTAGAAAGAGGAGAGAAGGGGAAAAAGAGATAAGGAGAGATAAGGAGAGAGAGTGAGAGTGGGGGAGAGAGAGAGGGAGAGGGGGAGTATGAGAGAGTGAGAGGGAAAAAGGGAGAGGGAGGGAGTAGAAGAGAGTGAGAGAGAGGGAAAGAGGGAGAGAGAGCAAGAGAAAGAGAGTTATGGAGAGAAAAAAATAAATATATCAAAAGAGAGTTATAAGGGAGAGAGATAGAGAGAGAAAGAGGGAGGGAGAGAGGGATGAAGAGAGAGGGAGCAAGAGAAGGGGGAGAGATTGAGGGAGGGAAGAGGGAAAGGGAGAGAGAGAAAGAGAGAGGGGAAGGGGGAGAGAGGAAGAGAGGGAGAGGGGGGATAGAGAGAGTGATAGGAGAGAGAAAGAGGGAGAGGGAATGAGGAAGAGTATTAGAGAGAGAGGTGGAGAGAGTTAGGGAAAGAAAGGAAAGGAAAGGGGAAGAGAGAGAGGGAAGAGAGATAAATAATAGGAGGGCGGGAAGGGTAAAGGGAGGGAGGGAGAGAAGAAGAGAGATAGAGAGATGGAGAGGAAGGGAGAGGAAGAGAGAAAGAGTGAAGGAGAGAGAGTGAGGGAAAGAGGGAGAGAAAGAGGGAAATAGCAAAGAAGATGGAAAAGATAAAATAGACAGAGAGAGGGAGAGAGCATCAAAGAAGAGGAGAGAGAAGGAGGGGAAGAGAGTGTGGTAGAGGGAGAGAGATGGAGGTAGAGTGGGAGAGGGGGAAAGGAAAGAGAGTGGAGGGAGAGAGAGGGGAGAGAAAGTCGGATAGAGAAAAAGAAGAGGGAAAAAAGAGAGAGGGAGAGAGATGGTTGAGGGAGGGAGAGAGTTATAGTAGAAAAGGAAAGGAAAAGGGATAGATGGAAAGAGATAGAGAGAGAAGAAGAGAGAGGGAGAGGAGGGGGAGGGAAAGGGGGAGAACGAGAGAGCAAGGGAGAGGGAGAGGGGGAGGAAAGAGAAAGGGAGAGAGGGAGAGGGAGTGGGAGGGATAGGGAGGGAGAGATTAGGGAGGGAGGGAGAGAGGGAGGGTGTGAGGTTGGAATTGAGGGAGAGTGAGGAGAGGGAGAGAGAGAAAAGGGAGGAGGAGAGAGAGGGAGAGGAAGGACGGGGTGAGGTAGAAAGAGAGAGGGATAAAGAGAGAAAGAGAAGGAAAATAAGGGCAAGAAGGAGAGAGAAGGAGAGGGGAAGTGAGAGAGAGAAGGAGAGGGATGAAGGGATAGAAAAGGGAAAAAAGAGGGATAGATAGAGAGGGAGAGAGACAAAAAGTGTGAGAGAGAGAAAGAGAGGAAAAGAGGGAGAGAGTTAGAGAGGGAGAGGGAGGGAGAGGATGTGAGAGGGAAAGGAGAGAGGGAGAAGGAGAGGGAGAGAAAGGTAAAGATGGAGAGGAAGAGGGAGAGATGTGATGGAAGAGGTAGAGCAAGGGAGAGAAAGGGAGAGGAAGGGAAAGGGAGAGAGGGAGGGGAGAGTGAGAGATAGTGAGAGAAAGGAAGGGAGAGAAGGATAAGAATAGATAAGGAGAGAGGGGCGAAGGAGATAGAGAGGAGAGAGAGATAAAAAGCAAGAGAAAAAGAGTGAGAGGGGAGAGAGGGAAAGACAGGAAAAGGGATGAGAGAGAAAGAGGGAAGGGAGAGAGAGAAGGGAGATAGAGGGAAGGGAGGGAGGGAAAGAAGGAGAGAGAGGGAGGGAGAGAGTAGGAGAGGGAGAGATAGAGGGAGAGAGGGAAAGAGATAGGAGGAGAGAGAGGGAGAGAGTAAGAGAGAGGGAGAAAGAGAGGGGTAGGTGGTGAGGGAGACGAAGGGAGAGAGAGGGAGGAAGAAAGGGATAAGGAGAGAAAGGGAGAGAAGAGGAGTGAGAGAGGGGAGAGAGAGATGGATAAAGAGAGGGAGAGAGTGGGAGAGAGATAGAAGAGAGGGATAAAGAATGGGAGGGATAGATAGGGGAGAGAAAGAGAGACAGAGTGAGAGAGTGAGGGAGTGTAGGGATAAAGAGGGAGAAAGAGAGAGTGGGGGGAGAGAGAAAGGGTGAGAGAAAGGGAGAGAGGAAGAGAAAGAGAGAGAGAGTAGAGGAAAGTTGAGGTGAGAGAGATAAGAAGAGAGGAAGAGTGAATGAGAGAGAGTGAGGGAAAGAGGAAAAGAAAGAGGGAGAGAGCAAAAAAGAGGGAGAAAGAGATAGGGAGAAGGAAAGAGAGACATGGAAAGAGAGAGGGAGAGAGAGTAGAAGAGGAGGAGAGAGAGGGAGAGGGAGACAGGTGTGGTAAAAAAAGAGAGATGGAGGTAGAGTGAGAGAGGAAGGGAGAGAGGGAGGGAGAGAGGTGGACAGAGAGAGAAAGGGAGGGAGGGAGAGAGATATAGTAGAATAGAAAAGGAAAGAGGGTAGAGGGAAAGGAGAAAGAGGGCATACGAGAGAGAGGGAGAGGGAGATGGACAGAAAGAGAGAGATGGAGAAGAGGAGAGAGAGGGAGAGGGAAGGAAGAGGGAGAGGGAGGGAAATATAGAGAGCAAAGGATAGGGAGTGAGGGAGGAAAAGAGGAGGGAGAGAAGGTGAGGGAGAGAGGGATAGAGTGGGAGAATTGGGGAGAGAATGAGGGAGGGAAGGAGGGAGGGAGGGAGAGTGTGAGGGTGAAGGGAGGGGGTGAGAGAGAGGGAGAGTGGAAGAGAGATAGAGAAAGGGAGATAAGGATAGTGAGTGCGAGGGATAGACAGGGAGTGAACAAGAGATATTGGGATAGAGTGAGGGAGAGGGAGTGTAGAGAGGGAGAGGGTGAGAAAGTGGAAGGGAGGGAGAGAGAATGGGTGAGAGAGAGGGGGAGAGAGGAAAAGAAAGGGAGAGAGTGGGGGAAAGTGGGAAAGAAAGAGGGAGAGAGGAAGAGAAAGGGAGAGAGAGTAGGGAAAAGTGGGAGAGAGACAAGAGAGTTAGAAGGAGATGGACAGAGAGGGACAAAGAGAGATAAAGAGAGAGGGAGGAGGGAGAACAAGAGGTAGAGAGAGGAGAGAGAGGAGAGAGAGGCAAGGAGAGTGAAAGGGAAATAAAGAGAGAGGGAGGGAGGAAGGGAGAGTGGGAGAGAGGGAGAGGGAAAGATATTTAAAGAAGGGAGAGAGAGGGAGAGGGGGAGGGAAGAAGGGAGATAGAGAGCGAGAGAGATAGGGAAAAAAAGAGAGATGGGGAGAAAAGGGAGAAGGAGAGAGAGAGAGCTAGGGAGAGAGAGGTAGAGAGTAAAGAAAAGGGGAGAGAGAGGGGGGAGGGAGAGATAGATAGAGAGTAAGGGAGAGGGAGAGAGAGAATAAGAGATAAAGAGAGATGGAGGAGTGAGGAAGAGGGATAGAGAGGGATAGAAAGGGGGAGGAAGGGAAAAAGGGAGGGAAGGAGAGGGAGAGAGAGAGGGAGAGAGATAGCAAGAAAGAGGGAGGAAGGGATAGAGGAAGAGGGTAAGAAAAAGTGAAAAGGGAGAGGAGAGAGAGAGATGGAGAGAGAGGGAAAGAAGGAATGAGAGTGAGAGGGAGGGGGAGGGAGAGAGTGAGAGGCGGGAGAGATAGAAAGAGGGAGAGGGTGAGAGTGTGTGAGAGAGGGAGAGTGTGTGAGAGAGAGGGAGGGAGCGGGAGGGAGAGAGCGAGGAGAGGGAGATGAGAATGGGAGAGAGAGGGTGGGAGATTGGGAGAAAGAGAGGGAGAAAGAGGGGGAGATAGAGAAAGAGAGAGGGAGGGAGAGAAAGAGAAGGAGGGAAGGAAGGAGGGAGAGAGGGGGAGAGAAAGATGAGGGTGGGTGAGGGAGAGAGGGGAGAGAAAGATGAGGGTGGGTGAGGGAGAGAGAGGTAGATTATGAAATGGAGAGTGAGGGAGATAGGCAAATGAAGAGAGTGTGATAGAGTGGGAGAGATTAAGAGAGGGAGGACGATTGAGAGAGGGAGAAAGATAAAGATAAAGAGGGAAGGTGTAACACCCCCAGCTCCCTTACCAATTTCCTAAGAGGTGTGGCTAGGTTCGTTACATTGTTAAGACTAAAATCCCAACTCACTTCCATAATACATAACCATGGAGTACGTACAATACAATTTACATACCATTAATAAATATAGTTACAGGAAATTATAAAATGTCTAAGATGCCCTTTATCAACTAATAGCCACCGTACTCCCTAATTTACATTCAAAAGAGAATCCTATATTTTTAGCGAACACATGAGCCTCTTTTAGTGAGAACCAATAGCATCCTCGACCGACTTATCTTTGCCCTTACTCGTTACACCACACATGTATAAAAACTAGATGAGCCAAAGCTCGGTAAGTAGGGTGATGCACATGATATGCAATTCTTTCCTATTACTCGCGTTTTCTTATCAATTTTAGTTTACGTACGCTAGGTATTAGCAAGTTGGCTCTATTTTCATCTCTCGGTGATTACCGAATCACCTATCGTTAACAATGAAATTATACCTCATTGTAGCACATGGTTAGCGAGATTATCCATCACCTAACAATGTAATCAATTAATAGAGCATGCACACGACTTCATTACTAACACCCATTTACTCTAGTTTAGTTACCAAAACCTCATCAATTCTCAATCAAATGTTCTTTCTCAATTCAATCCACCCCCAAATGCATATGATGCATATGATGTTTTAATTATCACACTCATGCAATCATGGTTACCAAACCCTATATTGTCAACCCATTCTTGGAATTCAATCCATGTATAAGACTTGATATATAGTTCATATTGGTTACATAATATCCATCCAAAGAACAATTATCACCAATTTGTACTCGATCTAAACTTTAGTTCGTATGTAAGTACCTTCCCTTCATGTAATTAGTAAGTCTTATCATAAAATTTGACCTACACTTAGCTTACATAGATGTGAGCCATACGATCCAATTTAAATCGCATCTAAGGTGAATTTTTCTCTTAGCCCATATTTTGGCATGGATGGTCGAATTTAGCTTCTAACTAGTCTAAGCTAAAATTTCAATTTTCCTTGAATTCTAACCTTTCTACACTTCAATTTATATATACTTAGGTCTAATTGAAACATTAATTATCTATCCGGATGAGTGGAACTCAAATCCCAAAAATTAGGATTTAGGCCGAATGGTTCCCAAAACATGGCAAGGAATTTTCTTTCATTACAATGGAGTTTTGTTTCATCCTAAAGTATATCTAGGTGAGTGAGAATTAAGTCCTAGGTTCCTAATTACATAAAAAGGTCCAATCTTTCCCTTTTTGACATTTAGGCCGAATGGGTTTCCTAAAACATGCCCTAGAAACTCATTCCTTCCAAGCCCATCTCAACCATAGTTTAATCTAATCAAATTTTGATCCAAGCCCCTTTGTTTATACCAACCCTATCAACACATGCTTGGACATACACAAAGCTTTATAGGCTTCAACAATTCATTACATACATAAGTCCAACAAGTAGATCCACATCAAACCATTAACACATCATACCAACACAAGCAACTCATAACAACATAACCAATGTCTCAAGTTACTCACATAAATTAAATACATAAAAACAACATTGGAGAAAATCTCTTAGTCTTTTCTTCTCCTTTCTTCTTTCTTTCTTTCCTCTTTTTCTTTTTTGTTTTTCTCTCTCTCAATTCGGTTTTCTCTTAATTTTTGTGAGCTAAAATTTCCAAAGTGTGGCCAGCCATTAGGTCTCTCTTATATATATATTTCCAACTTTCATCCTTCATTAAATACAATAACAAGTGTCCTAAACTAAGTTGATAAGGTGTAAAGTGATGGGAGATAATAGAAAGCTAGGTGGCGAGGTTTGGAAGTCAAAGGGATGAGGTGTCCTTCAAATGGAAGAATGAAGAAGCTTAGGTGTCAAGTTAAATTGTAAGGATGGTTATGAACTTAAACATGATCGTAAGGGTATTTTAAGCCAAGAATTTCAGCATTCCCCCAAACTTTCAGCCCTCTCCATTTATTTAGATAATTTTTTCATTTCATGGCATATTCTTGATAAGTGTTAAAGGAAATAAATAACTAGTTAACTTACCTAAAATTTACGCCCTTGAAATCTTACATTAACACCAAAGTCTTTCTATAACCACCATATATATTCAGACCATAAAAAAAAAATAAACATGTCACATAGATCACACCCATCCTTAGTATATATATCTATGAATATTTTGGTACATATATTTTTATGATCAAGAATTTTCACAGGGGTTACAAAAGGATGTAGGGAGAGAGAGATGAAAGGAAGATAGAGAGTGGGGGAGAGAGAAATAGAGAGAGAGAGGGAGATGGAAGAGAATAAGAGAGATTGAGAGAAAGAGAGGGTGGGTGAGAGAGGGAGAGAGAGTGTGGGAGGGAGAGAGGGCGGGGATAAGAGATAGAGGGAGAGAGAGAAAAGAAGGAGAGGTAGATGGTGGGAAATAAAGAGGGGAATAGAGAGGGAGAGTGGAAAGGAGATTAGGGGAGAGGGAGAGAGAGTAGGGGAGAGATAAGAGGAGATGGAGAAAGGGAAAGAGAGGGAAAAGGGGAGAAGGAGAGTGAACAAGAGGGAGGTAAAGATGAAGAAAGGGAGAAAGAACAAGGGAAAGAGGAAGAGAGAGAGAGTGAGAGAGTTAGAGGGAGTGAGATAAAGAAGGAAGAAGAGAGTGAGGTGAGAGAGAGTGAAAGGGTGAGAGGGAGGGAGAGAGGGAGGGAGGGGGAGAGGAATGAAAGATCGGAGATAGGGAGAGAGAGGGAAAGAGAGAAAAGGAAAGGGGGAGAGAGAGGGGGAGGGAGAGGTGAAGGGGAGAGAACGATACGAGAGATAGAGAGAGGGAGGAGAGAAAAAGGGAGAGAGAGGAGGTGGAGGGGGAGAGAGAGAGGGAGAGAGAAAGAGAGGGATATAGTGAGAGGTATAGAGGAGATAGATAGAGGGGGAAAGAGAGAGATAGATAGAGAATGAGAGAAGTGTATGTGTGTATAGGAGAGATTGAGAGAGAGGGAGTGATAGAGGGAGATAGAGAGGGAGAGAGGGAGGCAAGGAGGGAGAAAGAGAGGTAGAGGTAGAAAAGGAGAGAGTGGGAGAGAGGGAAAGAGAGAGAGAGGTAGGGAGAGAGAAAGGGAGAGAGAGGGAGAGCATAGAGAGAGAAGGGTAGGAAGGGGAGATAGATAGAGATGAAGGGAAGGAGATAGTGAAAGGGATAATGAGGGAGATAGGGAGAGGGAGAGAGAGTGAGAGAGTGGGAGAGAGAGAGGGAAGGAGGGAGAGTAAGAGAGTAGTTGGAGAGGAGGGAGGGAGGAGGAGAGAATGGGAGAGGGATAACGAAGAGAAGGAGATTGCAAGAGGGAGTGTAAAAAATGGAGGGAAGGAGAAGAAGTGAGGAGGGGAGAAAAAGGAGAGAGAGAGGGAGAGATGAACAGAGAGAAAGGGAGAGAGAGGGAGAGATAGAGGGGAAAGTAGGGGAGAGAAGGAGATGGAGAGGGGAAAAAAGGAGATAGTTAATGGGAAAGAAAGCGAGATAGAGGGAGGGAGAGAGAGTGAGAGAGTGGACGGGAAAAGCAAATAGGAGAGATAGGGGTATAGAGGGCAAGATAGGGAGAGATGGGGGAGAGAGGGAGAGGGAGTGATAGGGATGGAGAGAGAGGGGGAGAGGGAGGGAGAAGTAGAAAGGGTGGGAGAGGAAGGTAGAGTGGGAAAGGAGAGAGAGGGAGAGAGGAACTAAGGGAGAGAAGGAGAGGGTAGGAGATGGAGGGAGAGAAAGAAAGAGAGAGATAGATGAAGAGAAAGAAAGGGAGATGGAGAGAGACAAAGGGAGGAAGGGATATGTAGAGAGAGTAAGGGAGAGAAAGATATTAAGAGTGAGATGGTCGGATGGAGTAAAAGAGAAAGAGGTAAAGGAGGAGTGGGAGAGAGAGGAAAATAGAAGAAGAGTGGGAAAGAGAGGGAGAGGGAGAGAAAAGAATAGAGGGAGGGAGGGAGAATGGAAGAGAGGGAGAGAGAGAGAGAAACATAGAAGGTGAGAGAAGGAGGGAGGATATAGAGGGAGGGTGGAGGGAGACAGGGGAAGAGTGGACGGAGAGAGAGGGAGAGAGGGAAGGAGATATAAAGAGAGAGGTAGAGTGGGAGAGTGAGAGAGAGAGAAAGAGGGGGTTTAAGATAGGGAGGGACGGGGAGAGGGGAAGGAAGGGAGATAGTGAGAGGGAGTATACAGGAGATCGAGAGGGAGAGAGAGCAACAAAGTGTGAAAGGGAGAGAGGGAGGGAAAGAGACAGGTAGAGAATAATAGAGAGATAGAAGGAGAGAGAGAGGGTGGGAGTGGGAGAGAAAGGGAGAGGGTCGGTGAGCAAAAGAGTGCGAGAGTGAAAGAGAAAGGGAGAGAAGGGAGAGAGTAAGGGAGTTGTAGAGGGAGAGAGGGGGAGAGAGGGAAGTGAATAAGGAAAAGGGAGGGAGGGAGAGAGAGGGAGATGAGGGAGGGAGCAAAAAAAGGAAGAGAGATTGAGGGAGAGGGAGATAAAAGAAAAGGGAAAAGAGAGCGAGAGAGAGAAAGAGATAGATAAAAAAGAGAGAGAGGGAGATAGAGAGATAGGGGAAAGGAGAGGGTGAGGGAGAGGAGGGAGAGAGGGGGAGGGAGTGGGAGAGAAGGAGAGAGAGGGGGAGGGAGTGGAGAGAGGAAAAGAGAAAAAGCGAGGCGTGGGAGGGGGAGAGAGAGAGGTGAGAGGAAGAGGGAGAGTGATGGAGATAAAGAGAGGGAGAGAGAGCGAGATAGTAGGAAGGATTGAGAGAGAGGGAGAGAGTGATATGGGGAGAGAGAGACAGGGAAGGAGAGAGGGGGATAGAGAGGGAAGGAAGGGGCAGAGAGGAAGAAAAAGAGAGAGAAATGGTGGGAGGGATAGAGGTAAAAAGGGAGAAAGGAAGAAATTGAGATTGTGAGAGGTAGTGTGCACCCCTCCTCGGCTCACTAGCTAATTACTCAAAAAGGATCGGCTAGCAAGGAGCGTCTCACACTAACATGACCAACTCCCGACTTAACCCCAACATGTATATGCTCATACATTAAGCACTTATCATATAACAAAATGCATACAAGATAATTTACATAATATTAACAAATACCGCAAAAGAAATTACAAAATTTATTTATAATACCATTAGAATATTTATCGATACCCCAACCCTAAAAATTACAATCAAAAGGAATTTCGATACACTTGTGTCACAAGTAAGCCTTTTGGAGGACCCGTAGCATCCTTACTACTTTGACTCTTTCCCGCCATAAGATGAAAATAACAATGCCATGAGCCGAAGCTTAGTAAGTAGGGTGATTCATGTGTATGCAATGAAGTTTTATTTCCCATTCTATCCATCGATTTTAATCCGAGTACCCTATGTATTAACAAGATCATGTGCTATATCTCTCAGTGATCGTGTTATCACCTACTACTCTATTAGCCTTTAAGTGATCCAATTATCACCTATTGCTCACAACGGAATTATCCCTCATTATAGCATATAGTTAGCAAAATTATCCCTCGCTTAACGATGTTAGTAATAGAGCACGTATATGGTTTCATGTTGTTACCCATTTCATTCAATTTGGTTACCAAACCACATTATCTTATGACTCAATGATTTTTCTCGATTTCATACCACCCCCGAATGCACGTGATGCACATGATATTATGTTTAACATATTCAACTAATTATGCTATCAACCTTTTCTTCTCCGACCATTCTCGTGCCTCGATGCATAATCGGGACTTCACGAGTGTTTTATATTACATTTGAAGTATTCAAAATGAGAATACAAATTCCTTTCCTTGGTATTATTCATTTCATAAATCTACTTCGTACTTATGATTTTTCCTTCTTGTGTACCTAGCAAGTCTAGGCTTAGATTTCCAGTGTATTACTTTGTTTACAAGATCGATTAATCCTAAGAATTTAGTGTGACATACTTAAGTTGAACTCTTGTTTAATCCGAACCTTTAATCTTAGTATTCGAAGTTGACTCATAATGGGTCTAAGTCTTAATTCTTGTTTTTCTTGAGTTCTCTTTTTCCTTTACTTCATTTATATATATTATAGTACATCTAATCTTTACGCATGAGGTTGGAATAGGATTCCTTTTCCAACCCTAGTTTTGGTATTCATGATCGAATTTAACTCTTTAATGGGCCTAGGTCTCTTTTTGGTTTTTCCTTGGGTTCTCACTCATAAGAGATAGAGGGAGGGAGAGAAAAGGAGTGAAATAGAGAGAGGGAGAGGTAAAGATGAGAGAAGAAGAGAAAAGGAGGGAGAGAGAGAGAGGAGGAGAGGGAGATTGAAAGGGAGGTAGAGAGATGGAGGGAGAAAAAAGAGAGAGAGAATAGGGAAGAGAGGGAGTAGGAGGGAAATGGGGAGATAGTGATGGAGAGGGAGCTAAAAGGGGGAGAGAGAAAGAGAGGGATAGAGGAAGAGGGAGATAGTAAGATATAATGTGAGGGAGATGAAGAGAGGGAGAGAGAATGAGGGAGTAGGATAGAAAGAGGGGAAAGAAAGGGAGATTATAAGAGAGAGGGAGGAGAGAAGGCAAAGGAACGAGAGGGAAATGGAGGGAGGGTAAGAGAGAGAGAGGGTAGGAGAGAGGAACGGACGGGGAAGAGAGAGGGGGAGATGGGAGAGAGGGAAATAGAGAGGTATAGAGAGGTAAAGAGAGAGATATGGAGAGACAGAGGGTAGGAAGGGAGAGAGAGGGAGAGGGGAGAGAGATTGAGGGAGACATGGAAGGGGAGAGGGAGAGGGAAGAGATAGAGCGAAGAGAGAGGAGAGAGAAGGAAGGAGAGGGAGAGAGAGAGGGAGGTAGAGAATGAGAGTATGGGAGAGAGAGGGAGAGAATGGGTGAGAGTGAGGGAGAGAAAAGGATAGAGGGTGGGAGAGAGGGAGAGAGAGGGAGAGGAAGGGAAAGAGGGAGTAAGAGATAGGGAGAATGAGAGAGAGAGATAGAGAGAGGAAGAAAGGGAGAGGAGGAAAAGGCGAGAGAGTAGGAGAGAGGGAGTGGGAGGGAGAGTGGAAGAGAGGGAAAGGGAGAGGGAGGGAGACAAGGGGAAAGTAAGGGAGGGAAAGAAAAAGAGAGGGGGTAGAGAAGATAAGAAAGAAGAAAGGTAGATAGAAAGAGAGGGAGAGGGAGATAGTGAGCTAGCTAGTAGGAGAGGGAGGGAGGGCGGGGTGAGAGAGGAAGAGAGCAAGAGGGGGAGAGAGAGGGAGAGAAAGAGATAGAGGGAGGAGGAGAGGGAGAGAGGGGGTGAGGAGAGAGAGAGAAGGGAGGGTGAGAGAGGGAGGAAAAGGGAGAGTGGGGTGGTAGAGAGGGAGAGGAAGAAAGAGAAAGAGGTAGAGGGGAGAGAAAGAGCTAAAATGGAAGAGAGAAAGGGAGAGGGAGAAAGAGAGAGGGAGAAAGAGATATAGAAGGAGAAGGCAAGGGAGGAAAAGGGAAAGGGAGAGGGGGAGAGAATGTGAGAGAGAGTAAGGATAGAGAGAGGGAGAGAAATATGGGAGAGTGATAGGGAAAGGGGGAAGAGAGAGGTAGAGGGAGATAGGAAGTGAAAAGAAGAGAGAGTGAGAGGGAGAAAAAGAGAGGGTAAAAGGGGAAAGGATGGGGAAAGAGTGACGGAGAGAGAGAGGGAGGGAGGGTGAAGGAAAAAGAAAGAGAAGGGAAGGATAGAGAGAGAGGGAGGGAGAGGGAGAGAGAAGAAGCAAGAGAGAGGGAGAGTGAGAGAAAGGGAGAGAGGAAAAGAGGGAGAGGGAAGAGAGGAGGAGAGAAATGAGAGAGAGAGAGGGAGAGGCAGCAAAAGAGAGGGTAAGATGGCTAGAGAGCGAGGGAGAGAGAGATAGAGAGAGTGAGGGAGGGAAAGAGGGAGAAAGAAAGAGAAAGAGAAGGGAAGGAGAGAGAACGAAGGGAGGGAGAGAGTGGAGGTGAAAGAAAGTGATTGAGAGAGGGGGAGAGAGAGGAAAAGAGAGAGAGTGAGAGAGAGATAGGAGAGAAAGAGAGAGATAGAGAGGGAGCAAGAGGGAAGGAGATAAAGAGAGGGAGAGAGATAGGAGGGGGAGATGAAGAGAGAGGGAGGTAAAGAGAAAATGAGAGGAAGGGAGAGAAAGATAAAAAGAGGGAGAGAGAGATAGAGAGAGTGAGAGGATAAGGAGGGTGTGATGAAGGGCGAGAGGGAGAGGAAAAGGGAGAGAGAAAAAGATAAAAGGAAAGGAGAGAGAGAAGGAGAGAGAAAGGAGGAGAGAGAGATAAATGGACGGAGAGAGAGTTAGTGAAAGGGAAAGAGATGGAGATAAAAGGAGAGAGAGGGAGGGAGGTAGGGAGAGAGAGGGAAGGAGAGTGAGGGCGAGAGAGAGGAGGGAGGGAGGTAGAGAGAGAGTAATGAATAGGAGAGGTGGAGAGAGAGAAAAAGAGAGGGAGAGAAGGGGAGAGAGCGGGTGGATGGAGAGAGGTAGGCAAAGAGGTGGAGGAAAAGGGAGAAAGGGAGGCACATAAAGAGGTAGAACCGAGAGGGAGAGAGGAAAGAGGGTGAGAGAGAGAGGTGGAGATAGAGAGAGGGAGAGGGAGAGAGAGGGAGGGGGAGGAAGTGAGAGGGAGGGAGGGAGAAAGGGGGAGAGAGAGAGGGAAGCAGATAGAGAGAGGAAGAAAGGGAGGGAATGGGAAAGAAATTAGGGGAAAGATAGAGGAAAAGAGATTATGAGAGTGGGAGAGGGAGAGAGAGAGAGAGAGGGAAAGAGGGATAGGGAGGGAGGGCGGGGAGAGCGATAGGGATAGAGAGATGAGGAGAGAGATACAGAGGGAAAGATATTATAGGAGATAGATTGGGAGAGAGAGTATGAGATAGAGAGGGAGAGGGAAAGAGAGAGGAAGAGATGGAGAGAGAGGGAAGGAGTGAGAGAGAGTGAGAGAGAGAAGGACAGAGGGAGAGAGATGGAGAGGATGAAGAGAGGGAAAGAAATGGAGTGAGAAATGCAAAGGAGGGAGAGAGAGGAAAAGAGAGGGTGAGAGAGGGAGAAGGACACAGAGAGAGAGTGAGAGTGAGAAAGGCGGGGAGGGAGAGAGGAACAAGGATAGAGCGATAGGGAAAGAGAGATAGAGAGAAAGAAAGAATAGGGGTGAGATAGGGAGAGAGAATGAGTTAGATAGAAAGGGAGAGAGAGAGTAAGAGAGGAAGAGAGACGGAGAGGGACATAGGGAGAGGGAGGGAGAGAGAGAAAAAGGGAGGGAGTGAGAGAGATAGAGAGAGGGAGGGAATGAGAAAGAGTCGACGAGAGAAGGATAGAGGGAGAGGGATGGAAAAAAGGATAAAGAGAGAGAAAGAGATAGAGTAAGAAAAGTAGAGAGAGGATAGAGTGATATAGAGAGAAAGAAGAAGAGAGTTAGAAAAGAAGAGAGAGAGGGTGAGAGAGGGAGAAGGATATAGTGAGAGTGGGAGGGAGGGAGAGGGAGAGAGGGAGGGATAATGGGGGAGAGAGGGAAAAGTTAGGGTGAAAGGGACAAAGAGAGAGGTAGATATAGAGAGGTTTATAGAGTGGTAGAGAGAGAGGGAGAGGAAGATAGAGGGATGATTGTGAAAGGGAGGTGGAAAGATATAGAGAGATGAAGGGAAAGATAAAAGGAGAGAGGGAGAGAAAGAGGAAGAAAGAGAAGGAGAGAGAGAGGGAGAGAGGGAGGGAGAGAGGGAGAGAGAGGGAATGAGAGAGGGAGATAGTGAAGAAGAGAGAAGGGAGAAAGAGAAGGAGATCGAGTGATTAGGGGAGAGAGGGAGAGGGGAGAGAGAAGGAGATCAAGTGATTAGGGGAGAGAGAGGGAGAGGGTGAAGGAGAAAGTGAGGTAGAAAGAGAGGGAGAGAGAAAAAGAGTGGGAAAGGGAGGGAAAGAGAGAAGGGGAGAGAGTGAGAGAGAGAGAGAGAATTAGTGTGGGAGCAAGAGGCGGAGGAAGAGCATAAAAATTTTAAGAGAGGGGATAGATAGAGGGGGAGAGAGAGAAAGGACGGGAGAGAGGAAGAGAGGCAGAGGGAAAGGGAGGGAGAGGGAATTAGAGGGATAAAGAGAGAGAGAGAGAGAGAGAGATTGAGAGAGAGTGGGGAAGAGAGAGATATGTATAGAGGGAGGGAGATGGAGATGGAGAGAGGGAATGAGAGATGAAGAGAGAGGGAGGGAGAGGGAGTTGGTGTGAGAGAAAAAGGCAGAGAGAGAGAGGGAGGGAGATGAGAGGAGGGGGAGAGAGATGGATAGGAAAGAGAGAAAGATAGAAGGGGAGAGAGGGGGAGAGAGAGGAAGAGAGAGGGAGAGAGTGAGGAGAGAAAAGAGAGCGAGAGAAGGTAGAGAGAGGGAGAGATAAAGAGGGAGAGAACAAGTGGAATATGGAGAGATGGTCGGATAGGAAGGGAGAAGGAGAGGGAGGAGAGAGGGGGACGGGGGGACAGGGATAGAGTGGGAGGGAGGGAGATTGAAAGGGAGAAAGGGGAGAGAAAGGGAATGAGAAAGAGGAGAGAGAGGGAAAGAAAGGGAGAGAGGAGGAAGAAAAGGAGGGAGAGGGGAGAGAGAAGGAGAAAGGGTGGGAAAGAGAGAGAGAAAGAGGGAGAGGGAAAGAGAAGGAAGGAAGGAGATAGAGAGGGAGAGAGGGTAGAGAAATACGAGAGAAAGGGAGAAGGGAAGAGAGAGAGAGAGGAAGACGAAGGGAGGGAGAGAATGGGAGGGAAAGAGAGGATGTTAGAGGGATGGAGAGAGAGATAGAGATATGTAAAGAAAGAGGGAGAGGGAGATGGAGAGAGGGAATGGGAGAGGGAGAGATAGGGAGGGAGGAAGAGAGAGAGAAGGGAAGGGAGATAGGAGAGAAAGGGGTAGAGAAAGAGAAAGGGAGAGAGAGAGGAAGTTGGAGGGATGGAGAGAGAGATTAAAAGATAGGGGGAGATAGAGATATATGAAGAGAGAGGGAGAGGGAGAGGGATATGGAGGGAGAGGGAGGGAGAGGGAGTTGGAGTGAGAGAAAGAGAAAGGGAGAGAGAGAGGAAGTTGGAGGGATGGAGAGAGAGATTAAAAGATAGGGGGAGATAGAGATATATGAAGAGAGAGGGAGAGGGAGATGGAGGGAGAGGGAGGGAGATGGAGGGAGAGGGAGGGAGATGGAGTTGGAGTGAGAGAAAGAGGGAGAGAGAATGAGAGAGAGAAAGGAAGGGTGAGAGAAGGAGAAAGAGGAGGGAAAGAGAGGGAGAAAGGGATAAAGTGGGTGTGAGAGCAAATAGGAGGGAGAGAGAATAAGAGAGAGAAAGGAAGGGTGAGAGAAGGAGAAAGAGGAGGGAAATAGAAGGAGAAAGGGATAAAGTGGGTGTGAGAGAAAAGGTGAGGGAGAGAGAAGGAGAAAGAGGGAGGGAGAGAGATGAAAAGTAGATGGGGAGAGAGAGGGAGGGAGCTAGAGAGAGGCGGGGAGGGAAAGAGATATGGAGAGAGTAAAGGGAGAGAGAGATAGAAAGAAATGGGAGAGAGAAAAAGAGAGAGGAAGATAGAGAGAGGAAGAGGGAACAAGAGAGGGAGAGAGAGGAAGGAGGAAGAGAGAGAGAGAGAGAAGAGAGAGGGAGGGAGCAATAGAGAGGGAGAGGAAAAAGTGAGAGGGCAAGAGGAGGGAGAGAGGGAGGGAGGGAGGGAGGGAGAGAGAGAGTGATGAGAGGAAGTGAGGGAGAGGGAGAGAGAGAAGTAGGGAGTGAGGAAATGAAAAAGTAGCATGTCTTTTTCTTTTAAACAGATGAACTTAAGGAAACTAGTTTAATGATTGTCAAACCAAGAGGTCTTCCTTGCATTAGAAAAGGACAAGTTAATTTTTCTTGCAGTACTAAAACCGGATAGCATTGAATATGTAAAAAGTCACCGATAGTCTACATCACCATGACTCTAAATATAAAATTTTACATATGAAAGACATTGTGTAATACTCGATACCGAGCCTATTTTCCCTCTCTCTCTCCCCTTCTCTCCCTCTCTCGTCCCTTTCTCTCCATTTTCTCCTTCTCTCTCCCTCTCTTTTCTAGCTCGCTAAACTCTCTCTCTCTCCCTCTCTCTATCCATCCCCCTTTCCCTCTCTCTTCCTCTCCCTCTCTCTCTCCATCTATTTATCTCTTACTCTCTCCATCTCTCTCTCCATCTCTACCTTTCTCTCTCCCCTTTCTCTCACAATCGCTCTCTCCCCCTACATCTCCCTCTCCCTCCCTCTTTCTCCCTCCTTCTTTTCCTACCTCTTTCCCTCTATACCTCTCTCTCTCCCTCTTTCATTAACCCTCATGAAAATTCTTGATCATATAAAAATACGTACTCGAAATATTCATATATCTCTATATTAAGTGTGGGTGTGACATTTTGATATTTTATAGTGTTAATATATTTGGTGTTTAAGTGAGTATTTATGTGAATAAATTTTGGGTAACTTACTTAGTTAGCAATTATTTTCCTTAACACTTCTTTAGAGTATGCTATGTAAGTGAAAAAAAATTTAAATTACCTAAACATTAGGAGAATGCAAAATTTTAGGGAAATGTTGAATTTCTTGAACCAAATTCCTCTAGAATTACTTTTATTCTCATTACCCATCTTTTAGTTGCAAATTGGCACCTAAGCTTCCAAACTTTTCCCATTACTTTACACCTCACCTCCTTTGACTTTTAAACCCGGCACCTCGCTTTCCAAAACCTTCCACTACTTTACACCTTATAAGTTTAACTTAAGACACTTGTCATTCTTGTTATGTTAATTAATGAAGGAAGAAAGTTAGATATATATATATAAGAGAGAGAGCTAAATGGTCGGCCACTCTTTAGAAAATTTTATCCCATTAAAAAAAGAGGAAACTAAATTGGGAGAGGAAAAACAGGAAAAGAAAAAGTGGAAATAAAGAAAGAAGGACAGAGAAGAAAAGACTAAGGGATTTTCTAGCAAACTTGAAGTAAGTAAGTAGGTTTTTTTTCATGCCATAAAGTCTATTTCTAAGTGTTTAAATTATATGATTGACTTGAGCTATTAATTATGTTGTTATGGGTTGCTTGATTTGGTATTGTGTTTATTTGTTTGACATGCATCTAATTGTTAGTATGGTGTATATGCATCTAATTGTTAGTATGGTGTATATGATGAATTGTTGGTATGTGTATTCATAAAGTTTTGTGTATGTTCAAGTATTGTTGTTGGGTTTGGTTAGGAAATGAATGGGCTTGGCTGAAATTTAGTTGGAGTAAATTATGGTTGATGTGGACTTGGAATAAACAATTTAGAACAAGGTAGAGATTGAGTTCCTAAGGAAACCTATTCATCATAAACGCTAAAATGGGCAAGGTTTTGATATTTTCATATATTTAATGTCCTAAAACTTAATTGTAACCAATTATAAATGGATTAGTAGTTGAGGATGAAAAGAAACTTCATATCAATGAAAGAAAATTTCTTGAAATCCCTAAGTCACATTTGGCTTAAACCCCAATTTTTAGGATTTGAATTCCACTCATTCAAATCTAGAATTGATGCTTCAAGTATACTTAAATAAGTATAATTTGAAGCATATACGAGTGTAAATTCAAGAAAATTTGAAATTAGGACCTAAAATTTCAATAGCCAATTTCGACCAATAGGGCTAAAATGCAGAGTTGCAAAAGCAATTGCACCTTTAGTATCTTTTAAATTGGTCCTTAAGACTAATGTTTATGTAAGCTAAATGGTAGGATGAAATCTATAATAAGACGTACTAATTATACGAAAGGAAGGTACCTACGTACGGAATAAAGTTTATGGATTGATTAATACTAATTGGTGGTAATTGATTTCCTTGGGTGAATACTATATAAGATAAATGAAATATATATGAAATCTTATGTGTGGATTGGATTTCAAAAATGGTTTGAGAATGTAGGGTTTGGTACCCACGACTAGATGGATGTGGTAATTAAATCATCATGTGCATCATACCATTTAGCTAGGGAACCCAAACTAAAATTGATGGTGAAGGCGAGAGAAATAGGATAGCATTGCTAATACCTAGGGTGGCTTAAAGTGAGAAAAATTATTGGATTGAGAATTGATGAGGTTTAGTAATTGAACTGGATTAAATAGGTATTAGCAATGAAGCTGTGTGCATACTCTATTACTTGATTACACCGCTAGGTGATGGATAATCTCGCTAATCGTGTGCTATAACAATGGATAATTCTTTTGTTAGTAGTAGGTGATTTGGCAATCACCGAGAGATGAAACTAAAGCGGAATTGTTAATACCTAGGGAACCCAAACTAAAATTGATGGGTGAAGGCAGAGAAATAGGATAGCATTGCATATCACATGCACCACCCCGCTTACCGAGCTTTGGCTTATTCTATTGTTGCAATTGTGTGTGTAACGAGTAAGAGTAAAGATAGTTCGATCGAGGATGCTATCGATTCTCACTAAAAAGGGGCTCATGTGTTACACGAAAATATAAGAATCTCTTTTGATTGTAGATAACGGATACAATGTCTATTTGTGGGTAAATGTCATCTTAGATATTATGTAATTCTTATAGCTGTATTTATTAATTTTATGTAAATTTTATTGTATGTACTTCATTACTTAATATTTTTTTTATTTACGAAATGTACATATAAGGATTAGTTAGGATTTTGGTCATATCGGCGTAACGAACCTAGCCACTCCTTTTTAGGTAATAGTAAGTGAGCCAAGGGCATTACAAGGTGGTATCAAAGCCTTGGTTTAGTTTAAGTATAACATGATCCTAAGGATCGGTGCACTACTCAATAATTAAAATCCAATTCTTTGTCTCTAGTACATTTGTGTGTTTATTATGTGCTTTTATATAATATATAGCCATTTCTTGGAAATATTGTTGATTGTAAATGCTATCGTTGTAGATGCCATACATATGTCTGTATTCCCCAAGCTGCTAGGACCCATCGATAGAGAGCCACCCTAACGACTTACTAGGTTGAACTAAATAGCCTTACTATGACACCTGGACTAGGACTCGGTGGAACACGTTTTTAGGGTGCGTGATTTGATTCAACGAATAGTGTTTCTCGATGCCTCACTTGGTCGGTATCATAGTGTGGATTTTATTATGATGACATTATGTCAAACTCTTCTATCGAGGGACCACTAATAAATTGGATGAGGTTTGAGAAAATAAGGCGGATCGAAATTCTTATTGAAAATTTATTCGAGCCTTTTTATCGACCCGAGTTAGGCGTACCGTCACTAGATTAATGTATAACTAGGGTCTACCTTTATGTCTTGCTCGTGTGATAGTAGATTCTACCTCGGTTGATGTCATCGATTGGAGAAGAGTAGAGTATTCCTTTCCCCGTCGAGTCCGATATGTTAATCCGATGCATTAGATGTACTACTAGAAAAAAATTATATGGTGTAGTAACTTTGTGTGTCTTTGGGTGTGAATAGGAGTGCCTTTTGATTGTAAATATGGCTTGGAAACCTTTGGATGTAAATGTGCTTATCAATGTGAATGTATGTTTTGTATGATATGCTTATATATCTAATAAACATTTATGTAATTTTATATATACATGAATTTCTTATATTATGCATCGTATATGATAAGGAAAGGATTTTGATATCAAAACTAACTCGAACGTAACATGATATGTACAAAGTCAAACCATGCCAAGGAAAAATCCTGTACAAGCAAGAAGAGAAGGGGCCTTCGAAAATGATAGCGATAATCAACAAGAAGCTTTGAATCATATGATAGAGATAATGTAGCAAGTACAACAAGCGATGAAACAACAATAACAAATTTATGCAAAGCAAATGAGGCGACTCCTAGATATGCAACCGCGAGCCTCCGCCTCGACGAGAGGAATGATGTAGTGGAAAGATTTCAAAAAATGAATCCCCAAGAGTTTGATAGGGGTGCTAATCCAATGGTATCCGAGGAATGGATCAAATCCCTAGAGGTGATATTTGAGTATCCGCAATTCACCAAATAATGAGTGAGTATCGGTGCTATTTTTATGCTAACTAGAGACGCCCATACATGGTGGGAAAGTGCACGATTAATGATAGACTTGCCTATTTTAACTCGGAAAGGGTTTAAGAAATTTTTCTATAATAAATACTTTACTACAAATGTGAAGGTTAGGAAGACTCGGGAGTTCTTGGAATTAAGACAAGATAGGATGTCCGTGGGTGAATATGTGTGGAGATTCAAACAAGGATGCATATTTGTCCCATTCATTACGGGGGATGAAAATTATAAAAAGAATCAATTCTTAATAGGGCTAGACCCAAGAGTTCGAGTATGGTGCAAATTTCGATCGCCAACACTTTTTTAGAAATGGTAAATAAGGCAATGTTAGCAGATAAGGATCAAAAGGAAATTATAAAAGAAGTATAGTAAAAGAGTCAAGCATTTAAGTCGAGAGCCTTTTTATCCGAGCCGATAAGGTGAGCCCCGGCTAGGAATTTTAATCGAGGTGATGGTCAAGGAAACACTTGAGTTGCCGGACCAGCATTGTACATTCCAAGGCAACCGTTGGATAATCGGCTACGACCGATGATGGATAACCAACCTCGATGCAACAAATATGGGAGGTTCTATACAAGTGCCAATCCGACTTGAGGACTTGTTATATTTTTCATAAGCGAGGGCACGTATCTTACAATCGCCCTTAGGTGTGAAAACCAAGACCGAGAAGGATACCTACTCGGGTTTACACGATGATGCGGGAGGAGGTCGACATGAGGGACGGGATGGTGATTTATGGTAATGTCTCAATCCTTGGCTTGATTACTTATGTTTTGATTGATTTTAGTGCTACACATTCATTCATATAAAAAGCATTAGTGAAAAGCCTAGGTGTTAAACCTCAAATATTAGTCGTAGGTATCTTATAACAATGATTTTCGAAGAATTTATGGAGTCGATAGGTATAGTCGAAATTGTCCAAGTATAGGTTGAGGATAGAAGTTTAGAGGTTGATTTGATAGTCTTGGACCTTCAAGATTTTAATTTGATTTTAGGGATGGATTGGCCGACAAGGCATGGTGCCAATATAAAATGTCAAGACAAAAGGGTAGTTTTTGATCTACTTAGGAGTCGACCATTAGAGTTTAAGGTCGACTCCAAGCTTCAATCCGTATCATCATCTCAGCCTTAAAGGGTTGAAGGATACTAGGAAAAGCATGTATGGGGTACCTATCCCATGTGTTGGATAGCTAGATAGAACAAAAGTCAAAACCGAGAGATATAGAGGTTGTGCGAGAGTATTTACACGTATTCCTAGAAAAATTTATTAAGTTACCATCGAGAGGGAGATAGAATTTGAAATTAAACTAGAGTCGAGCACGACTCTAATTTCTAAGACTCACTATAGGATGGCCCCACCCGAGTTGAAAGAGTTGAAGGTGCGAGTCATGGGACTTACCGAATAAGAGATTTATATGCCCTAGTTCCTCACCTTGGGGAGCTCTAGTATTGTTTGTAAAGAAGAAGGATGGTAACCTAAGGCTATGTATCAACTATCGAGAGTTAAATCGGGTGACCATTAAAAATAAGTATCCATTACCCCGGATTGATGATTTGTTTGATCAATTACAAGGCGTGATGGTGTTTTCCAAAATAGATTTACAATTGGGGTATCATCGATTGAGGATAAGGTCAAAAGATGCAAGAAAAATAGTGTTTATAATGAGATACAGATCACTATGAATTATTAGTGATGCCATTTGGACCGACTAACACCCAACTCGCTTTTATGGACTTGATGAATCGAGTCTTTAAGGAATTTTTGGATAAATTTATCATCTTATTCATTGATGAGATTCTAGTTTATTCTCAAAGTGAAGAGGAGCATAAGGGGCATTTAAGAGCTATCTTGCATACATTAAGAGAGCAACAATTGTATGCCAAGTTAAAGAAGTGTGAGTTCTGGCTGGAATAAGTAACTTTTCTAGGCCACGTAGTAACAAAAAAAGGCATAACAAGTAGATCCAAAGAATATAGAAGCCATTCAAAACCGGCCTACTTTGAAGAATGTGTTAGAGGTATGAAGTTTCTTGGGTTTGGTGGATTATTATCGGAGATTTGTTAAGGGATTCTTTAAGATAGAAATGCCTCTTACTAACTCTGGTGAAGAAAAGTGTTAAATTTCAATGGACAAATGCTTGTGAGAAGAGCTTTCAAGAATTAAAACGAAGGTTAATCGAGCCCCAGTACTAACCATTCCGTCCGAAGATGGAAACTTTATGGTGTATAGTGACACTTCTAAGAATGGGTTAGGAGTGGTGTTAATGCAGAATGGAAGGATGCCGACTTATGCTTCATGAAAAATGAAAGAATACAAGCGGAATTATCCAACGCATGATCTAGAATTAGCGACGATAGTCTTTGCCTTGAAAATTAGAAGGCATTATTTATATGGAGCAAGATGTGAGATACATACGGATCATAAAATTTTACGATATATCTTCACACAAAAGGAGTTAAATATGAGGCAATGGAGATGGTTGGAGTTGGTTAAAGACTATGATTGCATAATCAACCATCACTCGGGAAAAGCCAATGTTGTTGCCGATGCTTTAAGTAGAAAATCCGTGGTAGCGATGCGTAAAATTCAACTAGCAATATTAATGGATTTACAAAGGTTAGAGTTAGAGATAATCCCAACAAGCCATATAAGCACTTTGTCGCCTCTATTAGTCCAACCAACCCTATAAGAAAGAGTTCAAACAAGGCAATAAATGGATGAAAGGTCGAGGGGATTGAAAAAGAAGTGTAGAGATAGGAAAGGAAACAGATTTTGTTGTTGATAATAAAAGGGTAGTTAGATTTAAGGGAAGGCTATATGTCCAAATGGTGGAAGAAATAAGAGATACTAAAGAAGGTGAATGCAACCCCATACTCAATACATCCAAGAGGTATGAAAAATGTATCATGACTTGAGTTAGTGTTATTGGTAGCTAGGAATGAAGAATGACATGACTAATTATGTGGCAAGGTGTCGGATCCGTCAATAAGTGAATCGAAACATCAAAGACCCTCGAGAACGTTAAAACCATTAGTAATTCCATAATGGAAATGAGAGCATATAACTATGGATTTTGTTATAGGCTTGCCAAGATCCGAGAAGGGGATAAATGCCATCCGGATAATTATGGATAGGTTAGCTAAGTTAGCACATTTTCTCCCGAATCGAGATAACTTACAGCCTAAACCAAGTATGCCTACTCGTATATTGATGAAATTGTAATGTTGCATGGGATTCCAGTCTCAATTGTATCGGATCAAGATCCTAGATTTTCCTCGACATTCTAGAAGGAATTACGTAGAGCCATAGGTACGAGCTTAAACTTCGAGCATGGCTTACCATCCATAGACTAACGAACAATTTGAATGGGTCATTTAGATTCTCGAGGACATGTTACGAGCATGTGTTCTAGATTGGTCCGGGAAATGGGAAAAATACTTGTTACTAGCAAAGTTTGCATATAACGATAGCTATCAATCGTTAATTAGGATGGCTTCTTATGAAGCCTTATATGGACGACGATGTAGATCCCCAATACATTGGGATGAAATAGGGGAAAGAAAATTATTAGGGCCATAACTAGTGCAACAAATGATTGAGGTAGTAGATAAAATACGCCAATGGATGAAAATGGCTCAAAGTAGACGGAAGAGCTACGTTAATAAAAGGAGGAAGGATTTAAAATTTGTAGTCGGTGATTATGTTTTCTTAAAGGTTGCACTAATGAAAGGTGTATTGTAGTTTGATAAGAAGGGGAAGTTGAGTCCATGATACGTTGGACCATTCGAGACACTTGATCGAGTAGGCAATAAGGCATAGCGTTTATTGCTACTACCCTCGCTATCAAGAGTTCATAATGTATTTCATGTGTCCATGTTAAGAAAATGCATTGGAGAGTCCGGCTAGGTCTTAGGGATGACACCACCAAACCCGACTATAGATTTAACATATGAGGAAAGACCAATCTAGATTCCGGATCGACAAGTCAAATAACTAAGGAATAAGGAAATTGCCTTAGTCAAGGTTTTATAGGAAAATCACAACCCCAAAGAGTTGAGGTGGGAACGAGAGGAAGAAATCAAAGATAAATACCCGAATTGTTCTGGATGAGTCAATTTTGAGGATGAAATTTCTCTTAAGGAGGAGAGAAATGTCACCCCCATGAAAATTCTTAATCATATAAAAATACGTGCCGAATATTCATATATCTTTATATTAAGTGTGGGTGTAATTTACGTGACATTTTAATAGTTTGTGGTGTTAATATATTTGGTGTTTAAGTGAGTATTTAAGTGAATAAATTTTGGATAACTTAGTTAGTTAGCAATTATTTCCCTTAACACTCATTTAGAATATGCTATGTAAGTGAAAAAAAATTAAAATTACCTAAACATTAGGAGAATATCAAAATTTTTGGAAAATGTCGAATTTCTTGAACCAAATTCCTCTAGAATTACTTTTATTCTCATTACCCATCTTTTTGTTGCAAATTGAAACCTAAGCTTCCAAACTTTTCCCATTACTTTACACCTCACCTCCTTTGACTTCTAAACCCACCACCTAGCTTTCCAAAACTTTCCACCACTTTACACCTTATAAGTTTAACTTAAGACACTTATAATTCTTGTTATGCTAATTAATGAAGGAAGAAAGTTAGATATATATAAATATATAAGAGAGAGCTAAATGGTTGGCCACTCTTTAGAAAATTTTAGCTTGCTAAAAAGAGAGGAAACCGAATTAGGAGGGGGAAATGAGAAAAGAAAAAGAGGAAAGAAAGAAAGAAGAAAGGAGAATAAAATACTAAGGGATTTTCTAGAAAACTTAAACTAAGTAAGTAGGTTTTGCTTCGTGCCATAAAATCCATTTCTAAGTGTTTAAATTATGTGATTGACTAGAGCTATTGATTATGTTGTTATGGGTTTCTTGAGTTGGTATTGTGTTTATTGATTTGACATGCATCTAATTGTTGGTATGGTGTATATGATGAATGGTTGGTATGTGTATTCATAAAATTTTGTGTATGTTCAACTATTGTTGTTGGGTTTGGTTAGGAAATGAATGGGCTTGGCCAAAATTTAATTGGAGTAAATTATGGTTGATGTGGACTTGGAAGAAACAATTTAGAACAAGGTAGAGAATGAGTTCCTAAGGTTTTCCCTAAGGAAACCTATTTGGCCTAAATGCTAAAATGGGCAAGGTTTTTATATTTTCATGTAATTAATGTCATAAAACTTAATTATAACCAATTATATATGGATTATTAGTTAAGGATGAAGAGAAACTTCACATTAATCGAAGAAAATTTCTTAAAATCCCTAAGTCACTTTCGGCCTAAATGCTAATTTTTAAGATTTGAATTCCACTCATTCAACTCTAGAATTGATGCTTCTAGTGTACTTAAATAAGTATATTTTGAAGCATAGCAAGGTGAAACATCAAGAAAATTTTAAATTAGGGCCTAAAATTTTAAGAGCCAATGTTAGCCAATAGGGCTAAAATGTGGGTTAGCAAAGAAATTACACCTTTAGTATGTTTTAAATTGGTCCTTAGGACTAATGTTTATGTAAGCTAAGCGAGTAGGATGAAATCTATGATAAGATGTACTGATTATACGAAAGGAAGGTACATACGTACTATGGATTGATTAATACCAATTGGTGGTAATTGATTTTCTTGGGTGAATACTTTGTAAGATATATGAAATCCTATATGCGGATTGGATTTCAAGAATGGTTTGAGAATGCGGGGTTTGATACCCATGAGTTGATGGATGTGGTAATTAAATCATCATGTGCATCATATGTATTTGAGGGTGGCTTGAATTGAGAAAAATCATTATACCGAGAATTGATGAGGTTTGGTAACCAAACTGGATTAAATTGGTATTAGCAATGAAGCCGTGTGTGTGCTCTATTACTTGATTACACCGCTAAGCGATGGACAATCCTACTAACCGTGTGCTATAATGAGGGATAATTCTGTTATTAGTAGTAGGTGATTTAGCAATCATCGAGAGATGAAAGTAGTGCGAACTTGCTAATACCTAGGGTATCCGAACTAAAATTGATGGGTGAAGAAGAGATACAGGAAAGCATTGCATATCACATGCATCACCCTACTTGCTAAGCTTTGGCTAATTCTATTGTTGGAATTGTGTGGTGTAACGGGTAAGAGTAAAGATAGTTTGATTGAGGATGCTACTTGGTTCTCACTAAAAAGGGCTATATGTTACATGAAAATATAAAAATCTCTTTTGATTGTAGATAAGGGATATGATGTCTATTTGTGGATAAATGGCATCTTAGATATTTTGTAATTATTGTAGGTGTATTTATTAATGTTATCTAAATTTTATTGTACGTACTTTATTACTTAATATTTTTTTATTTACAAAAATGAACATATAGAGATTAGTCGAGATTTTGGTCATATCAACGTAATGAACCTAGCCACTCCTATTTAGGTAATTGTAAGTGAGCCAAGGCATTACACTCTCCCTCTCTCTCCCTATCTCCCTCTCTCCATCTCTCCCCCTTTCTCCCCTTTCTCTCCCTCTCTTTCCCTATTTGTCCCTCTGTCTCCCACTCTCTTTCTTTACCTCTCTCTCTCTCCCTTTACCTCTCCCCTTTTCTCTCTCCCTCTCCCTCTCCCTTTACCTCTCCCTTTTTCTCTCTCCCTCTCTCCCTCTCCCTCTCCCTTTTTCTTTCCCCCTTTCCATCTCTTTTTTCTTCTACCTCTCTTTTTCTCTATCCCTATCCCTATCTCTCTCTTCCTTTTTCCCTACCTCTCTCTCTCTCTCTCCCTCTCCCTCTCTCCCTCTAACTCCCTTATTCCACTCTCTTTCTCTCTATCTCTCCCCCTCTCTCTCTCTCTCCATATTTCCCTCTCTCCCCCTTTTTTATCTCCCTCTTTCTTTCGCTCTAGCTCTCTCTTCTTCCTCTCTTTTTTCTCCATGTCTATTACCCTCTCTCTCTCTCCCACTTCTTCTCCTCTCTTCCTTCCTCTCCTTCTCCCTCTTTCTCTCTCCCCTTCTCTTCCTTCATCTCTCTTTATATCTCCCACTCCCTCTCTCTCTTTCTCTCTCCCCCCTCACTCCCTCTATCCCTCTCTCTCCACTCCATCTCCCTCTCTCCCATTATCTCCCTCCCTTTCTCTCTCCCTTTCTTTCCTTCTCTCTCTCCCTCTCTTGTACCAATTGTTCCACCTCTCTATCCCTCTCCCTCTCCCTCTCTCCTTATCTCCCTCTTCCTTTTTCTCTTCATCTCTTAGCCTTCCTCTCCCCTCTCTCCCACCCTCTCTCCCTCCTCCTCTCGTTCTTTATATCCCTCCCTCTCTTTCCCTCTTCCATTATCTCCTTCTATCCTTCTCTATCCATCCTTTTATCCCTCTCTCCATCCCTCTCCCCCTTTCTCTCATACTCTCTCCCTCTTTCTCTCCCACTCCCTCTCACTCTCTCTCCCTTTCCCTACCTCCCTTTCTCCCTTTTTATGCCTCTCTCCCTAACCCCTTCTCTCTCCTCCTCTATCTTTCCCATCTCGCTCCCTCACTCTCCTTCTCTCTCTTACTCCCTCTCTCACCCTCCCCACCTCTATATCCATCGCTCTCTCTCCCTTCACCCTCTCTCTCCCTTCACCCTCTCTCTCCTTCACTCTCTCCCTCTCCCTCACCCTCCCTCCCTCACTCTCTCTCTCCCTCCCTCCCTCCCTCTCACCCCTCTCTCTCCCCCTCTATCCCTTTCTCCCTCTCTCTCCCTTGCTCTATCCATCTTTATCCATCTCCTTCTACTTCCCCCACCTACTCTCCATCTCTTCATCTCTTACTCCCTCTCTCGCTCTTTCCCTTTCCCTATCTACCTCTTTCCCTCTCCCTCTCTCACCCTCTTTCTCTCTCCTTCTCCCTCTCCTTCTCTCCTTCTCACCCTCTCCCTTTCCTTCTCTCCTTTTCACTCTCTCCTACTCTTTCCCTCTTTCCCTCTCTTCCTATCTCCATCTCCCTCCATCTCTCTTCTTTTCTACATCCCTCTCTTTATCCCTCTTTCTCTCTCTCTCCCTTTCTCTCCCTATCTCTCTCTCCCTCTCTTTCTTTCTCCTCACCTATCTTAATCCCTCTCTCTTTCTCCCTTTTCCTTAATCTCTCCTCTCTTCCTTTCTCTCCCTCACTCCCTCTCTCACACTCTCTTCCCCTTTCCCTTACTCTCTTTCTTTTCCTCTCTCATTTCCTCTCTCATTCTCTCCCATCCTCTCTCATTTTCTTTCTCTCCCTCTCTCTTTCTTTCTCTCTTACACTTTCTCACCCTCCCCGCCTCCCTTTTCCTCTCTTTTTTCTCTCTCTTTCTCTCTTTATCCCTTCTTCTCTCCCTCTCCCCCTCCCCCTCAGTCCCTATCTCTCCCTCTCTCCCACCCTCTCCCTCTCCCTCTCCTTCTCTCTCTATCTCTCTCTCCTCCTCTCTCCCTCACTCATTCTCTCTCACTTTCTCTCCCTCTTTCCTTCTCCCTCTATCCCTCCCCTCCCTCTTGCTCTCTCCCTTCCTTCCTTTCTCTCACTCACTCACTCCTCGCTCTCTCTCTTTGACTAACACCCTTCCTCCCTCCCTCTCTTTTTCTCTTCCTCACTCTCCCTCTATCCCTCCCTCCCTCTCCCTCTCCCTCTCCCTCTCTCCCTCTTTATCTCTCGTCCCCCTACCTCTCCCTCTCTCTCTCCCTGTCTCTTCCTTGTTCGCTCACTCCTACTCTCTCCCTCTCTACCTTGATCTCCTTCTCTCACCCTCCATCTCCCTCTCTCCCTCTCCCTCCTTCTCCCCATCTCTCTCCCTCCCTCTCTCCATCTCTCTCCCTCTCACTCTCCCTCCTCTCTCCCTTTATCTCTCTAGTCCATCTCTCTCTCTCCTTCTCTTTCTTTCTTCATCCCTCCCTCACTCTCCCTCTCTCCTTCCCTCTCTCCCTCCCACCCTCTCGTCTCTCTCTATCCTTTTCTCTCTTTCTTCCTCTCTCCCTCTTCTTTCCCTTCTTTTCTCTTTCTCCCTTTACTCCTCCCGCTCTCTCTGCCTCTCCCTCTCTCCCACTCTTTCCCTCTCTCTTTCTTCCTCTCTCCCTCTCTCCTTTTTACTCTCTTCCTCCATCCTCTTCTTTTTCTCTCACTCACTCACTCTCTCTCTCTCCCTCTCCTTGTTTCTTCCTCCCTCTCCCTCCTTCCATCCCTATCTCCCTCATCCTCTTTCTACCTTTCCCCTTCTCTCTCTCCCTATCTCTTTCTACCTCTCTCTATCTCTCTCATTTTCTCTCTCACACACCTCTCCTCTCCCTTACCCCCTCTCCATTCCTCTCTCTCCCCTAGTCTCCCTCTCTCCCTCTCCCTTTCCCTCTCTTTCTTCCTCTCCCTCTTACCCTCTCTCTCCCTCCCTTTCTCCCATTTTTATTTCCTTCTCTCCCTCTCACCCTCCCTTTCTCTCCCTTTCCTTCTCCCCCTCTCTCTCCCTCTCTCTCCCCCAATCTCTATTTGTCTCCACCCTCTCGCTCTCCTCCTCCTCTCTCTTTCCCTCTCTCTCCCCTTCTCCCTCCCATGCCTTCCTCCTCCCTCTCTCTCTTCCTCCCTCTCCATGTCACTCTGTTAATATCTCTCTCTCCCTCCTTACTCTTCTCTCACTCGACCCTCTCTTTCACTCTCCCTCTCTCTCGCCCTCCCTCCCACTATGTCTCTCTCTTTCCCTTTCTCTCTTCCTCTCTCTCTCTTCACTCTTCCCCTTTCCCTCTCTCCCCAATCTCCCACTCCTTGTCTCCCTCTTTTGTTCCCTCTCTCACCGTCCCCTCCTCTATATCCCTCCCTCTCTCTCCCCTACCTTCTCTTTCCTTTACCCTCTCCCTCTCCCTAACCCTCTCTCCCTTACTCCCTCTCTGTCTCCCTCCCTCCCATCTCTCTCTCCCCTATCCCTCTCTTCCTCTCGTCTCCTCCTGTCTATCCATCACTCTCCCTCTACCTCTACTTCCTCCACCTACTTTTTATCTCTTCCTCTCTCACCCTTTTTCTCTCTACCTCTCTTTCTCTCCTAATATCTCTCTCCCACTCTTTCCCTTTTTTCCTCCCTATCTCCATCTCTCTCCTTCTCCCCTCCTCTTTACATCCCTCTCTCTATCCTTCTCTCACTCTCTGTCCTTATCTCTCCTTCTTTCTCCCTCTCTCTCCCCCTTTATTTTTCTCTCTCTCCCTTTCTTTCTCCTTATCTTTCTTAATCACTCTCTCTCCCCCTCTCTCCATCTCCTTCACTTCCTCTCTCACTATCTCTCCTTCTTTCCCTCATTCTCTTTCTTTTCCTCTCTCCCTCTCTCCCACTTTCTCACCCTACCTCCCTTCCTCTCCCTCTCTATTCCTCTCTCTATCCTTTCCTCTCTCCCTTTCCCCCTCTCCCTCCCTCTCCCTCTCCTTCTCCCTTATTCTCTATATCTTTCTCCTCCCTCACTCTCTCACTCTCTCTCACTTTGACTTCCTCTCCCTCTTTCCTTCTCTCTCTTACTCTATCCCTCCCTCCCTCCCTCTCACTCACAGACTTTCCTCACTCTCTCTCTCTTTCTTCCTCCCTCTCCCTCACTCCCTCCCTCCCTCCCTCCCTCTCTCCATCTATACCTTGATTTCCTGCTTTCTCATTCTATCTCCCTCTTTGTCTCCCTATCTCTCTCCTTTTCACTCCTTCCTCTCTCTCCCTATTCCATCTTTTTCTCTCCCTCTCTCCCTTCTCATTCTCTCTCACTCACCCACTCCCTCCCTTCCCCTCTCTCTCGACCCCGTCTCTTTCTCTCTATCCTTTTCCCTCTTTCTTCCTCTCTCCCTCTTCCCTATATTCTTTTCTCTTTCTCCTTCTCGCTCCCCCTTCCTCCCTCTCTCCCTCTCCCTCTCCCCCTCCCACTCTCTCCCTCTCTCTCCCTTCCTCTCCCTCTCTCTTTTTTACTCTCTTCCTCCATCGCCCCTCTTTTTCGTCACTCACTCTCTCTCCCTCTCCTTCTTTCTTCCTCCTTCTCCCTCCCTCCATCCCTATCTCCTTCATACTCTTTCTACCTCTCCCCTTCTATCTCTCTCCCTCTCTCTATCTCTTTTTCTCTCTCTACCATCCTCTCCCCCTCCCTCACCCCTTCTCCCTCCCTCTCTCCCCCTCCCTCTCCCTCTCTCCCTCCCTCTCTCCCCCTCCCTCTCCCTCTCTCGCTCTCTTTCCCTCTCTTTCTTTCGTTCTTCCACACTCTCCCTCTCACCCTCTCTCTCCCTTCCTCTTTTCCCTCTCTCTTTTTTCTTACTCTTTTCCTCTATTTACTTCTCTACCTCTCTCTCCCTCTCCCTCCCCATCCCTCTCTTTCTTTCTCTTTCTCTCCCACTCCCTTCCTCTCCCTCTCTCTGTCTCCTTCTACCCTTCTCTCTTTTCTTCCTTACCCCTCCCACTCCCTCTATCATTTTTGCTCTCTCCCTCCTTTCCTTACCCCCATCTCTCTCTCCCTCTGTCTCTTTCATTCTCTCTCTCTCCTTCTCTTTTTCTTCCTCTCACCTTCTCTCCCTCCCTCTCTCTCTCTCCATCTCTCCCTCACCCTTTCTCCCTCTCTTTTTATTCCTCTCTCTTCCTTTATCTCCCTCTTACTCTCTATCTCTCTCCACCTTTTTCTCTCCCCTATCTCCCTCTCTCTCTCCCCTATCTCCCTCTCTCTCTCCCCCTCTCTTTTTCACCCTATCACTCTTTCTTCCTCTCTCCCTCATTCTTTCTCTCTCCCTATCTCTTCTTCACTCCTTTCTTTCTCATCTCTCTCTCACACACTCCCTCAATCCCCTCTATCTCTCTCTTTCCCTCTCTCCCTCTCTTTATCCCTTTGTCTCTTTTTTCCCTCTCCTTCTTTCTCTCTATCTCCCTCTCATGCCCTCTCTCTTTTCTTCTTCTCTTGCTCCCTCCTTCCCTCTCTCCCTTCCTCTCTACCTCTCTCCCTCTTCCTTTCTCCTTTTATCTTTATCTCCCTCTCTCCACTCCTTCTCTCTCTTCTTCTATCTCCCTCTCACTCTCTCCATCTCTCTACCCCTCTTGCTTTCTCTATCTCTCTCCCTATCTCTCCCTATCTCCCTTTCTCTCCCTCCCTCTCCCTTTCCCTCTCTCTTTCCCTCTCTCTTTTCTCCCTCTCTACCTTATTCTATCTCAACTTCTCCCTCTCCCTCTCCCTTTCACCCTCTGTCTTTCTTTCTCTATCCCTCACTCTCCCTCTCACTCTCTCTTCCCCTCACTCTATCCCTCCTCTCTCTGCTCCCACTCCCTCTCTTTTGTCCCTCTCTCCATCTCCTTCTTCATCTCTCTCCTACTCTCTTCCCCCTCTTTGTCTCTCTCTCTTCCCCTCTTCCTCTTCTTATTTCTCTCTCATTCTCTATCACTCTATTTATCTCTCTAACTCAACCTCGCTTGCCCTCTCCCTCACACTTTGTCTCAACTTCCCTCTCTCTCTCTTTTTCCTTTCACCCTCTCTTCTTCCTTCCCTCTCTCTTTTCTTCCTTCACCTCTACCTAACCTTCTCCCTTTATAGATGTCTCCCTTCTCTCTCTCCCCCTTTCTTTCTCCCTCCCTCCCTCTCACTCTCTTCTTCCCTCTCCCTTTTCCCTTTTACTCTCTCCCTCCCTCCTTCTCACTCTATTGCCCTATCCCTCTATCTCTCTCCCTCTATATCTCTCCCTCTCTACCCTATCCTCTCTCTCTCTTCATCTTCATCCCATACTCGCTCACTCTCCTCCCCAGTCTCTCCCTCTCACTTCCTCTCTCTTGCTGTATCTCTTTCTTGATCGTTCTCTCCCTGTCTCCCTTTCTCTCCCTACTCCCTTCCTCTTTCAATCCCTATCTCTCTCCTTCCCTCTCTTTCATTCTCCCTCTCCCTCTCTCCTTTCCTCCCCCCATTATGCCTCTCTCCCTCCCTCTCTCTCTCCCTTTCCCTCTCTCCCTTAATCTCCCACTCCTTGTCTCCCTCTCTCTCCCTATGTTCCTCTCCCTTGCCTTCTAGCTCTCTCGACCTTCCTCCGACCTATCTATCTCCCTTCTACTCTCCCTCTCTCCCTCTCCCTCTCTTCCTTTCTACTTCTCTCTATCCCTCTCTCTCCCTCTCCCTACCCTCTTCTTCACTCCCTCTCTCTCTTGTACCTTCTTCTCTCTCCCTCCCTTTCCTTTGCTCCCTCTCGCTCTTTCTACCCTCCTTCTCTCTTCCCATCTCTTTCTCCATATCTCTTGATCTCTCTCTCACTTAATCTCTCTCTATCTCTCTTAGTTCCTCTCCCTCTCCCTCTCTCTCACACTCTTTCTCTCTTCCTTCTCTCTACCTTTTCCTCCCTCTCTCTCCCTCTCCCTATCTATCCCTCTCTTGCTCTCTCTCCATCACTCTCTCTCCCTCCTTCTCTCTATATCTTAACCACCCTCTCTCTCCTCCTCTCTTCTTCTCTCTCTATCTCAACCACCCTCTCTCTCCCCCTCCCTTCTTCTCTCTCTATGCCAACCACCCTCTCTCTCCCCCTCCCTCTCACTCCTTCTTTCTTCCTTTATCTTTCTCCCACCATCCCTCTCTCCCTCTCTCTTAATCTCCATCTCTTTATCTCTTATCTCTCTCTCCCTCTCTTCCTCTCTCCCTCCCTTCGTCTCTTTTCCTATCCCTCTCTACCTACCTCTCTCTCCTTCTCACTCTCTCTATCTCCCTCTCATCCTCTCCCTTTCTCCCTTTATCTCCTCCTCTCACCCCTTCTCTCTCCCTTTCTCTCTCCTTCTCTCCCTTTCTCCCTTCTCTCTCCCTCTCTCTCCCTTTCTCTCCTGCTCTCTCTTCGCCTCTCTCCTTCCCTACCACTCTTTATCTCTCTCCCTCCCTCTCTCTCTCCCTCTCACTCCCTCCTTCCCTCTCTCTTTACCTCTCTCTCTTACCCTATCCCTTCCATCTCTCTTGCCCTCCCTCTATCCCCCTCTCTCTGTCTCCTTCTCTTTCTCCCTTCTTCTCCCTCCCTTCCCTCTCTCCCCCTCTCTTCCTCTCTCCCTTTTCCTCTCCTCCCTCTCCCTCTCTTACTCTCGCCCTCTCTCTCCCCTCTCCCTCTCCCCTCTACATCTCTCCTTCTCTATCTTTTTATCTCTCTCCCTCTTCCTCTCTCTCTCTTTATCTTATCTCTCCCTCTTGCTCTCTCCTTTCTATCCCTTTACCTCCTTCTCCTTCTCTCTACCTCTCTCCCTCTCTGTCCCTCTCTCTTTCACTCCCTCTCACTCTCTTTTTACCATTCTCTCTCCATATTTCCCTCTTTTTCTTCTTATTAAGAGAGAGATAAAGAGGGAGAGAGGGATAGAGAGAGGGGAGAAAGAGAGGGAGAGGTAGAGGGAAAGGGAAGAGAGAGAAAGAAAGAGAGGTAGAGGGAGAGCGAAGAGAGAGAAAGAGAGGGAGAGTGTGAGAGAGAGATTAAAAGAGGTAGAGAGGGGGAGAAAAAGAGAGAGAGAGGAGAGAGAAAGGGAGAGAGTTCGAGAGATAGGGAGGGAGGGAAAGGAAGAGGGAGAGAGAAAGAGAGACAGATAGAGGGAGAGGGAGGGGGAAAGAGAGGAAGAGAGGGACAGAATAAGAAAAGGAGTGAGAGATAGGGATAGAAGGGAAAAATAAGAGAAAGAGCGAGAGAGGGAGAGAGAGTGAGGGAGATAGAGAGAATGGGAGAAAGAAGGAGAAAGGGAGGGAGGTAGAGGGATATGGAGAGAGGGAGGGAGAGAGAAGGAGAGAGGGAGGGAGAGAGAAAAGAGAGGGACTAAGAAAAAGAGAGAAAGAGAGAGAGAGAGAGAGAGGGAGAGAGAGGAGAGATAGAGGGTGAGAGAGGGAAGAAGAGGGATAGAGGAGGAGAGAAGGAGAGTTAAAGAGGGAGTTTGATAGGGAAAGGAAGAGAGAGGGAGATGGAGAGAGGGGGGAAGAAAGAGAATAAGGATGGGAGAAAGGGCTAGAGAGCGAGAGAGAGGTTGGGAGAGAGAGGGAAAGTAAGAAAGGGAAAGGGAGAGAGAAAGAAGGGTGAGGATAGAAAGAGAGAGAGATAGAGGGAGAGGGAAAGGGAGAGGGAGAAGGAGAGGGAGAGAAGGACATAAGGCCTAGGAGAGAGAGATATAGAGGTGAAGAGAGGGAGAGGGAGAGAAGGTGAGAGGGAGAGGGAGAGATGGAGAGATGGAGAGAGGGAGAGGGAGAGATAAAGAGAGAGTGGAGAGAGGGAGAGATGGAGAGAGTGTGGGAGGGAGGGAAAGGGAGAGAAGGAGGGAAAGAGGGAAAGATAGGAAAAGGAGAGATGAAGGGAGAGAGAGAGGGATAGATAAGGATAAAGAGAAAAAGAGGAAGAGACATAAAGTGAGAGGGAGAAGAAAGGAGAGAGGAGAGAGGGAAAGAAAGAGAGGGGGATAGAGAGAAAGAGAGAGGGGGAGAGAGAGAGGGATAGAGAAAGAATGAGATAGAGAGGGAAGGAGAGGAAGAGAGAGGGAGCGAAGGGAAAATAGTGATATAGAAGAAGAGAGAAGGAGTGAAAGGTATGGATAAAGAGTAGGATAAAGAGATTAAAAGAAGAGAAAGAGACATAAAAAGTGAAAGAGAGAGATAAAGAGGGAATGAGAGGGAGAGAGAGCATGAGAGGGAGAGAGAGTAGGAGATTGAGAGAGGAAGAGAGAGGGGGAGAGAGGGAAAGAGGGTAATATAATGGGAGAGAAAGAGTGAGAGAGAGAGAGGGAGAGAGGGAGAGAGGGAGAGGGATAGAGAAAGATAGTGGAGGAAGGAAAGACAAGGTGATACGTAAGGTAGACAGGAGAGAGGGAGATGGAGAGAAGGTGAGAGGGGCGAGAGGAAGAGAGGGAGGGAGAGAAATGTTAGTGTAGGTGCCTAAGATCAAACTTTTTTTGGATGGTTTGACCTATTATAATATTACATTCTTTATTTAAGTAATAAAAGAAGTCTTTCAATTAATTCTTGCCATTTATATTTTGATAGAATTGGATAGAATTTCATATGATATGCATTGTATTACTAATTGAACGAAAGATGTGAGACAAACATCAATGCACTAAAATGATATCATTAAATATCTCAAGTCATAACATTGTCAAGAATAGACATTGACTATATGCCATAAGACTTGTGATTGCTATTCTCATGCTATAAGATAAAAGTAGAAGATCTCACACCTATTGGCATTATGTTGCCAAAGCAAACATTTAGGTGATAAATGTTAAAGAACATATCACTTGGATGGGACTCGTTATAATAACCCATTTAGTCTAGTCTATGGAAATCTCATACGAGATGGGTATAATTGGTTCTTTGACTTGAAGTCATTATGGTTATCTCATCGAGCATTTATATATTTGACACTTGTTTTGATGGGCTCACTCAAGAGCTATATGTGGGTGATTTTGTTAAGTGCTTAGAATCTAATGGAGATAGGTGGATGACTAAGATAGAACATGTCATTCCTTATATGCTAAAAGAATTACACTTTGATGAATTTCTACTCAAGGAATCTATGACCACAATGGGAGTATACCACTAGAGTATAGTTGGTTTACTCTAGAGCTAAGACATTTAGGAATCAAATAAAAGTTATGTTATGTGATCATAATTGAATAGACCATAAATCAAGTTTGAGATCACACTCGTGATAAATTGACATGAGCACTGAATTATATGATAACAATACTCGTGAAAGATAATTATAGATTAATTAATCCTCTTAGAGAATTGGGTAGTTATGATGCCTTACTAGAGGCAAATCTTGATTTATGTTTCAAGAGATAAAAGAGGTTTCCTTTATTCTTGATACATTGCCAACATATCTAGGAGCATATTAAGTCACAAACATAAGTTTAAGCATTCACATAATAAAAGAGAAGCAAAAATTTTAGCAAAGGTTTTTAGTTTTGAAATTTCCTATTTAGGAATAGGTTTTTGAAAATGGAAAGTTTTATTTTTTGAAAAAATTTTCCTATTTTGGAAAGTTTTCTATTTAGGAAAAGGTTTTCTAAAATGACTAGTTTCCTACTTTAAAAATCAATTTCCTAATTTGGAAGTTAGTTACTTAAAAAAAAATTAGTTTCCTAATTTAGGTTTAAAGATAATTTGAAATTTTTTTTCTTAATGTGGGCTCCACTGAAATACTTAACCCAATTTATTTGGATGGTTAAAATTAATTGATAATTAATTTCGCCAAAAGAGTTTGGGATAATAGGCTTAATTTAAAAGCTCTAAGATATTTCGATGGACGAGAGAGAGATGTAGGGAGAGAGGGAGAGGGAGGGAGAGGGGGAGAGAGGGAGAGATAACGAATGGGATAGAGAGGGAGAGGAAGAGATGGGGAGAGAGGGTAAAAGGGAGGGAGGGGGAGAGAGAGGGGGAAAGAGCGAAAGAAAGAGATCAAAAGGGAGAGAGAAAGAGAGAGAGAGAGAGAGCATGTGCCCAAGAGAGAAGAAAAGAGTGGGGGAGAGGTTGGGAGGGAGAGAGAGAGGGAGAGAAGGAAAAGAGAGAGAGGGGGAGAGGGACAGAGAGAAGGATATAGAGAGAATGAGAGAATCGAGAGAGAGGGAAGGAGAGGGAGAAGGAAAGGGAGAGGGAGAGATAGAGAGGGATAGCAAGAGAGAGAGAGGGAGGAAGATAAGGAGAGCGAGAGGGAGGGAGAGAGGGAGAGGGAGGGAGAGAGAGAGATAGAGAGAGGTAGCTAAGGGGAGAGCAAGGGAAAAGGAGGAAAGAGAGGGTGAGAGAGAGGGAGAGAGGGAGAGAGAGGTAAAGAGAGGGAGAGAGAGTGGGAGAGAGGAAGGGAGAGGGAGGGAGATGGATGGAGAGGGAAAGAGGGAAGGGAGAGAGGAAGAGGGGGAGAGAAAGAGAGGGAGAAAAGGAGAGGTAGAGCGTAAGAGTGAGAGGTAGGAGGTAAAGAGGGAGAGAGGGAGAGGGATAGAGAAATAGAGAGGGGGAGAGATAGAGAGGGAGTGGGGGAGAGAGAGAGAGGGAGTGGGAGAGGGAGAGAGAGGGAGCAAGTGAGAGAGTTAGAAAGGGAGAGAGTGAGGGGGAAAGGAAGAAAGTGGGAAAGGGAGAAAGGGATAGGGATAGAAAGAGGGAGAGGAAGATGGAGAGAGGTAGAGAGATGGAGAAACGTAGAGATAGAGGTAGAGAGAGTTGGAGAGATGAGGAGAGAAGGAGAGAGGGACAAAGATAAAGGAGGAAAGAGAGAGAGAGAGGGAGTTTGAAAGAGAGGGAAAGGGGGAGAGAGAGGGAGATACGAAGGGAGAGAGAAGGAGAGAGAGGCAGAGAGAAAGAGAAAGAGAGACAAAAAGGGAGAGAGGTTGAAAGGGAAATGGAGAGAGATAAAGAGAGGGAGATAGAGATAAGGAGAGAGGAGGAGAGAGAGAGGAAGGGTTAGAGAGGAGGGAGAGAGAGAAGATAGAGTTAGAGAGGAGGGAGAGAATGAGAGAGAGAGAGAGAAGAGAGTGGGAGATAGGGAGCGAAAAAGAAGAAAGAGAAGGATAGAAGGAGAGAGGGAGAGGAAGAGAGGAAGAAAGAGAGAGGAGGAGAGAGATGGAGATAAGAAGAGAGGGAGATGAGGGAGATAGAGGGAGAGAATGAGGAGGGAGAGGAGTCGAGAGGGAGAGAGAGGGGAAGTGGAGTTAAAGGTAGAGAGAAATAGAGGGAGGGAGAAAGGTTGAGAGGGAGGGGAGAGATGGGAAGGGGGAGGGAGAAATAGAGTGAATGAGAGATGGAGATAGAGAGAGAGGGAGAGAGAGAGAAAGGATAGATAGAGGAGGAGAGGAGAGAGAGACTAAGAAAGTGAGAGAGAGAAAGGGGTAAAGAGAAAGAGAGGAGAGAGAGACTAAGAAAGTGGCAAAGAGAGAGAGGGAGAGATGAGTGGGAGGATCTAGTGAGGGAAAGGGAGAGAGAGCAAGAGAAAGAGAGGGAGTCAAAGAGAAGGAGGGGGAGAGAGGGAGAATGGATAAGAGGAAAAGAGGGAAAACGAGAGAAAGAAATGGAGAGGAAGAAAGAGAGAGAGATAGAGGAAGGGAGGGAGAGAGGGGTAAGAAGGACAGAGAGAGGGAAGGGGAAAGAGAGGGACATGGAGAAGAAGAGAGAGAGGGAGAGAGAGGGGAGAAAATGAGAGAGGAAAAGGGAGAAGGACAAAAATAGGGAGAGGGAGAAAGGGATATAGAGGTAGGGAGAGAGGGAGAGGGAGGGTGAGAGAGAGAAGGAGAGAAAGGGAGAGAAAGAGGGAGATAGGGAGAAAGGAAGAGGGGCAGAGGGAGGGAGGGAGGGATGAGGGAGAGAAAGGGAGGAAAGAGAGATAGAGGGAAAGTGGGTGTGTGTGTCTATAATATCTATGACCTAAAATCCTCCTTAAATATAAAGATATTTTATTTAATTAATAAAAGGATGTTTATTAAATGTGAGGAATAAAGTTTAAACTTTAATTTAGAATGAAATAAACACAAGTATGATTAAAAAGGAAGGTTAACATAATGAGTGAGGCTAGAATTAGAGATTGGTAACCTTAACTTACATGGTTATGTTCAACCTAGAGATGCAATTGCAAAACCTTGGAGCATAATAAAAAAAATTAAAATTTTAGGTACTTGATTGAAATGATTAATAAACTTTAGGGACTTAAATTGCCCATGGAAAAGGTATAGGATAAGGGTCAATTTAAGGGAAATTATGTAGTTATGGACTAAACTTGGAGGGCTCAATTATAAAGATTTAATAGTTGGGAAATAAAGTGTAAAATGGTGATTTTAGAGGACTTAATAATTTATTTTGAGAGACTAATTCCAGCAAGATAATCTCAAAAAATGGAGAGAAAAAGAGAAGAGCAAAATTGGTGAAGAGATGAGAAGAGAGGAAGAGAAAAATCTAAAGGAAAAGGAGGAAGAAAAGAGAAAAATCAAGAGATTCCATTAATAACCAACCTTAAGATTAATATAAGTGTGACACACTTGGCTTAATTTGAAGAGAAAACCTTGGCTATTAATATGGAAGAAGAAGATGGAAGGAGAGGTTGGAAAATTGGAGGAAACAAGCCACACCAAAGAGAGAGGAGTTCAACCAAGAGAGAAACCATGAAACCAACACATTAAACCATTTTAGGCAACCTTGAAATACACTAAAATTATCCTAAAATTATTTTGGGAGAACAAGAAATGGAAGTAAAAAAAGTTCCACTTTTGCTAAAACTTTGAAGAGAAAAGAGAAGGAAAAAGCTGAGGAAAAGAGGAAGATTGGCCAAACTTCAAGTAAGGTAAGCGTAATCCTCTCTAAACCATATGGAAATAATGTTTTGATGTGTAATTGATGTTAAATTGGATTTTAATTATTTATGGATTAATAGTTGAATTCTTGAGAATTGCCATGTTGTTGTTGAATTGGATGATTTTGACAATGTTTTTGTGTTATTCATGTTGGAATTATGATGAATAGATGATTAATTGGATTAAAAGAGTGCATCTTGAGGTTGTCCTTGTTCTTAGAATAAGTTGGTTGATTATCTTTAAAATATGAATAAACAAGTTGTTTTATGACCTCTTGTTTACAAAGTGTTTGATGATATGTCCAAAAGTTGTTAATGGTATGGAACTAGAAAACTTAAAAATTGGCCAGTTTGTTATAGAATTTTTGCCAAGATTGAAGTTTTGATTGCTTGATTTACTTAACCTATTTGATGTTAAAATGATGAAAAATGTATCGAGGTTAAGAGGTTAAAGGTGAAAACATGAGGAAAAATAAATAAATGAAAGTTGTTCTTCCATTGGCCAAGTTTTGACCAAGAATGGAAGAAAAGGGTAGGAGATGTTAATTTAAGGCTAATGTTAATTTTGAGGTTTGGAGGTATAAGATGGAATGAAAAATGATCATAATCATGTAAAAAATGGATGGATTATGTTTCTTAAACATTCAGCCATAACATGTGTTTAACGCATGTTGGTATACATACTTGTGTTATATGGAACATGTATTTGATTTATTATTTATATTACATGTTCTTGAGGATTTAAAATTATTGATTTAGAGGTTTATTTTAAATTTATTTCATTTTATTTAAATGCATTTGCCCATTATAATCATGGAAGAGGTTTTACATTCATGATTTTGATGAAATGATAAGGAAAAGGAAAATGAAAGGTTTTCAAAAAGGAATGGTCGGGCATGTTCTTAAGGTTATGGGAGAAGAATGATCACCCTCTCTTAAGGAAAAGAGCATACTAAGGGAATTATCTAGATTATACTCTTAGCATGCAAAGGAAAATAAAGACACATAAAAAGAATGATGTAGTAGACACTCTTGTCATATGAAGAAAAATAAGCACTTGCTAAGCGAATGATCTAGTATATGTTCTTAGTATGTAAAGGAACATAAGGACATGCTAAGGGAATGATTTATTGTACACTCTTATCGTGTAATGGAAAATGTTATGGAAAGGTACCTAGTGCTTTTGTGAAGTTTTAACATTTGCTAATCTTAAAAAAGGGTCGATTATATACATAATAAGCAAGGTGCATGTGAAAAGGAAAATGAATTTTAAAAGGAAAAAAAATGATTTTAAAATGCATTACATACATAAAAGGCATCACATGCATTGCATGGATTACACTTATTGGCATCGCTCAACTTTGTTTCTTATGGTGTAGGAAAAAGAGAGATGAATAAGTACTATCATTGAGAAATATTAAAGACTTGCCATATGTGTGTTTACTATGAAGAAAAAAGGGAGGGAGGGAGGGAGGGAGAGGGAGAGGAATAAGAAGAGAGAGGGAGAAATAAGGAGAGACAAAGAGAGGGAAAAAAGAGGGAGTGAAAGAGAGAAAGGGAGAGAGAGGGGGAGAGAGTGAGGGAGAGAGGGGTGAGAGAGAGGGAGAGAGGGGGAGGTAGGGAGAAAGAAAGTGAGAGTGAAGGAGAAAAAGAGTGAGAGTAAAGGAGAAAGAGAGAGAGGAGGAGATATTGGGAGAGAGAGTAGAGAGGGAGAGAGAGGAGAATGAGAGAGGGAGAGAGATGTAGATGGAAGGAGAGGGAGGCGAATAGGGAGGGGGAGAGGGGGAGAGAGAGGAAGATAAAAAGGGAGAGCGGGGAGAGAGAGTGAAAGAGAGAGAGTGAGAGAGAGGAGGAAAGAGGGAAATAAGGAGAGGGAGAGAGAGAGAGGGAAGGAGGAAGAGGGAAGGAGAGAGGGAGGGGGTGAGAGAGAGAGGGAGAAAGAGGGTAGAAGAGAGGGTGGGAGAGACATAGAGAGAGCTAGAGAAATAGAGGGAGACGAGAGATAGAAAAGGAGAGAGAGGATGAGGGAGAGAGGGAGGGAGAGAGGGAGATATGAGGAGGGAGGGAGAATAAGAGAGTGAGTAAAAGTGATGGAGAGAGAAAGAGGGAGAGCTTAGGATGAAGGGATAAGGAGAGGGAAAGAGAGGTACAAATAGAGAGGTAGGGAGAGAAGGAGAGAGAAAGAGAAAGGTAGAGGGAGGGAGGGAGAGTAGGAGAGGGAGGGAGGGAGAGAATAGGAGAGGGGGAGAAAATGGAATAGAGAGGGAAAGAGAAGAGGGAGAGTGAGATCGAAGGGGAGAGAGAGAAAGAAATAGAGAGAAAAAGAGAGATTGAGGGGGAAAGATAATGAGAAAGGAGAGAGAGAGGAAGAGATGGAAGAAGAGAGAGAAAGAGAGATATGGAGGGTGAGAGTGAGAGATATAAGGGATAGAGGGAGAGGAAGAGAGAGTGTGAGAAAGGGAGAGTGAGGGAAAGAGAGAGGGAGAAAGAGAGTGAGAGAGAGAGAGGAGGGAGGAAGAGAAAGGGACAAAAGGAGATTAGGAGATTGGGAGAGAGGGATATGAAGGGAGAGACAGGGAGAGAGGGAGAGGGGGAGAGAGAGGAGGAGAGGGAAAGAGTGGGAGAGAGAGAGGGAGGAAGAGATAAAGAGATAATGGTAGAGGAGAGGGAGATGCCTAGAGAGAGGAAATGGGAGAGAGATTAGGGGAGAGAGAGAGGAGGGAGATAAAGTGGGAGAGAAAAAGAGAAAGGAAGAGAGAGGGTGAGAGAAAGAGATAGAATAAAAGAGAGAGAGAGGCATAAAGGGAGAGAGAGGTATAAAAGGAGAGAGAGAGAGTAGGAGAGAGAGGGAGATAGAAAGGGAGAAAGAAAGAGAGGGAGGGGACGAGAGAGGGGGAGAGGGAGGAAGAATGTAGGAGGGAGAGAGAAAGTAAGGGGAGGGAGATAAAAAGAGAAAGTGAGAGGGAATGAGGAAGAGAAGGAGGAAGAGAGTACGAGAGGGGTAGAGAGATAGGAGTGGAGAGAAGAAGAAAAAGGGAAAGAGAGTGAGGGAGAGAAAGGAGGTGAGAGAGGGAGAGAGATTAGGATAGGGAGGGAGTGATAATATAGGGTGAGAGGGAGAGAGGGAGGGAGAGAGGGAGTAGGAGAGAGAAAGAGGAAGAGAGAGAGAGAGAGGAAAAAAGGGAGGAAAATAGAGATATAAGGAAGGAGGGAGGGAGGGAGGGAAAGAGCGAGAGATTAAGAGAGAGCGAGAGGTAGGGAGGGAGAGAGATAAAGAGAGAGGGAGACTTAGAAGGAGAGGGAGAGGGAGGGAAAGAGGGAGAGGGAGAGGATGAAAGAGGGAGAAAGAGAGAGAGGAGAGGAGGAGAGGGAGAGGGAGAGGAAGGGAGCAAGAGAGGGAGAGAGAGAGATAGAGGGATGGGGAGAGAGATAAGGAAAGAAAGAGAGGGAGAATAAAAGAAAGGGAGAGAAAGAGTGAAAAGGAGAGGAAGTAGGAGAGGGAAGGAAAGAAGAAAATGGAGAAGGAGGGGTGGGAGAGGGGGAGAGAGAGGAGAAGGGGGAGGGGAAAGGGAGAGGAAAGAGAGAGAGGGAGAGAGAGAGAAAGATAGAGATAGAGAGAGGGGGAGAGAGATAGAGGGAGGGGGAGAGAGATTGGGAAAGAAAGAGAGGGAGAACAAAAGAGAGGGAGAGAAGGAGAAGGAGAGTGAGAGAGAGAGGGATAGGGAGAGGTAGAGAGATTGGGTTAGAGGAAGGAAGATATAAAGGAATAGAGAGGAATAGGGAGAGACAAAGCAAGAGAGGTAGAGGAAGTGGAAGAGAGAGGGAGATGGTGAAAGAAGGAGAGGGAGAGACAATAAGGGAGAGAGAGTGAGGGAGGGAAATAGAGAGGGAGTGAGAGGGAAAGAGTGAGATAGAGGGAGAGAGGGAGTGATATAGAGAGTAAGAAAGAGTGAGAAAGAGGGAAAAGGAGAGGGAGAGAGAGAGGGAGGGTAGGAGATAGAGTAAGGAAAAGCGAGGAAGAGCGGCAGACATGGAGGGAGAGAGAGGTGGAGAACGGGAGAAGGAGAGAGAAAAAAAGGGAGGGAGGGAAAGAGGAGGGGAGGCAGAGATTGGGTGAGGGAAAGAGGCGGAAAACAGGGGAAAGAAAACTAAGGAGGGAAAGGGAGAGGGAGAGAGTGAGAAAGAGGGGGAGAGAGAGGGGGAGAGGAGTAGGGAGAGGAAGGAAGAGGGAGAGGGAAGGATAGAGGGAGAGGGAGAGAGAGAGGGAGGGAGATAGAGAATGGAGAGAGAGAGGGAGAGGGAGAGAGAGTGGGGAGAGAGAGGGGGACGTGATACCCCCTCCTCGCCCAGCTTGCTAAATACCCAAAAGGAGCAACTAGGCAAGGAGCGCGTTACGCCGACATGACCAATTTCCAAATTAACCTCAAACACATATGTGCTCCTATATTAAGGGCTTATCATACATGAAACATGTACAAGACATTGTACATAATATTAGCAATACAAGTGGAATAAATTACAAAATTTATTTACAATACTATCAAACTATTTATCGACACCCCAACCCCAAAATTACAATCAAAAGAAATTACGATACACTTTTGTCACATGTGAGCCTTTTGGAGGACCCGTAGCATCCCTACTACTTTGACTCGTTCCCGTCATAACATGAAAACAACAATGGGGTGAGCCGAAGCTCGGTAAGTAGGGTGATGCATGTGATATGCAATGAAGTTCTGTTTCCCATTCCGCCCATCCATTTTAATACGGTACCCTAGGTATTAGCAAGACCATGTGTTCCGTCTCTCGATGATCATAGTATCACCTCATCGCTCTATTACTCTCTCTCTGTGATCTCATTATCAACTACCGCTCACAACAAAATTATCCCTTGTTGTAGCACACGGTTAGCACAATTATCCCTCACTTAACGGTGTTAGTAATAGAGCATGCACATGATTTCATGCTATTACCCATTCCATTCAATTCAATTACAAAACCACATTATCTCACGACTCAATGATTTTTCTCAATTTTATACCACCCTCGAATGCACATGATATACATGGTATTATGTTTAACACATTCAACTAATTATGCTATCGGCATTTTCTTCTCATTCCATTCCAGTGTCTCGACGAACACTCAAGACTTCATAAGTGTTTGATGTACCATTCAAAGTATTTGAAACGAGAACTCAAATCCCATTATTGTTATCGTTCATTGAATAAATCTACTTCGTACTTACGAGTTTTCCTTATCGTGTACCTAACAAGTCTAGGGTCGAATCTTTGGTGTATTACTTAGTTTACAAGATCGATTAATCATAAGGATTCATGTGTGACATATTTAAGCTAACTCTTGTTTAATCCAAACCTTTAATCTTAGTAGTTGAGGTTGACTCGTAATGGGTCTAGGTCTTAATCTCTATTTTTCTTGAATTCTCTTTTTCCATTACTCCATTTATATGTCTTATGATAATTGGTCTCTATTTGAGTTCACCTTTAATTCTTGATCTCTAATTATACAAAAGGATTCCTTTTATACTAACTTGCCAATAATTTACCATACCATACTTTAGAAGGGTTACCAAGGAGATCTAAACCTTAAGATCCATAAAAGAAAAAAAATTTAGCCATCAAATATCCAATTTACCCAATGAAGTCTAAAACCCTATTTTTCTTTTAGTTAGGCCGAATGGGTTGTTAAGATGGCCATGGATTGCCTTTTATGTCTAGTAAATTTATTTCCACCCTAAACTATTAACCCATTCCTAATTGAGTTACCATGATATTCTAGGCTCTTAATTTCCCCAAAAGATCCATTCTTTCCCAAATTCCCCCACTTGGTCGAATGGTTTTAAACTAGGGCAACTCGTAGAAGTGCATTCCTTTCCTTTTAAAGTCATGCTCACCAAATGTAGTTTGGCTCTAACCAATTCGGTCCATACCCTTTTCTTTTGTTTTTCTTTCCAAACCATCCACACATTTAAACACATCAAGCAAACTTTGCATCACAACAAGAACACATAGATCCATAACAATTTTCCAAACCCTAACACCAACACAAACAACTATAGTAGCTTTGTCCCCATAGCTTTGTGCAAACTCTTCCAAATTATAGACATGAACCTAGGATCTCGATTTGATACAAATGAGATCGGAATCCCATGTAGTCTCATAATTTCATCAAGATATAACTCGGGCATACTTGTTCATATTATAGGTGGTTTTGATCGAAAGAAAGTGTGCTAATTTGGTCAATCTATCGATGATCATTGAAATGACATCCGACCCCTTTTTCGATTTTGGCAATCCCATGACAAAAATCCATAGTTACATGCTCCCACTTCGATTCCGGAATTGCCAATGGTTTTAACATTCCTGTGGCTATTTGGTGTTCCACCTTCACCTGTTGATAGATTTGACACCTTCTCATAAAATAACTTTCTTCATTTCGAAGCCACCAATAACTTTATCACGAGTCTCGATATATTTTTATGTTTCCTAGGTGTATTGAGTAGGGAGTTGAGTGTGCTTCTTTTAATATCTCTTCCTTCACATCCTTCACCGAGGGAACACATAACCTCCCTCTAAATCTAATTAAGCCTTTGTTATCTACCACAAAATCAAATCCTTTCTTCGTCTCTATGTTTTTCTTCAATTCATTCACTTTTTTGTCCATTTGTTGCCCCATCCGAATTCTTTCCTACAGAGTCAACTCGGACTAATAAATTTGATAAAATATTCTTATGCCCCATTGAAACTATCTCCAAATCTAGCTTTTGTAGGTCTCTCACTATCGATGGCTGGATTATCCATATCATTGCTACCGATTTTCTACTTAAGACATCGACAAAAACATAAGCTTTGCTTTAAGTGATAATTGATTATGCTATCATAATCGTTCACCAGCTCTAACCCCTTCTTTGTCTCATGTTCAGCTCTTTTTATGTGAAGATATATCGTAAGCTTTTATGATCCGAATATATCTCACATTTGGCCTCGTATAAATAGTGTCTCTAAATTTTTAGGGCAAAGACTACCACCACTAGTTCTATATCATGTGTTGGATAATTTCATTCATATTCCTTCAATTACTCGTGATGCATAGGCGACTACCTTCCCATTCTATATCAACACCGCTCCTAGCCCATTCTTGGAAGCATCACCGTAAACCATGAAATCTCCATCTTTAGATGTGATAGTTAGCACTCGGGGTCGTGACTAACCTTCAATTCAATTCTTGGAAGCTTTTCTCACAAGCATGTCTAATGGAACTTAATGCTCTTTTTCATCAAATTAGTAAGAGGCCTAGCTATCTTAGAGAAGCCCTTCATAAATCTTTGATAGTAACCAGTTAGCCCAATAAGCTTCGTATCTTTGTCATGTTCTTTAAGGTAGGCCAATTCCGAATAGCCTCTACCTTCTTTGGATCTACCGTTATGCCTTCTTTTATCAAACGTGACCTAGAAAAGCTACATGCTCTAGCCAAAATTCATATTTCTTGAATTTGGCATATAGTTGTTGTTCCCTTAGCATCTACAAGGTGGCTCTTAGATGCCCCTTATGCTCCTCCTTACTTCGAGAGTAAACTAGGATATCATTGATGAATACGATGACAAACTTATCTAGGCATTCTTTAAAGACACAATTCATCAAGTCCATGAAAGCAGTTGGGGCATTAGTCAATCCAAACAACATTACTAGGAATTCATAATGGTCGTATCTTGTCCTAAACATCGTCTTCTTCACATCCTTCGATCTTACCCTCAACAGGTGGTATCCCGATTGCGGATCTATTTTGCGTAACATTGTCGCACCTTGTAATTGATCGAACAAATCATCAATCCGGGGTAATGGGTACTTATTTTTAATTATCGCTCGGTTCAATTCTTAGTAGTTAGTGCATAGCCACGTACTACCATCCTTCTTTTTCACGAACAATACCGGAGCTCCCTAAGGAAGAAACTAAGGCGTATAAATCCCTTATCTAGTAAGTCATGTAGTTGCACCTTTAACTCTTTCAATTGAACTAGAGCCATTCTATAGGGGATCTTAGAAATTGAAGTTGCACCTAGCTCTAGCTCAATCTCAAATTCTATCTCCTTCTCTTATGGAAACGTAGTCAAATTTTCTTAAAATATATCCGGATACTCCCTCACGACTTCTATATTGTCCAACTTCAACTTTTACTCTACTTGGCTATCCACTATGTGTGCTAGATACCCTATACATCCTTTTCCTCACATTCTTTGAGCCTTTATGGATGACATGACCAGTATGGCTTGAAACTTCATATTAGCCTTAAACTCTAACAACCGGTCTCTAGGTAGATCAAAAACTACTCTCCTCCCTCAACAATCAATGGTGGCACCATGCCTTATTAACCAAGCCATTCCCGTAATCAAATAAAAATCTTGGAGATCCAATACGATCAAATCAGCCTCCAAACTCCTATCCTTAATTCAAAATGGACATTGCTTGACTAGGCTCGTTAACTCCATGATTTCTTTAGAAGGGACTCGCTATTAGATAGCCTATTACCAATGCCTTAGGTATCACACCTAAGTTTTCAACTAATGTTTTCGATATGAATGAATGTGTGGCACCGGAACTAATTAAAACATAAGAAATCAAGCAAAGGATGTAGACATTATCGCATATTACTATCGTGTCCCTCTTGTGAGCCTCCTCTTAGTTCATTGTATAAACCCATACGAGTACGCTTCGCGATCCTAGTTCATGTGTCTAAAGATAGTTAGAGGCTATGTGCCCTTGCTTGTGACGGACATAACGGACCCTTAAATCCGATTCGCACTCCCCATGTGGAATCTTCCACATTTATTGTACCAAGATTGATTACCCATTATTGGCCTCTAGCTGATTCCCCGATAGTGGCCTCGGGGCATAAGGTGATGGTCTAGTAGCTCATGCATTTCCTAGACCACTAGTTCGGTTGAATTTCTAGGCAAAGGTTGTCTTTGTGGTCTAGAGGAAGAGGCTGCGGGTCGAAATGATTGTCTCCTCTACCGAACTTCCTTTGTAATTTCCTTTTGATCTTCATCTGCCAACATTACTTTATCTACCATTTTCTAAAAAAGTGTTGGCGGTAGACATTTGTACCATGCTTCGAACCCTTAAGCTCAACCTTGTTAAAAATCGATTCTTCTTCAAGTTATCATCCCCCGCAATGAATGGGACGAATCGACATCCTTGCTCAAATATTTATACATATTCACCTATGGACATTCCATCTTGCTTTAGCATGAGGAATTCTTGAATTTTCTTAGCCCTTACGTCCGCCATACTCGTATTTATTGTAGAAGACCTCCTTAAATTCTTCCTAATTTAAGGTAGGTAGGTCCACCGTCAATCATGCACTCTCCCACCATGTGCGAGCATCCTTCGTTAGCATAAAAATGGCACATGATACTCACTCATTGTTGGTAAATTATAAGTATTCAAATATCTCTTCTAACGACTTAATCCATTCCTTCGCTATCATTGGATTAACACCCCTAAAAAATTCTTGAGGACTCATCTTGCAAAACCTCTCCATTGCATCATTCCTATACCTGGGGTGGCGGAGGTGGAGGTTGTTGATACATAGTTAGGAGTTGTCTCATTTGCTCGCGTGATCTTGTTACTCGTTGTTGCATTGCTTGTTGTTGTTGCTCGTATCATGTCCATCATACGACTTAAAGTGTCCTATTGATTTCGTTATGATCATTGGAGGTCCCTTCACCTCCCTGCTCGTGTTGACTCCTTTCTTGGCATGCTTGGACTTTGTACATGCCATGTTAAACTCGTGTTAGTTTTGGTAGGAAAAACAATATACAATGTAAATCATCCACTTACGCATAAAATTATAGATGTTTATAAATAAAGCATTTCGTACACAACACGTATTTTCAAGCACTTCTACCCTCTAAAAGTTTTTATGCTCTAGTTACAATAAAAAAATATACTTATTTACATCGGAAAATGTACAACAAGTACTACATTGTGTAATAGAGTTATGATCCGTTATGTCCAACCAACATATCGAACATGTTATGGGAAGGAGTGCTCGACCCTCCACTAGTCAAAACATCATCCGATGTAATACGTACTATCTAGCGAGTGAGGCGCAACGATAGAGCCCAGCTATACATCAACCGGGTATGGGCCTCCCTAACCTATATCGAAAGGAAGGCTATGACCAAATCTCGATAACAAAATTGACCTATCATTCCTTCCCCAACGTCATCGAGGAACGACTAATCTCTCGATAAAAGAGTCCGACGTAAGAAATCCATACCGTGGTATTCGTTGGAAAGAAGCATCGTTGAATGTTATTCCTTAAATCGAGTCATGCACTCGAGTGACATGGGCTAGTATATCCCGATCTAGGGTCATAGTCAAGTCGTTTAGTTTAGCCCAATAGGTAGTTAGGGTGGCCCGTTGTTGGCACGTCCTAGTGGCGTAAGGTGTACGAAATAAATACGACATCTACAACAACAATAATTACTAGTATTAATATTTCTAGAAACAATTATATACCAACATGAAAATCACATAATAATAATCATTCACATTTAAAAAAAAATCGAAATCAAATTGTTACCCATCAAGTAGCACATCGGTACTCGAGCTTAGGGGACACTTAAGGTTCTACCTAGTTAACTAAACCATAGCTCCGATACCACCCTATGACACCCCCGCCTAGCCCACTTACTAAATACCCACAAGGAGTGGCTAGGCAAGGACCACGTCACGCCGACATGACCAATTTTCAAATTAACCTAAAACACATATGTGCTCATACATTAAGGATTTATCATACATGAAACACGTACAAGAAAATGTACATAATATTAGCAATATAATGGAAGAAATTACAAAATTTATTTACAATACTATTAAACTCGTTTATCGACACCCTAGCCCCAAAATTAAAGTCAAAAGAAATTTTGATACACTTATGTCACACGTGAGCCTTTTGGAGGACCTAGTAGCATCCTTGCAACTTTGACTTGTTCCCGTCATAACATGAAAATAACAATGGCGTGAGCCGAAGCTCGCAAGCAAGGTGATACACGTGATATGCAATGAAGTTCTATTTCTCATTCTACCCATCCATTTTAATCCGGGTACCCTAGGTATTAGCAAGACCGTGTGTTCCATCTCTTGATGATTGTACTATCACCTATCGCTCTATTATTCTCTCTCGGTGATCTCATTATCACCTACTACTCACAATGGAATTATCCCTCGTTGTAGCACATGATTAGCGAAATTATCCCTCACTTAACGATATTAGTAATAGAGCACGCACATGGTTTCATGCTCGTTACCCATTCATTCAATTCGGTTACCAAACCACATTATCTCATGACTTAATGATTTTTCTCAATTTCATATCACCTCCGAATGCATGTGATGCATATGGTATTATGTTTAACACATTCAACTAATTACGCTATCAACATTTTCTTCTTAGTCCATTCTTGTGTCTCGACGCACATTCGAGACTTCATAAGCGTTTCATGTACCATTCAAAGTATTTGAAACGAGAACCCAAATCCTATTCATTGGTATCATTCATTGCATAAATCTACTTCATACTTACGAGTTTTCCTTCTCGTGTACCTAGCACGTGTAGGCTCAAATTTTTGGTGTATTACTTAGTTTACAAGACCAATTAATCCTAAGGATTCATGTGTTACCTACTTAAGCTAAACTCTTGTTTAATTCGAACCTTTAATCTTAGTAGTCGAGGTTGACTCAAAATGGGTCTAGGTCTTAATCTCGGCTTTTCTTGTTTAATTCTCTTGCCAATAACTTACCAAACCATACTTTAGAAGGGTTACCAAGGAGATCTAAACCTTAAGGTCCATAAAAGAAACCAAATATCCAATTTACCTAATGAAGTCCAAAACCCTATTTTTCTTTTAGTTAGGCCGAATACATTGTTAAGATGGCCATGGATTGCCTTTCATGTCTAGTGAATTTATTTCCACCCTAAACTATTAACCCATTCCTAATTGAGTTACCATGATATTCTAGGCCCTTAATTTCCCGAAAAGATCCATTCTTTTCCAATTTCCCCACTTGGCCGAACGGTTTTAACCTAGGGCAACTCTAGAAGTGCATTCCTTTCCTTTTCAAGTCATGCTCACCACATCTAGTTTGGCTCTAACCAATTCGGTCCATACCCTTTTCTTTTGTTTTTCTTTCCAAACCATCCACACATTTAAACACATTAAACAAACTTTGCATCACAACACAAACACATAGATCCATCATAATTTTCCAAACCCTAAGACCAACGCAAACAACCATAGCAAACCACTAAAAATTATTACAAACCCATGAAATAAACACTTAAAAATAATAATTTAAGACATAAAATAACTATAAATGGAACCTACTTACTTTTCTTGAATTTCCTCAAGGCTGTTTAGGCTTTCCCCTTCTTTCTTTTCTTTCTTCTTTCTTTTTCTTTTCCTTTCCTCTTCCTCTCTTTCCTTACCGTTTTTCTCTCCCTTTTATGTTACTACGGGCTACCTAAAATTTTCTTCCATTCTCACTTAGTATATCTATATATATACATGCTTAAAATCTTAGTATAATTAAGTGTACAAATTTCTTAATTTAATTTGAGAGAGTAGAAAGCTATTGGTGAGTCAAGAGAGAGAGAGTGGCGGGTTTGATGGGTTTAGGGTGAGCTGGCCTTAATTCATTAATTAAGGGGGCTTATGTGTCCTAACTAATTGGTTAGACTAACTAAATACTATAAATAACATATTTCAAGTAACTAAACATCCCTCCCTCTCACAAGGGTTTTTGAAACTCCTCACCTTAAACTCGGAATTCCTTCCCCCAAAATATTCCGAAGTGATGCCTCTAAAGTAGTACGTACTAAAATGGCCCTAACTCTTTATACATAGATCTAAAAATAACAAACTTTTATAGAGAGCTATTAGACACCTAGATTAACAGCTTTTATTCTTTACATTTTACCCATAAAGCACTCTAAAGGCCTCAAATAAATCACACAAAATTCGAACATAATATAGTCCTCAAAATATTGATTTTGCATATTTGATTTCTTTAATAATTAAACCATTAATCTTAAGCGCAAGTAACTTTAATTTAACATAAATCACACATTTCAAGAATTAATTTCTCATGGTGTAATGAGAATTATACCTGCACTTAATATATGCATATATATGAATATTCTAATACGTATCGCTTTACGGTTAAGGATTTTTTTATGGGGGTTACAGGGGGAGAGAGGAATGGAGAGGGAGCACAAGAGAGAGGGAGGGAGAGAGGAAGATAGAGAGGGAGAAAGATAGATAGAGGAACAGAGAGAGAAAAGGAGAGAGGGAGAGAGGGAGAGATAGAACGAGGAGAAAGAGAGTGATAGAAAGGGAGAGGGATAGAGGGAGTGAGAGATAGAGAGGGATAGAGAGAGGGACCAAGAGGAGGAGAGAGGGAAAGAAAGAGAGGGAGAGGGGAGGGAGAGAGAGAGTGAGGGAGGTATAGAATGAGTGAGAGATAGAGAGGGAGAAAGAGAGGAAGCGAGGGAGAGGGATGGAGAGAGAAAGTGAGGGAGAGAGAGATAGAGGGAGAGAGAGGATGAGAGAGAGAGAGAGTGAGAGAGTGGGAGACGGAGAGAGGAGGAGGGATCAAGAGAGTGAGAGAAGGGGGAGAGGGAGGGTTGGATAGATGGAAGGAAAGAGAGAGAGGGAGTGAGAGGGAGAGAGAAAGAGAGAGAGAAAAGGTGAAGAGAGAGAATATGAGAGGGAGTGAAAGAGATTGAGAGACTATGAGAGAGAGGATGAGAGGGAAAGAGAGGGAGGGAGGGAGGGAGGGAGAGAGAGAGGGAGACAATAAGAGAGGGAGAGTTAGAGTGAGAGAGAGAGAGAGAGGGGAGATAAAGAGGGATAGAGAGAGGAGAGAAAGGGAAAGGGAGAGTGAGAGAGGATAGAGTGAGAGGGAGGAAGAGAGGGGAAAGAGAGATATTAAGAGAGAGAGGGTGTAAGGGAGAGAGAGGGAAAGGGAGGGATAGGGAGAGCGAAAGGGACAAAGAGTGAGAAGAAAGGAGAGAGAAAGAGAGAGAGAAAGGGAGAGAGGGAGAGAGGGGAGAGAGATAGGGAGGTAGAGGGATAAAGGTGAGAGAGAGAGGGAGAAGTTGGGAGAAATAGAGAAAGGTAGAATGAGAGAGAGGGAGTAAGAGGGAGAGAGTGAGAGGGTGGGAGAATGAGAAAGAAGGGAAGAGAAAGGGAGTGAGAGGGAGAGAGGAGAGGGTGGGAGAATAAGAGAGAAAGTGAGAGAGAGAGAGAAGGGGAAAGAGAGGAAAAGGAAGGGATTGGGAGGGTGAAAGGGACGAAGAGTGGGAGGGAGGGATATAGAGAGGGAGAGGGAAGGAGAGAGAAAGACAGAGAGGGAGGGAGAGAGGGAATGAGAGAGAGGGAGATAGGGTGGGAGAAAAAGGAAGAGGGTGGGAAAAAGTGAGGAAGAGAGAGGGAGAGAGGGAGAGAGGGAGAAGGTGAGAAAAAAGGGAGAGTGTGAGGGAGAGAGAGAGGGAGAGAAGAGAAAAGCAAAGAGAAAGAGAAGAAGAGAGGGAAGAGAGATAAAGAGGGAGACAAAGAGAGGGAGAGATAAAGGAGAAATATGGGAGAGATAGAGAGGGAGGGCGAATGAGATATAGAGGGGGTGGAGAGAAAAAACAAGAGGAGAGAGTGAGAGAGGGGAGAGAGGAAGATAAATGTAGGGTAAGAGAGAGGGAGAGAGAGTAAGAGATCGAAGGGGAAAGAAAGAGTGAGAGAGCGAGAGGGAGATAGGAACTGGTAGAGAAGGAGAGGGAGAGAGGGAGAGAGGAAAAGAAAGCGAGAGAAAAGGAGAAAGAGAGAGGGAGAGAGGGGAGAGGAAAAGAGTGGAAAAGAGAGAATGGGAGAAAGAAAGAGGGAGGGAGAGGAAAAAAGAGGGAGTTAGGGAGAGAGAAAGGAGAAAGGAGGAGGGAGGGTGGAGAGAGGGAGAGAGAGAGGGTAGAGGGAGAAAGAGAGCAATAAGGGAGAGAGGGAGAGGGAGAGATAATGATAGAGGGAGAGAGAGTAGGGGAGATAGAAGGAGAGGTAGAGGGAGAAAAAGTGGGGTGAGGGAGAGAGGGAGATAGAGAGGTAATGATAGAGGGAGAGAGATGAGGAGGGGAGAGAAACGAGAGATAGAGAGAGGGAGAGACAAAGAGAGAAAAGGAGAGAGGACAAGGGAGATAGAGAGTGAGTGTGAGAGGAAGAGAGAGGGAGAGGGAGGAGAGAGACCTTGGGGGAGAGAACAAGAGAGGAGAGAGAAAGAGAGGGGAAGGGGGAGAGAGGGAGAGACTCTCTCTTTCCTAACCTCTTATCTCCTTTTTCTCTCTCCCTCCTTCCCTCTATCACTCCCGCTCTCCCTCTCCCCTTTTGCTCTTCCTCTCTCCCCCTCTGCTAACTCTCTCTCTCCTACCCTCTCTCTCTCTTTATGTCTCTATTCCTGTCTCGCCCCTCTTTCTCCTTACTCTCTCCTATGTTCTCTCTCCTTCTCCCTCTCCCTATCCCTCTCTCTCCCTCCCTTTCTCTCTCCCTTATTACTTCCCTCCTCCTCCTCTCAAGGGAGAGAAGGTGAGAGGGAGAGAAAAGAGTGAGGGGGATAGAGAGGGAGAGAGGGAGAGAGAGAGATAGGGAGGGAGAGAGGAGAAAGAGAGAGGGAAGAAGTTGGAGAGAGGTTGAGAGTGAGAGGGTGAGAGAGGAAGAGAGGAGGGAGAAAAGGGGGAGGGAGGGACAAAGAGAGGGAGCGATAGAGAGAAATGAAGAGAGGGAGGGAGGGAGAGGGAGAGAGTTAGAGAGTGGGAGAAAGATAAAGGGAGAGGGAGAAGGAGAGAAAGGGGGAGAGAGGGAGGGAGAGAGAGATAAGGAAAGAGGGAGTTTGGGAGATAAGGGAAAGAGGGAGAAACAGATGGGGAGAGAGAGAGGGAGGGCAGAGAGATAGAGAGAGGTAGGGAGGGATAGAGAGACGAGCCTTTATTTCCCAATCTCTCATTCTCTCTACCTCCTCCCTCTCTCTCCCTTTTTCTCTCCCTCTAACTCGTTATCCCGCTCTCTCTTCCTTTTCCTCTCCCCTTCCTCTCTCTCTCCCCTATTGCTCCTTCTCTCCTTATCTCCCTCTCTCTCCCTCTCCCTCTCGTGCTCCCTTTTTTCCCTCTCCTTTTCCCCTTTCCCTTTTCCCCGTCCCTCCTACCCTTTCTCCCTCTCTCTCTCCCTCCCTCTCTCCTCTCTCTCTCCTCTCTCTCCCTCCCTCTCTCTCTTTCCCTTTCCTTCCTTATCCCACTCTCATTCTCTCCCTCTCTCTACCTTTCACTCTCCCTCTTTCTCTCACTCTCTCCCTTTCCCTCCTCCCACTCACTCCCTCTCTTGCTCTCCCTCTTTCCCAATCTCCCTAACTTCCTCTCCCCCTTTCTCTATCCCTCTATTCCTTTCTTTCTCCCCCTCTCTCCCCCTCCCTCTCCCTCCCCCTATCCCTCTCTCTCCCTCTCCCTCTTCTTCTCTCCCACTCCCTCATCTCTCTATCCCTCCCTACCTCTTTCACTCCCTCTCCCTCTTTCTCTTTTACCCTTTCTCCCACTTCCTCTTCTTCTCAATCTCCCTCCCTCCCTCCCTCCCTCCTCTTACTCTACCCCTCTCTCTCACTCCCTCCCTCTCACTCCCTCACCCTCCCTTCCCTCTCCTCATAGCCCTCTTTATCTTTCTCCCCCACTCTTTCTCTCTTTTTCTCTCCCTCTCTCCCTTCTCTCCCTTTCCCTTCCACTCTCCTCTATCTCAATCTTTCTCTCCCTCTCTCTCCCCTTTCTCCCTCCTTTCCTCTATCCCTTCCTACCTCTCCCTCTCTCCCTCCCTCTCCCCCTCTCTCTCTCCCCGCCTCTCCATCCATTTCTCTCTCTTCCTACCACTCCCTCCCTCTTTTTTTCCCTACCTCTCTCTTCCTCCCTCTCGTATCTCTCGCTCTCCTCTCCCATCCCCTCTCTCTCCCCCTCTCACTCCTCCCTCTCTATTTCCTTCTCTCTCCTTCTCTCTCCTTCCCTCTTAGTTTCTCTCTCTTCATATCTCTATCTCTTTATCTCCCTCTCCCTCTCCATCTCTCACCCTCTCTCTCCCCCTTCATTCTCTCTCTCTCTCTCTCTTTCCCACTCTCTCTCTTTCCTTCTCTTACTCTTCATTTCTCTTTCACTCTACCTCTCCATATTTCTCCTTTTCTACCTCTCTCTATTTATCTCTCTCTCCCTCCCTCGCCCTCTCCTCTTTACCCTTTCTCTCCCACTTTATCTTTCTCCCTCCCCCACACTCTCCCTCTCAACCTCTCTCTCTCTCTCTTCTCCCCTCTCTCTTCTCCTCCCTCTCTACTCTCTCACTCTCTTTGTCTCCCTACTCTCTCCCTCTCAACCTCTCTTCCTCGCTCCCTTTCTCCATCTCTCCCTCTCTCATTCTCTCTCGTCTCCCCCTCTCTCCATCTCCCTCTCTCTTTCTCCTTCTCGCTCCTTTCTTTTTTGATCTCTCTCTCCCTCTTTTCCTCTCCCTCTATCCCTATCTCAACTCCCTCTCTCTCTCCCCTATCCGTCTCCCTCACTCCCTTCCTCCTTCTTTCTCTCTCCCTCTCTTTTTTACTCTACTTCTTCATCCCCCTCTCCCTCTCTCAGTCCCTCTTCTCACCCTCTCCCCTCTCTCTCCCACTTTGTCTCCCTCTCTCTTCCTCTTTTTATCTCCCAACCTCGCCCCTCTCCCTCTCTTCCTTTCCCCCTCTCTCTCTCTCTCCCCCTTTAAGTCTCTCCCTTTCCTCTTTTCTCTCTCTTCCCTCTTTGTATCTATCCCTCCTTCCCTCTTCCTCCCCGCCTCGATCTTTCTTCCCCCTCTCTCTCTCTTTAGCTTTCTCTACCACTCCTTCATCCTCTCTCCCTCCAGCCCTCTCTTCCCCCTCTCTCTCCCTTCATCTCTCTCTTTCCGTCTATCCCCCTCTCTCTCCCTTCATCTCTCACCCTTTCATTCTTTAACTCCCCTTCTCTCCCTCCCTCTCTTTATCTTTTGTTCTTAAATTCCTCTCTCCCTCCCTTCCTTCTCTCTCCTACTCTCTCCCTCTCCCTCTCTCCCTCTCTCGATCCCCCCTCTCGCTCACTTTCTCTCTTTCCCCCTCTCCTTCTCCCTCCCTCTCTCCCCCTCCCTTCCTCTCCACCTCTCTCTCCCTTTCTCTATCTCTCCCTCTCTATCTCTCTCCCTTTCTCCCTTTTTCTCTATCCCTTTAACCTTCTCCTTCTCACCCTCTATCCTTCTCCCCTCCATCTCTCCCTCTTTCTCCCTCTTTGTCACTCTCTTACATCATTTTCTCTCTATATCCCTTTCTCCCCACTTCTTACCCCTCTCTTTGTCTCTCTCTCTCCTCTATCACTTTCCCTCTTTCCCTCCCCTTTTCCCTCCCCTTGCCCCCTCTCTTGCTTTCTCTCCCTCCTTCTCTCTTTCACACTCCTCATCTCCCTCCCTCTCTTTCTCTTGCCCTTTCCCACTCTACATCTCTCTCTCCTACTCCTTTTCTTTCTTCCCACTCTCTCCATCTCACCCTCTACCTATTTATCTCCCTCTCCCTCTCTCTACATCCCCTCTATCTATCTCCCTCTCTCTCACACTCTCTACATCTCTCCCTTCCTCTCTTTCTCTCTCTCTTACTCTCCCTCTCTCTCTCCCACTCCCTCTCCCTCTTGATCTCCCCCATCCTAATCTCTCTCTCCCTCTGTAACCCCCATGAAAATTCTTGATCATATAAATATACATATCGAACTATTCATAGATATTTATCCTAAGTATAGGTGTGATCTATGTGACATGTTAAGATTTTTATGGTATGAATATATATGGTGGTTATTGGAAAATTTTAAGAATTTAGGGGGATAAATTTTGGGTAAGTTAGCAAGTTATTTATTTCCTTTAACACTTACCAAGAATATGCCATGAAATGGGAAAGTTGTCTAAATAATTGGGGAGGGCCAAAATTTTAGAGAAATGCAAAAATTCTTAGACCAAAATACCCTTGAGAATATTTTTAATTCCATTACCCAACCTTAAAATTCAACTTGAAACCTAAGCTTCTTCATTCTTCCATTTGAAGGACACCTCATCACTTTGGCTTCTAAACCCACCACCTAACCTTCCATTATCTCCTATCACTTTACATCTTATCAACTTAGTTTAGGACACTTTTTATTGTATTTAATGAAGGAAGAAAGTTGGAAATATATATATAAGAGAGAGCTAATGGCCGGCCACACTTTGGAAATTTTAGCTCACCCAAAATTGAGAGAAAACCAAATTGAGAGAGTTAAAAACAAAAAATAAAAAGAGGAAAGAAAGAGAGAAGAAAGGAGAAGAAAAGACTAAGGGATTTTCTCCAAACCTTGAGCTAAGTAGGTTTTCTTTTATGTCCTCCAATGTTGTTTTTATGTATTTAATTTATGCACGTAACTTGAGACATTGGTTATGTTGCTATGAGTTTCTTGTCGTTGGTATGATGTGTTGATGGTTTGATGTGGATCTACTTGTTGGACTTGTGTATATGATGAATCGTTGAAGCCTATAAAGCTTTGTGTATGTCCAAGTATGTGTTGAAAGGGTTGGCATAAAAAAGGGGTTTAGACCAAAATTTGGTTGGGTTAAACTATGTTTGAGATGGATTTGGAAGGAATGAGTTTCTAAGGTATGTTTTAGGAAACCCATTCGGCCTAAATGTCAAAAAGGGAAAGATTTGACCTTTTTATGCAATTAAGAACCTAGGAATTAATTTTCACTCACCTAGATATACATTAGGATGAAACAAAACTCCATTGTAATGAAAGAAAATTCCTTGCCACATGTTAGGAACCATTCGACCTAAACCCTAATTTTTGGGATTTGAGTTCCACTCATCCCAATTGATAATTAATGGTTCCATTAGACCTAAATATATATAAATTGAAATGTAGAAAGGTTAGAATTCAAGGAAAATGGAAATTTCAGCTTAGATTGGTTAGAAGCTAAATTCGGCCATCCATCCAAACTACGAGCTAAAAAAGAGATTCCACCTTATATGCGATTTAAATTATACCCTAAGGCTAACATCTATGTAAAATAAATGTATGTAAAATTTAATGAGAAGACTCGACTAATTACATGAAGAAAGGTACTTACGTACGAAGTAAAAGTTTAGACCGAATACAAATTGGTGCTAATTGTTCTTTGGCTGAATACTATGTAAAGGATATGAACTATATCCGAAGTCTTATGCGTAGATTGAATTCCAAGAATGGGTAGAGAATATAGGGTTTGGTAACCGTGACTACGTGAATGTGATAATTAAAACATCAAATGCATCATATGCATTTAGGGGTGGATTGAATTGAATTGAAAAACAACATTTGATTGAGACTTGATGAGGTTTGGTAACCGAACTCGGATAAAATAGGTATTAGCAATAAAGCTATGTGCGTGCTCTATTAATTGATTACACTATTAGGTGATGGATAACCATGCTAATCGGGTGCTACAACGAGGGATAAGTCCATTGTTAAGGTAGGTGATTCGGCAATCACCGAGAGTTGAAAATAGAGCAAACTTGCTAATACCTAGGGTAATCGAACTAAAATTGATGGGGAAAGGAAGAGTAATAGGAAAGTACCGCATATTATGTGCATCACCCTACTTACTAAGCTTTGGCTCATTTTGTTGTTGTAAATGTGTGACGTAACGAGTAAGGGTAAAGATAATTTAGTCGAGGATGTTGCCGGTTCTCACTACAAGAGGCTCATGTGTTACCCGAAAATATAGGATTCTTTTTTGATTGTAAATTAAGGGGTACGATGTTTATTAGTGGATAAAGGCCATCTTATGCATTTTGTAATTTCCTAGGATCGTATTTATTAATGGTATGTAAATTGTATTGTACGCACTCCATAGTTATGTATTATGGAAGTGGGTTGGGATTTTAGTCCTAACAATGTAACAAACCTACCCACACCTCTTAGGAAATTGGTAAGGGAGCGAAGGCCGTTACAGCGGTGTATCACGGCCTCGGTTTACGGAATCGAGTAGAGTCTTAAGTGCCCATAAGCATGTAGATCGGTACACTACTTGATGGGTAAATTTTGATTCTTTGTTTTCCTATAAATGTGTATGTTTATTGTGTGCTTTTATATAGTATATAGCCATTTCTTAGAAATAGTATTGTTGGCCAATGTTATCGATGTAGATGTTGTACCTATTTCGTGTTTCCCACGTTGCTAGGACCCACCGATAAAGGGCCACTCTAGCTACTTACTGGGCCGAATTAAGCAATCCGACTATGACTTTGGATCGGGACATGGTGGCTTATGTTATTAGAGTACATGATCTAATCCAACACATAGCATTTGTTGATGCCTTTTTTGATCGTACCATAGTATAGATTTCACGAGGATGACATTACGTCGAACTCTTCTCTCGAGGGATCAATTGTTATTAGAAGAAGTTTGGGCGAATGTGATGGATCGATCATCTTATCGAGACTTAATTTGGGTCTTTTTATCGATACGAGTTAGGCGGACCCTCACTAGATTAATGTATAACTCGGGGTCTATCTTTATGTCTTGCTCATATGATAGGACATTCCACATCGCTTAATGTCATTGATTAGTGGGGCATAGAGTATTCCTTTTCCCATCGAGTTTGATATGTTAATCGATGCATTAGATGTACAATTTTAGATGTACTACTAGGAAAGCCTTTGGTGTGAATAGGAGTGTCTTTGCTTGTACATATAGCATGGAAACCTTTGGATGTAAATGTGCTTATCAAAGTTTTGTATGATATCTACTAAATGTTTATGGAATGTTATGTGTACGTGAATGTTTTATATGATGCATCGCATGTGATAAGAAAGGATTTTGATACCAAAACTAACCTAAACATAACTTGATATGTACAAAGTCAAACCATGCCAAGGAAAAATCCTATACGAGTAGGAGGAGAAGGGACCTCCAAAAATGATAGCGATAATCAATAAGAAGCCTTAAATCATATCGTAGAGATAATGTAACAACAACAACAAGTGATGCAACAACAACAACAAACCCATACAGAGCAAACGAGGCAACTTCTAGCTATGCAATAGCAGACCTCCACCTCGAAGATAGGAATGACACGAGTAGAAAGATTTTGAAAAATAAATCTCTAAAGTTTGCTAGGGGTTAATCAAATGATAACCGAGGAATGGATTAAAGCTCTAGAAGCAATATTCGAATACCCACAATTCAATAATAATGAAGGAGTGTCATGTTCTATCTTTATGCTAACCAAAGACGCTCGCACATGGTGGGAAAGTGCACGATTGACAAGTCAACATGCCCACTTTGACCTAAGAAGGATTTAAGGAGGCCTTTTACAATAAGTACTTCACCGCATATGTAAAGGATAGAAAGATTCAATAATTCCTAGAATTGAAACAGAATGGAATGTCCATGGGTGAATAAGTGTAAAGATTAGAATAGGGATGTAGATTTATCTATTTCATTGCGGGGGATGAGAATTTGAGAAAGAATCGATTTCTAATAGGTTTAAACCCGAGGGTTCAAAGTATGGTGTGGATGTCGACCACCAATACTTTTCTTGAAATGTGGATAAAGCAATATTGGCGGATGAGGATCAAAAGGAGATTGTAAAGGAAGTATAGTAGAAAAGGCAAGCATTTAAATCTAGAACCTCTTCATCCGGACCAATAAGGCGAGTGCCACCTAGGAATTTTAATCGAGGTGGTAGTCAAAGGAATGCACGAGCCCCCGGACCAGTACTATACATTTCTAGATCGCTATCGAGTAATCAACCAAGACTAGTGATGAGTAACGAACCTCGATGCAATAAGTGTGGGAGGTTCCATATCGAGGAGTGCCGACTAGATGTGAGGACTTGTTATATTTGTCACCAACCGGGGCACATATCCTATGACCGCCCTCAAATACATAAGTTTGGACCAGGGAAAGTACTTGCTTAGGTATATACAATGATGTAGGAGGAGGTCGATCGGAGGGACGCAACGGTTATTTATGGTAATGTCATAATTCTCGACTTAATTACATATGTTTTGATTGATTCGGCCCTACACATTCAGTCATATCAAAACCCTTAGTGAAAAACCTAGGGGTTAAACCGAAGACATTAGTCGTAAGATACCTTATAGCCATCCCTTCTAAGGAAATTTATGACGTCAATAAGTATAGCTAGAGAGTGTCCAATGCGAGTTGAGGATAAACGTTTAGAGGCTAATTTGATAGTATTAGATCTTTAAGATTTTGATTTGATTTTAGTGATGGATTGGCTAACAAGGCATGGTGCCAATATAGGCTATCGAGGTAAAAGGGTAATTTTTTATCTACCTAAGGGTCGATCATTAGAGTTTAAGGTCGATTTGAAATTTTGAGTGACATTGATCATTTCGACATTAAAATCTTAAAGGATGCTAGAAAAAGGATGAATGGGGTACCTAGCCAGTGTAGAACGAAAGTCAAAATCGAAAAATCTAGAGGTTGTGTGAGAGTATTTAAATGTATTCTTAGAAAACTTGATTAAGTTACCACTCGAAAGGGAGATAGAATTTGAGATTGAACTAGAATCGACTCATGATCGTGATTTTTAAGACTCCCTATAGAAGGACCCCGACCAAGTTGAAAAAGTCGAAGGCATAATTATAGGACTTACTAAATAAGGGATTTATACGTCCCAGTTCCTCACCCTAGGAAGCTCCAGTATTGTTTTTAAAGAAGAAGAATGGTAGCCTACAATTATGTATCAAGTATTAAGAGTTGAACCGGTGAGAATCAAGAATAAATATCCGTTACCTTGGATTGATGATTTGCTCGATCAATTGCAAGATGCGATGGCATTTTTTGCAATACATTTGCAATCGGGGTATCATTAATTGAGGATAAGGTTAGAAGATGTAAGGAAAACAACATTTAGAATGAGATACGATCATTATGAATTTCTAGTCATGCTCGTTTGGACTTAATAATGCCCCGGATGCTTTTATGGACTTGATGAATAGAGCCTTGAAGGAATTCTTGGATAAATTTATCATCATGTTCATTGATGATATTCTAGTTTATTCTCGAAGTGAGGAGGAACATAAGGTACATTTAAGAGCTACACTGCGGACATTAAGGGAGCGAGTAGTTGTATGCAAAGTTCAAGAAGTATGAATTCTGGTCGAAACAAGTCACTTTTTTTAGCCATGTAGTAATGAAGGAAGGCATAACGAGTGGATCCAAATAAGATAGAAGCCATTCAAAATCGGCCTACCTTGAAGAATTTGTTAGAGGTACAAAGTTTCTTAGGTCCGGTAGGTCATTATCGGAGATTTATTGAGAGCTTCTCTAAGATAGCAATGCCTCTTACTAACTTGATGAAGAAGAGTATTAAGTTTCAATGGACGGACGATTATGAGAATAGTTTTCAAGAATTGAAACAAAGGCTAATCAAGGCCCCAATGCTAATCATTCCATTTGAAGATGGGAACTTTATGGTGTAGAGTGATGCTTCCAAAAATGGGTTAGGAGTGGTTTTAATACGGAATGGAAGGGTGGTGGCCTATGCTTCATGAAAATTTAAAGAATATGAGCGAAATTATTCAATGCATGATCCGGAATTAGCGGTGGTCATCTTTGCCTTGAAAATTTAGTGACATTATTTATATGGAGCAAAATGTGAGATATATACGAGCCATAAAAGTTTACGATATATCTTCACATAAAAGGAGTTAAATATGAGGCAAAGGAGAAGGTTAGAGTTAGTAAAAGACTACGATTGCATAATCAACTAATACCCGAGGAAAGACAATGTCGTTGTCGATGCTTTAAGTAAAAAATCCATGGCGACGATGCGGACAATTCAATTGCCAATCTTAAGGGATTTACAACGATTAGAGTTAGAGATCATGCCAATAGGCCATAGAAGCACTTTGTCACCCCTGTTAGTCTAGCCAACCCTATAAGAAAGAGTTCAAAAGGGGTAACAAATGGATGAAAGGCTCGAGCGATTGAAGAAAAGTATAGATACGAGAAAGGAAATAGATTTTATTATTGATAATAAATGGGTAGTTAGATTCAATGGAAGGCTATCTATCCCATCGGTGGAAGATTGGAAGGAGGAAATACTAAGGGAGACACATGCAACTCCATACTCGACACATCTAGGTAGTACAAAAATGTATTGTGATCTAAGATGATGTTATTGATGGCCAAGAATGGAAGAGGTAGCAAAGTGTTAGATTTATCAACAAGTGAAGTCAAAAAATCAAAAACTCGCGGTAATATTAAAACCACTAGCAATTCCGGAATGGAAGAGGGAGCATATAACTATGGATTTTGTTAATAGGATTGCCGAGGTTCGAGAAGGGAAAAGATGCCATCCGGGTAATTGTGAATTGGTTAACTAAGTCGGCATATTTTCTCCTAGTCGGGACCACTTACAACCTAAACCAATATGCTTAGTCGTATATCGATGAAATTGTAAGGTTGCATGGGATTCTAGTCTCAATTATATTAGATCGCGATCCCGCATTTACCTTAGCATTCCGAAAGAGTTTACATAGAGCCATGGGTATAAGCTTAAACTTTAGCATGGGTTATCATCCGCAGATTGACGAGATAATCCAAATGGGTCATTCGGATTTTCGAAGACATGTTATGAGCATGTGTCCCGGATTGCTCCGAGAAATAGGAAAAATATGTATGAGTAGTTGAGTTTACGTATAATAATAGCTATCAATCATTAATTAGAATGGCTCCTTATGAAGCCTTGTATGGACAATGGTGTAGATCCCCGAGTACACTTGGATGAAATAGGAGAAAGAAAGTTGTTAGGGCTAGAACTGGTGCGACAAATAATTGAGATAGTCGATAAAATCCACCAATGAATGAAAATAGCTCAAAGTAAATAGAAAATCTATGTCGACAAAAGGAGGAAGGATTTGGAATTTATAGTTGGTGATCATGTTTCCTTAATGGTTGCACCAATGAAAGGTGTATTGCGGTTTGGAAAGAAAGGGAAGTTGAGTCCATGATACCTTGGACTATTCAAGATACTTGATTTGGTAGGCGATAAGGCATATCATCCGTTGCTACCGCCATCTTTAGTGAGAGTTCATAATGTGTTTCATGTGTCGATGCTAAGAAATGCATTGGAGAACCTAGTCGGGTCTTAGAAACAACACCGTTGAATTTAACCACGGACTTAACGTATGAGGAAAGACTAGTTGAAATTCTGGATTGATAAGTTAAACAACTAAGGAATAAGGAAATTGCCTTTGTCAAGGTTCTATGGGAGAACCACAACCTTGAAGAGTTGATGTGGGAGCGAGAGGAAGAAATAAAAGACAAATACCTAAAATTTCTCAACTCGAGTTAATTTTGAGGATGAAATTTCTTTTAAGGAGGGGAGAAATGTAACCCCCGTGAAAATTCTTGATCATATAAATGTACGTACCGGACTATTCATAGATATTTATCCTAAGTATGGGTGTGATCTATGTGCCATGTTATGATTTTTATGGTATGAATATATATGGTGGTTATAGGAATATTTTGGCGTGTATGTAAAAATTTAGGGGGATAAATTTTGAGTAAGTTAGCTAGTTATTTATTTCCTTTAACACTTACCAAAAATATGCCATGAAATGGCAAAGTTGTCTAAATAATTGGAGAGGGCCAAAATTTTGGAGGAATGCTAAAATTTTGGACTAAAATACCCATAAGATTATTTTTAATTCCATTACCCATCCTTAAAATTCAACTTGACACCTAAGCTTCTTCATTCTTCCATTTGAAGGACACCTCATCACTTTAACTTCTAAACCCGCCACGTAGCCTTCCATTATCAACTACCACTTTACACCTTATCAACTTAGTTTAGGACACTTGTTATTGTATTTAATAAAGGAAGAAAGTTGGAAATATATGTATAAGAGAGAGCTAATGGCCGGCCACACTTTGGAAATTTTGGCTCACCAAAAATTGAGAGAAAACCAAATTGAGAGGAGAGAAACGAAAAAAAAAATAGGAAAGAAAGAAAGAAGAAAGGAGAAGAAAAGACTAAGGGATTTTCTCCTAACTTTGAACTAAGAAAGTAGGTTTTCTTTTATGTCCTCCAATGTTGTTTTTATGTATTTAATTTATGTGAGTAACTTGAGACTTTGGTTATGTTATTATGAGTTGCTTGTGTTGGTATGATGTGTTGATGATTTGATGTGGATCTACTTGTTAGACTTGTGTATGTGATGAATTGTTGAAGCCTATAAAGTTTTGTGTATGTCCAAGTGTGTGTTGATAGGTTTGGTATAAACAAAGGCACTTGGATTGAAATTTGGTTGGATTAAACTATGGTTGAGATGGATTTGGAAGGAATGAGTTTCTAGGGTATGTTTTAGGAAACCCATTCAGCCTAAATGTCAAAATGGGAAAGATTGGACCTTTTATGTAATTAAGAACCTAGGACTTAATTTTCACTCACCTAGGAATACATTAGGATGAAACAAAACTGCATTGTAATGAAAGAAAATTCCTTGCCACGTTTTGGGAACCATTTAGCCTAAACCCTAATTTTTGGGATTTGAGTTCCACTCATCCCAATTGATAATTAATGGTTCAATTAGACCTAAATATATATAAATTGAAGTGTGGAAAGGTTAGACTTCAAGGCAAATGGAAATTTTGACTTAGGCTGGTTAGAAGCTAAATTTGACCATCTATGCCAAAATACGAGGTAAGAGAGAGATTTCACCTTATAGGCGATTTAAATTTGCCCGTAAGGCTAACATTTACGTAAACTAAGTGTAGGTCGAATTTAATAAGACCGACTAATTACATGAAGAAAGGTACTTACATATGAAGTAAAAGTTTATACCAAATAATAATTGGTGATAATTATTCTTTGGATGAATACTATGTAAACAATGTGAACTATATCTAAAATCTTATGCATAGATTGAATTCCAAGAATGGATTGAGAATATAGGGTTTGGTAACCGTGATTGCGTGAATGTGATAATTAAAACCTCATGTGCATCATATGCATTTAGGGGTGGATTGAATTGAATTGAGAAAGAACATTTGATTGAGACTTGATGAGGTTTGGTAATAAAGCTGGATTAAATGGGTATTAGCAATGAAGCTATGTGTATGCTTTATTAATTAATTACACCATTAGGCGATGGATAATTTCAATAACCATGTGCTATAATGAGGGATAATTTCGTTGTTAGTAGTAAGTGATTTGGTAATCACCGAGAGTTTAAAATAGAGCGAACTTTCTAATACCTAGGGTACTCGAACAAAAATTCATAGGGAAAGGCGAGTAATAGGAAAGTATCGCATATCACATGCATCGCTCTACTTATTGAGTTGTGGCTCATTCTCGTTGTTGTAAATGTGTGATGTAACAAGTAAGGGCAAAGATAATTCGATCAAGGATGCTTCCGACTCTCACTACAAGAGGCGCATGTGTTACTTGAAATATAAGATTCTCTTTTGATTGTAAATTAGGGGGTATGGTGTCTATTAGTGGATAAAGGGCATATTAGATATTTTGTAATTTTATGTAATTGTATTTATTAACGGGTATATAAGTTGTATTATACGCATTCTATAGTTATGTATTATGGAAGTGAGTTGGGATTTTAGTCTTAACAATGTAACGAACCTAGCCATACCTCTTAGGAAATTGGTAAGGGAGCTAGGGGCGTTACACCCTCTCTCTCCTTTCCATGTCCCTCTACCTCTTTCCCCCTCTCCCTCTCTCCCTCTCTTTCTTTCTCCCTCTCTCAACCTCCTTCTCTCTCTAACTCTCTCCCTCTCTCCCTCCCTCTATCTCTCTCTTGCTCCTTCCCCTTCTCCATTTCTCTCTTCCTCTCCCTCTCCCTCTATCCCTCTCTTTCCATCACCTCCCTTCCTCTCTCTACATGTCTCTCTTCCTCCCTCTCCCTCTCCTTCTCTCTCTTACTCTCTCTATCTCTATCTTACTTTCTCCCTCTCTTTTCTCTTTGACACTCTCCCTCTCTCTATCTCGCTCCCTTATCGCTCCATATCTCTCCTTACCTCTTTCCCTTTCTCCCTCTCTCAACTTCTCTATCCCTATCCTTCTGTCCCTTTGTCTCTCCCCCTACCTCTCTCTATCCTTCCTTTCCTCTCTATCATCCTCTCCCTCTCTCTCTTCCTCTCCATCTATCTCATCCTTCCTTTGGCTTTCTCTCTCCCTCGCTGTCTCTCTTTTCCTCCCTCTCACTTCAACACTCTCTCTCCTCTCCTCTCTCCCTCTCTCCCCCTTCCTTCCCTCTCCCTCGCTCTCTTAATCTCCCTTTATATCCCTCTCACTCCTATTATCCCACTCTCTCTCCCCCTTCCTCTCTCTTCCTCTCCTTTCTCCCCTCTCTCCCTCTCTTTCTCTCCCCCCTCCCTTTACCTCTCTCCCCTTCACCCTCTCTTACTCTCTCACCCTCTCTTTTCCTCACTCTGTCTCCCTTTCTCCCTCTCTCTCTATCGTTCTCCCTCTCTCACTCTTCCTATCTCCATCTCTCCCTCTAACCCACTCTTTTACTATCTATCTCGCCCTATCTCACACACTAACTCCCTCTCTCTTCCCCTTCCTCTCTCAATCCCTCCCTCTCTCTCCCATTCTCGCCCTCTCCATCGACCCCTCTCTCTCCCTTCCTCACTCCCTCTGTCCCCCTCTCTCTCTCAATCCCTCCCTCACCTTCTCTCCCTCCCTCTCTCCCTTACACTCTTTCTCCTTCCTTTTCTATCCTTTTATCTCCCCCTCTATCTCCCTCTTTCTCCCCCTTTCCCTCTCTCCCTCTCCCTCTCTACCTCCTCCTCTCCCTCTCTCTCCCCTCTCCTCTTTTTCCTCTCTCCCTCTCCCTCTCTTTCTCTCTCTCACCCTCCTCCTCTCTCCCTCTCCCTTACCCTCTCTCTCCCTCTCCTCCATTTCTCCCTCTCTCTCCCTCTCCTCCATCTCCCGCTCTCTCTCCCTCTCCTTCATCTCCTCCCTCTCCTTTTCTCCTTCTCCCCCTCTTCCACTCTCACCCTCTATCCCTTACTCTCTCTCTCACTCTCCCTCTCTCCCTCTCTCTTTTCCCTTCCTCTCTCTCTTTCCCTCTCTCTCCCTTTACTCTCCTATCTCTCCATCCCTCTCTTTTCCCTCTCTCTATCCCTCCCTCCCTCCCTCTCCCTTGCTCTATGTCCCACTCTATATCCCTTATTCTCTCTCTATATCTCCCCTCTCTTCCTCTCTACCTCCCCGTCCCTCTTTATCCCTTTGTCCTATCCCTTTTTCTCTCTCCATCTCACTCCCCATCCTTCTCTTTCTCTCTTCCTCTCCCTCTCCTCTCTCTTTCCCACTCTCCCTCTCCCTATCCTTCTCTCTCTATCCCCCTCCTACTCCCTCTCTCCCTCTCCATCTCCCTATCTCTCTATATCTCCCTATCTCTCTCTCATCCCTCTCCCTCTCCCCTTTCCCACATTCTCCCTCTATACCTTACTCTCTCCCTCTCTCCCTCCCTCTATCATACTCTTGCTCTCTCCCTCCCTCCCCCTCTCTTTTTCTCTCTCCCTCTCCCTCTCTCCCTCTCCTCAAATCGCCTACCTCCCTATCTCTACATGTTTCTCTTCCTCCCTCTCTCTTAATCCCTCTCCCTCTCTTTCTCTCTCTTCTTCTTTGTCTCTCTTACTTTCTCCCTCTCTTTCTCTCTCCAACTCTCTCCATCTCTTAACCTCTCATCCCTATCCCTCTATCCCTCTCTCTCTCCCCTTCCCATTCTTTATCCCTCTCTTCCTCCTCGGTCGCCCTCTCCCTCTCTCTTCCTCTCCATCTATCTCATCCTTCCTTTGGCTTTCTCTCTCCCTCGCTATCTCTCATTTCCTCCTTCTCATTTTCACACTCCCTCGCTATCTCTCATTTCTTCCTTCTCACTTTCACACTCCCTCTCTCCCCCTTCCTTCCCTCTCCCTCGCTTGCCCAATCTCCCCCTCTATCATTCTCACTCCTCCTATACCACTCTCTCCCCCTCCTTCCTCTCTCTTCCTCTCCCTTTCCCCCTCTCCCTCCTTTTAACTCTATCTCCCTTACCCTCTCTTGCTCTCTCTCCCTTTCTCCCTCTCTCTCTCTCCTTCTTCCTCTCTCACTCTTCTTATTTCCATCTCTCCCTTTCACCCTCTCACTCTTTTCATCTCTCTCTCTATCTAAACACTCTCTCTCCCTCTCTCTTCCCCTTCCTCTCTCCCTCTATCTTTCCCTTCCTTTTTCAATCCTTCCCTCTCTCTCCCACTCTCGCCCTCTCTCTCCCTTCTTGGCTCCCTCTCTTCCTCTCTCTCTTAAGCCCTACCTCTCTCTCCCCCTCTCTCACTCCTTCTCTCTCTATTCCCCCTCCCTCTCCCTCACTCTCTCTCCCTCCCCCTCTCCCTTACAATCTCTCTCTCCTTCCTTTTATGTCCTTTTATCTCCCCATCTATCCCCTTTTTTCTCCCCCTCTCCCTCTCTCCCTCTTTCTCCTCCTCTCACTCTCTCCCTCTCTAAATCTCCATCTCTCTCTCTCCCTCACTAAATCTCTATCTCACCCTCTCCCTCTCTACCTCTACCTCTCCCTCTATCTATCCTCTCCCCCTTTTTCTCTCTCCATATCCCTCTCTCTCACCCCCTCTCTCCCTCTCCCTCTCCTCTCCCCTTTTTCCTCTCTCCCTATCCCTCTCTCTCACCCCCTTTTTCCCTCTCCTTCACCCTCTATCTCTCTCCCTCTCCCTCTCACCTTCTCTATCTATCCCTCTTCTCCCTCTACTCCATCTCCTCCCTCTCCCTCTCTCCTACTCTCTCCCTCAATCCATTTCTCTCTCACTCTCCCTCTTCCTCTCTCTCTCCCTCCCTATCCCACTCTCTCTTTCCTTTTCTCTCCCCTCACTCTCCCATCACTCCTTCCCTCTCTCCCTCCCTCCCTCTTTCCCACTCTCTCCCTCAATCCATTTCTCTCTCACTCTCCCTCTCCCTCTCTCTCTCCCTCCCTATCCCACTCTCTCTTTCCTTTTCTCTCCCCTCACTCTCCCATCACTCCTTCCCTCTCTCCCTCCCTCCCACTCTCTCCCTCAATCCATTTTTTCTCACTCTCCCTCTCCCTCTCTCTCTCCCTCCTTATCCCACTCTCTCTTTCCTTTTCTCTCCCCTCACTCTCCCATCTCTCCTTCCCTCTCTCCCTCCCCCTCTCTCTCCCTTCATCTCCCACTCTATGTCCCTCATTCTCTCTATATCTCCCCCTCTTTCTCTCTCTCTCCCTATTCCTCTTTATCCCTCTCTCCTATCCTTTTCTCTCTATCCATCCCTCTCCCTCACTCCCTAACCTTCTCTTCGTCTCTCTTCCTCTCCCTCTCCCTCTCCCTCTCTCTCCCTCTCCTTCTCCCTCTCTCTATCCCACTCTCACTCCCTCTCTATCTCCCTATCTCTCTCCATCTCCCTCTCCTCCTCGCTCCCTCCCCCTTGTCCCACATTCTCCCTCTATACCTCACTCTCTCCCTCTCTCCCCCTTCCTCCCTCTCTCTCCTTCTCTATAACTCTCCCTCTCCCTCTCCTTCTCCCTCTCTCTCCTTTTCTCTCTCTCTCTTTATATCTCTTTTCCTCCCTTTCAATACTCATTGAGTCAAGATTTAGTTCCTTAAATAGAACTAACCCATCGTTAAGTGCTAATAGCTTTGCCTTCGAGTTAGTTCCCTATAGTAGTGTGCAAAACAAATGATAAAGGAGCCTAAAATGTCTTGTATTACTCCACCACCTATATAAAATCCATCTCTAGTTGATCCATCGATATTTAATTTAAATGTACAAAAAGGTGGTGGTTCCCACTTGATACACTTCCCTCTCCTACCTTTCGACGGGATTGGCATGACGCCTAACTCTTGCATCTTCTTTATACCGATCACATTCGGAGGCTTTTTTGCCATAAATAAGCTATACATATCCCATAGGTCCTCAATCACTCGTCTCACTATATCACCTACTATCATTGGTTCATCTTTATATTTTACTTTACACTTACTTTTTTGTAACTCCCATAAGAGAAAACAGAAGACACCAATAGGGCATAAACCTAATTAAGTAGTGAACGAGGACATCCATGTCTATACACACTCTAAAAAATTCCACCTACTGCCACACCTAAAGATTCTTCCAAAATGCCCCCCACTTACCTCGTAACTCGAGTTCTAGAAACAATTGTGACATGATTCCTACCTTATGATTCGAGCGAGCACGAGCAAATTAACACTATTGGAATGCGTAGATCCCGAATACGAGAGTCGACTATAAAGCACCTATAAACCATTCCACGTAAACACGACCACCCTTGTTGGGATGTAAGGGTTCTAAATCCAAGAAGCCCATGCATATCTAGGATAATGATGATGGATATAATTCCAATATGCTTTACTCTCAAAGTCCCCCGATTGCGTAATGGTGCAAATCAATCTATCCTCTATTGACTTATCAACCATTATACATTTCACTTCTTAATTGATCCAACATGGAATGAAGGAAAGGAAACCATCCAGTTCTTACAATCCTTTTGCCACTATGAGCCTAATATCTATAGGTAATGGAGACTCTAAAACTACGAGCACACTAGTTAACACCCCAAAAGAAACTGCTACCTTTCCTATGATCCATTGGCTAACCAAAATCAAGGATTGTAAGTATGGAAAAATGCTTTTCGAAATATGTGAGGATGTACTTGAAAGCTTCCTAATATCCCCAAACTTGACACGTAAAAATCAAGCCTAAAGGCTTGATCCGTAAATATAAGACCAAGCTAACTTTGTTTGCGGTGCTACCATCACTTGCTCTAATCCACCTTTCTCAAATAGAGAATAGGCACCGCCTCTAAGAGACCTAGTGATGGCGATTTTCCCTAGAAGAGCTCCACGGAAAGTTAGCCATTTGACTCTCGATTCTCTAAAGTGTGCCCTTAGGCACGAGGATAGCAACTAACACATGAATTGGTATACTACTAATAACCGATCGGAATAAAGTCAATCCGGCACCAAAGGATAATAATTTTGCTTTCCAACCACACAAATGCTACTTAATCTTCATCTCCAATGGTAGAAAGTAAAATTGATGCATTCTACTTATGAAGAAAGGAACACTCGAATACTATAATGGGAAGCTGGAAATGACCACATCCTATATACTTGCTTTACTCGAAGCTATTTTTTGTGATGACATATTTTTAGGGGTGTAGAATCCACTCTTAGCCATATTAAGTAATTTCCTTGAGCACTCCTCATACTTGCAAAACAAACCCCTCAACTATGTCGGAGACCATTTAGATCCATTCATGATTAACGAGCATGTCATCCGTGTAGAATCGATGAGAAATTAATAAAGCTCCCCTTAGCAACCTATATAGCCGAATTAAACCTTCCACCATAAATTTTTTAAGGTTAACTGAAAGGACTAGTTGGACCAAAATAGATAGCAAAGGTGATAGACGGTCCCTTTGCTCGAACACCCCTATATGATTTAAAGAATTCGAAGTTCCTTCATTGAATCCGAATTATATACCACATGTTATTAAGACTTTTATACACCAAGTCAAACTAATTTTCACCAAACCCCATCACATGCATGACTTTTAATAGAAAATGCCACTCAACCCTATCATAAGCTTTTGACAATCCATTTTAAAAATATGGTTATCCCATGAACCTTCCTATTTAAATCTACTACCATCCGTTGGATTAGAGCCATATTTTTTATGAAGCTCTATCCTTTAACAAAACCAGACTTGTTTTGGATCAATTAAACTATAAAGGACTACACTTAGCCTATTAGATAAGATTTTTAAAATAATTTTGCAACTAAAATTAGATAGACTTATCGATCCGAAGTCACTTAGGGAACTTAAGTTTTCAACCTTTGGAATCAAGACTAGGATGAAAGAAGGCATACCCCCGAGGATCTAACCCCCCTTAAAAAATATTGCACTACTACAATAACCTCAAAATGAACCACATTCTAGCATCCTTTGTAAAATTGTTCGATGAACCGATCCTAACCTAGTGCACTAGATGCATTCAATCCATCAATGGCATTCGGAATTTTTGGATCTAATGAAACACCTATTAGCTCGTATATTTATGTCTTGTATAATGCTCTTTGGAACCCTATAAACAAAGAATCATGGTTTATTATTTGTCCATTTGAAAATAAAACTAGAAATAGCTAATCGCCTTAGCCCCTGTCTTAGACACATCTTCCATAAAAGTCTTGTCCTATTTCTATAGTCGTAAGGTCATCATCCTCACATTGTCTTTAATACATGCATGAAAGAAATTTATGTTTCTATCCCCCTTAACAACCCATTTAATTCATGCTTTTTGTCTCAACATGTACTCATCCCACCAGATTAATCGAGGTAATTTAACATTTCTATCTTGAAGAATATTAGTCGATCGAACATTCTAGGGAAAAAGGGAAAGTTAAAGAGAGAGTGGGGAGAGAGAGGGAGAAAGTAGGAGAGAGAGGAGACATATAAGAGAAAAGGTGTGGTGCCCCCAACTCTTTTGTCGATTACCTAAAAGGCATGGCTAAGTACGTCACGGTTTAGAGATCGAACTCCCAAATTTACTCTCATGCACATACACAATGTACTGAATATCATTACAAAAATTACAAAATAACATCGTACTTCAATTCCGAAATCCTCGGATTTTCTTGACTTTCATGTCCGTTATGAAGTATTTATCATAAAATACCTCCTTAAATCCTTTCCGAGTCAAATGAGGCACATCTACCATTAACCGTGCACTCTCTCACTTGGTGCGGGCATCTTTAGTCCGCATAAAGTTAGCACATGATACTCACTCATTATTGGTGAATTACAGGTACTCAAAGATCACTTCATGTGACTTAATCCATTCCTCTACTATCATTGTGTTGACACCTCCGGTAAACTCTTAGGGATTCATCTTTCAAAATCTTTCTACTATGTCGTTTCTATGTTGAGGTGGAGGGGAGGCTATTGATGCATAGCCGGGAGCTATCTTATTTGCTCCGTGTGGGCTCGTTGTTATTTTTACATTACATGTTGCTCGTTATTGCATTATGTCTATCGGACCATTCAATGCGTCTTGTGCATCCTTATTGTTTGCACTAAAGGTCCCTTCTCCTCCTACTCGTACGGGATTTCATCTTAACATGCTTTGACTTTGTACATGTCACGTTACGTTCGGGCTAGTTTTAGTATACAAAATCTTACTATCATGCGTCATACAATAGAGAATCGCCAAGAATATATAAAAACCAAATCATCGCGTACATGCCAAACATTCATAATGACATACATGGTAACATCCCAATAAGTTTTCATGTCATCATTACATTTAAAAAGGGGTAGTTCCAATTACATCAAGAGGTGCACGAAGACCTCAAAAGGTGCATAGGATACTAGGTCGTATGATACGTTTCATAGACATAGATCTACTCCATCTAATTACCAATCCACAGAGTGAACACAATGTGGAAAGGAGACCTCGACTCTTCACAAGTCTATAGCGCTAACCCATGTGATCCGTGCGATGTTGCAAGATAAAGGCAAGGGTAGACAGATTTATATATAAAAATTTATACTTATTTTAGTACATACTATTCTTGACGCAATACCGTTAGACAGATTGATCCTTAAATTTTAAAATTTCTTTATGACTTGTGTGTTGGGTATTTTAACCTTATTTTTTGATATGTTGTACCTTAATATGTTTAGTTTCTCATATAAAAGGAATAGGATTTAATGGTGTCTAGAAGGGGGACGTTGCTCTTTGATAAGAGGTCGCCTTGTCATGTATGTGGTGCAACTAGATATAATGTGTAAGTTTGTTACTTGAACTAAACTACCTAAAGAGACTTTTTCAATGGAAATAAAATATTTTAAGGCTATTAATTAGGTTAATTATCTAGTTACTACCTAGTTAGGACACCTAAGCACCCTAATTAATGAGTTAAAAGCCGACACACACCTTGACTAGCCAAACCCGCCACTTGCCCCCTTTTCATCACCCCTCACTTTACACTTTTCCATATTATTTTGGGACACTTGTATACCTATTAACTATAAGGAAATGAAGTGTGTGTGTATATATATAAGTGGAGTATATGGCTGCTATTTTTTAGTACAAACTATTGCTTACAAAACAAGAGAGAAAATCAAAGTGTTTTTAATTTTTAGGAGGGTGAGAGAGAGGAGATGGAGAAAGTGAAGGAGGGAGAGAGTGAAAGAGAGAGAGCAAGAGGGAGGGAGACGAAGTGTGGGGGAGAGAGGGATAGGAAGAGAGAGAGGGAGAGAGGAAATGGGAGATAGCGAGAAAGAAAGAGTGGGAGGGAGAGAAAGAAAGAGAGAAGGGAGAGGGATAAAGGGAGATGGAGAGAGAAGGAGAGAGGGTGTAACCCCTATGAAAATATTTAATTATAAATATATCTATATGTTAGAATATTTATGTAAATATACATTAAGTACAAGTACAATTGTAGGTGTCATTTTAAGCTGTTTGGTGATGATAATATATTTAGTACTTGTATGGGAATTTTGGGGTGAAGTTTCGGAAAAATTAATTAATTACCATTTATTTTATATGAAGTACTTGGAACATATTATACAAGTGAAAAAGGGGCGTTTATAAAATTTTAGGAATGTTGGAATATTTTCTTGGAAATTGCCCAATGGAGGGGAAAGGAATTTTTGAGTTTTATAGAGGGAAATGTCCAAACTTTTATGGAGAAAATCTGTTTTGTTACATGAAATAAGCTAGTTTAAGGGTTTAGTTAGCTTAATTATTTAGTTAGGACACCTAAGCATATGCATTAATGGAATTAAAAGACAACTCGAGCACTTTAACTCTCCAAGCCCTCCCAATCTGCCACCTTACCTTCCAAGCTTCTTTCATTTGACACTTTGCTTAGTTAAATTTGGACACATGTTACATCAATTAAGAAGAGGAAAAAAATGAAAATGATGAGGTATAAAAGTGTGAGAAAGGTTGAACTTATTCATTTTTTTATGTCAAAACCATAGAACCCAATGGAAGAGAGAAAAACCAATTGTGAGAAAATGGAGAGAAAGTCATGGCAAGGAAAGAGAGAAAAAGAAAAGAAAGGAAAGGAAGGAAAGAAAAAGGGGAAAAGCTAGGGAAAAATCCTAATTAAATCTAAGTAAGTGGGTTTCTTTAGTTCCTTATTCCATTCAATTGATGTTATTGTAATTGATTAAGCTTGTGTTTATGTTGTTATGTTTTTTGTTGGTTTGATTTGATGGTTAGGTTGTTCTATGATTGGTAATTGTTATGGTTTGATTGTGATGGTTAGTTGTGTGGTTTTTTATAAAAATTTTGAAAGTTTTGTATCTAGCTAGGTCCATGAATGGATGGGTGTGGCTAATGGAACTTGGTTGATCGAAACTTGGTGGGTGAATTTTGGGATTTGTATGGACTCGAATAAATTGGAGTAGGAAGGAAAGAAAAATGAAATTTTAGGATTTCCTAGAGTCATATTCGGCCAAGAATGGTGAAAATGGACTTCCATTGGTACTTAAGACTTTTGACCTTAATGGTAAACCAATTAGGTTTAGCTAGTTTTTCAAAAAGAAAGGAAAAGACAAGGCATATAAAAACAAAGACAAATTTCTTGCCAATTTAGGGACCATTTGGCCAAGCTTGAAAAAAAAAATTGGGTTTTGGGTTTCACTAAATCAATTGGGTAATTAATAATTCAATTAGCCCCCAAATAAGGATAAAAATAACGCTAGAAAAGTAAGATCACGAAGAGAAACTGAAAATTCAACTTAACATTATTAGGAGTCTAACTTGCCCAAAAAGTGTTAAATTCGAGAGAAAATGGTAAGTTACATCATAACATGTTTTAAATAATTCAAAATGTCAAAAAATACATATCCGAAATGTAAAATGAATTAATATCTAAACATACCACATTAAGCGGAAGAAAAATATCTTCGTGCGAATTAAATTCATAGCTCAACAAATATCAACTGGCGGTGTTTAAACCTAATTAGATGAAAGTTATGATGAAGTGAACGTATGATCCCGGGTGGGTTAGATATTAGGGACGGAATAATGGTGTAGGGTTTCATACCCCGGTATCCTTAATACGATAATTATCGAATCACGTACATGTGTTAGGGATAGGCCGAGAAAGAATCAATTGGTTGAAAAGTGGTTTGCATGAATAGGTCCGGTAACCTAACGGGAATAAATGGGTATTAGCGATCCGGATGTGTGCGTACTCTAAGCTATGTGCCCGTACTATTAGACAATGGACTCGATTAACGAGTGGCTAAAATGAGGGATAATCTTGTTGTTAGCAGAAGGTGATTCGATAATCACCTGGATTAAAAATAGAGTAGACTTGCTAATACCTAGGGTACCCAAAATTAAAATTGATGAGTATGGTGGGAAGTTAGAAAAGCATTGAATATCACGTGCATTACCCCATTTACTTAGCTTCGACTCACCTCGTTGTTATTTGCATGTTATGACGAGTAGCGGTGATTGAACTACCGATAAAGACGCTATGGAATCCTCCAAAAGGGCTCATATGTGAGGCAAACCTAAGGGGATATTATTTTGATTGTAATTCTAGTGTTGGGATGTCTATAGATATTTAAACGGCACTCGTAAATAAATTTTCATTTCTTACGCTTGAATATTCTTGTCATGTAATTTGTATGATACATATTTCAATATGTAATATGTGGTTACGGTATTAGCATATATGTAGTAGGGTTTAAGTCGGGCTAGACATGTTAGCATGACGTGCTCCTCGCCCGGCCACTCCTTTTTAGGTAGTTGGCAAGTGACCCGGGGAGGGGCGCCACACCCCGTTCCCTCTCTCTCTTCGTCTCCCTTTCTCTCCCTCACCCTCTCTTTGCCTCTCTTCCTCTCTTCTTTTGCCTCATTCCCTCTCTCCCTCTCTCACTCGCTCTCTCTACTATCTTCCTTGTCTCCCTCACTCTCCCTTCCTCTCTCTCTCCCTCTCTCCCTCTCTCCATCTCTCTTCACCTATGTCTTTCTCTCTCCCTTCATCTCCCTTCTTCCTCTCTCCCTTCCTCTCCCTTCTTCCTCTCTCCCTCTCTCTCTCTCTCCTCTCCCATTTTTTACTTCTCTCTCTCTTTCTCCCTCTCTCCCTCTCTCCTTCCCTCCTTCCCTCCTTTTCTCTCCTACTCCTCCTTTCCCTCTCTCCTTCTATCACTCTCTCCCTTTCTCTCTCTATCTCACTTCCTCTCTCTCCCTCTTTTTATCTCGTTCCTTTTCTCCCTCTCCTCTCTCTACTCTCCCACTTTCTCCCTCTTTCTCCTTCATTCCCTCTCTCCCTCTCATGTCTTTCTCTATCCCTCACTCCCTCTCTATCCCTATCCCTCTCTTCCTCTCTCCATTCCCTTCCCCCAACCTTAAATTCTCTCTCACACTCTCTCTTTCCCTTTCCCTTTCCCTCCCTCTTGCTCTCCCTCTCTCTCTCTCTCTCTTCTACTCTCTCCCTCTCCCTTTCTCCTTCTCCCTCTTTTTTTCCCTCACATTCTCTCTTTCCATCTCTCCCTCTCTCACTCACCCTCTCTCTCCCTCTCCCTTTCTCCTTCTCCCTCTTTTTCTTCCCTCACACTCTCTCTTTCCTTCTCTCCCTCTCTCACTCACCCTCTCTCTCCCTCTCACCCTCTCTCTCCCTCTCCCTCTCTCCCTCTCTCTCTCCTCCTCTCCCTCTCTCCATCTTCCACCCCTCTTTCTCTCACTCCATCTCTCAACTTCTCTCTCTTCCTCTCTCCATCACTCTCCCTACCTCTCTTTCTCCCTCTCTTTATCTCTCTCCTTCTCACTTCCTCTCTCTAACTCTCCCTCTCTCTCACTCCCTCAATTTCCCTCTCACTCTCTCTCTCTCCCCATTTTCCTCTCCCTTACTCTCTCTCTTCCTCTACTTGTCTTCCTTTATCCATCATTCTCTCTATCCCTCTCCCTCTCTCTCTCCCTTTGCCTTCATCTCTCTCCCCTCTCTCCTTTTCTCTCCATCCCTTCCTCTATCTCTCATCTTTTGTCTCCCCCTATTCTTCTCTCCATTCGTCTCTCTCTCCCCTCTCTCTCTCCCTTTCTCCCACTCTCCCATCCTTTCCCTCTACCACCCGTTCTCTCTCCCTCTCTCCCTTCCTCACTCTCCCTCCCTCTCTCCCACTCTCTCCTTCTCTCTCTCCCTCTCTCCCTCCCTCACTCTCCCTCCCTCTCTCCCACTCTCTCTCCTTCTCCCTCTCTCCCTCTCTCCCTCTCTCTTCGTTCCTCTCCCTCTCTTCCTCTCCCTTCCCCCTCCCTTACTCTCTCTCCATGTCCATCCCTCTCCCTCCCTTTAACACTCTTTATCTCATTGTTACTCTATCCCTCTCCTTTTATCTTTCCTTCTCTTTTTCTCTCTCTCCTTCTCTCGTATCCCTATCTCCCTCTCTCTATCCCTCTCTCTCCCTCTCGCCCTTCCTTCCTTTCTTTCCCTCCTTCTATCCCTACATAACTCTCACCATATCTCTCTCTCGCTCTTTCTCTATCTCTCTTACCATCTCTCTCTTCCTCTCTCCCTCTGAATCTCTCTATTTCTCTCTCTCTCCCCCTCTATCTCTCCCTCTCTTTCTCTTTATATATCTCTCTCCCTCTCCCTCTCTTTTTTATTACGCTCTCCCTCTCTCTCACCTTTTTGCTCTCCCTCTATCGCTCTCTTGCTCTCTCTTTCTCCCTCTCTCTCCCCTTATCTCTCTCTCCCTCTCCCACTCTCTTTCCTTATCTTTCTTCCTCTCTCTTTCCCCTCTCTTCCGTTCCTTTTCCTCTCCCTCACTCTCTCTATCTCTCTCCCTCTCTTTCCCATTATCTACTTTCATTTCCCTCTCTCCTTCCCTCTCTCTATCTCACTCTCTACTTACCTCTCTCCCTCCCTCACTCCATCCCTCTCTCTAACTCCTATCCTTTATCCCTCTCTCTCTTCATCTCTCTCCATCTCCCACTCTCCCTCTCCCTCTCCCTCTCTCTCTCCTTCTCCCCCTCTGTCCCTCAATTTCTCTTTGTCTCTCTTCTTCTATCCCTCTACCTCGTTACCTCTCTCCCACTCTTCCTAATCTTTCTCCCTCCCTCCATGAATCTCTCTGCCTCTTTCTCTAATGTCTTCCCTCTCTCCCTCACTCTCCCTCTTTCACTCTCTTCCTCTCTCCCCTATCTCTTTCTCTCGCCCTCCCTCTCCCTCCTTCCTCTCTCCCTCCTTCTCCTCCTCTCTCTCCCCCTCTCTCCCTCTTTCTTTCCCCCTCTCTCATTTTCTACTTCTCTCTCTCTCTCTTTCTCCCTCTCTTTCTCTCTCCCTCTCCTTTCCCTCTCTCTCCTTCCCTCCCTCTTTCTCTATCTCCTCCTTTCTCTCTCTTTTCTATCACTCTCCTCCTCTACCCTTTGCCTTTCTCCCTCCCTCCCTCTCTCTCCTTCTCTTTTTCCCTTTTCATGTCTCCCTTTCTCTCTCCATCTCACACTTTCTCTCTCTCCCTCTCTCACTTTTATTTCTTTATCTCTCCATCTCTTCCTCTCTCTAGCTCTCCTACTCTCGCTCCTTCTCTCTTTTTCTTCATTCCCTCTCCCCTCTTTTTCCCTCTCCATATCTTTCTTTACCTCTTGCTCCCTCTCTATGCCTCTCCCTCTCTCTTTCTCTCTCCCTTCCTCTCCCTCAACCTCCGGCTCTCTCTCCCTCTGTCTCTCTCTCCCTTTCTCTTTCCTTCCCTCTTGCTCTCCCTCTCTCTTTCCCTCTCCCACTCTCTCTCTCACTCCTTTTCTCTTTCTCTCCTTCTCCCTCTCTCCTTTTTTCCCTCTTCCTCACTCTCTTTCCATCTCTCTCTCTCTCTCCTCTCCCTCTCTCCCCTCTCCCTCTCTCTCCCCCTCTGTCCATTCCTCCCCTTTCCTTCCCACCTTCTATCTCTCTATCTCTATCTACCTCCCTCTCTCTCCATTTCTCCTTTCATCTCTCCCTCTCCTCCCCCTCTCTATATCCTTTCGGTAAAGTCATCTAAGTGTTCGACCTCTATTGATGATCTACGTAGTCCAAGTATCCACATAGAAGCACTCAAAATTAATGGGGTCTAGCTCCACCTTTTCTAATTTTGTATTTCCTCTAGAAATCAATCCCATGCAACAACCTTAAAAGAGAGGAAAATAATATTTGTTGCTAGGGTTTAGGAGAAAACTATTTTCTTCTTTATTTTCTCTCTTGGCCGTGTGCCCTAGGTAATTTTTTTGGGCTAGTTGAATCTTCTCTCCCCTTTTTTTCTATATGTTGGCTAAATATTTTATCTTGCATTGGCCTCTATGCTGCACCTCTCCTACTACATATAGGGGGAGAGTTTCCTTGTCCTCCAAGGACAAGGAAAGGAGCGATTGTGAGTCCATAAAGGACTCTAGGTTGTTGCTTCCTTATTCTTCAAGGATGAAGAGTTATTTTATAGATGGACTATTTGATTTTTATCTTTAAAACATTCAACCTCATCCAATAAGATTGATCTTTATCTTTAAAACATTTAACCTTATCCAATAAGGTTGATTTTTATCCTCCCACTAAAATTATCTTTAAACGTTTAATTAAATCTAAAGAACCAAAACTATTTTAGCACAATTAATTTATTTGGACTATCCAAATAAATATGCTTAGATTATTTTGGCGAGGTCTACATTAGGAAGCAATTTCGTAATATACCCTTTAACCTAAATTAGGAAACTCCTTTCCTTTGAGGTTCTTTACCTTCAAATTTGAAACGAACTTTTAAACTAGAAAACCAATTTCTAAAATAGAAAACTTTTCATTTTAGAAACTCTTTCCAAAATAGAAAACCTTTTATAATTGAAAACGTTATTCAATGTTTTTGCTTCTCATTTATAATATGAATACTTAAACTTATGTCCGTGACTCAATAGACTCCTAGATATGTTAGAAATGCATCAAAAATAGAAGACTCCTCTTTTATCTCTTCATTATCTTGATACATAATCAAGATTGGCCTCTAACAAGGAATCATGACTACCTAATTCTCTAGGAGGATTAGTTAATCCATTACTACCTTTCATAAGCATGGTTACTATACAATTCACTCCTCATGTCAATTTATCATAGTGTGTTCTCGAACTTAGGTATTAGTCTTGTTTGATTATGATCAAACAAGTTTTTTTCAATTCCTAAATGTCTTAGCGCTTAAAATAAACCAACTATGCTTTATTGGTGTACTCCTACTATGGCCATAGATTTCTTGAGAGACACTTATAGAAGTGCAATGTGATAACTCCTTTATCATACAAGGAATGACATGTCCTATCTTAGTCATACACCTATCTCCATTGGATTCCTAGTGCACCCAATGATCTCCTATGTGTAACCCATTAATGGGTCCATCAAAATGAGTGTCAAAGTGCAAAGTCCTCCAATTAGATAACCGTGATGACTTCAAGTACGAGGGTCATTTGTACCTATCTTGTATGAGATTGTTATAGACTAAAACCAAATGGATTCTCATGGTGAGAAAGTCTAGTGATATGTTCTCTAATACATGGTTAGATCTTGGGCACCTACACTAACACCCCTTTCTTCCCCTCACTCTCTCTCCCTCCTTCTCTCCCCTATACACTCTCTCTCCTTCCTTCTTTCTCCTTTTATCTCTCTCTTTCTCTCCCTCTTTCTTCCTCTCTCCCTTTTTCTCCCCCTCTCCCTTTTAAAATCTCCATCTCCCCCTCTCACTCTTCCCTTTTTCCTCTCTCCCTTCCTCTCTCTCCCTCTCCTTCTCTCTCTCACCCTCCCTCTCTCACCTTCTCCCTTACCTTCTCTCTCTCCCTCTCCCTCTCACTTCTCCATCCCCCTCCCTCTCTCCCTCTCTCCCCATCCTTTGTCTCTTTTGTCTCCTTCCTCTCCCTCTTTCTTTGCCTCCTCTCCCTCTCCTCCGTCTCTTTTGTCTCCTCCCTCTCCCTCTCTCTTTCTCCCCCTCTCCCACTCTCTACTTCTATCCATTACTCTTTCTCTCTCTCTTCTTCTCTCCCTCTCTCCCTCCCTTCCTCTCTCTCTCTCTTTCCCTCACTCTCTTATCTCTCCTTCTCTCCCTTTCCCTCTCTTTTTCCTATCTCTATCTCTCCCTCGCTCCATCTCCTACCCTATCTCCCTCACTCTCTCTATATCTCCCCCTCTTCCTCTCTCCCTCCCTCTCCCTCTTTATCCCTCTCTCCTATCTCTTTCTCCCTCGTCCTCTCTCTCCCTCCCTTTCTCTCCCTCTCTATCTCCCTTTCTCTCTATCCCACTCCCTCTCCCCTCTCCATCTCCCCATCTATCTCCATCTCCCTCTCTCTCACTCCTCCCTCTCCCTCTCCCCCTTTCCCATATTTTCCCTCTATACCTCACTCACTCTCTCACTTTCTCACTCTCTCCCTCTCCTCCCTCTCCCTCTCCCCCTTTCCCATATTTTCCCTTTATACCTCACTCTCTCTCTCACTCTCTCCCTCTCTCCCCCTTCCTCCCTCTCTAAATCTCACTCCCTCTCCCACCCTTTCCCTCTCTCTCCCTCTCTAAAACTCTCCCTCTCCCTCTCCTTCTCTCTTTCACCCTCTCTCCCCTTCTCTTTCTCTTTATCTCTCTTTTCCTCCCTCTCATTTTATCTCTATCTGTCCCTCTCTCCATATCTCTCACTCTACATCCCATTTTCCCTCTCTCTCTCTCTCTCTCTCTCTCTCTCACTCACTCTTTCTCACCCTATCTCCCTCTATCTTTCAATCCCTTTCCCGCTCTCCCTCTTCCTCTCTCTATCTCTCCCTCCCTTCACCTCTCCCTCTCTCACCCTCTTTCCATCTTCCTCTCTCTCCCTCACTCTTTCTCCCTCTTTATATCTTTCTCTTCCTCTCTCTCTATATCTCTCTCTTCCTCCCTTCCTTTTTGTCCCTCTCCCTCGCTCTCTCTCTTTTTTTCTCTTTCTCCCTCTACATCTCTCTCTTCCCTTATCTCATTCTCTCTCTCCCTCTCTCTCTCTCTCCCACTTTCCCTCTCTCCCTCCCTCTCCCTCTCTCACCTAACATCCCTCTCTTTTGCTCCTCTTTCTCCTCCTTACCCCCTATGTCCCCCTCTTTCTACCTGTCTTTCTTCATCTCTCGTCGCTCCCTCCTTCTATATTTTTCTTCATTCATCACCTTCTCTCTCCCTCTCTCTTTCTTGCCCTCTCTCCCTATCCACTCTCTTTCCCCACTCTCTCTTCCTCTCTCTCTTCCTATCCATCCTTTCCTCTTTTCCCTCTCTTCTCTTCCTCCTTCTATCTCTCACCCCTCTACCTCTCTCTTTCCCTCTCTCACCCTCTCTCCCTCTCTCCCTCTCACTATTTTTCAAAAAGGGTCATACCCTAATAATTTTATTGATATGAGAAAAATGAGTACATAGGGGTACAATCTAGCCTAACTTAACAAGCCGGGGGACAAGGAAGCCTTCCCCTTAAAGACAGGAAGACACTCTATAATTAAAGAATCCCATCCTATCCTATCTATTAATCGAGTTTACATTTAAAGATAATTGTACATGACTGCTAAAATCAATTTCTAACTCATGTTGAATTACCTCGTCGACCAACCTATACTGCCACCATGTTTTGCTCTCGCCAAATATGCTTCGAAATGTGCGATTACTCCTTAATTCCTAACATTCTTGGACCGGGTATATAAATTACCAAGGGACTTTATTAGTGCCCAATATAATATTGATAGTTACCATTGAATTAGATTCAATAGTCACCGAGTCAAGATTTAGTTCTTTACACAAAACTAACCCATCCTTAAGAGTTAACGAGCTCTACCTTCGAGTTAGTTCCCTATAGTAGTGTGCAAAACCAATGATAAAGGAGACTGAAAAGTCTTGTATTACTCCACCACATGCATAAAATCCATCTCTAGTCGATCCATCAACATTTTATTTAAATTTACAAAATGGTGGCGAGTTCCCAATTGATCTACTTCGCTCTCCTAGCTTTTGACGAGATTGGCATGACGCCTAACTCCTGCATCTTCTTTATACCAATCACATTCGGAGGCTTTTTTTCCACAAATAAGCTACACATATCACATAGGTCCTCAATCACTCATCTCACTATATCACCCACTATCATTGGTTCATGTTCATATTTTTGTTTACACTTACTTTGCCATAACTCCTATAAAAGAAAACAGAAGACACCAATAGGGCACATACCTAATTGAGTAGTGAATGAGGACATCCACATCTCTGCACACTCCTCTAATGAATTCCACCTACCACCACACCCAAAGATTCTTCCAAAATGCCCCCCATTTGCCTTGCAACCTAAGATTCTAAAAACAAGTGTAACATGGTTCGTACCTTATGGTTCAAGCAGTAATGCAAATTAACACTATTGGAATGTGTACATACTGAATACATGAATCATCTACCAAAGCACCTTTAAGTCATTCCATATAAACACGGCGATCCTTCTTGGAATGTAAGAGTTCCAAATCCAAGAAGCCCATGCTTATCTAGGATAGTGATGATGGATATAATTCTAATATGCCTTAGTCTTAAAGTCCCTTGATTGCATGAGGGTGCGGATCAATCTATCCTCTGCTAACTCATCAACCTTTACACATTTCATGTCTTCATTGATCGACACGAGAATGAAAGAAAGGAACCCATCAAGTTCGTACAATCCTTATGTCACTATGAGCCTTATATATATAGGTAACGGATACTCTAAAACCACACCACACTAATTAACACCCCAAAAACAAAACTACAACCTTTCCTATGATCCATTGGCTAACTAAAAGCAAGGGTCGTAAATGTGAAAAAATGCTTTTCCAAATAAGTGAGGATGTCCTTAAAAGCTTCCTCATTTTCGCATACCGACATGTAAAAATCAAGCCTAAAGGCTTGATCCTTGAATATAAGACCAAGCTAACTTTGCTTGCAATGCTACCATCACTTGCTCTAATCCACCTTCCTCAAAAGGAGAACAGGCCTGCCTCCAGGAGACCTAGTGATGGCAATTTTCCCTAGAAGAGGTCTATAGAAACTTATCCATTTGACTCTCAATTCTCCGAAGTGTTTCCTTATGAACGAGGATAGTAGCTAACACATGAATTGGTATACTATTGATAAGCGATCGAGTAAAGTCAATCTAGTACCAAATAATAATAAAATTTCCTTCTAACCACATAACTACTACTTAATCTTCATCTCCAATGGTAGAAAGTAAACTTAATGCATCCCACTTGTGAAGAGAGGAACACCCAAATACTATAATGGGAATTGGAAATGACCACATCCCGTAAACTCGCTTTATCGAAGCTATTTTTTTATGCTCGACATATTTTTAGGGGTGTAGAACCCACTCCTAGCCATATTAAGTAATTGCCTTGAGCACTACCCATACCAAGCAAAACAAACTCCTTAATTGTGTCGGAGACCATTAGATCCATTCGTGAACAATAACATGTCATCTGCATAGAGTCGATGATAAATTAATAAAGTCCCCCTTAGCAACCTATATGGCCGAATTAGACCTTCTACCATAAATTGTTTAAGGTTAACCGAAAGGAATAAGTTGGACCCAAATAAATAGCGAGAGGTGATAAAGGGTCCCCTTGCCAAACACCCTTATATGGTTTAAAGAATTCAAAGTTCCTTCATTGAATATGAATTGTATACCACATGTTACTAAGACTTTTATACACTAAGTAAGACTAATTTTCACTAAACCCCATCACATGCATGACTTTTAAGAGAAAATACCACTCAACCCTATCATAAGCTTTCGATAATCCAATTTTAAAATATGGTTATCCCTATGAACCTTCCAATTTTAACTTGCTACCATTTACGGGGCTAGAGCCACATTTTTTATGATGCTCTATCCTTTAACAAAACCAACTTATTAGCTAAGATTTTAAAAATAATTTTGCGATTGAAATTAAATAGACTTATCGGCTCGAAGTCACTTAGGGAACTCGGGTTTTCCACCTTTGGAATCAAGACTAGGATGCAAGAAGACATACCCTTAGGGATCTAACCTCCCTTAAAAAAATATCGCACTACTCGAAATAACCTCAAAACGAACCATATTCTAGCATCCTTTGTAAAAATGTCCGAGTAAACCTATCCCAACCGGGTGCATTAGATGCATTCAATCCATCATTGGCATTCAAAAAGTTTTATTCTAATGAAACACCTATTAGCTGTACATTGATGTCCTCTGTGATGCTCCTTTGAAGTCTTTTAAACAAAGAATCATGGTTTATTATTGGTCCAGATCAAAAATAAAACTAGAAATAGCTAATCACCTCGGCCTCTATCGTAGACACATCGTCCATAAAAGTCCCATCCTATTTCTCTAGTCCAAAAGTCATCATCCTCACATTGTCTTCAATAGATCCATGAAACAAATTTATGTTTCTATCCCCATTAAGAACCCATTTAATTCGTGCTTTTTGTCTCAACATGTACTCATCCCACTAGATTAATTGAGTTAATTAAGCTTTTCTATCTAGAAGAATATCAGCAAACTAAACATTCCGGGGAGAGAGGGTATAACCCCTCAAAGTCTTTAATGATAAATATATCTATATGCTAGAATATTTGTGTAAATATGCATTAAGTACGAGTACAATTGTAGGTGTCATTTTAACTTGTTTGGTGATGATAATATATTTAGCACCTATGTGGGAATTTTAGAGTGAAGTTTTGGACAAATTAATTAATTACCATTTATTTTATATGAATTACTTGGAACATATTATACAACTGAAAAAAGGGGTGTTTATAAAATTTTGGGAATGTTGAAATATTTTTCTTGGAAATTGCTAAATGGAGGGGAAAGGAATTTCTGAAAGTTTATGGAGAAAATATGTTTTGTTACATGAACTAAGTTAGCTTAAGAGTTTATTTAGCTTAATTATTTAGTTAGGACACCTAAGCATATGCATTAGTGGAATTAAAAGACAAGTCATCACTTTGACTTTCCAAGCCCTCCCTATCCGCCACCTTACCTTCCAAGCTTCTTCCACTTGACACTTTGCTTAGTTAAATTTTGACACATATTACATAAATTAAGAAGAGGAAAAAAATGAGGTATAAAAGTGTGAGAAAGGTTGAACTTAGTCATTTTTGTTTAGGTCAAAACCGTAGCACCCAAAGGAAGAGCAAAAAACCAATTGTGAGAAAAGGGAGAGAAAGTCACGAAGGAAAGAGAGAAAAAGAAATGAAAGGAAAGGAAGGAAAGAAAGAGGGGAAAAGCTACAAAAAAATCCTAATCAAATCAATCTAAGTAAGTGGATTTCTTTAGTTCCTTATGCCATTCAATTGATGTTAGTAAAATTTGTTAAGCTTGTGTTTATGTTGTGATGTGTTTAATTGGCTTGATTTGTTGGTTAGGTTTTTCCATGATTGGTAATTACTATTGTTTGAATGTGATGGTTAGTTGTGTGCTTATTTGTTAAAATTTTGGAAGTTTTGTATCTAGCTAGATCCATGTACGGATGGGTGTGGCTAATGGAACTTGGTCGATTGAAACTTGGTAGGTGAATTTTAGGATTTGTATGGACTCGAATAAAATGGACTAGGAAGGAAAGAAGAATGAAATTTTAGGGTTTTCCTAGAGTCATATTTGGCTAGGAATGGTGAAAATTGACTTCCTTTGGTACTTAAGACTTTTGACCTTAATGGTAAACCAATTTGGTTTAGTTAGTTTTTCAAAAAGAAAGGAAAAGACAAGGCATATAAAAACAAAGGCAAATTACTTACCAATTTTGGCGACCATTCGGCCAAGCTTGAAAAAATATCGAGGGTTTTGGGTGTCACTAAATCAATTAGGTAATTACTAATTCAATTAGACCCCAAGTACGGATAAATATAACTTTAGAAAGGTAAGATTGCGAAGAGAAACTAAAAATTCTACTTAACATTATTAGGAGCCTAACTCACCCAAAAAGTGTTAAATTCGAGCGAAAAGGGTAAGTTACACCATAACATGTTTTAAATAATTAAAATTGTCAAAAACCACATACCTCGAATGTAGAACAAATTAATATCTAAACATACCAAATTAAGCGAAAGAAAAATATCTTCGTGCAAATTAAATTCACGACTCAACAAATATCAACTAGTGGCGTTTAAGCCTAATTAGGTGAATGTTACGATGAAGTGAACGTATGGCCCTGTGCGGGTTAGTTATTGAGGATGAAATAATGGTGTACGGTTTGGTACCCTAGTATCTTTAATATGGTAATCATAGCATCAAGTGCATCACGTACATGTGTTGACGACGAACCGAGAAAGAGTTAATTGGTTGAAAAGTGGGTTATATGAATAGGTCTCATAACCTAACAAGAATAAATGGGCATTAGCGGTCCAGCTATGTGCGTACTCTAAGCTATGTACCTGAACTTTAGATGATGGACTCAAGCTAACGAGTGGCTACAACGAGGGGTAATCCTATTTTTAGTAGAAGGTGATTCAAGAATCACCTGGATTAAAAATAGAGTAGACTTGCTAATACCGGGGTACCCAAAATTAAAATTGATGAGCATGGTGGGACGTGCACCACCCCACTTACTAAGCTTCGGATCACCTCATTGTTATTTGCATGTTATGACGAGCGGCGGTGGTATGTAGATGCGATAAAGACAACTGTCGGATCCTCCAAAAGGGCTCATATGTGATGCAAACCAAAGAGTATATTATTTTGATTGTAATTCGGTGTTGGGGTGTCTATAGATATTTAAATGACACTTGTAAATAAATTATCATTTCCTTTGCTATGAATATTCGTGTCATGTAATTTGTATTACACATATTTCAATATGTAATATGTTGTTATGGTACCAACATGTGCATAATAGGGTTTAAGTCGGGTTGGACATGTCGGCGTGACGCTCCTCGCCCGGGCACTCCTTTTTAGGTAGTTAGCAAGTAGGTCGGGGAGGGGATGCCATAGAGGGAAAGGTAGGGAGAGAGAGAAGGAGAAAGAAGGAGAAACTAAGAGAGAGGGAGAGAAATAAAGAGGAGAGAGACAAGAGAGAGGGAGAGAAATAAAGAGGAGAGAGATAAGAGAGAAAGGGAGAGAAAGAGAGAGGGAGAGAGAGAAAGAGAGTAAGAGAGAAAGGGAGAGAGAGAGAGAGAGGAAGATAGGGAGGGAGAGGGAGGGAAGAGTAAAGGAGAGAGAGAGGGAGGGAGAAGGAGAAGGAGGGAAAGAGAGTGAGTGAGAGAGGGAATGAGATAGACGAGAAAAGGGGAGAGAGGGAGAGAGGGGGAGAGATAGGGAGAGAGAGCAAGAGATATAGGAAGAGGGAGAGTGGGAAAAGGAAGAGAGGGAGAGGAAAGAGAGAGGGAGATAGAGAGGGAGAGGGAGAGAGGAAGAAGGAAGAGAGTGAGGGAGAAAGTGAGGGAGAGAGAGATAGAGAGGGAGAGAGGGAGAGGGAGAGATATTGGGATAGAGGGAGATAAAGGGAGAGAGAGAGGGAGAGAGAGCATGAAAGGAGAGAGGGAGGGAAGGAGGGAGGGAGAAGAGAGAAAGAAAGGAAGAGAGAGAGAAAGAGGTGTTAGTGCGAGTGCCACAAATCCAACCTTGTTTGGATAGGTTTGACTTATTGTAATATTACATAATTTATTTTATTCATAAAAAAACTCTTTCTATTAATTCTCATTATTTATATTTATTGAATATAATTAGATAGAAGTCCATATCATATGAATTCCATTAATGATTGATCAAAAGGTGTGAGGTAAACATTAATGCACTTAAATGATATCATTAACTATCCTAAATCATAGCATTATCAAGAATGGACACCGACTATATGCGATAAGACTTGTGAGTGCTATACTCATGCTATAAAATAGTAGTTCGAGATCTCACATCTATTACCATAATGATGCCAAAGCAAGCACATAGGTGATTAATGTTAAAGAACATATCACCGATCTTGACTTGCCATTAGAGCTCGTTTGGTTTAGTCTATAGGAATCTCATACGAGATGAGTACAACTAGTCCTTTGACTTGAAGTCGTCACGATTATCTCATTAGAGGATTTTTATGCTTTGATACTTATTTTGATGGACCTAGTAAAGGATTACAAGTGGGCATTTTATTGGGTGCACTAGGAATCTAATGAAGCTAGGTAGATGACTAAGATAAGACATGTCATTCCTTATATGGTAAAGGAGTTATCATATTGTACTTCGATAACTGTACGCTCAAGGAATGCGTGACCATAGTAAAAGTACACTAATAATGCATAGTTGGTTTACTTGGAAGAGTTAAGACATTTAGGAATTAAAGAAAACTTATGCAATCATAATCGAACGGACTAATAACCAAGTTTGAGACACTATGATAAATTAACATGAGATCCGAATTATATAGCAAGCATGATTGTGCAAGGTAATTACGGATTATCTAATACTCTTATAGAATTAGGTAGTCATGATGTCTTTCTATATGCTAATCTTGATTTATGTATCAAGAGATAAAAAAAGGTGTCTTTTATTCTTGATACAAGCTAACATGTCCGAGGAGTTGATTGAGTCGCACATATAAATTTAAGCATTCCCATAATAAAAGAGAAGAAAATATTTTGGAAAAGGTTTTAAATTTTGAAAGTTTCCAATTTCGAGAAAATGTTTTTGAAAATAAAAAGTTTTCTATTTTCGAAAAAGTTACCTAAAATGGAAGTTTGCTAAAATGGAAATTTTCTATTTTAGAAATCACCTAATTTGGAAGTTAGTTCCAAATTTGAAAATAAGTTATCTAAAAAGGAAATTAGTTTCCTAATTTAGGTTTAAGGATAATTTGAAAAATAATTTCCTAATGTGGACCTCCTAAAAATATCTAACTCAATTTATTTCGATAGTCCAAATTAATCAATAATTAATTAGGCCTATAGGTTTAATTTAAAAGCCTCTAAGATATTTTGGTAGGAGGATAAACATGAATCTTATTGAATAAGGATCAAGGCTTAAAAGGATACGATCAAAAAGCCCATATGCATTGCAACTCCAAATCCTTTGAGGACTAAGAAGCAATAACCTAGAGTCCTTTTTAGACTTGCTTGTTACCATTAGCTTATCTTTAGAGGACTAGGAAGACACTCCCCTATAAATAAAATGAAAAGAAGAGAAAATATTTTTTTCCCTCATAAAAACACACCACCTCTCTCCCTCTCAATTAGGGTTGTTGCAAAATACCCCTAAATAGATTTCTAAAGAGAAAATATTAAACAAGTTTGAAAAACATGGAGCTAGCACTCTATAATTTTTGAGTGCTTCTTATGTGGGTGCTTGGAGTGTATGGATTATCGATAAAGGTCGGATGCTTGGATGGTTATTTTCTACAAAGGCTAAATATGCACTAGAAGAGATAATTCTTTACTTATGCTTTAATTCTAGTATGTATAATTAGTTGATTCTACAGACTTCATCTTAGGAGCCTTAGTTGGAGGAAAAGTTTTTGTTTTATTCTACACCTCAATAGGATGCATGATCCTTCAAAAGCCAAAGAGACGAAGAAAGGGAAAGGGAGAGGGAGAGGGTGAGAGGGTGGGCGAGAGAGAGGGAGAGGGAGAGGGAAAAGAGAGAGAGAAAGGGGAGAGAGAGGGAAAGAGAGAGAGAGAGAGAGAGGGAAGAGAGGGAGAGATGAGAGGGAGAGAGGGCGAGGGTAGGATAGGAAGGGTAAAGGAGAGGGAGGAGAGAGGGAGAGGGAGAGAGAGACAAAGGGTGTAACCCCCATAAAGTCCTTAACCATATCAATATACATACAAGGATATTTGAACATACATACATTACGCAAGGGTGTGATTGATGTGCCATTTTAATGTTTTGGTATTAATATGCTTGGTGTTTATGTGAGTAATTAGGGGATGCATTTTCGGATAATTTAGCTAATTATCATTCATTTTCTCTAGGATATATATGGAACCTATTATACAAGTGAGAAAGGTATTTTAAAATGTGGGGAATGTTGGAAACTTTTAGGGAAGGAAATTATCGAATTAATTATTTAGGGAGAAATTGCCAAATTTTTCTAGGAAAGAAATGTCATGTTACTTGAACTAAACTAGCTTAAGGGACTTAGTTAGCCTAACCACCATCTTTAGCAAATAATTAGACACCTAAGCCTTCATTTAATGCAATGGAAGCCAACTCATTCCTTTGACTAAGCGAAACTTGCCACTTGTCCCTCTTCGCCACTATTTACTTTATACTTGATAAATTAAATCAAGACACATGTAAACTAACTAAAATGCAAGGGAAACGAAGCATGTATATATATAAGGAAAGAGATTACATGGCTGTATTTTTGTGAAATCCGTAGCTCACCCAAAAGAAGAAAAAAACATCCTTGAGAGGGAGAGAAACACGAAAAACAAAGGAAAGAAAGAAAGGAGAAAAAAAAAGGAAACATCTAGGGAAATGCTTAACAAACCTAAACTATGTGAGTGAGTTTTTATCTATGTCATCTGTTTGATTTTTAAATGTTAATTTATGTAATTGATTAAGCTTTTGATTATGTTGTGTTGTCTTGTTGTGTTGGTATTGTGTTAGATGGCTTGGCATATAATTGTTGGTTGTTATGGAACATGTAAGGAATGATTGATATGTTGCATATTAAGTGTGGAAACCTTTGTGCATGGCGATGTTTATTTATTGATAGGTTTGATTGAAAGAATTGGGTCTTGATCAAAACTTGGTGGACTAAACTAGGATTGATACGAACTTGGACAAAGTAAAATATGAAGGAAGAAAAAATTAAATTTTAGGGTTTTTCCTAAGGTGAATTTTGATGAAAATGGAAAAGATGGATCCTTTTTGATACTTAAGGACTTAAATTTTAATGGAAAATAATTTAGGTTTGATTAATCATTTTGAACAAAATGAAACTTCATATAAAATCAAAGAACATTTCTTGCAAAATTAAGAGACCCATATGGGCCCAACGTAGAAAAATGGGGTTTTGGGTTCCATTAAATTAATTTGACAAGTAATGGTTCAATTAGGTCCAAAAAGGAATAAAAATTGGAATTCGAAAGGTAAGCTTGCCAAAGAAATCGAGATTTTGACTTAAGAACTAAATTCGTCCTAAAAGTGTAAAAATCAAGCTAAAAGGTAGCACTATTCCTTAACATGTTGAAAATTGATCCAAATGCTAATAACTATGCAATTCAAGTGTGGAACGATTTAACGATGATATTTACTAAAGGAAACGAAAGGGAAGTATTCACGTGCACAATTAGTTCCATGACTCGACCAATACCATTTGTTGATATTTAACACTAACAAGGTAAGCATTACGATAAGGGGTATGAGAATACCCAAAACCCTATGTGGGTTGGACCTATGAAAATAAATGAAACCAAACCCTGTATAGGTTGGATATGTTTAATATGGTAAATGTAACATCATATGCATCATATGTATTATGGGGTGGGTTGAGAAAAATCAATTGATTGAGAATTGGTTGACACGGTTAAGTTTGGTAACCTAGCTAGAATAAATGGATATTAGCGATCCAACTATGTGTGTACTCTAATCTATGTGATCGCACTATTGGGCAATGGATTCCCGCTAACATTGGCTATAATGAGGGATAATTTCATTGTTAGCATTAGGTGATTCGAGTAATCACAAATAGAGGAGACTTGCTAATACTCAAGGTAGTCGAAACTAAAATGTATGAGTATGGTGGGAAAGTCTAAAAAGTATTACATATCACGTGCATCACCCCACTTACTAAATTTTGGCTCACCTCGTTGTTATTTCCATGATTATGACAAGAAAGGGTCAAAGTAGCAAGGATGCTACCGGTTCCTCCTAAAAAGGGGCTCATGCATGGCACAAACGTAATGAAGTTTATATGATTGTAATTTTAGGTTAGGATGTCGGTGGATATTTTAATGGTATTGTAATTAATTTTTTATTTCCTTCATCGTATTTGTTAATGTTATGTAATTTATACTATATGCGTTTCATTATATAATGTCCCCTTAATGTATGAGTACGTACGAATTAGGGATTAAGTAGGGATTTGGTTGTTTCAAGCATGACGCATTCCTTGTCCGGCCACTCCTTTTTAGCTAATTAGTGAGTGGGATGGTGAGGGGGTGCCACGGGGTGGTATCGAGCTTTGGTTTAGTCAACGGAGTAAAAACCTAAGTGTCACATGAGCTCGAGGATCGGTATGCTACTCAACGAGTAAGAATTTAATTATTCCTTTCTTTTGAATGTGTATGATCATTAAATGACTTCGTCTTAGCATATAGTCCTATCTTGGCAATATTGATGACTATTCATAGTATTGTTGTAGATGCCATGGTTATTCCATATACCTTGTCTTCGCTAGATCGCGTCGTCGATGGGCCACCCTAGTTGCACATTGGGCTGAGCTAAATAGCCTCATTATGGGCCTAGATCGGGATATGGTTACCCATGTTATTCGAGTACACGACCCGATACAATAAATAATGTTCGCCGATGCCACTTTCGACCGGTATCCTATTCGGATTTTCTATGATTGACCTTATAATGGACTCTCCTACCAAGAGATTAGCGAGTTACTAGATGAGGTTTGGGGAGTCCGATCGATCAATATTCTTATTAGAACTCGAGCCAAGCCTTCTTACTAGTACATGTTAGGCGGACTCTTACTCGATTAATGTATAATTAGGGTCCGCCTTTCCTCCTCGCTCGTAAGATAGTACATATTGTGTTAATCGACGCGATCGACCGGTAGAGAGTGGAGTACTCCTTTTCCAACCATGTTCGGTATATTAACCCAACCTAGTAAAGGTGTTACTAGGGGAAACCTATCGTGCACCTTGTGAATGTAAATATGAATGCCTTTTTTATTGCAAATATAGCATAAAAACCTTTGTAAGGTAGATGTACTTGTAAGTGCATGTCTTGTATGAAATGCTTACTATATATATAAATATAATCTCGCACATACGTGGATGATTTACATTATATGTTGATTTTGATACCAAAACTAACTTGAGCATAACATGGCATGTATAAAGTCAAAGCATGCCAAGAAAGGATGCGATACGAGTAGCAAGTGAAGGGACCAACCTCCAATGATAATAATAGACAACAACAAGACGCTTTAAATCATGTGATGGAGATGATATAACAATAACAACAAGCAATGCAACAACAATAAGAAGTCCATATGGAGCAAATGAGACGACCCTTGGCTATGCATCAATAGACTCCATCTCTGCTACCCCAAGCATAGGAATGACGCACCGAAGAGGTTTCTTAAAATGAATCCCTAGGAATTCTCTAAGGGTGTTAATCTATGTTAACGAGAGGAATGGATTAAGTCTTTGGAGGCGATATTCGAATACTTGTAATTTATCAACAATGAGCGATTATCGTGTGCCAACTTTATGCTAACCAAGGATTCCCGCACATGATGGGAGAGGGCACAACTAATAGTAGATGCGCCTACCTTAACTTAGGAAGCATTTAAGGAAGTCTTGTACAATAAATACTTTACCACGGACGTGAGGGCTAAGAAAATTCAAGACTTCCTAGCACTAACATAAGATGGAATGTCCACGGACGAATATGTATGATAATTTGAACAAGGGTGTAGATTCATCCCATTCATTACAAGGGATGAAAATCTAAAACAAAATTGATTCCTAATAGGGTTAAACCTTATAGTATGAAGCATGGTACGTATGTCAACCGCCAACACCTTCTCGAAGATGATGGATAAGGCAATGATAGCAGATGAAGATCGAATGAGATTGCATAGGAATTGTAGCAAAATAGACAAGCATTTAAATCGAGAGCCTCTTCATCCGGACCAGTAAAACGAGTTCGCCTAGAAATTTTAATCGAAGTGGTGGTCAAGGAAACGCATGGATCGCCAAGCTAGCACCATATGTTCCTAGACAACTATCGAGTAATCGGTTGAGATCGATAATAAGTAATCAACCCCGATGCAATATGTGTGGGAGATTCCATATCGGGGATTGTCAATCGAAAATAAGGACTTGCTATGTATGTCACAAGCCGGGGCATATATCCTACAATTGCTCTCGGAGGGAGAGACTAGGATCAAGAAAGGTACCTGCTCGGTATAAACTAAGATGTAGGAAGAGGTTGATTGGGAGAATGCAATAGTTATTTATGGTAATGTCTTACTCCTTAGCTTAATTACTTATGTTTTGATTGATTCCGGTGCTACACATTCATTTATATCAAAAACATTAGTAAAAAGCTAGGCGTTAAACTTGAGACATTAGCTATAGGGTATCTCATAGCGATTTCCTCTAGAGAAATTTTAGAATCAATGAGCATAGTTAAAGAGTGTCCAATGTAGATCGAGAATAAGAGTCTAGAGGCTGATTTGATAGTATGCGATCTTTAAGATTTTAATTTGATTCGGGAATGGATTGGCTAACAAGGCACAATGCCACTATCGATTATTGAGGTAGAAAGGTAATTTTTTATTTATCTAGAAATCGATCATTAAAGTTTAAAGTCGATACGAAGTTTCGAGCCATATCGTTCTACTCAACCATGAAAGCTCGAAGGATGCTAGGAAAAGAATGTATAGGGTACCTAGCACATGTGGTGGATAGTTAGGTGGAACAAAAGTCAAGACCGGGAGACATAGGGGCCATATAGGAGTATTTAGAGGTATTTCTAGAAAGTTTAAGTACGTTACCACTCGAGAGGAAAATAAAATTTGAGATTGATTTTGAGCCGAGCACGACTCGATTTCTAAGACTCCCAATAGAATGACCCCAATTGAGTTGAAAGAGTCGAAGGTGTAGCTACGGGACTTACTCGGATAAGGGATTCATACGCTAGTTCTTCACCTTACGGAGCCTCAATATTGTTCGTGAAAAGGAAGTACAATACTCTATGGCTATGCATCGATTATCGAAATTAAATCAAGTGATGATTAAAAATAAATACTCGCTACCTTGAATTGATGATCTATTTGATCAATTATAAGGTACGATGGTGTTCTCCAAGATAGACTCGCAATCGGGGTATCACCAGCTGAGGGTAAGATTGAAGGATGTGAGGAAAACGACGTTCAAGATAAGATACGACCACTATGAGTTCCTAGTAATGCCGTTTGGATTAACTAATGCCCTAGCCACTTTTATAGACTTGAAAAATCGAGTCTTTAAGGGATTCTTAGGTAAATTTATCATTGTATTCATCGATGATATTCGGTTTATTGTCAAAGTAAGGAGGAACAAAGAGAACATCTAAAAGCTACTTTACGGACTCTAAGGGAGTAGCAGCTATACACCAAATTCAAGAAATGTGAATTTTGGCTAGAGCGAGATAGCTTTTCTCGGTCACGTTACGTGACAAAGGAAGGTATAGTAGTGGATCCGAAGAAAATAAAGGCTATCCAAAACTGGCCTACTTTAAAGAAAGTGACGGAGGTACGAAGTTTTTTAGGGTTAGCCGATTATTATTAAAGATTTATGGAGGGCTTCTCTAAGATAGCCAAGCCTCTTACTAACTTGATGAAACAAAGTGTTAAGTTCTAGTGGACGAGATGCTTGCGAGGAGAGCTTCTAAGAGTTGAAATGGAGGTTAATCACAACCCTAGTGTTAACCATTCCGTCCGAGGATGGAAACTTCGTGGTGTATAGTGACACTTCTAAAAACAAGCTAGGAGTGGTGTTTATGCGGAATGGAAGAGTAGTAGCCTATGAATCATGACAATCGAAGGAATATGAACGGAATTATCCAATGCATGATTTGGAGTTAGCGACGGTAGTCTTTGCCTTGAAAATCTAGAGATATTATTTATACGACGTGAAAATGTGAGATATACATGGATCATAAGAGTTTATGGTATATTTTAACATAGAAGGAGCTAAACATGAGGCAAAGAAGCTCGTTGGAGTTAGTGAAAGACTATGATTGTATAATCAACTAACACTCGGGCAAGGCCAACGTTGTTGTCATTGCTTTAAGTAGAAAATCAATTACAATGATGTAGGTAATCCAAATGCCGATAGTGGGATATCTACAAAAGCTAGAACTAAAGATAATTTTGATAGGTTATGTAAGCATTTTATCGACTTTATTAGTCCAACCCACTCTACATGAAAGAATTCAAATGGATAAACAAATAGACGAAAAGTCGAATGAATTGAAGAAAAATATAAAAGCTAGGGAGTAATCCGATTTTTTAATAGATGAAAAAGGCATAATTAGATTTAAAGAGAGATTGTATGTTCCCTCGATAGAGGATGTGAAGGAAGAAATACTAAAAGAAGCACACACCACTCCCTATTTGATACACCCGAGAAGCACAAAGATGTACCGGGGCTTATGATAAAGTTATTGGTGGCTCGGAATGAAGAAAGACATAGCCGATTTTATGGTAAGGTGTCAAGTCTCGTCAACAAGTAAAGGTAGAACACCAAAGACCCTCGAGAATGTTAAAAAATTAACGATTCCAAGATGGAATCGAGAGCATATAATTATGAATTTCATCATGGGATTGCCAAGATCGAAAAAAAGGTTGGATGCCATTTGGGTGATTATGGATAAGCTAACCAAATCAACACACTTTCTTTCGATTAGAACCACCTATAATCTAAATCAGTATGCCCAGTTGTACCTTGAGGAAATTATAAGACTACATGGGATTTCGATCTCACTTATGTCGGATCGAGATCCTAGATTCATCTCGTGTACTTTGAAAGAGTCCGCATAAAGCCATGGGCATAAAGCTAAACTTTAGCACAACTAATCATCTATAAACCGATAAACAATCCGAACTAGTGATTCAAAATCTTAAAGATATGCTATGAGTATGCGTGCTTGGACTAGTTCAAAAAATGAGAGAAATACTTACGCTTAGCTGAATTTACGTATAACAATATCTACCAAGCTTCAATTGGGATGGCTCCTTATGAAGCTTTGTATAGGCAACAATGTAGATCTCCTATACATTAGGATGAAATAGGGGAAAGAAAGTTGTTGGGATCAAAACTGGTGCAACAAATGGTTAAAGTGATAGATAAGATTCGTCAATGGATGAAAATAGCTCAAAGTAGATAGAAAAGCTATGCCTATAAAAGGAGGAAGTATCTAGAGTTTATAGCCGGTGACTATGTATTCCTAAAAGTTTCACCGATGAAGGGCGTACTATGATTTAAGAAAAAAAGAAAGTTAAGTCTATGATGCGAGAGGACCATTTGAAATACTGGATCGAGTAGGCCATAAGGCCCGTCACTTGATGCTACCACCATCGTTAGTAGGAGTAGATAATGTATTTCATGTATCCATGTTAAGAAAGTTTGTAGGAGAGCCTAATCAAATTCCGGAGATAGAGCCATCAAATCGTATGCCAAATTTAACATATGAAGAAAGACCAATCCAGATTCTTAATAGGCGAGATCAAACAATTAAGGAATAAGGAGATTGGTCTAGTTAAAGTTTTATAGGAAAATCATAACCTCGAAGAGATGACTTGGGAATAGGAGGAAGAAATTAGAGATAAATACCGGAGGTATTCGAATGAGTCAATTTCGCGAACAATATTCCTTTAAAAGGGACATAAATGTAACCCCGTAAAGTCCTTAACCATGTCAATATACATACAAGGATATTCAAATGTACATATATTGAGCAAGGGTGTGATTTATATGCCATTTTAATGTTTTGGTAATATTATTATGCTTGGTGTTTATGTGAGGAATTAGGGGATGAATTTTCATGTAATTTAGATAATTAGCGTTCATTTTCTCTAGCATATATATGGAACCTATCATACAAGTGAGAAAGGTATTTTAAAATGTGGGGAATATTGGAAAATTTTTAGGAAGGAAATTGATGAATTAATTATTTAGGGAGGAGTTGTTGAATTTTTCTAGGAAAGAAATGTCATGTTACTTGAACTAAACTAGCTTAAGAAACTTAGTTAGCCTAACCACCATCTTTAGTGGATAATTACACACTTAAGCCTTCATTTAATGTAATGGAAGCCAACTCAATCCTTTGACTAAGCCAAACCCGCCACTTATCCTCGTTAGTCACCATTTACTTTGCACTTGATAAATTAAATCAAGACACATGTAAACTAACTAGAATGCAAGGAAAATGGAGCACCTATATATTTAAGGAAAGAGATTACATGGCTGTATTTTTGGTGAAATCGTAGCTCACCCAAAAGAAGAAAAAAAACGTCATTGAGAGGGAGAGAAACACGAAAAAGAAAGAGAGACAAAGAAAGGAAAGAAAGAAAGGAGAAAAAGAATGAAAAAGCTAAGGAAATCTGTAACAAACCTAAACTAAGTAAGTTGGTTTTTATCTATGCCATCTATTTGATTTTTAAATGTTAATTTATATAATTGATTAAGCTTTTGATTTTGTTGTGTTATGTTCTTGTGTTGGTATTGTGTTGGATGGCTTGGCATATAATTGTTGGTTGTTATGGAACACATAAGGAATGGTTGATATGTTGCATATTAAGTGTGGAAAGCCTTGTGCATGGCTATGTTTATGTATTGATAGGTTTGATTGAAAGAATTGGGGCTTGACCAAAACTTGGTGGACTAAACTAGGATTGATACGAACTTGGACAAAGTAAAATAGGAAGGAAGAAAGAATTAAATTTTAGGGTTTTTCCTAAGGTGACTTTCGACCAAAATAGGAAAGATGGAGCCTTTTGATACTTAAGGACTTAAATTTTAATAGTGAATAAATTAGTTTTGATTAATCATTTTGAACAAAAAGGAAACTTCATATAAAATCAAAGAACATTTCTTGCAAAATTAAGAGACCCATTCGGCCCAAACTTAGAAAAATGGGGTTTTGGGTTCCATTAAATTAATTTGATAAGTAATGATTCAATTAGGTCCAAATAGGAATAAAAATTGAAATTAGAAATTTAAGCTTGCCAAAGAAACTTAGATTTTGACTTAAGAACAAAATGTGGTGTAAAAGTTTTAAAATCGGGCTAAAAGGTAGCATTATACCTTAACATGTTGAAAATCGGTCCAAATGCTCGGAACTATGCGGTTTAAGTATAGAGCCATTTAATGATGAGATTTACTAACGGAAACAAAAGGGAAGTTTTCACGCGCACAATTAGATCCACGACTCGACCAATACCATTCGTCGATATTTAACTCTAACGAGGTGAACATTACAATAAGGGGTATGACAATACTTGAAATCCTATGTGGGTTAGACCTATGAAAATATATGAAACCGAACCTTGTATAAGTTGGATATGTTTAATAGAGGAAATGTAACATCACGTGTATCCCGTGCATTATGGGGCGGTTTGAGAAAAATCAATTGATTGAGAATTGGTTGACATGGATAGGTTTGGTAACCTAGTCTGGAATAAATGAGTATTAGCAGTCCGGCTATGTACATACTCTAATCCGTGTGATCGCACCATTGGGCGATGGATTCTCGCTAATAGTGGCTACAACAAGGGATAATTCCATTGTTAGCATTAGGTGATTCGAGTAATCATCAATAGAGGAGACATCCTAATACCCGTGGTACCTAGAACTAAAATCTATGAGTATGGTGGGAAAGTTCAAAAAGCATTGCATATCACGTCCATCACCCCACTTATTGAGCTTTGGTTCACCTCGTTGTTCTTTCCATGATGATGAAATGAAAGGGTCAAAGTATCAAGGATGCTCGCTAGTTTCTCGTAAAAAGGGGCTTATGCGTGACATAAACATAACAAAGTTTATTTGATTGTAATTTTGGGTTAGGGTGTTGGTGGATATTTTAATAGTATTGTAATTAATTTGTAATTTCTTTTGCTATATTTGTTAATGTTATGTAATTTGTACTTTACGCGTTTCATTATATAATGTGCCCTTAATGTATAAGTACATATAAATTAGGGATTAAGTCGGGATTTGGTCATGTCGGCATGACGTGTTCCTCGCATGGCCACTCCTTTTTGGATAATTAGTGAGTGGGCTGGGGAGGGGGTGCCATAGAGGTACACAGAGAGAGGGAGAGAAATAGAGGGGAAGAAAGAGGTAGAGAGGGAGAAAAGGGAGAGAAACAAAGGGAGAAAGAGAGAGAGAGGGAAAGAAAAGGAGAAAGAAAGAGAGAAAAAAGGAAGGAGAGGGAGAGGAGAGAGATGAAGAGAGGGAGGGAAAGGGAGGGAAGGAGAGAGAGAGAAAGTGGGAGAGGGAAAGAGAAGGAAGGAGGGAGAGAGATGGAGGGAGAGGGAGGTAGTGAAAGGGAGAGAGGAGAGAGATAAGGAGAGAGGGAAAAGAGAGAGATAAGGAGAGGGAGAGAAAGAGAGATAGGGAAAGGGGTAGCAAGGTAGAAATGGGAAGAGAAAATAGAGAGAAAGGGAGAGATAGAGAGTGAGGGAAAGAGAGAGGAAGAGAATGAGAGAGTGAGACGGATTGAGGGAAGGAGAGAGGAAGGGAGCGAGGGAGAGAGGGATAGAGAGAGACAATGAGAGAGAGTGGGAGAGAGAGAGAAAGAGAAGGAGAAAGGGAGGTAAAGGGTGGAAGAGAGAGGGAGAGAGTAAAAGGGAACGAGTGCAAGAGAGAGAACGAGAGAGAGGAAGGGATAGGGAAAGGGAGAGTATAAGAGAGAAAGGGAGAGAGGGAGAGGGTGGGAGAAAGGGAGAGAGAGGGAGGGGAGAGATAGAGATGGAGCAAGAGAGAGGGAAAAGTAGAAAGAGAGAAAGATAGAGCGATAGAGGGAGGTAGAAAGGGAGTAGCAGAGAGATGGAGAGGGATAGGGAGGGAGAGAAAGGGAAAGAATGGGAGGGAAAGCAAGAGAGAGGGGTAGAGAGAAGATAACGAGAGAAAGGAAAGGGAGAGAGAAAAGGGAGGGAAAGGGAGAGAGGGAACAAGCTAGAGAGAAGGAGAAAGAGGGAAAGAGAGAGAGGAAAAGAGTAGGAGAGGGGGAAGAAGAAGGGGGAGGGAGAGAGAGTGGGAGATAAGAAGAGTGAGAGGGATAGAAAGGTAGAGGGAAAGAGAAGGAGATAAAGAGAAAGAAAGAGAGAAAAAGAGAGAGAGACATAGAAGGAGAAGGAGGAGAAGATAGAGGGAAAGGGAAAGGGGGAGAGAGAAGGGAGAGAGAGTGAGGGAGAGAGAGGGAGAGGAAAGGGAAAGAGAGGGAAATAGAGGGACAGAGAGATAGAGGGAGAGATGAAGTTAAAAAGAGAGTGTGAGGGGGAGAGAGGGTAAGAGAGGAAGAGATGGGAGAGAGTAGGGGTGAGAAAGAGAGGGAGGGAGAAGGAAAGAGAAAAAAGGGAAAGAGAGAGAGGGGGAGGGAAAGCGAGAGAGGGAAAGACAAGGAAGGAGAGAGAGGGAGAGAGGGAGAGAGAGGGAGTGGAGAGATAAATTGGAGCAAGAGTGAGTGAGAAGTAGAAAGAGAGAAAGATAGAGAAATAGAGGGAGGTAGAAAGGGAGTATGAGAGAGATGGAGAGGGATAAGGAGGGAGAGAAAGGGAAAGAATGGGAGGGAAAGCAAGAGAGAGGGGAAGAGAGAAGATAACAGAGAAAGGAAAGGGAGAGAGAAAGGGAGGGAAAGGGAGAGAGGGAACAAGCTAGAGAGAAGGAGAAAGAGGGAAAGAGAGAAAGGAAGAGAGTAGGAGAGGGGAAGAGGGAGGGAGGGAGAGAGAGTGGGAGATAGGAAGAGTGAGAGGGAGAGAAAGGTAGAGGGAAAGAGAAGGAGATAAAGAGAAAGAGGGAGAGAGAAAGAGAGAGAGACATGGAAGGAGAAGGAGGAGAAGATAGAGGGAAAGGGAAAGGGGAGAGAGAAGGGAGTGAGTTAGGGAGATAGAGGGAGAGGAAAGGGGAAAGAGAGGGAAATAGAGGGAGAGATGAAGTTTAAAAGAGAGTGTGAGGGGGAGAGAGGGTAAGAGAGGAAGAGATGGGAGAGAGTAGGGGTGAGAAAGAGAGTGAGGGAGAAGGAAAGAGAAAAAAGGGAAAGAGAGAGAGGGGGAAAGGAAAGAGGGAGAGGGAAAGACAAGGAGGGAGAGAGAGGGAGGGAGAGATAAATTGGAGCAAGAGAGAGGGAGAAGTAGAAAGAGAGAAAGATAGAGCGATAGAGGGAGGTAGAAAGGGAGTACGAGAGAGATGGAGAAGGATAGGGAAGGAGAGAAAGGGAAAGAATGGGAGGGAAAGCAAGAGAGAGGGGCAGAGAGAAGATAATAGAGAAAGGAAAGGGAGAGAGAAAGGGAGGGAAAGGGAGAGAGGGAACAAGCTAGAGACAAGGAGAAAGAGGGAAAGAGAGAGGAAAAGAGTAGGAGAGGGGAAGAGGGAGGGGGAGGGAGAGAGAGTGGGAGATAGGAAGAGTGAGAGGGAGAGAAAGGTAGAGGGAAAGAGAAGGAGATAAAGAGAAAGAGGGAGAGAGAAAGGGAGAGAGAGTGGGAGATAGGAAGAGTGAGAGGGAGAGAAAGGTAGAGGGAAAGAGAAGGAGATAAAGAGAAAGAGGGAGAGAGAAAGAGAGAGACATAAAAGGAGAAGGATGAGAAGATAGAGGGAAAGGGAAAGGGGAAGAGAGAAGGGCAGAGAGAGTGAGGGAGAGAGAGGGAGAGGACATGGGAAAGAAAGGGAAATAGAGGGAGAGAGAGATAGAGGGAGAGAGGAAGTGAAAAAGAGATTGTGAGGGGGGAGAGAGGGTAAGAGAGGAACGGATGGGGGAGAGTAGGGGTGAGAAAGAGAGGGAGGGAGAAGGAAAGAGAAAAAAGGTAAAGAGAGAGAGGGGGAGGGAAAGAGGGAGAGGGAAAGACAAGGAGGGAGAGAGAGGGAGAGAGAGGGAGGGGACAGATAGAGATGGAGCAAGAGAGAGGGAGAAGTAGAAAGAGAGAAAGATAGAGCGATAGAGGGAGGTAGAAAGGGAGTATGAGAGAGATGGAGAGGGACAGGGTGGGAGAGAAAGGGAAAGAATGGGAGGGAAAGAAAGAGAGAGGGCGAGAGAAGATAACCGAGAAAGGAAAGGGGGAGAGAAAGGGAGGGAAAGGGAGAGAGGGAACAAGCTAGAAAGAAGGAGAAAGAGGGAAAGAGAGATAGGAAGAGAGTAGGAGAGGGGAAGAGGGAGGAGGAGGGAGAGAGAGTGGGAGATAGGAAGACTCGGAGGGAGAGAAAGGTAGAGGGAAAGGGAAAGGGGAGAGAGAGTGAGGGAGAGAGAGGGAGAGGAAAGGGGAAAGAGAGGGAAATAGAGGGAGAGATAGATAGAGGGAGAGATGAAGTTAAAATGAGAGTGTGAGGGGGGAGAAGGTAAGAGAGGAAGAGATGGGAGAGAGTAGGGGTGAGAAAGAGAGGGAGGGGGAAGGAAAGAGAAAAAAGGTAAAGAGAGAGAGGGGGAGGGAAAGAGGGAGAGGGAAAGACAAGGAGGGAGAGAGAGGGAGAGAGGGAGAGAGAGGGAGGGAGAGATAATTGGAGCAAGGGAGAGGGAGAAGTAGAAAGAGAGAAAGGTAGAGCGATAGAGGTAGGTAGAAAGCGAGTACGAGAGAGATGGAGAAGGATAGGGAAGGAGAGAAAGGGAAAGAATGGGAGGGAAAGCAAGAGAGAGAGGCAGAGAGAAGATAATAGAGAAAGGAAAGGGAGAGAGAAAGGGAGGGAAAGGGAGAGAGGGAACAAGCTAGAAAGAAGGAGAAAGAGGGAAAGAGAGAGAGGAAGAGAGTAGGAGAGGGGAAGAGGGAGGAGGAGGGAGAGAGAGTGGGAGATAGGAAGAGTCGGAGGGAGAGAAAGGTAGAGGGAAAGGGAAAGGGGAGAGAGAGTGAGGGAGAGAGATGGAAAGGAAAGGGGAAAGAGAGGGAAATAGAGGGAGAGATAGATAGAGGGAGAGATGAAGTTAAAATGAGAGTGTGAGGGGGAGAGGGTAAGAGAGGAAGAGATGGGAGAGAGTAGGGGTGAGAAAGAGAGGGAGGGGGAAGGAAAGAGAAAAAAAGGTAAAGAGAGAGAGGGGGAGGGAAAGAGGGAGAGGGAAAGACAAGGAGGGAGAGAGAGGGAGAGATGGAGAGAGAGGGAGGGGAGAGATAAATTGGAGCAAGAGAGAGGGAGAAGGAGAAAGAGAGAAAGGTAGAGCGATAGAGGTAGGTAGAAAGGGAGTACGAGAGAGATGGAGTAGGATAGGGAGGGAGAGAAAGGGAAAGAATGGGAGGGAAAGCAAGAGAGAGGGGCAGAGAGAAGACAACGAGAGAAAGGAAAGGGAGAGAGAAAGGGAGGGAAAGGGAGAGAGGGAACAAGCTAGAGAGAAGGAGAAAGAGGGAAAGAAAGAGAGGAAGAAGTAGGAGAGGGGAAGAGGGAGGGGGAGGGAGAGAGAGTGGGAGATAGGAAGAGTGAGAGGGAGAGAAAGGTAGATGAAAAGAGAAAGAGATAAAGAGATAGAGGGAGAGAGAAAGGGAGAGAGAAATAAAAGGAGAAGGATGAGAAGATAGAGGGAAAGGGAAAGGGGGAGAGAGAAGGGGAGAGAGAGTGAGGGAGAGAGAGGGAGAGGATAGGGGAAAGAGAGGGAAATAGAGGGAGAGAGAGATAGAGGGAGAGAGGAAGTTAAAAAGAGAGTGTGAGGGGGAGAGAGGGTAAGAGAGGAACAGATGGGAGAGAGTAGGGGTGAGAAAGAGAGGGAGGGAGAAGGAAAGAGAAAAAAGGGAAAGAGAGAGAGGGGAGGGAAAGAGGGAGAGGGAAAGACAAGGAGGGAGAGAGAGGGAGAGAGGGAAAGAGAGAAAGATAGAGCGGTAGAGGGAGGGAGAGATAGAGATGGAGCAAGAGAGAGGGAGAAGTAGAAAGAGAGAAAGATAGAGCGGTAGAGGGAGGTAGAAAGGGAGTATAAGAGAGATGGAGAGGGATAGGGAGGGAGAGAAAGGGAAAGAATGGGAGGAAGAGAAAGAGAGAGGGCAGAGAGAAGATAAATGAGAAAGGAAAGGGAGAGAGAAAGGGAGGGAAAGAGAGAGAGGGAACAAGCTAGAGAGAAGGAGAAAGAGGGAAAGAGAGAGAGGAAGAGAGTAGGAGAGGGGAAGAGGGAGTGGGAGGGAGAGAGAGTGGGAGATAGGAAGAGTGAGAGGGAGAGAAAGGTAGAGGGAAAGAGAAGGAGATAAAGAGAAAGAGGGAGAGAGAAAGGGAGAGAGACATAAAAGGAGAAGGAGGAGAAGATAGAGGGAAAGGGAAAGGGGGAGAGAGAGTAAGGGAGAGAGAGGGATAGGAAAGGGGAAATAGAGGGAAATAGAAGGAGAGATAGATAGAGGGAGAGAGGAAGTTAAAAACAGAGTGTGAGGGGGAGAGAGGGTAAGAGAGGAAGAGATGGGAGAGAGTAGGGGTGAGAAAGAGACGGAGGGAGAAGGAAAGAGAAAAAAGGGAAAGAGAGAGGGAGGAGGGAAAGAGGGAGAGGGAAAGATAAGGAGGGAGAGAGAGGGAGAGAGGGAGAGAGAGGGAGGGGAGAGATAGAGATGAAGCAAGAGAGAGGGAGAAGTAGAAAGAGAGAAAGATAGAGCGATAGAGGGAGGTAGAAAGGGAGTATGAGAGAGATGGAGAGGGATAGGGGGAGAGAAAGGGAAAGAATAGAAGGGAAAGAAAGAGAGAGGGCGGAGAGAAGATAACCGAGAAAGGAAAGGGAGAGACAAAGGGAGGGAAAGGGAGAGAGGGAACAAGCTAGAGAGAAGGAGAAAGAGGGAAAGAGAGAGAGGAAGAGAGTAGGTGAGGGGAAGAGGGAGGGGGAGGGAGAGAGAGTGGGAGATAGGAAGAGTGAGAGAGAGAGAAAGGTAGAGGGAAAGAGAAGGAGATAAAGAGAAAGAGGGATAGAGAAAGGGAGAGAGACATAAAAGGAGAAGGAGGAGAAGATAGAGGGAAAGGGAAAGGGGGAGAGAGAGTAAGGGAGAGAGAGGGACAGGAAAGGGGAAAGAGAGGGAAATAGAGGGAGAGATAGATAGAGGGAGAGAGGAAGTTAAAAACAGAGTGTGAGGGGGAGAGAGGGTAAGAGAGGAAGAGATGGGAGAGAGTAGGGGTGAGAAAGAGACGGAGGGAGAAGGAAAGAGAAAAAAGGGAAAGAGAGAGGGAGGAGGGAAAGAGGGAGAGGGAAAGATAAGGAGGGAGAGAGAGGGAGAGAGGGAGAGAGAGGGAGGGGAGAGATAGAGATGAAGCAAGAGAGAGGGAGAAGTAGAAAGAGAGAAAGATAGAGCGATAGAGGGAGGTAGAAAGGGAGTATGAGAGAGATGGAGAGGGATAGGGAGGGAGAGAAAGGAAAAGAATAGAAGGGAAAGAAAGAGAGAGGGGCAGAGAGAAGATAACCGAGAAAGGAAAGGGAGAGACAAAGGGAGGGAAAGGGAGAGAGGGAACAAGCTAGAGAGAAGGAGAAAGAGGGAAAGAGAGAGAGGAAGAGAGTAGGTGAGGGGAAGAGGGAGGGGAGGGAGAGAGAGTGGGAGATAGGAAGAGTGAGAGAGAGAGAAAGGTAGAGGGAAAGAGAAGGAGATAAAGAGAAAGAGGGAGAGAGAAAGGGAGAGAGACATAAAATGAGAAGGAGGAGAAGATAAAGGGAAATGGAAAGGGGAGAGAGAGTGACGGAGAGAGAGGGAGAGGAAAGGGGAAAGAGAGGTGAAATAGAGGGAGAGATAGATAGAGGGAGAGATGAAGTTAAAAAGAGAGTGTGAGGGGGGACAGGGTAAGAGAGGAAGAGATGGGAGAGAGTAGGGGTGAGAAAGAGAGGGAGGGAGAAGGAAAGAGAAAAAAGGTAAAGAGAGAGAGGGGGAGGGAAAGAGGGAGAGGGAAAGACAAGGAGGGAGGGAGAGGGAGATAGGGAGAGAGAGGGAGGGGAGAGATAAATTGGAGCAAGAGAGAGGGAGAAGTAGAAAGAGAGAAAGATAGAGCGATAGAGGTAGGTAGAAAGGGAGTAGGAGAGAGATGGTGAGGGATAGGGAGGGAGAGAAAGGGAAAGAATGGGAGGGAAAGCAAGAGAGAGGGGTAGAGAGAAGATAACGAGAGAAAGGAAAGGGAGAGAGAACGGGAGGGAAAGGGAGAGAGGGAACAAGCTAGAGAGAAGGAGAAAGAGGGAAAGAGACAGAGGAAGTGAGTAGGAGAGGGGAAGAGGGAGGGGGAGGGAGAGAGAGAGGGAGATAGGAAGAGTGAGAGGGAGAGAAAGGTAGAGGGAAAGAGAAGGAGATAAAGAGAAAGAGGGAGAGAGAAAGGGAGAGAGAGATAAAAGGAGAAGGAGGAGAAGATAGAGGGAAAGGGAAAGGGGAGAGAGAAGGGGAGAGAGAGTGAGGGAGAGAGAGGGAGAGGAAAGGGGAAAGAGAGGGAAATAGAGGGAGAGAGAGATAGAGGGAGAGATGAAGTTAAAAAGAGAGTGTGAGGGGGGAGAGAGGGTAAGAGAGGAACAGATGGGAGAGAGTAGGGGTGAGAAAGAGACGGAGGGAGAAGGAAAGAGAAAAAAGGGAAAGAGAGAGGGAGGAGGGAAAGAGGGAGAGGGAAAGATAAGGAGGGAGAGAGAGGGAGAGAGGGAGAGAGAGGGAGGGAGAGATAGAGATGCAGCAAGAGAGAGGGAGAAGTAGAAAGAGAGAAAGATAGAGCGATAGAGGGAGGTAGAAAGGGAGTATGAGAGAGATGGAGAGGGATAGGGGGAGAGAAAGGGAAAGAATAGAAGGGAAAGAAAGAGAGAGGGGCGAGAGAAGATAACCGAGAAAGGAAAGGGAGACACAAAGGGAGGGAAAGGGAGAGAGGGAACAAGCTAGAGAGAAGGAGAAAGAGGGAAAGAGAGAGAGGAAGAGAGTAGGAGAGGGGAAGAGGGAGGGGGAGGGAGAGAGAGTGGGAGATAGGAAGAGTGGGAGAGAGAGAAAGGTAGAGGGAAAGAGAAGGAGATAAAGAGAAAGAGGGAGAGAGAAAGGGAGAGAGACATAGAATGAGAAGGAGGAGAAGATAAAGGGAAATGGAAAGGGGGAGAGAGAGTGACGGAGAGAGAGGGAGAGGAAAGGGAAAGAGAGGTGAAATAGAGGGAGAGATAGATAGAGGGAGAGATGAAGTTAAAAAGAGAGTGTGAGGGGGGACAGGGTAAGAGAGGAAGAGATGGGAGAGAGTAGGGGTGAGAAAGAGAGGGAGGGAGAAGGAAAGAGAAAAAAGGTAAAGAGAGAGAGGGGGAGGGAAAGAGGGAGAGGGAAAGACAAGGAGGGAGGGAGAGGGAGATAGGGAGAGAGAGGGAGGGAGAGATAAATTGGAGCAAGAGAGAGGGAGAAGTAGAAAGAGAGAAAGATAGAGCGATAGAGGTAGGTAGAAAGGGAGTAGGAGAGAGATGGTGAGGGATAGGGAGGGAGAGAAAGGGAAAGAATGGGAGGGAAAGCAAGAGAGAGGGGTAGAGAGAAGATAACAGAGAAAGGAAAGGGAGAGAGAACGGGAGGGAAAGGGAGAGAGGGAAGAAGCTAGAGAGAAGGAGAAAGAGGGAAAGAGACAGAGGAAGTGAGTAGGAGAGGGGAAGAGGGAGGGGAGGGAGAGAGAGAGGGAGATAGGAAGACCGAGAGGGAGAGAAAGGTAGAGGGAAAGAGAAGGAGATAAAGAGAAAGAGGGAGAGAGAAAGGGAGAGAGAGATAAAAGGAGAAGGAGGAGAAGATAGAGGGAAAGGGAAAGGGAAAGGGGAGAGAGAAGGGGAGAGAGAGTGAGGGAGAGAGGGAGAGGAAAGGGGAAAGAGAGGGAAATAGAGGGAGAGAGAGATAGAGGGAGAGATGAAGTTAAAAAGAGAGTGTGAGGGGGAGAGAGGGTAAGAGAGGAACAGATGGGAGAGAGTAGGGGTGAGAAAGAGAGGGAGGGAGAAGGAAAGAGAAAAAAAGGGAAAGAGAGAGGGGGAGGGAAATAGGGAGAGGGAATGACAAGGAAGGAGAGAGAGGGAGAGAGGGAGAGAGAGGGAGGGGAGAGATAGAGATGGAGCAAGAGAGAGGGAGAAGTAGAAAGAGAGAAAGATAGAGCGGTAGAGGGAGGTAGAAAGGGAGTATGAGAGAGATGGAGAGGGATAGGGAGGGAGAGAAAGGGAAAGAATGGGAGGGAAAGAAAGAGAGAGGGGCGAGAGAAGATAACCGAGAAAGGAAAGGGAGAGACAAAGGGAGGGAAAGGGAGAGAGGGAACAAGCTAGAGAGAAGGAGAAAGAGGGAAAGAGAGAGAGGAAGAGAGTAGGTGAGGGGAAGAGGGAGGGGAGGGAGAGAGAGTGGGAGATAGGAAGAGTGAGAGAGAGAGAAAGGTAGAGGGAAAGAGAAGGAGATAAAGAGAAAGAGGGATAGAGAAAGGGAGAGAGACATAAAAGGAGAAGGAGGAGAAGATAGAGGGAAAGGGAAAGGGGGAGAGAGAGTAAGGGATAGAGAGGGACAGAACGGGGAAAGAGAGGGAAATAGAGGGAGAGATAGATAGAGGGAGAGAGGAAGTTAAAAACAGAGTGTGAGGGGGAGAGAGGGTAAGAGAGGAAGAGATGGGAGAGAGTAGGGGTGAGAAAGAGACAGAGGGAGAAGGAAAGACAAAAAAAGGGAAAGAGAGAGGGGGAGGGAAAGAGGGAGAGGGAAAGACAAGGAGGGAGAGAGAGGGAGAGAAGGAGAGAGAGGGAGGAGAGAGATAAAGATGGAGCAAGAGAGAGGAAAAGTAGAAAGAGAGAAAGATAGAGCGATAGAGGGAGGTAGAAAGGGAGTATGAGAGAGATGGAGAGGGATAGGGAGGGAGAGAAAGGGAAAGAATAGGAGGGAAAGAAAGAGAGAGGGGCAGAGAGAAGATAACAGAGAAAGGAAAGGGAGAGACAAAGGGAGGGAAAGGGAGAGAGGGAACAACCTAGAGAGAAGGAGAAAGAGGGAAAGAGAGAGAGGAAGAGAGTAGGAGAGGGGAAGAGGGAGGGGAGGGAGAGAGAGTGGGAGATAGGAAGAGTGGGAGAGAGAGAAAGGTAGAGGGAAAGAGAAGGAGATAAAGAGAAAGAGGGAGAGAGAAAGGGAGAGAGACATAGAATGAGAAGGAGGAGAAGATAAAGGGAAATGGAAAGGGGGAGAGAGAGTGACGGAGAGAGAGGGAGAGGAAAGGGGAAAGAGAGGTGAAATAGAGGGAGAGATAGATAGAGGGAGAGATGAAGTTAAAAAGAGAGTGTGAGGGGGGACAGGGTAAGAGAGGAAGAGATGGGAGAGAGTAGGGGTGAGAAAGAGAGGGAGGGAGAAGGAAAGAGAAAAAAGGTAAAGAGAGAGAGGGGGAGGGAAAGAGGGAGAGGGAAAGACAAGGAGGGAGGGAGAGGGAGATAGGGAGAGAGAGGGAGGGGAGAGATAAATTGGAGCAAGAGAGAGGGAGAAGTAGAAAGAGAGAAAGATAGAGCGATAGAGGTAGGTAGAAAGGGAGTAGGAGAGAGATGGTGAGGGATAGGGAGGGAGAGAAAGGGAAAGAATGGGAGGGAAAGCAAGAGAGAGGGGTAGAGAGAAGATAACAGAGAAAGGAAAGGGAGAGAGAACGGGAGGGAAAGGGAGAGAGGGAACAAGCTAGAGAGAAGGAGAAAGAGGGAAAGAGACGAGAGGAAGTGAGTAGGAGAGGGGAAGAGGGAGGGGGAGGGAGAGAGAGAGGGAGATAGGAAGAGTGAGAGGGAGAGAAAGGTAGAGGGAAAGAGAAGGAGATAAAGAGAAAGAGGGAGAGAGAAAGGGAGAGAGAGATAAAAGGAGAAGGAGGAGAAGATAGAGGGAAAGGGAAGGGGGAGAGAGAAGGGAGAGAGAGTGAGGGAGAGAGAGGGAGAGGAAAGGGAAAGAGAGGGAAATAGAGGGAGAGAGAGATAGAGGGAGAGATGAAGTTAAAAAGAGAGTGTGAGGGGGAGAGAGGGTAAGAGAGGAACGGATGGGAGAGAGTAGGGGTGAGAAAGAGACGGAGGGAGAAGGAAAGAGAAAAAAAGGGAAAGAGAGAGGGAGGAGGGAAAGAGGGAGAGGGAAAGATAAGGAGGGAGAGAGAGGGAGAGAGGGAGAGAGAGGGAGGGAGAGATAGAGATGCAGCAAGAGAGAGGGAGAAGTAGAAAGAGAGAAAGATAGAGCGATAGAGGGAGGTAGAAAGGGAGTATGAGAGAGATGGAGAGGGATAGGGAGGGAGAGAAAGGGAAAGAATAGGAGGGAAAGAAAGAGAGAGGGGCGAGAGAGAAGATAACAGAGAAAGGAAAGGGAGAGACAAAGGGAGGGAAAGGGAGAGAGGGAACAACCTAGAGAGAAGGAGAAAGAGGGAAAGAGAGAGAGGAAGAGAGTAGGAGAGGGGAAGAGGGAGGGGGAGGGAGAGAGAGTGGGAGATAGGAAGAGTGGGAGAGAGAGAAAGGTAGAGGGAAAGAGAAGGAGATAAAGAGAAAGAGGGAGAGAGAAAGGGAGAGAGACATAGAATGAGAAGGAGGAGAAGATAAAGGGAAATGGAAAGGGGGAGAGAGAGTGACGGAGAGAGAGGGAGAGGAAAGGGGAAAGAGAGGTGAAATAGAGGGAGAGATAGATAGAGGGAGAGATGAAGTTAAAAAGAGAGTGTGAGGGGGGGACAGGGTAAGAGAGGAAGAGATGGGAGAGAGTAGGGGTGAGAAAGAGAGGGAGGGAGAAGGAAAGAGAAAAAGGTAAAGAGAGAGAGGGGGAGGGAAAGAGGGAGAGGGAAAGACAAGGAGGGAGGGAGAGGGAGATAGGGAGAGAGAGGGAGGGGAGAGATAAATTGGAGCAAGAGAGAGGGAGAAGTAGAAAGAGAGAAAGATAGAGCGATAGAGGTAGGTAGAAAGGGAGTAGGAGAGAGATGGTGAGGGATAGGGAGGGAGAGAAAGGGAAAGAATGGGAGGGAAAGCAAGAGAGAGGGGTAGAGAGAAGATAACAGAGAAAGGAAAGGGAGAGAGAACGGGAGGGAAAGGGAGAGAGGGAACAAGCTAGAGAGAAGGAGAAAGAGGGAAAGAGACAGAGGAAGTGAGTAGGAGAGGGGAAGAGGGAGGGGGAGGGAGAGAGAGAGGGAGATAGGAAGAGTGAGAGGGAGAGAAAGGTAGAGGGAAAGAGAAGGAGATAAAGAGAAAGAGGGAGAGAGAAAGGGAGAGAGAGATAAAAGGAGAAGGAGGAGAAGATAGAGGGAAAGGGAAAGGGGAGAGAGAAGGGAGAGAGAGTGAGGGAGAGAGAGGGAGAGGAAAGGGGAAAGAGAGGGAAATAGAGGGAGAGAGAGATAGAGGGAGAGATGAAGTTAAAAGAGAGTGTGAGGGGGGAGAGAGGGTAAGAGAGGAACAGATGGGAGAGAGTAGGGGTGAGAAAGAGACTGGAGGGAGAAGGAAAGAGAAAAAAAGGGAAAGAGAGAGGGAGGAGGGAAAGAGGGAGAGGGAAAGATAAGGAGGGAGAGAGAGGGAGAGAGGGAGAGAGAGGGAGGGGAGAGATAGAGATGCAGCAAGAGAGAGGGAGAAGTAGAAAGAGAGAAAGATAGAGCGATAGAGGGAGGTAGAAAGGGAGTATGAGAGAGATGGAGAGGGATAGGGGGAGAGAAAGGGAAAGAATAGAAGGGAAAGAAAGAGAGAGGGGCAGAGAGAAGATAACCGAGAAAGGAAAGGGAGACACAAAGGGAGGGAAAGGGAGAGAGGGAACAAGCTAGAGAGAAGGAGAAAGAGGGAAAGAGAGAGAGGAAGAGAGTAGGTGAGGGGAAGAGGGAGGGGGAGGGAGAGAGAGTGGGAGATAGGAAGAGTGAGAGAGAGAGAAAGGTAGAGGGAAAGAGAAGGAGATAAAGAGAAAGAGGGAGAGAGAAAGGGAGAGAGACATAAAATGAGAAGGAGGAGAAGATAAAGGGAAATGGAAAGGGGAGAGAGAGTGACGGAGAGAGAGGGAGAGGAAAGGGGAAAGAGAGGGGAAATAGAGGGAGAGATAGATAGAGGGAGAGATGAAGTTAAAAAGAGAGTGTGAGGGCGGGGACAGGGTAAGAGAGGAAGAGATGGGAGAGAGTAGGGGTGAGAAAGAGAGGGAGGGAGAAGGAAAGAGAAAAAAGGGAAAGAGAGAGAGGGGGAGGGAAAGAGGGAGAGGGAAAGACAAGGAGGGAGGGAGAGGGAGATAGGGAGAGAGAGGGAGGGGAGAGATAAATTGGAGCAAGAGAGAGGGAGAATTAGAAAGGGAGAAATATAGAGCGATAGAGGGAGGTAGAAAGGGAGTAGGAGAGAGATGGAGAGGGATAGGGATGGAGAGAAAGGGAAAGAATGGGAGGGAAAGCAAGAGAGAGGGGTAGAGAGAAGATAACGAGAGAAAGGAAAGGGAGAGAGAACGGAGGGAAAGCAAGAGAGAGGGGTAGAGAGAAGATAACAGAGAAGGGAAAGGGAGAGAGAAAGGGAGGGAAAGGGAGAGAGGGACCAAGCTAGAGAGAAGGAGAAAGAGGGAAAGAGAGAGAGGAAGAGAGTAGGAGAGGGGAAGAGGGAGGGGGAGGGAGAGCGAGTGGGAGATAGGAAGAGTGAGAGGGAGAGAAATGTAGAGGGAGAGAGAAAGGGAGAGAGACATAAAAGGAGAAGGTGGAGAATATAGAGGGAAAGGGAAAGGGGTAGAGAGAAGGGGAGAGAGAGTGAGGGAGAGAGAGGGAGAGGACAGGGAAAAGAGAGGGAAATAGAGGGAGAGAGAGATAGAGGGAGAGAAGAAGTTAAAAAGAGAGTGTGAGGGGGGAGAGAGGGTAAGAGAGGAACAGATGGGAGAGAGTAGGGGTGAGAAAGAGAAGGAGGGAGAAGGAAGGAGAAAAAAGGGAAAGAGAGAGAGGGGGAGGGAAAGAGGTAGAGGGAAAGACAAGGAGGGAGAGAGAGGGAGGGAGAGATATATTGGACCAAGAGAGAGGGAGAAGTAGAAAGAGAGAAAGATAGAGCGATAGAGGGAGGTAGAAAGGGAGTACGAGAGAGTTGGAGCAGGATAGGGAGGGAGAGAAAGGGAAAGAATGGGAGGGAAAGCAAGAGAGAGGGGCAGAGAGAAGATAACAGAGAAAGGAAAGGGAGAGAGAAAGGGAGGGAAAGGGAGAGAGGAAACAAGCTAGAGAGAAGGGGAAAGAGGGAAAGAGAGAGACGAAGAGAGTAGGAGAGGGGAAGAGGGAGGGGGAGGGAGAGGGAGTGGGAGATAGAAAGAGTGAGAGGGAGAGAAAGGTAGAGAGAAAGAGAAGGAGATAAAGAGAAAGAGGGAGAGAGAAAGCGAGAGAGACATAGAAGGAGAAGTAGGAGAAGATAGAGGGAAAGGGAAAGGGGGAGAGAGAAAGGGAGAGAGAGTGAGGGAGAGAGAGGGAGAGGAAAGGGGAAAGAGAGGGAAATAGAGAGAGAGAGAGATAGAGGGAGAGATGAAGTTAAAAGAGAGTTTGAGGGGGAGAGAGGGTAAGAGAGGAAGAGATGGGAGAGAGTAGGGGTGAGAAAGAGAGGGACGGAGAAGGAAAGAGAAAAAAGGGAAAGAGCGACGGTGGGGAGGGAAAGAGGGAGAGGGAACGACAAGGAGGGAGAGAAAGGGAGAGAGGGAGAGAGAGGGAGGGAGAAGGAAAGAGAAAACAAGGTAAAGAGAGAGAGGGGGAAGGGAAAGAGGGAGAGGGAAAGACAAGGAGGGAGGGAGAGGGAGATAGGGAGAGAGAGGGAGGGGAGAGATAAATTGGAGCAAGAGAGAGGGCGAATTAGAAAGACAGAAAGATGGAGTGATAGAGGGAGGTAGAAAGGGAGTAGGAGAGAGATGGAGAGGGATTGGGAGGGAGAGAAAGGGAAAGAATGGGAGGGAAAGCAAGAGAGAGGGGTAGAGAGAAGATAACAGAGAAAGGAAAGGGAGAGAGAAAGGGAGGGAAAGGGAGATAGGGAACAAGCTCGAGAGAAGGAGAAAGAGGGAAAGAGAGAGAGGAAGAGAGTAGGAGAGGGGAAGAGGGAGTGGGAGGGAGAAAGAGTGGGAGATAGGAAGAGTGAGAGGGAGAGAAAGGTAGAGGGAAAGAGAATGAGATAAAGAGAAAGAGGGAGAGAGAAAGGGAGAGAGACATAAAAGGAGGAGGAGAAGATAGAGGGAAAGGGAAAGGGGGAGAGAGAGTAAGGAGAGAGAGGGACAGAAAGGGGAAAGAGAAGGAAATAGAGGGAGAGATAGATAGAGGGAGAGAGGAAGTTAAAAAGAGAGTGTGAGGGGGAGAGAGGGTAAGAGAGGAACGGATGGGAGAGAGTAGGGGTGAGAAAGAGACGGAGGGAGAAGGAAAGAGAAGATAGAGGGAAAGGGAAAGGGGGAGAGAGAGTAAGGGAGAGAGAGGGACGAGAAAGGGAAAGAGAAGGAAATAGAGGGAGAGATAGATAGAGGGAGAGAGGAAGTTAAAAAGAGAGTGTGAGGGGGAGAGAGGGTAAGAGAGGAATAGATGGGAGAGAGTAGGGGTGAGAAAGAGACGGAGGGAGAAGGAAAGAGAAAAAAGGGAAAGAGAGAGGGAGGAGGGAAAGAGGGAGAGGGAAAGATAAGGAGGGAGAGAGAGGGAGAGAGGGAGAGAGAGGGAGGGAGAGATAGAGATGAAGCAAGAGAGAGGGAGAAGTAGAAAGAGAGAAAGATAGAGCGATAGAGGGAGGTAGAAAGGGAGTATGAGAGAGATGGAGAGGGATAGGGGGAGAGAAAGGGAAAGAATAGAAGGGAAAGAAAGAGAGAGGGGCAGAGAGAAGATAACCGAGAAAGGAAAGGGAGACACAAAGGGAGGGAAAGGGAGAGAGGGAACAAGCTAGAGAGAAGGAGAAAGAGGGAAAGAGAGAGAGGAAGAGAGTAGGTGAGGGGAAGAGGGAGGGGGAGGGAGAAAGAGTGGGAGATAGGAAGAGTGAGAGAGAGAGAAAGGTAGAGGGAAAGAGAAGGAGATAAAGAGAAAGAGGGAGAGAGAAAGGGAGAGAGACATAAAATGAGAAGGAGGAGAAGATAAAGGGAAATGGAAAGGGGAGAGAGAGTGACGGAGAGAGAGGGAGAGGAAAGGGGAAAGAGAGGGGAAATAGAGGGAGAGATAGATAGAGGGAGAGATGAAGTTAAAAAGAGAGTGTGAGGGCGGGGACAGGGTAAGAGAGGAAGAGATGGGAGAGAGTAGGGGTGAGAAAGAGAGGGAGGGAGAAGGAAAGAGAAAACAAGGTAAAGAGAGAGAGGGGGAGGGAAAGAGAGGGAAAGACAAGGAGGGAGGGAGAGGGAGATAGGGAGAGAGAGGGAGGGGAGAGATAAATTGGAGCAAGAGAGAGGGAGAATTAGAAAGGGAGAAATATAGAGCGATAGAGGGAGGTAGAAAGGGAGTAGGAGAGAGATGGAGAGGGATAGGGATGGAGAGAAAGGGAAAGAATGGGAGGGAAAGCAAGAGAGAGGGGTAGAGAGAAGATAACAGAGAAGGGAAAGGGAGAGAGAATGGGAGGGAAAGCAAGAGAGAGGGGTAGAGAGAAGATAACAGAGAAGGGAAAGGGAGAGAGAAAGGGAGGGAAAGGGAGAGAGGGACCAAGCTAGAGAGAAGGAGAAAGAGGGAAAGAGAGAGAGGAAGAGAGTAGGAGAGGGGAAGAGGGAGGGGGAGGGAGAGCGAGTGGGAGATAGGAAGAGTGAGAGGGAGAGAAATGTAGAGGGAGAGAGAAAGGGAGAGAGACATAAAAGGAGAAGGTGGAGAATATAGAGGGAAAGGGAAAGGGGTAGAGAGAAGGGAGAGAGAGTGAGGGAGAGAGAGGGAGAGGACAGGGAAAAGAGAGGGAAATAGAGGGAGAGAGAGATAGAGGGAGAGAAGAAGTTAAAAAGAGAGTGTGAGGGGGAGAGAGGGTAAGAGAGGAACGGATGGGAGAGAGTAGGGGTGAGAAAGAGAAGGAGGGAGAAGGAAGGAGAAAAAAGGGAAAGAGAGAGAGGGGGAGGGAAAGAGGTAGAGGGAAAGACAAGGAGGGAGAGAGAGGGAGGGGAGAGATATATTGGACCAAGAGAGAGGGAGAAGTAGAAAGAGAGAAAGATAGAGCGATAGAGGGAGGTAGAAAGGGAGTACGAGAGAGTTGGAGCAGGATAGAGAGGGAGAGAAAGGGAAAGAATGGGAGGGAAAGCAAGAGAGAGGGGCAGAGAGAAAATAACGAGAGAAAGGAAAGGGAGAGAGAAAGGGAGGGAAAGGGAGAGAGGAAACAAGCTAGAGAGAAGGGGAAAGAGGGAAAGAGAGAGACGAAGAGAGTAGGAGAGGGGAAGAGGGAGGGGGAGGGAGAGGGAGTGGGAGATAGGAAGAGTGAGAGGGAGAGAAAGGTAGAGAGAAAGAGAAGGAGATAAAGAGAAAGAGGGAGAGAGAAAGCGAGAGAGACATAGAAGGAGAAGTAGGAGAAGATAGAGGGAAAGGGAAAGGGGAGAGAGAAAGGGAGAGAGAGTGAGGGAGAGAGAGGGAGAGGAAAGGGGAAAGAGAGGGAAATAGAGAGAGAGAGAGATAGAGGGAGAGATGAAGTTAAAAAGAGAGTTCGAGGGGGAGAGAGGGTAAGAGAGGAAGAGATGGGAGAGAGTAGGGGTGAGAAAGAGAGGGACTGGAGAAGGAAAGAGAAAAAAGGGAAAGAGCGACGGGGGGAGGGAAAGAGGGAGAGGGAAAGACAAGGAGGGAGAGAAAGGGAGAGAGGGAGAGAGAGGGAGGGAGAAGGAAAGAGAAAACAAGGTAAAGAGAGAGAGGGGGAGGGAAAGAGGGAGAGGGAAAGACAAGGAGGGAGGGAGAGGGAGATAGGGAGAGAGAGGGAGGGGAGAGATAAATTGGAGCAAGAGAGAGGGCGAATTAGAAAGACAGAAAGATGGAGTGATAGAGGGAGGTAGAAAGGGAGTAGGAGAGAGATGGAGAGGGATTGGGAGGGAGAGAAAGGGAAAGAATGAGAGGGAATACAAGAGAGAGGGGCAGAGAGAAGATAACGAGAGAAAGGAAAGGGAGAGAGAAAGGGAGGGAAAGGGAGAGAGGGAACAAGTCGGAGAGAGGGAGAAAGAGGGAAAGAGAGAAAGGAAGAGAGTAGGAGAGGGGAAGAGGGAGGGGAGGGAGAGAGAGTGGGAGATAGGAAGAGTGAGAGGGAGAGAAAGGTAGAGGGAAAGAGAAGGAGATAAAGAGAAAGAGGGAGAGAGAAAGGGAGAGAGATATAAAAGGAGAAGGAGGAGAAGATAGAGGGAAAGGGAAAGGGGAGAGAGAGTGAGGGAGAGAGAGGGAGAGGAAAGGGGAAAGAGAGGGAAATAGAGGGAGAGATGAAGTTAAAAAGAGAGTGTGAGGGGGGAGAGGGTAAGAGAGGAAGAGATGGGAGGGAGTAGGGGTGAGAAAGAGAGGGAGGGAGAAGGAAAGAGAAAAAAGCGAAAGAGAGAGGTGGGGAAGGGAAAGAGGGAGAGGGAAAGACAAGGAGGGAGAGAGAGGGATAGAGGGAGAGAGAGGGATGGGAGAGATAAATTGGAGCAAGAGAGAGGGAGAAGTAGAAAGAGAGAAAGATAGAGCGATCGAGGGAGGTAGAAAGGGAGTAGGAGAGAGATGGAGCGAGATAGGGAATGACAGAAAGGGAAAGAATGGGAGGGAAAGCAAGAGAGAGGGGTAGAGGGAAGATAACAGAGAAAGGAAAGGGAGAGAGAAAGGGAGGGAAAGGGAGAGAGGGAACAAGCTAGAGAGAAGGAGAAAGAGGGAAAGAGAGAGAGGAAAAGAGTAGGAGAGGGGAAGAGGGAGGGGGAGGGAGAGAGAGTGGGAGATAGGAAGAGTGAGAGGGAGAGAAAGGTAGAGGGAAAGAGAAGGAGATAAACAGAAAGAGGGAGAGAGAAAGAGAGAGATACATAAAAGGAGAGGAGGAGAAGATAGAGGGAATGGGAAAGGGGAGAGAGAAGGGGAGAGAGAGTGAGGGAGAGAGAGGGACAGAAAGGGGAAAGAGAGGGAAATAGAGGGAGAGATAGATAAAGGGATAGATGAAGTTAAAAGAGAGTGTGAGGGGGGAAAGGGTAAGAGAGGAAGAGATGGGACAGAGTAGGGGTGAGAAAGAGAGGGAGGGAGAAGGAAAGAGATAAAAAGGGAAAGAGAGAGAGGGGGAGGGAAAGAGGGAGAGGGAAAGACAAAGAGGGAGATAGAGGGAGGGGAGAGATAAATTGGAGCAAGAGAGAGGGAGAAGTAGAAAGAGAGAAAGATAGAGCGATAGAGGGAGGTAGAAAGGGAGTACGAGAGAGATGGAGCAGGATAGGGAGGGAGAGAAAGGGAAAGAATGGGAGGGAAAGCAAGAGAGAGGGGTAGAGAGAAGATAACGGAGAAAGGAAAGGGAGAGAGAAAGGGATGGAAAGGGAGAGAGGGAACAAGCTAGAGAGAAGAGAAAGAGGGAAAGAGAGAGATGAAGAGAGTAGGACAGGGGAAGAGGGAGGGGGAGGGAGAGAGAGTGGGAGATAGGAAGAGTGAGAGGGAGAGAAAGGTAGAGAGAAAGAGAAGGAGATAAAGAGAAAGAGGGAGAGAGAAAGCGAGAGAGACATAGAAGGAGAAGGAGGAGAAGATAGAGGGAAAAGGAAAGGTAGAGAGAAAGAGAAGGAGATAAAGAGAGTGAGGGAGAGAGAAAGCGAGAGAGACATAGAAGGAGAAGGAGGAGAAGATAGAGGGAAAAGGAAAGGGGGAGAGAGAAAGAGAGAGAGAGTGAGGGAGAGAGAGGGAAAAGAAAAGAGAGAGAGAGAAAGAGGAAGAGAGGGAGTCGAAGTGGGATAGAGGGAGAAGAGGAGAGAGATAGAGAGGGAATGAGGGAGAGAGTTAGAGAGAAAGAGAGAGAGGTAGAGGGAGAGGAAGAAGGACGGATATAGAGTGGGAGAAGAGAGAGGAAGAGAGGAAGATAGAGAGATGGAGATAAAAAGGGAAGGAGAGCAAGAGACCGAGCGAGGGAGGGAGAGAGAGGGCGAGGGTGAGAGAGGGAAAATGAGATTAAGAGAGAGAGGGAGAGAGAGAGAGATAGAGAGGGGAATAGAGGAAGAGAGTGGTAGAGAAAGAGAAAGAGGGCGAGAGGGAGAAAAAGAGGGGAAGAAAGGAAGATAGAGAGTGAGAGACGGAGATAGAGAGCGGGAGATAGAGGAGGGAGAGAGGGAGTGGGAGTAAGAAAGAGGGATAGAGAGGGAGAGATAGGGAGAGAGATAAAGAGGGAAGGAGGGAGAGAGCTAGAGAGAGAGAAGTAGAGGGAGAAGGAGAGATAGAGTGAAGGAGAGAGAGATGGAGATAAAGAGGGAGGGAGGGTAAGAGACCGAGAGAGGGAGGGAGAGAGAGGGAGAAGGTGAGAGAGGGAAAGAGAGATGAAGAGAGAGGGAGGGAGAGAGGTAGAGATGGAGAGGGGGATAGAGGGTGGGAGAGAGGTAGAGATGGAGAGGGGGATAGAGGGAGGGAATGGTAGAGAAAGAGAGAGAGGGCGAGAGGAAGTGGGAGTATGATAGAGGGAGAAAGGGAGATAGAGAAGGGAGAGAGGTAGTGGGAGAGAAACAGAGAGGAAAGTAGAAAGAGGGAGATATAGAGAGAGAAGGAGTTGGGGAGAGAAGGAAAGGGAGGGAGAGGAGAGAGGGAATTAGAGAGGGAGAGAAGGAATGGGAGATAGAGGGAGGAAGAGGGTTAGAGAGGGAGAGAGAGGAAGAGTGAGAGGGAGAGGAAGAAGGAAAGGGAGAGGGAGGGAGAGAGAAGGAGGGAGATAGAGAAGGAGGGAGGGGCAGAGAGAAAGAGAAGGTGGGAGGGAGGGAGAAAAAGAAGGGAAAAAAGGAGGAGAGGGAGATAGAGAGATAGAGAGGTAAAGAAAGAGGGAAAGAGTGATGAGGGTAGGTGGGGGAGAAAGAGGGTGAGGGAGAGGGCTTTATAGTGAGATGGAGAGTGAGGGAGAAAGTGAGAGGGAGAGAGTGCGAGAGATTAAAAGAGAGAAAGTGAGAGAGAGGGAGAAAGATTGAGATAGAGAGGGAACGATATAAGAGGAGAGAAAGTGAAAGGAAGAGAGATGGGGAGAGGGACAAAGAGAAATAGAGGGAGGGAGGGAGAGAGAGACAGAGAGGGAGAGAGGGGAAAGAGAGGGAGAGAGGGAAATGGAAGGAGAGCAAGAGAGATTAGGAGAAGAAGAGGAGGGTGAGAGAGGGAGAGAGAGTGTGGGAGACAGAGAGGGAGAGGGGGAGGGAGGGTGAGAGATAGAGGGATAGAGAGAGAAAAAGAGAGAGGGGTAGGAAAAGAGAGAGGGTAGGAGTTAGAAGGAGTGGTAGAAAGGAAAAGAGATAGAGAGGGAGGGAGGGAGAGGGAAAGAAAGGGAGAGAGAGTGGGAGAGAGAAAGGGAGAGGGAGAGGGAGAGGGATAGAGAAGGAAACATAGAAGAGGAGAGAGAGGGAAATGGAGAGAAAAAGAGGGAGATGGAGAGAGAACGAGCAAGATGGAAGGGGGAGAGAGGGAGAGGGGGAGATTTAGAGGGAGAGAGCGAAAGAGTAAGAGAGAAAGAGGGAGGAAAAGATAAAGGGGAGAGGTGGAGATTTAGAGGGGGAGAGCAAAAAGTAAGAGAGAAAGAGGGAGGAAAAGAGTAAGGGGGAGAGGGGACGGGGAGAGTGAAGGGGAGAGGGAGGGAGAGAGATGAAGGGGGAGAGAGAGGGATAGAGAGAGGGAGAGAGAGAAAGGGAGGGAGATAATGAGAGGAAGAGAGAAGGAGATAGATAGAGGAAGAGAGAGGGAGATAGATGGAGAGTGAAAGAGAGAGATAGAATTGTAACTCCCGTGAAAATCCTTAATCGTAAAGCGACACGTATTAGAATATTTAGATATATACATATATTAAGAGTAAATATAATTATCATTACACCATGAGAAATTAATGCTTGAAATGTGGGATTTATGTTAAATTATTGTTATTGTGCTTAAGATTAATGGTTTAATTATTAAAGAAATTAAATATACAAAATCGAGTGTTTTGAGGACTATATTCTTTCCAAATTTTGTATGATTTATTTGAGGGCTTTAGGGTAACTTTTTGGGTATGATTTAAAGAATAAACTTTGTGCCTCTATGTGTCTACTATCTCTCTGTAAATGTTCATGATTTTTAGACCTATAAATAAAGAGTTATTGCAATTTTAGTATAGGTTGGTCTTGAGGCATACTACTAGAACATTTTTGGGGAAGAAAATTCCGAGTTAGGGAGAGAGATTTCTAAGATTTAATGGAAAGAAATGTGTTTAGTTACTTTATTTACTCTAATCAATTAATTAGGGCACCTAAACCCCCATAATTAATGAATTAAGTCCAGCTCACGCTAAACCTCTCAAATCGCCACCCTCTCTCTCATGACTCACCAATAACTTTCCACTCACCCAAATTAAATTAAGCCATTTGTACACCTATTTAGCTATAAGGAAGTGAAGAATATATATATATATATATATATATATATATATATATGGATTGCATGGATGCCATTTTTTTAGTCCAAAATCATAGCTCATAAACAAGAGAGAAAATAAAAGTGCGAAAGAGTAAAACTGCAAAAGAGGAAAGGAAAAGAAAAGGAAAGAAAAAAAAAGAAAAGAAAGAATGCAAAGCCAAGAAAATTTTAACCATACCTAAGCTAAGTAAGTGGGTTTCTTTGATTTATTTATGCTTTTACATGCCCATTTTTATGTGTATAAGTTAGGTATTGGTTGAGTTGTTTGTGTATTGTTAAGCTTCGTTTGTGTTGGTGGTCGTTTGATGTCTTGCCTTGCTCTACTTATGGATGTTGTGTAGGTGATGAATTATGATGTTTATAATGCCTAGTGCATGTCCAAGTATGTGAAAATGAGGTGGATTGGACTTGGACTGAAATTTAATTAGACTAAAACATGGTTAATGTTGGTTGGAATGAATGGCCAAACTAGTGTTATTGAGGAGTAGTTTCTGTCCGACTTTGTTATTGCCTATTCAAGGACTTTAGAATGATTTATGGGTGAACCTCAAAGAATGAAAGTTATTTTATCTATGTCTTGATTAACTTATTGTACAATATTTTCATTATTAGATTTATATAGAAAACTTTATGCCCGTTTTAGTACGGATCGTGCTAGGTGAACTACTCGCTGGATGATTGAATCTTAAACTTCAATATTATGTTATGAATTGTATGTTTGGTATTTAAACATAATTTTTTGATATGTTATGAATCAATATTTCTATTTTCCAATAAAAAAAAGGATAGGATTTAATTATGCTAAAAAATTGGTACATCACCTATTTGATTAGAGGCCGCCCTATAATAAACCACAAATTGGATAGGAGGGGAAAATGAATTCCTAGGGTTTTCACAAAAGAATCCTTTTGGCCTAAGTAAGAAAATGAATAATATTGGACCCATTTTATGTAATTAAGGGAATCGGACTCAATTAAAATTTAATTAGGTATACATTAATAAGTTGGGATGAAAAAGTAATCTTTGGCCACTTTAAGCTATGTGCTCGCACTCGTTAGGCGATGGATTCCCGTTAGCAAGTGGCTATAATGAGGAATAATTCTGTTGTTAGTATTTGGTAATTCAATAATCACCTATATAGTAGACTCGCTAATACCTAAGGAACTCTGAAATTAAAAATTGATGGGAATGATAGGAAGTCGAAAAGCATTGCATATCACGTGCATCACCCCACTTACCGAGCTTCGGTTCACCTCATTGTTATTTGTAGGTTATGATAGGTAGCGGTGATCGTAGTGCCAATAAGGATGTTGTTGGATTCTCCAAAAGGGCTTAGAGGTGACATAAAACTTAGAGGATTTTTTTTTTAATTTTAGGGTTAGGGTGTTGAGGAACATTTTGATGGTGTTGTAAAAAATTTTGTAATTTCTTTCATCGTATTTTTAATATTATGTAAATTATTTTATACACGTTTCATGGTATGATAAATCCTTAACATATGAGCATGTACGTGTCTAAGGTTAATTCGAAGACCGGTCGTTTCAAGCATGACGCACCTCACCTAGTTACTCCTATTTGGGTAATAGAGAGTGAATCGAAGTGGGGACATTATAGGGTGGTGTATAGGAGATTTTGAGAGAGAGAGGAGGAACCGAGAGAGGAAGGCATGAAGGGAGAGATAGAAAGATGGAGGGAGGAAAAGAGGGGTAGATAAGGAGAGATAAAGGGAGAGAGGGAAAGAGTGAGAAGGAGAGAGAGAGGTTGAGAGGGAGAAAGGGACGAGAAAAGGGGGAAGGATAAAGAAAGAAGGGGTGGGAGGGGGAGATAAGGAGGAAGAAAGAAATGGAGATAGTGAGAGGGATAATGAGGGAGATATAAAGGGAGAGAGAAAAAGAGAGAGAGCGAGAGAGGATAAGAGAGAGGAAAGGAGAGAGAGGGAGTAGAGAGGGAGAGAGAGGGGGAGAGAGAGGGGGGAAAGGAGAGGGAGTGAAAGAGGGGAGAAAGGGAGAGAGGGAGAGAAAAAAGATAGAAAGGGATAGGGGGAGAGAGAGAGTAAGAGAGATAGAGGGAGAGGGAGATAGAGAGGGGAAGAAAAGGAGATAGTGAGAAGGAGAGAATGGGAGATAGAGAGGCAGAGAGAACGAAATAGTGGGGGAGGGAGAGAGAAAGGGAGAGAGAGAGGGATACGGGGTGAGATTGGGAGAAAGAGGGAGAGAGGAGAAAAAGGGAGAGAGGGAGAGACGGAGAGGGGGTGATAGGGATGGAGTGGGAGGGAATGAGAGTGTGATGCCCCCGGCTCCCATACATATTGACTAACCGGTGTGGCTAGGCACGACACATTATTGGAACTAAGTTCCCGACTAACTCCCATAACGCATAGCAAAAAGAAAGAAAGAAATAAATAAATAGCGAAATGCATATAGTACAAGTTACGTAACATTAAGATAGGTAAAGTACACTCAAAATGCCCAAAGTTCACATCTAGGTCCGCACCCTTTTTTAATAGAGTCAAAGGATATTCCTATATTTATGGGTGACACATGAGCCTCTTTTAGCGAGAATCAACAACTTCCTTGATCGATTGGTTTTGCCTTTACTCGCACACATAAAAATTACACTAACGGAATGAACTCGAACTCGGCAAGTAAGGTGATGCACATGATATGAAATCATGTTCTGTTTTTCACTTTTCACATTCATGTTAGTCCAGGTACCCTAGGTATTTGCAAGACCGTGCTTTCTATCTCTCGATGATCATGTTATCACTTAATGCTCTATTACTCTCTCTCAATGATCTCATTATCACGTATCGCTCTCAACGAAATTGTCCCTCATTATAGCACACGATTAGCAAAATTATCCCTCGTTTAATGGTGTTAGTAATAGAGCACATACATGGTTTTTTTTTATTATCCATTCCATCCAATTCGGTTACCAAATCGCATCATTCCTCAACTCAATGAATTTTCTCAATTCATACCACCCCTAGATGTGTGTGATGCACATGGTATTGTGTATATACTTTGTTTGTATTTACTATAGTGTAATTAAACCATTATGAACAAAGTTGGGTATATACTTTAGTACTACGAACTCGTTTAAGCGAGTTGTGACATAGGATTCCTTTCCTAACCCTAGTTTGGTTATTGCGAACCAAATTGTCCCCTTAATGGGCCTAGGTCACACTATCGATTTTTCCTTGGGTTCTTACCCTTTAATACTTCATTTTACAATTGGTTAGGTGTACATAAGCCATTATTCATAACGTTGGAAGGGTAGGTCCCAAATTCCTAAATTTTCCTTTTCTAACTCCGAATTACGCATTTTAGGTCGAATTGGCTTCTTAATAGTTCTAAAATAAATTCAGCCTACCCTGAAATTTTCCCTTTATAAAATTTATTTTATACTTACTTAAGTGTAAGTAAACCACTAATGATGAGGTTGGATGATTGGAATCCAAAACCCCAAATTTGGTGAGCCTAGGCCAAATGGGTCCTTAAGGAATGGTAAGTGATTTCTTTTAATCCCAACTTACTAGTTTCCACTGAATTGAGTTCCAATTATGTTTTAAGTTTTAGTTATAACAATAAAAGTCTAATCTTATTCATTTTGTCCCCTAGGGCGAATGGGTCTCATAAGAGAAAATCGTAGGAATTCATTTCTTTTTTCCCTTTTCAATTTGTCCATTTTAGGTCCATCTCACCATAATTTGTACTAGCCCTAAATTTCAGCCCAAGGCACTTGATTTCATCCAACCATCAACACATACATGAATATATACATATATATATGACCTTTACCACTTTAGCAAGTACCCAAAATCACATAACTAATACTCAAATCTACACTAAGCCTTCAATACATACATATCAACCAATACAAGAAACACTTAACTACATAACCAATAATACAAACCAACACATAACTTATACATTTAAAAATGGAATTGAAAGAATAAATAAAAGCTACTTACAATGATATATGGTTGCTTAAGTTTTTCCCTAGACTTTTCCTTCTTTTTTCTCTTTTCTTTCTTTCAGGCTTTCTTTTCTTATTTTTTTGTAAGCTACGGGTTTCTAAAGAAAATGGAAACCATGATCTCACTTTGTTATATATATATACCATCTTTTCTTCCCAATTTACTTAGTGTAAAAGTGGCCTAAGCTTATTTCTTCCCCCATTTACTTAGTGTACAAGTGGCCTAAGCTTATTAGACAAGGTGTAAAGTATATGGAATGAAATGGTGCAAAGTGATGGGTTTCTTAGTCCAACTTGGTGAGTTAGATTCCATTACATTAAATGATGGGGCTTAGGTGTCTAATTAACAAATAACTAGGTAACTAAGCTAACTAAGTCCCTAAACTAGTTTGGTTCAAGTAACATACATGCACATCAAATCTGTTTGCGATAGATGTATTATAGGGTAGCCTCTTATCAAGCAAGTAACAACCTAACTTCTGGACACAAGTAAATCTTATACTTTTTAGATTAGAAACCATATATATTAATTCAAAAAATATCCAAAAATTATATTAAAATATCTAACACACTATTAATAACATAATTTTGAATTTTAAGAATCAATTTGTCTAGTAGTAGTTCATCCGAATAGTATGTACTAAAATAGGCATAACTTTTTATATATAAACCTAATAATAAAAATAATCAATGAAGGTTTATTTGAGACATAGATAAACAACTTTTATTTTTTAAGATTCACTCAAAAATCATTCTAAGATCCATGAACAGAGCCACACAAAATTTGGACATAACCTAATTCTCAAGAACACTAATTTTGTATATTGGATTCCTCTAATAATTAAACCATCAATCTCAAGAAAAATAGCTTTAATTTAAGACAAATCATACATTTCTTATGGTGTAATTCTCACTTGTATGATATGTTCCAAACAATTAGATAAATTGTCCAAAATTTCATTCCATAAATTCTCACCTAAACACCTACTATGTTGTCATCCCAAAATACTAACATGGCACATATACACAATCACACCTTCACTTAGTATATCTATATTTGAATACTCCGACCTCTATATATATATATATATAAAACACACACACACACACTCACACACACACACACATATATACCGATGGATTTCATCGAGGTTACATTTCTCTCCCCTTAAAAGGAATTTCATCCTCGAAATTAGCTTATTTGTATAGTTTCGGATATTTATCTCTCATTTCTTCCTCTCGCTCCCACATGAGTTCTTCTAAATTATGATTCTCCCATAAAACTTTAACTAAGGTAATCTTCTTATTCCTTACCTATCTAACCCGTCTATTTAGAATCCGAATCGACCTTTCCTCATATGTTAAGTCGGGGGTCACGTTTGGCGGCTTTGTCTCCAAAATCCGAATAGGCTCTCTAATGCACTTCCTTAACATGGACACATGAAATACATTATGTACTCCCGATAAAGTTGGCGGTAGCGATAGACGATATGCCTTATCACCTATACGGTTGAGTATCTCGAATGGTCCAATATATCGCGGACTCAATTTTCCTTTCTTCCTAAATCACGAGTACGTGTTTCATCGGTGAAAATTTTAAGAGTACATAATCATCGATGACAAATTCTAGATCCTTCCTCCTTTTATCAAGCATAGCTTTCTATATATTTTGAGCTATTTTCATCCGTTAGTGGGTCTTATTTACCACTTTCGCCATTTTCTCGCACCAACTCTAGTCCTAGCAAATTTCTTTCCCCTACTTCAACCCAATGCATGGGAGATCTACATCGATGTCCATACAAAGATTTATAAAGGGCCATCCCAATTGAAGCTTAAATATTGTTATACACAAATTTAGCTAAATGTATGTATTTCTCCCATTTTCTAGTCCAATCCATAACGCATGCTTGTAACATATCTTCCGGAATTTGAATAACTCGCTCGGATTGTCCATCGGTTTGTGGATGATAGGCCATGCTAAAATTTAACTTCGTACCCATGGCCTTATGCGGACTCTTCCAAAACATGAAGGTGAAACTAGAATCTCGATCTAACACAATTGAGATTGAAATCCTATGTAGCCTCACAATTTCATCAAGGTAGAATTGAACATATTGGTTCGGATTGTAGGTGGTTTTGATCGAGAGAAAATGGGCTGATTTGGTTAGCGTTTCCATAATCACCCAACTAGCATCCGATCTCTTCTCCAACCTTGGTAATCTCATGACAAAATCCATACTTACATGCTCCCATTTCCATTCTAGAATCGCCAAGGGTTTTAACATTCTCGAGGGTCTTTGGTAGCCTTCACTTATTGACAAGTTTGACATCTAGCCACATGATGAGCTATGTCTTTCTTCATTCCAAGCCACCAATAACATTGTCGCAAGTCCTAATACATTTTTATGCCTCCTGGATGTATCGAGTATAGAGTTACATGTACTTCTCTTAGTATTTCCTCCTTCAAGTTCCGCATCAAGGGGACACACAACCTTCCCTTAAATCAAAGTACTCCATGGTCATCCACCATGAAGTCAAACTCCTTCTCAGCCTCTATACTTTCCTTCAATTCATTTAGCTATGTATCCATTTGTTGCTCCATTTGAACTCTTTCTTGCCAAGTCGATCGGACTACTAAAGTTGACACGACGCTCTTGTGGCTTACATGAATTATCTCTAGTTCTAGCTTTTGTAGATCTCTCACTATTGATGGTTGGATTGCCCACATTTTTGCTATCGATTTTCTACTTAAAGCGTTAACAACAACATTAGCTTTTCCTAGGTGATAATTGATTTCACAATCATCATGTTCCACCGACTCTAACCACTTTCTTTGCCTCATGTTTAACTCCTTTTGTGTGAAGATATATCATAAGCTTGTATGGTCCTTATATATCTCACACTTTGCTCCATACAAATAATGTCTCTAAATTTTCAAGGAAAAAACTACCATGGCTAGTTTCAAATCATGCGTCAAATAATTTCATTCGTATTCCTTCAATTATCATGATGTATAGCTGCACATACATAATTACACTAATAGAATGATCCGAGCTCGGTAAGTAGGGTAATGTACATGATATGGAATAATGTTCGTTTCTCACATTTCCCATTCATTTCAATCAGGTACCCTAGGTATTAGCAAGACCGTGTGTTATATTTCTTAGTGATCGTGTTATCACCTATCGCTCTATTACTCTCTCTCAATGATCTCATTATCATCTACTGCTCATAATAGAATTATCCTTTTTTGTAGCACACGATCAACAAAATTATCTCTCACTTAATTGTTTCTTGCTATTACCCATTCCATCCAATTCGGTTACCAAACCGCATCATTCTCCGACTCAATGATTTTTCTCAATTCATACCACCCCTAGATCTATGTGATGCACATGGTGTTATGTATATAGTTTTTTTTTTTTTTGTATTTACTATACTGTAATTAAATCATTATGCACGAAGTTGGGTATATACTTTGTCATACCTCAAAATTTTACTCATTTTTCTTTTATTTTAGTTTTCTTTCTTTTTTTTTTGTTTAAATCCATACTTGTTTTACATAAAAAAAATAAAAATATATTTTTTCATTGAATTAGAATTCAATAAAAAATAAAAAAAATAAAAAAGTAAATATATATATATATAAAAGGGAAATGAAAGCGGAGATGGAGGGACAGTTCCCCTCCATTTCCTTTACAATTTTCCAAAATTTCCTAGCTACCTTGGACAATTCCCCAAATCGGTTTTCTACCCAAGCCGAAGCCTCTCTTATGCAATTCCCGCATGATTCCTCAACTTGCGGTTGCCCAACTCCTCCCAAGTCCACAATATCGGCAACCCCTCTATTACAGCCACCCTACAGACCCACAATCTCACCCTTTTTCAAGCCATTTTGTCAACCTCAACTTGTCCTTGCATCGCAATCTCCCCTCCAGATCAACAAAATCAAACCAGCCACTCTATTGTCGTAAATCCCAAGCAACTTCCTCATCACCCAAATCAGTCTCTACCACCCTACCGTCGCAACTCCCGCAACACCACCCTACTACCCTAGCCCATAATTCTAGCACAATCACCCCGCACAAGACACAAAACCAATCTCATCCAAGCCCCCCACTTCACAAACTCGTAGAAAATCCCCCACCATCATAGTGGGGGAACCAACCAAGCATTCACGGACATATATATATATGCACAAGTCACAACATAAAAAAAAAGGGCGGAAGTCCAAAATTAAGAGCTTGAAATTGAAAGGAAAAAAAGGGAGGAAATCGAGTAGCGAAAAAGAAAAAATACGAAAAGAGGGAAAGAGATTGAATTTACCCCAATTGAAGCTGCAATCCATACCTATTTTCATCAATCCTTCTAGGTAATACCATTTAATTTCTCGTTGATTTCGGTTTTGACGAAGTTAGGTTTGTGTTTTGAAATTTGGGGGTTTTTGAATTTGGTTGCAAATTGAGTTCGAGAAGGACAAATTAAACCTAATTGGGGGAAATTGTACTTTCAATTTGGGTCTTAAACCCTAAATTGAAGCCGAATTGATATCAATTTAAATCTAGGGTTCTTGATAATTTTTGAACAAATTGATTTGTGGGTTTTCAAAATTTTGAGTCCTAAAGGGTTTGAATTGACTTGATTTCACTTGAAATCAAGTCAATTAGGTCTAGTTGAAAGAAAATTTTGAAGCAAAATCAAAACTTAGGTTCGGCCAAGTTGGAGATTTTTTGAAAAAAAATTGATTTAGGGTTTTCGATCTAGAGGGGAATTAAGACATTTAGGAAGGAAGAAAAGAAGGGAAGAGGAAGGAAAGAAAGGGGGAAGCATGGACGAACCCATTCTAGTTCGTCCATGGCGGATCCGATAGAAAAAGAGACAAAGGGGAAAGATGAGAAAGAGAGAGAAAAGAGAAAGGGAAGAAAAGAAAAAAAGGGAGTAGGGAAAGAAAAGAAAGAGGAAAGGAAGAGAAGGAGGGACGAACCAATTTGGTTCATCCATGGAGGTAGGCGAGGAGAGTGAGGAAGAAGAAGAAAGTAACAACGGAAAAGAAAGAGGGAGAGATGGGATGAAGAGAGGAGGATTAAAAAAAAAATGGGTCTTTGATCCGAAATTTAGGAAGAAAAAAGAGGAAGTGTTTGTGGGTTGGCTTTATTTTTTTTAGGGTTAGGTTGGGCTTAGCCCAGCCCATTTTTGGCTATTTAGCCGGTCGAATCAATTTTTTTTTCTTTCTTTGAGTCGGATTGATTCCAATTCGACTCGAATTCAAAAAAACAAAATATATGTGTAATAAATTTTAAATTTTATTTTTATGCATGTTATTCCATTTTTTTTAAATTTAGATGTCAAATGGTCTTTAATTATTTTTAATGTAAATTTAATTTTAAGCTTATTTATGCATGTTAGTTAGTTTATATTAATTTCGAATTTCTCATTTTAATATTCTGTAATTGTTTTAATGTACCCTTGAATTTATTTTACCCATGCTCGTTATCAAGTTAAATTTTAGTATTTGAATTTTTTTCTTTTATTTAATTCATGTAGCTTTAATTTATTTGTTTAGTAATTAGGCTCGATAAATAATAAGTAGAAGATTGTCAAGTCTCCTAATTTTTTAGGGGTCGATGACCATCTTTCACTAAAAACTAAAAATAAAAAAATAAAGAAAGAAAAATAAAAAAATTATAAAACTTTTAACAAAGTCTCCTATTTGATAGGGACTATTGTTAGCCAAAAAAATTCATTTTAATAAACAAGTATTCTCCGACATATCGGTTGTGTCGAGACTCAAAAAGTGGATCCGATGTTTGAACCGACATGTCTCTCGACGAAAGGGTCTAATGATCGTTTCAATACGATGTCACGCTAAAAAAAGAAGTTAATCTGACTTAAAAAAATTAGAGTTTTAAATTGAAAAATAATTTGGAAAAAATATCACTTTAGGAGATGAATTTAGGACTAGACTAGACATAGTACCTTTCTTAGGAAAGCGCGCTTTTGGGTGATTAATTATCTTCCCATAAGCGTAACCAACTCTTTACCATAGAATCTCTAAACCGAGTGCCCATCTTAGGTTCCTAGTTCCTTTAATACTAGGTGACGACTCCGAACTTTGTAAATAATTTTGTAAATAAAAATACATCTTAGAAAAAGAGCTATATTTTTTCGAGAGTCCCATCCGATGTCGGGTAACGACGAATGACGACTCCACTAGGGACCTAGGGTTAGGTCATAGGTTTAGTCTATTAAGTTTATTTCATGTTTTTTTTTATTTTTGTCAATTATTTTTCAAGTAATTTGTTTTTGTCATTTACTTTTGAGTCATTTATTTTTTGTACATATTTTGATTTTTTTCCTTTTTGTAATTTATTTTTCTTGCATTCATGTATATATTTATTTTGTGAACTCGGGTTAGATATCCGCATTGAATTATTGGACACACCATGAAGTAACTCGTAAAAGCTCTAGACTCCAGCTAAATCCTCGTTATGATTAGATACGGAGATTCGGAGGCAAGTATGACGAAAGTCTACCGATGCTCTTCTAAACACTCGTTTGGATCGAAACTCACCCTATGCATAGGAAATTATGGAATAACCTTCTCTTACCTCCTAGTGCATAATATTAGAGGCTGAATCACCTCACTAGTAATTTAGACAGTCTAGAAACTCGAAAAGACTTTAGGACTAGACGAGCTTTGCCAAAACCATAAAAAACTAGATCCTTTCCACTAGGATTGGCTTGATTAAGACACGAATCATTTTCAAATGATATTTGTTCTAACTATCGACTCTTGCAAGATGTCAAACAAATAAAGGTATCTAACTCGGTCCAAATCATGCATGTATATATTTTATATTCATTGTACATATGTTCCTTTATTTTTTTTAAGATTTTGCAAACATAGGTTGCTCGCCAAAGCTCAATTCCCTCGCACATCCATAACACCGGATTCAAGGCTTGTCAAATGGAGAATGAAGAGAGAGCACGACAGGACCAAATTAATCAACAAGATGTTGACTCTTTGAAAGAGGACATGGCACAACTAAAAGCCCTATTTGAGCAAGTGCAACCGAGTTGGGGAAGTAGCTCGAATCAAGGTCAAGCATAACCTGCGAGTGCCATATGATGTTCCATCATCCTCTAGCTCGGGCCATCTCGCCATACTAGTAACCAATCAAACGACTTTCCATGTAGACACTTCATATCTTGTTGGTGTATATCCAATTAATCCACGAGTCCCATAAATATCACCTATGCTAGCGATGGATCTTATAAGAGAAGAGACTTATGGTTGCAAGATAACCGAAGTTCCAAGTTTGGATAAGTTAATGGCTATTGGAGAATGCTTGAGGGCTATCGAAGGGGCCGATGTTTATGACCACGTAAGTGCCACCGAGATGTGCTTAGTACTCGACATGATGTTCTCGAAAAACTTTAAGATACCGGAATTAACCAAGTACATCGATATTCGGTGTCCCATGACCCGTCTAGGGGTCTATTATAGTAAAATGGCAAGGTTATACATGATTAGAATCTGCTGATACATTTCTTCCATGAGAGTCTAGGAGGATCTCGCTTTGAGTTGGTATATGAGGCTAGAAGGAGCCAAATTCAAGAAATGGAAGGATTTGGTTGATGCTTTTATGAAGCAATACAAATTTAACCTAGAGGTAGCCCCAAATAGATCCGATCCGTAAAACATGGAAAAGGGCACAAAAGAAACCATTAAGGGGTATGCTCAAAGATGGCATGAGGTGGCAGCACGCATTTATTCACCACTACTAGAATAGGAGTTGATCGCTACTTTCCAAGCATTTTCAAGACATCGTATTTTGAGTATCCGATTGGAAACTCTCCCTCTAATTTTACCGATATTGGTATCATAGTTGAGAAGGTAGAACAAGCGATCGGAGATGGAAAAATTCCCGATGGTTCCGAGAAAAAAGGAGTAGTGATGCCAAAAGCGCGAGATAGTGAAATACACCAAGTTGAGACTCGGATCTTATCAAACTAAGAATCAAGGGAGTAATCAAGAAAAATATGGAAATCATGGCGAGTTCGAGTAACCCTAAAGAGCTTCATTTACCCAAGATAGCCCAGATCCAATGAACACCATGAACCAAACATACCCGCCAAATCAAATGAATCCCTTTCATATGTCCCACCAAATCTATTGAGCAAATCAATTCCCTCAAGCTAATATGCATTTCCCAAATCCATCAACTTTTAACAAACCTCAAACACCACACAACCATTATGACGAGAACAATTGAGACCACAAAAAAGAGCTTGAACAACTACCACCATTATCTCTCTCATTGGGTGAAATGTTTGAACATTTCGTAAACATTGGGTAGGTTACTCCAATCCCTACTAACCCGATGCGTCCTCCTTATCCTTAATGGTATAAGCGAGATGAGAGATATGAATATCATTCTTGTGCTCGTTGGGCATAACATCAATGATTGTCCTACCTTTAAGAAGAAGCTTTTGGACTTAATGAAGCAAGGTTGGTTCGGTTTTGACGATGATTTGCATGCTTCTAATGAAAACACAAACCCATTTTCAAACCACACGAGTTGCTAACCCAAGAGATGAGGAGACTCGGGAGTCCGAAAGCTATGAAGACAATGCATGTTCACAATTTGCAAGTTTGGTTTTGACTACTATTTTCATGAATATTTTAGTTATGTATGAATTGAGTCGTATCTTTGATCGAAAGAATGTTGCTACTTTCTTTTGCAATTTTATATTAGTTGATCCGGTATCAAGAGATGTCCATTTGAGAGTAATATTTGGCATTGCATCTTTCTTCATTAAGGAAATATAATGGCAAATTCATTCAAAAAAAATTGTAAAAAATCGACCAAATTTCAAACATGATAGATATATGCTAGTGACAATTCTTCAATTCATGAAAGCCGATTATACATCCCTCCTAATAACCTTTCCGAGCGAGAAAGTAATGGGGCAATCCTTCATTTTATTGGAAAAGAACAATAAAAAAATAAAAAAACCAAAAAAAAAAAATTCTTTATCCTTTCCCAAACTAAACCCATGAAGGAAAAAGTTTGCCTAAGAAAGCATCATGAAGCCCAAAGGAAAGGCTTAATGATTGGTGTCTTAAATAATGATGAACATTATATCTTCAAGTCATGATCTCATATAACATTCATCATTTCTTCTTTTTAAGGTTCTCTCAATTAATCATCGTTATTCAAAAGAGATTAGTGTCTAATGACATGGGCGAATCAATCTTTGAAATGAGGAAATGCCATCTTTCATCTATCTCACATAATTTTTATCCTTTGTCGTCCCACTTTGAGCCCAATGATTTCTTTCATGATAACCCGGACTAGGATTACCCCCCACATTATGGGCAAAATGTACGATCCATAAATGATCGGTGAAACTCTAAAAAATGTCCGTCAAAAGAATCCCATCAATGATTTTGAAAAAAAAAGAGAAAGGGAATAAAAAAAATGAAAGAAACAAAGAAGAAGACTTCCCTAACACAAAAATTAAGTCAAGATTGGAGTTAGAGTTCGGACAAACAAACAAAAAGAGTTGAGGCTAGGAATAAAGTCAACGAATCAAAATGACAAAGTCTCTACGAAAAGCCCAAAAAACAAAATTCATATACATCAAGATGACATAATGACCCAACTAATGAATAAAGTGACAGAGTCCATGTAGCATTGCCTAAAGAGATTTTCATGGGCAACGAAGTGATTCTACATCATGCAACCCTTAAAACACTTTTAAGACTCTATATCCTTTCTTCATAAGCCCAATGCCATAGCCTACATTACGTGCTTTTACAAGCCCTTTCGATTAAAGGTAGTTTGCTTAGGTTGTTGGATTCTAATCTAAAAAAAAAAAAGGTGATTGAGAGAAACAAGAAAATATGATCGATCGATGTCTTGTTTGTCATCTTTTATAACATCGAATCATGAGTCTTCATTAAATAATTTGGGGGCAAAATAAATAGAATCAAAATTTTTTCTAGCAAAATTATCCGTCAAAACCAATTTTTCAAAATGCTTTCTCGCTTGAACTTTTTTTTCTTTAACCAAAATGGACTAATCATGGACCAATTACCTTCAAGAGCATCAAATGTCTACTTCCATACAAACTTTGCGGAATCTAAACACTTTTTTGCTTGCTTAGCCTAACCACCTTGAAGAAATTGTATTATAGCATTTGAATGTCATGTTTTGACTTTTGATCAATCAACTTGAACATTTTCGTAAATGAAAGTATTTTCATTGGAACATCTCTACATTTTGTTCAAATAATCTAATTTTTTTTAGAGCATCATTCAAGTATATGGTTTGATTCATAAAAATCAAATGTCTATTCAAGGTCAATATGATAAAAATTTCAAGACCAATTTATAAATTGTGTTGCAAGCATCGGAAGACAAGCGAGTTAAACACAAGCCATGATTTTATTGGGAGAATGACAAATGTTTGGTCTCGACGAACACTTGGGGGTACGACCAAGAATCTAGTAGCTCTATTCTAGTTCAACAACCGATCGGACAATAGCATCATTATGCCGTCTCGGAGTAATAGAGGCTTGAATAGTGAATTTTTGAGCATAAATCAAAGCAATCAATACCGTCAAGCAAGGCGGCAAGGAACGAGTCCGGAGGGAGGATAATGACTCAATGATAGTTTGACAAGCAATCATAGCAATTGACCATGATCTCACAAGGATATGCCACAACACATGAATGATTAATTACCTTAAAGTTCGAAGAGTCCATCTACCTTAGTTTGGTTGGAGAAAGTAAAAAAGACTCAAGTTCATATGGATCGGTGATCTAAGCCGAGGGGCATGAAAAGTTTGACAAGTATTGCAGGATGCGATCCAAGATAGAAGTCCGGAGCAACACACCAAAGGGGAGTTAAATACCGACAAGGCAGGGTAGCCTATGTTTCTCTTAAATAAGAAATTAATCATTGCTATCAATCTTATTGATGCATTTCATGAATGTTAGCTCAAATAAAAAGATGGAACAATCATTCAAGTTCAAAACTAAAAAAAAAGGCTCACATTTGCCCACACCATCCCTTTTGGGTGAGTTGCCAAATCCAACTCATCATTTAGGAAAAGTTGCCTAACAATAATTCTTGAGGCAAGGTCACCTCACAATAGATCATTATTTTAGGCAAGGTTATCTCTCAATAATTTCGAGTAGGGTTGCCTAATGATTTCTCAATTTCATGCAAAGTTGCCTAATTTAAGCTTATTATCATAGAGAAGGTTGTCTAACGATCACTCTCATTTTCGAGTAGAGTTGCCTATTTAGTCAATCATTTAGGTAAGGTTACCTAATGATCTTTTCTAAGCGTGGTTGCCTAATGATCTTCTCATTTTTTGGGCGAGCTTCCTATTTAGTTAATCGTTGAGGTATGGTTACCTAATGATGTTTTTCTAGGCAGTGGTTGCCTAATTTTAAGTCATCATTCGAGCAGGGTTGCCTAATGATCTTGTCATTTTTTAGGCAGAGCTACCTATTTAGTCAATCGTTGAGGTAAGGTTACCTAACAATCTTTTTCTAGGTAGGCTTGCCTAATTGTTAAGTCATCATTCAGCCATCGTTCTCAAATGATCTTCTCATTGTTTAGGCAGAGTTGCCTATTTAGTCAATCGTTTAGGTAAGGTTACCAAATGATCTTTTTCTAGGCAGTGGTTGCCTAATTTTAATTCATCATTCAAGTAGGATTGCCTAATGATCTTCTCATTTTTTGGGCGTAGCTTCCTATTTAGTTAATCGTTGAGGTATGGTTACCTAACGATCTTTTTCTAAGCAGTGGTTGCTTAATTTTAAGTCATCATTCGAGCAGGGTTGCCTAATGATCTTCTCATTTTTTAGACAGAGCAACCTATTTAGTCAATCGTTGAGGTAGGGTTACCTAACAATCTTTTTCTAGGCAGGGTTGCCTAATTTTAAGTCATCATTCAAGCGTGGTTCCCAAATGATCTTCTCATTTTTTAGGCAGAGTTACCTATTTAGTCAATCATTTAGGTAGGTTTACCTAATGATTTTTTTCTAGGCAGGGATACCTAATTTTAATTCATCATTCAAGCTGTGGTTGCCTAATGATCTTCTCATTTTTTCTGCAGAGCTTCCTATTTAGTTAATCGTTGAGGTATGGTTACCTAACAATCTTTTTCTAGGCAGTGGTTGCCTAATTTTAAGTCATTATTCGAGCGTGGTTGCCTAATGATCTCATTTTTTAGGCAGTAGCTACCTATTTAGTCAATCGTTGAGGTAGGGTTACCTAACAATCTTTTTTAGGTAGGGTTGCCTAATTTTAAGTCATCATTCGGGCATGGTTCCCAAATGATCTTCTCATTGTTTAAGCAGAGTTGTCTATGTAGTCAATCGTTTAGGTAAGGTTACCTAATGATCTTTTTCTAGGTAGGGTTGCCTAATTTTAATTCATCATTCAAGCAGTGGTTGCCTAATGATCTTCTCATTTTTTGGGCGTAGCTTCCTATTTAGTCAATCGTTGAGGTATGGTTACCTAACGATCGTTTTCTAAGCGTGGTTGCCTAATTTTAAGTCATCATTCGAGCAGTGGTTGCCTAATGATCTTCTCATTTTTTAGGCAGAGCTACCTATTTAGTCAATCGTTGAGGTAGGGTTACCTAACAATCTTTTTCTAGGCAGTGGTTGCCTAATTTTAAGTCATCATTCAAGCGGTGGTTCCCAAATGATCTTCTCATTTTTTAGGCAGAGTTACCTATTTAGTCAATCGTTTAGGCGAGTTTACCTAATGATTTTTTTCTAGGCAGTGGTTACCTAATTTTAATTCATCATTCAAGCGGGGTTACCTAATGATCTTCTCATTTTCTAGGCGAGTTGCGTATTTAGTCAATCGTTTATGTACGATTACCTAACGATCTTTTTCGAGCGGGATTGCCTAATTTAAGCTCATCATCACGGTAGGGTTACCTCACGATCTTGTTCAAGGCAGGATTTCTTAATTTTAGTTCATGATTTAGGCTGAGTTGCCTAATGATCTTCATCATTTTAGGTAGAGTTGTCTAGCGATCATTGCATATTTATTTTTTAGGGTTGGTCGCCCTCCAAGTTAGTCTGTGTATTGCATATTTAATTTTTTAGGGTTGGTCGCTCTCCAAGTTGACCATGTAATGCATATTTAATTTTTAGGGTTGGTCGCCCTTCAAGTTGGTCGTGTATTGCATATTTAACTTTTCCGGATTGGTCGCCCTTCAAGTTGACCATGTACTCGCATATTTAATTTTTCGTGGATGGCCACCCTATTAAGTTGGTCGTGTACTCGCATATTTAATTTTTCGGGATTGGTCGCCCTCAAGTTGACCATGTAATGCATATTTAATTTTTTAGAGTTGGCCGCCCTTCAAGTTGGTTGTGTACCGCATATTTAATTTTTTCAAGGTTAGTCACCCTCCAAGTTGACCATGTAATGCATATTTAATTTTTCGTGGTTGGTCGCCCTCTAAGTTGGTCATTTCATCGCATATTTAATTTTTTAGGGTTGATCGCTCTCCAAGTTGACTATCTAATGCATATTTATTTTTCAAGTTTGGCCACCCTCCAAGTTGGTCGCATACCGCATATTTAACTTTTCGGGATTGGTCATGCTTTACATAATTAATTTTTTTAGAGTACTCGCATGGTTAATTCTCTTGTATTGCATGTTTAATTTTCGGGATAGGTCGCCATTTGATAACAAACCCATGTATCGCATGTTTAATTTTCAAGGTTAGTCGCCCTTGACAAAAAAGCCATTGCACTATGTTTTTCTCGACTCATTGAATTCATGTAGACATTCCATCCTCAACTAGGTCATTTTTGTAAATCTTAATTTATTTTTCTCATATTTTCTTCTTTCCAAGCTCACTAAACAAACTCAACTCGAAATTCACATTTCGGTTAACGTTTGCACCATAAGCATTGTAAAGAGGGAGCAACTCGTCGTACCCTAAAATTTTACTCATTTTTCTTTTATTTTATTTTTATTTATTTTTTTTCGTTGTTTAAATCCATGCATGTTTTACATTAAACAAAATTAAAAAATAAAAAAAATTCATTTAATTATAATTCAATACAAAATTACAAAAAAGAAATAATAAAAGTAAAAATATATATATAAAAAGGGGAAATGAAAGCAAAGATGGAGGGACGAGTCCCCCTCCATTTCCTTTACAATTTTCCAACATTTCCTAGCTACCCCGGACAATTCCCCAAATCAGTTTTCTACCCAAGCCAAAAGCCTCTCTTATGCAATTCCCGCATTATTCGTCAACTTGCAACTACCCAACTACTCCCAAGTCCATAATCTCGGCACCCCCTTTATTGCAGCCACCCTATAGCCCATAATCTCACCCTCTCGCTAAGCCATTTTATCAACCCCAACTTGTCCCCGCATTGTAATCTCCCCTCCAATCAACAAAATCAAGCTAGCCACCCTATTGCTATAAATCCCGGTAGCTTCCTCATCACCCAAATCGGTCTCCACCACCCTACCGCCGCAACTCCTACAGCACCACCCTACCGCCCTAGCCCACAATTTCAGCACAACCACCCCGTATAGCCACCCTACGCAGGACACAACCAATCCCATCCAACCCCCACTTGACAAACCTCGTAGAAAATCCCCCACCATCATAGTGGGGGAACCAACCAAGCATTCACGGACATATATATATATATATGCACAAGTCACAACATAAAAAAAAGAAGGAAGAAATCCAAAATTAAGAGCCCAAAATTGAAAGAAAAAAAGAGAGGAAATCGAGTAGCAAAAAAAAAAAAAATCCGAAAAGAGGGAAAGAGATTGAATTTACCCCAATTAAAGCTATAATCCATACCTATTTTCATCAATCCTTCTAGGTAATACCATTTAATTTCTTGTTGATTTCGGTTTTGACGAAGTTAGGTTTAAGTTTTGAAATTTGAGGGTTTTTGAATTGGGTTGCAAATTGAGTTTAGGAAGGATAAATTAAACCTAATTGAAGGCAATTGCAATTTCAATTTGGGGTTTAAACCCTAAATTGATGCCAAATTGATGTCAATTTAAATCTAGGGTTCTTGATAGTTTTTGAACAAATTGATTTGGGGGTTTTCAAAATTTCAAGTCCTAAAGGGTTTGAATTGACTTGATTTCACTTGAAATCGAGTCAATTAGGTCTAATTGAAAGAAAATTTTGAAGAAAAATCAAAACTTAGTTTTGGCCATATTGGAGATTTTTTTAAAAAAATTGATTTGGGGTTTTCGATCCGGAGGAGAATTAAGACGTTTAGGAAGGAAGAAAAGAAGGTAAAAGGAGGGAAAGAAAGGGGAAGCATGGACGAACCCATTCCGGTTCGTCCATGGCGATCCGATAGAAAAAGAGAGAAGGGGGAAAGACGAGAAAGAGAGAGAAAAGAGAAAGAGAATAAAAGAAGAAAGGGAGAAGGGAAAGAAAAGAAAGAGGAAACGAAGAGAAGGAGGGACAAACCGAGTTTGGTTCATCCATGGAGGTAGGCGAGGAGAGTGAGGAAGAAGAAGAAAGCAAGAAAGAAAAAGAAAGAGGGAGAGACGAGATGAAGAGAGGAGGATTAAAAAAAAAGGGTCTTTGATCCGAAATTTAGGAAGAAAAAAGAGGAAGTGTTTGTGGGTTGGCTTTATTTTTTTTAGGGTTGGGTTGGGCTTAGCCCGACCTATTTTGCCTAGGCCGGACCGAATCGGTCTAGCCAAATCAAAATTTTTCTTTCTTTCTTTGGGCTGGATTGATTCCAACTTGTACTCGAATTGAAAAAAAATGTGTAATAAAGTTTAAATTTTATTTTTATGCATATTATTCCATTTTTTTATTTAGATGTCAAATGGTCTTTAATTATTTTTAATGTAAATTTAATTTTAAGCTTATTTTTTGCATGTTAGTTAGTTTATATTAATTTAGAATTTATCATTTTAATATTTTGTAATTGTTTTAATTTACCCTTGAATTTATTTTATCCATGCTCGTTATCAAGTTAAATTTCAATATTTGAATTTTTTTATTTTATTTAATTCATGTAGCTTTAATTTATTTGTTTAGTAATTAGGCTCAGTAAGTAATAAGTAGAAGATTATCAAGTCTCCTAATTTTTTAGGAGCTGAGACCATCTTTCACTAAAAACTAAAAATAAAAACAATAAAGAAAGAAAATAAAAAAATTATAAAACCGTTAACATAGTCTCCTATCCGATAGGGACTATTGCTAGCCAAAAAAAAAATCATTTTAATAAACAAGTATTCTCCGACACACCAATTGTGTCAAGACTCAAAAAGTGGATCCGATGTTTGAACCAACGTGTCTCCCGATGGAAAGGGTCCAACGATCGTTTCAATACGATACCATACTCAAAAATTAAAAACTTAATTTAACTTCAAAAAAAATTAGAGTTTTAAATTGAAAAATAATTTGACAAAAATATCACTTTAGTAGATGAATTTAGGACTAGACTAGACGTGGTACCTTTCTTAGGAAAAGGCACTTTTTCATTGATTAATTATCTTCCCATAAGCGTGAACCAACTCCTTACTATAGAATCTCCGAACTAGTGCCCATCTTAGGTTCGTAGTTCCTTCAATACTAGGTAGCGACTCCAAACTCGTAAATAATTTTGTAAATAAAAATACATCTTAAAAAAAGAGCTATATTTTTTCAGGAGTCCCGTCCGACGTCCGGTAGCGACATACTTTAGTACTACGAACCCGTTTAAGCGAGCTTTGACGTAGGATTCCTTTCCTAACCTTAGTTTGGGTATTCATGGCTGGATTGTCCTCTTAATGGGCCTAGGTCACACTCGTAGATTTTTGCTTGGGTTCTTACCCTTTAATACTTTGTTTTACACTTTTTTAGGTATACATTAGCCATTAGTCATAAAATTGGAAGGGTAGGTCCCAAATTCCTAAATTTTCCTTTTCTAACCTAAATTAGGCATTTTAGGCCGAATTGGCTTCTTAATAGTTCTAAACTAAATTTGGTCTACCTTGAAATTTTACCTTTCTAAACTTCATTTGATACTTACTTAAGTGTAAGTAAACTACTAATGATGAGGTTGGATGATTGGAATCCAAAACCCCAAATTTGGTGAGCCTAGGCCGAATGGGTCTTTAAGGAATGGTAAGTGATTTCTTTTAATCTGAACTTATTAGTTTCCACTTAATTGAGTTCCAATTGTGTCCTAAGTTCTGGTTACAATAATAAATGTCTAATCTTGTTCATTTTATCCCGTAGGGCGAATGGGTCTCATAAGAGAAAACCCTAGGAATTCAATTCCTTTTTCCCTTTTCAATTTGTCCATTTTAGGTCCATCTCACCATAGTTTGTACTAGCCCTAAATTTCAGCCCAAGGTACTTGATTTTATCCAACCATTAACACATACATGAATATATATATATATGACCTTCACAACTTTAGCAAATCACCCAAAATCATAACACCAATACTCAAATCCACACTAAGCCATCCATACATACATATCAACCAATACAAGCAACATTTAACCACATAACCAATAGTACAAACCAACACATAACCTATACATTTAAAATGGAATTGAACGGATAAATAAAACCTACTTATAATGATATGTGGTTGCTTAAGATTTTCCCTAGACTTTTCCTTCTTTTTTTCTCTTTTCTTTCTTTCATGCTTTCTTTTCTTATTTTTGTAAGCTATGGGTTTTTAAAGAAAATGGCAGCCATGATCTCACTTTGGTATATATATATATATTATCTTTTCTTCCCCCATTTACTTAGTGTACAAGTGGCCAAAGCTTATTTCTTTCCCATTTACTTAGTGTTCAAGTGGCCTAAGCTTATTAGACAAGGTGTAAAGTAAATTGAATGAAATGGTGTAAAGTGGCGGGTTTCTTAGTCCAACTTGGTGAGTTGGATTCCATTGTATTAAATGATGGGGCTTAGGTGTATAATTAAAAAATAACTAGTTAATTAAGCTAAATAAGTCCTTAAACTAGTTTGGTTCAAGTAACATACATACACATCAAATTTGTTTGCATTAGATGTATTATAGGGCGACCTTTTATCAAGCAGACAACAACCCAACTTATGGACACAATAAATCCTATACTTTTTAGATTAGAAACTAGACATATTAATTCAAAACTATCCAAAAAATTAGGTTAAAATACCAAATACACGATTAATAACATAATTTTGAATTTTAAGAATCAAGTTATCCAAGTAGTAGTTCATCCGGAACAATATGTACTAAAAGGAGCATAACGTTTTATATATAACCCTAATAATAAAAATATTTTACGAGAGGGTTATTTGAGATATAGATAAACAACTTTTATTCTCAAGAATACTGATTTTGCATACTTGATTCCTCTAATAGTTAAACCATCAATCTCAAGAAAAATAGCTTTAATTTAACACAAATCATACATTGCTTATGGAATAGTTCTCACTTGTATAATATGTTTTAACCAATCAGATAAATTGTCCAAAATTTTATTCCATAAATCCTCACCTAAACACCTAGCATAATGTCATCGCAAAATACTAGCATGGCACACATACACAATCACACCTTCACTTAGTATATCTATATTTGAATATTCTAACCTCTCTCTCTCTCTCTCTCTCTATATATATATATACACACTAACGGATTTTCACGGGGGTTACGAGAGAGAGGAAGAGAGATAGAATGAGGGTGAGAGAGGGAGATAAAGTGAGGTGGATAGAGGGACATAGAGGGTGAGAGAGAGGAAGAGAGAGGAAAAGAGAGGGAGATAGAGTGGGAGAGTGGAGAGAAAGAGAGAGGGGGAGAGGGGGAGAGAGAGGGGGAAGGAGTGGGAGAGAGGTAAAAAGAAAGAACGAGGGGTGGGAGGGGGAGATGGAGGGAGAGAGAGAGAGGAAGATAGTGATAGGGAGAGTGAGGGAGATAAAGAGAGGGAGAGAGGGAGAGAGTGTGAGAGATTGAGAGAGGGAGAGAGAGCAAGAGGGAGCGTGAGAGGGGAATCGAGATGGAGGGAAGGAGAGAGAGAGAGAGCTGAAAGATCATACATTCTATAGAGGTGTGGAATAAACAAAAATTTTCCTCCACCTAAGGGTCCAAGATCAAGTTGTTGAATCTACTAACCATACATGCATGAATATTAAGCTATAAATATAGGATTACCTCTTGTAGTATAGGTCTAAATTCCTTTTTTTTTTAAATTGTCCAAGTGTTCAACCTCTATTAATGATCCACGTACTTAAAGTATCCATAAAGAAGCACTCAAAATCAATTAGGTACTAGCTCCATCTTTTCCGATTTAGTATTTCCTTTAGAAATCAATCCCAAACAATTTTACAAGAACCTTAATGGAGAAGGAAATAGTGTAAATTGCTAAGGTTTAGGAGAAAACTATTTTCTCCTTATTTTTCTCTCTTGATTGTGTGCCCTATTTTATTTTTAGGTCTGGTTGAAATTATTCTTTCCTCCCTTTTCTTTATTTTTGCTAGAATACTCTCTCTCTTTCATCATCCTTTTATGTTGCACCTCTCCTCCTATATATATAAAGGAATAGTTTCCTTATCCTCAAGGACGAGGGAGAGGCATGGCATTAAGTCACTATTAAGACACTAAGTTGTCGCTTCCTTATCCTCCAAGGATGAGGAGTTATTTTTACATGTGAACTATTTGATTATTATCTTTAAGGAATTCAATCTTATCCAATAAGTTTGAGTTTATCTTTGAAGCATTCATCCTTATCTAATAAGGTTGATGTTTATCCTTCCACAAAAATATCTTAAGGCTTTTAATTAAACCTAATGGGCTAAAACTATTTTAGTATAATTAATTTATTTGGACTATCAAAATAAATATTCTTAGATTATTTTAGGTGGGGTCCACATTAGAAAATAATTTTTCAAAATACTATTTAACCTAAATTAGGAAACTCGCTTTCCTTTGAGGTTCTTTATTTCCAAATTTGAAAGTAACTTCCAAATTAGGAAACCGATTTTAAAATAGGAAAATTTTTATTTTAGGACACTTCCTAATTAAGGAAACTTTCCATTTTAGAAAACTTCCCATTTAATGAAACTTGCTATTTTGGAAACCCTTTCCGGAAAAGCAAACTTTTATACTTTAAACTTATGCGTGTGACTCAATAGGCTACTAGATATGTTTACAATGTATCAAGAATAAAAGACTCCTCCTTTATCTATTGATACATAAAACAAGATTAGCCTCCAATAAGGCATCGTCACTAGCCAATTCTCTAGGAAGATTAGTTAATCTCTTATTACCTTTCATAAGCATGGTTACCATAGAATTCGGTCCTCATGTCAATTTATCATAGTGTGATCACAAACATGGTTACCATTTTTTTTTATTATGATCATACAAGTGTTCTTCGATTCTCAAATGTCTTAGCTCTTAGAGTAAGCCAATTATGCTCTATTGGCATACTCCTACCGTGGCCACAGATTTCTTGAGCAAACATTCATCGAAGTACAATGTGATAACTCCTTTAGCATACAAGGAATGACATACCCTATCTTAGTCATGCACATACCTTCATTGGATTCCTAGTGTACCCAACGAATCACCCATGAGTAACCCATTAATGGGTCCATTAAAATGAGTGTCAAAGTGCATAAGTCCTCATAATCGTGATGACTTCAAGTCTAAGGACCATTTGTATCCATCTCATATGAGATTCCCATAGATGAAAACCAAATGGGTTTTGACGGTGAATCAAGTCCAGGTGATATGTTCTATAACATAAATCACCTAAGTGCTTGCTTTGGCATCACCATGTTAATAGGTATGAGATCTCCTACTACTATCATATAGCATGAGCATAGCACTCATAAGTCTATCCATGTATTGTCAATGTACATTCTTGATAATACTATGAATTGGGATGTTTAAGGATATCATTTATATGCATTAGTGTTTATCTCATTTCTTTCATTCAATCACTATTGTAAAAGCATATCATAAGGCCTTCGTCTAATTCTATTGAATTTATCAACATGAAAAAATAAGAATTCATAGAATGAATTCTTTATTATTATTAAAATAAATGATGTAATAATTATTAGCTTGAGCCCATCCAAACATGGTTGGATCTTTGGGCACCAACACTAACAAAAGCATGAGAGAGAGGGAGAGAGAGAGAAAGGGAGAGAGAGAAAGAGGGAGAGATAAAGAGGGAGAGAGGAAGATAATGAGATAGTGAGAGGTAGATTGATAGAAATGGAGGGAGGGGGAGAGAGCGAATGAGTGGGAGGGAAAGAGAGAGGGAGAGAAAGGGAGGAGGGTAGGAAAGAGAGAGAAAGGGAAGAGATGGGGAAAGAGAGTGGGGGAGAGGGAGGTAAAGGGGGAGAGAGAGGGAGATGGAGAGAGGGAGATAATGAGAGATTGAGACATGGAGAGAGCGCAACGAGAGAGGTGGAGAGTGATAGAGAGGGAGAGGGAGAGAGATAGAGTGAGAGAGGGAGAGAGAGGGAGATGGAAATGGAAAGAGAGAGAGAGAGGGAGAGTGGCTGAGTGAGAGGGATAGAGGGAGAGAGAGTGAGTGAGAGGGAGGGGGAGAGAGAGGGAGAAAAAGGAGAGGGAAAGAGAGAGAGATAAAGGGAGAGAGAGCAAGAGAGTGAGAGGGAGAGAGAAAGAGAGAGTGGGAGAGATAAGAAGAGAGAGGGAGAGATAAGGGGAGAGAGAGAGGAAGGGAAAGATAGAGATAGAGATAGAGATAAAAAGAGGGAAAGATGGAGAGGGAGTTGGAGAGATGGAAAGAGATGGAGAGAAAAAGAAAGTGAGAGGGAGAATAAAAGGGAGAGTGAAAAAGAGGGGGAGAGAGAGGGAGAGTGGGAGGAAGAGGGAGGGAGAGAGAGGGAAAGATAGAAGAGAGGTAGGAAGGGAGAGAGGGAGATAGAGGGAGGGAGAGAGAGGGGAAAGATAGAAAGGGAGGCGAGGAAGGGAGAGAGGGAGATAGAGGGAGGGAAAAGGAGAGAGAGTGTGGGAGAGGGGGTTAGGAGAGGGAGAGAGCAAGAGAAGGAGATAGTGAGATGGAATGTAAGGGAGATAAAGAGAGGGAGAGAGAGTGAGAGAGTAGGATGAGAGATGGAGAGACGAAAAGAGTGGGAGGGAGGGAGCGAGAGAGCGAGGAGAGAGGGAGGAAAGAGGGAGAGGGCAAGAGAGAGGGAGGGAGAGGGGGAGAGAGGGAGGGAGAGGGGGAGAGGGGGAGAGAGAGGATGGTAGAGGGAAAAGGGAGAGAAGGAGGGGGAGAGTGAAGGAAAAGGAGAAGGAAGGAGAGAGAGGAAGGGAGGGAGAGGGAGGGAGGGAGGGAGGGAGGGAGGGAGGGAGGGAGGGAGAAAGAGTGAGAGAGAGAGTGGAAGATAAAGAGAGAAAGAGCTAAGAAAATGGGAGAGTGTTGCCCCTAAAAGTGTACTAAAAATTAACAGGAAAATACTTGCAAATGTATGAGGTAATTATAGTACTCGTGAGTCACCGCAAGATCTTATTCTCAAGGATATGCTATTGGCATAAAATAATTTAATCCTAATTGCAAACAAGAACAATAAGGTAAAACCCTAAACACTCTAACCAGATTGTGATTTGAAAATTATAAATTAAAAAAAGCAAGCAATTACTGTAATCGTAACAAAACTTGGAATACAAATCAAAATGAGAAAATTCTTAAGAAATTAACTTCACCAATTAAATCTTATGTTTAATTAAAATTCCTTAAATAATTATTCTTGCAAAAATTAGTAACTCGGATATTAATTTAATTAGGTGAATACCTTTGTAACTTTCATATTCGAAAAGTCTAAAGCTCGATTAAATTAATTAATCCTTTTATCAATCTTTCTTCACCAAGTTACTAGATTTCTCATTGATAACCTAATGTCTATAATCCTTTAGTCTAGTATTGAATTTTATCGATCCACCTCAACTCAATACCACGGATATATAACCGTTGGTGAAACACTCACATATAAATAATTCCATAATCATAGAATGAATGGCAAGAACAACTAAATAACTAATTTAATTAAACATATTCAATAAAAGGATCCGTTAATTCTTAAGACAGAATTTAGCTCATAATTGAAAGACAAACATCCACTGATTTAATCAAAATAAATTCCATGTTTTCACAATCAATTATTGAATGCAATAAAATCGGAGATTTAGAAGAAATCTAGTTTGGCTCTACTTCAACCGAGGTTGGTCTCCATTTTGGCTTAAGCATGAGTCCTTGCCAAGCCTCTCTTGTCTGTCTTCAATGGCTATCAAGAGAATAGGTAGCTGCTTGGAAAGTCTAAGGCTTTTGAGAGAATTTTTAATGGTGGTCAAATTCTCTATTATTGAATAGGGTATTCGATCGCATCATTTTCTATATATAGCTCTTAGTTCCAAAATTATATTTGCTCAAAATCACCACAATCTTTGCTTTTCGTTTGCTGAAAATCGCATAATTCACTCTGTAATTCGATGAATAGGAAAATCAATTGCCATGCTCGTGTTAATAAAGCCATTGCCGTGACTTGATGAAGGTCATGCCCATGACTAACGTGGTCATGGGCGTGACCCTTTTAAGAGTCATGGCCATGTGAATCAAGCCACCTGTCATGACTTGATGAAGGTCACGCCCATGACTAAGTTGGTCATGGGCATGAATTATGCATCCTTTCTTAAAGTTGACCAAGGCTTTGACCATGAGCTTTTTCTTTCCGTTTTAAAGTCATGGTCGTGACTCTTGAGTCATTTTCCTTCATGCTTAATTGCCTTTCTTTGTTTCCAATTTGGTCCTAGACCTAAATAAAACATAATTTAAGTCATGATCAAAACATATTTATAACCTTAAAAATAATGACTTAAAATACTATTAAGATAATATGAAAATAATAAGCAAATAAAATAAAAACTTACTACAAACCTAGAGTTATTCTATAGAAATTAACATAAAAAATCCCAAAATAATATACAAATAATAGACACAACAAAATTCCCCACACTTAAACTTTGCTTACCCTCAAGCAAAGAAACAATAAAGAGCAGAAATTACATAGATAAAGATACATACTTTCCATATAAAACAAAAAGAGTCCCCTAACATTAGCATAAATAAAAGTGAGCTTCAAGTACTATAAAACTTCATGAATAAGAAATTAATACGGACTTGAAATCTAAAGATAAGATAGTTCAACTCATAAAGCAATGAATTAAATGTACAAGAAGTTCACCCATCTCACGAGTTCACTTAAGTGTTTAAGGGATAATGAAATTGCACTCAACGTTCAATTTATGAGAGGAAGCTTCCATATGCTTGCTTATTCATCCAATCGCCACCATTGTTATCACATACATGCAAAAATCAAAAGGTCTTTATTTAAGGTTGTAATGGGGTCGGGCTAAAGCTATGAGATTTGGAAAAAAAAAACTAACCAAAGAACTAATAGAGTAATCAAAAATTAATTCAATCAAATTATTGATTCACTTATAATTATGCATAACTCCCTCTAGATCTTGGATGGTTTGCTTTTTCTTCAAAAACTCAATCATGCAACATGCTTTTCGTACCTTTAATTTGCATCTCTCTTTTTTTTTTTTAATTTGCAAATGGAGATAACTAACTTGCTTCTATTCTCCACTCAACCAGTTTGATTCTCACTTACAATCAAAGTTTAACTTTAAGATTTCCCCACACTTTTTGATCCGCATATCCTTCCAAACATGACTTAACTATATTTTAATTGCTCTACTAGCCCTAAAGTAGGTGAAGCGGATAAATTAAGAAATAGGCTAGGGCTAATATTTGGGTTTTCAAAGAAAAGGATTTCATAAGGCTCAAAGGGGCTCTCTAAAGGTGAAAATAGGGCTGGCTTTTTAAGTTAAATGGTTAATTCCTAATGTTCCTTCATCATATTTAAACATGCATATGATTATATATGTGATTTTGAAAAGTATTTATAAGCAAGTTCTGGAGCATCCTAAACATAAATGAACTCTCTCTTACAAGCAAACTAGAGATTGTCAAAAGACAATAAGAAAATTTGACTCAAAGGCTCACAATTGATTTTTTGTAGCACATGAAACTAATGCTCATAAAATTAAAAGTCAAAGCTCTAAAAGTTTAAGCATGCAAGACATTCATTCAATTATTTTATAATCCTTTTTTCTCAAATTAATTTATCACAAGGCCTAAGGAGCATAACATTTTATAGGGGATGTATGAATTTTTTTTTTTAGTAGTAGTACCCTCCCCACACATAAAAGCACACATTGTCCTCATTGGAAACAATAAGAAGCAGAAAGGAAAAAATACGCCCTTGAAATTGATGAGTCCATTAGCATTGAGGTGAGAAGTGAAAGGAAAAAAAACACGAGCTTTAAGATGGTGGTGGTTGTTACGAAGGACCGAGCAAGTACGGGTCGAGGGGAGTGTCCAAGTTGGCCATGAACACCTACGGTTGTTCCATACTACTCTCTAAGTGTTGAAATCGAGTATCGATGCTTGTGTTGGAAGTCACGAAAGCGGGTTTCATGTTCTATAAATTGTTTTTCAAAAGAATCAAGATAGGCCATAATAGATGGGGCTTCAAGTGGAGTAGTAGGAGCATCACCATGCACATCCTCCTCTTCACTTGTAGTAGTATTATGAGAAGTACCGGCTCCTTCGGTGCATGGACATTTGTCGGCTATTGCAGTATCATATGTGGGGCCAATTATGACTTATCCACCTTCTTATGTTTTTATGATTTTAGAAGACAATATAAAATGTAAATCCAAAAAGAGTTACCCCCTACCCGGTGCAATAGGAGATGAGGCCCAATAAGTAGTCCTAAATATTCTACAATGGAAGTCACAAAATCAACGACTACAATCATACTCGATTCAACTTTGGCAACATTGTTAAGATGTAACCGTAACCAAATGTCGGCATTCATCGTGATCGCATTAACCATACACCATAAAAATAATAACTCTTCCCTAGAAATAGAACCATTACTTTATCCTCTACCAAAAATAGTAAGCAAAAGAAAACGATGAAGATATCAAATGGTAGGATCGGTGAAATTACTAGATTTGGATTTACTAGTGACAAAATCTATCTCGGTACTAGTTACTTGTTACCAAAATTCTTTGGCATAAAAATTCTCATGAAACCCAATTAAGTCATTATGCGTAAAGCCAAAAATAGAGTTAAGATGTTGAATAGAAATTAAGCGAGCCTTGCCAAATAACATGAAAGCTATGCTCCCCAATTCACTCGTGCATGGTTCTACACGGGACAACATCAAATGTGGATAAAAATTCAAGTGTAAGTTCCACATAAGTATTCTTTCTAAATTCAACAAAGTTTTTCCACCCTATTCGAGCATAACAATTAGTGCACTCGCTTCCGTGATGCCTAATTCATTCATGGCTTCTAAATCCAACAAACAATTAGGGATAATTCTACATTGGGAGAGGACTATGTACCTTACCGTGTAAGGGGATGAGAAAATTGTAGTGATACACTATTAAGGTGAGCGCCGATCGCCGGTGGTGGGATTTGTTGCCCTTGCCCTCGGGAGGAACGATGAAGGGATTGAGAGGATGAGCCTACCTCTAGGTTCCTTATCCATAGAGGCATGATGATGGGGAAAGTAAATCCTGCAAACACTAAGCATGTAGAAAGAAAAAAAATGAGTGTGACTACCGAGAATTGGACGTAGAGGAAGGGCGTGAAGCGAGCGGCATGGGTGGGAAGGCCGGGCGTGATCGAGGTGGGCTACTAGCAAGGCGGGAGGGCCGCTCGGTTGGTGTGAGGTGTGAAGTGGGTTGTACATACGTCGAGACCTGTGGGCGTGAGATAAGGAAACTAGGGTGTGACTGTTGAGTCCCAAGCATGAGGTTTTACTTGTATTTATCTAGCATGGCCGTGAAGGCTTGCAAGAGTCACGGAGTTCTTTATTGCTCTTTATGACGTGTACTTATTCCTAACTTTTGACCAAGTCATGGGCACTAGTAATAGTCACGGGTGGCTCTCTAGTCAAAATGCTTGTTATTGCTCTTTGTGATAGGTATTTATTCCCGACTTTTGACCAACTCATGACTATTTTGTTTTCTTGCTGAAATTTTTTTGTTATGCCAATTTTTTTTCTTCACCCATGACAAATTTATTCATGGGTGTGACCTTTTTTTTTTTTTTATGGAAGAGACAAATAAGCTATAAAACAAAACAGAATGAAAATGAAAGATTAGAGAGAATTAAAGTATAAACTGGGATAAAAGGAAAAAAATAGAATAAAAAGCAATTAAAGCATAATAATTAAAAGCACAAATTGTAACAAGTTGCCTCCTGTCTAGTGCTTTTTTATCATTGTGAACTAGACGCAGTAAGCTTCAAGTTTGATGTGGCTCAAGCAATAGTACATTTTTCACCATTTTTTGTGCAAATTCTCCTTCTTAGAATGGCTTGACTCTGTGCCCATTGACCTTAAAGGTTTCTCTAGTTTCTTAATTTAGCAATTCAACAACTCCATAGGGAAACACTTTCCCAATTTCGAAAAGACCCATCCATCTTGATTTTAGCTTTCCTAGAAACAAATGCAATCGAGAATTAAATAAAATAACTTTATAGAGATTTTTATCAACATGATTCTATTGTGGAGGGACATTGCCCTTTCCTTATAGATTTTTGAATTTTCGTAAGCCTCATTCCAAAGTTCATCCAATTCCAACAATTAAAGTAATCGCTATTCACCAACTCTTATGAAGATCAAAATTCATTTCTTTGATTGCCTAATAGGATTTGTGCTCCACTTCCACTAGCAAATGGCAGGCTTTCCCGTACATAAGTCTACATGGACTCGGACCTAAGGGGGTTTTGTAAGCGGTTCTATATGCCCATAAGGCATCATTTAGCTTTAATGCCCAATCCTTTCTCGAAGGTCACACAGTCTTCTCTAAAATCCCCTTGATTTGTTTGTTACTTGTCTCAACTTGTCTTGATGTTTATGGATGATACAGAGTAGCCACCTTGTGAGTTATGCTACATTTCGTCATAAGCTTTTCAAAAAGCTTATTAAAAAAATGACTACCTCCATCATTGATTATTGTTTGCGGGATCCCGAACCTTCTAAAAATATTTTCCTTCATAAATTTAAGTACAACATTAGCATCATTGGTTCGACCGGGTATTGCTTCTACCCACTTTGACAAGTAATCAACGACAACAAGAATGTATTGAAAATTGAGGGATTTAGGGAAATGGCCCATAAAATCTATGCCCCATACATTAAACAATTCAATAGCTAAATTATTAGTCAACAACATTTCATTTCTTTTATAGATATTACCACTCCATTTACACTTATCACAACTTAAACAAAAGTGATGAGCATCTTTAAGTAAGGTGGGCCAATACAAACCACATTGGAGACCTTAGCTACAGTCTTTATCCCTTCAAATTGTCCTCCATAATGGAGTTCATGGAAAAATGTTAACACACTTAATTGCTCCTCTTCGGGCACGTATAGACATATTATCTCACCCTTACAAATATGAAAGAGACACAGATCATCCTAAAAATAATACTTGCTCAAATGGAGAAATCTTTTAATTTCTTTAAAAGACATGTTAGGTCGTAAAATACTATAAGCAAGATAATTCACGAAATCAGCATACCATGGTACTTTACTAACAACAAACAACTATTCATCTAGAAAAGTTTCGAAATGATTTCCTTATCATGTTGCTCAAGCTAATCAATATTAGGGGTGAGTCTAGATAAATAATCCACTACAACATTCTCATGTCCTTTTTTATCTTTGATCTCTATATTAAATTCTTGCAACATAATAACCCACTAAATGAGTCATGGCTTTGCATTAGTCTTGGTTAGAAGATATCTTAATGCAAGCATAATCAAAATGAATGATGACTTTCGAACCCAACAAATAAGTTCTAAATTTCTCCAAAGCAAAGATCACGACCAAAAACTCCTTTTCGATGGTTGTATAATTTATTTATACATCATGTAATGTGAGACTAGCATAATAAATTACACGCAAGGACTTCTCAACTTTTTACCCTCAAATTGCCCCCATCGCATAATCGAAGGCATCACATATAATCGCAAATGGCAAAGACCAATTAGGTGCAACAACGATAGGTGCAAGTGGTTTATTTCTTTTTAAGAGTGTTAAAAGTAATAAGGCATTCTTCATTAAAATAAAAAAGGATATCCTTACCTAATAATCAACTCAAAGGAAGACTCATTTCAGAAAAATCTTTTATAAATCTCCTATAAAAGCCAACATGCCCAAGAAAACTCCTAATCCTTTTATAGAAGTGGGTGGTGTAGTTTTTCAATGACCTTAATTTTAGCTTTATGTATTCAATACCCGTACTAGAGATAACATGACCTAAGATGATGTCTTGTTTTGTCATAAAGTGACTTTTTTCCTAACTTAATACGAGATTACATTCAATGCATCTTTCAAGCACACGAGTCAATTTAAGCAAACAATCATCAAATGAGTTGCCAAAGATAGAGAAATCATCCATGAGTACCTCTATAAAGTCTTCTATCATGTCAAAGAAGATGGACAACATGCACCTTTGAAGTATAGCTGGCATGTTACAAAGTTCAAATGGCATTCGTCGAAATGAAAATGTCCTAAATGGGCATGTGAACATCGTCTTTGCTTAGTCTTCGAGAGCTATCGCCACTTGGTAGTAACCCGAGAGACCATCTAGAAAATAGTAAAATTCACATCCAACAAGTTTATCTAACATTTGATCAATAAAAGGGAGAGAAAATGGTCCTTTTTCATAGCCGTATTCAATTTTCTATAGTCAATGCACATCCTCCATAATGTGGTAGTTCGAGTAGGCACTAACTCATTTTTCTCATTTCTTACCACGAGTAATGCTTAACTTTTTAGGGACTACATGAGCGGGGCTTACCCACTCACTATTAGATACTCGGGTATATTACTCCCTCATCAAGAAGCTTAAGGACTTCTTTTTTACTATTTCCATCATGTTGGGGTTAAGTCTCCTTTGGGCTTCCCTCACAAGTTTTGCTCCTTCTTCCGAGGTAATTGTGTGCATGCATGTTGAGGGATAAATTCCCTTAATGTCACTCAAAACTCAACCTATGGCCTTCCTTAATCGTTTAAGTTCCCTTATGGTTTTCTCTTCCTCTTCCTCACTCTACTTGGCGAAAATAATTACGGGAAATGTCTCCCTTTCTCCTAAAAATACATATTTAAGATGCCGAGGTAACTCTTTTAGCTCTAGTTTAGGAGGGGAAATTTCCTCTTTTTAGGACTCGGTGTCAACTTTGTGGTTTCATAAATTTCCTCACCCTCTATGCTATTATTGAGTATTGCATAACACTCCTCAATTTTCCCATTAATAATCTCGACACTATCATCAAGTGAGAATGCCAACTCCATTTTATCATATTTACTATCTTGGAGAAACACATCGAAACTCGTAGAATCAATACGGTTAATAAAAGAACATTCATATAAAGCGAGTGGTTGGAATTGGTGTAGTGTCAAAAATCAAAAGTCCTACTATTTCACCTAAGACAGTCATAGTTAATTTTTCATTTTTTACATCAATGGGAGTATTGGTGGTGGCCATGAAAGGCCTACCAAGAAGTATAGTGTGCTCTCTCTCATATGCATTAACCTCACCAATATCTAAAACCACAAAATCCATAGAAATAATTAATCGTCCAACTTGTACTAAAACATCTTCAATTATTCCTTTAGGGTATTGAATTGACCTATCCACTAATTGTAAACAAATTTTGGTAGGTTGTAATCTTTCTAAGTCTAATTGCCAATAAATAGAATAAGGCATCAAAGTAATACGGCCCCTAAATCCAATATACATCGAACTTCATTACCATTATCCATAGAAATAGTTAGAATGAAACTACCTAGGTCCTTCATTTTTTGTGGTAATTTATGTTTCAAAATTACACTAGCCCCTCCGAGGCAATAACCTTTTCATTAGGTTCAAATTTTCTTTTCTTAGTGCTTAGATCCTTAAAGAACTTGACATACGCAGGTATGCATCCGATAACATCTAGCAAAGGTAAGTTGATATTTACCTTAAATAGCATAGTATATAAATAAGAAAACTCGCTCATCCGGTTAACTCGTCTTTGAGCCATCTTGGATATGGAATTGGTGGCCTACAAGGATTCGTCGCTTTATGGATCCACAAGTAGAAGTTACTTTGTTCTCTTGGATGTCATGGTGGGGAGACAATTTATCTTGGGCGTGACCCATGGGTGAGTCACGATGGTGAGCAAATTCATCATGGTCGTGACCCATAGGTGTGTCATGGTGGTGAGCATAATCATCATGGGTGTGACCAAAGTCATCCCGACCGTCACGAGCATGACCGAACTCATCACGGGCATGACCATCTTTGCTTATTGAGTCATGGCCACGGTGATTTCCTTCACATGATGGCATGACCTACTCATATTCTACTTCACAGTTTATTTTTTCTTCGTGTTTTCCTCCATGAATGCTCGCATTAAGCAACGTTTCATCAATTTTATTGTCTACCAATTTTTATTGATCACCTTACCACTTCTTAAGATTGTAATGGCCTTGGCTTGCTCTAACCGGCTAGGCAATTTGCCTTTTGTTGAGACCGCACTGTGTTGCCAATTGCCCGACTTGGGTCTTTACCCTCCTCGAGGATGCTTCCAGGGAATCAAATCTTTTATTATTGGCCTCTTGATTTTGGTTGGTTGCTTGACTAAATGCATGCAAGGTATCTTCCAATGGGGACTTTCTCATTAGATTTTGGTTTGATGATAGTCCTTCAAATTACTTAGGCTTTTGGAAGCTTTGGTAGTGTGGATGTGCTGATGGATTGTTCTTCCATGCAAAATTTGGATGGTTTCTCCAACCGGGGTTATACTTATTAGAGAACGGGTCATTACTAACCATTTTTTGGAAACCATCCATTGTAAGGGCTTGTTCTTCATCACCTGCATAAGAATCACTAGAGAAAGAACAAATGCTAGCTCCATGACCATATACCCTATATAAACCACATACCTCCCGATTTGGTGTGCCTTGCAATTCTCAAATGGCAAGCAACTTAACTTGCTTAATTAATTTTGCCAATTGTGCAGCCATTTTATGATTTGCACTAACCTCGTAGGCAGTTGCTTTCCTTCCATTAACACTATTTTATCGAGAATTAGCTCCCAACATTTCAAACAACTCATAAGTGTCTTATGTTGTCTTCTCTCCCACTCGCACCTTCGTTCATTATCCATTGTGTATTTACATTGTTATGTCAATCCATCATAGAAAAATTGATTTAAGAGTTATAATGGATAATGATGGTGGGGCATTGGACCAATAAGAGTTTGAATCACTCCCAAGTTTCATGGAATGGATCTCCCTCCATTTGCATAAACGTGGCAATCTTGGTTCTCAATTCGAAGTTTTTTGATAGGAGTAGAATTTACCCATAAACTTGTCATACACTTCTTCCTACGTGGTTAGAGAATTGGGTGGAAGAGTCATGAGCCATGCCTTGGCTCTATCTCTTAGCGTGTAGGGAAAACATCTTATTCGAAGCTCGGTTTTCGTTCAAGCCTTAGTAGTGGAAAAGTCTCAAGTGTAGAATAAAATTGCCTTACAAAGTTCAAGGGATCCTCATTAGGGACTCCGTAGAATGACGGTAATATGTGATGGTGGATATTGTTGAGCTCATAATTTCTTGCGACCTCACCCAATTGAATGAACAAAGTAGCTACACCAATGATTGATCTAGCATATTCCTTCATCACAATTCGTTGGTCCCCCATGACTTTGTTTTCCACCGGTTCGTCCTCCACTCGCCACTTTGTTAATTTGCTCTTCTAGATCAGTTCCTTCCTCTTCAAGTCCTTGTTCCATCTAGATTCTTTATATATTATTGATGAAGGGAGCTAACAGATTTCCTTGAGAGCGTCTACCGTGCATGCAAAGGAAGAAAAGGAAATAAAGAAATCATCAAATTAAACTAAATTAATCAAAAGACCCTTAAACCACAAATCTTGATGATTCCATTTTTTTTTTGGACAATAAGCAAACAAAAAACAATACTGAAGATTAGAACAAAATACCACAACAATTAGAATTAAACTAGACTATAACGCGTTACACCACCCCAGACAACGATGCTAAAAACTTGTTATGCCCAAAAGTGTACTAAAAATTAACGAGTAAATACTCACAAGTGTACGAGGTAATTATAGTACTAATAAGTCACCCCAAGGTCGTATTCTCAAGGAGATGTTATTGGCATAAAACAATTTAATCCTAATTGTAAACACGAACAATAAAGTAAATTCCTAAACATTCTAACCAGATTGTGATTTGAAAATTATAAATTAAAAAAAATGCAAGCAATTATTGTAATCGTAACAAAACTTGGAAAATAAATCAAGATAAAAAAATTCTTGAGAAATTAATTTCACCAATTAAATCCTATGTTTAATTAAAATTCCTTAAATAATTATTCTTGAAGAAATGAGTAACCGGATATTAATTTAATTAGTCGAATACCTTCGTAACTCTCGTATTCGAAAAGTCTAAAGCTTGATTAAATTAATTAATCCTTCTATTAATCTTTCCTCACTAGGTTACTATATTTCTCTTTAATAACCTAATGTCTATAATCCTTTAGTCTAGTATTGAATTTTATCAATCCACCGCAACTCAATACCACGGATATATAACTCGTTGGCCAAACACTCACATATAAATAATTCTAGAATCACGGAATGAATGGCAAGAACAACTAAATAACCAATTTAATTAAACATATTCAATAAAAGGATCCTCTAACTCTCAAGATAGAACTTAGCTCATAATTGAAAGACAAGCATCCACCGATTTAATCAAAATAAATTCCATGTTTGCATAATCAAGAATTGAAAGCAAAAAAATCGGAGATTTAGAAGAAATCTGGTTTGGCTGCGGTTCAACTCGAGTTGGTCTCCATTATGGCTTAAGCATAAGTCCTTGCCAAGCCTCTCTTGTCTGTCTTCAATGGGTATCAAGAGAATAGGTGGTTGCTTGGAAAGTCTAAGGCTTTTGAGAGAATTTTTAATGGCGGTCGAATTATGTATTATCGAATGGGGTAGTCAACTGCATCATTTTCTATATATAGGTCTTAGTTCCAAAATTATATTCACTCAAATTCTCCATAATCTTTGCTTTTCATTTGTTGAAAATCCGCATAATTCATTCCGTAATCTTGAAGAATAGGAAAATCAATTGTCATGCCCGTGTGAATGAAGCCACTACCGTGACTTGGTGAAGGTCACGCCCATGAGTAAGTTGGTCGTGGGCGTGACCCTTTTAAGATTCATGGCTGTGTGAATCAAGCCATTATTGTGACTTGATGAAGGTCACGACCATGACGAAGTTGGTCATGGGCATGAATTATGCATCCTTTCTTAAAGTTGACCATGGCTTTGATCATGAGCTTTTTCTTTCCCTTTTAAAGTCATGGTCATGACTCTTGAGTCACTTTCCTTGATGCTTAATTGCCCTTCTTTGTTTCCAATTTGGTCCTAGACCTCAATAAAATACAATTTAAGTCGGGATCAAAACATATTTATAACCTTAAAAATATACTAAAAATAATGACCTAAAATACTATTAAGATAATATGAAAATAATAAGCAAATAAAATAAAAACTTACTACAAACCTAGAATTATTCTACGAAATTAGCATAAAAACTCCCAAAATAATATATAAATAATAGACACAATAGAGAGAGGGTGATAAAGAGCAAGATGGAGAGGGAGAAACATTGATAGAGAGAAAAACATAGAGATAGAAAAGGAGGGAGAGAAGGGGCATGAGGGAGGGAGAGAAATGGGAGGAAGGGAGAGGAAGAGAGGTAGAGAAAGAGACTAGGAGGGAGATAGAGAGTAATAGAGAGGGAGGGGGAAGAGAGGGAGAAGGAGAGAGATAGAGAGAGGGAGAGATAGAGAGTGAGAGAAAGAGAGAATAAGAAAGGAAGATAGAAAAAGGAGAGGGATAAAGATAGAAAGGGAGGGAAAGAAAGAGAGTGGGAGAGAGATTGAGAGGGATGGAAAGGGTGAGAAAGGGAGAGAGAGGGGGAAGGAGGGAGAGAGGGGGAGAGTGAGGGTGGTTATAGGGAGAGAGGTAGAGAGGGAGATAGGAAAAGAGGGAGAGAGAGAGAGGAAGAGAGGTAGATAGAAAGAGAGACGAGAGAGGGAGATAGAGAGTGAGAGTGAGAGAGAGGGACAAAAAGAGAGAGGAAAAGGGGGAGAGAGGGAGTTAGAGAGAGAGGGAGATAGAGGGAGAGAGGGAGAAAGTGAGAGGGGGAGAGTCGAGTGAAGAAGAGAGAGATAGAGGTAGAGATTGGGAGAGGGAGAGAGGGAGAGTGGGAGAGGGGGAGAGATTGGGAGAGGGAGAGTGGGAGAGGGGAGAGATTGGGAGAGGGAGAGTGGAAGAGGGGAGAGAGTGGGAGAGGGAGGGAGATAGGGAGACAAAGTGAGAGAGAGGGAGGGTGGAAGGGATGGAGATAGGGAGATAGAGTGAGGGAGGGGGAGAAAGAAATAGGGGGAGAGAGAGTGGGAGAGGGATAGAAGAGAGAGGAAGGGTGAGAGAGGGAGGGAAAGAGAGAGAGAGAGAGAGGGAGAGAGAGAGGGAGGAAAGGAGGGAGATAAGGAGATAGAGTAAGGGAGAGGGAGGGTGGAAGGGAGGGAGATAAGGAGATAGAATGAGGGAAAGGGAGAAGAAAATAGGAGAGGAAAAGAGTGGGAGAGGGAGAGAAGGAGAGAAGAGGGTAAGAGAGTGAGGGAAGAAGGGAGAGAGTGATAGAGAGAGAGAGAGACTAGAAGAGAGGAAGATAGAAAGATGGAGAGAGAAGGAGATAGAGAGAGAGAGAGAGTTAGAGTGGGAGTGTGGTAGAGGGAGAGGGGGAGACGAGCGAGAGAGAGAGGAGACATAGAGAAGGACTAAGGAAGAGGGAGGGAGATAGAAAGAGAAAGAGAGGGGGAGAGAAGAGTGATAAAGGGTGAGAGAGAGAGAAGGTGGAGAAAGGAAAAGAGGATGAAAGAGGGAAAGGCAGAGGGAGAGAGAGAGAAAGGGAGGGAGAACGAGTGAGGGGGTGAGATGAAGGGAGTAAGAGGGAGAGATGAAAAAGAGATAGAGGGAGAGGAAGAGAGGGAGGGAAAGAAAAAGAGAGGGGAATGAGGGAGAGATGGAGAGGGAGAGGGAGAGGGAGAGGGAGAGGGAGAGTAAGAGAGAGAAAAAAGGGAGAAAGGGAGAAAGGGAGAAGAAAAATGGATGGAAAGAAGAGAGGCAGGAGAAAGGGAGGGAGAGGGGGATAGAGAGCGAGTGTGATAGAGAAATGGGGAGAGAGAAGGAGAGATAAAAGAGAAAGTGAGGGTGAGAGAGGCATAGGAGTGGAAGAGATGGAGGGACAGAATGGGAGAGAGACATAGAGAAGGAGAAAGATGGAGAGAGAGAGAGAGAGAGAAAGATATGAAAAAAGGGAGGAAGAGATAGAGGGAGAGGGAGAGAGAGTGAGAAGAGAGAGAAAAGAAAGAGAGACGAAGAGGAAAAGAGGGAGGGAAAGAAAGAGAGAGGAGGGAGAAAATGAAGGAAAGGGGGAGAGAGTGAGTGTGAAGGGGAACAAGGGAGAGGGAGAGAGAGATAGAAAGAGAGAGTGAGGGTGAGGGGGAGAGAGAGGGAGAGCAAGAGGAAGATAGGGAGGGAGAGAAAAGGAGAGAGTGGGGAAGAGAAGGGGAGATGGAGAGAGAGAGAAAGAGATGTTAAAGGGCGGGGAGAGGGAGAGGGAGAGAGGAAGATAGGGAGAAAAAGGAGAGGGAGAGAGAGGGAGAGGTAGGGGGAAGAGAGAGGGATAGAGAAGTTGGAAGAGGAAGAGAAAGCAAAAGAAGGAAAGAGAGGGATAGAGAGAGACGAAGGGAGAAAGAAAGGGAGATAAAGAGAAGGAGATAGAGAGGGTGGGAGAGTGAGAGGTGAAAGTGAGAGAGGGACGGGGAGAGGGAGAGGGTGAGAGCGAGGAAAGTAGGAGAGAGAGAAGGAGGGAAAGAGAGAGGAGGAGAGGAGGAAAGGTAGAGAGGGGTGAAAGAAAGAGTCGAGAGAGTGAGAGAGAGGTAAAAAGGAAGAGAGAGACGAGAGGGAGAGAGTGAGAGATATGGAGAGTGAGGGAGAGAGAGAGGAAGAGAGTGGAAGGGAGGAAAGGAGATAGATAGATAGATGAGAGGGAGAGAGAGGAAGAGGGAGAGGGAAAAGGAAAGAGGTAGAGAGAGAGTGCGAGGTAGGGAGGGAAGCGAGAGAGAGAGAGAGAGGTGAGGCATGAAGATAGGAAATGGGAGAGAGAGGGAGATAAAGATAGGGGGAGTGGTATAGAGGGAGAGGGGGAGCATAGAGAGGGAGAGAGAATAAGAGAAAAAGGGAGAGAAAGGGAGAGGGAGAGGGAGGAGGGGAGACGAGAGAGGGTGAGAGGGAAAGATCGCGAGAAAATAAGAGGTAGAGAGATGAAGAGAGGGAGATAGAGGGAGAGATGGTAATAAAGAGAAGGATAGTGGTAGAGAGGGAGAGAGGGAGGGAAGGAGGGAGAGAGAGGAAATAGGGGAAGAAGGAGTTAGAGAGAGAAAAAGAGGGGGAGATAGAGAGAGATAGAGAGAGGATGAGAGAGGAAGAGGGAGAAAGGAAGAAAGATAGAGGGAGAGAGATAGAATGAGAGAGGGAGAGATAACAAGAGAGGGTGAGAAGGAGAGATAGAGGGGGAGACAAAGGGAGAGAGAGTGAGAGAAAAGATAGAAAGGGAGCATATGATAGGGAGAGAGTAGGAAACAAAGAGAGAGGCGAGACCTAGATATGTAATTGAAAGGCGAGAGAGAGATAGAGAGGGACATAGGGAGAGGGAGAGGGATGGAGAGCAAGAGAGAGGGGGAGAAAAAGAGGGAGAGTGAGAGAGAGAGAGAGAGAAAGAGACGGGGAGTAAAAGGGAGAGCGAGGGAGAAAAAGAGAGGGAGAGAGGGGAAGATAGGGAGTGAGAGGGAGAGCGAGGGAGCAAAAGAGAGGGAGAGAGGGGAAGAAAGGGAGTGAGAGGTAGAGAAAGAGGGCAAAGAAGAGAGAGGGTGAGGGAGAGAGATTGGAAGAGAAAAAGAGTGAGACGGAGAGAAAAATAAAAAGAGGAGGGAGAGAGAGAAAGGGGGAGAGAAAGAGTGGAAGAGAGGGAGGGAGGGAGGGAGAGGGATCAAGAGAAATGAAGAGTAGGGGCAAAAGAGAGGTAGACATGGGGAAAGAGAGGTAGGGAGAAGGGGAGCAAGAGAAAGATAGAGGGTTAATGACGGAGAGGAAGGGAGAAAGGGGAGATAGGGAGAGAGAGTAGGGGAGAGAGTGACGGAGGGAGAGAAAGGTAAAGAAAGAGAGAGGGAGGGGAACATAGAGGAAAAGAGAGGGAGGGAGAGAAAGGTAAAGAAAGAGAGTGGGAGGGGGAGAGAAAGGAAAGGAGAGGGAAGAGATAGAGAGGAAGAGAGAGAGGGAGAGAGGGGAGAGAGGGAAGGAGAAAGGGAGACAAAGAGAGGAAGAGGAAGAGTGATAAGGAGACGAGGGAGGGAGAGAGGATAAGGTGAGTGAGGGAAGAGAGATTAAGAGAGAAATAGAGAGAGATAGAGAGAAGGGGAGAGGTGGAAAAAGGGAGAGAGAGGGAAAAAGAGAGAAAATGAATGAGAGAGGGAGGTAGAAAAAGGGGAAGAGAGAGGGAGAGAGATAGAGAGAAGAGGAGAGGTGGAAAAAGGGAGAGAGAGGGAAAAAGAGAGAAAATGAATGAGAGAGGGAGGTAGAAAAAGGGGAGAGAGAGAGAGAGTGGAAAAGAAGGAGATAGGAAGAGAAATGGAGGGATGGAGATAGAGGGAGAGGGAGAGGGAGAGGAAGAGAGGGAGAGAAAGAGAGGGAGTGAGTTGGAGGGAGAGAAAGAGAGAGGGAGAGAGAAAGAAAGGATACTTTGTTTCCCTCACCCTCTCCGGCTCTCTCACCCTCTCTCTCCCCTAATCTCTCATCCTCTCTATCTCTCTTTTCCTATCTCTCACTCTCACACTCCCTTTCCTCATCTCTCCCCCTCTCCCTCTCCCAATCCCCCTTCTCTGTCTCACTTTCTCTCTTTTTTGCCTCTCCCTCTCCCTCTCCCTCTCTTAATCCCCCTCTCCTCTCACTTTCTCTCTTTCGCCTCTTCCTCTCTCCCCTTCCCCTCAACCTCTCTCTCCCTTTCTCTATCTTTCCCTCTCTATCTTTCTCCCTTTCTCTCTCTACCTCTATCCCTCTCTCTCCCCCTCTAACCCTCTCCCTCCCTCTCTCTCTCTCCCTTTCTCCCTCATCCCTTTCTCTTTCTCCCCTTCTCCCTTATCCTTTTCTCTCTCTCCATCCCTTTCCCCCACTCCTCATCCCTCTCTTCATCTCTCTCCCTCCGCTAACACTTTCCCTCTTTCTCTCTCCCTTCCCTCCCTCTCTCAATCTCTCTCTCCCTCTCTAGCTCTTTCCCTCTCTCTCTCCCACTCTCCTACTCTTCCTCCCTCTATATATCTCTTTTCCTCCTTATCTCTCCCTCCCTCTCCCTCTCATAATATCACTCTCTCCCTCCCTCCCTTCTATCTATCTCACTCTTCCTCTGTTCCTCCCTTTATGCCTCTCTCTCTTCTAACTCTTTCTTCCTCTCCTTTTCCCTCTCTCCCTATCCCTATCCCTCTCCCCCTCTCTCTATCTTCCTCACTCCCCCTTCCTCTCGCTATCTTAAATATTGCTCTCTCCCTCCCCTCTTCTATCTCTCTCACCCTCTCTCTCACTTTCCCTCCCTCTCTCTATACCTCTCTCTCTCCCCACTCTCTCCCCTTTCTCCCTCTCCTTCACCCTCGCCCTCTCTCACCCACTCTCTTTCTCTCTCCCTCCCTTCTTATCTCTCCCTCTCCCTCTCCCTCTCTCTCATTCTCCCTTTTCCTGCCTCTCCCTCTCTTAATATCACTCTTTTCCTCCCTCCCTTTTGATCTCTCTTAATCACTCTCTCTCTTCCTCTCCTTCTCTCTCCCTCTCTCTCCCTCTCTCCTCTTATCTCTCACTTCTTGTCTCCCACTCTCTATCTCTCCCTTTCCCTCTTCCTCTATCCCCTTGTTTGTCTTCCTTTCCCTCTATCCCACTCCCTCGATCCCTCTTCCTCTCTCCTTCGTGTATCCCCCTCTCTCTCCCTCTTTCTCTATCCCTCTCCTAATCCCTCCCCCTCACTCCTTGCCCTTTGCTCCCTCTCCCTCTTTCTCTATCCCTCTCCTAATCCCTCCCCCTCACTCCTTGCCCTTCGCTCCCTCTCCCTCTCTCTTACCCTTTTTCTCTCCCTCCGCTTCTCTCTCTCCCTTTCTCTCAATCTCTCTCATTTTATCTCTCTCTCTATCTCTCTTCCTCCCTTTCCCTCTCCCTCTCTCTCTCACTCCTCCTCTCCCCCTCTCTTTGCCTTTCCCTCCCTCTCTCTCCCTCTCCTTATCTATCCCTCTGTTACTCTCTCTCCATCACTCTCTCGCTTTCTCTCTCCCCCTCCTTCTCTCTTTATCTCAATCTCCCTCTCTCTACCCCTTCCTCTCACTCTTTCTCTCTTCCTCTCTCTCTCTCCCCACTATCTTCCTCTCCCTCTACCTCTCCCTTCATCTCCATCTCTCCCTCTCTCCTCTCTCTCTCCTTCTCTACCTCTTTCTCTCTCCTCCTCCCTCCCTCCCTTTACCTCTCCCTCACCTTCTCTTCTTCCCTCTTATTTTCCCCCTCTCCCTCTCCCTCTCTCTCGCCTACTCTCTATCTCCCTCTCTTCCTCTTCCTTTCTCCCTCTATATTCCTCTCCCCTTCTCTCTCTCCCTTTCTCTCTCCCTCTCTCTCCCTTTCCTCCATCTCTCTCTTCCTCTCTTTCCCTACCTCTATCTATCTCTCTCTCCCTCTCTCTCCCTCTCTTCCTCTTAGCTTCTCTCTCTCTCCCTCTCTCTCCCTCTCACCTTCTTTCTCTCCCCCTCCCTTCCTCTATCCCTCCTTCCCTCTCTCTCTCTTGCCCTCTTTATTTCCCTCTCTCTTCCTTCCCACTATCCCTCTCTCTCCCTCTCTTTCTCTCTCTCCCTCTTCCCCCTCCCTCTCCCTCTCTCCCCCTCTCTTCCTCTCTCTTCCTCCTTCTCCCTCTTTTCCTCTTGCCTTCTTTCTCCCTTTGTCTCCTTCTCCCTCTCTCTCCCATCTCCCTCTTTCCCTCTCTATCTCTCTCTGCCTCCTTTTTCCTCTCTCTCGATCTTCATCTTCATATCTCCCTCTCTCTCTCTCTTTCTATAACCTTTCCTTCCCTCTATCTTTCTCTCCCTATTTGGCCCTCTCTAACTACCTCTCCCTCTTTGGCCCTCTCTTTCTCCTACTCTTCCTCACTCCTTTTTTACCTCTCTTTCCCTATTTCCCTCTCTTTCCTTTTTCTTAGTAAGGGAGAGAAAGAGGGAGAGATGGAGAGGGGGAGAGGGATAGAGAAAGGGGGAGAAAGAGAGGGAGAGAGGAAGAGAGAAAGAGAGAGGGAGAGGGAGAGAGGAAGAGAGAAAGAGAGAGGGAGAGTAGGAGAGAGAGATAGAGAGAGGTCGAGAGGGGGATAGAGAGGAAGAGATAGGGAGAGGGGAGAGAGGAAGAGAGAAAAGGAGAGGGAGGGGTAAAGAGAGGGAGAGAGTCGGATAGGAGAGAGAGAATGAGAGAGAGGTGGAGAGAGGTAAAGAGATCGAGAGGGAGAGAGGGAGGGAGACGGAGGGAATAGGAAAAAGAGGGAGGAAGAGAGGGAGTGAGAGAGCGAAAGGGAGAGGGAGAGAGGGAGAGAGAGGTAGGAGGTAGAAAGGGAGAAAGAGCGATACGAGGTAAGGAAGCGAGAAAGAGAGAAGGAGAGAGAAATAGAGAGGGGGAGAGAGAGAGGGAAAGGAGGGAGAGAGATGAAGTAGGTGAGAGATTTAGAAAGGGAGAGAGGAGAGAATGAGAGTGGGAAATGGATAAAGGGATAGGGATAGAGGGAGGGAGAGTGAGAGAGAGTGGGAGAGAGAGGAGGAGAGAGAGATAGAGATTATAGAGAGGACAAGAGAGAGGGAGAGAGTGAGAGAGATAGTTGAGGACAAAGAAGAAGCGAGGAAATTAGGGAGAGAGGGAGAGAAGGGGATAGAGAGCGAGAGAAGAAAGGAGATATAAAGGGAGAGAAAAAAAGAGGAAGAGGTAGAGGTAGAGAGAGAAATAGAGATAAAAAGGGAGGGAGGCTGAGAGGGAGAGGGAGAGAGGTAGAGAGAGGGAGGGAAAGAGAGAGGGAGTTAGAGATAGGGAGAAAGGGGGAGAGAGATAGAGGGTAAAGAGGGGAAGAGAGAGAGTTAGAGATAAGGAGAGATAGCGAGTGAGAGAAGGAGAGAGTGGGAAATAGAGAGAGAAAGGGAGAGAGAGAAGGAGAGAGGGACATAGGAGAAGTAGAGAGAAGAGGGAGGCAAAGAGGGGGAGAGAGAGGCAGAGAGAAGAAGAAAGGGAGAGGAGGGAGAGAAGGAGAGAGGTAAAAGAGGGAGAGAGAGGGAGAGAGGGAGAGAAGGAGAAAGGGAGAGGAGGGAGGGAGAGAAGAAAAGGTAAAGGTAGAGAGAAATAAAGAGAGAGAGAGGTAGAAAGGTTGAGAGGGAGAGGGAGAGAGAGTGAATGAGAGATGGAGAGAGGGTGAGGGAGAGGAAGGGGTAGAGAGAGAAAGAGAGGAAAGAGAGGCGAGAAAGTGGGAGAGGTCAAGAAAGGTAGAGATGGAGTGGAAGACGGCTAGTGCAAGAAGGGGGAGAGAGAGGGAGAAAGGGAGAGGGAGGGATAGAGACGAAGGGTGAGTGAGAGAGGAAGAGAGAGGTAGAAAGAAACATGGGAAAAAAATGAGATTGAGAGAAAGGAATGGAGAGGGAGAAAGAGAGAGAGGGAGAGAGGGAGGGAGGGAGACAAGGGAAGGGAGGGGGAGAGAGGGAGAGAGAGAGAGAGCGAGATAGAAAAAGAGAAGAGAGAAGAGAGAGAATGAGAAAGGGAGGATAAAAGGAGAAAGGGGAAAGGAGAGAGATGGAGAAAGAGAGAGGGAGAAAGGGATAGACTGGTAGGGAGAGAGGGAGAGGGATGGAGAGAGAGGGAGGATGAGAGAGGAGGGAGAGAAAGGAAGAGGGGAAGGGGGAGGGAGAGGTTAGAGAAAGTGGGTGTGTGTGTGTGGTTGTAATAGTTAAACCTAAAATCCTCCTTAAATATAAAGATATTTTATTTGATTAATAAAAGTATGTTTATTAAATATGAGGAATAAAGTTTAAAATTTAATTAAGAATGAAATAAACATAAGTAAGATTAAAAAGGAAGGTTAACGGAATGAATAGAGCTAGAATTAGAGATTGTTACTCTTAATTGATATGGTTATGTTTAACCTAGAGATGCAATTGCAAAACCTCGAAGCATAATAAAAAAATGAAATTTTTAGGTACTTGATTGAAATGATTAAAAAACTTTAGGGACTTAAAATTCCTTTGGAAAAGGTCTATGATAAGGGTCAATTTGAGTGAAATTATGTAGTTATGGACTGAAATTGGAGGGCTTAATTATAAAGATTTAATACTTAGGAATTAAAGTGTAAAATGGTGACACTTTATAGGACTTAATAATTGATTTTGAGAGACTAATTCCAGTAAGATAATCTCTAAAATTGGAGAGAGAAAGAGAAGAGAAAAATTGGTGAAGAGATAAGAAGCGAGGAAAAGAAAACCCTAAGGGAAAAGGAGGAGGAAAAGAGAAAAATCAAGAGATGCCTTCGATAACCAACCTTAAGATTAAGATAAGTGTGAGACACTTGGTTTAATCTTAAGGGAAAACCTTGGCTAAAGTATAGAATAAGAAGATGGAAGGAAAGGTTGGAAAATCGGAGGAAACAAGCCACACCAAAGGCGAGAGGAGTTCAACCAAGAGAGAAACCACAAAACGAACACACCAAACCATTTTAGGAAACCTTGAAACACCCTAAAATAATCCTAAAATTAGTTTGGGAGAATAAGAAAAGGAAGTGGAAAAAGTTCCACTTTCGCCAAAACATTGAAGAGAAAAGAGGAGGAAAGAATCAAGGAGGAAAAGAGGAAGATTGGCCAAACTTGAAGTATGTGTAATCCTCTCTAAAATATAAGAAAATAGTGTTTTTGATGAGTAATTGATGTTAAATTGAATTTCAATTACTTATGGACTAATAGTTGAATTGTTGAGAATTGCCATGTTGTTGTTGAATTAGATGATTTTGACAATGTTTATGTGTCGTTCATTTTGGAATTATGATGAATAGATGATTAATTGGATTAAAAGAGTGTGTCTTGAGGTTGTCCCTATTCTTAGAATAAGGTGGTTGATTATCTTTAAGATACAAATAAACAATTGGTTTTAAGATCTCTTGTTTACAAAGTGTTTGATGATATGCCCAAAAGTTGTTAAAGGTATTAAATTGTAAAACTAGAAACTTGGCCACTTTGTTATAGAATTTTGGCCAAGACTGAAGTTTTGATTGCTTGATCTACTTAACCTATTAGATGTTAAAATGATGAAAATGTATTATTTTAAGAGGTTAAAGGTGAAAAATTGAGGAAAAATAAATAAATGAAAGTTGCTCTTCTATTGGCCAATTTTAAACAAGAATGAAAGACAAGGGCAAAAGAGGTTAATTTAAGGCTAATGTTAATTATGAGGTTTAGAGGTATAAGATGTCATGAAAAATGACCATAATCATGTGAGAAATGGATGGATTATGTTTCTCAAACATTCAGTCATAACCTATGTTTAAGGCATGAATTGTATTTATTGAAATCCATGTTTGCATCTCTCTCCCCCTTCCTCTCTCTCCTTTTCCCTCTCCCTCTCTCTTTATCCCTCCTCTTCTCACCCTCGCATCACTCCTTCCCTTTCCCTTTCCCTCTCTCCCTCTCCTCGGTCTCCTCCCTCTCCCTCTCCCCACTCTCTCCCTCTATCTCTCACTCTCTCTCACTCTCTTCCTCTCTCCCTCTCTCTCCCCCTCTCTCTCTCCCTCTCCCTCTTTCTCACTCTTTATTTCCCTATCTCTCCTTTCTTCCCCTCCTCCTCGCTCCTTTAATCCCCCTCTCTATCCCTCTCACTCCAGCTATCCTACTCTCTCCCTACCACACCCTCTCTCTTCCTCTCTCTTACTCCCTCTCTCTTCTCTTTTCCTCTCCTTTCCCCCCACTCCCTCTCCCTTTATCTTTCCCTCCCTTTATCTCTCTCTCCCTTACCCTCTCTTGCTCTTGACTCTCTTTCTCCCTCAATCACTCTCCCTCTCTCTCCTTCTCTCTCTTCCTTATTCTTATCTCCCTCTCTCTTTCTCTCCTTCTCTCTCCTACTATCTATCTCTCCTCATCTCACACTCTCCCTCTCTCTCTCTTTCACCCTTTCCCTCTCACACTGCTCTTTCCCCTCCCTCTCTCAATCCCTCCCACTCTCACCCTCTCTAGCACTCCCTTTCTTTCCTTTCCTTACTCCTCCTCTCCCCATCTCTCGATCCCTCACTCTCTCTCCCTCTCTCTCTCCCTCTCCCTCTCTCTCTCCCTCACTCTCTCTCCCTCTCGCCCTCACTCACTTACACTCTCGCTCATTTTTCTCCCTCCCTCTATCTTCTCCTCTCCTTTTCTTCCTCTCTAAATCTCTATCTCTTCCTATTAGTCTTTCCCTCTCCAAATCTCTATCTCTCCCTCTCCCTCTCCCTCTCCCTCTCTACCTCTTCCTCTCCCTCTCCTCCCCCTCTCTCTCTCTCTCCCTCTCCCTCTCTTCTTCTCCCTCTCTCCTTCTCTCTCTCTCCTCCTTCCTCTCTCTCCCTTTCCCTATCCCTCTCTCTTTCTCCCTCCTCTTCTCACCCTCTCTATCACTCCTCACCTTTCCCTCTCCCTCTCCTCGGTCTCCTCTTTCTCCCTCTCTCCCACTTTCTCCATCTATCCCTTACTCTCTCTCACTCTCTTCCTCTCTCCCTTCCTCCCTATCTCTCACTCTCTATTTCCCTATCTCTCGCTTCTTACCCTCCTCCTCGCTCCTCTAATCCCCCTTTATATCCTTCTCACTCCAGCTATCCCACTCCCTCCCTATCCCTCCCTCCGTCTTCCGCTCTCTTACTCCCTCTCTCTTATCTCTTTTCCTCTCTTTTTCGTCCCACTCCTTCTTCGTCTCTCTCACCCTTTTTTATCTCTCTCTCCCTCACCCTCTCTTCTCTCACTCTCTCTCTGCCCAACCACTCTCCCTCTCTCTCCTTCTCCCTCTCCCTCTCTTCCTATCTCCATCTCTCTTTCTCTCCTTCTTTTCCTCTCTCTTGCTATCTATCTCTCCTCATCTCACACTCTCCCTCTCTCTCTCTTCCACCCTTTCTCTCTCTCTTGCTCTCTTTCCCTCCCTCTCTTAATCTCTCCCTTTCTCTCCCAATCTCACCCTCTCTAGCACTCCCTTTCTCTCCTTTCCTTACTCCCTTCTCCCCTCTCTCGATCCCTCCCTCTCTCTCCCTCTCTCACTCTCTCCCTTCTCCCCCTCTCTTTCCCTCCCTCTTTCTCCCTCTAACTCCGTTAGTCTTTTCTCTCATTTTTTCTCTCTCCCTCTATCTCCTCCTCTCCTTTTCTTCCTCTCTAAATCTCTATCTCTCCCTCTTCCTCTTTCCCTCTCCCTTTCCCTCTCTACCTCTTCCTCTCCCTATCCCTCTCCCTTTCTTTCTCTCTCTACCTCTCCCTCTCACCTTCTCCCTCTCTTTTTCTCTCTCTCCCCAATCCTCTCTCTCCCTTTCCCTCTCCCTCTCTCATTCTCCCACCACTTCTCACACTCTCTATCACTCCCTCCCTTTCCCTCTCCCTCTCACCCTCTCCTCATCTCCTCCCTCTCCCTCTCTCCTACTCTCTCCCTCTCTCCCTCACACTCTCGCTCTCTTCTTCTCTCCCTCTCTCTCCCTTCTCTCTCCCTCCCTCCCTCTCTCACTCTCTATTTCCCTATCTCTCCCTTCTTCCCATCCTCCTCGCACTTCTAATCCCCCTCTCTATGCCTCTCACTCTAGCTATCCCACTGTCTCCCTATCCTTCCCTTTCTCTTCCTCTTTCTTACTCCCTCTCTCTCTTCTCTTTCCCTATCTTTCTCCCCATCTCCCTTTCCCTCTCTCTCACCCTTCCTTTATCTCTCTATCCCAATCACTCTCCCTCTCTCTCCTTCTCCCTCTCCCTCTCTTTCTATCTCCATCTCTCCCTTTCTCACTCTCTTTCCCTCCCTTACACTCTCTCTCCTTTTTTCTTTCTCCCTCTATCTCGTCCTCTCCTTTTCTTCCTCTCTAAATCTTTATCTCTCCCTCTTCCTCTTTCCCTCTCTAAATCTCTATCTCTCTCTGCTTCTCCCTCTCCCTCTCCCTCTTCCTCTCTACCACTTCCTCTCTCTCTCCCTCTCTCATTCTTTCTCTCGATCCTTTTTTCTCTCTCCCTCTATCTCATCCTCTCCTTTTCTTCCTCTTTAAATCTCTCTCTCCCCTCCCTCTCCCTCTCCCTCTCTACCTCTTCCTCTCCCTCTCCCTCTCCCTTTTTTCTCTCTCCCCCTCTCTGTCTCTTCTTATCCCTCTCTCCTTCTCTCTCTATCCCCCTTCCTCTCTCTTTCCCCTCTCCCTCTCTCTTTCTCCCTCCCTTCTCACCATCTCTATCACTCCATCCCTTTCCCTCTCCCTCTATCCCACTCTCTCCCTCTATCCATCACTCTCTCTCACTCTCTTTCACTCTTTCTATCTCTCCCTCTCTCTCTCTCTCTTTCCTTCTCTCTCGCTCTTTATTTCTATATATCTCCCTTCTTCCCCTCTTCCTCACTCTTCTAATCCCCATCTCTATCCCTCTCATTCTAGGTATCCCACTCTCTCCCTTTCCCTCCCTCTATCTTCTTCTCTCTTACTCACTCTCTCTCTTCTCTTTTCCTCTTCTTTCCCCCTCTCCCTCTCCCTCTCTCTTACCCTCCCTTTACCGCTCTCTCCCTCACCCTCTCTTGCTCTCCACTCTCTCTCCCTTAATCACTCTTCCTCTCTCTCCTTCTCCCTCTCCCTCTCTTCCTATCTCCATCTCTCCTTCTCTCCATCTCTCCCTCTCTCTCCTGCTATCTATCTCTCCTCATCTCACACTCTCCCTCTCTCTCTTCCACCCTTTCCCTCTCTCCTACTCTCTTCTCCTCCCTCTCTCCATCCCTCCCTCTCTCTCTCCCACTCTCACCATTTCTAGCACTCCCTTTCTCTCCTTTCCTTACTCCCCCTCTCCCCTTTCTTGATCCCTCCATCTCTTTGCCTCTCTCACTCTCTCTCCCCTCCCTCTCTCTCCCTCACTCTCTCTCCCTCCCTCCTTTTCCCTATCACTCCCTTACACTCTCTCTCATTTTTCTTTCTCCTTCTATCCCCTCCTCTCCTTTTCTTCCTCTCTAAATCTCTATCTCTCCCTTTTCCTCTTTCTCTCTCTAAATATCTATCTCTCCCTCTCCCTTTCCCTCTCTACCTCTTTCTCTTCCTCTTCCTCTCCCTTCTTTCTCTCTCTCCCTCTCCCTCTCTCTCTCTCTCCTTCTCCTTCTCTCTTTCTCTCTCTCTTCCCTTTCCCTCTCTCCTTTTCCCTCTCCATCTCTCTTTCTCACTCCCTTCTCACCCTCTCTATCACTCGCTCTCTTTCCATCTCCCTCTCTCCCTCTCCCTCTCTTCCACTCTCTCCCTCTATCACTCACTCTCTCTCACTCTTTTTCCTCTCTCCCTCTCTCTCACTCTATATTTCCCTATCTCTCCCATCTCTCCTCTCTCCCTTTCCTTCTCTTTTCCCTCTGTCTATCTCTTCCTCCCTTGCTCTCCCTTCCACCATCTCCCACTTTATCTCCCTTATTCTCTATATATCTTCCCCTATTCCTCTCCTTCTCTCCCTCTCCATCCCTTTCTCACATCCCTTTCTCTCTCTCTCTCTCCATCCCTCTCCTTCACTCCCTACCCCTCTCTTTCTCTCTCTCCCTCTCCCTCGCCCACTCTCTCCCTCGTCCTCTCTCCTTCTCTATCTCTATCTCTTTCTCTCCTTTCCCTCTTACCCTCTCCATCCGCCCATCTCTCTTTATTCCCCTCTCCTCCCTCTCCTCCCTCTCCCACACTCTCCCTCCATCCCTCTCTCCCTCTCACTCTCTCTTTTCCTCTCTCTCATCTCTCTCCCTCTTTTCCTCTCTCCCATCTTTGCTTCTTTACCTTTCCCTCTCTCTTTACCTCTCTTTGCCTCTCCATCCGTCTCTCACTCTATCTCCTTTATTCTCTCTCTATATCTCCCCCTCTTTCTTTCTCTCTCTCTCCCTCTATCCTTCTTCCTCTTCCTATTCCCCTCCCTCTCTCCCTCCTCTCCCATCATTTTCTCTTTCTTCATCCCTCTCCCCCTCCCTATCTATCTCTCTTTATCTCTCTCTTACTCTTTCTTTCTCCCTCTCTCTCCCACGACCTCTCCCTCTCCCTCTCCCTCCTTCTCACCCCTAACTGAATCTCTCTCTTCCTCTCTCTCCCTTCCTCTCTCGCTTCTCCCTCTCTCCCACTCTCCCTCTCCCTCTCTCCCTTTTCTTCTCGCTCCATCTCTCCCTATCTCCTTCTCTCTCTCTCTCTCAATCTCTATCTCTCACTCTTACTATCTCACCCTCCCTTCCTCCCTTTCTCTCCCTCTCTCCCTTCCTCTATCTCTCTCATGCTCTCCCTCTATCTCTCTCATGCTCTTCCTCTCACTCTTCATCTCTCTCCCCCTCTCTATATCTCCCTCTCTCCTTTGCTCCCTCTCTCTGTACGCCCCTCTTTCTCCCCCTCTCTCACTCCTTCTCCCTCTCCTTCTCTCTCTCCATCTCTCACTTGCTCTCTCCCTCTCTCTCTATCTTTCTCCCACTTTCTATCTCTCTCCCCCTCTTTCTCCCTCCCCCTTCATCTCTCTTTCCCTCTCTCCCTCTCTTCCTCTCTCTCACTCATTCTCTTTGCCCCTCTCCCTCGGTCAAGCTCTCTCTCCCTCTCTCTCTCCCTCCCCCTCCCTCTCTTCCTATCTACCTCCCTCTTACCTTATTCCTCTCCCTCTCTTTCTATCTCACCCTCTATTTGGCTTTCTCTCTCCCTCTCTATCTCTCTATCTTCCTCCCTCTACCTCTCTCTTTCTCTCTCTCCCTCTCTATCTCTCTTTTCCTCCTTCTCACTTTCACATCCTCTCTCCTTTTCTCTCTCTCTTCCTCTTCCTTCCCTCTTCCTCTCTTTACCAATCTCCCTCTCACTCCTATTCTTCCACTCTCTCCCTCTCCTACCCTCTCTCTTCCACTCTCTTATCTTTTCTCTCCCTTTTTCCCTTCTTTCTCTCCCTTTCTCTCCTACTCATTCTTCCTCTCTCCCTCTCTCTGCCTCACTCTCTCTTCATCTCTCTAGTTCTCCCTCTTCCTCTCTTGTTCTCCTCTCGCTTTCCCTTTCTTTCTTTATACCTCTCTCTCTCTTAGTCTCTCCCACCCTCCCTTCCTCCTTCCCCTCCCCCTCTCCTTCCCTCCCTCCCTCCCTCCCTCTCTCTCTCCTCACTCTCAATCCCTCTATCATTCTCCCTTTCTCTCTCCCATCTCTTTCTATCTCACTCTCGGTCTCCCTATCTATTCCTCTCCCTCTTTGTCTCTCCCTTTACCTCTCTCCTCATCCGTCACCCACCCCTCTCTCTATCCTTTTCTATTTCTCTCTCTCTCCCCCTCTACCTCTGCATTCCTCTCCCACTCTCTCCCTCATTCCCTCTGTCTCGACCTCCATCTCTCTTTCTCCTTCTTCATCTCCCACTCCCTTTATCTCTTCCTCTCTCCCTCTCTCTCCTTCCCTCTCACTTTCTACCTCCCTCTTTCTCCCTCTCTCCCTCTCTTTATCTATCCTTTGCTCTCCCTCTTTCTCTCCCTCTCCCTCTCCCTTTCTATCTCTCTCTCCCTCCCTCAATCTACCACCCTCTCCTTCTCTCTCCCTCTCGTGTATCTCTCTTTCCTTCTTTCCCCTCACCCTCTCTTTTACTCTCTGAATCTCTCTTCCTCTTCATCTCTCTTTTCCTCCCACCTACTTTATCCATATCTCTCTCTTTCCCTCTTATTTTTCCTCTCCCTACCTCTCCCTTCCTCTTTCTCTCACTCCCTCCCTCTCACTCTTTCTCTTTTGCTCTCCCTCTTCCTCTCCTTCTCTCTATCTCCCTCTTTCTCCCTCCCTCCCTCTCCTTCCTATCTCTCTTGCTCTTTCTCTTCCTATCTCTCCTTCTCTCCCTCTCTCTCTATCCCTCCTTTGCACAATCTCTCTCACTCTTTTGCTCACTCTCTCTGTCTTCCTCTCCCTCCCCCTACCTTTCTCTACCTCTCTCTCAATCCCTTCCTCCCTCTCTCCCTTTCCCTCCTTCTATGTCTCCCTCCTCTCTCTATCTCCCTACCTCTCTTTCTTGCTCCCCTTCTTCCTCTCCCTCCCTCTCTTTCTCTCTCCCTCTCCCCCTCTTTCTCCACTTCTCTCTCTCCTTCCTTCCCTCACTCCATCTTTATCTCTCTCTTCCTCCTTTTTGCTTTGGGTCTCCCTTTTCTCGCCCCACCTTTATCCCTCTCTCTCTCTCCTTCTCTCTTTCAATCCCTCTCCCATTATCCCTCTCCATCTCCCTTTCTCTCCCTTTCTATCTCTCCCTTTATCTCCCTTCTCTACTCCCTCTCTTCATCTCTCTCTCCCTCTCTCCATCTTCCTCCCTCTCTCATCTTCTCATTCTCTCTCCCCCTTTGTATCTCTCTTCCCCCATCTCATTTTCTCTCTCCTTCTCCCTCTCTCTTTCTCCCATTTTCTCTCTCTCCCTCCCTCTCCCCCTCCCTCTTGTCCCTCTCTCACCTAATGTTCTCTCTCTTGCTCCCTCTCTCTCCCTCTTACCCCCTATGCCCCCTTCCCTCCCTATCTTGTTTCGTCCCTCTAAATCCCTCCCTTTATATTTTTCTTTATTCATCACCCTCTCTCTCCCTCTATCTCTCTCTTTCTGTCCCTTTCTCTATCTTGCCCTCTCTCCTTCTCCATCTCCCTCTCCCCCTCTCTATCCCTCTCTCTCCCTTTCCCTCTCTTCCTCCCTCTCTCTCTCCCCCGTCCCCCGCTCCCTATCTCCTTCTCTCTCTCCCTCTCTCCTTCTCTCTTTCCCTCTCTCACCCTCTTTCCCTCTTACTTTTTCTTTGAACATGGTTCGTACCACGATAATTTTATTAATTTGAGAAAAATGAGTACATGGGGGCGATCTAGCCTAATCCAACAAACTGGGGGACAAGGAAGCCTTACCCCTAAAGATCGTAGGACACTCTATAATTAATCAATCCCATCCTATCACGTCTAGTAACCAATTTTACACTTAAAGATAATTTTTCATAATTGCTAAAATCTGTTTCTAACTTATGTTAAATGGCCTCGTCGACCAATCTATTTGTCACCATATTTTGCTCTTACCAAATATGCTCGAAATGTGTGATCATTGCTTAATTCTTGACATTCATGGACCGGGTATGTAAATAACCAAAGGACCTTATTAGTGCCTAATATAATATTGATGGTTACCATTGAATCATATTCAATACTCACTAAGTTAAGATTTATGTCCTCACACGAACTAACCCATCCCTAAGTGCTAAAAGCTTTACCTTTGAGTTAGGTTCCTCCCTATAAAAGTGTGCAAAACCAACGATAAAGCTGTATTACTCGACCAATCGCACAAAATCCATCTCTAGTCGATCCATCAGCATTTAATTTAAATTTACCAAAAGGTGGCGAGTTCCCACTTGATCCACTTCCCTCTCCTAGCTTTTTTGTAGGATTGGCATGACACCTAACTCCCGCATCTTCCTTATACCAATCATAGTCAAAGGCTTTTTTGGCATAAATAAACTAGATATATCCCATAGTTCCTCAATCACTTGTCTCACTATATCACCAATTATCATTGGTTCATCCTCATATTTTGCTTTATACTAACTTTTTCATAACTACCATAAGACAAAACAGAGACACCAACTTGGCACATACCTAATTGAGTAGTGAATGAGGACATCCATGTCTATGCGCACTCTTATAATGAATTCCACCTCCTACCACACCCAAAGATTCTTCCAAAATGCCCCCACACTTACCTTGCAACTTGAGATTCTAGAAACAAGTACGACATGGTTTCGACCTAATGATTTGAGAAGTATAGGCAAATTGACATTATTGGAATATGTAGATCATGAATATAAGAGTCAATTGCTAAAACACCTCTAAACCATTTCACATAAACATAGCCACCCTTGTTGGAATGTAAGGGTTCCAAATGCGAGAAGCCTATGCCCATCTTAGAGAGTGATGATAGATATAATTCCAATATGCTTTAGTCTCAAAGTCCCCCGATTGTATGAAGGTGCAAATCAATCTGTACTCTATTGACTCATCAAAGTTTATACGTTTCACTTTTTGATGGATTTGACATGGAACAAAGGAAATGAAGTCATCCGAGTTCTTACAATCCTTCCCTTATCGTGAGCCCGATATCTATAGGTAATGAAGACTCTAAAACTACACCACACCAATTAACACATTAAAAAGAAACTACTTCCTTTCCTATGATCCATTAGCTAACCAAAAGCAAGGACTATAAGGGTGGAAAAATGCTTTTCCAAAAATGTGAGGACATCCTCGAAAGCTTCCTTATGTCCTCATACCTCACACATAAAAATTGAGCCCAAAGGTTTGATCTTTGAATATAAGACCATGATAACTTTGCTTATAGAGCTGTCATCACTTGCTCCAATCCATGAATCCCCAATCCACCTTCTTCAAAACGAGAATAGACCTACCACCAAGCAAACCTAGAGATGGTAGTTTCCCAAGAAGAGCTCCATAAAAAGTTAGCCATCTAACTCTCAATTCTCCAAAGTGTGCCCTTAGGCACTACGATAATAGCTAACATATGATCCGGTATACTATTGATAACTAATTGGAATAAAGTCAATATGGCACTAAAGGATAATAAATTTTCCTTCCAACCACACAACTACCACTTAATCTTCATCTTTAATGGTACAAAATAAACTTGACTAATTTTACTTATGAAGAGAGGAACACCCAAATACTGCAATGGGAATTGGAAATGACCACATCTTGTATCCTCGCTTTACTAAAACTATTTTTTGTGCTAACATATTTTTAGGCGTGTAGAACCCACTCTTAGCCACATTAAGTAATTTCGTTTAGCACTCCTCATGCCTAAAAAAAAACTCCTCAATTATGTCGAGACCGTTTAGATCCATTCGTGAACAATAACATGTCATTTGTATAGAACAAGTGAGAAATTAATAAAGCTCCCTTTTGGCAACCTATATGGCTGAATTAGACCTTCCACCATTTATTGTTTAAGGTTAACTGAAAGGACTTACTTGGACCAAAATAAATAGTAAAGGTGATAGAGGGTCCCTTGTCGAACACCCCAATATGATTTAAAGAATTTGAAGTTCCTTCCTTGAATTCGAATTGTATACCATACATTACTAAGACTTCTATACACCAAGTCACATAAATTTTCACTAAAGCCCATCACATGCATGAGATTTAAGAGAAAATGCCACTCAATCCTATCATAAGCTTTTGACATATACAATTTAAAAATATGGCTATCCCTAAAGCTTTCCGATTTAAGCTTGCTACCATCTCTTGTGCTAGAGCTGCATTTTTTGTGATGCTCTATCCTTTAACAAAACAAGCTTGTTTTGGATCAATTAAGCCGGGAAAGACTACACTCAACTTATTAGCTAAGATTTTTGAAATACTTTTACAATTGAAATTAGATAGGTTTATTGGCCTCAAGTCACTTAGGGACCTCGGGTTTTCGACCTTTGGAATCAAGACTAGGATGCAAAAAGACATACCCCTAGGGATATAACCTCCCTTGAAAAAATCTTACACTATGCAATAATCTCGGACCAAACCACATTCAAGCATCCTTTGTAAAAGTGTCCAATAAACCCATCCCAACCAAGTGCACTTGGATGCATTTAGTCCATCAATGGCATTCGGAATTTCGGTTCTAAAAAGCACCTATTAGTCTGTATATTTATATCCTCTATGATGCTCCTTGGAGCCCTTGTAAATAAGAAATCATAGTTTACTCTTGGTCTAATAAAAAATAGATATTGGAAATAGCTAACCACCTTAGTCCCTATCTTAGGCACATCTTCCATAAAAGTTCCATCCTATTACTATAGTTCGAAGGTCATCTTCCTCACATTATCTTTAATACAAGCTTGAAAGAACTGTATGTTTCTATCCCCCTCAACAACCTATTTAATTCATACTTTTTGTCTCAACATGTCCTCATCCCTTCGGATTAATCGGGCTAATTCAACTTTTCTATCCTAAAGAATATAAGTTGAGTGAACATTCCAACTCCGTCCTATTTCCATATCCAACTGATAAATTTCATCTTGCAACCCTTCCATTTTCCTATGAATGTTACCAAAAGCCTCTCAATTCCACACATGTAACTTACTCCTAAAATGTTTAAGCTTTCGATGAAGAATTTCCATAGGCGAACCCCGAGCTATAGTATTCCATGAGTACCTTACAAATTCCTAAAAATTATGATGTTCCATCCATGTTTACTAAAATCAAAAGTGTCCCTCTCTACTCGTCGTTCGTGGCACCTTAATTAACACTAGACTATGGTCCGACATTGTTCTTACCAAGTGCTCAATAACAAGGTTTGGCCATGTAGCATTATATGAACCATTAGCCATAACTCTTTCTAGTCTCTCTTAAATTCTCGCTAAACCCGATTGATTATTGCACTAAGTAAATTTGCTACCCCGGTAACCCAAATCGACATACTAATTCTATCACAGACAATTATTAAACTCAATCATACCTTGCATATCCATACTATTCCTACCTTTCTTCTCATCGGTATTCGATATAATGTTACAATCACCACCCTTAAGCCATGGGTCCCGAGAAATGGATGTTAGCCTATCCAATTTAGTCCATAAATCCCGCCTCTCCCTCTTATTATGGCTACCACATACTACCGAAACCCATAACTTACCCCCTTGATAACCCAAAATACTAATAATGACTACTTATTAATGAATTGCCTCACAAGTCACAAAAATGTCCTTATCCCAAAATAACCATATATGAGTATTTTTTATGATAAAATGCTTATAACATTTGTATTTGATAGACTTAGCAATGTTATCTATTTTATCCCCCTATCTTAGGATCGATAATAGCCAAATATTTTAGCCTTTCTTGTTTCTTGAAAATTCTAACATAATTAATTGAATCAATGTTTCCCACACTTCTAACATTCTAGAAGATACTTGACATGATTAAATTGATATAGATGTAGAAACTAGGGTTTTAAAAGCTGAGCTTGTCTTTCTACCATAGTCCAAGTAGTTGAAGTTTCTTAATTTTGGCTAATTTCGAAACTTCTAAAAATTCTTTCTTGGTTTTTTCAAATCAGCCCCTTGAACATCTAAACTTCCTAAAGATAAATGAGGAAAGTTATATGTCTCTCTTTCATGCTCTGTACTTGAAATTGATCTTTTCCACCCTACTTCTTCATTGCACTTTAAACCTTGCTTGGTAACCTCTTCCACATTAACATGTTGTAGCCCACACACCTTATCCTTATTAGATCCCACTAACTACCTAAGCTTCATAATATGGCCCATCGCCTAATAGTCCATAGGATGATGTATTTGGCCTTTTATGAGTTATGCCCGCTATCCATGAACCAATCATTGATCCTTTATTCCATCTTGTTGCCTTACTCATCTCTTATTCATTATCCGTGATATTTAAAATATTAGAAGCCACATTCACGGACCCAATCCCGTCATCCGGTGTATTTAAATCCTTAGATGCTACTCGAAGCTACCTTCACCTTGGTGTTGCCTCAACTGTCAATATTCATGTTTATGTCACTTAAATTTTGTACCCTGTCCTCTTGGTGCTCCACCATATCCCTTTTTCCTAACATCTCATCCTTTTTCTTCCATGTTTTCACTAACTTGACTTACTTACTAACAACATCATTGATGTACAAATTATTAGCCAATGGTTGTGTCTCCCCACTTTATGCTCTAGATTATTAACAAGGTCGAGCAAGACACCTTCTTTAATTTCCTTATGGTTTCCAAATCCACACACTCCATGCTTCCTACACTTCCAAGAATGTAAAATGACTTTTAGCCATTGTGATTGATTCCGTTAACCGACTCGGTTTACCCCCACCTATAATTGCCTTTGTCTTCCAATGCATAGTATTTAGTATAACCACCACATCTCCCTTCGAATACTCATGGAGCATGTCATGTTTATTCTACATGTTATGCTCCCCACTCTAATATTCTTATGGGATTCCTATCAGCTCCCTTAAATAGATTCCCCAAGATGTTAGAATCTTTTTGCTTGACACTTGAACCCACTAAATAGACTTATGTTGCTTTGCTATCTTATTCGTACCTATATTACCCGACTTCCCATTCCGTTTCGGTACCCCTTCTACCCGAAGCCCCTTAAACTTCTTTTGACAAGCATCATTAGAATGACCTATAAGACCACACCCATTACAATATATCAAGTTCCCCTCATACTTAATCCTTTGCCAAAAACTATGCTCCTTAGAAATACCCATGTAAATCCTACTAGGCAATGGTTGAGAAACATCTACTTTTAGACAAATTCAAGCATACATAAGATGAGTTAAAGACATGGTTCGTTCATTGGCCCTTAAAAGACCTCTAATGCCTTCCCCAATACATTTCAAATATGATTTATTGAAATATAGTACGAGCAAGTATGGAAGTCTCACCTATGTAGAGATGATTCGACTGTCCCTCCTAAATTGAAACTCGGCATTCCATCGAAAAACCCTATACATATAATTCATGATTTTATGATCTTCTCTAGATAGAGCACAATTCAAATCCCCCTTTAATTCAAATTTCACCATGATATGTCCGGGGTCTAGCAACCTAATTACGAGTTCTCCCATTAAGTTCCATAGCCACCGAATATGCTTTCACCGATAATCTCCCCGCTAAAAATTTAAGGATAACGATTGATTAAACCGAGTAACCATAGACACCAACTCATTTGAGAAAAGAAACATGTTGATTCAAAGTTAATATATGTTCTTTCTCTTAGAGCAAGAGGTATATCTTTAAAAGATAACACTTCCAAGAATTGGATCTCCTTCCTTGCCCTCTAACAACGAGATGTTGTAAACTTAGCATATGATAAGCCAACAAACTTTGATGATACTCTCTCGCTCATGCAATCTTTCCTTGTCATTGAATATAATGCTTAAGTTAATTATCCCCGCTTCGATAACCTACTTAGTTATATTTGGCGTCGAGATAGATTTAGGGGATGATAAGCGCCAACGACGGTGGCTAAGCCACCATTGCCGAAGCTAAAAACTTCTTCTTCTTCTTCCTTTAGATTTTGTGCTTGCTCTTATTTTTTTAAAGCTAGGGTTCCCTATTAGCATGTCTCTCCCTCTCACTCTCTCCCTCTCTATCTTTACCTTACTCTCCCTTTTTCTCTCTCCCTCTCCCTCTCTCTATGTTTCTCCCCTTTTCTTTTAATCTCTCTCCCTCTCTCTCTATATCCTATCTCCCTCTCCATTTCCTTTTCTCGCTTTCTCCCATTATCCCTCTCCCTCTATCTCTATCCCTCTCTCATTCTCTCTTTTCTCTTATCGCCCTCTCTCTTGCTCCCCCTCATTTTCCCCCTATTTCCTTTCCCTTCCTCTCTCACTTTCGCTCTCTCATTCCTTTACTCTTAATCTTTCTCTCTTCCTCTCCCTCTTCCTTTCCCTCTCTTTCTCCGAGTCTCTTTCTCTCTCTCTCTCCCTCTCTCTCCCTCCCTCCCTATCTCTCCCTCTCTCTACCTCTCCCTTCCTCCCTCAATCTCTCACCTTCTCACTCTCTTATTCTCTCTCTCTCCCCTCACTCTCCCCTTCATCCTCTCTCCCCCTAAGTCTCTCTTTCCCTCTCTCTATCAATCTCTCTCCCTCCCTCTACCTCTACGCTCTCTCTCCCTCTCTCCCTAACTCCATCTCTCCTTTCCTCCCTCTCTTCCTCTCCCTCACTCTTCCTCCCTCTCTCTCCTCTTCTCTCTCCCTATCCATCTCTTTCCTTCACCCTTTTACTCTACCTCTCCCTCTCTATCCCCCCTATTGTCCCTCTCTATCATTCTCCCTCTTTTTTCCCTCTCTCCCCCTCCCCCTTCCTCTTTCTCTTCCATTATCTCACTCCTTCCCCGTCACATTCTTTCTCTTCCTCGTTCTCTACCTCTCCTTCCCTTTCTCCCTCCCTCTCTCCCCCTCCCACACTCTCTCTCTCCCTCCCTCTCTCACTCCTTCACTACTCCTCTCTCCTTATCCCTTTCCCTCTCTCCCTTTCCTTTTCTCCTTCTTTCCCTCCCTCAATCCCTCTACCCCTCTCTCTCTCCCTCTCGCTCTCGCTTTCTCTCACTCTCCCTCTTTCTCTCTTTTTTCATTCTCTCTCAACCACCCCCTCTTACTCTCTTTTGCCCTCTCCTTCTTCCTCTCTATCTCCCCCTCTTTTTCTCCCTTCTCTCTCTCTTCACCACTCTCTTTTTCTCTCTCTCCCACTCTCCATCTCACCCTCTCTCCATCTCTTACTCTCTCCATCCCTCTTCCTCTTTCTCTTTCTCTTGCTCTTGCTCTTGCTCTCTTTCATTCTCCCTCTCATTCTCTCTCTGTCTTCCCCTCTCCCTCTCCCTTTCCCACTCTCTTCCACCCCTCTTTCTCTTCATTTCTCTCCTCTCTTTCCCTCTCACACACTCCCTCCTACTCTCTTTTTCTCTCTTCCTCTTCATCTCTCTTTCTCCCTCTCTCTCCCTCTTAACCTTTCATTTTTCTCTCTTGCCTCTCTCCCCCTCCCTCTCCCTCCCTCCTCCTCTCTCTTCCCCTCTCCCTCTCTCCCTCTCTATCTCTCTCCCTCTTTCCCTCTCTCCCTCTCTCTCTCGCCCTTCATCTCTTACTCTTTCTTGATCTCTCTCCCTCCCTCCTTCTCTCCCTCTCTCCCTCTCTCTCCCTCTCTATCTTTCTCTCCCCCTCCCACTCTCCTCATCTCCCTCCCTCCCTCTCTCTTCATGCATCTCTCTTCCTCCCTTTCTCCCTCTCCCTTTCCCTCTCCCTTTCCCTCTCTCTATCCCTCTCTTCCACTTTTCATCTCTATCTATATTGCTCTCCCTCTCTTTCTCCCTCTCTTAAACTCTCACTCCTTATTCCTCTCTCTATCACTCTCTCCCTCTCTCCCCCTTCGTCTCTCCATCCCTCTCTTCAATCCTCTCTCCTTATCCATCCCTCTCTCTCTCTCCCTCACTATCTCTCTCTTTCTATCTCTCTATCTTCTTCCATTTACCTCTCTTTCTCTCTCTTCCTCTTTATCTCTCTTCCTCTCTTTTGTTTTCACACTCCATCTCATTCTCCTTTCCCTCTCTCCCCTTTCTTACCTCTCCCTCCTTTCCTCTATCTCTTTCCCTCTCACTCTTGTTCTCCTACTATCTCCCTCTCCCTCTCTTCCTCTCTCACTCCCACTATCTCTTCTCTCTTTCTCTCCCACTCTCCTTCTCTCCCTCTCTCTCCCTCTCATTCTTCCTCTCTCTCCCTCTCTCCATTTTACATTATCCGTAACACCCCCGGCTCCCTTACCAATTTCTTAAAAGGTATGGCTAGGTTCATCACATTGTTAAGACTAAAATCGTAACCCACTTCCATAATACGTAACCATGGAGTGCCCTTTATCCACTAATAGACATCGTACCCCTAGTTTACAAACAAAAGTGATTTTTACATTCTTAGGTGACACATTAGTCTCTTTTAGTGAGAACCGATAGCATCCTTGATCGAATTATCCTTGCCCTTACCTGTTACACCACACATTGACAACAACGAGAATGAGCCAAAGCTCGGTAAATAGGGTGATGCATGTGATATACGGTACTTTCCTATTACTCTATCTTTCCCCATCAATTTTAGTTCGGGTACCCTAGGTATTAGCAAGTTTGCTCTATTTTCATCTCTCGGTGATTATCGAATCACCTACCACTAACAATGAAATTATCCCTCATTGTAGCACACGATTAGCGAGGATTATCTATCGCCTAATGATGTAATCAACTAATAGAACATGCACATAACTTCAAGCTAATACCCATTTAATCCAGTTCGATTACCAAACCACATCAATTCTCAATCACATGTTCTCGCTCAATTCAACCAATCCACCACCAAATGCATATGATGCACATGATATTTTCATTATCACATTCACGCAATCATGGTTACAAAACCCTATCTTCTAAAGCCATTCATCCTATCCATCCAAAGTACAATTATCATAAATTTTTATTCGATCCGAACTTTATTTTGTGTGTAAGTGCCTTCCCTTTGTATAATTAGGAAGTCTTAGCCTAAAATTTGACTTACACTTAGCTTACATAAATATTAGCCTTTCGGTCTAATTTAAATTATTTCAAAAGTGGAATCTTTCTTAGCTTGTATTTTGGCATGGATGGTCGAATTTAGCTCCTAACCAATCTAAGTCTAATTTTCTATCTTCCTTCAAGTCTAACCTTTCTTCACTTCAATTTATATATATTGAGATCTAATTGAACCATTACTCATCAATTTGGATGAGTGGAACTCAATTCCAAAAAATTAGGGTTTAGCTTGAATGGTTCCTAGCCTAAGCTAAAATTTCCATCTTCCTTGAAGTCTAACCTTTCTACACTTCAATTTAAATATATTTAAGTCTAATTGAACCATTAATAATCAATTAGGGTTTAGGCTGAATGGTTCCCCAAAGCATGACAAGAGATTTTCTTTCATTCTAGTGAAGTTTTGTTTCATCCTAATTTACTTATTTGAGTTACAATTAAGTCCTAGGTTCTTAAATTCATACAAACGTCCAATCTTTCCCCTTTTAGGTATGTAGGCTGAATGGGTTGCCTAGGAAACTCATACCTTTTTAAGTCCATTTTAACCATAGTTTCATCCAACAAAATTTCGGTCCAAGCCCTCCTTTATTTATACCAACCTTATCACCACATATGTGGACATACACAAAAATTTATAAGCTTTAACAAGTCATCACATATACAAGTCCAACAAAAGATCCACGAGCAAACCATTAAGACATCATACCAACACAAATAACTCATAACAACATAACTAATGTTATGAGTGAACCACATAAAAAAAACACATAAAACCAAACTTTTAAGACATAAAATAAAATGTACTTCGTTAGTTCAAATGTGCTACAAAATCCCTTAGTATTTTCATCTCCTTTCTTCTTTCTTTCTTCCCTCTTTTTCTTTTTCTTTTTCTCTCTTTCAATTCAATTTTCTCAAATTTCTATGAGCTAAAATGGCTAAGCTGTGGTCGACCATTCACCCTCTCTTATATATATATGTCCACCTTTCTTCATTAAATTCACCCTCTCATTTTCCCTCTCTCTCCCTCTCCTTTCTTCTCACTCTTGCTCTCCTTCTCCCCTTTCTCTCTCCCCTTACCTCTCTCCTGCTCTTTCTCTCCCTCCCTCTATCTCTCACCCACCCCCTCTTTCTATCCCTTTCTCTTCCATTCTCTCTCTCGCTCTCTTTCTATCCCTCCCTCTATCTTTCTCTCCCTCTCCTTTCCTCTCTAACTTTCTCCCTCTCTCTAATTCCTTCCCTCTCTCCCTCTCCCTCTCCCTCTCTCTCTCCCTCTTATGCTCTTCTTCTCCATCTCTATCCCTCGTTCTCCCTCTTTCTCTCCCTTTCTCCTTTTCGCTCTCCCATTCTCTCTTTCCCTCTCCCTCTCTTTGTTTTATTCTCCACTTCTCTCCTAATATCCTTTCCTTTGCCTTTATTCATCTCACTTTCCCTCTCCCTCTCATCTTGCCATTGCTTCTCTCTCTCCTTCTACCTCTCTCTCTTTCTCACTCTCTTCTTTTCTCTCTCTTTCTCTCTTGCTCTCTCTCTTCCTCTCCCTCCCTCTCTCAATCTCACTCCCTCTCTCAGCCTCTCCCACCCCCTCTTTATCCCTCTCCCTCCCTCCCTCTCTCTATTTCTCCCTTCTTATCTCTCCCTCTCTCTCTTTCTCTCTTCCTCCCTCACTCTCTACGTTTCTTGCTCTCACTCTCTTGCTTTTTCTCTCTCTCCTCCCTCACTCTCTTTCTTTCTTTTCTTCTCTCCATGTCTCCTACCCCTCCCTCACTCCCCCTTTCTCTCTCAATGTCTTTCTCCTTCTCTCCCTCTCCCTCCCTCTACCTCTCCCCCTCTCTCCATCTCTCTCGCTCCCTCCCTCTCTCTTTCTTTCTCTCTTTCTCCCTTTCTCCCCTCTTCTCTCTCTCCCTTCTTTCATTCCATCTTTATTTATCTTTTTCTCCCTTTTTCTTTATCTCCCCTAGTCCCTCTCTCCCCTTTAGTCTTCTCTCTCGCTATCCCTCCCATTTTTCCTCTCTCTCCCTCTCCTTTCCTCTCACTCTCTTCCTCTCCCTCACTCCCGCCCTATTCTTTTTCTCCTTCTATCCCTCTCCATCTCCTTCTTTTTCTCTCCCCCATTCTCTCTCTCCCTCTCTCACTCTCTCCATCTCCCACCCCTCTCCTCCCTCCCCCTCATCGTCTCTCTCCCTCTCTCTTCCAATCCCTCAACCTCTCTCCCTCTCCCCCTCTCTTCCAATCCCTCAACCTCTCTCCCTCTCCCTTTCCTTTCCCTATCTCTCTCTATCTCTCTCTCCCTCCTCCTCTCCCTCTATCTACCTTAGTCTCTCTACCTTTCTCCCTTTCTCCCTTTCCCTCTCCCTTTCTCCCTTTCCCTCTCCCTTTCTCTCTCTTTCTCATTCTCTCTCCCTTTACATCTCGCTTCCCCATATGACTTTCTCTCTCCCTTTCCCACTCTCTCTTTCTCCCTCTTTCCCCCTCCCCCTCTCTCCCCCAATATCCCTCTCTCTTACTCCCTCTCCCTCCCTCTTGCTCCGCTATGTCCCCCTCTTCCTTCCTTTCTTTATCTTTCTCTCCCTCTTTCTCCTTCTTTATCTCTCTCTCCTCCTCTCTCTCTCTATCTTACCCTCTCTCTCTCTACCTCTCTCCTTCTTTGTCGCTATCTCCCTCCCTCTCTCCCTCTCCCTCTTCCTCTCCCTCTCTTCCTCTCTCTCCCTCATCTCCTTGTGTTGCTTCTTCTCTCTCACCTTTCTCTCCCTCTCCCTCTCACTCTCACTCTTTCCCTCTCACTTCCTCTCTATCTCTCCCTCTCTTCCTCTCTCTATCTCTGCCTTGCTCGCCTCTCTCTATCTTTGCCTTGCTCTACCACCTGTTTATCTCTACCATGCTCTCCCTCTCTCTCTCTTTCTCTCTCCCCCTCACTCAATTTATATTTCTCTCTCTTCTAATCTCCCTCCTTCCTCTCTATATACCTCTATCCTCTTCCTCCCCCTCTCCATATCCCTCTCCCTCTCTTGCTCTCTCCCTTTATCCTACTCCCCCTTCCCTCACTCTCTCTCCCCCTTATCTCCTTCTCTCTCTCCCTCTCTATCTCTCCTCTCCTTTCTCTTAATTTTTCTTTATCCCTCCTTCTTTCCCTCTCTATCTCTCCTCTCCTCCCTCTTAATTTTTCTTTACCCCTTCCTCTTTCCCTCTCTCTTACTCTCTCTCTTTCCCTTTCTCTTGCTCTCCCTCTCATTTCCCCCTCTCTCCCTCTCACTTCCTCTCTCTCTCTTCTTCTCTCTCATTCTCTCGTTTTCACTCTTTCTCTCTTCCTCCTTCTTTCCCTCCCCTTCTCTCTCTCCTTCTCTCTCTCCGTCCCTCTCTCTCCCTCCCTATCTCTACTCTCTCTTTCCCCCTTACTTTCTCTTCCTCTCTCCCTCTCCCTCTCTCACCCTCTCTTCTTCTCCCTTCCTCTCCCTCTCCTCTTCTCCCTCTCTCTCCCTCTCTCCTTCTCCCTCCATCTACCTCCCCCTTTCCCTCTCTCCTTCTCCCTCCATCTCTCCCTCCATTCCTCACTTCGCTCCCTCTTCCTCTCTTTCACTCTCTCTCCCTCCCTCTCCTATTCTCTGTTTCCCCTTCTACCTCTCCCTCTCTATCTCTTTTTTAACACTTTTGCTTTATCTCTCTCTCTCCCTCTCTCCCCTCCTGTCCCTCTCTTTCACTCCCCCTCTTATTTTCCTTCTCTCTCCCCCTTTCCTCTCTCTCACTCCCTCATTGTCACACTTTTTCACTCCCATTCCCTCTCCTTCTCTCTCTCCACCTCCCTCCTTCTCCCTTTCTTTCTCTCCCTCCTTACCTCCCTCTTCCTTTCACACTCTCTTCCATTATCACTACTTCACTTCCTCTCTCTCCTCATCCCTCTCCCCTCTCTCCCACTTTCTCTCTCCTTCTTTCCTTCCTTTTTTCAATCCCACTCTCCCTCCGTCCCCCGATATCCCCCTCTCTCCCTCTCCCCCTTTCTCCCACTTTCTTTCGCTCTCACTCTTCCTCTCTCTCGCTTTCCTTTTTTCTCTCTTTTCCTCCCCTCCCTTTCTCTCCTTTCCCTCCTCCTCGTTTCCCTCTCCCTCTCTCTCTCTCCTTTCTTCTCTCTCTACTACTCTATAGATCTCTCTCCCTCTCTCTCTCCCACTCTCTATGTCACCCTTTCTCCATCTCCCACACTCTTTCTTTCCTACCTCTTTCTCTCACTCTTTCTTCCTCTTATTCTATTCCTCTATCCCCATCTCCCTCATCTTCCCTACTTCTCCCTCTCGCCCTCTTTGTCTCTTTCCCTCTCCTCCTTCTCTCTTTTCCTCTTTTCTTCTCCATCTCTCTCTTCTTCTCTCCCTCTCTCCCTTTCTGTCCTCCCTTTATATCTCTCTCCCTCTCTCTATCTCCTTCTCTTTCTCAATCTCTCTCTCCCTCTGTCTCCCCCTTTCTATCTCTCACCTGCTCTCCCCGCCTCTCTACCTTCTTTCCCTTTCTCTCTCCCTCTCTATGCGTCTCTCTTCCTCCCTCTCTCCCTCTCCCTTTTTGTCTCCCTCTCCCCCTTCCATCTCTCTTTTGCTATCTCCCTTTCTCTCCTTCTCTCCCTTTCACCCTCTATCCCTCTCACTATCCCTCTATCTTTCCCTTTCACCCTCTCTTAACCTTTTTCTCCATATCCATCCCTCCCTCTCCCTACATCCCTCTTTTCCTCTCTCTGGCTTTTTTTCATCTCTATCTTCCTCATTCTACCTATCTCCCTCTTTCTCTCTCTCCCTCTCTATCTCTCTCTTCCTCCCATTCACTTTCACACTCTCTTTCCTTTTCTCTCCTCCCTCTCTCCCCCTTCATTCCCTCTTCCTCTCTTCATTTTGCTCTCTCCCTCTCTAATGATGCCCTTTCTATCCATTTCTTTTCCTCACTCTCTATGCCTCTCTCTCCCTTTATCTCTATGTCCCTCTCCCCATCTCCCTTCCTCTCCCTATCTCTCTCATCCTCTATAACTCTCTCTCCCTCTATCTCCATCTCTCCCTCTCTCTCCCTCACTCTCTTTTTCTCTAACTTTCTTTCCCTCTTTTTGTCTCTCTCCCTCTTTCTCCTTTTACCTTACCCTCTCACTCTGCCCCTCCCTCTTTGCCTCCTAAATTTCCTCTCTCACTCCTCCTCTCTATCTCTCTATCCCTATATGCTCCCTCTCTCTCTCTCCCCTCTCTATCTTCCTCTATCTCTTTCCCTCTCTATCCCCCTCTCCCTCTCTCCCTCTCTTTCTCCCTCTCTCTTCCCCTCTCCTTCCCCCTCTCTCACCCCCTCCCTCCCTCCTTCCCTCTCTCCCTTACACTCTTTCAATTTGTCTCTCTCCAAACACTGCCAACTAGCCTTCCATTATCTCCTATCACTTTACACCTTATCAACTTAGTTTAGGACACTTGTTATTGTATTTAATGAAGAAAGAAAGTTAGAAATATATATATAAGAGAGAGCTAATGGCCGAGCACACTTTAGAAATTCTAGCTCCTAAAAATTGAGAGAAAATCAAATTGAGAGAGGGGAAAACGAAAAAGAAAAAGAGGAAAGACATAAAGAGGAAAGGAGAAGAAAAGACTAAGGGATTTCTACCAAATTTGAACTAAGTAAGTAGGTTTTCTTTTATGTCCTATAATTTTGCTTTTATGTATTTAATTTATGTGAGTAATTTGAGACACTAGTTATGTTGTTATGAGTTGGTTGTGTTGGTATGATGTGCTGATGGTTTGTTATGGATTTACTTGTTGGACTTGTGTATCCGATGAATTGTTGAAGCTTATAAAGCCTTTTTGTATGTCCAAGTATGTGTTGATAGGTTTAGTATAAACAAAGGGGCTTGGACCGAAATTATATTGGATTAAACCATGGTTAAGATGGACTTGGAAGGAATGAGTTCTAGGGCATGTTTTAGGAAACCCATTCGGCCTAAATGTCAAAAAGGGAAAGATTGGACCTTTTTATGTAATTAAGAACCTAGGACTTAATTGTCACTCACCTAGGTATACATTAGGATGAAACAAAACTCCATTATAATGAAAGAAAATTCCTTACCATGTTTTGGGAACCATTCGGCCTAAACCCTAATTTTTGGGATTTGAGTTCCACTCATCCAAATTGATAATTAATGGTTCAATTAAACCTAAATATATGCAAATTGAAGTGTAGAAAGGTTAGACTTCAAGGAAAATGGAAATTTCAAATTTCAGCTTAGATTGGTTAAAAGCTAAATTCGACCATCCATGACAAAATATAAGCCGAGAGAGATTCCACTTTAGATGCAATTTAAATTGGACCGTAAGGCTAACATCTACATAAACTAAGTGTAGGTCAAATTTAATGAGAAGACTAACTAATTACATGAAGAAAGGTACTTACATATGAAGTAAAAGTTTAGATCGAATACAAATTGGTGATAATTGTTCTTTGGATGAATACTATGTAAGCAATATGAACTATATCTGGAATCTTATATGTAGATTGAATTCTAAGAATGGGTTGAGAATATAGGGTTTGGTAACCATGATTGTATCAATATGATAATTAAAACATCATATGCACATATGCATTTAGGGGTGGATTGAATTGAATTGAAAAAGAACATTTGATTGAGATTTGATGAGATTTGGTAACCAAAATGGATTAAATGGGCATTAACAATGAAGTCGTGTGCATGATCTATTAATTTATTATACCATTAGCCAATAGATAATCCTCGCTAAGCATGTGCTACAATGAGGGATAATTCCGTTATTAGCGATAGATGATTCGTTAATCACCAAGAGATGAAAATAGAGCGAACTTGCTAATACCTAGGGTACCCAAACTAAAATTGATGAGGAAGGGCATAGTAGTAGGAAAGTACTGCATATCACGAGCATCACCTTAGTTATTGAGTTTTGGCTCATTCTGTTGTTGTCATTGTGTGGTGTAACGGGTAAGGGTAAAGATAGTTTGATCAAAGATGCTTGCCAGTTCTCACTAAAAGAGGCTCATGTGTTACTTGAAAAATATAGGATTCTCTTTTGATTGTAAATTAAGGGGTACGGTGTCTATTCGTGAATAAAGGGCATTTAGATATTTTGTAATTTTCTATAATCGTATTTATTAACGGTATGTAAATTGTATTGTATGCGGTCCATGGTTATGTATTATGGATGTGAGTTGGGATTTTAGCCTTAACAATGTATTAAACCTATCCACACCTCTTAGGAAGCTGGTAAGGGAGATGAGGGCGTTACAAGGTGGTATTAGAGCCTTGGTTTAAGAAACCAAGTAGAGTCTTAAGTGCCATATGAGCCTAGGGATCGATACGTTACTTGACGGGTAAAATTTGATTCTTTGTTTCTTTTAAATGTGTGTGTTTATTGTGTGCTTTTATATAGTATATAATTATTCCTTAGAAATAGTATTGATGGTCAATGTTATCAATATAGATACTCGTACCTATTTCATGTTCTTTGTGTTGCTAGGACCCACCGATAGTGGGTCACTCTAGCCGCTTACTCGGGATGAATTAAACAATCCGACTATGACTTTGGATCGGGACATGGTGGCTCACGTAATTAGAGTACATGATCTAATCTAGTAAATAGCATTTGCTGATCCCTCTTTTGATCGGCACCATAGTGTAGGTTTCATGAGGTTGACATTATGTTAGACTCTTCTCTCGAGGGATCAACGGTTATTGGATGAAGTTTGGGCTAATGTGATGGATCGACCATCTTACGAGACTTAAGTTGGGTCTTTTTATCAATACAAGTTAGGCGAACCCTCACTAGATTAATGTATAATTGGAGTCTACCTTTACGTCTTGCTCGTATGATGGGACATCCGCATTAGTCGACGTCATTGATTAGTGAATCGTAGAGTATTCCTTTCCCTATCGAGTCCGATATGTTAATCTAGTGCATTAGATGTACTACTTTAGACGTACTACTAGGAGTGCCTTTTGGTGTGATTAGGAGTGCCTTTGATTGTACATATAGCATTGAAACCTTTGGATGTAAATGTGCTTGTCAATGTGAATGCATGTTTAGTATGATATCTACTAAATGTTTATGGAATGTTATATGTACATGAACGTTTTATATGATTCGTCGCATGTGATAAGGAAAGGATTTCGATACTAAGACCAACCTAAACATAACATGATATGTACAAAGTCAAACCATGCCAAGGAAAAATCCTGTATGAGCAAGAGGAGAAGGGACCTCCAAAAATGATAGCGATAATCAACAAGAAACCTTGAATCATATGATAGAGATAATACGAGTAACAATAGCAAGTGATATAACAACAACAAACCCATACGAAGCAAATGAGGTAGCTTCAGCTATACAACGACGACCTCCACCTTAGCATAAGAATGATGCGAGTAGAAAGATTTCAAAAAATGAATCCCCAAGAGTTTGCTAGGGGTGTTAATCCAATGATAGGCGAGGAATGGATTAAATCTCTAAAAGCAATATTCGAATATCTATAATTCAACAATAATGAATGAGTGTCATGTGCTATCTTTAAGCTAACCAAAGACGCCCACAAATGGTGGAAAAGTGCACGATTAACGTTCAACATGCCAAGTTTGACCTAGGAAGGATTTAAGGAGGTCTTTTATAACAAATACTTCACCGCGAAATAAAGGCTAGAAATATTCAAGAATTCCTAGAATTGAAATAGGATGGAATTCCATGGGTGAATATGTGCGAGAGATTCGAATAGGGATGTAGATTTGTCCTGTTCATTGCGAGTGGATGAGAATTTGAAAAAGAATCGGTTTCTAATAGGGTTAAACCCGAGCGTTCGAAGTATGGTGCGAAAGTCAATCGCCAATACTTTTCCAAAAATGGTGGATAAAGCAATGTTGGCAAATGAAGATCAAAAAGAGATTGGAAATGAAGTAAAGTAGAAAAGGAAAGCATTTAAATTCAAAACCTCTTTTTCCAAAATAGTAAGGCAAGTTCCACCTAGGAATTTTAATTAAGGCAATGGTCAAGGGAATGCATGAGCCATCGATTAGTACCCTACGATTCTAGACTCATACTCGGGTACTCAATCGAGACTAGTGATGAGTAATCAACCTCGATGCAATAAGTGTGGAAGTGTTGACCAAATGTGAGGACTTGCTATATTTGGCATCAACCAAGGAATGTATCCTATAACTCCCCTAAAAAACATAAGTCCGGACCAAGGAAAGTACTTGCTCGGGTTTATATAATGATGTAGGAGGAGGTCGATCAAAGGGATGCCGTGGTCATTTATTATAATGTCTCGATTCTTGGCTTGATTACATATGTTTTAATTGATTACGGCGCTACACATTCATTCATATCAAAAACCTTAGTGAAAAACCTAGGGGTTAAACCAAAGACATTAGTCGTAGGATACCTTATAGTCGTCTCTTACGGAGAATTTATGGAGTTAACAAGTATAGTTAGAGAGTGTTCCATATAGGTTGAGGATAGAAGTTTAGAGGCCAACTTGATAATGTTCGATCTTTAAAATTTTGATTTGATTTTAGGGATGGATTGGGCGACAAGGCATGGTGCCAATATAGATCGTCCGGGTAGAAGGATAATTTTTGATCTACTTTGGGATCGGTCGTTAGAGTTTAAGGTTGATTCGAAGCTTTAAGCCGTATCGATCATTTCGGCATTAAAAGCTCAATAGATGCTACGAAAAGGATGTATGGAGTACCTAGCGCATGTGATAGATAGCCAAGTAGAATGAAAGTCAAAATTGAAAAATCTAGACGTTATGCGGGAGTATTTAGATGTATTCCTAAAAAACATGATTAAGTTACAACCCGAGAGAGATATAGAATTTGAAATTGAACTAGAGCTGGGCACAACTCCAATTTCTAAGACTCCCTATAGAATGGCCCCAACAGAGTTGAAAGAGTTAAACATGCGGTTGCGGGACTTACTAGATAAGGGATTTATACACCCTAGTTCCTCACCCTTGAGAGCTCCGGTATTGTTTGTAAAGAAGAAGGATGGTAGCCTATGACTACGCATTGACTATCGCGAGTTAAATCGAGTGACAATCATGAATAAGTATCTATTGCCTCAAATTGATTTGGTCAAGATTAATTCGGGATTTTTTCATGTCGACGGGATGCTTTCCTTGCTCGGTCACTCCTTTTTGGGTAATTAGCGAGTGGGCTAGGAAGGGGCGCCACGACCTCTCCCTTCCTATCTTACCTTCTCTCCCTTTTTATCTCCCTCTCCCTCTCCCTTTCTCCCTTTCTCTCCCTCCCTCTCCCTTACTCTTTAGAGAGAGAAAAAGAGAGAGGTGAGAGGAAAGAGTGGATAGAGAGCAACATAAAAGGAAATAGGGAGAGAGAGGAAGAGCGTGAGAGAGGGAGAGAAGTAGGGAGAAAGGGAGAGATAGGGAGAGAGATAGGAGGAGAGGGAGAGGGAGAGAAAGAATGAAGGAAGAGAGAGATAGGGAGAGGGAAAGAAAGGGATAGATGGAGGCAGAGAGAGAGAGAGAGGAAGAGGTAGGGAGAAAATATGGGGGAGAGAGGGGTGAGAGAGGGAGAGATTGAGAGAGAGGGAAAGGGAGAGAGGAGGCAAAGAGAGGGAGAGAGGGAGGGAGAGAGGGATAAAGGTGGAGAGAGGGATTGAGAGAGCGAGAGATAAAATATGAGAGTGAGAGAGGGAGAGGGGGTAAGGATAAGGAAAATGAGAGAAAGGATGGGAGAGAAAGAGAGAGGGAGAGAGATGGAATGGGAGAGAGAGAGAGTGAAGGGAGAGGGAGAAGGTAGGAGAGGGAGGGAGAGAGTGAGAGGGAGAGAGAGCAAGGGATAAGGAGAGAGAATGAGGAAGGGAGGGAGAGGGAGATAAAGAAACCATGAGCAAAAGGGAGAAGGAGAGAGAGAGAGGGAGGGAGAGAGTGGAAGATGGAAAAAGAGTCCTTATCTCTCACTTTCCCTCTCTCCATCTCCCACTCTCCCTTACTCTCTCACCTTCTCTCCTTCTCCAACTCTCTACCTCTATCTTTCTCCCATGTTCGATCTAACCATATTCTTGTCTTCTTCTCACTCTCTCCCTTTTTGTCCCTTTCTCTTCGTTCCTCTACCTATTTCCCTCTCCTTCTCTCTCCTTCTCTCTTTCGTCTCCCTCCCTCTTTCTCTCCCTCTTCCTCACTCTTCCTCTCTCCTTTTCTATTTCTCCCTTTTTCTCTCTTTCTCTCTCCCTTTCTCTATTTTTCCCTCTCTCTCTTTTATCCATCATCCTTTATTCTCTCTCTCTCTCTCCCCCTCTCCCTCCCTCTTTCTCTCCCTCCTCCCTTTTTGTCTCTCCCTATTTCTCCCTCTCCCTCTCCCTCTTCCTCTATTTCCCTCTCTCTCTCTTTTATCTATCATCCATTATTCTTTATCCCTCTCCCTTTCTCCCTCTCTCCCTCACCATTCCTCTTTTTCTATCTCTCTCTCCCTCTCTCCATCTCTTCCCTTTCTCTCTCCCTCACTCCCTCACTTTCTCTCCCTCCCCTCTACTTCCCTCTCTCTCCGATGCTCCCTCACTCTCCTTACCTCTCCCTCTCTTCCTCTCTATCTCACTCCCTCTCTCCCTCCCCTTCCCTTTCTCTCTCCATCTCCATCTCCCTTCCTCTCCCTCCCTCTCTTCCCCTTACTCTCTCCCTCTCTCTCCCTCCCTTCCTTCCTTCCTACTCTCTCCCTCCCTCTCCCTCTTCCCTCCCTCCCTCTCTCTCTCCCCCTTTATCGATCTCCCTTACATTATACCCCTCTCATTCTCCGTCTCTCCCTCCAGCTCTCCCACTCTCCCACTCTCGGTATCTCTCTCTCCCTTTCTATCTTTTTGTCTCTCTATCTCTCTTTCTCCCTCTCACTACCTCTCCATCTACCTCTCCCAATCTTTCCCCATGCTCTCCCTCTCTACCTCACTCTTTCTTTCCCTCTCTCTTCCTCTCTATCCCACTCTCTCTTTTAGTCTCATTCCATCTTCATCCCTCATTCTCTATCCCTTATCCCTCTCTTTCCTTTTTACTCTCTCTCTCTCCCTCTCCCTCTCCCTCTTCGCTCTCTCTGTGTCTTCATCGCTCCCTCTACTATCTCCCTCTCTCTCCCTTTCTCCGACCCTCTCCCTCTCTCTCCCTCAACCTCACCCTCATCCTCACCCTCTCCCTTTCCCTCTCGGTCACTCCCTCTCTCTCCCTTCCTCCCTTTCTCTCTCTATATCTCTCTCTCCCTCTCTCTCCCCTTCTTTATCCCCCTCCCTCTCTCTCTCTCTCTTTTTACCTTCTCTCTCCCTCTCACATTCTCATTCTCCCAATCACCCTCTCTCTCTCTTCCGACCTCTCCCATTCACTATCTCTCTCTCCCTCACCCTCTCTCTCCTCTTTACATCTCTCTCACTCTCACTCCCTCTTGCTTCCTCCCTCTCTCTCCCATGTCTCCCTCTCTCCCTCTCTCCCTCTCACCATCCTCTCCCTCCCTCTCTTTCTCTCTCTCCTCTTCCCACTTTACATCTCTCTTTCTCTCTCTCTCGCTCCTATTCCCTCTCTCCCCCTTTCTCCCTATCCCTCTAACTCGCTCTCTCCTTCTCTCTCATTCTCCTTTTCTCTATCTCACTATCTCTCACTCTCTCCCTATCCCTCTATCTCGCTGTCTCTTTTCCTTCATCTCTCTCACTCCTACTCTCCTTCTCTCCCTCTTTGTCTCTCTCCTCTCACTTCCTCTCACCCCATCTTAAAATCTCTCTCCCTCTCTCTATTGCCATCTCTCTCTCTTTCTCTCTCTCTTAATTGCTCCCCCACTCCCTCTCTCTCTCTCTCCGTACCTCTCTCTCGCTCCATCACTTTCCCTCATCTCCCGCTTCCTCCCTCTCTCTCTCTCCTTCCCTCTCTCTTTTCTCTTTTCCTCTCCATCTTTGCCATTTCTTTTCTCCCTCTACCCTCTCCCCTCTCTCACCTTCTCCTATCCCCCTTTCCCTCTTCCTCCCCCTTTCTCTCCCTGTCTCCATCTCTTTCTCTCTCTCGATCTCTCTCTCTCACTCCCTCTCTCTCGTTCTAGTCCTCTCTCCCACTCCATCTCTCTCTCACACTTCCTCTCTCTCTCACTCCTTCTCCCTCTCTCATCTCCCTCCTCCTCTCTCTATCTCTCCTTTTCCCTCTCTATCTCTCTCTCTCGCTCTCCCTCCTTCTCTCTCTCGCTCTCCCTCCTTCTCTCTCTCCCTCTCCCCCTTTCCCTCTCCATCTTTTTCTCTCGCTCTCCCTCCCTCCCCTCCCTCCCCGACTCACTCTTTATGCTTCTCTTTTCCTCCATCACTCCCTCTCCCCCTCCCTCTTCATCTCTCTCCCCCTCTCTCCCCCTCTCTCCCTCTTACTCTCCCACTCCCTCTCCCACTCCATATCCTTCTCATCTCTCTCTCTCTCACTCCCACACTCTCTCTCCCTTCTCTTTCTCCCTCTCCCTCTCCCTCTCCCTATGTCTCTCCTTCTCACTATCACCATTTATCTCCCCCTCTTACTCCTTCTATATCTTTCCCTCTCTTAATCTACCTAGCTCCCCCTCTTTCTCTCCTCTCTCCTTTTGCCTCACACACTCTCTCCATCCCTCTCCCCCTCTCTCTTAATATCCCTCTCTCCATTCATCTCACTTCCTCTTCCCACTCCCTCTACCATTCCTTCTTTCTCTCCTTCTACTCTTTCTCTCTCTCTCTAGCACACTCTCTCCTTTTCTCTCTCCTTTTCTTTTATCTACCTCTTTCCCTCTCCCTCTCAATCTCACTCCCTCTCCCTCCTCTCCCTCCCCCTCTCTCTCTCTCAATCTCTCTCTCATTCTCTCCTTACCTCTCTCGCTCTCTTCCTCTTTTTCTTCCTCTCTCTCACACTCTCTCACTCTCTCCACTCTTCCTTTCTCTCTCGGCCTCTCTATCTATCTTTTCCTCCCTCTAACTTTGTCTCTATCTCTCCCTCTCTCTCCCTCCCTCTCCCTCTCTCATTGACTCTCTTGCTCTCCCTCTCATTTTCCTTTTCTCTCCCTTTCCCTTCCTCTCTATCTTCCTCTCTCTCACTCCCTCCCTCTCACTCTTTGTCTTTTCCTCTCCTTCTCCCTATGTTTCTCTTTATCTCCCTCTTTCTCCCTCCCTCCCTATCTCTATCTTTCTTTCCCTTCTTATCTCTCCCTTCCTCTCCATCTTTCTCTCATTCTCTCACTCTCTCCCCCACTCTCTTCCTCTCTCTCACTACCTCCCTCCCCTTTTTCTCTCTCCTTCTCCCTCTTTCTATCTCTCCCTTTCTATCCCTCCCTCTTTCTCCCTCTCTTCCTCTTCCTCTCCCTCTCTCTCACTTTATCTCCCTCTCTTTCCTCTTCACTCACATAATCTTTATCTCTCTCTTCCTCCTTTTCCTTTGCATCTTCCTCTCCCTCTCTCCCCCTTTGTCCCCTCTCTCTCTCACACAATCTTTATCTCTCTCTTTCACTCATTTTCCCTCCCTCTCTCCCTCTTCATTCCTCTCTCTACCTCTCTCACTCCCTCCCTCTCATTATTTTTCTCCTCCTCTCCCTCTCCCTCTCCCTCTCCGTCTCTTTCTCTCCCTCACTATTTTTCTCTCCCTTCCTCTCTCTCCTGCTCTCTCCATATCTCTCTCCTTCTCTCTCTTCCAATCCCTCTCCCTCTCTCCCTTGCCCTCTCTATCTCCCCTCTCTATCTCTCTCTCATTCCTTTATCTCTCTCTCTCCCTCCTCCTTCCTCTCTTTCTCCAACTCTCCCCCTTTCTCCCCCTTACTCTCTCTTCCTTTTTATATCTCTCCCTTCCTCCCTCTTTCCTTCGTCTCTCTCTATCTCTCCCTCATTCCCTCTACCTTTCTCTCCCTTCACCTCTATCTCTCTCCCTCGGTCTCTCTATCTCTCTCTCCCTCTCCCCCTCTCTCCTTCACTCTCTCCCTTCCTTCCTCTCTCTTTCTCTCTTTTCTCTCTCTCTCACATTGTTTTTCTCTCCCTCTACACCTTTTTTCTTCCTCCATCTCACTTTCTCTCTCCCTCCCCCTCTCTCTCTTTGTCCCTTTTTCCTTCTCTCCTTTCCCCATCCTCTCTTTCTTCCTTCTCTCCCTCCTTCTCTCTCCCTCTCACTCCCCCTATGTCCCCCTCCCTTCCCTATTTTTCTTTATCTCTCTTTTTCCCTCCCTCTATATTTTCCTTTATTCATCTCCCTCTATCTATCTTGCCATCTCTCCCTCCTCCTCTCTCCCTCTCTATCGTTGTTTGCCTCCCTCTCCCTCTCTTCCTCTGTCTCCCTCTTATTCTCTTTCTTTTTTTCTCTCTCCCATCTCTCTCTCTCACACACTCTCTCTCACTCACTCACCCTCTCTCTCTCTTACTCTCTCTTAATCTTTCCCCCTCTTGCTCTCTCCTAATCTCTCTCCCTCTAATTCCCACTTTGTCTCTCCCTTCCCCTCTCCCTCTCACTCTCATCCTCTTTCTCCCTCGCACTCCCTCTCTATCTCTCCCTCTCTTTATTTTTTCCTTATTCCCCCTCTTATCCCTTTTTCCCTCCCTCTTTCTCCCATTCCTTCTCTCTATATCTTTCTCCCCTCTTTTCCCCTATCCCCGTCCCCGTCCCTGTCCCTCCCTCTCACTCTCTCTCTTTCTCTCTCCTTCTCTCTCTCCCCCTCTCTCATTCTCTCCCTCCCTCACTCTTCTTCTCTCTCTCCTTGTCCATCTCTCCTATCCTTCCTCTTACTTTGTCTCTATCCCTCCCTCTCACTTGCTCTTTCTCATTTTCCCTCTCTCTCCCTCTCATTTCCTTTCTCTTGCTCTCTCCCTCCCCCTCAATCTCTTCGTCTCTCTCCTTGTCCTTCTATCTCCCTTTCACTCTTTCCCCTCTCCCTCTCTTTCCCTCTCTCTCATAATTCGTCCCTCCCTCTCCCTCTCTCTCTCTCTCTCTATGTCTCCCTCCCTCTTAATCTTCATCTCCTTCTTTCTCTCTCTCTCACAATCTCTCTTCCCACTTCTCTCTCCCCCTTTCTCTCTCTCTCTCACCCTTTTGCTTTATCTCTCCCTCTCTCGCCCTTTTGGCCTTCTCTCTCACTATCCCTCTAGATTTATATGAATTGAATTTAAGATAAATTAAATTAAAAGGATTAAAAAATTTATCGTGAAATGGTGTTGAATAAATTTGATCATAAAATTAGGGTTAGTTTTGACCTTTTCAATACCGATGGAGATTGATTATTAGTCAATCAAGAAAGAAGAATGATTGTCCATTGGCGATTTAGATCGAATGGCTATTGATGGAATAGATGTTGGATCGAAGCTACTATGGTCTGTTGGGCTAGCTTGCTATAGCTACTAGATCGGACTAGGTAGGCTAAGCCGAGCTAGGTTACTATGGGTGGTCGAGACATTAGGTCGAGCTAGAGGGCTATTGTTAATCGACTTAGGTAGCTAGAGATGCTAAGACACAACCGCAATGGGTGGTAGTGAGTGTTGGATGTTGGTGGAGGAGATCGGACTAGGCGATAGTGAAAATGCTAGACAATGATAGAGCAAGATGGGCTAAGCATCGAGTGGCTACTTGTCATGCTCGGATCGAGCTACCGATTGGGCTTGGACTAGCTGGATCAATGACTAGATGTGCATATCAAAGAGACTAGACTAGATCGAGGCTGAATAGATGGCTTAAGCGAGGATTGTCGACTACATAGGTCGCTATCGATCGATTGGTTCAATTTTTAGGAGGGGTTGGTTTGGTTTGGAGTGGTTAGACTAGCTAGAAGAAGGGGGCAAGGTAGTTGGCTTTGGTGGAGGAAATCGGGTCCGATCAAAATTTTTTAGAGAGGGATGGTCGACATAAGTTTCTTAAGGAGGGAAGGGCTAATCGGAGATTTTTTTAATGGAGAGCTTGTCAAAATCCAAATTTTTATAGGGAGATAGTGGTCGCCAACTTTTAGAGAAAAAAGTGGCTTTTATACCAATTTTTAGGGTGTTTTAGCTAAAAATTAGCTTAGTCCCTCATCTTGCTAACTTCCTTTATTTTGGTCATTTTACTTAATTGTTTTCAATTACATCCCTCGGTTGTAATTTTTTCAGTCTCTTTTTTTATGAAACATTGGGTGCTAATAGTTGCCTCCTCTTTACAATGCTTACGATGCGAGCCATTGAAAAACTACCTTTTCTTTTGCTTTGTTTAGTAAGCTTGTAAGAAAAATCATAAAAAATGATAAGCAAATAGAACATAACAAATAGGTCAATTAACAAGGTCAAATGATGACCGACTTCCTTTTAGTCATTGGTCAATCATGACGGACTTTTCTCAAAACACGGAATAAGACGGACAACTATCTCGAGTCAAGAAGGTAACCTTCTCTCATAATGCATGAGAAAGTAAGTGACTTATCTTTTTGTCTTTAAACAAATATAAATTATCATTGTTGAAACATATACTTCCCTCTCAACTATAATCCATTCTTATTTGAATAGGCTCATGGTTTCTAGGCTAGCTACTCTTGTAGATTTTTATTTACTTAATCATATGTCTTTTGATTGCATCCCTTTTTTAAATTTCTAACCTAACTATCATTCATATCGTCCGAATGGCATTTGCTTTTGTGGTAAGGCAGGCGGTTATTCATCCTTTCATCCTCATAGAGTATCGCCTCCAAGTGTTCGGGCTTTCAACACATATCAAAAATTTTGACCCGTAAATCATGGAGATAGTTTTCATCATCGATGTTCTTAATTCAATAGAAAGGATCTTATGCTAGGTTTCACAAAGAAAGCCTTCTTGTCTACCAAGCTTAAGTAAAACTCTTATCATGTTATCACCGATCGATTTTTTGCATCATTGTATTTCATAAATGATGTCAATCGCAAGGTCATGCATTTTACCAAAGAAAATGCTTTTTATGGACTATTCATATTTATAGAAATTGTCCTATTTTAAGAGATAGAAGAGAGCAAATGGTGTTATGTCGGGCAAAGAATAAGATAAGTAAATTTGAAATGATTGTTATAATGAATTTTGGCCATAACTTAGATGATTTTTTTCTCTAGATAAAAGTGAAGTTGATTTGATTTGATTTTGATTTTTTTTTTAGAAGACTCAACTTTTAATTATTTTGACTTTCATGAATAAAGTCATATGTTCAAATAATTTTCATCGAAGCAAGTTGAATTACTCAAAAGAGATTAGAGAGATGTTTACAAGAATGCAATCTCATTTAAGAAAATATTTGACTCATATGGTCAAAAGCCAAAACATAACATGCAAATGTCATGATACAATCCTCAAGTTGATCCTTTTTAGGCTAAGTGAATGGAATGTATTTGGTTCACATCAAAGGCTTTGAAATAAATTAGTTTTTTGGAAAGACAAGCTGTCGAATGTTGGCTTAAAAGAATTGAGATGTTCAAATGAAGGTCATGGGCTCAAGTGGTTTTCAAGAAAGGTAGGCTCAATTTCTTTTTATTTTTATTTTTTATTTTTTTACTCGGAGGCATTTCGGGTAGGTCTGGAGTGGCTTTACGAGGTCAAAGGCTTTTTAAAAAAATTAGGCTCAAATGGGTAGTTTTTTTAGAAAGACCTTCATTTGTTTGTTCCTTGCCCTTAAGTATTTGATGGAAAAATTAATAATCCAATGCCATAAATGATGATTGGTGATGCACAAGCAAATTTATTTCTCATTTTTTAATGTTAAAACTTATCAACACAAAGCAAGTCATCTTCGATCGAAAGGGCTTTTGAAGGCTTGTAATGTAGGCTAAGGCTTTAGCTCATGAACAAAAAGATATAAAAAGACTCAAAAAGTGGTTGAAGGTAAACTCGGGATCATGTAATCACCCATCAAAATTATTTTTGGCTTAGCCATACTAACTTCGACATTTTAATGATTGATCTCATGTTTTAATCTCGGTAGTCCTTTCATGTTCACTCATATCATTTTTGGGATCCCATAACGTTTTCTAGCTCTAAATCACAACAGGGGCCATTTAGATAACATTTTCTTACGTTTTGTGTCATTTTGTTATTAATTTTTTATTTTCCCCCATTATTCTAGAATAATCACCAAGGCTTTTCTCGATTTTGTGAATCAAATCTCTAATTTTTTAGGAGAACATCATTGATTTCACACACCTCTACATTCCTTTAATGTGAGGGTTGATCTCGATCCGGGTTTTTATCGAAAGAAATTAGCAAAGGCTCAAAGTGGGATGACGAAGGGTAAAGTTTGTTTATGAAGGACATATCAAAAATAGCCTTTCTTCATCTCTAGTATAAATTGCTCAAGTTGATAGGCTTTAGTTTCATTTGAAAATCATTATTTGTGAAGAAGAAATGATAGATCAAATGGTATCATGACCCGAGTATGCACCATTTATCATCATTTAAGATATCAAATCATTTGGCTTCTTATTTAGGGCATCATTATATTACCAAAGAGAGAATGCAAATAAGATGAATCGAAAGAAGCAAATAGAGATGATAAAAAATTATATGACCTCATAAAATAACATTATTATGAAAACATGATAAAAGGTTCAAACAATGTACTTATCAGCTATAATGACAAAAAGGCAAGGGTAATCATAATAAAATAAACACTCTTGGAAACAGTAGGCACTCCTTCATTAAATTAATTGCTTAGCTCCTCTCCTTGGCTAATTTCATGTCATCCAATGATAGCATGTTCACTCCCCCAGTAAAGGCATGATTCAATAAAGGATTGGAATTAATGTTTAGGGGATTTGGAATCTTTAGATGGAATTAGGTCTTGATCAATCAAATTATGCACCTTTCTCTTAAAGGTCATGCAATTTTCAATATTATGACCATTAGCACCACTATGATAGACACAAACTTCATTTGGCTTATACCAATGAGGGAATGGTGATTGAAGTGGTGTGACTGACACAAGAGCTATTTAGTCAATGATCACTAAGTGCTCAAAGAGATTACCAAGAGATATGGGTTATTGAATTAATCCTTATTGGTATTCATGAGAAATTTTTGATTGGATGATCTTGGTTGGTTGATGAATTACTTTGGGCTTTGGTAATGTGTTTGGGGTTGAAGTAGGGGTAAGGTAAGTGTTTGAGGGGTTTGGTAGAGATTATTTGGTATTTGATTGGATTATACATCATTTGGTTTTGTGGGAAGGTTGGTGTTTATCTTGTCAATCTAGCTACGTTGGTCGGATTGATATTTGTAAGAATCATGACCTATATAGTTGGGTTTGGCATTTTGTTTTGAGCGATGAACCAATTGTTATTCCTTTAAGAGTTACTCCGTTGGCCTTTAGCAATGAAAGAAGATCCTCTAATTTGGTGTACCTCTAAGTCTTCTCTCTAGCTATAGTTACTTTTCATATGCTCGAATTTTGAAGGGTTAGCTATCCTTCTCAACTTGGTGGCTTATTCAATCTAATTAGCAACAAATACTATCTTAACAAAATTATTTTACCCATTACTCAACAAATAATCATAATATAAAGCCTTGAAAGTGTTGATAAAAAAGGTAACCAATTCTCTCTTAAGAAGGGGAGGATGAATATAAGAAGTCGTTTCTCACCATCGTTGAGCATACACTCGAACAGATTCCATCCGGCCTTTTTCCATAGACTATAGGCTAGATCTATCCGGTGTTATCTCTAAATTAAATTTATATTTCCCGATGAATACATCTACCAAATCCTTTCATTTTTTTATCTTATTCTAGTCCAGTGTCAATAAACTAGCCGAGGGTAAACCCAATGAGACTCTCGAGAAAGAAATGGATCGGTAGCTTTTTGTCATATGCCACATTAGTTATCTTGTTCAAATAGATTTTTAAGTAGGTCTTAAGACATTGAATCCCGGTGTACTTGGCAAGTTCGGGCACCTTAAACTTTCAAGGAATCACCGTATTCGACATTAGATATTTATCTACACGGACCGGAAGATCATACATAACTATACCTTTAATAACTCTCAAATGTCTCATCCTCGCTTTCTCTCCCTCTTTCTCTCTACATCTGTCTCACCCTCCCACTCTCCCACTGTCTTTCTCACACTCTCTTAGGAGAAAAGGAGAGAGAGGGTGAGAGGGGGAGAAAGAGAGGGGGAGAAAGAGAGGGGAGGGAAAGAGAAAGAGAGAAGGGGAGGGAGGAAGAGATAGGAAAAAAGTCTATAAAGGGAGGGAGAGGGAGAAAGTCTATAGAGGGAGATAGAGGGAGAGAGAAAGGAAGGGAGGGAGAGGGAGAGATAGAGAGATGAAGAGAGGGATGAAAAAAGAGAGAGGGAGTAGAGGGAGAGAGAGTGAGATAGAGGGAAAGAGCGAGGAGGAGATATATAGGGAGAAAGGGGAAGATAGAGGGGGAGACAGAGTGAGAGAGGGAAAGAGAGAGAGAGGAGAAAAAGAGGAAGAGAGAGGGAGAGGGAGAGAGGGTAAAGGAGAGATAGGGAGATGAAGAGGGAGAGAGGGAAAAGAGGGAGAGAAGGGAGAGGGAGAGAGGGAGATAAAGAGAAAGAGAGAGACAAAAGGAAAGAGATAGATAGGCGGAGAAAGAAAGGGAGGGAGAGAGATAGAGGGGGAGAGAGGGAAGGGAAGGAAGAGTAAGAGAATGAGGGAGAAATAGATAAAGATATAAGGAGAGGGAGAGAGGGAGGGAGATTGAGAGAGAGGGAGAGAGAAGGAGAGGCAGAGGAAGGTAGGAAAAGAAGAGAAAAGGGAGGTAAAGAAGGAGAGAGGGGGAGAGAGGAGGGGAAAATGAGGGAGGGAGATTAGGAGAGGGAGGGGAGATTGGGAGAGGGAGAATGAGAGAGAATAAGAGAGAGAAGGAGAGAGAGATAGGGAGAGGGAGAGGAGGGATGGAGAGAAAATGAGAGAGGGGGAGTGAGAGAAGGAAGAAGAGAGAGGGAGAGAGGGAGAGATAAAAAGAGGGGGAGAGAGAGAGAGAGGGAGAGGGAGAGGTAGAGGGGGAGATAAAGAGAGAGGGAGAGATTGAGAGAAAGAGAAAGAAGGAGAGAGAGAGAGAGAGAGAGAGAGAGAGAGGGAGGGGAGGGAGGGAGGGTTAAAGAGAGCGAGTGAAGGAGGGATTGCAAAGGAGAAGAAGATAGGGAGAGAGGGTGAGGGAGAGGGAGTGAGAGGGAGAGAGATATAAAAATAAAGAGAGAAAGGCAAAAGGAGAGGAGAGAGAGAGAAAGATAGGGAGAGGGAGAGAAGGAGAGTGAACAAGGGGGAGGTAGAGATGGAGAAAGGGAGAAAGAACAAGGGAGAGGGGAAAAGAGAGAGAGTGAGAGAGTTAGAGGGAGTGAGAGAGAAAGAAGGAAAAAGAGAGTGAGGTGAGAGAGAGTGAAAGGGTGAAAGGGAGGAAGAGAGGGAGGGAGGGGGAGAGGAATGAAAGACTAGAGATAGGGAGAGAGAGGGAAATAGAGAAAAGGAAAGGGGGAAAGGAGGGGGAGGGAGAGGTGAGAGGGGGAGAGAATGATAGAGAGATAGAGAGAGGGAGGAGAGAAAGAGGAAGAGAGAGAGGAGGTGAAGGGAGAGAGAGAGAGAGGGAGAGAGAAAGGAGGGATATAGTGAGAGGTAGAAAGGAGATAGATAGAGGGGGAGAGGAGAGATAGATAGAGAATGAGAAAAGTGTGTGTGTGTGTATGGGAGAGATTGAGAGAGAGGCGAGTGATAGAGGGAGATAGAGAGGGAGGCAAAGAGGGAGAAAGAGAGGGAGGGGTAGAAAAGGAGAGAGTGGGAGAGAGGGAAAGAGAGAGAGAGGTAGAGAGGGAGAAAGGGAGAGAGGGAGAGCATAGAGAGAGAATGGTAGGAGGGAGAGATAGAGAGAGATGAAGGGAAGGAGATAGTGAAAGGGATAATGAGGGAGATAGGGAGAGGGAGAGAGAGTGAGAGAGTGGAAGAGAGAGAGGGAAGGAGGGAGAGTAAGAGAGTAGTTAGAGAGGACGGAGGTAGAGGGAGAGAGTGGGAGAGGGATAAAGGAAGAGAAGGAGATTACAAGAGGGAGTGTAAAAAGGGAGGGAAGGAGAAGGAGTAAGGAGGGGAGAAAAAGGGAGAGAGAAAGAGAGATAAAGAGAGAGAAAGGGAGAAAGAGGGAGAGATAGAAGGGAAATAGTGGGAGAGAAGGAGATGGAGAGGGGAAGAAAAGGAGATAGTTAAAGGGAAAGAAAATGAGATAGAGGGAGGGAGAGAGAGTGAGAGAGTGGACGAGGAAGAGGGAATGGGAGAGAGAGAGGGATATAGGGCAAGATAGGGAGAGATGGAGGGGGAGAGAGGGGGAGAGGGAGGGAGAAGTAGAAAGGGTGGGAGAGGAAGGTAGAGTAGGAAAGGGAGAGAGAAGGAGAGAGAGGGAGAGACGAACTAAAGGAGAGAAAGAGAGGGTAGGAGATGGAGGGAGAGAAATAAAGAGAGAGATAGATGGAGAGAGAAAGGTAGATAGAGAGAGACGAGAGGGAGGAAGGGATAGGTAGAGAGAGTAAGGTAGAGAAAGATATAAAGAGTGGGATGGTCAAATGGAGTGAAAGAGAAAGAGGGAAAGGGGGAGTGGGAGAGAGAGGGAAATAGAAGAAGAGTGGGAAAGAGAGGGAAAGGGAGAGAAAAGAATAAAGGGAGGGAGAGTAGGAAAGAGAGGGAGAGGGAGAGAAAAGAATAAAGGGAGGGAGGGAGAATGGAAGAGAGAGAGAGAGAGAATAGAGAAGGTGAGAGAAGGAGGGAGGATAGAGAGGGAGGGTGGAGGGAGAGAGGAGAAGAGTGGGAGGGAAAGAGAGAGAGAGAGAGAGGGAAGGAGATATAAAGAGAGAGGTAGAGAGGGAGAGTGGGGGAGAGAGAAAGAGGGGGTTTAAGATAGGGAGGGAGAGGGAGAGGGGATGGAAGGAAGATAGTGAGAGGGAGTATGCAAGACATCGAAAGGGAGAGAGGGAGAGAGAGCAACAAATTGTGAAAGGGAGAGAGGAAGGGAAAAAGAGAGAACGGGAATGAGATAAGTGGAGAATAATAGAGAGATAAAGGGAGGGAGAGAGGGTGGGAGTGGGAGAGAAAGGGAGAGGGTCGGTGAGCAAAAGAGTGCGAGAGTGAGAGGGAAAGGGAGAGAAGGGAGAGAGTGAGGGAGTTGGAGAGGAAGGGAGGGGGAGAGAGGGAAGTGAAGAAGGAAAAGGGAGGGGGAGAAAGAGAGAGGTAGAGAGGAAGAGGGAGACCGAGGGAGATAAAGAGAGGGAGAGAGAGTGGGATAGTGGGAAGGATTGAGAGAGAGGGAGAGATTGATATGGGGAGAGAGAGAGAGAGGGATAGAGAGGGAGGAAGGGGAAGAGAGGAAGAAAAAGAGGGAAATGGTGGGAGGGATAGAGGTAAAGAGGGAGAAAGGAAGAAATTGAGATGGTGAGAGGTAGTGTGCACCCCTCCCCAACTCGCTAGCTAATTAGTCAAAAAGGAGTGGCTAGCGAGGAGTGTCTCACACTCGACATGACCAATTCCCGACTTAACCCCAACACGTATGTGCTCTTACATTAAGGACTTATCATATAACAAAAGGTGTACAAGATAATTTACATAATATTAACAAATACAACGAAAGAAATTACAAAATTTATTTACAATACCGTTAGAATGTTTATCGACACCCCAACCCTAAAAATTACAATCAAAAGGAATTTCGGTACACTTGTGTCACAAGTGAGCCTTTCCGGAGGACCCGGTAGCATCTTTACTACTTTGACTCTTTCATATCATAACATGAAAATAACAATGCCATGAGCCAAAGCTTAGTAAGTAGGGTGATGCATGTGATATGCAATGAAGTTTTATTTCCCATTCTATCCATCGATTATAATCCGGGTACCCTAGGTATTAACAAGATCGTTCGTTATCTCTCGGTGATCGTGTTATCACCTACTACTCTATTAGCCTCTCGGTGATCCAATTATCACCTATTCCTCATAATGGAATTATCCCTCATTATAGCACACGGTTAGCAAAATTATCCCTCGTTTAATGGTGTTAGTAATAGAGCATGTACATGGTTTCATGTCGTTACCCATTTTATTCAATTTGGTTACCAAACTACATTATCTCATGACTCAATGATTTTTCTTGATTTCATACCACCCTCGAATGCACGTGATACACATGGTATTGTGTTTAACACATTCAACTAATTATGCTATCAACCTTTTCTTCTCAAACCATTCTCATGTCTCAATGCACACTCGGGACTTCACAGGTGTTTTATATATCATTTAAAATATTCAAACCGAGAATACAAATTCCATTCATTGGTATTATTCATTTCATAAACCTACTTTGTACTTATAATTTTTTCTTATCGTGTACCTAGCAAGTCTAGGCTCGGATTCTAGTGTATTACTTTGTTTACAAGACCGATTAATCCTAAGGGTTTATGTGTGACATACTTAAGTTGAACTCTTATTTAATCCGAACCTTTAATCTTAGTAGTTGAAGTTGACTCATAATGGGTTTAAGTCTTAATTCTTGTTTTTCTTGAGTTCTCTTTTTCCTTTACTTCATTTATATATATTATAGTACGACTAATCTTTACACATGAGGTTGGAATAGGATTCCTTTTCCAACCCTAGTTATGGTATTCATGATCGAATTTAACTCTTTAATGGGCCTAGGTCTCTTTTTGGTTTTTCCTTGGGCTCTTACCCATAAGAGATAAAGGGAGGGAGAGAAAAGGAGTGAAATAGAGAGAGAGAGAGAGGTAAAGATGAGAGAAGAAGAGAAAGAGAGGGAGAGAGAGGAGGAGAGGGAGATTGAAAAGAGGTTGAGAGATTGAGGGAGAAAAGAGAGAGAGAGAGAATAGGGAATAGAGGGAGTAGGAGGGAAATAGGGAGATAGTGAGGGAGATGGAGCTAAAAGGGGAGAGAGAAAGTGAGGGATAGAGGAAGAGGGAGATAGTAAGATGGAATGTGAGGGAGATGAAGAGAGGGAGAGAGAATGAGGGAGTAGGATAGAGAGAGGGGGAAAGAAAGGGAGATTGTAGGAGAGAGGGAGGAGAGAGGGCAAATGAAGAGAGGGAAATGGAGGGACGGTAAGAGAGGGAGAGGGTAGGAGAGGGGAATATAAAGGGGAGACAGAGGGGGAGATGGGAGAGAGGGAAATAGAGAGGTATAGAGAGGTAAAGAGAGAGATATGGAGAGACAAAGGGTAGGAAGGGAGAGAGAGGGAGAGGGGAGAGAGATTGAGGGAGATATGGAAGGAGAGAGGGAGAAGGAAGAGATAGAGTGGGAGAGAAAGGAGAGAGAAGAAGGGATAGAGAGATATAGCGAATGAGAGTGTGGGAAAGAGAGGGAGAGAGTGGGTGAGAGTGAGGGAGAGAAAGGGATATAGGGTGGGAGAGGAAGGGAAAGAGGGAGTAAGAGATAAGGAGAATGAGAGAGAGAGAAAGAGAGAGGAAGAAAGGGAGAGGAAGAAAAGGTGAGAGAGTGGGAGAGAGGGAGTAAGAGAGAGAGTGGAAGAGAGGGAGAGGGAGAGGGAGGGAGACAAGGGGAAAGTAAGGGAGGGAAAGAAAAAGAGAGGGGTAGAGAAGATAAGAAAGAAGAAAGGTAGATAGAAAGAGAGGGAGAGGGAGATAGTGAGCAAGCTAGTAGGAGAGAGAGGGAGGGGAGGGTGAGAGAGGAAGAGAGCAAGAAGGGGAGAGAGATTGAGAGAGTAAGAGATAGAGGGAAGAGAGAGGGAGGAGGAGAGGAAGAGAGGGAGAGAGAAGGGGAGAGGAGAGAGAGAGAAGGGAGGGTGAGAGGGAGGAAAAGGGAGAGTGAGGTGGTAGAGAGTGAAAGGAAGAGGGAGAAAGAGGTTAAGGGAGAGAGAAAGAGATAAAATGGAAGAGAGAAAGAGAGAGAGAGAAAGAGAGAGGGAGAAGAGATATAGAAGGAGAAGGTAAGGGAAGCAAAGGGAAAGGGAGAGGGGAGAGAATATAAGAGAGAGTGAGGATAGAGAGAGAGAGAAATATGGGAGAGTGATAGGGAAAGGGGGAAGAGAGAGGTAGAGGGAGATAGGAAGTGAAAAGAAGAGAGAGTGAGAAGGAGAAAAAGAGAGGGTAAGAGGGGAAGGGATGGGGAAAAAGTGAGGGAGAGAGAAAAGGAGGGAGGGTGAAGGAAAGAGAAAGAGAAGGAAAGGAGAGAGAGAGGGAGGGGGAGGGAGAGAGAAGAAGTAAGAGGGAGGGAGAGTGAGAGAAAAGGAGAGAGAGGAAAAGAGGGAGAGGGGGAGAGAGGAGGAGAGAATGAGAGAGAGAGGGAGAGGGAGCGAAAGAGAGAGTAAGATGGATAGAGAGTGAGGGAGAGGGAGATAGAGAGAGTGAGGGAGGGAAGGAGGGAGAAAGAAAGAGAAAGCGAAGGGAAGGAGAGAAAAGGGGAGGGAGGGAGAGAGAGGAGGTGAAAGAGGGTGAGTGAGAGAGAGTGAGAGAGAAAAAGATAAAAGGAAAAGAGAGAGAGAAGAAGAGAGAAAGGAGGAGAGAAAGAGATAAATGGAGGGATAGAGAGGTAGTGAAAGGGAAAAAGATGGAGAGAAAAAGAGAGAGAGAGAGAGGGAGAGAGGGAAGGAGAGGGAGAGGGAGAGTGAGGGCGAGAGAAAGAGGGGATAGAGGTAGAGAGAGGGAGAGGTGGAGAGAGAGAAAAAGAGAGGGAGAGAAAGGGATTCAGAGAGAGAGGTAGGTATAGAACATGGGAGAGAAGGGAGAGAGAGGATGGATAGAGAGAGGGAGAAAGGGGGAGAGAGAGGTAGGCAAAGAGGTGAAGGAAAAGGGAGAAAGGGAGGCACATAAAGAGGTAGAATTGAGAGGGAGAGAGGAAGGAGGGCAAGAGAGAGAGATGGGATAGAGAGAGAGGGAGAGGGAGAGAGGGAGGGGGAGGAAGGGAGAGGGAGGGAGGGAGAAAGGGGGAGAGAGAGGGAAGCAGATAGAGAGAGGAAGAAAGGGAGGGAATGGGAAAGAAATTAGGGGAAAGATAGAGGAAAAGAGAGTATGGGAGTGGGAGAGGGAGAGAGAGAGAGAGGTAGGGAGGGATAGGGAGGGAGGGTGGGGGAGAGTGATAGGGATAGAGAGATGAGGAGAGAGAGATAGAGGGAAAGATAGTATGGGAGATAGATTGGGAGAGAAGTGTGAGATAGAGAGGGAGAGAGAAGGAGAGAGGAAGAGACGGAGAGGGAGAAAGGGAGAGCGGGAAGGAATAGAGAGGGAAGGAGCGAGAGAGAGTGGGAGAGAGAAGGATAAAGGGAAAGGGATGGAGAAGATGTAGAGAGGGAAAGAGATAGAGTGAGAAAAGCAAAGAGGAGAAAAGAAAAGGGGGGAGAGAGAGAGGAAAAGAGAGGGTGAGAGAGGGAGAAAGACATAAAGAGAGAGTGAGAGTGAGAAAGGTAGGGAGGGAGAGAGGAACAAGGATAGAGAGATAGGTAAAGAGAGATAGAGGGAAAGAGAGAATAGGGGTGAGATAGGGAGAGAGAATGAGTTAGATAGAGAGGGGGAGAAAGTAAGAGAGGAAGAGAGATGGAGGGGAGATAGGCGAGAGGGAGGGAGGGAGAGAGAGGAGGAGAGAGGGAGGGAGGGAGAAAGATAACGAGAGAGAGGGAGTGAGAGAGAGTGGGAGAGAGAAGGATAGAGGGAGAAGGATGGATAAAAGGATAAAGAGAGGGAAAGAGATAGAGTGAGAAAAGTAGAGAGAGGGGGAGGGAGAGGATAGAGAGATATAGAGAGTTAGAGAAGGAGAGAGGGGTAAGAGAGGGAGAAGGATATAGCAAGAGTGAGAGGGAGAAAGGGAAGGAGGGAAAGGGAGAGAGGGAATGATTATGGGGGGAGAGAGTGAGAAAATTAAGGTGAAAGGGACAAAGAGGGAGAGGTAGATATAGAGAGGTTTATAGAGTGGTAGAGGGAGAGGGATGAGTGTGAAAGAGAGGTGGAAATATTGAGAGAGATGAAGGGAAAGATAGAGGGAGAGAGGGAGAGAAAGAGGTGGAAAGAGAAGGGAGAGAGAGAAGGAGATCAAGTGATTAGGGGGAGAGAGAGGGAGGGGGAGAGAGAGAAGGAGATCAAGTGATTAGGGGTGAGAGAGAGGGAGAGGGTGAAGAAGAAAGCGAGGTAGAAAGAGAGGGAGAGAGAAAAAGAGTGGGAGAGGGAGGGAGGGAGGGAGAGAGAGGGAGGGAGAGAGAGAAAGGGAGTGGGGGAGAGAGGGAGAGAGAGGGAGGGAAAGAGAGAAAGGGAGTGGGGGAGAGAGGGAGAGAGAATTAGTGTGGAAGCAAGAGGCGGAGAAAGAGGGTAAAAAGTTTAAGAGAGGGGACGGATAGAGGAGGAGAGAGAGAAAGGGTAGGAGAGAGGAAAAGAGGCGAGAGGAAAAGGGAGGGAGAGGGAGTTAGAGGGATGGAGAGAGAGAGAGATAGATTAAGAGAAAGTGGGGAAGAGAGAGATATGTATAGAGGGAGGGAGATGGAGATGGAGATAGAGAGAGGGAATGAGAGATGAAGAGAGAGGGAGGGAGAGGGAGTTGGAGTGAGAGAAAGAGGGAGAGAGAGAGGGGGAGGGAGAGTGAGAGGAGGGGGAAAGAGAGGGATAGGGAAAGAGAGAAGGTTAGAAGGAAAGAGAGGGAGAGAGAGAGAGAGGGAGAGATTGAGGAGAGAGGAAGAGAGTGAGAGAGAGGTGGAGAGAGGGAGAGAGAAGGAAGAGAGAGGGAGAGATAAGGAGGGAGAGAACAAGTGGAATATGGAGAGAGGGTTGGATAGGAAAGGAGATGGAGAGGGAGGAGAGAGGGGGAGAGAGGGGGAGAGGGATAGAGTGGGAGGGAAGGAGATTGAAGGGGAGAAAGGGGAGAGAAAGGGAAGGAGAAAGAGGAGAGATATGGAAAGAAAGGGAGAGAGGAGGAAGAAGGGGAGGGAGAGATAAGAGAGAAGGAGAAAGGGAGGGAAAGAGAGAGAGAAAGAGTGAGAGGGAAAGAGAAGGAAGGAAGGAGAGAAAGAGGGAGGGAGGGGTAGAGAAATACAAAGAGAGGGAGAAGGGGAGGAGAGAGAGAAAGAGGGAGGGAGGGAGAGAATGGGAGGGAAAGAGATGACGTTAGAAGGATGGAGAGAGAGATAGAGATATGTAAAGAGAGAGGTAGAGGGAGATGGAGAGAGGAGATGGGAGATGGAGAGATAGGGAGGGAGGGAGAGAGAAGGGAAGGGAGATAGGAGAGAAAGAGGGAGAGAGAGAGAAGGGGAGGGAGAGAGAGAAAGTTCGAGGGATAGAGAGAGATTAAAAGATAGGGGGAAGATAGAGATATATGAGGAGAGAGGGAGAGGGAGAGGGAGATGGAGAGAGGGAATGGGAGATGGAGGGAGGGTGAAGGAGAGGGAGTTGGAGTGAAAGAAAGAGGGAGAGAGAGGGAGAAAGGGAGAGAGAATGAGAGAGAGAAAGGGAGGGTGAGAGAAGGAGAAAGAGGAGGGAAAGAGAAAGAGAAAGGGATGGAGTGGGTGTGAGAGAAAATGGGAGGGAGAGAGAGGGAGAAAGAGGGAGGGAGAGAGATGAAATGTAGATGGGGGGAGAGAGGGAGGGAGCTAGAGAGAGGCGAGAGAGGGAAAGAGATATGGAGAGAGTAAAGGGAGAGAGAGATGAGAGAAAAGGAGAGAGGTAGAGGGAACAAGAGAGGGAGAGTGAGGAAGGAGGAAGAGAGAGAGAGGGAGAGAGAGGGAGGGAGCAATAAAGAGGGAGAAGAGATCGAGAGAGGGAGAGGAAAAAGTGAGAGGGTGAGAGAAGGGAGCGAGAAGGGGATGGAGAGAGAGTGAAGAAAGGAAGAGAGGGAGAGGGAGAGAGAGAAGTAGGGAGTGAGGAAATGAAAAATTAGCATGTCTTTTTCTTTTAAACGGATGAACTTAAGGAAAATAGTTTAATGATTGTCAAACCAAGAGGTCTTCGTTGCATTAGAAAGGGACAAGTCAATTTTTCTTGCAAAACTCAAACCGAGATAGCATTGAATACGTAAAAAAGTCACCGATAGTCTACATCACTATGACTCGAATATAAAATTTTACATATGAAAGACGTTGTGTAATACTCGATACCGAGCCTATTTTTCCTCTCTCTCTCCCCCTCTCTCCCTCTCTCTATCCCTTTCTCTCCATTTTCTCCTTCTCTCTCCCTCTCTTTTCTAGCTCGCCAAACTCTCTCTCTCCCTCTCTCTATCCATCCCCCTTTCCCTCTCTCTTCCTCTCCCTCTCTCTTCCTATCTCTTCCTCTCTCCTTCTCTCTCCCACGCTCCATCCGTCTATCTCTTACTCTCTCTATCTCTCTCTCCCTCTCTACCTTTCTCTCTCCCCCTTTCTCTCATATTCCCTCTCTCTCCCTACATCTCCCTCTCCCTCCCTCTCTCTCCCATTCTCTTCTTACCTCTTTCCCTCTATACCTCTCTCTCTCATCCCTCTTTCAGTAACGCTCATGAAAATTCTTGATCATATAAAAATATGTACTGAAATATTCATATATCTCTATATTAAGTGTGGGTGTAATTTATGTGACATTTTGATATTTTATAGTGTTAATATATTTGGTGTTTAAGTGAGTATTTATGTGAATAAATTTTGGGTAACTTAGTTAGTTAGCAATTATTTTCCTTAACAGTTCTTTAGAATATGCTATATAAGTGAAAAAAAAATTTAACTACCTAAACATTAGGAGAATGCAAAAATTTTAGGGAAATGTCGAATTTCTTGAGCCAAATTCCTCTAGAATTACTTTTATTCTCATTACCCATCTTTTAGTTGCAAATTGGCACCTAAGCTTCCAAACGTTTCCCATTACTTTCCACCTCACCTCCTTCGACTTCTAAACCCACCACCTCGCTTTCCAAAACCTTCCACCACTTTACACCTTATAAGTTTAACTTAAGACACTTGTCATTCTTGTTATGTTAATTAATGAAGGAAGAGAGTTAGATATATATATATAAGAGACGAGCTAAATGGTTGGCCACTCTTTAGAAAATTTTAGCCCATTAAAAAGAGAGGAAACTGAATTGGGAGAGGAAAAAATAGGAAAAGAAAAAGAGAAAGAAAGAAAGAAGGAAGGAGAAGAAAAGACTAAGGGATTTTCTAGCAAACTCGAAGTAAGTAAGTTTGTTTTGTTTCATGCCATAAAGTCTATTTCTAAGTGTTTAAATTATATGGTTGAATTGATCTATTGATTATGTTGTTATGGGTTGCTTGAGTTGGTATTGTGTTTATTGGTTTGACATGCATCTAATTATTAGTATGGTGTATATGCATCTAATTGTTAGTATGGTGTATATGATGAATTGTTGGTATGTGTATTCATAAAGTTTTGTGTATGTTCAAGTATTGTTGTTGGGTTTCGTTAGGAAATGAATGGGCTTGGCCAAAATTTAGTTGGAGTAAATTATGGTTGATGTGGACTTGGAAGAAACAATTTAAAACAAGGTAGAGATTGACTTCTTAAGGTTTTCCCTAAGGAAACCTATTCGAGTATAAATGCTAAAATGGGCAAGGTTTTGATATTTTCATATATTTAATGTCCTAAAACTTAATTGTAACCAATTATACATGGATTAGTAGTTAAGGATGAAAAGAAACTTCACATCAATCAAAGAAAATTTATTGAAATCCCTAAGTCACATTTGGCTTAAACCCTAATTTTTAGGATTTGAATTCCACTCATTCAACTCTAGAATTGATGCTTCAAGTATACTTTAATAAGTATAATTTGAAGCATATACGAGATGAAACTTCAAGAAAATTTGAAATTAGGACCTAAAATTTCAAGAGCCAATTTCGGCCAATAGGGCTAAAATGCGAGGTTAGAAAAGAAATTACACCTTTAGTATCTTTTAAATTGGTCCTTAGGACTAATGTTTATGTAAGCTAAGTGGTGGGATGAAATCTATAATAAGACGTACTAATTATATGAAAGGAAGGTACTTACGTATGGAATAAAGTTTATGGATTGATTAATACTAATTGGTGGTAATTGATTTCCTTGGGTGAATACTATATAAGATATATGAAATATATATGAAATCTTATGTGCGGATTGGATTTCATGAATGGTTTGAGAATGTAGGGTTTAGTACCCATGACTAGATGGATGTGCTAATTAAATCATCATGTGCATGATATGCATTTGGGGGTGGCTAGAAGTGAGAAAAATCATTGGATTGAGAATTGATGAGGTTTAGTAACCGAATTGGATTAAATAGGTATTAGTAATGAAGGTCGTGTGCGTACTCTATTACTTAATTACATTGCTAGGCGATAGATAATCCCGCTAACCACGTGCTATAACAATGGATAATTCTTTTGTTAGCGGTAGGTGATTTGGCAATCACCTAGAGATGAAACTAAAGCGGACTTATTAATACCTAGGGAACCCGAACTAAAATTGATGGGTGAAGGTAGAGAAATAGGATAGCATTGCATATCTTGTGCATCGGCCTGCTTGCCGAGCTTTGGCTTATTCTATTGTTGCAATTGTGTGTGATAGGGAACCCGAGGATGCTTGTCTCGTTCTCACTAAAAAGGGCTCATGTGTTACACGAAAATATAAGAATCTCTTTTGATTGTAGATAATGGATATAGTATCTATTTGTGAGTAAATTTCATCTTAGATATTATGTAATTATTATAGCTGTAATTATTAATTTTATGTAAATTTTATTGTACGCACTTCATTACTTAATATTTTGTTTATTTACAAAATGTACATATAAGGATTAGTCGGGATTTTGGCCATATCGGCGTAATAAACCTAGCCACTCCTTTTTGGGTAATAGTAAGTGAGCCGGGGGCATTACAAGGTGGTATCGAGCCTTAGTTTAGTTTTAGTGTAAGATGAGCCTAAGGATCGGTGCACTTACTCAACAATTAAAATCTAATTCTTTGTCTCTAGTACATGTGTGTGTTTATTATGTGCTTTTATATAGTATATAGCCATTTCTTGGAAATATTGTTGATTGTAAATGCTATCGTTATAGATGCCATACATATGCTATATTCCCTAAGTCTGCTAGGACCCATCAATAGAGAGCCACCATGGGTCGAACTAAAAGCCTTATTATGACACTGGACTAGGACCCGGTGGCACACGTTTTTTGGGTGCGTGATTTGATTCAATGAATAGTGTTTCCCCATGTCTCACTTGGTCGGTATCATAGTGCGGATTTTATAAGGATGACATTACGTCGGACTCTTCTATCGAGGGATCAATAATTATTGGATGAGGTTTGAGAAAATAAGGCGGACCAAAATTGTTATTGAAAATTTATTCGAGCCTTTTTACCAACTCGAGTTAGGCGATCGTCACTACATTAATGTATAACTAGGGTCTACCTTTATGTCTTGCTCGTGTGATAGTACATTCCGCATCACTTGATGTCATTGATTGGTGAAGAGTAGAGTATTCCTTTCCCCGTCGAGTCCGATATGTTAATCCGATGCATTAGACGTATTACTAGAAAAAAAATACTTGGTGTAGTAACTTTGTGCATCTTTTGGTGTGAATAGGAGTGCCTTTTCATTGTAAATATGGCATGGAAACCTTTGGATGTAAATGTGCTTATCAATGTGAATGTATGTTTTGTATGATATGCTTATATATCTAATAAACATTTATGTAATTTTATATATACATGAATGTCTTACATTATGCATCCTATATGATAAGGAATGGATTTCGATACCAAAACCAACTCGAACATAACGTGATATGTACAAAGTCAAACCATGCTAAGGAACAAACCTATACGAGCGAGGAAGAGAAGGGGCCTCCGAAAATGATAGCGATAATCAACAAGAAGCTTTGAATCATATGATAGAGATAATGTAGCAACTATAACAAACGATGAAACAACAATAACAAACCCATGTAGAGCAAATGAGGCGGCTCCTAGCTATGCAACTGCAGACCTTCGCCTCGAGCATAAAAATGATGCAATGGAAAGATTTTGAAAAATGAATCCCCAATAGTTTCTAGGGATGCTAATCCAATGGTAGTTGAGGAATGGATCAAATCCCTAGAGGTGATATTTGAGTATCCGTAATTCACCAAATAATGAGTGAGTGTCGTATGTTGTTTTTATGCTAACTAGAGACACCCGCACATGGTGGGAAAGTGCACGATTAATTATAGACTTGCCCATTTTAACCTGGAAAGGGTTTAAGAAATTTTTCTACAATAAGTACTTTACTACAAATGTGAAGGCTAGGAAGACTCAAAAGTTCTTGGAATTAAGACAGGATAGGATGTCCGTGGGTGAATATGTGCGGAGATTTGAACAAGGATGTATATTTGTCCCATTCATTATGGGGGATGAAAATTTGAAACAGAATCAATTCTTAATAGGGCTAGACCCGAGAGTTCGGAGTATGGTGCGGATGTCGATCGCTAACACTTTTCTAGAAATGGTAAATAAGGCAATGTTAGCAGATAAAGATCGAAGGAAATTGTAAAAGAAGTATAGCAAAAGAGTCAAGCATTTAAGTCGGGAGCCTCTTTGTTCGGGCCGGTAAGGCGAGCCCCAACTAGGAATTTTAATCAAGGTGATGGTAAAGGAAATGCACAAGTCGTCGGACCGAGCATTGTATGTTTGAAGGTCACCGTTGGATAATCAACCATGACCGATGATCGATAACCAACCTCGATGCAACAAATATGGGAGGTTCCATACGAGGAACTCGCCAACTTGACTTGAGGACTGGTTATATTTTTCATAAGCGAGGGCATGTATCTTACAACTACCCTTAGGTGTGAAAACCAAGATCGAGAAGGATACCTACTCGAGTTTACACAATGATGCGGGAGGAGGTCGACATGAGGGATGGGATGGTGATTTATGGTAATGTCTCAATCCTTAGCTTGATTACTCATGTTTTGATTGATTTTAGTGCTACACATTCATTCATATAAAAAATATTAGTGAAAAGCCTAGGTGTTAAACCTCAAACATTAGTCAGTAGGGTATCTTATAATAGTCATTTTCGGAGAATTTATGGAGTCGACGAGTATAGTCGGAAATTGTCCAATGTAGGTTGAGGATAGAAGTTTAGAGGTCGATTTGATAGTGTTAAATCTTCAAGATTTTGATTTGATTTTAGGGATGGATTGGCCGATAAGGCATGGTGCCAATATAAAATCTCAAGGTAAAAGGGTAGTTTTTGATCTACTTGGGAGTTAGCCATTAGAGTTTAAGGTCGACTCAAAGTTTCAAACTGTATCATCATCTTAGCCTTAAAGGCTCGAAGGATACTAGGAAATGCATGTATGGGGTACGTATCGCATGTGTTGGATAGCTACATAGAACAAAAGTAAAAAATGAGAGATATAGAGTTGTGTGAGAGTATTTACATGTATTCCTAGAAAAATTTATTAAGTTACCATCGAGAGGGAGATAGAATTTAAAATTTAACTAGAGTTGAGCACGACTCCAATTTCTAAGACTCACTATACGATGGCTCCAATAGAGTTGAAAGAGTTAAAGGTGCGGTTATAGGACTTACCGAATAAGGGATTTATATGCCCTAATTCCTCACCTTAGGGAGCTCTAGTATTGTTTATAAAGAAGAAGGATGGTAACCTAAGGCTATGTATCAACTATCGAGAGTTGAATCGGGTGACCATTAAAAATAAGTATCCATTACCCCGGATTGATGATTTGTTCGATCAATTATAAGGCGCGATAGTGGTTTCCAAAATAGATTTGCAATTGGGGTATCATCGGTTGAGGGTAAGGTCGGAAGATGAAAGAAAAATAGCGTTTAGAACAAGATACGATCATTATGAATTAGTAGTGATACCGTTTGGATCGACTACCACCCCAATCGCTTTTATGGACTTCATGAATCGAGTCTTTAAGGAATTTTTGGATAAATTTATCATCTTATTCATTGATGAGATTCTAGTTTATTCTCGAAGTGAAGAGGAGCATAAGGGGCATTTAAGAGTTACCTTGTAGATGTTAAGAGAGCAACGGTTGTATGCCAAGTTAAAGAAGTGTGAGTTACAGTTGGAATAAGTAACTTTTCTAGGCCACGTAGTAACAAAAAAAGGCATAAGAGTAGATCTAAAGAAGATAGAAGCCATTCAAAGCTGGCCTACTTTGAAGAATGTGTTAGTGGTACGAAGTTTCTTAAGTACGGTCGATTATTATCGGAGATTTGTTGAGGGATTCTCTAAGATAGAAATGCCTCTTACTAACTCTGATGAAGAAAAGTGTTAAATTTCAATGGACATATGCTTGTGAGAAGAGCTTCCAAGAATTAAAACGAAGGTTAATCAAGCCCTAGTATCGACCATTTCATCCGAAGATGGAAACTTTATGGTGTATAGTGATGCTTCCAAGAATGGGTTAGGAGTGGTGTTAATGTAGAATGGAAGGATAGTGACCTTTGCTTCATGACCAATGAAAGAATACAAGCGAAATTATCCAACGCATGATGCGGAATTAGCGACGATAGTCTTTGCCTTGAAAATTTGAAGGCATTATTTATATGGAGCAAGATGTGAGATATATACGGACCATAAAAGTTTACAATATATCTTCACAAAAAAGAGTTAAATATAAGGCAATGGAGATGGTTAGAGTTGGCTAAAGACTATGATTGCATAATCAACTATCACTCGGGAAAAGCCAATGTCGTTGTTGATGCTTTAAGTAGAAAATGCTGTGGTAGCGATGCGGACAATTCGAGTTGGCAATATTAAGGGATTTACAAAGGTTAGAGTTAGAGATAATCCCAACGAGGCCATAGAAGCACTTTCTCGGCCCTCTTAGTCCGACCAACCCTATAAGAAAGAGTTCAAACGGGGAAATAAATGGATGAAAGGTTGAGGGGATTGAAAAAAAAAGTATAGAGATGGGAAAGAAAATAGATTTTGTTGTTGATAATAAAAGGGTAGTTAGATTTAAGGAAGGCTATGTGCCGATCGGTGGAAGATTTGAACGAAAAGATACTAAAGAAGGCGAATGCAACCCCATACTCAATACATCCAAGAGGTATGAAAATGTATCATGACTTGAGTTGGTGTTATTGGTGGCTAGGAATGAAGAATGACATGGCTAATTATGTGGCAAGGTGTCGGATTTGTCAATAAGTGAATCGAAACATCAAAGACCCTCGAGAATGTTAAAATCATTAGTAATTCCGGAATGGAAGTGGGAGCATATAACTATGGATTTTGTTATGGGCTTGCCAAGATCCGAGCAAGGGACAAATGCCATCCGGATAATTATGGATAGGTTAACTAAGTCAAAACATTTTCTCCCATTCGGGACAATTTACTGACCTAAACCGAGTACGCCTAGTTGTATATTGATGAAATTGTAATGTTGCATGGGTTCCGGGCTCAATTGTATTAGATCGAGATCCTAGATTTACCTCGGCACTCTGTAAGGAATTACATAGAGCCATGGGTATGAGCTTAAACTTCGGCGTGGCTTACCATCCATAGACTAACGAAAAATGCGAACGGGTCATTCGGATTATCGAGGACATGTTGCGAGCATGTGTTCTAGATTGGTTTGGGAAATGGGAAAAATATTTATTACTAGCGAAGTTTGCATATAATAATAGCTATCAAATGTCAATTAGGATGGCTTCTTATGAAGCCTTATATGGATGATGGTATAGATCCCCAATACATTGGGATGAAATAGGGGAAAGAAAATTATTAGGGCCAGAACTAGTGTAGCAAATGATTGAGGTAGTAGATAAAATGCGCCAACGGATGAAAATGGCTTAAAGTAGACGGAAGAGCTACGCTAACAAAAGAAGGAAGGATTTGAAATTTGTAGTCAATGATTATGTTTTCTTAAAGGTTGCACCAATGAAAGGTGTATTGCAATTTGAAAAGAAGGAAAAGTTGAGTCCACGATACATTGGACCATTCAAGACACTTGATGAGGTAGGCGATAAGTCATATCGTCTATTGCTACTACTTTCGCTATCAAGAGTTCATAATATATTTCATGTGTCCATGTTAAGAAAATGCATTGGAGAGTACTGTCCGGGTCTTGGTGATGACACCACAAAACTTGACCATAGATTTAACATATGAGGAAAGACCAATCTAGATTCCGGATCTACAAGTCAAATAACCAAGGAATAAGGAAATTGCCTTAGTCAAGGTTTTATGGGAAAAGCACAACCTCGAAGAGTTAAGGTGGGAACAAGAGGAAGAAATGAAAGATAAATACCCGAATTGTTCGGATGAGTCAATTTCAAGGATGAAATTTCTCTTAAGGAGGAGAGAAATGTCATGCCCATGAAAATTCTTAATCATATAAAAATACATACCGGAATATTCATATATCTTTATATTAAGTGTGGGTGTAATTTACGTGACATTTTAATATTTTGTGGTGTTAATATATTTGGTGTTTAAGTAAGTATTTAAGTGAATAAATTTCGGGTAACTTAGTTAGTTAGTAATTATTTCCCTTGACAATCCTTTAGAATATGCTATGTAAGTGAAAAAAAAATTAAAATTACCTAAACATTAGGAGAATGCCAAAATTTTGGGAAAATGCCAAATTTCTTGAACCAAATTCCTCTAGAATTACTTTTATTCTCATTACCCATCTTTTAGTTGCAAATTGACACCTACGCTTCCAAACTTTTCCCATTACTTTACACCTCACCTCCTTTGACTTCTAAACCCACCACCTAGCTTTCCAAAACCTTTCACCACTTTACGCCTTATAAGTTTAACTTAAGACACTTATAATTCCTAAGGTAGAGAATGAGTTCCTAAGGTTTTCCCTAAGGAAGCCTATTCGGCCTAAATGCTAAAATGGGCAAGGTTTTGATATTTTTATGTAATTAATGTCATAAAACTTAATTATAACCAATTATATATGGATTAGTAGTCAAGGATGAAGAGAAACTTCACATTAATCGAAGAAAATTTCTTGAAATCCCTAAGTCACTTTCGGCCTAAACGCTAATTTTTAAGATTTGAATTCCACTCATTCAACTCTAGAATTGATGCTTCTAGTGTACTTAAATAAGTATATTTTGAAGCATAGTAAGGTGAAACGTCAAGAAAATTTTAAATTAGGACCTAAAATTTGAAGAGCCAAGTTTAGCCAATAGGGCTAAAATGCGGGTTAGCAAAGAAATTACACCTTTAGTATGTTTTAAATTGGTCCTTAGGACTAATGTTTATGTAAGCTAAGTGGTAGGATGAAATCTATGATAAGATGTACTGATTATACGAAAGGAAGGTACTTACGTACTATGGATTGATTAATACCAATTGGTGGTAATTGATTTTCTTGGGTGAATACTATATAAGATATATGAAATCCTATGTGCGGATTGGATTTCAAGAATGATTTGAGAATGTAGGGTTTGATACCAATGAGTTGATGGGTGTGGTAATTAAATCATCATGTGCATCATATGCATTTGAGGGTGGCTTGAATTGAGAAAAATCATTGGACCGAGAATTGATGAGGTTTGGTAACCAAAGCTGGATTAAATTGATATTAGCAATGAAGGCTTGTGTGTGTGCTCTATTACTTGATTACACCGCTAAGCGATGGATAATCCTACTAGCTGTGTGCTATAATGAGGGATAATTCTGTTGTTAGCGGTAGGTGATTTAGCAATCATTGAAAGATGAAAGTAGAGCGGATTTGCTAATACCTAGGGTACCCAAACTAAAATTGATGGGTGAAGGAAGAAATATAGGAAAGCATTGCATATCACATGCATCACCCTACTTACTAAGCTTTGGCTCATTCTATTGTTGCAATTGTGTGGTGTAACGGGTAAGAGTAAAGATAGCTTGATTAAGGATGCTCTTGGTTCTCACTAAAAGAGGGCTATGTCTTACACGAAAATATAAAAATCTCTTTTGATTGTAGATAAGGGATATGATGTCTATTTGTAGATAAATGGCATTTTAGATATTTTGTAATTACTGTAGGTGTATTTATTAATGTTATGTAAATTTTATTGTACGTACTTTATTACTTAATATTTTGTTTATTTACAAAAAATATACATATAGAGATTAGTCGGGATTTTGGTCATATCAACGTAACGAAGCTAGCCGCTCTTATTTGGGTAATAGTATGTGAGCCAAGGCATTACACTCTCCCTCTCTCTCCCTATCTCCCTCTCTCCATCTCTCCCTCTTTCTCCCCTTTCTCTCCCTCTCTTTCCCTATCTGTCCCTCTCTCTCCCTCTCTCTTTCTTCACGTCGCTCTCTCCCTTTACCTCTCCCTTTTTCTCTCTCCCTCTCTCCCTCCTTTGCCTCTCCCCTTTTCTCTCTCCCTCTCTCCCTATCCCTATCCCTCTCCCTCTCCCTTTTTCTTTCCCCCTCTCCATCTCTTTCTTCTTCTACCTCTCTTTTTCTCTATCCCCCTCTCCATCTCTCTCTTCCTTTCTCCCTACCTCTCTCTCTCTCCCTCTAACTCCCTTACTCCACTCTCTTTCTCTCTATCTCTCCCCCTCTCTCTCTCCATATTTCCCTCTCTCTCCCTTTCCATATCGCCCTCTTTCTTTCTCTCTAGCTCTCTCTTTCTTTTTTTTCTCCATGTCTATTTCCCTCTCTCTCTCTCTCCCACTTCCTCTCCTCTCTTCCTTCCTCTCCTTCTCCCTCTCTCTCTCTCCTCTTCTCTTCCTTCATCTCTCTCTCCATATCTCCCACTCCCTCTCTCTCCTTCTCTCTCTCCCTCTCTCACTCCCTCTATCCCTCTCTCTCCCACTCCATCTCCCTCTCTCCCTCTATCTCCCTCCCTTCCTCTCTCCCTCTCTTTCCTTCTCTCTCTCCCTCTCTTGCATCGATTGTTCCACCTCTCTATCCCTCTCCCTCTCTCCTTATCTCACTCTTCCTCTTTCTCTTCATCTCTCACCCTTTCTCCCCCTCTCTCCTCCTCTCGTTCTTTATATCCCTCTATCTCCCTCCCTCTCTTTCCCTCTTCCATTATCTCCTTCTATCCCTCTCTATCCATCCTTTTATCCCTCTCTCCATTCCTCTCCCCCTTTCTCTCCTACTCTCTCCCTCTTTCTCTCCCACTCCCTCTCACTCTCTCTCCCCTTCCCTACCTCCCATTCTCCCTCTCTATGCCTCTCTCCCTAGCCCCTCTCTCCCCCTCTATCTTTCCCATCTCGCTCCCTCACTCTCCTTCTCTCTCTTGCTCCCTCTCTCACCATCCCCACCTCTATATCCATCCCTCTTTCTCCCTTCACCCTCTCTCTCCTTCACTCTCTCCCTCTCCCTCACCCTCCCTCCCTCACTCTCTGTCCCCCTCCCTCCCACCCTCTCACCCCCTCTTGCTCCCCCTCTATCCCTTTCTCCTCTCTCCCCCTCTCTCTCCCCTGCTCTATCCATCTCTATCTGCCTCCCTCGACTTCCCCCACTTACTCTCCATCTCCCTCTTTTACGCCCTCTCTCCCTGTTTCCCTTTCCCCATCTCCCTCTTTCCCTCTCCCTCCTTCTCCCTCTCCTTCTCTCCTTCTTCCTCTCCTTCTCTCTTTCTCTCCCTCTACCTTTCCTTCTCTCCTTTTCACTCTCTCCCACTCTTTCCCTTTTTCCCTCTCTTCCTATGTCCATCTCCCTCCATCTCTCTCCTTTTGTACATCCCTATCTTTGTCCCTCTTCCCCTCTCTCTTCCTTTCTCTCCCTACCTCTCTCTCCTTCTCTTTCTTTCTCCTCATCTATTTCAATCCCTCTCTCTTTTCCCCTCTTCCTTAATCTCTCCTCTCTCACTCTCTCTCCTAAACTCCCTCTCTCACTCTCTCTCCCTCTTTCCTTTACTCTCTTTCTTTTCCTTTCTCATATTCTCTCTTTCTCTCTCCCATCCTCTCTCGTTTTCTCTCTCTCCCTCTCTCTTTCTTTCTCTCTCACACTTTCTCACCCTCCATGCCTCCCTTTTCCTCTCTTTATTCTCTATCTTTCTCTCTTTATCCTTCTTCTCTCCCTCTCCCTCTCCCTTTCTGTCCCACCCTCTCCCTCGCCCTCTCCTTCTCTCTCCATCTCTCTCTCCCCCTCTCTTACTCACTCACTCTCTCCCACTTTCTCTCCCTCTTTCCTTCTCCCTCTCTCCCTCCCTCCCTCCCTCCCTCTTGCTCTCTCCCTTCCTCCTTTTCTCTCACTCACTCACTCTCGCTCTCTCTCTCTCACTAACATCGTTCCTCCTTCCCTCTCTTTTCTCTTCCTCACTCTCCCTCTCTCCCTACCTCCCTCTCTCTCTCATTCTCTCCCTCTTTATCTCTCTCCCTCTACCACTCCCTCTCTCTCCCCTGTCTCTTCCTTGTTCGCTCACTCCTGCTCTCTCCCTCTCTACCTTGATCTCCTTCTCTCACCCTCCATCTCCCTCTCTCCCTCTCCCTCTCCTCTCCCCATCTCTCTCCCTCTCTCTCCCTCTCACTCTTCCCCCTCTCTCCCTCTATCTCTCTAGTCCATCTCTCTCTCTCTCTCTCCTTCTCTTTCTTTCTTCGTCCCTCCTTCACTCTCCCTCTCTCGCTCCCTCTCTCCCTCCCACCCTCTATCTCTCTCTATCCCTTTCTCTCTTTCTTCCTCTCTCCCTCTTCCCTCCCTTCTTTTCTCTTTCTCCCTCTACTCCTCCCTCTCTCTTTACCTCTCCCTCTCTCCCACTTTTTCCCTCTCTCTTTCTTCCTCTCTCCCTCTCTCTTTTTTACTCTTTTCCTCCATCCCCCTTCTTTTTCTCTCACTCACTCACTCACTCTCTCTCCCCTTCCTTCTTTCTTCCTCCCTCTCCCTCCTCCTTCCATCCGTATCTCCTTCTTCCTCTTTCTACCTTTCCCTTCTCTTTCTCTCCCTATCCCTTTCTACCTCTCTCTATCTCTCTCATTTTCTCTCTCTCACACCTCTCCTCTCCCTTACCCCCTCTCTTTTCCTCTCTCTCCCCTAGTCTCCCTCTCTCCCTCTCCCTTTCCCTCTCTTTCTTCCTCTCCATCTTACCCTTCTCTCTTTCCCTTTCTCCCATTTCTATTTCCCTCTCACCCTCCCTCTCTCTCCCTCTCGCTTCCCCAATCTCCATTTGTCTCCACCCTCTCGCTCTCCTCCTCCTCTCTCTCTCTCCCTCCCTCTTCTCCCTCCCATGCCTTCCCTCTCCCTTAATCACTCATTCTCTCTATCTCTCTTTTGCTCCTTATCTTTCTCTCCCTCTCTCTCTTCCTCCCTCTCCATGTCACTCTGTTAATATCTCTCTCTCCCTTGTTACTCTTCTCTCTCTCTCACCCTCACTTTCACTCTCCCTCTCTCTCTCCCTCTCTCCCACTATGTCTCTCTCTTTCCCCTTTCTCTCTTTCTTCCTCTCTCCTTCTTCCCTCCCTTCTTTCTCTTTCTCCCTCTACTCCTCCCTCTCTCTTTGCCTCTCCCTCTCTCCCATTTTTTCCCTCTCTTTCTTCCTCTCTCCCTCTCTCTTTTTTACTCTTTTCCTCTATCCCCCTTTTTTTCTCTCTCTCACTCACTCACTCTCTCTCCCCCTTCTTCTTTCTTCCTCCCTCTCCTCCTCCTTCCATCCATATCTCCTTCTTCCTCTTTCTACCTTTCCCCTTCTCTCTCTCTCCCTATCCCTTTCTACCTCTCTCTATCTCTCTCATTTTCTCTCTCTCACACCTCTCCTCTCCCTTACCCCCTCTCTATTCCTCTCTCTCCCCTAGTCTCCCTCTCTCCCTCTCCCTTTCCCTCTCTTTCTTCCTCTCCCTCTTACCCTTCTCTCCCTCCCTTTCTCCCATTTCTATTTCCCTCTCACCCTCCCTCTCTCTCCCTTTCCTTCTCCCCCTCTCTCTCCCTCTCTCTTCCCCCATCTCTATTTGTCTCCACCCTCTCGCTCTCCTCCTCCTCTCTCTCTCCCTCCCTCTCCCCTTCTCCCTCCCATGCCTTCCCTCTCCCCTAATACTCATTCTCTCTATCTCTCTTTTGCTCCTTATCTCTCTCTCCCTCTCTCTCTTCCTCCCTCTCCATGTCACTATGTTAATATCTCTCTCTCCTTGTTACTCTTCTCTCTCTCTCACCCTCACTTTCACTCTCCCTCTCTCTCTCCCTCCCTCCCACTATGTCTCTCTCTTTCCCCTTTCTCTCTTCCTCTCTCTCTCTCCACTCTCCCCCTTTCCCTCTCTCCCCGATTTCCCACTCCTTGCCTCCCTATTTTTTCTTCCCTTTCTTGCTCCCTCTCTCACCGTCCCTTCTTCTACATCCCTCCCTCTCTCTCCTCCTACCTTCTCTCTCTTTTACCGTCTCTCTCTCCCTCACTGCCTCTTTATCTCCCTCCCTCCCATCTCTCTCTCCCCTATCTTTCTCTCCCTTATCCCTCCATCCCTCTCTCTCCCCCTATCTATCCATCACTTTACCTCTCCCTATACTTCCTCCACCTACTCTTTATCTCTCCCTCTCTCACCCTCTTTCTCTCTCCCATTCCTTCTCTCTCAATCTCTCTCTCCTAATATTTCCCTTTTTTCTCTCTTTCTATCTCCCTCTCCCTCCTTCTCTCCTCCTCTCTACATCCCTCTCTCAATCCTTCTCTCACTCTCTATCCCTATCTCTCCCTCTATTTCCCTCTCTCTCCCATTTTATTTTCTCTCTCTCTCTCTCTCTTTCTTTCTCCTTATCTTTCTTAATCCCTCTCTCTCCCCCTCTCCCTCAATCTCCCCCCTCTCCCTCTCCTTCACTCCCTCTCTCACTCTCTCTCCTTCTTTCCCTCATTCTCTTTCTTTTCCTCTCTCCCTCTCTCTCCCATCCTCTCTCACCTTGTCTCTCTCCCACTTTCTCACCCTGACTCCCTCCCTCTCCCTCTCTATTTCTCTCTCTATCCCTTCCTCTCTCCCTTTTCCCCTCTCCCTCGCTCTCCCTCTCCTTCTCTCTCAATCTCTCTATCTCTCCCCTCCCTCACTCTCTCACTCTCTCTCACTTTGACTTCCTCTCCCTATTTCATTCTCTCTCTTGCTCTATCCCTCCCTCCCTCCCTCCCTCTCCCTCTCACTCAACCTTTCCTCACTCTCTCTCTTTCTTCCTCCCTCTCCCTCCCTCCCTCCCTCTTTCCATCTATACCTTGATTTCCTTCTTTCTCCTTTCATCTCTCTCTCCCTCTCCCTATCTCTCTCCCTCTCACTCCTCCCTCTCTCTCCCTAGTCCATCTCTTTCTCTCCCTCTCTCCCTTCCCACTCTCTCTCACTCACCCACTCCCTCATTTCCTCTTTCTCTCCCACCTTCTCTCTTTCTCTCTGTCCCTTTCCCTCTTTCTTTCTCTCTCCCTCTTCCATTTATTCCTTTCTCTTTCTCCTTCTACTCCCCTACCTCCCTCTCTCCCCCTCTCTCCCTTCCTCTCCCTCTCTCCTTTTTACTTTCTTCCTCCATCGCCCCTCTCTTTCTCTCACTCACTCTCTCCCCCTTCTTGTTTCTTCCTCGTTCTCCCTCCCTCCATCCCTATCTCCTTCATGCTCTTTCTACCTCTCCCCCTTCTATCTCTCTCCCTCTCTCTATCTCTCTCTTTTTCTCTCTCTACCACCCTCCCCCTCCTTCACCCCTTCTCTATTCCTCTCTCTTCCCCTAGTCTCCCTCTCTCCCTCCCTTTCTCCCCCTCCCTCTCCCTGTCTCGCTCTCTTTCCCTCTCTTTCTTCCTTTCTCCCTCACCCTCCCTCTCACCCTTTCTCTCCCTTCCTCTTTTCCCTCTCTCTCTTTTTCTTGCTCCTTTCCTCTATTTACCTCTTTACCTCTCTCTCCCTCTCCCCTCCCCATCCCTCTCTTTCTTTCTCTTTCTCTCCCACTCTCTTCCTCCCCCTCTCTCTGTCTCTATCTCCCCTTCTCTCTTTTCTTCCTTACCCCTCCTCTCCCTCTCTCTCTTTTGGTCTCTCCCTCCTTTCCTTACCCCCACCTCTCTCTCCATCTCTCTCTTTCATTCTCTCTCTCTCCTCCTCTTTTTCTTCCTCTCACCTTCTCTCCCTCCCCTCTCTCTCCATCTCTCCCTCACCCTTTATCCCACTCTTTTTATTCCTCTCTCTTCCTTTATCTCCCTCTTACTCTCTATCTCTCTCCCTCTTTTTCTCTCCATCTCTTCCTATCTCTCCCCCTATCTCCCTCTCTCTCCCAATCCCTCTCCCTCTTCTCTCCCTCTCTCCTTTTCACCCTATCACTCTTTCTTCCTCTCTCCCTCACTCTTTCTCTCTCCTTATCTCTCATTCACTCCATTCCTTCTCCTCTCTCTCTCACACACTCCCTCAATCCCCCTCTATCTCTCTCATTCCCTCTCTCCCTCTCTTTATCCCTTGGTCTCTTTCTTTCTTTCTTCTTCTTTCTCTCTCACTCTCTATCACTCTATTTATCTCTCTATCTCAACCTACCTTGCCCCCTCCCTCACACTCTCTCTCAACTTCCCTCTCTCTCCCTTTTTTCCTTTCACCCTCTCTTCTTCCTTCCCTCTCTCTTTTCTTCCCTCACCTCTACCTAGCCTTCTCCCTCTATACATGTCTCCCCTTCTCTCTCTCTCCCTTTCTTTCTCTCTCTCCCTCTCGCTATCTTCTTCCCTCTCCCTTTTTCCCTTTTACTATCTCCCTCCCTCCTTCTCACTCTATTGCCCTATCTTTCTATCTCTCTCCCTCTATATCTCTCCCTCTCTGCCCTATCCTCTCTCTCTCGTCATCTTCATCTCCCACTACTTTGCTCTCTTCTCCACTCTCTCCCTCTCACTTCCTCTCTCTTGCTGTATCTCTCTCTTGATCGTTCCCTCCCTAACTCCCTCTCTCTCCCTACTCCCTCCCTCTTTCAATCCCTATCTCTCTCTTTCTCTCTCTCTCACTCTCCCTCTCTCCTTCCTTCCCCTTACTACGCCTCTCTCCTTCCCCATCTCTCTCCTTCTCTCTCTCTCCCTTTCCCTCTCTCCCTCAATCTCCCACTCCTTGTCTCCCTCTCTCTCCCTATGTTCCTCTCCCTTGCCCTCTAGCTCTCTTGACCTTCCTCTCCTCTATCTATCTCCCTTCGCTCTCCCTCTCTCCCTCTCTCTCTCTCCCTTTATGCTTCTCTCTATCCCCCTCTCTTCCTCTCCCCGCCTCGTCCCTCACTCCCTCTCTCTCTCCTACCCTCTTCTCTCTCCCTCCCTTTCCTTTGCTCCCTCTCCCTCTCTTTTACCCTCATTCTCTCTCCCTATTTCTTTCTCCATATCTCTTGATCTCTCTCTCACTTAATCTCTCTCTCTCTATCTCTCTTATTTCCTCTCCCTCTCCCTCTCTCTCACTCTTTCTCTCTACCTTTTCCTCCATCTCTCTCCCTCTCCCTATCTATCCCTCTCTTTCTCTCTCTCCATCACTCTCTCTCCCTCCTTCACTCTCTATCTCAACCACCCTTTCTCTCCCCTCCCTCTCACTCATTCTTTGTTCCTTTTTCTCTCTCCCCCTCCCTTTCACTCTTTTTTCTTCCTTTATCTCTATCCCACCATCCCTCTCCCTCTCCCTTAATCTTCATCTCTTCATCTCTTATCTCTCTCTCCCTATCTACCTCTCCCTCTCTCTTCCTTCCTCCCTCTCTCTTCCTATCCCTCTCTACCTACCTCTCTCTCCCTCTCATTCTCTCTATCTCCCTCTCATCCTCTCCCCTTCTCCCTTCATCTCCTCCTCTCTCCCCTTCTCTTTCCCTTTCTCTCTCGTCCTCTCCCTTTCTCCCTTCTCTCTCCCTCTCTCTACCTTTCTCTCCTTCTCTTACTTCCCCTCTCTCCTTCCCTACCACTTTTATCTCTCCCCTCCCTCCCTCTCTCCCTCTCACCTTCTCTCTCACTCCCTCCTTCCCTCTAGCCCTCCATCCCTCTCTCTTTACCTCTCTCTCTTACCATATCCCTTCCATCTCTCTTGCCCTCCCTCTATCCCCCTCTCTCCATCTATTTCTCTTTCTCCCTTCTCCTTCCTCCCTCCCTCTCTCCTCCCTCTCTTCCTCTCTCCCCGTTCCTCTCCTCCCTCCCTCTCTCTCTTATTCTCACCCTCTCTCTCTCCCTTTATCTCCTTCTCTCTCCCCTCTCCCTCTCTCCCTTCTCTCTCTCTTTTTCTCTATCTTTTTATCTCTCTCCCTCTTCCTCTCTCTCTTTATCTTGTCTCTCCCTCTTGCCCTCTCCTTTCTCTCTCTTTACCTCCCTCTCCTTCTCTCTCCCTTTCTCCCTCTCTATCCCTCTCTCTGTCACTCCCTCTCACTCTCCTTTTTTACCACTCTCTCTCCTTATTTCCCTTTTATTCTTCTTACTAAATGAGAGATAAAGAGGGAGAGAGGGATAGAGAGAGGGGAGAAAGAAAGGGAGAGGTAAAGGGAAAGGGAAAGAGAGAAAGAGAGAGAGGTAGAGGCGAGAGGGAAGAGAGAGAAAGAGAGGGAGAGTGTGAGAGAGAGATTAAGAGAGGTAAAGAGGGGAGAAAGGGAGAGAAGAGGAGAGAGAAGGAGAGAGAGTTAGAGAGATTGGGAGGGAGGGAGAGGAAGAGGGAGAGAGAAAGAGAGAGAGATAAAGGGAGAGGGAGGGAGGGAAAGAGAAGGAGAGAAGGACATAATAAGAAAAAGGAGTGAGAGATAGGGATAGAGGGGAAAAATAAGAGAAAGAGTGCGAGAGGGAGAGAGAGCGAGGGAGATTGAGAGAAGGGGAGAAAGAAGAGGAAAGGGAGGGAGGTAGAAGGATATGGAGAGAAGGAGGGAGAGAGAAAAAGAGAGGGTTATAGAGAGGGAAAGAGAGAGGGAATAAGAGAAAAGAGAAGGAGAGAGAGAGAGAGAGAGAGAGAGATAGAGGGTGAGAGAGGGAAGGAGGGGAGAGAGGGAGAGTTAAAGAGGGAGTTGGATAAAGAAAGGAAGAGAGAGGGAGATGGAGAGAGAGGGAGGAAGAAAGAGAATAAGGGTGGGAGAGAGGGCTAGAAAACGAGAGAAAGGTTGGGGAGAGAGGGAAAGTAAGAAAGGGAAAGGGAGAGAGAAAAGAAGGACGAGGATAGAAAGAGAGAGAGATAAAAGGAGAGCGAGAGAGAGAGATAAGGACTAGGAGAGAGAGAAAGAGGAGAGAGAGAGATGAAGAGAGGGTGGGAGGGAGGGCGAGAGAGTGAGATATAGAGGTGAAGAGAGGGAGAGGGAGAGAAGGTGAGAGGGAGAGGGAGAGATGGAGAGAGGGAGAGGGAGAGATGAAGAGAGAGTGGAGAGAGGGAGAGATGGAGAGAGTGTGGGAGAGAGGGAGAGGGAGAGGGAGAGGAGGGAAAGAGGGAAAGATAGGGAAAGGGAGAGAGGGAGGGAGAGAGAGAAGGATAGATAAGGATAAAGAGAAAAGAAAAGAGAGACATAAAATGAGAGGGAGAAAAATAGAGAGAGGAGAGAGGGAAAGAAAGAGAGGGGGATAGAGAGAAACGAGAGAGGGGGAGAGAGAGGGAGAGAGAAAAAGCGAGATAGAGAGGGAGGGAGGAAGAGAGAGGGAGTGAAGGGAAAATAGTGATATAGAAGAAGAGAGAGGGAGTGAGGGGTATAGATAGGGAGCGGGATAAAGAGATTAGAAGAAGGGAGAGAAAGATAAAGAATGGAAGAGAGAGATAAAGAAGGAATGAGAGGGAGAGAGCATGAGAGGGAGAGAGAGTGAGAGATGGAGAGAGAAAGGGAGAGGGGGAGAGAGAGGGAAAGAGGGAGAGAGAGAAAGGAAGAGAGGGGGAGAGAGGGAGAGGGATAGAGAGAGATAGTGGAGAAAGGAAAGACAAGGTGATACATAGGGTAGACAGAGAGAGAAAGAGATAGAGAGAGGGTGAGAGGGGTGAGAGGAAGAGAGGGAGGGAGGGAGAGAGGGAAGGAGAGGGAGGGAGAGAAGTGTTAGTGTAGATGCCTAAGATCAAACTTTGTTTGGATGGTTTGGCTTATTGTAATATTGCATTCTTTATTTAATTAATAAAAGAATTCTTTCGATTAATTCTTGTTATTTATATTTTGATAAAATTGGATAGAATTTCATATGATATGCATTGTATTACTGATTGAACGAAAGATGTGAGACAAACATCAATACACTAAAATGATATTATTAAATATCTCAAGTCATAGCATTGTCAAGAATAGACATTGGCTATATGCCATAAGACTTATAATTGCTATGCTCATGCTATAAAATAAAAGTAGAAGATCTCACACCTATTGGCATTATGATGCCAAAGCAAACATTTAGGTGATAAATGTTAGAGAACATATCACTGGATGGGACTCGTTATAATAACCCATTTGGTCTAGTTAATGGAAATCTCATACGAGATGGGTATAATTGGTTCTTTGACTTAAAGTCATTATGGCATTTATATATTTGACACTTGTTTTGATGGGCTCGATCAAGAGCTATGTGGGTGATTTTGTTAAATGCTTTGAACCTAATAGAGATAGGTGGATGACTAAGATAGAACATGTCATTCCTTATATACTAAAAGAATTATCACATTACACTTCGATGAATTTCTGCTCAAGGAATGCTGTGACCACAGTGGGAGTATACCACTAGAGTATAGTTGGTTTACTCTAGAGCTAAGACATTTAGGAATCGAATAAAAGTTATGTTATGTGATCATAATCAAATAGACCATAAATCAAGTTTGAGGTCACAACGATAAATTAACATGAGGACTAAATTGTATGATAACCATACTCGAGAAAGATAATTGTAGATTAATTAATCCTCCTAGAGAATTGGTAGTTATGATGCCTTACTAGAGGCAAATCTTGATTTATGTATCAAGAGATAAAAGAGGTTTCCTTTATTCTTGATACATTGCCAACATATCTAGGAGCATATTAAGTCACGGACATAAGTTTAAGCATTCACATAATAAAAGAGAAGCAAAGATTTTAGCAAAGGTTTTTAGTTTTGAAATTTCCTATTTAGGAAAAGGTTTTTGAAAATGGAAAGTTTTCTTTTTTGGAAAAAGTTTCCTATTTTGGAAAGTTTTCTACTTAGGAAAAGGTTTTCTAAAATGACTAGTTTCCTACTTTAGAAATCAATTTCCTAATTTGGAAGTTAGTTAATTAAAAAAAAATAAATAGTTTCCTAATTTAGCTTTAAAGATAATTTGAGAAATTTTTTCTTAATGTGGGCTCCATTGAAATACTTGATCCAATTTATTTAGATGGTTAAAATTAATTGATAATTAATTTGGCCAAAAGATTTTGGGCTAATAGGCTTAATTTAAAAGCTCTAAGATATTTCGGTGGATATAGAGAGAGGTAGGGAGGGAGGGAGAGAGAGGGAGATATAACGAGTGGGATAGAGAGGGAGACAGGAGGAAGAGATGGGGAGAGAGGGAAAAAGGTAGGGAGAGAGAGAGAGGGAGAAAGAGTGAAAGAAAGAGATCAAAAGGGAGAGAGAAAGAGAGAGAGGAGAGAGAGTGTGTGCCCAAGAGAGAAGAAAAGAGTAGGAGCGAGAGGTTGGGAGGGAGAGAGAGAGAGGGAGAGAGGGAAAGAGAGAGAGGGAGAGAGAGGGAAGGAGAGGTGGAGGGAGAAGGAGAAGGAGAGTGAGAGATAGAGAGGGACGAGTAAGAGGGAGAGAAGGAGGAAGATAGGAGAGCGAGAGGGAGCGACAAAGGGAGAGGAAGGGAGAGAGAGAGATAGAGAGAGGGAGCTAAGGGGAGAGCAAAGGAAAAGGGGGCGAGATAGGGTGAGAGAGGAGAGAGAAAGGTAAAGAGAGGGAGAGGGAGAAAGTGGGAGAGAGGAAGGGAGAGGGAGGGAGATGGATGGAGAGGGAAAGAGGGAAAGGAGAGAGGAAGAGGGGAGAGAGAGAGGGAGAAAGGGAGTAGAGAGGGAGAGTGAGAGGTAGGAGGTAAAGAGGGAGAGAGGGAGAGGGATAGAGAAATAGAGAGGGAGAGAGATAGAGAGGGAGTGAGGGAGAGAGAGAGAGGGAGTGGGAGAGGGAGAGAGATGAAGCAAGTGAGAGAGTTAGAGGGAAAGAGTGAGGGGAAAGGAAGAAAGTGGGAAAGGGAGAAAGGGATAAGGAGAGGAAGAGGGAGAGAGATAGAGAAAAGTAGAGAGAGAGGTAGAGAGAGTTAGAGAGATGAGGAGAGAAGGAGAGAGGGCAGACATAAAGGAGGAAAGAGAGAGAGAGGGAGTTTGGAAGATAGGGAAAGGGGGAGAGGGGGAGAGACGAAGGGAGAGAGAAGGAGAGAGAGGCAGAGAGAAAGAGAAAGAGAGAAAAGAGGGAGATAGAGATAGTGAGAGATGAGGAGAGAGAGGGAGAGGGAGGGTTAGAGAGGAGGGAGAGATAGAAGATAAAGTTAGAGACAAGAAGAGAATGAGAGAGAGAGAGAGAGAAGGAGAGAGTGGGAGATAGGGAGTGAAAAGGAGAAAGAGAAGGAGAGAAGGGGAGAGGGAGAGGGAGAGAGGAGGAGAGAGATGGAGATAAGAAGAGAGGGAGATAGAGGGAGAGAGAGGGAGAAAAGGAGTTAAAGGTAGAGAGAAATAGATAGAGGGAGAAAGGTTGAGAGAAAGAGGGAGAGAGAGGAAAGGAGGGAGGGAGAAAGAGAGTGAACGAGAGATGGAGATGAGAAAGAGAGAGAAAGAGAAAGGGATAGATAGAGGAGGAGAGGAGAGAGAGACTAAGAAAGTAGGAGAGAGAGAGGGCGACAGAGAGAAAGGGTAGAGAGAAGGAGAGGAGAGAGAGACTAAGAATATAGGGAAGAGAGAGAGAGGGAGAGATAGAGTGGGAGAAAGCTAGTGAGGGAAAGGGAGAGAGAGGAAAGAGAGAGAGGGAGTGAAAGAGAAGGAGGGAGAGAGGTAGAATGGATGAGAGGAAAAGAGGGAGAGTGAGAGAAAGAAACGGAGAGGAAGAAAGAGAGAGAGAGATAGAGGAATGGAGGGAGGGAGGGATAAGAAGGAGAGAGAGAGGGAAGGGGAAAGAGAGGGATATGGAGAAGGAGAGAGAAAGAGGGAGAGAGAGGGGGAGAAAATGAGAGAGGAAAAGGGAGAGAGATAGAAAGAGGGAAAGGGAGAAAGGGATACGAAGTAGGTAGAGAGGGAGAGGGTGGGAGAGAGAGGAAGGGTGAGAGAGAGAAGGAGAGAAAGGGAGAGAAAGAGGGAGATAGGGAGAAAGGAAGAGGGGTAGAGGGAGGGAGGGAGGGACGAGGGAGAGAAAGGGGAAAGAGAGATAAAGGGAAAGTGGGTGTGTGTGTTTATAATATTTATGACCTAAAATCCTCCTTAAATATAAAGATATTTTATTTAATTTATGAAAGGATGTTTATTAAATGTGAGGAATAAAGTTTAAACTTTAATTTAGAATTAAATAAACACAAGTATGATTAAAAAGGAAGGTTAACATAATGAATGAGGCTAGAATTAGAGATTGGTAACCTTAACCGACATGGTTATGTTCAACCTAGAGATGCAATTGCAAAACCTTAGAGCATAATAAAAAAATTAAAATTTAGGTACTTGATTGAAATGATTAATAAACTTTAGGGACTTAAATTACCCACGAAAAAGGTCTAGCATAAGGGTCAATTTAAGGGAAATTATGTAGTTATGGACTAAAATTGGAGGGCTCAATTATAAAGATTTAATAGTTAGGAACTAAAGTGTAAAATGGTGATTTTAGAGGACTTAATAATTTATTTTGAGAGACTAATTCCAGCAAGGTAATCTCTAAAAATGGAGAGAAAAAGAGAAGAGAAAAGTTGGTGAAGAGATGAGAAGAGAGGAAGAGAAAAATCTAAAGGAAAAGGAGGAAGAAAAGAGAAGAATCAAGAAAAATCAAGAGATGCCATTAATAACCAACCTTAAAAAAGGGTTGATTATATACATAATAGGCAAGGTGCATGTGAAAAGGAAAATGAATTTTAAAAGGGAAAAAAATGATTTTAAAATGCATTACATACATAAAAGGCATTACATGCATTGTATGGATTACACTTATTGGCATTGCTCAACTTTGTTTCTTATGGTGTAGGAGAAAAGAGAGATGAATAAGTACTCGTCATTAAGAAATATTAAAGACTTGCCATATGTGTGCTGACTATGAAGAAAAAGGGGAGGGAGAGGAATAAGAAGACGAGAGGGAGAAAATGGAGAGACAAAGAGAGGGAAAAAAAGAGGGAGTGAAAGAGAGAAAGGGAGAGAGAGGGGGAGAGAGTGAGGGAGAGAGGGGTGAGAGAGAGGGAGAGAGGGGGAGGTAGGGAGAAAGAGAGTGAGAGTGAAGGAGAGAGAGAGAGGAGGAGATATTGGGAGAGAGAGATAGAGAGGGAGAGAGAGGAGAATGAGAGAGGGAGAGAGACGTCGATGAAGGGAGAGGGAGGCGGATAGGGAGGGGGAGAGGGAAATATGAAGAGGGAGATAAGGATAGGCGGGGAGGAAGACGAAAGGAGAGAGGGAGGGGTGAGAGAGAGAGGGAGAAAGAGGGTGGAAGGGAGGGTGGGAGAGACATAGAGAGAGATAGAGAAATAGAGGGAGACAAAGATAGAAAAAGAGAGAGCGGATGAGGGAGAGAGAGAGGAAAGAGAGGGAGGGAGAAAGGGAGAGGGAGAGAGGGAGGGGGAGGGAGGGAGACTAAGAGAGTGAGTAAAACTGATGGAGAGAGAAAGAGGGAGAGCTTGGGATGAAGAGATAAGGAGAGGGAAAGAGAGGTACAAAGAGAGAGGTAGGGAGAGAAGGAGAGAGAAAGAGAGATGGAGAGGGAGGGAGAGGGGGATAGAGGGTAGGAGAGGGAGGGAGGGAGAGAGTGGGAGAGGGGGAGAAAATGGATTAGAGAGGGAGAGAGAAGAGGGAGAGTGAGATCAAAAAGGAGAGAGAGAAAGAAATAGAGAGAAGAAGAGAGATTGAGGGAGAAAGATAATAAGAAAGGAGAGAGAGAGATGGAGGAAGAGAGAGAAAGAGAGATATGGAGGGTGAGAGTGAGAGATAGAAAGGGATAGAGAGAGAGAAAGAGAGAGTGTGAGAAAGGGGAGTGAGGGAAAGAGAGAAGGAGAAAGAGAGTGAGAGCGAGGGGAGGGAGGGAGAGAAATAGAGGAAGAGAAAGGGAGAAAAGGAGATTAAGAGATTGGGAGAGGGGGATATAAGGGGAGAGAGAGGGAGAGAGGGGGATATGAGGGGAGAGAGAGGGAGAGAGGGAGAGAGGGAGAAAGGAGATAGTGGGAGACAGAGGAAGAGAGGGAAAGAGTGGGAGATAGAAAGGGAGGAAGAGATAAAGAGATAATGGTAGAGGGGAGGGAGAGGCCTAAAGAGAGGAAATGGGAGAGAGATTGGGAGAGACAGAGAAGAGGGAGATAAAGAGGGAGATAAAGGAAGAAAGGAAGAGAGAGGGTGAGAGAAAGAGATAGAATAAAAGAGAGAGAGGGAGAGATAGAGAGAGAGGTATAAAGGGAGAGAGAGAGGGGTATAAAAGGAGAGAGAGTAGGAGAGAGAGGGAGAGAGAAAGGAAGGGGAGGGAGATAAAAAGAGAAAGTGAGAGGGAATGAGGGAGAGAAGGAGGAAGAGAGTACGAGAGGGGCAGAGAGAGAGAGGGTGGAGAGAAGAAGAAAGAGGGAAAGAGAGTGGGTGAGAGAGAGGAGGTGAGAGAGGGAGAGAGATTAGGATAGGGAGGGAGTGATAATATAGGACGAGAAAAGGAGAGGGAGGGAGAGAGGGAGTAGGAGAGGGAAAGAGGAAAAGAGGGAGAGAGAGGAAAAGAGAGAGGAAAATAGAGATATGAGGGAAGGAGGGAGGGACGGAGGGAGAGAAAGAGGGAGAGATTAAGAGAGAGCGAGAGGTAGGGAGGGAGAGAGGAGGAGGGAAAGAGGTAGTTAGAGAGGGAGAGAGATAAGGAGAGAGGGAGACTTAGAAGGAGAGGGAAAGGGAGAGGGAGAGGGAGGGAGCAAGAGAGGGAGAGAGAGATAGAGGGATGGGGAGAGAGATAAGGAAAGAAAGAGAGGGAGAATAAAACAAAAGGAGAGAAAGAGTGAAAAAGAGAGGGAGTGGCGAGAGGGAAGGAAAGAGGGAAATAGAGAGGGAGAGGGTGGGAGAGGGGGAGAGAGAGGGGGAGGGGGAGGGAGAGGGAGAGGAAGAGAGAGAGAGGGAGAGAGAGCAAAAGAGGGAGAGAGAGATAGAGATAGAGATAGAGAGAGGGGGAGAGAGATAGAGGGAGGGGAGAGAGATTGGGAAAGAAATAGAGGGAGAACAAAAGAGAGGGAGAGAAGGAGAAGGAGAGTGAGAGAGAGAGGGATAGGGTGAGGGAGAGAGATTGGGTTAGAGAAAGGAAGATATAAAGGAATAGAGAGGAATAAGGAGAGATAAAGCAAGAGAGGTAGAGGAAGTGAAAGAGAGAGGGGAATGGTGAAAGAAGGAGAGGGAGAGACAATGAGGGAGAGAGATAGTGAGGGAGAGAAATAGAGAGGGAGTGAGAGGGAAAGAGTGAGATAGAGGAAGAGAGGGATTGATATAGAGAGCAAGAAGGAGTGAGAAAGAGGAAAAGGAGAGAGAGAGAGAGAGAGAGAGAGAGGGAGGGAGGGTAAGAGATAGAGTAAGGGAGAGCGACGGACATGGAGGGAGAGAGAGGTGGAGATAGGGAGAGGGAGAGAGAAGGAAAAAGGGAGGGAGGGAAAGAGGGAGAGGGAGGTAGAGGTAGGGTGAGGGAAAGAGGCGAGAGAACAGGGGAAAGAAAACCAAAGAGGGAGAGGGAGAGGGAGAGAGTGAGAAAGAGGGGGAGAGAGGGAGGGGAGAGAGGGGAGAGGAGTAGGGAGAAAAGGAGAGGGAGGGAGGGGGAGAGGGAAGGATAGAGGGAGAGGGAGCGAGAGAGAGAGAGGAAGAGAGAGAGAATAGAGAGATAGAAGGATAGGGAGAGAGAATGAGGAGAGAGGGGGATGTGACACCTCCTCCCCGACCAACTTGCTAAATACCCAAAAGGAGTGGCTAGGCAAGGAGCACGTTACGGCGACATGACCAATTTCCAAATTAACCTCAAACGCATATGTGCTCCTACATTAAGGGCTTATCATACATGAAACATGTACAAGACAATGTATATAATATTAGTAATACGAGTGGAAGAAATTACAAAATCTATTTACAATACTATCAAACTATTTATCAACACCCCAACCCTAAAATTATAGTCAAAAGAAATTTTGATACACTTTTGTCACATGTGAGCCTTTTTGGAGGACCCGTAGTATCCCTACTACTTTGACTCGTTCTCGTCATAACATGAAAACAACAATGGGGTGAGCCGAAGCTCGGTAAGTAGGGTGATGCATGTGATATGCAATGAAGTTCGTTTCCCATTCTACCCATCTATTTAAATACGGGTACCCTAGGTATTAGCAAGACCATGTGTTCTATCTCTTGATGATTGTATTATCACCTATCGCTCTATTACTCTCTCTTTGTGATCTCATTATCACCTACTGGTCATAACGAAATTATCCCTCGTTATAGCACACAATTAGCGAAATTATCCCTCACTTAACGGTGTTAGTAATAGAGCATGTACATGGTTTCATGTTGTTACCCATTCAATTCAATTCAATTACCAAACCACATTATCTCAAAACTCAATGATTTTTCTCCACTTCATACCACCCTTGAATGCACGTGATGCACATGGTATTATGTTTAACACATTCAACTAATTATGCTATCAGCATTTTCTTCTCATTCCATTCCCGTGTCTCAACAAACACTCAAGACTTCATAAGTGTTTCATATACCATTCAAATTATTTGAAACAAGAACTCAAATCCCATTATTGTTATCATTCATTGCATAAATCTACTTCGTATTTACGAGTTTTTCTTCTTGTGTACCTAACAAGTCTAGGCTCAAATTTTTAATGTATTACTCGGTTTACAAGATCGATTAATCATAAGGATTCATATGTGACATATTTACGCTAAACTCATGTTTAATCCGAACTTTTAATCTTAGTAATCGAGGTTGACTCGGAATGGGTCTAGGTCTTAATCTTGATTTTTCTTGAATTCTCTTTTTCCATTACTTCATTTATATGTCTTATGATAATTGGCCTCTATTTGAATTCACCTTTAATTCTTGATCTCTAATTATACAAAAGGATTCATTGTTAATCATTTTCTTTTCTAGGTCGATTAGACCCAAAATGAGCAAGAAATTATTTTTTCCTTTCTAGGTCAATTCCTTTTATACTAACTTGCCAATAACTTACGATACCATACTTTAGAAGGGTTACCAAGGAGATCTAAACCTTAAGATCCGTAAAAGAAAAAAAAATTAGCCATCAAATATCTAATTTACCTAATGAAGTCCAAAACCCTATTTTTCTTTTAGTTAGGTCGAATGGGTTGTTAAGATGGCCATGGATTGTCTTTTATGTCTAGTGAATTTATTTCCACCTAAACTATTAACCCACCTAATTGAGTTACCATGATATTCTAGGCTCTTAATTTCCCCAAAAGATCCATTCTTCCCCAATTTTCCCCACTTGGCCGAATGGTTTTAAACTAGGGCAACTCTAGAAGTGCATTCCTTTCCTTTTCAAGTCATGGTCACCAAATGTAGTTTGGCTCTAACCAATTCAGTCCATACCCTTTTCTTTTGTTTTTCTTTCCAAACTATCCACACATTTAAACACATCAAACAAACTTTGCATCATAACACAAACACATAGATCCATCACAATTTTCCAAACCCTAACACCAATACAAACAACAATAGCGAGACCATTGAAAATTATTACAAACCCATGAAATAAACACTTAAAAAAATAACTTAAGACATAAAATAACTATAAATGGAACCTACTTACTTTGATTGAATTTTCTAAAGGTTGTTTAGGCTTTCCCCTTCTTTCTTTTATTTCTTCTTTCTTTTTCTTTTCCTTTCCTCTTCCTTTCTTTCCTTATCGTTTTTCTCTCCCTTTTGTGTAGCTATGGGCTACCTAAAATTTTCTTCCATTCTCACTTAGTATAATTAAGTGTACAAATGTCTTAATTTAATTTGGGAGAGTTGAAAGCTATTGGTGAGTCAAGAGAGAGAGAGTGGTGGGTTTGACGGGTTTAGGGTGAGCTGGCCTTAATTCATTAATTAAAGGGGCTTATGTGTCCTAACTAATTGGGTAGACTAACTAAACACTATAACTGATCTAGTTCAAGTAACTAAACATGCCTCCCTCTCATAATTGTTTTGAAAATTCCTCACCTTAAACTTGAAATTCCTTCCCCCAAAATATTCCAACGAGTGATGCCTCTAAAGCGAGTCTATAATAAAATTGCCATAACTCCTTATAAATAGATCTAAAAATCACAAAATGTTACAGAGAGATAGTAGACATATAGCTAAACAACTTGTACTCTTTATATTTTACTCAAAAATCACTCTAAAGTCCTCAAATAAGTCACACAAAATTCGGACAAAATATAGTCCTCAAAACATTGATTTTGCATATTTGATTTCTTTAATAATTAAACCATTAATCTCAAGAACAATAACTTTAATTTAACATAAATCACATATTTCAAGAATTAATCTCTCATGGTGTAGTGAGAATTATACTCACACTTAATATATGCATATATACATAAATATTCTAATACATATCGCTTTACGGTTAAGGATTTTTTTACGGGGGTTACAATTCTCCTCTCCTTAAAAGAAATTTCATCCTTGAAATTGACTCATACAAATAGTTACGGGTATTTGTCTCTCATTTCTTCTTCCCATTCCCAAGTCATTTCCTCGAGGTGATGATTTTCCCATAAAACTTTAACTAGACTAATCTCCTTATTCCTTAGTTGTCTAACTCTGCCTATCAAGAATCCGAACCTATCTTTCCTCATAGGTTAAGTCCGGGGTCAAGTTTGGTGGCTCTATCACCAAAATTCAGTCGGGGTCAAGTTTGGCGGCTCTATCACCAAAATTCAGCTAGGCTCTCCAACACACTTTCTTAGCACAAACACATGAAATACATTATGCACTCCTCGCTAAGGATGGCGGCGGCATCGGGCGATAGGCCTTATCACCTACTCGGTCTAGTATTTCAAATGGTCCAATGTATCATGGACTTAACTTCCCCTTTTTCCCAAATCATAGTACACCCTTCATCGATGAAACTTTTAAGAATACATAGTCATCGACTATAAGCTCTAGATCTTTCCTCCTCTTATCGACGTAGCTTTTCTATCTACTCGAGCTATTTTCATTCGTTGTCGGATCTTATCCACCACTTCGACCATTTGCTACACCAGCTCTAGTCCCAATAACTTCCTTTCCCCTATCTCATCCCAATGCACGAGAGATCTACACCCCTTCCCATATAAGGCTTCGGATGAAGCCATCCCAATCGAAGCTTGGTAACTATTATTATATGCAAATTTAGCTAAGCGATGTATTTCTCTCATTTTTTTGACCAATCCAAAACGCATGCTCGCAACATATCTTCAAGAATTTGGATTACTTGCTTTGATTATCCGTAGGTTTGTAGATGATATGTGGTGCTGAATTTTAGCTTTGTCCATATAGCCTTCGCAAACTCTTCCAAAATACGGACATGAACCTACGATCTCGATTTGACACGAATGAGATTGAAATCCCATGTAGTCTTACAATTTCTTCAAGACATAACTGGGCATACTTGGTTCATATTATAGGTGGTTTTGATCGAAAGAAAGTGTACTTGAATTGGTCAATCTGTCGATGATCATCAAAATGGCATCCGACCCTCTTTTCGATCTTGGCAATCCCATGACGAAATCCATAGTTACATGCTCCCACTTCCATTCCGGAATTACCAATGGTTTTAACATTCTTGTGGCTCTTTGATGTTCCACCTTCACTCGTTGATAGATTTGACACCTTGCAACAAAATAACTTTCTTCATTTTAGGCCACCAATAACTTTATCGCGAGTCCCGATACATTTTTGTGTTTCTTGGGTGTATTGAATAGGGAGTTGAGTGTGCTTCTTTTAATATCTCTTCCTTCACATCCTCCACTCGAGGGAACACGTAACCTCCCTTTAAATCTAATTAAGCCTTTTTCATCCACCACAAAATTAGATCCTTTCTCCATCTTTATGTTTTTCTTCAATTCATTCGAGTTTTTCATCCGTTTGCTACCCCATCCGAATTCTTTCTTACGAGTCGATCTGGACTAATAAATTTGATAACATATTCTTATGCCCCATTGAAACTATCTCTAAATCTAACTTTTATAGCTCTCTCACTATCGACGACTGGATTACCCATGTCATTTCTATTCGATTTTCTACTTAAGACATCGATAACAACATAAGCTTTGCACTGGATGATAATTGATTATGCGATCATAATCATTCACTAGCTCTAACCACCTTCTTTGTTTTATGTTCAGCTCCTTTTATGTGAAGATATGTCGTAAGCTTTTATGATCCGAATATATCTCACACTTGGCCCCATATAAATAGTGTCTCTAAATGTTTAGGGCAAAGACTACCGCTACTAGTTTTAGATCATGTTTTGGATAATTTCATTCATATTCCTTCAATTACCGTGATGCATAGGTGACTACCTTCCCATTCTATATCAACACTCGCTCCTAGCCCATTCTTAGAACCATCACTTGTAAACCATGAAATCTCCATCTTGAGATGGGATAGTTAGCAATGGGGTCGTGGCTAACCTTCGCTTCAATTCTTGGAAGCTTTTCTCACAAGCATCCATCTATTGGAACTTAATGCTCTTTTTCATCAAATTAGTAAGAGGCCTAACTATCTTAGAGAAGCCCTCCATAAATCTTCGATATTAATCGGCTAGCCCCAAGAAGCTTTGCATCTCTATCATGTTCTTTAAGGTAGGCAAGTTCTAAATAGCCTCTAACTTCTTTGGATCTACCGTTATGCCTTCTTTGTCACACATGACCTAGAAAAGCTACATGCTTTAGCCAAAATTCACATTTCTTGAATTTGGCATATAGCTATTATTCCCTTAGCATCTATAAGGTGGCTATTAGATGCCCCTATGCTCCTCCTTACTTCGAGAGTAAACCGGGATATCATCGATGAATATAATGAAAAACTTATCTAGGCATTCTTTAAAGACTCGATTCATCAAGTTCATTAAAGCGGTTGGGGCGTTAGTCAATCCAAACAGTATTACCGGGAATTCTTAGTGGTCGTATCTTATCCTAAATGCCGTCTTCTTCACATCCTTCAATTTTACCCTCGACTTGGTGGTATCCCGATTGCGGATCTATTTTGTAGAACATCATTGTACCTTGTAATTGATTGAACAAATGGTCAATCCGAGGTAATGGGTACTTATTTTTAATTGTCACTCGGTTTAATTCTCGATAGTCAATGCATAGCCACGGACTACCATCCTTCTTTTTCACAAACAATACCGGAGCTCCCTAAGGTGAGAAACTAGGACGTATAAATCCCTTATCTAGTAAGTCATGTAGTCGCACCTTTAACTCTTTCAATTTAACTAGAGCCATTCTATAGGGGATCTTAGAAATCGAAGTCGCGCCCGGCTCCAGCTCAATCTCAAATTCTATCTCCCTTTCTTATGGAAATATAGTCCAATTTTCTAAAAATACATCCGGATACTCCCTCATGACTTCTATATCGTCCGGCTTCGACTCTCGCTTTACTCGGCTATCCACTACGTGTGCTAGATACCCCATACATCCTTTTCCTCACATTCCTTGAGCCTTTATGGATGACATGACAAGTATGGCTTGAAAATTCATATAAGCCTTAAACTCTAACAATCGGTCTCTAGGTAGATCAAAAACTACTCTCCTCCCTCAACAATCAATGGTGGCACCATGCCTCATTAACCAATCCATTTCCATAATCAAATCAAAATCTTGGAGGTCCAATATGATCAAATCGGCCTCTAAACTCCTATCCTTAATTCGGAATGGACACTCGCTTGACTAGGCTCGTTGACTCTATAAGTTCTATAGAAGGGACTCGCTATTAGATAGCCTATTGCCAATGTCTTAGGTATCACACCTAAGTTTTCAACTAATGTTTTCGATATGAATGAATGTGTGGCACCGAAATCAATTAAAACACAAGAAATCAAGCCAATGATGTAGAAATTATCACATATTATTATCGTGTCCCTCTTGTCGGCCTCCTCTTGGTTCATTGTATAAACCCGTATAGGTACTCTTCCCGGTCCTAGTTTTTGTGTCCGAAGATAGTTAGAGGCTATGTGCCCTTACTTGTGATAGACATAACGGACCCTTAAATCCGATTGACACTCCCCATAGGGAATCTTCCACATTTATTGTATCAAGATTGATTACCCATCATTGGCCTCGGTTGATTCCCTAATAGTGGCCTCGAGGCATAAGGTGATGGTCCGGTAGCTCGTGCATTTCCTGGACCACTAGTTCCGTTGAAATTTCTAGGCAAAGGTCGTCTTTATGGTCTAGAGGAAGAGGCTGCGGGTCGAAATGATTGCCTCCTTTGCTGAACTTTCTTTGCAATTTCATTCGATCTTCATCTCGCTAACATTACTTTATCTACCATTTTCCGAAAAAGTGTTGACGGTAGACATTTGTACCATGTTTCGAACCCTTAGGCTCAACCTTGTTAAAAATCGATTCTTCTTCAAGTTATCATCCCCTGCAATGAATGGGACAAATCGACATCCTTGCTCAAATATTTATACGTATTCACTTATGGACATTCCATCATGCTTTAGCACGAGGAATTCTTGAATTTTGTTAGCCCTTACGTCTACCATAATGTATATATTGTAGAAGACCTCCTTAAATTCTTCCTAAGTTAAGTTAGGTAGGTCTACTATTTATCGTGCGCTCTCCCACCATGTGCGGGCATCCTTCGTCAACATAAAAATGGGAGATAGCGAGAAAGAAAGAGTGGGAGGGAGAGAAAGAGAGAGAAGGGAAAGGGATAAAGGGAGATGGAGAGAGAAGGAGAGAGGGTGTAACCCCCATGAAAATATTTAATTATAAATATATCTATATGTCAGAATATTTATGTAAATATACATTAAGTACAAGTACGATTGTAGGTGTCATTTTAATCTGTTTTGTGATAATAATATATTTAACACTTATATGAAAATTTTGGGGTGAAGTTTTAGAAAAATTAATTAATTACCATTTATTTTATATGAAGTACTTGGAACATATTATACAAGTGAAAAAGGGGTGTTTATAAAATTTAAGGAATGTTGGAATATTTTCTTGGAAATTGCCAAATGGAGGGGAAAGGAAGTTTTGAGTTTTAGAGAGGGAAATTTCCAAACTTTTATGGAGAAAATCTGTTTTGTTACATGAAATAAGTTAGTTTAAGGGTTTAGTTAGCTTAATTATTTAGTTAGGACACCTAAGCATATGCATTAATAGAATTAAAAGACAACTCATCACTTTAACTCTCCAAGCCCTCCCAATCCGCCACCTTACCTTCCAAGCTTCTTTCACTTGACACTTTGCTTAGTTAAATTTTGACACATGTTACATCAATTAAGAAGAGGGAAAAAATGAAAATGATGAGGTATAAAAGTGTGAGAAAGGTTGAACTTAGTCATTTTTTTAGGTCAAAACCACAGAACCCAACGAAAGAGAGAAAAATCAACTGCGAGAAAATGGAGAGAAAGTCAAGGCAAGGAAAGAGAGAAAAAGAAAGGAAAGGAAAGGAAGGAAAGAAAAAGGGGAAAAGCTAGGGAAAAATCCTAATTAAATCTATCTAAGTAAGTGGGTTTCTTTAGTTCCTTATTCCATTCAATTGATGTTATTGTAATTGATTAAGCTTGTGTTTATGTTGTGATGTGTTTTGTTGGTTAGGTTGTTCCATGATTGGTAATTGCTATGGTTTGATTGTGATGGTTAGTTGTGTGGTTTTTTGTTAAAATTTTGCAAGTTTTGTATCTAGCTAGGTCCATGTATGGATGGGTGTGGCTAATGGAACTTGGTTTATCGAAACTTGGTGGGTGAATTTTGGGATTTGTATGGACTCGAATAAAATGGAGTAGGGAGGAAAAAAAATGAAATTTTAGGGTTTCCTAGAGTCATATTCGGCCAAGAATGGTGAAAATGGACTTCCTTTGGTACTTAAGACTTTTGACCTTAATGGTAAACCAATTAAGTTTAACTAGTTTTTCAAAAAGAAAGGAAAAGACAAGGCATATAAAAACAAAGACAAATTTCTTGCCAATTTAGTGACCATTCGGCCAAGCTTGAAAAAAAAGGGGTTTTGGGTTTCACTAAATCAATTGGGTATTTACTAATTTAATTAGGCCCTAAATAAGGATAAAAATAATGCTAGAAAGGTAAGATCGCGAAGAGAAACCAAAAATTCAACCTAACATTATTAGGAGCCTAACTTGCCCAAAAAGTGTTAAATTCAAGAGAAAAGGGTAAGTTACACCATAACATGTTTTAAATAATTCAAAATGTCAAAAACCACATATCTCAAATTTCGAATGAATTAATATCTAAACATACCACATTAAGCGGAAGAAAAATATCTTTGTGCGAATTAAATTCATAACTCAACAAATATCAACCGGTAGTATTTAAACCTAATTAGGTGAAAGTTGCGATGAAGTGAACGTATGATCCTGGGTGGGTTAGACATTATTGACGGAATAATGGCGTAGAGTTTTATACCCTAGTATCCTTAATACTATAATCATAGCATCACGTACATGTGTTAGGGATAGATTGAGAAAGAATCAATTGGTTGAAAAGTGGCTTGCATGAATAGGTCCGGTAACCTAACGGGAAGAAATGGGTATTAGCGATCCGAGTTGTGTGCGTGCTCTAAGCTATGTGCACTGTACTATTAGACAATGGACTCCAATTAACGGTAGCTACAAGAGGGATAATCTTGTTATTAGCAAAAGGTGATTTGATAATCACCTGGATTGAAAATAGAGTAGACTTGCTAATACCTAGTGTACACTGGAATTAAAATTGATGAGTATGGTGGGATGTTAGAAAAACATTGAATATCACATGCATTACCACACTTACTAAGCTTCGACTCACCTCGTTTTTATTTGCATGTTATGACGAGTAACCGTGATTGTAGTATCGATAAGGACGCTATGGAATCCTCCAAAAGGGCTCATATGTGACGCAAACCTAAGGGGATATTATTTGATTGTAATTCTAGTGTTGGGATGTCTATAGATATTTAAACGACACTCGCAAATAAATTTTCATTTCTTCGCTATGAATATTCTTGTCATGTAATTTGTATTGTACATATTTCAATATGTAATATGTTGTTACTCGTACCGAGCATATACGTAGTAGGGTTTAAGTCAAGCTAGACATGTTAGCGTGATGTGCTCCTCGCTTGGCCACTTCCTTTTAGGTAGTTAGCAAGTGACCCGAGGAGAGGGTGCCATACCCCGTTCTCTCTCTCTCTTCATCTCCCCTTCTCTCCTTCACCCTCTCTTTGCCTCTCTTCCTCTTTTCTTTTCCCTCATTCCCTCTCTCCCTCTCTCACTCGCTCTCTCTACTATCTTCCTTGTCTCCCTCACTCTTCCTTCCTCTCTCTCTTCCTCTCACTATCTCTCTTTACTTATGTCTTTCTCTCTCCCTTCTTCCTCTCTCCTTCCTTCTCCTCCTCCCTCTCCTCCTCTCTCCCTCTCTCTTTCTTTCCTCTTCCATTTTTTACTCCTCTCTCTTTCTCCCTCTCTCCCTTTCTCTTTCCCTCCCTTTCTCTCCTAGTCCTCCTTTCCTTCTCTCCTTTTATCACTCTCTCCCTCTCCCTTTCACCTTTCTCTTTCCCTTCCTCTCCCTCTCCCTTTCCTTTTGTCCTCCTATCACTCTCCCTTTCTCTCTCTACCTCACTTCTTCTCTCTCCCTCTTTTTATCTCTTTCCTTTTCTCCCTCTCTCACTCCTTATTTCCTTATTTCTCCCTCTCCTCTCTCTACTCTCTGACTCTCTCCCTCTCTACCCTTCATTCCCTCTCTTCCTCTCTATGTCTTTCTCTATCCCTATCACTCTCGTCCTCTCTCCCTTCCTCTCCCCCAACCTTAAACTCTCTCTCACACTCCCTCTTTCCCTTTCCCTCCCTCTTGCTCTCCCTCTCTCTCTCTCCCTCTTCTACTCTCTCCCTCTCCCTCTCTCTTTCTCTCATTCTCCTTTTTTTCCCTCACACTCTCTCTTTCCATCTCTCCCTCTCTCTTTCTCTCATTCTCCTTTTTTTCCCTCACACTCTCTCTTTCCATCTCTCCCTCTCTCTTTCTCTCATTCTCCTTTTTTTCCCTCACACTCTCTCTTTCCATCTCTCCCTCTCTCTCCTAACCTCTCTCTCCCTCTCACCCTCCCTCTTCCTCTCCTCTCTCCCTCTCTCTCTACCCCTCTCCCTCTCTCCCTCCTTCTATCCTTCTCTCCGTCTTCCACCCCTCTTTCTCTTAGTCCATCTCTCAACTTCTCTCTCTTCCTCTCTCCATTCCTACCTCTCTTTCTCCCTCTCTTTATCTCTCTCCTTCTCACTTCCTCTCTCTAACTCTCCCTCTCTCTCACTCCCTTAATTACCCTCTCACTCTCTCTCTCACTCCCTATTTCCCCGTCCATCACTCTCTCTATCCCTCTCCCTCTCTCTCCCTTTGCCTTCGACTCTCTCCCCCTCTCTCCTTTCTCTCCATCCCTTCCTCTATCTCTCTTCCTTTGTCTCCCCCTCTTCTTCTCTCTATTCGTCTCTCTCTCCCCCTCTCTCTCTATTTTTTACCCCCTTCCTCTCTCCCCTTCTCCCATTCTCCCATCCTTTCCCTCTACCACTCGTTCTCTCTCCCACTCTCCCTCCCTCTCTCCCACTCTCTATCCTTCTCCCTCTCTCCTTCTCTCTTTATTCCTCTCCCTCTCTCCTTTTCTCTCTCTACCTCTCCCTTTCCCCCTCCCTTACTCTTTCTCTATCTCCCTCCCTCTCCCTCCCTTTAACACTCTTTATCTCATTCTTTCTCTATCCCTCTCTTTTATCTTTCCCTCCTCTTTTTCTCTCTCTCCTTCTCTCTATCCCTCTCTCCCTCTCTATCCCTCTCTCTCCCTCTCTCTATCCCTCCCTTTCTTTCCCTCTTTCTATCCCTACATAACCTCACCATATCTCTCTCTCACCTGTCTCTCCCTCTCTCTATCTCTCTAACCATCCCTCTCTTCCTCTCTCCTTTTGAATCTCTCTATTTCTCTCTCTCTCTCTCCCTCCATCTCTCTCTCTCTTTCTCTTTATATATCTCTATCCCTCTCTTTTTTATTACGCTCTCCCTCTCTCCCTCTCTTACTCTCTCTTTCTCCCTATCCCTCTCCCTATCTCTCTCTCTCTCTCTGCCACTCTCTTTCCTTATCTTTCTTCCTCTCTCTTTCCCCCTCTATGGGAATTTTAAAGTGAAGTTTTGGACAAATTAATTAATTACCATTTATTTTATATGAAGTACTTGGAACATATTATACAAGTGAAAAAGGGGTTTTTATAAAATTTTGGGAATGTTGAAATATTTTTCTTGGAAATTGCCGAATAGAGGGGAAAGGAATTTCCAAAAATTTATGGAGAAAATATGTTTTGTTACATCAATTAAGAAGAGGAAAAAAATGAGGTATAAAAGTGTGAGAAAGGTTGAACTTAGTCATTTTTGTTTAGGTCAAAACCGTAGCACCTAAAGGAAGAGCAAAAAACCAATTGTGAGAAAAGGGAGAGAAAGTCACAGCAAGGAAAGAGAGAAAAAGAAAAGAAAGGAAAGGAAGGAAAGAAAGAGGGGAAAAGATACAAAAAATCCTAATCAAATGAATCTAAGTAAGTAGTTTTCTTTAGTTCCTTATGTCATTAAATTGATGTTAGTGTTATTGGTTAAGCTTGTGTTTTGTTGTCTTGATTTGTTGGTTAGGTTGTTCCATGATTGGTAATTGCTATGGTTTGATTGTGATGGTTAGTTGTATGGTTATTTTTTAAAATTTTGGAAGTTTTGTATCTAGCTAGATCCATGTATGGATGGGTGTGGCCAATGGAACTTGGTCGACCAAAACTTAGTAGGTGAATTTTAGGATTTGTATGGACTTGAATAAAATGGACTAGGAAGGAAAGAAAAATGAAATTTTAGGGTTTTCCTAGAGTCATATTTGGCTAGGAATGGTGAAAATGGACTTCCTTTGGTACTTAAGACTTTTGACCTTAATGGTAAACCAATTAGGTTTAGTTAGTTTTTCAAAAAGAAAGGAAAAGACAAGGCATATAAAAACAAACACAAATTACTTGCCAATTTTAGGGACCATTCGGCCAAGCTTGAAAAACAAATGGGGGGTTTTGGGTTTCACTAAATCAATTGGGTAATTACTAATTCAATTAGGTCCCAAATAAGGATAAAAATAACTTTAGAAAGATAAGATTGCGAAGAGAAACCGAAAATTCTACTTAACATTATTAGAAGCCTAACTCGCCAAAAAAGTGTTAAATTCAAGAGAAAAGGGTAAGTTACACCATAACATGTTTTAAATAATTCAAATTGTCAAAAACCACATGCCTCGAATGTAGGACGAATTAATATATAAACATACCAAATTAAGCGAAAGAAAAATATCTCCGTGCAAATTAAATTCACAGCTCAACAAATATCAACTAGTGGCATTTAAACCTCGTTAGGTGAACGTTATGATGAAGTGAATGTATGGCCCCGTGTGGGATAGATATTGAGGATGGAATAATGGTGTAGGGTTTGGTACCCTAGTATCCTTAATATGGTAATCATAGCATCACGTGCATCACGTACATGTGTCGAGGACAGATTGAGAAAGAATCAATTGGTTGAAAAGTGGGTTGTATGAATAGGTCTCGTAACCTAACAAGAATAAATGGGTATTAGCGGTCCAGCTATGTGCCCGCACTTTAGACGATTGACTCCTGCTAATAATGGCTACAATGAGGGGTAATCCTGTTGTTAGCAAAAGGTGATTCGGTAATCACTTAGATTAAAAATAGTGTAGACTTGCTAATACTAGGGTACCCAAAATTAAAATTGATGAGTATGGTGGCAAGTCGAAACATTATATATCATGTGCATCACCCTACTTACTAAGCTTCAGACTCACCTCATTGTTATTTGCATGTTATGATAGGTAGTAGTGATTGTAGTATCGATAAAGACGCTCGTCGGATCCTCCAAAAAGGCTCATATGTGATGCAAACCAAAGAGTATATTATTTTGATTGTAATTCGGTGTTGGGGTGTATATAGATATTTAAACGACACTATAAATAAATTATAATTTCTTTTGCTATGAATATTCTTGTCATGTAATTTGTATTGCACATATTTCGGTATGTAATATGTTGTTATGGTACCAACATGTATGTAATAGGGTTTAAGTCGGGTTGGACATGTCGGCGTGATGCTCCTCGCTTGGCCACTCCTTTTTAGGTAGTTAGCAAGTGGGTCGGGGAGGGGATGCCATAGAGGGAAAGGTCGAGAGAGAGAGAAGGAGAAAGAGGGAGAAACTAAGAGAGAGGGAGTGGAATAGAGAGGAGAGAGACAAGACAGAAAGGGAGAGGAAGAGAGAGGGAGAGAGAGAAAGAGAGTAAGAGAAAAAGGAAGAGAGAGAGAGAGGAAGATAGGGAGGGAGAGGGAGGGAAGAGTGAAGGAGAGAGAGAGGGAGGGAGAAGGAGAAGGAGGGAAAGAGAGTGATTGAGACGGGGAAAGAGATAGACGGACAAGGGGAGAGAGGGAGGAAAAGATAGGGAGAGAGGGAGAGGGAAGAGAGAGAGGGAAAGGGAGATAGAGTGGGAGAGGGAGATAGAGAGGGAGGGAGAAAGGGAGGGAGAGGGAGAGAGGGAGAGAGGGAGAAGGAAGAGAGTGAGGGAGAAAGTGAGGGAGAGAGAGATAGAGAGGGAGAGAGGGAGAGGGAGAGATATTAGGAGAGAGGGAGAGAGAGAGGGAGAGAGAGCGAGGGAAGGAGAGAGGGAGGGAAGGAGGGAGGGAGAAGAGAGAAAGAGATGAAGAGAGAGAGAAAGAGGTGTTAATGCGGGTGCCATAGATCTAACCTTGTTTGGATAGGTTTGACTTATTATAATATTACATAATTTATTTTATTCATAAAAAAACTCTTTCTATTAATTCTCATTATTTATATTTATTGAATAGAATTAGATAGAAGTCTATATGATATGAATTGCATTAATGATTGATCAAAAGGTGTGAGGTAAACATTAATGCACTTAAATGATATCATTAAATATCCTAAGTCATAGGATTACCAAGAATGGACATTGACTATATGCGATAAGACTTGTGAGTGTTATGCTCATGCTATAAAATAGTAGTTCGAGATCTCACACCTATTAGCATAGTGATGCCAATGCAAGCGTATAGGTGATCAATGGTAAAGAACATATCACCGATCTTGACTCGCCATTAGAGCTCGTTTGGTTTAGTTTATAGGAATACGAGATGAGTACGATCCTTTGACTTGAAGTCATCACGATTATCTCATTAGAGGATTTTTATACTTTGATACTTATTTTGATGGACCTAGTAAAGGATTACAAGTGGGCAATTCATTGGGTGCACTAGGAATCTAATGGAGATAGGTAGATGAATAAGATAGGACATGTCATTCCTTATATGCTAAAGGAGTTATCATATTGTACTTTGATAACTGTCTGCTCAAGGAATCTATGGCCATAGTAGAAGTACACTAATAGAGCATAGTTGGTTTACTCTAAGAGTTAAGACATTTAGGAGTTAAAGAAAACTTATGCGATCATAATCGAATAGACTAATAACCAAGTTTGAGACATTATGATAAATTAACATGAGATCCGAATTATATAGCAAGCATGATTGTGAAAGATAATTATAGATTATTTAATACTCTTATAGAATTAGGTAGTCATGATGTCTTGCTAGATGCCAATCTTGATTTATGTATCAAGAGATAAAAAAAGGTGTCTTTTATTCTTGATACAATGCCAACATGTCTAGGAGTCGATTGAGTCTCACATATAAATTTAAGCGTTTCCATAATAAAAGAGAATAAATATTTTGGAAAAGGTTTTCAATTTTGAAAGTTTCCAATTTCAAAAAAAGTTTTTGAAAATAAAAAGTTTCCTATTTTGAAAAAAGTTACCTAAAATGGAAGTTTGCTAAAATGGAAATTTTCTATTTTAGAAATCACCTAATTTGGAAGGTAGTTCCAAATTTCAAAATAAGTTATCTAAAAAGGAAATTAGTTTCCTAATTTAGGTTTAAGGGTAATTTGAAAAATAATTTCCTAATGTGGACCTACTAAAAATATCTAACTCAATTTATTTCGATAATCCAAATTAATCGGTAATTAATTAGGCCTATAGGTTTAATTTAAAAGCCTATAAGATATTTTGGTAGGAGGATAAACATAAATCTTATTGAATAAGGATCAAGGCTTAAAAGGATACAATCCAAAAGCCCATATGCATTGCAACTCCATATCCTTGGAAGACTAAGAAGCAATAACCTAAAGTCCTTTTTAGACTTGCTGTTACCACTACCTTATCTTTAGAGGACTAGGAAGACACCCCCTATAAATAAAATGAAAAGAAGAGAAAATATTTTTCTCCCTCCTAAAAACACACCACCTCTCTCCTTCTTAATTACAATTGTTGCAAAATACCCCTGAATAGATTTCTAAAGAGAAAATATTAAACAAGTTTGAAAAAGACTCCCTTCCTCCCTCTCTCTCCCTCTCTCTTTCTTCCTCCCTACCTTTCCCTCCCTCTATCCATCTCACTCGCTTACTCTCTCTTTCCCCCTCACTTTCTTTTCCTCCCTCCCTCTATCCATCTCACTCGCTTACACTCTCTTTCCCCGTCACTTTCTTTTCCTCCCTCCCTCTCTATCTCTCTCCCTCTCTTCTTCTGCCTTCCTTTTCCTCTCTCTCCCTCTCCTCTTCTCCCTCTCTCTCCCTCTCTCCTTCTCCCTCAATCTACCTCCCCCTCTCCCTCTCCCCTTCTCTCCATCTCTCCCTCCATTCCTCTCTTCTCGCTCCCTCTTCCTCTCTTTCACTCTCTCTTCCTCCCTCTCCTCTTCTCTCTTTCCCCTTATATCTCTCCCTCTCTATCTCTTTTTTTCACTTTTTTACTTTATCTCTCCCTCTCCCTCTCTCTCTTTTTGTCCCTCTCTTTCACTACCCCTCTTGTTTTCCTTCTCTCTCCCCTTTCCTCTTTCTCACTCCCTCATTGTCACTCTTTTTCACTCCCATTCCCTCTCCTTCTCTCTCCGACCCTCCCTCCTTCTCCCTTCCCTTCTCTCCCTCTCTTTCCCTCCCTCCCTCCCTCTTCTTTTCACACTCTCTCCCATTATCACTACTTCACTCCCCCTCTCTCCTCATCCCTCTCCCCTCTCTCCCACTTTCTCTCTCCTTATTTCCTTCCTTCTCTCTATCCCACTCTCCCTCTATCCCCTTCTATCCCCCTCTCTCCCTCTCTCCCCCTTTCTCCCACTTTCTTTCCCTCTCCTCTCCCTCTCTCTCGCTTTCCTTTGTTCTCTCTTTTCCTTCCCTCCCTCTCTTTCTCCCTTTCCCCTCCCTTCATTTCCCTCTCCCTCTCTCTCCCTTTCCCTCCCCCTCTCTCTCTTTTCTTCTCTCTTTACTACTCTCTAGATCTCCCTCCCTCTGTCTCTTCCACTCTCTATGTCACCCTTTCTTCATCTCCCACACTCTCCCTCTCCTACCTTTTTCTCTCTCTCTTTCTCCCTCTTATTCTCTCCCTCTATCTCCATCTCCCTCATCTTCCCTACTTCTCCCTCTCACCCTCTCCCTCTCTCTCCCTCTCCTCCTTCTCTCTTTTCCTCTTTTCTTCTTCATCCCTCTCTCCCTCTCCATCCCTCCCTTCCTCTCCATCCCTCCCTCCTTATCTCTCTCCTTCTCTCTCTCTCCTCTTTCTCAATCTCTCTCTCCCTCTCTCTCCCCCTCTCTATCTCTCTTTTGCTCTCCCCGACTCTCTCCCTTCTTTCCTTTTCTCTCTCCCTCTCTATGTGTCTCTCTTCCTTCCTCTCTCCCTCTCCTTTTTTGTCTCCCTCTCCCCCTCCATCTCTCTCTTGCTATCTCCCTCTCTCTCTATCTCCCTCCTTCTCTCCCTTTTTCCCTCTATCCCTCTATCTTTCCCTTTTAGCCTCTCTTAGCCTCTCTCTCTATATCCCTCCCTCTCTCTCTCCCTCCATCCCTCTCCCTATCCCTCTCTCTTCCTCCCTCTCTCCCTCTCCCTCTCCCTCTCTCTCCTTCTCGATCCCTCTCTTCCTCTCTCCGGCTTTTTTCCGTCTCTATCTTCCTCATTCTACCTATCTCTCTCTTTCTCTCTCTCCCTCTCCATCTCTCTCTTATTCACATTCACATTCACTTTCACATTCCCTTTCCTTTTGTCTCTCTCCCTCTCTCCCCTTTCATTCCCTCTTCCTCTCTTCATTTTTCTCCCCTTCTCTCTCCCTCTCTCAACGATGCCCTCTATATCCCTTTCTTTTCCTCACTCTCTATACCTCTCTCTCCCTCTATCTCTATGTCCCTCTCTCCCTCTTCCTTCCTCTCCCTATCTCTCTCACCCTCCCTAACTCTCTCTCCCTCTCTCTCCCTCACTCTCTTTTTCTCTAACTTTCTTTCTCTCTTTTTATCTCTCTCCCTATTTCTTCCTTTACCTCACCCTCTCACTCTACCCCTCCCTCTTTGTCTCCTACATTTCCTCCCTCACTCCTCCTCTCTTTTCCTCTCCATCTTTTTATCCCTCATGCTCCCTCTCTCTCTCCCCTCTCTATCTTCCTCTATCTCTTTGCCTCTCTATCCCCCTCTCCCTCTCTCCCTCTTTTTCTCCCTCTCTCTTCCCCTCTCCTTCCCCTCTCTCTCACCCCCTCCCTCCCTCCCTCCCTCTCTCCCTTACTCTCGCTCAATTTGTCTCTACCCTTGCCTCTCCCTCTCTACTCCCCTTTCTCTCTATCTCTTTCTCTCTCCCTCTATCACTCTCTATCTCGATGTCTCCCTCTCTCCTATCTCCCTAAATTTCCTCTCTCCTTCTCTATCTCTCTCTTTTTTTCCCTCACTCCTCCTTTTCCTCTCCCTCTCTCCCTTTCTCCCTCTCCCTCTCCATTTTTGCCTCTCTTTCCCTTTTTCCCTCTCCTTCTCTCCCTCTCTCGCATGTTACCCTCTCTCGGCTTTCCCTCTATACTCTTTCCTCTTTCTCTCTCCTCTCTACCCCTCTCCCCTTTCTCTTTCCTCTCTCTCCCTCCTCTCTACTCCTCTCCCCTTCTCTTTCTCTCTCTCTCCCCCTCTCTCATCTCTCCATCAACTCTCTTTTCCTCTCTCTTTTGTCTCTCTCCCTCTCTCCCTCTCTATATCCCTCTTTCCCTCTCTCCCTCTCCACTCCATATCTCCCTCCTTCCCCCTCCCTCTAACCTCTCTAGCCTTGCTCCTCTCTCTCTCCTCCTCCCTCTTTTTATCTCTCTTTTTGTAACCCTCATAAAAACCATTATCCATAACGCGACGTGTATTAGAATAATTCTATATATATGTATATTATGAGTAAGTATAATTATCATTTCATCATGAGAAATTAATGCTTGAAATATGTGATTTATATTAAATTAAAGTTATTGTGCTTAAGATTAATGGTTTAATTATTAAAGAAATCAAATATGCAAAATCGGTGTTTTAAGGACTATATTACGTCCGAGTTTTGTGTGAATTATTTGAGGACTTTAGGGTACTTTTTGGGTCACCCTTAAAGAATTAAAGTTGTTCATATATGTGCTTAATAGATCTGTATAAAAGTTTATAATATTTAGACCTATACATTAAGAGTTATGCCAATTATAGTGAGGGTTGTTTCGAAATGTATTCTGCTGGAATTTTGGGAAAAGAATCCGCTCGAATCTTGTGAGATTTATTTGATGTTGTTAGATAGATTTTTGAGACAAACTTAACGAATAAAAGTTTTGTTTCTATGTGTTTACTAGCTCTCTATAAAATTTCAAAATATTTTGATACATATAGAAAGAGTTATGCACATTTTAGTATAGATGGGTTAGGAGGAAACACTGCTGGAATTTTGGAGGGAAAAGAAATTCTGAATTTTTAAAAATGGAAATTTCCGAATTTTTATGAAAGAAAGTAGTTTTACATACTTGAATTAAGTTAATTAATGATTTTAATTAGTCTAAATTTTATATAGACACCTAAGTAAATGCAATAAATGAATTTAATGCCAACTCACCCATTATGGATTCCAAAGCGACCGACTTTCCTCATGACTCACCCATAACCTTTACACCTCATCCCATTAATTTCTAATACTTGTAGCTGAATGAAAGTAAGTATATATATATATAGCAAGTTTTAAAATGGTAGAAAAACTTTAGTAACCCGTAGGTACCAGAAATTGAGAGAAAAAAGGCAAGAAAGAAAAGAGAGGAAGAAAAACGTGAGGAGAGAAAGGAAAGGAAAGAAAAAGAGGAAGGGAAAAAGGAAAGAAAAAGAGCTAAGAAAACTATACTCAAACCTAAAAGAGGTAAGTAGGTTTCATTTTTGGCTGATTAATGTCTTAAATTATTTTGTTTAAGTTATTTTGTTAGTGTTTATTTCATGGGTTGTAATAATTTTCAATGGTTATATGCTTGAGGCTTGGGATGAATCTATGTATGGATGCCTTGTTGTGATGATTTATGATGTTATAATTTTTTGAAAAATTTCCAAGTATGTGGTGATGGGTTGGATTGAACTTGGACTAAATTTAAGTGAACTAAAACATGTTTAAAATTAGCTTGGAATGAACTAATAAATTAGTGTTGATAAGAAGTAAATTCTGTCCGAATTTTGGGGTGTATGTTCAAGGATTTTGGATGCTTTCTAGGTGAAACTTAAAGCATAAAAGTTGTTCATCTATGTTTCAGCTAACTTCATGTAAACTTTCATGGTTATTGGATTCGTGTACAAAGAGGTACACCCGATTTAGTATGGATAGCTCTAGATAAACTACTATTAGGCAGATTGTTTCCTAAGTTTCAAAACTTTGTAATTAATTGTGTACTTGGTATTTAGATCTAATTTTTGGATATGTTATAAATAAATATGTCTAGTATCTAACATAAAATGAGTAAGATTTAATTATGTTCTTAAATTATAAAATTATTTACTCGATTAGGAGTTGCCCGGTAATAAACCCTAAAACCAACAAAATTAGATTTTGACAAAATTAATAGGTTTGGAATAAACTAAATGAGCTTGGACTAAATAAAATGGAATTAAATAGAGTCAATGGACCTAGGATAAAGTTAATGGGCTCGGATTAAAGTAAATGGACTTGGACCTTCTTTTAAATATTAATGAGCGGAGATTGTGTTCTCGTTGTGGGTATCATGATTGGTATGTGAGCAATGGATAAATTCCGAGTGTGGGTTGGACCATGAGTATGGCATGAGAATGAAGGGTTGGTACGCAAATTTGGTTGAATGTGATTAAATATGTCATCACGTGCATCATGTGCATAGTGGGTGGTTTAAGACAAGTCAATTGATTGGGAAATGGTTTATACATCTAGGTTTGATAATCTAACCGGAATAAATGGGTATTAGTAGTCCGAGTACTCTAGGATGTGTGCTCGCACTATTAGACGATGGATTTTCGCTAATAGTAGTTACAATGAGGGATAATTCCATTGTAGCGAGAAGATGATCCGAGGATCATCCGGATGAAATCAAGTTGTCTACTTGCACTTGTTAGACGATGGATTGCCGTTAACGGTAGTTACAACGAGGGATAATTTCGTTGTAGCAGAAGGTGACTGCAGACCACCCGGATGATAAATAGAGTAGACTAGCTAATACCCGGGGTACCCGAGATTAAAATTGATGAGTATGGTGGGAAGTCAAAACAACATTGCATATCATGTGCATCACCACGCTTACCGACCTTCAGCTCACCTCGTTGTTGTTTTTTTTAATGTCTTGATAGAAAAAGGACAAGTTGGTACGGATGCGGTCGGCTCCTCCTAACCGGCTCAATGAGGCACCATTTATTAGTTTTTATTTTGTCCGTAAATTTGGGGTATAGAGTTCGTGAGAAATTGACTATCGCCCGTAATGTTTTATTAATGTATTTAATTATGTTATGTAAATTTTATCTTAAGGAGTTATATACGTAATGTACTCGTTAAAGTCCTAAGAATATCATAAGAAAACTACTTAGAGTTTAGGGTATGTCGGCGTAACGCGCTTCGTCCGATACCCTACTTAGGTAGTAGAAATATGACTAGGGCGGGGCGTTACGGTATGGTATCGGAGCAATGGTTTAGGGAGTTGGGTAGAACCGTAAGTGCCACATGAGCCCGAGGATCGATTTGCTACTTGGATGGGTAATTTTAATTTACGGTTCTCTTAAACTATGCATGTTTTTTTTTATTGTATAATGTGTATGAAATTTTGTTTGAAATTATTAATAACAACAAACCCTATCACTCGTAGATGCCGACTTTGTATCGAGTACCAAGCATGCCTAGAACGCGATGGCAACGGGCGGCGCTAGCTGTGTTTAGGGCCGAGCTAAATAACCTCACTATGGTTCCGGAACGGGACCTAGTGGCACATATTATATGGTTTCATGACCTACTTCGGCGAATCGCATTCGCCAATGCCTCCTTTAACCGGTATTTTAGCTCGGACTTCCTTCGGATAACTTTACGTCGGATCGTTCCACCGAGAGACCAACGATTGTTAGACGAAGTTTGGGAAGACATGATAGACCAACACTCTTATTGGGCTCTAATTCGGACCTTTCTACCAACCCGAGCCGGACGATCCCTCATTCGACCGATGTACGGATAGGGACTACCCTTACCCATTGCTCGTGAGATAGTCCATGCGGCAATGAAAAACCGCATTGATCGGTGGTTACTAGAGGGTTCTTTGCCTCAATGTGTTCGATAAATAAGTTAATAGGGATCTCACCACATGTCGTTGTGTCTTTTGTATGTTCTATAATATAAATAGGAGTGCTTTTCATTGTAAATATAGCACAAAAACCTACTAAAGGTGCGTATGAGATGCTTACTATGTATAAAAATGTATAATTTCATACGAGCATGAATGATTAGCATTAAATGCTAAAATCCATACTAAAATAATGTGAACTTAATGTGTACATAAAGATAAACTATGCCGCCAAGAAAGAACCCCGTACGAGCCGAAGGTGAAGGGACCTTCAACGATAATGCCCGAACCAGCAAGAAATGTTGAATCAAATGATGGAAAGAATGCAACGAGCAGCAATAAACTCTACGAGTAACAACAACAAGTTCACGCGGAATAAATGAGGCGACTTTTAGCTACACAACAACGACCTCCACCTCGAGCATAGGAATGATGCGGTAGAAAGGTTCCACAAGATGAACCCTCGAGCGTTTGTCGGGGGAGTGAACCCAATGATAGTTGAGGAGTGGATTAAGTCTCTAGAGGCAATATTCGAATATCTACAATTTGCCAACCGGGAGCGAGTTTCTGTGCCATTTTCCTATTAACTAAGGATGCTCGCACATGGTGGGAGAGCACGCGACTAACGAGTAGATGTGCCGACTTTAACTTGGGAAGGATTTAAGGAGGTCTTCTATAATAAATACTTTACCGCGGACGTGAGGGCTAAAAAGATTCAAGACTTTCTAGAGTTAAAGCAAGATGGGATGTCGATCCGTGAATATGTACGAAAGTTTGAACAAGGTCTGTAGATTCGTCCCATTTATTACTAGGGATGAAAATCTAAAAAGGAAAAGATTTCGACGAGATTAAACCCAAGAGTGCAAAGTATGGTACGGATGTCATCCGTCAATACCTTCTCAAAAATGGTGGATAAGGCGATGATAGTCGACGAAGATCAAAAAGAGATTTCAAAGGACTTACGACGAAAAGAGGCAAGGGTTTAGATTTAGAGCCTCTTCATCGGGACTAGTGAGACGAGTTTCGCCTAGGAATTTCAATCAAAGTGGTGGTCCAGGAAACTCTCGAGCCACCGGACCGAGCACCATATGTTTCGAGACCACCGCCGAGCGACCAACCGAGATCAATGATGGGCGATCCGCCCCAATGTAGAAAATGTGGAAGGTTTCATGCTGGGGAATGCGGATTAGACAGTCGGGTATGCTATGTGTGTCAAAAGCCGGGGCACATGTCCTACAATTGCCCACGAGTACGTAAACCGGGACCGGAAGAGTACCGCTCGGGTGTATACTATGACCCGGGAAGAGGCAAATAAGAGAAATACAACTATAATTCACGGTAATGTCTCAATCCTTGCCTTAATTGCATATGTTTTGATGGATTCCGAGTGCCACGCATTCTTTTATATCAAACACGATGCCACGCATTCTTTTATATCAAACACATTAGTGAAAAGCCTAGGAGTCAAACTAGAGACATTAGCCATAAGATATCTTATAGCGGTTCCTTCGGTGACACCATGGAATCGTCAAGTATGGTTAGAAAGTGTCCGGTACATATTGAAGATAGGAGATTAGAAGTTGATCCGATAGTGCTTGGACCTCCGGGATTTTGATTTGATCCTAGGGATGGACTGGTCGACAAAGCATGGCGCCAACATAGGCTTGTCGAGGAAAAAGGGTAACTTTTGATCTACCCAAAAGTCAACGGTTAGAGTTTAAGGTCGATTCAAAGCTTCAAAAAGCACCAATCATTTCGGCTATTAAAGCTCGAAAAATGCTAGGAAAAGGATGTATGGGGTACTTAACACATGTGATAGATAGCCGAGGTGGAGTAAAAGTTGAAACCGGAAGATATAGAGATTGTACGAGAATATATAGATGTGTTTCCAAAGAGTTTGACCACGCTACCACCGGAGAGGGAAATAGAGTTTGAGATTGAACTAGAGCCGGGTACGGCTCCAATTATGAAAACCCCCTATAGAATGGCTCGTGCTTGAGCTAATGGAGTTGAAGGTGCGATTACGGGACTTACTTGGATAAGGACTTTATACGTCCTAGTTCCTCACCTTAGGGAGCTCCGGTACTTTTCGTGAAAAAGAAGGATGGAAGTCTAAGGCTATGTATCAACTATCGGGAACTAAACCGAGTGACCATTAAAAATAAGTACCCATTGCCCCGGATCGATGATTTATTTGACCAATTACAAGGGGCGACGGTATTCTCTAAAATATACTTACAATCTGGATATCACCAATTGAGGGTGAGACCGGAAGACGTGAAGAAGACGGCATTCGAACGAGATACGGTCACTATGAGTTTTTAGTGATGCCATTTGGGTTGATGAACGCTCCAGTCGCCTTCATGGACTTGATGAATCGAGTCTTCAAAGGGTTTCTAGATAAGTTTATCATCGTATTCATTGATCATATCCCGGTTTACTCTCGAAGTGAGAAAGAGCATAGGGAACATCTAAGGGTCACCTTGCATACGCTAAGGGAGTAACAATTGTATGCCAAATTCAAGAAGTGCGAATTCGGCTAGAGCAAGTGGCTTTTTTAAGCCATGTGGTGACGAAGGAAGGCATCGCGATAGACTCTAAGAAAGTAGAGGCTATTCGGAATTGGCCTACCCTAAAGAGCATAACGGAGGTACGAAGCTTCTTAGGGTTGGCGAGGTTATTATCGAAGATTTATGGAAGGCTTCTCGAAGATAGCTAGGCCTCTTACTAACTTGATGAAAAAGAGCACCGGATTCCGGTGGACGGATGCTTGTGAGGAGAGCTTCCAAGAGCTAAAACGATGGCTAGTCACGGCTCTAGTACTAACCATTCCGTTCGAGGATGGAACTTTCATAGTTTATACGGACGCCTCCAAACATGGATTAAGAGCGGTGTTGATGCAAAATGAGAGAGTAATAGCTTATGCATCATGGCAATTAAAGGAGTATGAGCGAAACTATCCGACACATGACCTAGAATTAGCGGTAGTAGTCTTTGCCCTAAAAATCTAGAGACATTATTTGTACGGGGTAAAGTGTGAGATATGCACGGATCATAAGAGCTTACGATACATTTTTACACAAAAAGAGCTAAACATGAGACAAAGAAGGTGGTTAGAGCTGGTAAAGGACTATGATCGTATAATCAACTACCACCGAGGTAAAGCCAATGTTGTTGCCGATGCCTTGAGTAGGAAATCGATCGCTACGGTACGGGTGACCTAGACTCCGATAATGAAGGACCTACAAGCATTGGAACTAGAAATAGTTCCTATAGGCCACAAGAGCATGCTATCGGCACTATTAATCCAGTCGATCGTCGTAAAAAGAATTCAAATTGAGCGACGAAAAGGATGAAAAGATGAAGAAATTGAAGAAAGGTAGAGAGGCCCATATTCAACCCCATATTCAATACACCCGGGAGTACGAAAATGTATTGAGATTTACGGCAGTATTATTGGTGCGTAGGAATGAAGAAAGATGTAGGCGACTTTGTGGCAAGGTGTCAAACTTGCCAACAAGTGAAGATAGAGCACCAAAGACCCTCGGGAACGTTAAAGCCACTAGCAATTCCGGAATGGAAGTGGGAGCATGTAACTATGGACTTCATCATGGGATTGCCAAGATTGGATAGAGGGTCAAATGCCATCCGGGTAGTCATAGACGGAGTTGACCAAATCGAGCACACTTTCTTTCCGTCAAAACCACCTATGATTTAAACCAATATGCCTAATTGTATCCGGACGAAATCGTGAGACTACATGGGATTCGATCTCAATTGTGTCGGATCGAGATCCTAGATTCACCTCCGTATTTTAGAAGAGTCCGCATAAGGCCATAGGCACCAAGCTCAATTTCAGCACGGCTTATCATCCACAAACCGGCGGACAATCCGAACGTGTAATCCGGATTCTTGAAGATATACTACGAGCGTGCGTCCTAGATTGGTCCGGAAAGTGAGAGAAATACATTCGCTTAGTTGAAATTGCGTATAACAATAGCTACCAAGCTTCAATTGGGATGGCTCCCTATGAGGCTTTGTATGGATGACAATGTAGATCTCCGATGCATTGGGATGAAATAGGAGAAAGAAGATTGCTAGGACCGAATTGGTACAACGGACAGTCGAAGTAGTAGACCGGATCCACCAACGGATGAAAGTAGCCCAAAGTAGACGGAAAAGTTACGCGGACAAACGGAGGAAGGATCTAGAGTTCGTGATTGGTGATTATGTGTTTTTAAGAGTCTCACCAATGAAAGGTGTACTACGATTTGGGAAAAAGGGAAAGTTAAACCCGCGGTACATAGGATCGTTTGAGATATTGGAGCGAGTAGGAGATAAAGCGTATCGCATATTGCTACCACCATCCTTAGCGGGAATACACAACGTATTTCATGTGTCTATGCTAAGGAAGTGCATTGGAGAGTCGAGTCAAATTTTCAATATAGAGCCGCTGAATCTTACTCCGGATTTAACATACGAAGAGAGACCGGTCTAGATTCTCGATCGACGGGTCAAATAGTTGAAAAATAAGGAGATAGGGCTAGTTAAGGTTTTGTGGAAAAACCATAACCTCGAAGAAATGACTTGGGACTTGGGAAAGTGACCAAGAAATGAAAGATAAATACCCCAAGTTATTCAAGTGAATCAATTTCGAGGACGAAATTTCTTTTAAGGAGGGAAGAATTGTAACCCCCGTAAAAACCCTTATCCGTAACGCGATGTTTATTAGAATAATTCTATATATATGTATATTAAGAGTAAGTATAATTATCATTTCATCATGAGAAATTAATACTGGAAATATGTGATTTATATTAAATTAAAGTTATTGTGCTTAAGATTAATGGTTTAATTATTAAAGAAATAAATATGCAAAATCGAGTGTTTTAAGGACTATATTCTTCCCGAGTTTTGTGTGAATTATTTGAGGCCTTTAGGGTACTTTTTGGCTCAACCTTAAAGAATGAAAGTTGTTAATCTATGTGTTGAATAGATCCCTATAAAATGTTATATTTTTTAGACCTATACATTAAGGGTTATACTAATTATAGTGAGGGTTGTTTCGAAATGCATTCTGCTGGAATTTTGGGAGAAGAATCTGCCCGAATCTTGTGAGATTTATTTGATGCTGTTAGATTGCTTTTTGAGAAAAACTTAAAGGATAAAAGTTGTTTTTATATATGTTTACTAGCTTTATATAAAATTTCAAAATTGTGTGATACATATACAAAGCGTTATGCACATTTTAGTATAGATGGGTTAGGAGGAAACACTTGCTAGAATTTTGGGGGGAAAAGAAATTCCGAATTTTTAAAAATGGAAATTTCCGAATTTTTATGAAATAAAGTAGTTTTAGTTACTTGAATTAAGTTAATTAATGATTTTAATTAGTCTAAATTTTATATAGACACCTAAGTAAATGCAATAAATAAATTTAATGCTAACTCACCCATTATGGATTCCAAAGCGACTGACTTTCCTCATGACTCACCCATAACCTTTACACCTTATCCCATTAATTTCTAAAACTTGTAGATAAATGAAAGTAAGTATATATATATATAGAGCAAGTGTTAAAATAGGAGAAAAACTTTAGTAACCCGTAGGTACCAGAAATTTTAAAGTTATTTTGTTAGTGTTTATTTCATAGGTTGTAATAATTTTCAATGGTTATATCCTTGATGCTTGGGATAAATCTATGTATGGATGCCTTGTTGTGATGATTTATGATGTTATGATTTTTGAAAAATGTCCAAGTATGTGGTGATGGGTTGGATTGAACTTGGACTAAATTTAAGTGAACTAAAACATGTTTAAAATTGGCTTGGAATGAACTAATATATTAGGTTGATAAGAAGTAAATTCTGTCCGAATTTTGGAGTGTATGTTCAAGGATTTTAGATCGATTTCTAGGTGAAACTTAAAGCATAAAAGCTGTTCATCTATGTAGCAACTAACTTCCTTTAAAATTTCTTGGTCATTGGATTCGTTTACAACGAGTTACACCCGATTTATTATGGATAGCTCTAGATAAACTACTATTAGGTAGATTGTTCCCTAAGTTTCAAAAATTTGTAATTAATTGTGTACTTGGTATTTAGACCTAATTTTTGGATATGTTATAAATAAATATGTCTAGTATCTAACATAAAATGAGTAAGATTTAATTATGTTCTAAAATTAGAAAATTATTTACTCGATTAGGAGTTGCCCGGTAATAAACCCTAAAACCAAAAAAATTAGATTTTGACAAAATCAATAGGTTTGGAATAAACTAAATGAGCTTAGACTAAATAAAATGGAATTAAATAGAGTCAATGGACCTAGGATAAAGTTAATGGGCTTAGATTAAAGTAAATGGACTTAGACCTTCTTTTAAATATTAATGAAACTAATGAACAATATTAATGAGCGGAGATTGTGTTCTCGTTGTGGGTATCATGATTGGTATGTGAGTAATGGATAAATTTCGAGTGTGGGTTAGACCATGAGTATGGCATGAGAATGAAGGGTTGGTACCCGAATTTGGTTGAATGTGATTAAATATGTCTCACGTGCATCATGTGTATAGAGGGTGGTTTAAGATAAGTCAATTGATTAGGAAATGGTTTATACATCTAGGTTTGATAACCTAACTGGAATAAATGAGTATTAGTAGTCCAGTACTCTAGGATATGTGCACGCACTATTAGACAATGGATTTCCGTTAATAGTAGTTACAACGAGGGATAATTCGTTATAGTAGAAGATGATCAGAGGATCATCTGGATGAAATCAAGCTATGTGCTTGCACTCGTTAGATGATGGATTCCGCTAACGGTAGTTACAACGATGGATAATTCCGTTGTAGCGAGAAGGTGATCCGCAAACCACCGGATGATAAATAGAGTAGGTCGGCTAATACCTAGGGTACCCGAGATTAAAATTTATAAGTATGGTGGGAAGTCAAAACAACATTGCATATCACGTGCATCACCACACTTGCGAGTTTCGGCTCACCTTGTTGTTATTTTTTTATGTCTTGATAGAAAAAGGACAAGTTGGTAAGGATGTGGTGGCTCCTCCTAAGCGGCTCATGTGAGCCACCATATATTAGTTTTTATTTTGTACGTAAATTTGGGGTATGGAGTTCATGAGAAAATTAATATCGCACTGTAATGTTTTATTAATGTATTTAATTATGTTATGTAAATTTTATCTTAAGGAGTTATATACGTAATGTACTTGTTAAAGTCCTAAGAATATCATAAGAAAACTACTTAGAGTTTAGTGTATGCCGGTGTGATGCGCTTCGTCCGAGTACCCTACTTAGGTAGTAGAAATATAACTAGGGCGGGGGCATTACACTTTTCCCTCCCTCTTCCTCTCCCTCTCTCTCCCTCTTCACCTCTTCCTCTTATCTTCTATCCCTCTCTACCTCTCCCTCTCTCCCTCCCACTCTCTCTTTCTCCATAGTCGAGTGAGAGAGATAAGGAAATAGGAGAATGGGAGAGGGAGAAAGAGAATTCAAATGAGGGAAAGGAGGGAAAGGGAGCGAGAGGGATATAGAGATAGAGAGTAAGAGAGAGGGATAGGGAGAGGGAGATAGAAATATAGAGGGAGGAAAAGAGAGATAAGGGAGTGAGGAAGAGGGATAGAAAGGGATAGAGAGGGAGAAATAAAGGGAATGAGGGAGGAAGGGAGAGGGATAAGAGGATGAGAGGGGAGAGAGAGGGAGGGAAAGCGAGGAAAGAGGAGGAAGAGGGAGAGGGAGAGCGTAAAAAATTATAAAAAAGAGAGGGAAAAGAGAGAGAGAAGGAGGGAGAGGAAAAAGGAGGGAGGAAGGGATAGAGAGGGAAGAGGAGGCGAGAGAGTGAGAGGAAGGGAGAGATAGAGGAAGACAGGGAGAGAGTGGGTGAGAGATGAAGAGAGGGAGGGAAGGAAAGGGAGGGGGAGAACTAGAGGGGAGGAAAGAATAGGAGATAGAGGGATGGAGGGAGAGAGAAGGAGGGAGATAGGGAGAGAGAATGAGATAGAGAAGGAGGGAGGGAGGGATAGAGAGGGAAGGTGGGAGGGAGGGAGGGAAAGAGAGAAAGAAAAGGTGGGAGGCGGGGAGAAAGAGAAAGGAAGGGTGGGTGGGGGAGATAGAGAGGGAGAGGGAGAGAGGTAGATAGTGAGAGGGAGAGAGTGAGGGAGATAGTGAGAGAGAGAGAGTGGGAGAGATTGAGAGAGAGAAAGTAAGAGAGAGGGAGAAATATTGAGATAAAGAGGGAAGGATATAGGGGAGAGAGAGATGAAAGGAAAAGAGAGAGGGAGAGAGGGATAGAGAGAAATTGAGAAGGGAGGGAGAGAGAGGTAGAGAAGAAGAGAGGGGAGGGAGAGAGGGAGAGTGAGGAGAGAGAAGAAGTAAGGGAGAGAGGGAGAATTTGATAAAGTTTAAAGACTATTATTGTTCTTAAATGTTCCAGTCAAGTTTCTTATTATCGATATATTAAATGGGTAACAATAAAGCATTGAGACTAGTATGTATATTAACTAATAATAATGTGTTATGGATATCGGATATCGATACATGTTGGAGAACATGTACTGGATCGACCCACCATGAGATCACTACGTTGATCATTATATGAGTGCCATAAGTTGGTCTCATTATGATTGTGGTGTACTTGGTCCTTTGACTTGAACTCACCGAGATTGTTTACATGAAAAGTCATATATTTTGATACCATCAAACATTATACGTAATAGGATGGGCTATAAAGTTCGTTCTTGGATATATCGGGAATCATGTAAAGGGATGTGAGAGATGTAGATAGGATTTTTCCCCATATAAATAGTAATGATGTCTATAAACCCTTTGATCAAGTGAGATTGTGAAATGCATGGCCATTCTCAAATGAATCGATATGAAATATCAATCTCATTTGTTTGGAGCAATCCACTCATAGAAAAAGAATGATATGATTAAACTATATAAGGATGACACATTCCAGGTCTCTTTTTTAATCTAGACATCTAGGAAAAATAGAATAGATGAGATGCTTGCATATGTCATGGACAAAGTTATGTTGAATCACCGACATTCTTATTACATAGGTAGTAGTGATCCATTGTTAGATGCTACTGACTATTCATGATTCTAAATTATGATTTGAATATCATTACCAATGTAATAAGAACCTATATGGTCACACACAAAAAGTAACTTAAAATTAGAGCATGCTAAGAAGTCCTCACTAGATTAGGATTCCTAATTATTAAGTCTCTCTCTCTCCCCTTTCCTATTATTCTCTCCCTCTCTCTCTCCCTCTCCCTCTCCATCTCTCTCCCCCTCTCCCTCTCTCTCTCCCACTCTTCCTCTCTCTCCCTTGCTTCTTGTTCTTCCTCTCCTATTGTCTCCCTTCCTCCCTTTCTCTCTCTCCATCTCTCTTTATCTCTCTCTCTCTCTCTCACCCTCTCCCTCTATGCCTATCTTTATGTCTCCCTTCCTCTCCCTCTATCTCTCCCTCTAGTTAGAGTTTGCCCTAGAAGCCAATCATAGTTTGATTGTACTAGTATACACTTATTATGTCATATATATATATATATATATATATATATATAAGGCATTTCATTTATTATGTTAATTTATTCTTGCATTTTATTAAATGAACATGATAAACTCCTAAGAATATTATTATTCTTAAATGTCCCCAGTCAGGTGTTTTATCATCGATATATTAAAGGGGCAATAACAAAGCATTGAGACCGGTATGTGTATTGACTGATAACAATGTGTTATGGATATGAGATATCAAGTAAACATGATAACAATATGTTATGGATATGAGATATCAACTCAACATATGGGTACATGTTAGAGAACATACACTTGGACTAACTCTGTTATGAGATCACTGCATGAATCATTATATGAGTGTCATAAGTTGGTCTTGTTATGATTGTGGTGTACATGGTCTTTTGACTTGAAGTCACTATGATTCCTTATATGAAAAGTCATATATTTTGATACCATCAAACGTCATCTCATAATCGGATGGGCTATAAAGTTGGTTATTGGATATATCATGAATCATGTAAAGAGATGTGAATGATGTAGATAGGATTTGTCCCTCCTATATAACGAGTAGTGATGTTTATAGACCCTTTGATCAAGTGAGATTGTGAAATACATGACCATGCTCATATGAATCGATATGAAATATCGATCTTATTTGTTTGGAGTAGTCAACTCATGGATCAAGAAATGATAGGATTAAACTATATGGAGATGACAAATTCCACGTCTCACATTTAATCTAGACATATAAGACAAAGAGACTAGGCTACACGGTAACATATATCACGAGATAAGGTTATGTGAAATCATTGACATTCTTATTACTTGGGTAATAGTGATACATTGCTAGATACCATTTACTATTTATGATTCTAAATTATGATTTTAACATTGCTACCAATGTAATAAGAACTTATAGGGTCACACACAAAGAGTGACTTACACCATTAGGCTCATTTTGGATGACCGAAGTCCTAATCGAGTTAGGATTCCTAATCGAGTTAAGATTCCTAGTGAGACTAGGATGCATTCTAGATTATGGTATTTAATTGCACCAACGAGACTCATTCATTTAAGACATACAAAATGGGCTTAATGAAGTCCAAATGCAAGGTTATTTGACATTAATTTATGGAAGTAAGCAACCCATATTTTTCTCTCTCCTTAGGGCTAGGAAATTAGTTCTCTAGTGGGACTATGGCTTACACACATTATGGTTGTTTAAAATACAACCAGCACTCAATATTTACTTATATAAGTGTAACTACGAGACTAAAACTCCTGTAAGATAGAAACCCTAGCAACTTTGACAAGAAACCCTAACCACCTTTAGTGAAAGAGTGATCTAGCCTTTAAACACCACATTTATGGCTAGCACTTCAACTTGAGGTGACTCTCCATTCTAGAATTGTTCTAGTGATTGAGACATTCATGTCGACAATGATAGAGGCACAATTTATACATTTGTGCTCATGATTCGGGCATCCCCTATGTAAGAGATGTGATCCGTGCTACAAGAGGTGATGATCCGATCTTTTGACTTTGTTGTATTTGCATGGATCCTATGGGGTTTTAAAGCAAATTTTTTCCTTACAATATTATTTTTTATCCATTAATTCCTTTTATGTTGGTTCAAACCCCTACTCTTATGCCTCTCTTTCCCTCTCACTCTCTCTCCCTTTCTCTCCCCATTTCTCCCCCTCTCTCTCCATCTTACTCTCGCTCCATTTCCTACTTGCTCACTCTCTCTCCCTCTCCCACTTCCTCACTCCCTCCCTCTTCCTCTCCCTCCATCCCTTTCTCCCTCTCTCTCTCTCCTTTTTTCCTCTCTCCCACCTTATCCTTCTCTCCCTCTTTATTTCACTCTCTCTATCCCTCCCTCTATCCCTCCCTTTCACTCTCTCTCCCATACCCTCTCTACCTCTCCCACTCCCTCTACCACTCTCTTTCCTCTCTCCCCCTCCCTCTTCCCTTATCTTCGTCTCTCCCTCCCCTTCCCTTCCTTTACACTCCTTCACTCTCTCACTCTCTCACTCTCCTTTCCTCTCTTTCTCCCTCTCTCTTCTCATCTCCCTCCCCCTTCCTCCCTTTCTCTATTAATCTATCCTTGTGTCCCTCTCCCTCTCTCCCACTTCCCTCTCTATCTCTCTCCCTCTCCCTCTCCCTCTCTCCTCCCCGTTACTCTCTCACTCCCTCTCTTTCTTTCTCTCTCTCCCCTCCCCCTCTCCCTATCTCCCTCTCTCTCCCTCCCTCTTCCTCTCCCTCTCCCTCCCCTCCTTCTTTTAAGCCCTCTCTCTTTATTTCTCTCTCTCTCCCTCTCTATCTCTACCCCTCTCTTCCTCTACTTCCCCCTCTGTCTCCCACAGTCCCTCTTTCTCACTCTCTCTCTCTCCCACTCTAACTCTTTCCCTCTCTCTCCCACTCTCCCACTCTACCCCCTCTCTTACCTCTTTCTCTATCTCTCTCTCTTTATCCCTCTCTATCCCTTTTTCTCTCCCTTCCCCTCTTTCTCTCTCACTCTCTCCCTCTCCCTCTCTTCTCCTTCTCTCTTCGTTCTTCCTCTCTCTCTTCCTCTCACTCTCATTCTCTCTCTCCCTCCCTCTACCTCTCGATGTAACTCTTCTCCCTCTCTAGCAATCTTGTGCTCTCCCTCTCCTACTCTATCTCACCCTTTCTCCCTCTCTCGACCTCCCATTCTTACTCCCTCTCTTCTTTTCTCTCCCCCTCTCACCTTCTCACTCTCCCTCTCCCCCTCCTCTCTCTATTTGCCTCTTTCCCATTCCATTTCTCTCTCTCCCTCCCACTCTTGACCTCTCTCTCTCTAACTCTCCTACCCTCACTCTCTATCTCCCTCTCCCTCTCTCTCTCTCTCATCTAGCTCTTTCTCTCCCCCTCTCCATCTCTCTCAACCCATCTCTTTCTATGTCCTTTTTTCTCTCTCCCACTCTCTCTCCCTCTTCTTCTTCTCTCTCTTATCTCTCTCCTCATCTCTTTCTCCCTCCACTTCTTCTTCTCTCTTTTTCTCACCCTCTATCTCTCCATCTCTTTTCCCTTCTCTCTCTCTCCCTCACTCTCTCCCTTTTGCTCTCTCTCTCTCTCTCTCCCTTTCCATCTTTATCCCTCCCTCCCTTTCTCCCTTTCCATTTCCCTCCCTCCCTCCCTTTCTCCCTTTCCATCTTACTTGCTCTCTTTTCTTTCTCCATCTCTCAATCTCCCTCCCTCTCTCTATTTTTTGCTCTCGCTCAATCTCTCCCTCACCCTCTCGGTCACTCTCTCCCACTCTCTCTCCTCTTTCCCTCTCTCCCACTTCCACTATTTCCCTCTCCCTCATTCTCTCTCTCTCCACTCCCTCTCTCCCTATCTCTATCCACCACCCCTCTCTATCTCCTTCTCGACCTTCTATCTCTCTCTCCCTCTTTCTCTCCCTCTTTCACTCTCTCCTTTTCTCTCCTTCACTATATCTCTCCCTATCTCCCTCCCCCTCTCTCTCCCTTTTTTCTTCTCTATCTCTCTTCCTCCCTCTTTCTTGATCTCCCCGTCCCCGTCCCTCTCTCTATCTCTCCTACCCTCACTCTCTATCTCCCTATCTTTCTCCCTCTCTCTCCCCTATCTCTCTCTCACTCCCTACTCTCTCTCCTCATCTCTCCCTCTTTCCCCCTCTCTCCCTCTATATCTCTTTCCCTCCCTCCCTCCCTCCTATTTCCTCTCTCTCCCTCCCTCCCTCCCTCTCTCTTATTTCCTTTCTCTCCCTCCCTCCCTCTCTCCCCCTCTCCCTTCACTTCTTTCCTTCCCTATCTCTTTATCTCCCTCTCTCTATCTCTTTCTCTCCCCCTCTCTCTCACACTAACCCTGTCCCTCTCCACCTCTCCATTTCCCTTTACATCTCACCTTCTCCCTCTTTCTATCTTTACCCCCTCATCCCTCTCTCTCTTGCTCCCCTCTTTCCCTCTCTCTTCCCTTCTCCCTCCCTCCCTCTTGCAATCCCTCTCTACCTCTCCCTCACTCTTCATTACTCTCTCTCACCCTCTCACCTTTTCTCTCTATCTCTAACTCTTTATATCCCCCTCTCCCTCTCACTTCTAATCCCTATTTCTCTCTCCTTCAATCTCTCTATCTACATCCCTCTCTCCCGATCTCTTGGTCTTCCCCTCTCCCTCTTTCCTCTCACTCCCTCTCTTCCTCTAACTCCCTCTATCTCCTAATGCCCGTACCTATCTCTCTCTCAACCCCTCACCCACTCTTCCTCTCTCTCCTTTTTCTACTCTCTTTTCCTCTCTCTCTCATTCCCTCATTTCTTTCTCGTTCTTCTCTCCCTCTCTCTCGTTTCTTCCTCTCTTTCTCCCTTTGTCTCCCTCCCTTTCTCCCTTACTCTTTCTCCCTCTCTTCTCTCTCTCCCTCCCTCCCTCGCTTACTCTCTCCCTTCCTCTCTTTGTCCCTCTCTCCCCGTATCTCTACTTCCCTCTCTCCCCCTCTCTCCTTACCCCACTTTCCCTACCTCCCTCTCTCTCCCCCATCTACCTATCTCTTTAACTCTCTCTCTCTCCCTCTCTTCACCACTCACTCTCTCCCCTCTCCTCTTTATCCCTCTCTCCCCCTCCTTGCTCTCTCTTCCTCTCTTTTTCCCTCTCTCTCTTGCTCTCTCATCCCCTCTCTTTATCTCACTCTCTCTCCTCCTCTCTTTTCCTCTCCACTATCCTTCTCTATCCCACTCTTTCCCTCTCTCTCCCCCTTTATTATTTTCCCTCTCCTTTTCACTCTCTCTCCCCCTTACTCCCTCTTTTTCTCCTCCACTCCCTTTCCCTCCCTCTCCTTTTGTCCCACTTTATGCCTTTCCCACTCTTACCCCACCTCTCTCTCCTCTCCCACTCTCTCTCTTTACCCCAACATCTCCCTCCCCCTTGCCTCTCTCTTTCTCTCTCTTTCCCTCTCCCTCACTCTCACAATCTCTCTCCCTCTCTCCCTCCCTCCCTCCCTCTATCCCTCTCTATACCTCTCTCTCCCTCCCTCCTACCCTCTCTTTCCCTTACTCTCCCACTCTCCTCCTCTCTCTCCCCCTCTCTCTCCCTCCCTTGCTATCACTCTCCCTTACCTCTTCCTATCTCTCTCTCTTTCAATAGCTCCCTCCCTCTCCCTCCCTCTCTTCCCCTCTCCCTCTCTTTCCCTCTCCCTATCGCTTTCCCTCTCTCTCTCCCCCTCCCTCTCTCCCTTACTATCCCTCTTTCCCTCCCTCCCTCCCTCTCTCTACCTCCCTCTCTCTCCTTCTCTTTCCCGATCCATCTCACTCTCTCTATCTCTCTCCTACATCTCCATCCCCGTGTATCTCTCTATAACCCCTATGAAAATTTTTTATCATATAAATATATGTACTAGAATATTCATAGATCTATGTGACATTTGAATATTTTTGTAGTATTAATATATATGGTAGTTATAGGAGTACATTGGTGTATATGCAAGAATTTAGGGGGATAAATTTCGGATAAGTTAGCTAGTTATTTATTTCCTTTAACACTTACCAAGAACATGCCATGAAATGGAAAACATTTTGGAGGAATGCCAAAATTTATGGACTAAAATACCTTAAGATTATGTTTAATTCCATTACCCATCCTTAAAAGTCAACTTGACACCTAAGCTTCTCAATTTCTTCTAGTTGACTTTTTCCTTCCAAACTCGCCACCTAGCCTTCCATTATCTCCTATCACTTTACACCTTATAAACTTAGATTAGGACACTTTTTATTGTATTTAATGAAGAAATAAAGTTAGAAATATATATATAAGAGAGAGCTAATGGCCAACCACACTTTAGAAATTCTAGCTCCCAAAAATTGAGAGAAAAATCGAATTGAGAGAGGGGAAAATGAAAAAGAAAAAGAGGAAATAAAGAAAGAAGAAAGGAGAAGAAAAGACTAAGGGATTTTCTACCAAATTTGAACGAAGTAGGTTTTCTTTTATGTCCTACAATTTTGTTTTTATGTATTTAATTTATGTGAGTAATTTGAGACACTAGTTATGTTGTTATGAGTTGCTTGTGTTGGTATGATATGTTGATGGTTTAATATGGATCTACTTGTTGGACTTGTGTATGTGATGAATTGTTGAAGCTTATAAAGCCTTGTGTATGACCAAGTATGTGTTGATAGGTTTAGTACAAACAAAGGGGCTTGGATTGAAATTTTATTGGACTAAACCATGGTTAAGATGGACTTGGAAGGAATGAGTTATAGAGCTGTTTTAGGAAACCCATTCGGCCTAATTGTCAAAAAGGTAAAGATTGGACCTTTTTATGTAATTAAGAACCTAGGACTTAATTGTCACTCACCTAGGTATACATTAGGATGAAACAAAACTCCATTATAATGAAAGAAAATTCCTTGCCATGTTTTGGGAACCATTCGGCCTAAACCCTAATTTTTGGGATTTGGGTTGCACTCATCCAAATTGATAATTAATGGTTCAATTAAACCTAAATGTATATAAATTGAAGTGTAGAAAGGTTAGACTTCAAGGAAAATGGAAATTTCAAATTTCAGCTTAGATTGGTTAGAAGCTAAATTTGACCATCCATGACAAAATACAAGCCGAGAGAGATTCCACCTTAGATGCGATTTAAATTGGACCGTAAGGCTAACATCTACATAAACTAAGTGTAGGTCAAATTTAATGAGAAGACTAACTAATTACATGAAGAAAGGTACTTACATACGAAGTAAAAAGTTTAGACGGAGTACAAATTGGTGATAATTGTTCTTTGGATGAATACTATGTAAGCGATATGAACTATATCTAAAATCTTATATGTAGATTGAATTCTAAGAATGGGTTGAGAATATAGGGTTTAGTAACCATGATTGCGTGAATATGATAATTAAAACATCATGTGCATCATATGCATTTAGGGGTAGATTGAATTCAATTGAAAAAGAACATTTGATTTAGATTTGATGAGGTTTGGTAACCAAAATGGATTAAATAGGTATTAGCAATGAATCTGTGTGCATGATCTATTAATTGATTATATCGTTAGCCAATGGATAATCCCACTAAGCATGTGCTATAATGAGGGATTATTCCGTTATTAGTCGTAGGTGATTCAATAATCACCAAGATATGAAAATAGAGCGAACTTGTTAATACCTAGGGTACTCGAACTAAAATTGATGAGGAAAGGTAGAGTAATAGGAAAGTATCGCATATCACGAGCATCACCTTAGTTATTAAGCTTTGGCTCATTCTATTATTGTGATTGTGTGGTGTAACGAGTAAGGTAAAGATAGTTCGATCGAGGATACTTTCGGTTCTCACTAAAACGAGCTCATGTGTTACTTGAAAATATAGGATTCTCTCTTGATTGTAAATTAGGGGGATGGTGTCTATTAGTGAATAATGGGCATTTAGACATTTTGTAATTTTCTATAATCGTATTTATTAACGGTATGTAAATTGTATTGTATGTACTCCATGGTTATGTATTATGGAAGTGAGTTGGGATTTTAGCCTTAACAATGTATTAAACCTAGCCACACCTCTTAGGAAACTAGTAAGGGAGCCGAGGGCGTTACAAGGTGGTATCGAGCCTTAGTTTAGGAAACCAAGTAGAGTCTTAAGTGTCACATGAGCCTAGGGATCGATAAACTACTTGATGGGTAAAATTTGATTCTTTGTTTCTTTTAAATGTGTGTGTTTATTGTGTGCTTTTATATAGTACATAATTATTCCTCGAAATAGTATTGATGGTCAATGTTATCGATATAGATACCATACCTATTTCGTGTTCTTCATGTCACTAGGACCCACCAATAGTGGGTCACTCTAGCTACTTACCGGGATGAATTAAGCAATTTGACTATGACTTTAGATCGGGACATGGTGGCTCACGTAATTAGAGTATATGATCTAATCAAATAAATAGCATTTGCCGATGCCTCTTTTGATTGGCACCATAGTGTAGGTTTCATGAGGATGACATTATCTTAGACTCTTCTCCGAGGGATCAACGGTTATTAGATGTAGTTTGGGCTAATGTGATGGATCAACCATCTTGTGAGACTTAAGTTGGGTCTTTTTATCGATGCATGTTAGGCGGAACCTCACTAGATTAATGTATAACTCGGGGTCTACCTTTATGTCTTGCTCTTATGATAGGACATTCCGCATCGGTCGACATCATTAATTAGTGAATCATAAAGTATTCCTTTCCCCATTGAGTCCGATATGTTAATACGGTGCATTAGATGTACTACTTTAGACGTACTACTAGGACTCGTCTTTTGGTGTGAATAGGAGTGCCTTTGATTATACATATAGCATGGAAACCTTTGGATGTAAATGTGCTTGTCAATGTGAATGCATGTTTAGTATGATATCTACTAGATGTTTATGGAATGTTATATGTACATGAATGTTTTATATGATGCATCGCATGTGATAAGGAAAGGATTTCGATGCCAAGACCAACCCGAGCATAACATGATATGCACAAAGTCAAACGATGCCAAGGAAAAATCCTGTATGAGCAAGAGTAGAAGGGACCTCTAAAAATGATAGCGATAATCAATAAGAAACCTTGAATCGTATGATAGAGATAATGCAAGCAACAATAGCAAGTGATGTAACAACAACAAACCCATACGGAAGCAAATGAGGTCGCTTCTAGCTATGAAACAAGTAGCCTCCACCTCAGCATAAGAATGATACAAGTAGAAAGATTTTAAAAAATGAATCCCCAAGAGTTTGCTAGGGGGTTAATCCAATGATAGCCGAGAAATGGATGAAATCTATAGAAGCAATATTCGAATAGCCGTAATTCAACAATAATGAATGAGTGTCATGTGTTATCTTTAAGCTAACCAAAGACGCCCGCACATGGTGAAAAAGTGCACGATTAACGTTCAACATGCCAAGTTTGACTTGGGAAGGATTTAAGGAGGCCTTTTATAACAAGTACTTCACCGCGAGATATAAAGGCTAGAAAGATTCAATAATTCCTAGAATTGAAATAGGATGGAATGTCCATGGGTGAATATGTGTGAAGATTTGAATAAGGATGTAGATTTTTCCTGTTCATTACGAGTGGATGAGAATTTCAAAAAGAATCGGTTTCTAATAGGGTTAAACCTAAGGGTTCAAAGTATGGTGCGAAGTCAATCGCCAATACTTTTCTAGAAATGGTGGATAAAGCAATGTTGGCAAATGAAGATCAAAAAGAGATTGGAAGGAAGTAAAGTAGAAAAGGCAAGTATTTAAATTTGAAACCTCTTTGTCCAAAATAGTAAGGTGAGTTCCACCTAGGAATTTTAATTGAGGCGGTGGGCAAGGGAATGCACAAGCCACAAGATTAGTACCCTACGATTCTAGACTCGCTACTAAGTACTCAATTGGGACTAGTGATGAGTAATCAACCTCGATGCAATAAGTTTGGCGGGTTCCATACCGGAAGTGCCGACTAGATGTAAGGACTTGCTATATTTTTCATCAACCAAGGAATGTATCCTATAACTCCCCTCGGACACGTAAGTCCGGACCAAGGAAAGTACTTGCTCGAGTTTATATAATGACGCAGGAGGAGGCCGATCGAAGGGATGCGATGGTCATTTATTGTAATTTCTTGATTCTTGGCTTGATTATATATGTTTTAATTGATTCGGTGCTACACATTCATTCATATCAAAAACCTTAGTGAAAAACCTAGGGGTCAAACCAAAGACATTAGTCGTAGGATACCTTATAGCCGTCCCTTCCGGAGAATTTATAGAGTTAACAAGTATAGTTAGAGAGGGTTCCATATAGGTTGAGGATAGAAGTTTAGAGGCCAACTTGATAGTGTTAGATCTTTAAAATTTTGATTTGATTTTAGGGATGGATTGGCCGACAAGGCATGGTGTCAATATAGATTGTCAAGATAGAAGGATAATTTTTTATCTACTTGGGGATCACTGTTAGAGTTTAAGGCTAATTCAAAGCTTCAAGTCGTATCGATCATTTTTGCATTAAAACCTTAAAAGATTCTAGGAAAAGGATGTATAGGGTACCTAGCACATGTGATAGATAGCCGGGTAGAATGAAAATCGAAATCGAAAAATCTAGAGGTTGTGTGGGAGTATTTAGATGTATTCCTAGAAAACTTAATTAAGTTACAACCCAAGAGGGAGATAGAATTTGAAATTGAGCTAGAGCTGGACATGATTCCAACTTCTAAGACTCCCTATAGAATGGCCCCAACAGAGTTGAAAGAGTTAAAGGTGCGGTTGTAGGACTTACTAGATAAGGGATTTATACACCCTAGTTCCTCACCCTCGAGAGCTCTAGTATTGTTTGTAAAGAAGAAGGATGGTAGCCTATGACTATGTATCGACTATCGAGAGTTAAATCGGGTGACATCATAAATAAGTATCCATAGCCTCAAATTGATTTAGTTAGGATTAAGTCGGGATTTGGTTGTGTCGGTGTGATATATTCATTGCTTGGCCACTCCTTTTGGGTAATTAGTGAGTGGGCCGGGGAGGGGCGCCACAACCTCTCCCTTCCTATCTTACCTTCTCTCCTTTTTATCTCCCCCTCTCTCTCCCTTTCTTCCTCTCTCTCCCTCCCTTTCCCTTACTCTTTAGATAGAGAAAAAGAGAGAGGCGAGAGGGAGAGAGTGGATAGAGAGCAAGACAAAGTGAAATAGGAAGAGAGAGGGAGAGAAGTAAGGAGAAAAGGAGAGATAGGGAGAGAGATAAGGGGAGAGGGAGAGGGAGAGAAAGAATGAAGGAAGAGAGAGATAGGGAGATGGAAAGAAAGGGATAGATGGATGCAGAGAGAGAGAGGAAGAGGTTGGGAGAAAATATAAGGGAGAGAGGGGTGAGAGAGGGGAGATTGAGAGAGAGGGAGGGAGAGGTAGAGAGAGGGAAAGGGAGAGAGAAGGAGGCAGAGAGAGAGAGAGAGGGAGGGAGAGAGGGATAGAGGTGGAGAGAAAGAGATTGAGAGACCGAGAGACAAAATATGAGAGTGAGAGAGGGAGAGGGGGTAAAGATAGGGAAAACAAGAGAAAGGATGGGAGAGAAAGAGAGAGGGAGAGAGATGGAATGGGAGAGAGAGAGTGAAGGGAGAGGGAGAAGGTAAGAGAGGGGGAGAGAGTGAGAGGGAGAGAGAGCAAGGGATAAGGAGAGAGAATGAGGGAGGAAGGGTGGGAGAGGGAGATAAAGAAAGCATGAGCAAAAGGGAGAGGGAAAGGGAGAGAGAGGGAGGGAGAGAGTGGAAGATGGGAAAAGAGTCACCATCTCTCACTTTCCCTCTCTTCATCTCCTACTCTCCCCTACTCTCTCACCTTCTCTCCTTCTCTAACTCTCTACCTCTATCGCTCTCCCATGTTCGATCTAACCATATTCTTCTCTTCTTCTCATGCTCTCCCCCTTTATCCCTTCCTCTTCGTTCCTCTACTGTTTCCCTCTCCTTCTCTCTCCTTCTCTCTTCCCTCTCCCTCCCTCTTTCTCTCCCTCTCCCTCACTCTTCCTCTCTCCCTTTTTATTTCTCCCTCTTTCTCTCTCTCCCTCTCCCTCTCTCTTTTCCCTCTCTCTCCTTTATCCATCATCCTTTATTCTCTCTCCCACTGTCTCTCCCTCTCCCTCCCTCTTTCTCTCCCTCCTCCCTTTTTGTTTCTTCCTCTTTCTCCCTCTCCCTCTCCCTCTCTCTCTTTCCCTCTCTCTCTTTTATCCATCATCCATTATTCTCTATCCCTCTCCCTTTCTCCCTCTCTCCTTCACCATTTCTCTCTTTCTATCTCTCTCTCCCTCTTTCTCTCTCCCTCACTCCCTCACTTTCTCTCCCTCCCTCTCCCTCCCTCCCTCTCCCTCTCTCTCTCCTTCTCTCTCTCCCTCTCCCTCTCTCTCTCCTTCTCTCTCTCCCTCTCCCTCCCTCTCTCTCCAATTCTCCCTCACTCTCCTTACCTCTCCCTCCCTTCCTTCTATCTCACTCCTTCTCTCCCTCCTCCCTTTGTCTCTCTCCCTTCCCTTCCCTCTTTCTCTCTCCATCTCCTTCTCCCTTCCTCTCCCTCCCTCTCTTCCCCTTACTCTTTCCCTCTCCCTCCCTCCCTCCCTTCCTCCCTACTCTCTCCCTCCCTCTTCCTCCCTCCCTCCCTTCCTCCCTACTCTCTCCCTCCCTCTCCCTCTTCCCTCCCTCCCTCCCTCTCTCTCCCTCTTTATTTATCTCCCTTACATTATATCCCTCCCATTATCCCTCCCATTATCCCTCTCTCCCTCCAGCTCTCCCACTCTCATTATCTCTCTCTCCTTTCTATAGAGGAGGTAAAGAAGGAGAGAGGGGGAGAGATGAGGGAAAATGAGGGAGGGAGATTGGGAGAGGGAGAGGGAGATAGAGAGAGAGGGAGAAAGAGAGAGAATAAGAGAGAGAGGGAGAGAGAGGAGTGAGAGAGGGAGAGGGAGAGGAGGGATGGAGAGAGAATGAGAGAGGGGGAGTGAGGGAAGGAAGAAGAGAGGGGAGAGAGGGGGAGAGAGGGAGAGATGAAGAGAGGGAGAGAGAGAGAGAGAGGGAGATTAGAGGAGAGAGGGAGAGGGAGAGGGAGAAGGGCGAGGGAGAGATAAAGAGAGGGTGAGAGAGAGAAGGGATTAGAGGAGAGAGGGAGAGGGGGAGAGGGAGAGAGAGGGAGAGAGTGAGAGAAAGAGAAAGAAGGGAGAGAGAGAGAAGAGAGAGAGAGAGGGAGGGAGGGGGAGGGAGGGTTAAAGAGAGCGAGTGAAGGAGGGATTGCAAAGGAGAATGAGATAGAGAGAGAGAGAGAGGGTGAGGGAGAGGGATATGGATATAAAAATAAAAGGAGAAAGGCAGAGGGAGAGGAGAGAGAGAGGGAAGATAGGGAGAGGGAAAGCAAGAGGGAGAGAGTGGGCAAGGGAGAGAGGGTGAGGGGGTAGAGATGAAGAGAGAGGGAGGTAGGAGAGACCGAGATAGAGAAAGAGAGAGAGAGGGAGAGAGAGAAGGAGAGGGAGGAAGGGTTAAAGAGAGGGAAAAGAGGAGGCAGAAAGGGAGAAAGATTGGGAGAGGAAGAGGGAGAGAAAGAGGAAGAGAGAGATAGTAGAAGGGAGGGAGAGAGGGAGAGGGATGAGGAAAAAGAGGAAGAAAAAGGGAGAGGGAGAGAGTTTAAGGGAGAGATAAGGAGAGAGGGAGAGAGAGTGAGGGAAAGTGAGAAAGAGGGAGGGAGTGAGAGGGAGAGTGTGTGTGTGTGAGAGAGAGAGAGAGGGAATTTAGGAGAGGGAGAAAGAATGAGAAAGAGAGGGTGAGAGAGAGATAGGTAGAGAGAAACAAGGATATAGGAGAGAGGGAGGGGGAAATAGGAGGAAGGGAGATAGGGAGGGGAGAGGGAGAGGGTAAGAGAGAGAGATGGAGGGAAGGGGAAATAGACGGGTAGAAAGGGAGAAAGGGAGAGAGATTAGGAGAGAAGGAATGATGGAGAGAATTGGAGAGAGATAGTGGTAGAAAGAGGAAAGAGGAGAAATGGAAAGGGATAGAGAGAGGTAAGGAGATTCGAAAAGGGAAAGATAGGGAAATGGGGAGACAGGGGAGGGATAGAGGGAAAAAAGAGAGAGAGAGGTAGGGATAGAGGGAGAGAATGAGCAAGAGGGAGGTAGGGGGAGAGAGAGGGAGGAAGGGATAGGGGAGAGAGTGAGTGTGAGGGAGAGAGAGAAATAATGAAAGGGGGAGGGAGGTAGAGGGAGATAAGGAGAGGGAGATATGGTGAGGCGTAAGAGAGGGCGACAGAGAGAGGGATAAGGATGGGGGAAAGATGGAGAGAGATAGAGGGATAGGAAGAGAGGGAAAGGGTGAGAAAGAGAGTGATGGGATGGGAGAGAGAGAGAAAGGGAGGGAGGGAGAATGGAGAGAGGGAACGTGAAATAAGGATAGAGGGAGAGAGAGTGAGGGAGATAGATAGGGAGATAAAGAGAGGGAGAGATAAAGGAATGGAGATGAGAGGGAGGGAGAGAGGAAGAGATTGAAGGGGAGAGAGGGAGAGAGAGAGGAAGAGGGAGGGAGAGGGAGAGGAGAGAGACAAAGACAGATAGAGGGAGAGTAGGAGGGAGAGGGAGAGGGAAAGAGAGAGTGGGACAGAGAGGGAGATTGAGAGAGAGAGATAAGAAGAGAAAGGAAGGCAGAGAGAGAGGGAGACAGGGAGGGAGGGAGGGATAGAGAGGGGGTGAAATGGAAGAAAAGAGAGGGGGAGAGAGAGAGTAAGAGAAAAAGAGAGAAAGAGAGGGAGAAAGTGTAACCCTCATAAAAAAAATAAAAAATCCTTAACCGTAAAGTGACATGTATTAGAATATTTATATATATGCATATATTAAGTGTAACTATAATTATCATTACACCATGAGAAATTAATGCTTGAAATGGATGATTTATGTTAAATTAAAGTTATTTTGCTTGAGATTGATGGTTTAATTATTAAAGAAATCAAATATGCAAAATCAGTATTTTCAAGGCTATATTCTCGTCCGAATTTTGTGTGATTTATTCAAGGACTTTGGAGTGATTTTTGGGTAAATCCTAAAGAATAAAAGTTGTTTATCTATGTTTCAAATAACTCCATGTAAATATTTGTTATTTTTATGCCTATTTATAAAGATTTATGGACATTTTAGTGCAGATCGCTTTAGAGGCAACATTGCTGGAATATTTTTGGGGAAGGAATTCCAAGTTTATGGTGAGGAATTTCCGAACATTTTGAGAGGGAGGGATGTTTAGTTAATTGAACTAGATTATTTAGGGTGTTTAGTTAGTTTAAGAAATTATTTAGGACACATACACCCCCTTAATTAATGAATTAAGGCCAGCTCACCCTAAACCCATCAAACCCGCCACTCTCTCTCTCTCTTAACTCACCAATTACTTTCCACTCTCCCAAATTAAATTAAGACATTTATCCACTTAATTAGTGCTAATATTTTAAGCATTTATATAAATAGAATAAGTGAAAATGGCAAGAAAAGTTTTAGACATCTTGTAGCTACACAAAAGGGAAAGAAAACGGCAAGGAAAGAGAGAAGGAGGAAATGAAAAGAAAAAGAAAGAAGAAAGAAAAAGAAAGAAAGGGAAAGCCTAAAAAACCTTTAGGAAATTAAAGCAAAGTTAGGTTCCATTTTTAGTTATTTTATGTCTTAAGTTATTTTTTTTTTAGTGTTTATTTCATGGGTTTGTAATAATTTTGCAATGGATTGCTATTGTTGTTTGTGTTGGTGTTAGGATTTGGTAAATTGTGATGGATCTATGTGTTTGTGTTGTGATGCAAAGTTTGTTTGATGTGTTTAAATGTGTGGATGGTTTGGAAAGAAAAAGAAAAGAAAAGGGTATGGACTGAATTCATTAGAGCTAAACTAGATTTGGTGGGCATGACTTGGAAAGGAAAGAAATACACTTCTAGAGTTGCCCTATGTTAAAACCATTCAGCCAAGTAGAGAAAATTACGAAAGAATGGATCTTTTGGGGAAATTAAGGGCCTAGAATATCATGGTAACTCAATTAGGAATGGGTTAATAGTTTAGGGTGGAAATAAATTCACTAGACATAAAAGGCAATCCATGGCCATCTTAAAAAAAAAAAAAAAAAACCCAATCAGCCCAACTAAAAGAAAAAAATTGTGTTTTGGACTTCATTAGGTAAAATTGAATATTTGATGGCTAAATTTGGTTTCCTTTTTGTACCTTAAGGTTTAGATCTCCTTGGTAACCCTTCTAAATATGGTTTGGTAAGTTATTAGTAAGTCAAGATAAAAAAGAATTGATCTAGAAATGAAAAAATAATTTCTTGCTTATTTGGGACCATTCGACCTAGGAGAGAAAATAACTAACATTGAATCCTTTTGTGTAACTAGAGATCAAGAATTAAATGTGAACTCAAGTAAAGATCAATTACTATAAGACATATAAATGGAGTAATGGAAAAAAAGAATTCAAGAAAAACTAGGATTAAGACTTAGACCCATTATGAGTGAACTTCAACTACTAAGATTAAAGGTTTGGATTTAACAAGATTTTAGCTTAAGTATGTCACACATAAATCCTTAGATTAACCGGTCTTGTAAACTAAGTAAAACACCAAAAATCTTAGCCTAGCCTTGCTAGGTACACGAGGAGGAAAACTCGTAAGCACGAAGCGTATTTATGCAATGAAGGCTACAAATGAATGGAATTTGTAACTCATTTTGAATACTTTGAATGGTACATGAAACACCTATGAAGTCTCGAATGTGCATTGGGACACGGGCATGGTCCGAGAAGAAAATGTTAATAGCATAATTAGTTTAATGTATTAAACATAATACCATGTGCATCATGTGCATTCGAGGGTGGTATAAAATCGAGAAAAAAATCATTGAGTCGTGAGATAATGCGGTTTGGTAATCGAATTGAATGGAATGGGTAACGACGATAAAACCATGTGCGTGCTCTATTACTAACACTCGTTAAGTGACGGATAATTCCACTAACCGTGTGCTACAATAAGGGAGCATTCCGTTGTGAGCGATAGGTGATAATAAGATCACCGAGAGAGAGTAATAGAGCAATAGGTGATAATACAATCACCGAGAGATAGAACGCACGGTCGTGCTAATACTTAGGGTACCTAGACTAAGATGGATAGGTAGAATGGGAAAGAGCTTGATTGCATATCACATGCATCACCCTACTTACTAAGCTTTGGCTCACCCCGTTGTTGTTTTCATGTTATGATAGTAACGAGTCAAAGTAGTAAGGATGCTACCGGTCCTCCAAAAATGCTCATGTGTGACATAACCGTACCGAAATCTCTTTTGATTGTAATTTTTAGGGTTGGGGTGTCGATGAACATTTTGATGGCATTGTAAATAAATTTCATAATTTCTTCCATCATATTGTTAATATTATGTAAATTTTCTTTCATGCGTTTCATTGTATGATAAGTCCTTCATATATGAGCACATATGTGTTTGAGGTTAATTCAAAAATTGGTCGTGTCGGTGTGATGCGCTCCTCGCTTAGCCACTCCTATTTTGGTAATAGAGAGTGAACTAGGGTAAGTAGGAGACAAAGGGGGAGAGAGAGGGTGATAGTGGGAGAGAGGGAGAGTAAGGGAGAGTAAGGGAGAGAGGGTGAGGGAAAGAGAGAGGGAGAGAGAAAGAGGGGAGAGAGGAGGAGAGAGAAAGAGAGAGAGAGGAAGAGAGAGTAAGAGGGAGAGAGAGTGAGATGGAGAGAGAGAATTAGAAGGGGAAAGAATAAGGAGTTAAGAGAGGGATAGAGAAGGGAGAGTTAGAGAGAGGGTGAGAGTATGGGAGAGGGCTAGAGGAAGAGAGATAGAGAGGGAGGAGGAGAAGGGGTAGAGAGAGGTAGATGGAAGGGGGAGAGAGAAGGAGAGTGGAAGAGATAGGGAGAAAGAAAGGGAGAAAAAGAGAGAAAGAAGGAGAGAGGGGGAGAAGAAGGGAGATAGAGGGTGAGAAGAAGAGCAAAAGTGGGAGAGAGAGAAGGGGAGGGAGAGAAAGAGTGGGAGAAATAGTAGGAGAGGGAGAGATGGTGAAAACACAAGAGAGGAAAGGAGAGAGCATATGAGAGAGAAAGGGAGAGGGAGAGGGAATGAGAGAAGAAGAGAGATGAAGGAAGGGAGAGAGAGGGACAGATCATGAGAGTAGGCAAGAAGGATTGAGAGCTACAAAGGGAGGGAGAGAGATATGGAGAGAAAGAGATAGAGGTAGAGGGAGAGGGAGAGAGAAATGAAGGGAGAGGGAGAGGGAGAGGGAGGGACATGGAGGGAGGAAGCAAGAGAGAGAAGTAGCAAAATAGGGAGAGAGATAATGAGAGAGAGAAAGGGAGTGAAAGTTAGGTCAAGGGAGAGAGGTAGGGAGAGGAAGGGAGGGAGTAAGAGAGAAAGGGAAGAGGGAGAGAGAGTTAGAATAGGAGAAACAGAGAGGTAGTGGAAGAGGGAGTATAGGAGAGGTTGAGAGAGGGGGATAGGAAGACAGGGATAGAGGAATAGAGAGAGGGAGAAAAAGGAGAGAGACATGGAGAGGAAGAGTATGAGGGATGGAGAGAGAGAGGAAGGAAAGAGGGAAAAGGAATCGGGAGAGGGAGAGGGTGAGTGGGAGAGAGACGGAGAGGGAGAATGAGAAAGAGAGAGGAAGTGAAGAATAGAAGGGGAAGGAGTGGGAGGGAGAGAGAGAGGAGGAAGAGAGAAGTGAGAGGAAGGGTGAGGGTGAGAGAGGTAGAAAGAGGGAGAGATGCGAGGGAGAAAGAGGCAAGGAGAAAGGTAAGGAGAGAGGGAGAGAGAGAAGGATAGAGGAAGAGATAGAGAAATAGTGAGAGTGGGAGAGGAGGGAGAGAAGGGTAGAAGGAGAGAGAGGTAGGGGTAAGAGAGTGAGAGGGGAGAGAGGGAGAGACAAGGAAAAGGAAAGAGAGAGAAAGATAGTAGGTGAGAGAGGTTGGGAGTGGGAGGGAGAAGAAAAAAGAGAGATTGTGAGAAAGAGAGGAGGAAAGAGAAGGAGAGAGAAAGATGTTAAGAGGGAGAGAGAGGGGAGAGAGAGGGGGAAGGAGAAAGATGTAGAAGTAGAAAGAGAGAGAGGAAGAGAGGGAGAGAGGGTAGAGCTTGAGAGTGAGGGAGAAGAAGAGAAAGGGAGAGAGGGAGGGAGGTAGAAGGATCGGGAAAGAGAGAGAGGGAGAGGGTGAGGGAATGATTGAATGTAGAAGAGGGAGGGTGAGGGGAAAAAAGAGGGAGGATAAGAGGGGGAGAGAGAGTGATGGAGAGTGGGAGAGAGATAGAGGGAGAGAGATAGAGAGGGAGAGGGGAAGAGGGAGATAGAGAGGGAAAGAGAGGGGGAGATAGAATTAAGAAGGGCAAAGGAGAGTGAGGAAGAAAGGGAGAGAGAGAGATATTGGTTAGGAGTCGGAGAGAGGGAGAGAGAGAGATATTGGGTAGGAGTCGGAGAGAGGGAGAGAGAGAGATATTGGGTAGGAGTGGGAGAGAGGGAGAGAGAGAGAGTGGGGTAGAATAGGGGATGGAGAGGGTTAAAGGGAGGGAGGGAGGGAGGGTGGGAGAGAGAGAAAACGGTAGGGAATGATAGAGGGAAAGAGAGAGAAAAGGGAGAGGGAGAGGGAGAGGGAGGGAGAGGGAGAGGGATAGAGAAAGAAAAGACTAAGGGAGAGAGAGAAGGAGAGATTTATAGGGGAGACATAAAGGAAGAGTGAGGGAGAGGGAGAGAGAGAGGGAAAGAGATAAAGGGAGAGAGGTAGAGAGTGGGAGAGGGAGGGAGGGAGGGAGAGGGAGGGACCAAGAGAGAGAAAGAGAGGAGAGAAGGGGAAAAAGCAATAAGGGGAGAGAAAGAGAGAGAGTGACAGCGGGAGAGAGAGAAAGGGAGAGGGAAAAAGGGAGAGGGAAAGAGGGAGAGGGGGAGTATGAGAGAGTGACGGGGAAAAGGGAGAGGGAGGGAGTAGAAGAGAGTGAGAGAGAGGGAAAGGGGGAGAGAGAGCAAGAGAAAGAGAGTTATGGAGAGAAAGAAATAAAGATATCAAAAGAGAGTTATAGGGGGACAAAGATAGAGAGAGAAAGAGGGAGGGAGAGAGGGATGAAGAGAGAGGGAGCAAGAGAAGAGGGGGAGAGAGTAGGGAGGGAGATGAGGGAGGGAAAGAGGGTAGAGAGAGATAGAGAAAGAGAGGGAGAGAGGGAGGGGAAGAGAGAGAGGGAGAGAGGGAGAGAGGGAGAGGGGGATAGAGAGTGATGGGAGAGAGAGGGAGGGATAGGGAATGAGGAAGAGTATGGGAGAGAGAGGGGGAGAGAGTTAGGGAAAGAAAGGAAAGGAAAGGGAAGAGAGAGAGGGAGAGAGCATAGATAATAGGAGGGTGATATAGAGAGAGATGAAGGAAGGAGATAGTGAAAGGGATAATGAGGGAGATAGGGAGAGGGAGAGAGAGTGAGAGAGAGAGGGAAGGAGGGAGAGTAAGAGAGTAGTTGAAGGGGAGGGAGGGAGGGGGAGAGAGTGGGAGAGGGATAAAGGAAGAGAAAGAGATTGCAAGAGGGAGTGTAAAAAAGGGAGGGAAGGAGAAGGAGTGAGGAGGGGAGAAAAAGGGAGAGAGATGAAGAGAGAGAAAGGGAGAGAGAGGGAGAGATAGAGGGAAAAGTAGGGAGAGAGAAGGAGATGGAGAAGGGAAGGAAAGGAGATAGTTAAAGGGAAAGAAAGCAAGATAGAGGGAGGGAGAGAAAGAGTAAGAGAGTGGACATGAAGAGGGAATGGGAGAGAGAGAGGGATAGAGGGCAAGATGGGGAGAGATAGAGGGGGACAGAGGGAGAGGGAGTGATAGGGATGGAGAGAGAGGGGCAGAGGGAGGGAGAAGTAGAATGGGTGGGAGAAGTAGAAAGGGTGGGAGAGGGAGAGAAAAGAAGAGAGTGGGAGAGAGGAACTAAGGGAGAGAAGGAGAGGGTAAGAGATGGAGAGAGGAAAAGAAAGAGAGAGATTGATAGAGAGAAAGAAAGGGAGATAGAGAAAGATAGAGGGAGGAAGGGGTAGGTAGAGAGAGTAAGGGAGAGAAAGATATAAAATGTGAGATGGTCGGATGGAGTGAAAGAGAAAGAGGGAAAGGGGAGTGGGAGAGAGAATAGAAGAAGAGTGGGAAAGAGATGGAGAGGGAGAGAAAAGAACATAAAGAGGGAGAGTGGGAAAGAGAGGGAGAGGGAGAGGGAGAGAAAAGAATAGAGGGAGGGAGGGAGAATGGAAGAGAGGGAGAGAGAGAGAGAAATAGAGAAGGTGAGAGAAGGAGGGAGGATAGAGAGGGAGGGTGGAGGGAGAAAGGGGAAGAGTGGGGAAGAGAGAGAGAGGGAGAGGTAGAGAGGGAGAGTGGGGGAGAGAGAAAAAGGCGGTTTAAGATAAGGAGGGAAAGGGAGAGGGGAAGGAAGGGAGATAGTTAGAGGGAGTATACGGGAGATCGAGAGGGAGAGAGAGAGAGAGAGCAAAAAAGTGTGAAGGGAGAGAGGAAGGGAAAGAGAGATAAAAGGAAAGAGACAGGTAGAGAATAATAAAGAGATAGAGGGAGAGAGAGAGGGTGGGAGTGGGAGAGAAAGGGAGAGGGTCGGTGACCAAAAGAGTGCAAGAGTGAAAGGGAAAGGGAGAGAATGGAGAGAGTAAGGGAGTTGGAGAGGGAGGGAGGGGGAGAGAGGGAAGTGAAGAAGGAAAAAGGAGGGAGGGAGATGAGGGAGGGAGAAAAAAAGGAAGAGAGATTAAAGGAGAGGGAGATAAAAGAAAGGGTAAAGAGAGAGAGAGAGAGATAGAGAAAAAAAGACAAAAGGAGAAGAAAAGAGAGAGAGAGATGAAAAGAGAGAGAGGGAGATAAAGAGATAGGGGAAAGGAGAGGGTGAGGGAGAGAGGGGAGAGAAAGAGGGGGAGGGAGTGGGAGAGAGGGAGAGAGAAAAAGCGAGGCATGGGAGGGGGAGGAGAGAGAGGTAGAGAGGAAGAGGGAGAGTGAGGGAGATAAAGAGAGGGAAAGAGAGCGAGATAGTGGGAAGGATTGAGAGAGAGGGAGAGAGTGATATGGGGGAGAGAGAGGGAAGGAGAGAGGGGGATAGAGAGGAAGGAAGGGGCAGAGAGGAAGAAAAAGAGAGAAATGGTGGGAGGGATAGAGGTAAAGAGGGAGAAAGGAAGAAATTGAGATGGTGAGAGGTAGTGTGCACCCCTCCCGGCTCACTAGCTAATTACCTAAAAAGGAGTGGCTAGCAAGGAGCATCTCGATTGATATGACCAATTCTCGACTTAACCCCAACATGTATGTGCTCATACATTAAGGACTTATCATATAACAAAATGTGTATAAGATAATTTACATAATATTAACAAATACAATGAAAGAAATTATAAAATTTATTTACAATACCATTAGAATGTTTATCGATACCCCAACCCTCAAAAATTACAATCAAAAGGAATTTTGGTACACTTGTGTCACAAGTGAGCCTTTTGGAGGACCTAGTAGCATCCTTACTACTTTGATTCTTTCCCGTCATAATATGAAAATAACAATGGCATGAGCCGAAGCTTAGTAAGTAGGGTGATGCATGTGATATGCAATGAAGTTTTATTCCCATTCTATTCATCCATTTTAATCCAGGTACCCTAGGTATTAATAAGATCGTGTGTTATATTTATCGATGATCGTGTTATCACCTACTACTCTATTAGCCTCTCGGTGATCCTATTATCTCTTATTGCTCATAACGAAATTATCCCTCATTGTAGCACACAGTTAGCAAAATTATCCCTCGCTTAATAGTGTTAGTAATAGAGCACATACATGGTTTCATGTTGTTACCCATTTCATTCAATTTGGTTACCAAATTTTATTATCTCACGACTCAATGATTTTTCTCGATTTCATACCACCCCCGAATGCATCCGATGCACATGGTATTATGTTTAACACATTCCATTAATTATGCTATCAAACTTTTCTTCTCGGACCATTCTCATGTCTCGATGCACACTTGGGACTTGACAGGTGTTTTATATACCATTTAAAGTATTCAAACCGAGAATACAAATTCCATTCATTGGTATTATCATTTCATAAATCTACTTTGTACTTACGATTTTTCCTTCTCGTGTACCTAGCAAGTCTAGGCTCAAATTTCCAATGTATTACTTTGTTTACAAGATCGATTAATCCTAAGGATTTATGTGTGACATACTTAAGTTGAACTCTTGTTTAATCCAAACCTTTAATCTTAGTAGTCGAAGTTGACTCATAATGGGTCTAAGTCTTAATTATTGTTTTTCTTGAGTTCTCTTTTTCCTTTACTTCATTTATATATATTATAGTACAGCTAATCTTTATGCATGAGGTTGGAATAGGATTCCTTTTCCAACCCTAGTCTTGGTATTCATGATCGAATTGAACTCTTTAATGGGCCTAGGTCTCTTTTTGGTTTTTCCTTGGGTTCTCACCCATAAGAGATAGAGGGAGGGACAGAAAAGGAGTGAAATAGAGAGAGGGAGAGGTAAAGATGAGAGAAGAAGAGAAATAGAGGGAGAGAGAGAGGAGGAGAAGGAGATTGAAAGGGAGGTGGAGAGATAGAGGGAGAAAAAGAGAGACAGAATAGGGAAGTGAGGGATAGGAGGGAAATAGGGAGATAGTGAGGGAGAGGGCGTTAAAAAAGGGAGAGAGAAGGAGAGAGATAAAGGAAGAGAGAGATGGTAAGATGGAATGTGAGGGAGATGAAAAGAGGGAGAGAGAATGAGGGAGTAGGATAGAGAGAGGGGGAAAGAAAGGGAGATTATAGGAGAGAGGGAGGAGAGAGGGCAAAGGAAGAGAGGGAAATGGAGGGAGGGTAAGAGAGAGAGGTTAGGAGAGGGGAATAGAGAGGGAAGAGCGAGGGGGAGATGGGAGAGAGAGAAATATAGAGGTATAGAGAGGTAAAGAGAGAGATATGGAGAGACAGAAGGTAGGAAATGAGAGAGAGGGAGAGTAGGAGAGAGATTGAGGGAGATATGGAAGGGAGAAGGAGAGGGAAGAGATAGAGTGGGAGAGAGAGGAGAGAGAGAGAGGGAGGTAGGGAATGAGAGTGTGGGAGAGAGAGGGAGAGCAGGTGAGAGTGAGGGAGAGAAACGGATAGAGGGTGGGAGAGAGGGAGAGGAACGGAAAGAGGGAGTAAGAGATAGGGAGAATGAGAGAGAGAGAAAGAGAGAGGAAGGAAAGGGGAGAGAGTGGGAGAAAGGGAGTGGGAGGGAGAGTGAAAGAGAGGGAGAGGGAGAGGGAGGGAGACAAGGGGAAAGTAAGAGAGGGAAAGAAAAAAGAAGGGGTAGAGAAGATAAGAAAGAAGAAAGGTAGATAGAAAGAGAGGGAGAGGGAGATAGTGAGCAAGCTAGTAGGAGAGGGAGGGAGGGAGGGCAAGAGAGGAAGAGAGCAAGAGGGGGAGAGAGGGAGAGAGTAAGAGATAGAGGGAGGAGGAGAGGAAGATAGGGAGAGAGAGGGGAGAGGAGAGAGAGAAAAGGGAGGGTGAGAGATGGAGAAAAGGGATAATGGGGTGGTAGAGAGGGAGAGGAAGAGGGAGAAAGAGGTAGAGGGAGAGAGAAAGAGAGAAAATGGAAGAGAGAAATAGAGAGGGATAAAGAGAGAGGGAGAAAGAGATATAAAAAGAGAAGGCAAAGAGGTAAATGGGAAGGGAGAGGAGGAGAGAATGTGTGAGAGTGTGTAGATAGAGAGAGGGAGAGAAATATGGGAGAGTGATAGGGAAAAGGGGGAAGAGAAAGGTTGAGGGAGAGGGGGAGAGGAGAGGAGAGAATGAGAGAAAGAGGGAGAGGGAGCAAAAGAGAGGGTAAGATGGCTAGAGAACGAGGGAGAGAGAGATAGAGAGAGTGAGGGAGGGAAGGAGGGAGAAAGAAAGAGAAAGAGAAGGGAATGAGAGAGAAGGGAGGGAGGGAGAGAGAGGAAGTGAAAGAATGTAAGTGAGAGAGAGGGAGAGAGAGAGAGGAAAAGAGAGAGAGTGAGAGAGTGAGAGAGAGAAAAGAAAGAGAGAGATAGAGAGGGAGCGAGAGGGAGGGAGATAGGAGAGGTCGAGAGATAAAAGGGGGAGAGGAAGAGAGAGGGAGGTAAAGAGAAAATGAGAGGAAGGGGAGAGAGATAAAAAAGGAAGAGAGAGATAAAGAGAGTGAGAGGATAAGGAGGGTGGGATGGAGGGAGAGAGGGAGAGGAAAAGGTTGAGAGAGAAAGATAAAAGGAGAGGAGAAAGAGAAGAAGGGAGAAAGGAGGATAGAAAGAGATAAATGGAGGGAGAGGCAGTGAAAGGGAAAGAGATAGAGAGAAAAGGAGAGAGAGAGAGGGAGGGAGGGAGAGGGAGAGGGAGAGTGAGGGCGAGAGAGAGGGGGATAGAGGTAAAGAGAGGGAGAGGTAGGGAATAGGAGAGGTGGAGAGAGAGAAAAAGAGAGGGAGAGAAAGGGATCGAGTGAGAGAGGTAGGTATATAGCGAGGGAGAGAAGGGGAGAGAGAGAGGTAGGCAAAGAGGTAGAGGAAAAGGGAAAAGGGAGGCACATAAAGAGGTATAATTGAGAGGGAGAGAGGAAGGAGGGCGAGAGAGAGACATAGAGATAGAGAGAGGGAGAGGGAGAGGGAGAGAGAGGGAGAGTGAGGGAGGAGAAAGGGGGAGAGAGAGAGGGAAGCAGATAGAGAGAGGAAAAAGGGAGGGAATGGGAAAGAAATTAGCGAAAAGATAGAGGAAAAGAGAGTATAGGAGTGAGAGATAGAGAGAGAGGGAGAGATAGAGAGGGATAGGGAGGGAGGGTAGGGGAGAGCGATAGGGATAGAGAGATAAGGAGAGAGAGACAGAGGGAAAGATAGTATGGAAGATAGATTAGGAGAGAGAGTGTGAGATAGGGAAGGAGAGAGAAGGAGAGAGGAAGAGACGAGAGGGAGAAAGGGAAAGCGAGGAAGGAAGAGAGAGGGAAGGAGCGAGAGAGAGTGGGAGAGAGAAGGACAGAGGGAGAGGGATGGAGAGGATGAAGAGAGGGAAAGAAATAGAGTGAGAAAAGCAAAGAGGAGAAAAGCAAAGGGGGGAGAGAGAGGAAAAGAGAGGGTGAGAGAGGGAGAAGGACATAAAGAGAGAGTGAGAGTGAGAAAGGTAGGGAGGGAGAGAGGAACAAGGATAGAGAGATAGGGAAAGAGAATGAGTTAGATAGAGAGGGAGAGAGAGTAAGAGAGGAAGAGAGATGGAGAGGGAGATAGAGAGAGGGAGGGAGGGATGGAGAGAGAGGAGGAGAGAGAGAGAGGGAGAGAGATAGAAAGAAGGAGCGAGTGAAAGATAGTGGGAGAGAGAAGGATAGAGGGAGAGGGATGGATGAAAGGATAAAGAGAGGGAAAGAGATAGAGTGAGAAAAGTAGAGAGAGGGGGAAGAGAAAGGATAGAGGGATATACAGAGGAAAAATGGGAGAGTTAGAGAAAGGGAGAGAGAGGGAGAAGGATATAACGAGAGTGGGAGGGAGAGGGAGAGAGGGAGGGATATCGGGGGGAGAGACCGAGAAAGTTAGGGTGAAAGGGAAAAGAGAGAGAGGTAGATATAAAGAGGTTTATAGAGTGGTAGAGGGAGAGGGAGAGGAAGATAGAGGGATGAGTGTGAAAGAGAGGTGGAAAGATTAAGAGAGATGAAGGGAAAGATAAAGGTAAAGAGGGAGAGAAAGAGGTGGAAAGAGAAAGGGAGAGAGAGGGAGAGAGGGAGGGAGAGAGGGAGAAGAAGGGAGGGTGAGAGGGAGATAATGAAGAAGAGAGAAGGGAGAGAGAGAAGAAGATCAAGTGATTAGGGGGAGAGAGAGAAGGAGATGAAGTGATTAGGGGAGAGAGAGGGAGAGGGCAAAGGAGAAAGCTAGGTAGAAAGAGAGGGAGAGAGAAAAAGAGTAAGAGAGGGAGGGAAAGAGAGAGAGGGAGGGAAAGAGAGAAGGGGGGTGGGGGAGAGAGGGAGAGAGAATAAATGTGGGAGTAAGAGGCAGAGGAAGAGGGTAAAAAGTTTAAGAGAGGGGCGAGATAGAGGGGAGAGAGAGAAAGGGCGGGAGAAAGGTAGAGGGAAAGGGAGAGAGAGGGCGTTAGATGGATGGAGAGAGAGAGAGAGTGGGGAAGAGAGAGATATGTATAGAGGGAGGGAGATGAAGATGGAGATGGAGAAAGGGAATGAGAGATGAAGAGAGAGGGAGGGAGATGGAGTTGGAGTGAGAGAAAGAGGGAAAGAGAGAGGTGGAGGGAGAGTGAGAGGACGGGGAGAGAGAGGGATAAGGAAAGAGAGAAGGGTAGAAGAGGAGAGAGGGAGAGAGAGAGGAAGAGAGAGGGAGAGAGTGAGGAGAGAGGAAGAGAGGGAGAGAGAGGTAGAGAGAGGGAGAGAGAAGGGAAGAGAGAGGAAGAGATAAAGAGGGAGAGAACAAGTGGAATATGGAGAGAGGGTTCGATAGGAAGAGAGAGGGAGAGGGAGGAGAGAGGGGAAGATAGGGGGAGAGGGAGGAGAAAGGGAGAGAAAGGAAAGGAGAAAGAGGAGAAAGAGGGAAAGAAATGGAGAGAGGAGGAAGAAGGGAGGGAGAGGGGAGAGAGAAGAAGAAAGGGAAGGGAAGAGAGAGAGAAAGAGAAGGAGGAGAGAGAGAGGAAGGGAAGGGTAGAGAAATATAGAGAGAGGGAGAGGGGGAAGAGAGAGAGAGGAAGAGGGAGGGAGGGAGAGAATGGGAGGGAAAGAGAGGACATTAGAGGGATGGAGAGAGAGATAGAGATATGTAAAGAGCGAGGGAGAGGGAGATGGAGAGGTAGGGAGGGAGGGAGAGAGAAGGGAAGGGAGAGAAGGGAAGGGAGATAGGAGAGAAAGGGGGAGAGAGAGAAGAGGAGGGAGAGAGAGGAAGTTGGAGGGATGGAGAGAGAGATTAAGAGATAAGGGGAAGATAGAGATATATGAGGAGACAGGGAGAGGGAGATGGAGAGAGGGAATAGGAGATGAAGGGAGAGGGAGGGAGAGGGAGTTAGAGTGAGAGAAAGAGGGAGAGAGAGGGATAAAGGGAGAGAGAATGAGAGAGAGAAAGGGAGGGTGAGAGAAGGAGAAAAAGGAGGGAAACATAGGGATAAAGGGATAGAATGGGTGTGAGAGAAAAAGGGAGGGAGAGAGAGGGAGAAAAAGGGAGGGAGAGAGATGAAAAGCGGATGGGGAGAGAGAGGGAGAAAAAGGGAGGGAGAGAGATGAAAAGCGGATGGGGAGAGAGAGGGAAGGAGCTAGCGAGAGGCAGAGAGGGAAAGAGATATGGAGAGAGTAAAGGGAGAGAGAGATACGAGAGAAAAAGGAAAGAGAAAAGGAGAGAGGAAGATAGAGAGAGGGAGAGGGAATAAGAGAGGGATAGAGAGGAAGAAGGAAGAGAGAGAGGGAGAGAGAGGGAGGGAGCAACGAGAGAGGGAGAGAGAGATAGAGAGAGGGAGAGGAAAAAGTGGGCGAGAGGAGGGAGAGAGAGTGATGAGAGGAAGAGAGGGAGAGGGAGAGAGAGAAGTAGGGAGTGAGGACATGAAAAATTAGCATGTCTTTTTTCTTTGAAACAAATGAAGTTAAGGAAAATAGTTTAATGATTGCCAAACCAAGAGGTCTTCCTTGCATTAGAAAGGGACAAGTTAATTTTTCTTGCAGTACTCGGAATAGATAGCATTGAATATGTAAAAAAGTCATTGATAGCCTACATCACTATGACTCTAAATATAAAATTTTACATATGAAAGACATTGTGTAATACTCGATACCGTACTATTTTCCCTCTCTCTCTCTCCCTCTCTCTATCCTTTTCTCTCTATTTTCTCCTTCTCTCTCCCTCTCTTTTCTAGCTTTGCCAAACTCTCTCTCTCCCTCTCTCTATCCATCCCCCTTTCCCTCTCTCTTCCTCTCCCTCTCTATTCCTATCTCTTCCTCTCTCCCTCTCTCTCCCGCGATCCATCCGTCTATCTCTTACTCTCTCCATCTCTCTCTCCCTCTCTACCTTTCTCTCTCCCTCTTTTTCTCACAATCCCTCTCTCTCCCTCCTTCTCTCCCTACCTCTTTCCCTCTATACCTCTCTCTCTCTCCCTCTTTCAGTAACCCTCATGAAAATTCTTGATCATATAAAAATACATACCGAAATATTCATATATCTCTATATTAAGTGTGGGTGTAATTTATGTGACATTTTGATATTTTATAGTGCTAAAATATTTGGTGTTTAAGTGAGTATTTATGTGAATAAATTTTGGGTAACCTAGTTAGTTAGCAACTATTTTCCTCAACACTTCTTTAGAATATGCTATGTAAATGAAAAAAAAATTTAAATTACCTAAACATGAGGAGAGTGTAAAAATTTTAGGGAAATATCGAATTTCTTGAACCAATTTCCTCTAGAATTATTTTATTCTCATTACCCATCTTTTAGTTGCAAATTGGCACCTAAGCTTCCAAACTTTTCCCATTACTTTACACCTCACCTCCTTTGACTTCTAAACCCGCCACCTCGCTTTCCAAAACCTTCCACCACTTTACACCTTATAAGTTTAACTTAAGATACTTGTCATTCTCATTATGTTAATTAATGAAGGAAGAATTATATTAATTAATGAAGGAAGAAAGTTAGATATATATATATAAGAGCGAGAGCTAAATGGTTGGCCACTCATTAGAAAATTTTAGCCCATTAAAAAGAGAGGAAACTCAATTGGGAGAGGAAAAAACGAGAAAAGAAAAAGAGGAAATAAAGAAAGAAGGAAGGAGAAGAAAAGACTAAGGGATTTTCTAGCAAACTTCAAGTAAGTAAGTAGGTTTTGTTTCATGCCATAAATTCTATTTCTAAGTGTTTAAATTATATGATTGACTTGAGTTATTGATTATGTTGTTATGGGTTGCTTGGGTTGGTATTGTGTTTATTGGTTTGACCTACATCTAATTGTTAGTATGGTGTATATGCATCTAATTATTAGTATGGTGTATATGATGAATTGTTGGTATGTGTATTCATAAAGTTTTGTTTATCTTCAAGTATTGTTGTTGGGTTTGGTTAGGAAATGAATGGGCTTGGCCAAAATTTAGTTGGAGAAAATTATGGTCGATGTGGACTTGGAAGAAACAATTTAGAACAAGGTAGAGATTGAGTTCCTAAGGTTTTCCCTAAGGAAACTTATTTAGCATGAATGCTAAAATTGGCAAGGTTTTGATATTTTCATATATTTAATTTCGTAAAACTTAATTGTAACCAATTATATATGGATTAGTAGTTAAGGATGAAAAGAAACTTCACATCAATCAAAGAAAATTTCTTGAAATCCCTAAGTCACATTTGGCTTAAACCCTAATTTTTAGGATTTGAATTCCACTCATTCAACTCTAGAATTGATGCTTCAAGTATACTTAAATAAGTATAATTTGAAGCATATACTGGTGAAACTTCAAGAAAATTTGAAATTAGGACCTAAAATTTCAATAGCCAATTTCGACCAAGTAGGGCTAAAATGCAGAGTTAGAAAAGAAATTACACCTTTTGAAATTAGGTCCTTAGGACTAATGTTTATGTAAGCTAAGTGGTAAGATGAAATCAATAATAAGATGTACTAATTATATGATAGGAAGCTAGTTACGTACGGAATAAAGTTTATGGATTGATTCATACTAATTGGTGGTAATTTATTTCCTTGGGTGAATACTATATAAGATATATGAAATCTTATGTGCGGATTGGATTTCAAGAATGGTTTGAGAATGCAGGGTTTGGTACCCATGACTAGATGGATGTGGTAATTAATTCATCATGTGCATCATATGCATTTGGGGGTGGCTTGAAGTGAGAAAATCATTGGATTGATAATTGATGAGGTTTAGTAACCAAACTCGGATTAAATAGGTATTAGCAATGAAGCTATGTGCATACTCTATTACTTGATTACACTCGCTAGGCAATTAATAATCCCGCTAACCGTGTGCTATAACAATGGATAATTCTTTTGTTAGCAATAGGTGATTTGGCGATCACCGAGAGATGAAACTAAAGCAAACTTGTTAATACCCGGGGAACTCGAACTAAAATTGATGGGTGAAGGCAGAGAAATAGGATAGCATTACATATCATTTGCATCACCCTACTTACTAAGCTTTGGCTTATTCTATTGTTGCAATTATGTGTGTAATAGGTAAGACTAAAGATAGTTCGATCGAGGATGCTGTCAGTTCTCACTAAAAAGGGCTCATGTATTACACGAAAATATAAGAATCTCTTTTGATTGTATATAACGGATACGATTGTCTATTTATGGGTAAATGTCATCTTAGATATTATGTAATTCTTATAATCGTATTTATTAATTTTATGTAAATTTTATTGTACGCATTTCATTACTTAATATTTTATTTATTTACGAAATGTACATATAAGGATTAGTCGGGATTTTGGTCATATCGGTGTAATGAACCTAGCCACTCCTTTTTGGGTAAAGTAAGTGAGCCGGGGGTGTTACAAGGTGGTATCGAGCCTTGGTTTAGTTTAAGTGTAACATGAGCCTAAGGACTAGTGCACTACTCAACAATTAAAATCCAATTCTTTATCTCTAGTACATATGTGTGTTTATTGTGTGCTTTTATATAGTATATAGCCATTTCTTGAAAATATTGTTGATTGTAAATGCTATCGTTATAGATGCCATACATATGCTATATTCCCCAAGTCGCTAGGACCCATCGATAGAGAGCCACCCTAGCAGCCTATCTGGCCGAACTAAACGAACCTTACTATGACACTAGACTAGGACCTAGTGGCACATGTTTTTAGGGTACATGATTTGATTCAACGAATAGTGTTTCCCGATGCCTCACTTGGTCGAGTTCATAGTATGGATTTTATGAGGATGACATTACGTCGGACTCTTCTATCGAGGGACCAATAATTATTGGATGAGGTTTGAGAAAATAAGGCGGATCGAAATTCTTATTGAAAATTTATTCGAGCCTTTTTACCAACTCGAGTTAGGCGTGACCGTCACTAGACTAATGTATAACTAGTGGTCTACCTTTATGTCTTACTTGTGTGATAGTACATTCCGCATCGGCTTATGTCATTGATTGGCGAAGAGTAGAGTATTCCTTTCTCCATCGAGTCCGATATGTTAATCCGATGCATTAGACGTACTACTAGAAAAAAAATTATATGGTGTAGCAACTTTGTGCGTCTTTTGGTGTGAATAGGAGTGCCTTTTGATTGTAAATATGGCATGGAAACCTTTGGATGTAAATGTGCTTATCAATGTGAATGTATGTTTTGTATGTATGCTTATATATCTAATAAACATTTATGTAATTTTATATATACTTGAATTTCTTATATTATGCATCGTATATGATAAGGAAAGGATTTCAATACCAAAACTAACCCGAATGTAATGTGATATGTACAAAGTCAAACCATGCCAAGGAAAAATTCCGTACCGAGTAGGAAGAGAAGGGGCCTTCGAAAATGATAGCGATAATCAACAAGAAGCTTTGAATCATATGATAGAGATAATGTAGCAATTACAACAAGCAATGAAACAACAATAACAAACCCATGCGAAGCAAATGAGGTAGCTCCTAGCTATGCAACCGCAGACATCCGCCTCAAGCATAGGAATGATGTAGTGGAAAGATTTCAAAAAATGAATCCCCAAGAGTTTGCTAGGGGTGCTAATCCAATGGTAGCCGAGGAATGGATCAAATCCCTAGAGGTGATATTGGAGTATCTACAATTCACCAAATAATGAGTGAGTGTCGTGTGCTATTTTTATGCTAACTAGAGACGCCCGCATATGGTGGGAAAGTGCAAAATTAATGATAGACTTTCCCATTTTAACCTAGAATGGGTTTAAGAAATTTTTCTACAATAAATACTTTACTACAAATGTGAAGGCTAGGAAGACTCAAGAGTTCTTGGAATTAAGACGAGATAGGATGTCCGTGGGTGAATATGTGCGGAGATTCGAACAAGGATGTATATTTTTCTTATTCATTACGGGGGATGAAATTTTCAAAAAGAATCACTTCTTAATAGGGCTAGACCCGAGAGTTTGGAGTATGGTGCGGATGTCGATCGCCAACACTTTTCTAGAAATGGTAAATAAGGCAATGTTAGCAAATAAGGATCAAAAGGAAATTGTAAAAGAAGTACAAGAAAAGAGTCAAGCAATTAAGTCGAGAGCCTCTTTTTCTAGGCTAGTAAGGCGAGCCCCGACTCGGAATTTTAATCAAGGTGATGGTCAAGGAAATGCACGAGTCGCCGTACTAGCATTATACGTTCCAAGGCTACTATTGGATAATCGACCATGACCAATGATGGATAACCAACTCTGGGTGCAACAAATATGGGAGGTTCCATACAGGGAAGTCCCAACCCGACTTCGAGGACTTGTTATATTTTTCATAAGCGAGGGCACGTATATTACAACCGGCCTTAGGTGTGAAAACCAAGATCGAGAAGGATTCCTACACGGGTTTACACAATAATGCAGGAGGAGATCAACATGAGGGACGGGATGGTGATTTATGGTAATGTCTCAATCATTGGCTTGATTACTTATGTTTGGATTGATTTTAGTGCTACACATTCATTCATATAAAAAACATTAGTGAAAAGCTTAGGTGTTAAAACTTAAACATTAGTCGTAGGGTATCTTATAACGTGCATTTTTAGAGAATTTATGGAGTCGACGAGTATAGTCGAAATTGTCCAGAGTGTAGGTTGAGGATAGAAGTTTAGAGGTCGATTTGATAGTGTTGGATCTTCAAGATTTTGATTTGATTTTAGGGATGGATTGATCGACAAGGCATGGTGCCAATATAAAATGTCAAGGCAAAAGGGTAGTTTTTGATCTACTTGGGAGTCGGCCATTAGAGTTTACTACCGACTCGAAGCTTCAAACCGTATCATCATCTAAGCCTTAAAGGCTCGAAGGATACTAGGAAAAGCATGCATGGGGTACCTATCACATGTGCTAGATAGCTAGATAGAACAAAAGTCAAAACTAAGAGATATAGGGGTTGTGCGAGAGTATTTACACATATTCCTAGAAAAATTTATTAAGTTACCATCGAGAGGGAGATAGAATTTGAAATTGAACTAGAGTCGAGCACGACTCCAATTTCTAAGACTCACTATAGGATGTCCCCAACCGAGTTGAAAGAGTTGAAGATGTAGTTCTAGGACTTACCGAATAAGGGATTTATATGCCCTAGTTCCTCATCTTGGGGAGCTCTAGTATTGTTTGTAAAGAAAAAGGATGGTAACCTAAGGCTATGTATCAACTATCGAGAGTTGAATCGGGTGACCATTAAAAATAAGTATCCATTACCCCGCATTGATGATTTGTTCGATCAATTACAAGGCGTGATAGTGTTTTCCAAAATAGATTTGCAATTGGGGTATCATCGATTGAGGATAAGGTTAGAAAATGGAAGAAAAATAGCATTTAGAACGAGATATGGTCACTATGAATTATTAGTGATAGAATTATTAGTGATGCCGTTTGGACTAACTAACTCCCTAGCCGCTTTTATGGACTTGATGAATCGAGTCTTTAAGAAATTTTTAGATAAATTTATCATCTTATTCATTGATGAGATTCTAGTTTATTCTCGAAGTGAAAGGAGCATAAGGGGCATTTAAGAGCTACCTTGTAGACATTAAGAGAGGAGCGAGTTGTATGCCAAGTTAAAGAAGTGTGAGTTCTTATTGGAATAAGTAACTTTTCTAGGCCACGTAGTAACAAAAAAAGGCACAACAATAGATCCAAAGAAGATAGAAGCCATTCAAAACTCGGCCTACTTTGAAGAATGTGTTAGAAGTATGAAGTTTCTTAGTTCTAGTCGATTATTATCGGAGATTTGTTGAGGGATTCTCCGAGATAGAAATGCCTCTTACTAACCCGATGAAGAAAAGTATTAAATTTCAATGATAGATGCTTGTGAGAAGTGCTTCCAAGAATTAAAAAGAAGGTTAATCGAGCTCCAAGTACTAACAATTTCGTCCGAAGATGGGAACTTTGTGGTGTACGAGTGATGCTTCAAAGAATGGGTTAGGAGTGGTGTTAATGCGGAATGGAAGGATGGTGATCTATGCTTCATGAAAAATGAAAGAATACAAGCGAAATTATCCAACGTATGATCCGGAATTAGCGACGATAGTCTTTGCCTTGAAAATTTGAAGGCATTATTTATATGGAGCAAGATGTGAGATATATACGGACCATAAAAGTTTATGATATATCTTCATACAAAAGGAGTTAAATATGAGGCAATAGAGATGGTTAAAGTTGGTTAAAGACTATGATTGCATAATTAACAATCACTTAGGAAAAGCCAATGTCGTTGCCGATGCTTTAAGTAGAAAATCTGTGGTAGTGATGCGGACAATTCGATTGGCAATATTAAGGGATTTACAAAGGTTAGAGTTAGAGGTAATCCCAACAGGCCATAGAAGCACTTTGTCGACCTTATTAGTCCAACCAACCCTATAAGAAAGAGTTCAAACAGGGCAATAAATGGATGAAACGCCGAGGGGATTGAAAAAAGGTATAGAGATGGGAAAGGAAACAAATTTTGTTATTGATAATGAAAGGGTAGTTAGATTTAAAGGCTATGTGTCCAATCGGTGGAAGATTTGAACGAAGAGATACTAAAGAAGGTGAACGCAACCCCATAATCAAAACATCCAAGAGGTATGAAAATGTATCGTGACTTGAGTTGGTGTTATTGGTGGCTAGGAATGAAGAATGACGTGGCTAATTATGTGGCAAGGTGTTAGATCCGTCAATAAGTGAATCGAAACATCAAAGACCCTCGAGAATGTTAAAACCATTAGTAATTCCAAAATGGAAGTGGGAGCATATAACTATAGATTTTGTTATGGGCTTGCCAAGATCCGAGAATGGGACAAATGCCATCCGGATAATTATGGATAGGTTAACTAAGTCGAGCACATTTTCTCCCAATCGAGACAACTTATAGCTAAACCAATAACGCCTAGCTCGTATATTAATGAAATTGTAATGTTGCATGGGATTCCAATCTTAATTGTATCGGATCGAGATCCTAGATTTACCTCGGCATTTTGGAAGGAATTACATAGAGCCATGGGTACGAGCTTAAACTTCAGCATGGCTTACCATCCATAGACTAACGAAAAATCCGAATGGGTCATTAAGATTCTCGAGGACATGTTGCGAGCATGCATTCTAGATTGCTCGGGAAATGGAAAAAATATTTGTTACTAGTGAATTTTGCATATAACAATAGCTATCAATCGTCAATTAGGATGGCTTCTTATGAAGCCTTATATGGATGACGGTGTAGATCCCTAATACATTGGGATGAAATAGGGGAAAGAAAATTATTAGGGCTAGAACTAGTGTAGCAAATGATTGAGGTAATAGATAAACTCCGCCAATGGATGAAAATGGCTCAAAGTAGACGGAAGAGCTACGCTAACAAAAGAAGGAAGGATTTGAAATTTATAGTCGATGATTATGTTTTCTTAAAGGTTGCATCAATGAAAGGTGTATTGCAGTTTGAAAAGAAGGGGAAGTTGAGGCCACGATACATTGGACCATTCGAGACACTTGATCGGGTAGGCGATAAGGCATATCGTCTATTGCTACTACCCTTGCTATCAAGAGTTCATAATGTATTTCATTTGTCCATGTTAAGAAAATGCATTGGAGAGTCCGGCCGTGTCTTGGGGATGACACCACCAAACCCGACCATAGATTTAACATATGAGGAAAGACCAATTTAGATTCTAGATCGACAAGTCAAATAACTAAGGAATAAGGAAATTTCCTTAGTCAAGGTTTATGAGAAAATCACAACCTAGAAGAGTTGAGGTGGGAACCGAGAGGAAGAAATGAAAGATAAATACCCGAATTATTTGGATGAGTCAATTTTGAGGATGAAATTTCTGTTAAGGAGGAGAGAAATGTCACCCCCATGAAAATTCTTAATCATATAAAAGTACGTACTCGAATATTCATCTATCTTTGTATTAAGTGTGGGTGTAATTTACATGACATTTTAATATTTTGTGGTGTTAATATATTTGGTGTTTAAGTGAATAAATTTCTGGAAACTTAGTTAGTTAGCAATTATTTCCCTTAACACTCCTTTAGAATATGCTATGTAAGTGAAAAAAAATTGAAATTACCTAAACATTAGGAGAATGCCAAAATTTTGGGAAAATGCCGAATTTCTTGAACCAAATTCCTCTAGAATTACTTTTATTCTCATTACCCATCTTTTAGTTACAAATTGACACCTAAGCTTCCAAAATTTTCCCATTACTTTACACCTCACCTCCTTTGACTTCTAAACCCACCCCCTAGCTTTCCAAAACCTTCCACCACTTTACACCTTATAAGTTTAACTTAAGACCCTTATAATTCTTGTTATGCTAATTAACGAAGGAAGAAAGTTAGATATATATAAATATATGAGAGAGAGCTAAATGGTTGGCCACTCTTTAGAAAATTTTAGCCTACTAAAAAGAGAGGAAACCGAATTGGGAGGGGCAAAATGAGAAAAGAAAAAGAGGAAAGAAAGAAAGAAGGAAGGAGAATAAAAGACTAAGGGATTTTCTAGAAAACTTGAACTAAGTAAGTAGGTTTTGTTTCATGCCAAAAAATCTATTTCTAAGTGTTTAAACTATGTGATTGACTAGAGTTATTGATTATGTTGTTATGGGTTGCTTGAGTTGATATTGTGTTTGTTGGTTTGACATGCATCTAATTATTGGTATGGTATATATGATGAATTGTTGGTATGTGTATTCATAAAGTTTTGTGTATGTTCAATTATTGTTGTTGGGTTTGGTTAGGAAATGAATGGGCTTGGCCAAAATTTAGTTGGAGTAAATTATGGTCGATGTGGAGTTGGAAGAAACAATTTAGAAGAAGGTAGAGAATGAGTTCCTAAGGTTTTCCCTAAGGAAACCTATTCGGCCTAAATGCTAAAATGGGCAAGGTTTTGATATTTTCATGTAATTAATGTCATAAAACTTAATTATAACCAATTATATATGGATTAGTAGTTAAGGATGAAGAGAAACTTCATATTAATCGAAGAAAATTTCTTAAAATCCCTAAGTCACTTTTGGCCTAAACGCTAATTTTTAAGATTTGAATTCCACTCATTCAACTCTAGAATTGATGCTTTTAGTGTACTTAAATAAGTATATTTTGAAGTATAGCAAGGTGAAACGTGAAGAAAATTTTAAATTAGGACCTAAAATTTTAAGAGCCAATTTTAGCCAATAGGGCTAAAATGCGAGTTAGCACAGAAATTACACCTTTAGTATCTTTTAAATTGGTCCTTAGGACTAATGTTTATGTAAGCTAAGTGGTAGGATGAAATCTATGATAAGATGTACTGATTATACGAAAGGAAGGTACTTATGTACTATGGATTGATTAATACCAATTGGTGGTAATTGATTTTCTTGGGTGAATACTTTGTAAGATATATGAAATCCTATGTGCGGATTGGATTTCAAGAATGTTTGAGAATGCGGGGTTTGATACCCATGAATTGATGGATGTGGTAGTTAAATCATCATGTACATCATATGTATTTGAGGGTCGCTTGAATTGAGAAAAATCATTAGACTAAGAATTGATGAGGTTTGGTAACCAAACTAGATTAAATTGGTATTAGCAATGAAGTTGTGTGTGTGCTCTATTACTTGATTACACCGCTAAGCGATGATAATCCTACTAACCTTGTGCTATAATGAGGGATAATTCTATTGTTAGCAATAGGTGATTTAGCAATCATCGAAAGAAGAAAGTAGAGCGAGACTTGCTAATACCTAGGGTACCCAAACTAAATTGATGGGTGAAGGAAGAGATATAGGAAAGCATTGCATATCACATGCATCACGCTACTTACTAAGCTTTGGCTCATTCTATTGTTGCAATTGTGTGGTGTAACAGGTAAGAGTAAAGATAGTTTGATTGAGGATGTTACTTGGTTCTCACTAAAAAGGGGCTATGTGTTACACGAAAATATAAAAATCTCTTTTGATTGTAGAGAAGGGGTATGATGTCTATTTGCGGATAAATGGCATCTTAGATATTTTTTAATTACTATAGGTGTATTTATTAATGTTATGTAAATTTTATTGTACGTACTTTATTACTTAATATTTTGTTTATTTACAAAAATGTGCATATAGAGATTAGTCGAGATTTTGGTCATATCAACGTAACGAACCTAGCCATTCCTATTTGGGTAATAGTAAGTGAGCTAAAGCATTACACTCTCCCTCTCTCTCCCTATCTCCCTCTCTCCATCTCTCCCTCTTCCTCTCCCTTTTTCTTTCCCGCTCTCCATCTCTTTCTTCTTCTACCTCTCCTTTTCTCTATCCCCCTCTCCGTCTCTTTCTTCCTTTCTCCCTACCTCTCTCTCTCTCTTTCTCCTCCCTCTCCCTCTCTCCCTCTAACTCCCTTACTCCACTCTCTTTCTCTTTATCTCTCCCTTTCTCTTCCTTCATCTCTCTCTCTATATCTCCCACTCCCTCTCTCTCCTTCTCTCTCTCTCCCTCTCTCACTTCCTCTATCCCTTCTCCCACTCCATCTCCCTCTCTCCCTCTATCTCCCTCCCTTCCTCTCTCCCTCTCTTTCCTTCTCTCTCTCCCTCTCTTGCACCGATTGTTCCACCTCTCTATCCCTCTCCCTCTCTCCTTATCTCCCTCTTCCTCTTTCTCTTCATCTCTCACCCTCTCTCCCCCTCTCTCCAACCCTCTCTCCCTCTCTCCTCCTCTCATTCTTTATATCCCTCTATCTCCCTCCCTCTCTTTCCCTCTTCCATTATCTCCTTCTATCCCTCTCTAACCATCCTTTTATCCCTCTCTCCATCCCTCTCCCCCTCTCTCCTACTCTCTTCCTCTTTCTCTCCCACTCCCTCTCACTCTCTCTCCCCTTCCCTACCTCCCTTTCTCCCTCTCTATGCCTCTCTCCTTAACCCCCTCTCTCTCCCCTCTATCTTTCCCATCTCGCTCCCTCACTCTCCTTCTCTCTCTTGCTCCCTCTCTCACCCTCCCCACCTCTATATCCATCCCTCTCTCTCCCTTCACCCTCTCTCTCCTTCACTCTCTCCCTCTCCCTCACCCTCCCTCCCTCACTCTCTCTCTCCCTCCCTCTCTTCCTCTCACCCCTCTCTCTCCCCTCTATCCTTTTCTCCCTCTCTCTCCCCTACTCTATCCATCTCTATCCGTCTCCCTCTACCTCCCCTACCTACTCTCAATCTCTCCCTTTTTACTCCCTCTCTCCCTCTTTCCCTTTCCCTATCTCCCTCTTTCCCTCTCCCTCTCTTACCCTCTTTCCCTCTCCCTCTCCCTCTCTTACCCTCTTTCTCTCTCCTTCTCCCTCTCCTTATCTCCTTATCTCCCTCTCCCTTTCCTTCTCTTCTTTTCACTCTCTCCCACTCTTTCCCTCTTTCCCTCTCTTCATATCTCCATCTCCCTTCATCTCTCTCCTTTTCTATATCCCTCTCTTTGTCCCTCTTTCCCTCTCTCTCCCTTTCTCTCCCTACCTCTCTCTCCCTCTCTTTCTTTCTCATCATCTATCCCAATCCCTCTCTCTTTCCCCCTCTTCCTTAATCTCTCCTCTCTTCCTCTCTATCCCTCACTCCCTCTCTCACACTCTCTCCTTTTTCCCTTACTCTCTTTCTTTTCCTCTCTCATTTTCTCTCTCTTCTCTCCCATCCTCTCTTGTTTTCTCTCCTCCCTCTCTCTTTCTTTCTCTCTCGCACTTTCTCACCCTCCCTACCTTCCTTTTCCTCTCTCTTTTTCTCTCTCTTTCTCTCTTTATCTCTTCTTCTCTCCTTCTCTCGCTCCCCATCGGTCCCTATCTCTCCCTCTCTCCCATCCTCTCCCTCTCCCTCTCCTTCTCTCTCTATCTCGCTCTCCCCCTCTCTCACTCACTCACTCTCTCTCGCTTTCTCTCCCTCTTTCCTTGTCCCTCTCTCCCTCCCCTTCCTCCCTCCCTCTTGCTCTCTCCCTTCCTCCCTTTTTCTCACTCACACACTCCCACTCTCACTCTCTCACTAACACCCTTCCTTCCTCCCTCTCTTTTTCTCTTCCTCACTCTCCCTCTCTCCCTCCCTCCCTCCCTCCCTCCCTCTCCCTCTACCTCTCCCACTCTCTCCCCCTATCTCTTCCTTGTTCGTTCACTCCTACTCTCTCCCTCTCTACCTTGATCTCCTTCTCTCACCCTCCATTTCCATCTCTTCCTCTCCCTATCCTCTCTCTATCTCTCTCCCTCTCTCTCCCTCTCGGTCTCCCCCTCTCTCCCTTTATCTCTCTAGTCCATCTCTCTCTCTCTCCCTCTATTTCTTTCTTCCTCCCTCCCTCACTCTCCCTCTATCCCTCCCACCCTCTCGTCTCTCTCTATCTTTTTCTCTCTTTCTTCCTTTCTCCCTCTTCCCTCCCTTCTTTCTCTTTCTCCCTCTACTCCTCCCTCTCTCTCTGCCTCTCCCTCTCTCTCACTCTTTCCCTCTCTCTTTCATCCTCTCTCCCTCTCTCCATCCCTTTCGCTCTCTCTTTTCTACTCTCTTCCTCCATCCCTCTTTTTTTCTCTCACTCACTCACTCTCTCTCCCTCTCCCTTCTTCTTTCTTCCTCCCTCTCCCTCCTTCCATCCCTATCTCCCTCATCCTCTTTTTACCTTTCCCTTCTCTCGCTCTCCCTATCCCTTTCTACCTCTCTTTATCTCTCTCATTTTCTCTCTCTCACACCGCTCCTCTCCCTTACCCCCTCTCTATTCATCCTCTCCCCTAGTCTCCCTCTCTCCCTCTCCCTTTCCCTTTCCCTTTCCCTCTCTTTCTTCCTCTCCCTTTTACCTTCTCTCTCCCTCCCTTTCTCGCATTTCTATTTCCCTCTCTCCCTCTCACTCTCCCTCTCCCTCCCTTTCCCTCTCTTTCTTCCTCTCCCTTTTACCTTCTCTCTCCCTCCCTTTCTCCCATTTCTATTTCCCTCTCTCCCTCTACCTTCCTTTCCTTCTCCCCTCTCTCTCTCCCCCAATCTCTATTTATCTCCACCCTCTCGCTCTCCTCCTCCTCTCTCTCTCCCTCTCTCTCACCTTCTCCCTCTCATACCTTTCCTCTCCCCCTCTCACTCATTCTCTCTATCTCTCTCTTTCTCCTTATCTCTCTCTCCCTCTCCCTCTTTCTCCCTTTCCATGTCACTCTATTAATATCTCTCTCTCCCTCCTTACTCTTCTCTCTCTCTCACCCACTCGTTTCACTCTCCCTCTCTCTCTCCCTCCCTCCCACTATGTCTCTCTCTCTTTCCCTTTCTCTCTTCCCTCTCTCTCTTTCTACTCTCCCCCTTTCCCTCTCTCCCTAATCTCCCACTCCTTGCCTCCCTCTTTTCGTTCCCTCTCTTACTCCCTCTCTCAACGTCCCCTCCTCTACATCCCTCCCTCTCTCTCCCCCTACCTTCTCTCTCCTTTACCCTCTCCCTCTCTCTCTCCCTCACTCCCTCTCTATCTCCCTCCCTCCCATCTCCCTCTCCCCTATCTCTCTTCCCCTATCCCTCTCTCCCTCTCTCTCCCCCTGTCTATCCATCACTCTCCCTCACTTTCTCCACCTACTATTTATCTTTCCCTCTCTTACCCTCTTTCTCTCTCCCTCTCTTTCTCTCCCAATCTCTCTCTCCCACTCTTTCCTTTTTTTCCTCTCTTCCTATCTCCCTCTCCCTCCTTCTCTCCTCCTCTCTACATCCCTCTCTCTATCCTTGTCTCACTCTCTCGTCCCAATCTCTCCCTCTCTTTCCCTCTCTCTCCCCCTTTATTTTTCTCTCTCTCTTTCTTTCTCCTTATCTTTCTTAATCCCTCTTTCTCCCTCTCCCTCAATCTCCCCTCTCTCCCTCTCCCTCAATCTCCCCTCTCTCCCTCTCCTTCACTCCCTCTCTCACTCTCTCTCCTTCCTTCCCTCATTCTCTTTCTTTTCCTCTCTCCCTCTCTCTCCCATCCTCTCTCAGCTTCTCTCTCACCCACTTTCTCACCCCGCCTCCCTCCCTCTTCCTCTCTATTTCTCTCTCTATCCCTTCCTCTCTCCCTTTCCCCCTCTCCCTCCCTCTCCCTCTCCTTCTCTCTCAATCTCTTTATCTCTCCCTTCCCTCACTCTCTCACTATCTCTTACTTCGACTTCCTCTCCCTATTTCCTTCTCTCTCTTACTATCCCTCCCTCCATCCCTCTCTCTCCCTCTCGCTCACACATTTCCTCACTCTCTCTCTTTCTTCCTCCCTCTCCCTCCCTCCCTCTCTCCATCTATACCTTGATTTCCTTCTTTCTCCTTCCATCTCCCTCTCCCTATCTTTCTCCCTCTCTCTCCCTAGTCCATCTTTTTCTCTCCCTCTCTCCCTTTCCACTCTCTCTCACTCACCCACTCCCTCCCTTCCCTCTCTCTCCCACCCTCTCTCTTTCTCTCCATCCCTTTCCCTCTTTCTTCCTCTCTCCCTCTTCCCTTTATTCCTTTCTCTTTCTCCTTCTACTCCCCCTTCCTCCCTATCCCCTTTCCCTCTCCCCCTCTCCCACTCTCTCCCTCTCTCTCCCTTCCTCTCCCTCTCACCTTTTTACTCTCTTCCTCCATCACCCTTCTCTTTCTCTCACTCACTCTCTCTACCCCTCCTTTTTCTTCCTCCTTCTCACTCCTCCATCCCTATCTCCTTCATCCTCTTTCTACCTCTCCCCCTTCTATCCTCCCCTCCCTCTATCTCTCTCCTTTTCTCTCTCTACCACCCTCTCCCCTCCCTCACCCCTTCTCTATTCCTCTCTCTTCCCCTAGTCTCCCTCTATCCCTCCCTCTCTCCCCCTCCCTCTCCCTCTCCTACTCTCTTTCCCTCTCTTTCTTCCTTTCTCCCTCACTCTCCCTCTCACCCTCTCTCTCCCTTCCTTTTTTCCCTCTCTCTTTTTTCTTGCTCCTTTCCTCTATTTACCTCTCTACCTCTCTTTCCCTCTCCCTCCCCATCCCTCTCTTTCTTTCTCTTTCTCTCCCACTCCCTTCCTCCCCCTCTCTCTGTCTCCTCTCCCCTTCTCTATTTTCTTCCTTGCCCCTTCCTCTCCCTCTCTCTTTTTGATCTCTCCCTCCTTTCCTTACCCCCATCTCTCTCCCCCTCTCTCTCTTTCATTCTCTCTCCCCCCTTCTTTTTTTCTTCCTCTCACCTTCTCTCCCTCCCTCGCTCTCTCTCCATCTCTCCCTCACCCTTTCTAACTCTCTTTTTATTCCTCTCTCTTCCTTTATCTCCCTCTTACTCTCTATCTCTCTCTCTCTTTTCTCCCTATCTCTCCCTATCTCTCCCCCTATCTCCTTCTCTCTCCCTCTCCCTCCCTTCTTCCTTCCCTCTCTCTTTTCTTCCCTCACCTTTACTTAACCTTCTCCCTCTCGTACATGTCTCCCCTTCTCTCTCTCACCATTTCTTCCTCTCTACCCCTCTCGCTCTCTTCTTCCCTCTCCCTTTTTCCCTTTTACTCTCTCCCTCCCTCCTTCTCACTCTATTGCCTTATCCCTCTATCTCTCTCCCTCTATATCTTTCCCTCTCTACCCTATCCTCTCTCTCTCTCTTCATCTTCATCTCCCACTCCCTCGCTTTCTTCGCCACTCTCTCTCTTAGTTCCTCTTTGTCATTGTATCTCTCTCTTGATCATTCTCTCCCTGTCTCCCTCTCTCTCCCTACTCCCTCCCTCTTTCAATCTCATATCTCTCTCCTCTCTCTCCCACTCTCCCTCTCTCCTTCCCTCCCCCCACTATGCCTCTCTCCTTCCACATCTCTCTCCCTCTCTCTCTCTCCCTTCCCTCTCTCCCCTAATCTCTCACTCTTTGTCTCGTTCTCTCTCCCTCTCGTTCCTCTCCCTTGTCCTCTAGCTCTCTCGACCTTCCTTTCCCCTATCTATCTCCCTTTAACTCTCCCTTTCTCCGTCTCCCTCTCTTCCTTTCTCCTTCTCTCACTCTTTCTGCCCTCTCCTTCACTCCCTCTCTCTCTCGTACCCCTTCTCTCTCGCCTCCCTTTCCTTTGCTCCCTCTCCCTCTTTTCTACCCTCTTTCTCTCTCCCCATCTCTTTCTCCATCTCTCTTGATCTCTATCTCACTTAATCTCTCTCTTCGTCTCTCTTAGTTCCTCTCCTTCTCCCTCTCTCTCACTCTTTCTCTCTTTCTTTCTCTCTACCTTTTCCTCCCTCTCTCTCTATCTCGCTATCTATCCCTCTCTTGCTCTCTCTCCATCACTCTCTCTCCCTCTTTCTCTCTCTATCTCAACCACCTCTATCTCCCCCTCCCTCCTTCTCTCTCTATCTCAACCACCCTCTCTCTCCCCTTCCCTCTCACTCATTCTTTCTTCCTTTTCTTCTCCCTCTCCCTTTCACTCCTTCTTTCTTCTCGTATCTCTCTCCCACCATCCTCTCTCCGCCTCTCCCTTAATCTCCATCTCTTTATCTCTTATCTCTCTCTCCCTCCCTCCCTCCCTCCCTCTCTACCTACCTCTCTCTCCCTCTCATTCTCTCTATCTCCCTCTCATCCACTCCCCTTCTCCCTTTATCTCCTCCTCTCTCCCTTCTCTCTCCTTTCTCTCTCCTTCTCTTTCCTCTCTCCCTCTCTATCCCTTTCTCTCCTTCTCTCTCTCCCTCTCTCCATCCCTACCACTCTTTATCTCTCTCCCTCCCTCCCTTTCTCCCTCTCACCTTCTCTCTCACTCCCTCCCTCTCTCTAGGCCTCCATCCCCCTCTCTTTACCTCTCTCTTTACCCTATCCCTTCCATCTCTCTTGCCCTCCCTCTATCCCCCTTTCTCCGTCTCTTTCTCTTTCTCCTTCTTCTCCCTCCCTCCACTCCCCCTCTCTTCCTCTCTCCCCATTCCTCTCCTCCCTCACCCTCTCTTACTCTCGCCCTCTCTTTCTCCCTCTATCTCCTTCTCTCTCCCTCTCCCTCTCTCCCCTCTCCCTCTCTTCTTCTCTATCTTTTTATCTCTCTCCCTTTTCCTCTTTCTCTTTTTATCTTGTCTCTCCTCTTGCTCTCTCCCTTCTTAGTAAGGGAGAGATAAAGAGGGAGAGAGGGATAGAGAGAGGGAAAGGGAAGAGATAGAAAGAGAGAGAGGTAGAGGGAGAATAAAGAGAGAGAAAGAGAGGGAGAGTGTGAGAGAGAGATTAAGAGAGGTAAAGAGGGGAAGAAAGGGAGAGAGAGAGGAGAGAGAAGGAGAGAGAGTTAGAGAGATAGGGAGGGAGGGAGAGGAAGAGGGAGAGAGAAAGAGAGAGAAATAGAGGGAGAGGAAGGGAGGGATAGAGAGGGAGAGAGGGACAGAATAAGAAAAAGGAGTGAGAGATAGGGATAGAGGGGAAAAATAAGAGAAAAGTGAGAGAGGGAGAGAGAGTGAGGGAGATAGAGAGAAGGGGAGAAAGAAGGAGAAAGGGACAGAGGTAGAGGGATATGGAGGGAGGGAGAGAGAAAAGAGAGGGTTATAGAGAGGGAAAAAAGGAGGGATAAGAGAAAGAGAGAGAGAGAGAGAGAGAGAGAGAGAGAGAGTTAGAGGGTGAGAGAGGGAAGGAGAGGGAGAGTTAAAGAGGGAGTTGGATAGAGAAAGGAAGAGAGAGGGAGATGGAGAGATGGGGAGGAAGAAAGAGAATAAGGGTGGGAGAGAGGGATATAGAGCGAGAGAGAGGTTGGGAGAGAGAGGGAAAGTAAGAAAGGGAAAGGAAGAGAGAAAAGAAGGGTGAGGATAGAAAGAGAGAGAGAGATAGAGGGAGAGGGAGAGAGGGAGATAAGGACTAGGAGGGAGAGAAGGAGGGAGAGAGAGAGATAAAGAGAGGGTGGGAGGGAGGGAGGGAGGGGGAGAGAGAAAGATATAGAGGTGAAGAGAGGGAGAGGGAGAGAAGGTGAGAGGAAGTGGGAGAGATGGAGAGAGGGAGAGGGAGAGGTGAAGAGAGAGTGGAGAGAGGGAGAGATGGAGAAAGTGTGGGAGAGAGGGAGAGGGAGAGAAGGAGGGAAAGAGGGAAAGATAGGGAAAAGAGAGAGGGAGGGAGAGAGAGAGGGATAGATAAGGATAAAGAGAAAAAGAGGGAGAGACGTAAAGTGAGAGGGAGAAGAAAGAGAGAGGAGAGAGGGAAAGAAAGAGAGGGGATAGAGAGAAAGAGAGAGAAGGAGGAAGAGGGGGAGAGAAAGAGCGAGATAAAGAGGGAGGGAGAGGAAGAGAGAGGGAGCGAAGGGAAATAGTGATATAGAAGAAGAGAGAGGGAGCGAAGGGAAATAGTGATATAGAAGAAGAGATTGGAAGAGAGGGAGCGAGGGGTATGATAGAGAGTGGGATAAAGAGATTAGAAGAAGGGAGAGAGACATAAACAAGTGGAATAGAGAGATAAAGAGGGAAGGAGAGGGAGAGAGAATGGGAGATGGAGAGAGGAAGGGAGAGGGGGAGAGAGAGGGAAAGAGGGTATACAATGGGAAAGAAAAAGGAAGAGAGAGAGAGGGATAGAGAGAGATAGTGGAGGAAGGAAAGACAAAGTGATACATATGGCGTACAAAGAGAGAGGGAGATGGAGAGAGGGTGAGAGGGGTGAGAGAAGAGAGGGAGGGAGAGAAGTGTTAGTGTAGGTGCCTAAGATCAAACTTTGTTTGGATGGTTTGACTTATTGTAATATTGCTTTCTTTATTTAATTAATAAAAGAAGTCTTTCGATTAATTCTTGTCATTTATATTTTGATAGAATTGGATAGAATTTCATATGATATGCATTGTATTACTGATTGAACGAAAGATGTGAGATAAACATCAATGCAGTAAAATGATATCATTAAATATCTCAAGTCATAGCATTGTCAAGAATAGACATTGACTATATGCCATAAGACTTGTGATTGCTATGCTCATGCTATAGGATAAAAGTAGAAGATCTCACACCTATTGGCATTATGATGCCAAAGCAAACATTTAGGTGATAAATGTTAGAGAACATATCACCTGGATGGGACTCGTTATAATAACCCATTTGGTCTAGTCTATGGAAATCTCATACGAGATGGGTACAATTGGTTCTTTGACTTGAAGTCATTATGGTTATCTTATAAGAGCATTTATATATTTGACACTTGTTTTGATGGGCTCAATCAAGAGCTACATGAGGGTGATTTTGCTAAGTGCTTAGAATCTAATAGAGATAGGTGAATGACTAAGATAGAACATGTCATTCCTTATATGCTAAAATAATTATCACATTACACTTTGATGAATTTCTCGCTCTAGGAATCCGTGACTATAGTGGGAGTATACCACTAGAGTATAGTTGGTTTACTCTAGAGCCGAGACATTTAGGAATCGAATAAAAGTTATGTTATGTGATCATAATTGAATCGACCATAAATCAAGTTTGAGATCACACTATGATAAATTGACATGAGGATTGAATTGTATGATAACCATACTCATGAAAAATAATTGTAGATTAATTAATCCTCATAGAGAATTGGGTAGTTATGATGCCTTACTAGAGGCAAATCTTGATTTATGTATCAAGAGATAAAAGAGGTTTTCTTTATTCTTGATACATTGCCAACATATCTAGGAGCATATTAAGTCACGGACATAAGTTTAAGCATTCACATAATAAGAGAGAAGCAAAGATTTTAGCAAAGGTTTTTAGTTTTGAAATTTCCTATTTAGGAAAATGTTTTTGAAAATGGAAATTTTTCTTTTTTGGAAAAGGTTTCCTATTTTGGAAAGATTTCTATTTAGGAAAAGGTTTTCTAAAATGACTAGTTTCCTACTTTAGAAATCAATTTCCTAATTTGGAAGTTAGTTACTTAAAAAAAAATTAGTTTCCTAATTTAGGTTTAAAGATAATTTGAGAAATTTTTTTCTTAATGTGGGCTTCACTGAAATACTTGACCCAATTTATTTGGATGGTTAAAATTAATTGATAATTAATTTGGAAAAAAGAGTTTAGGCTAATAGGATTAATTTAAAAGCTCTAAGATATTTTGATGGATAGAGAAAGAGGTAGGGAGAGAGGGAGAGGGAGGGAGAGAGAGGGAGAGATAACGTATGGGATAGAGATAGAGGCGAGAGGAAGAGATGGGGAGAGAGGGAAAAAGGGAGGGAGAGAGAGAGGGAGAAAGAGCGAAAGAAAGAGATTAAAAGGGAGAGAGAAAGAGAGAGAGAAGAGAGAGTGTGTGCCCAATAGAGAAGAAAAGAGTGGGAGGAGAGGTTGAAAGGGAGAGAGAGAGGGAGAGAGGGAAAAGAGAGAGAAGGGGAGAGGGAGAGAGAGAAAGATATAGAGAGAATGAGAGAAACAAGAGAGAGGAAAGGAGAGGGAGAGGGAGAGATAGAGAGGGATAGCAAGAGGGAAAGAGGGAGAAAGATAGGGAGAGCGAGAGGGAGCGAGAGAGGGAGAGGGAGGGAGAGAGAGATAGAGAGAGGGAGGGAGAGAGAGATAAAGAGAGGGAGCTAAAGGGAGGGTAGGGGAAAAGGGGAGAGAGAGGGTGAGAGAGAGGGAGAGAGGAGAGAGAGAGGTAAAGAGAGGGAGAGGGAGGGAGTGGGAGAGAGGTAAAGAGAGGGAGAGGGAGGGAGATGTATAGAGAGGGAAAGAGGAGGAGGGAAAGAGGAAGAGGGGGAGAGAGAGAGAGGAGAAAGGGAGAGGTAGAGAGGGAGAGTGAGAGGTAGGGGTAAAGAGGTAAAGAGGGATAGGGATAGAGAAATAGAGATGGGGAGAGATAATGAGGGAGTGAGGGGGAGAGAGAGAGGGAATGGGAGAGGGAGAGAGACGAAGCAAGTGAGAGAGTTAGAGAGGGAGAGAGTGAAGGGGAAAGGAAGAAAGTGGGAAAGGGAGAAAGGGATAGGGATAGAAAGAGGGAGAGGAAGAGGGAGAGAGGTAGAGAGATGGAGAAAAGTAGAAAGAGAGGTAGAGAGAGTTTGAGAGATGAGGAGAGAAGGAGAGAAGGGCGGAGATAAAGGATGAAAGAGAGAGAGAGGGAGTTTGGAAGAGAGGGAAAGGGGGAGAGAGGGAGAGATAAAGGGAGAGAGAAAGAGAGAGAGGCAGAGAGAAAGAGAAAGAGAGATAAAGAGGGAGAGAGGTTGAGAGGAAAATAGAGAGAGATAAAGAGAGGGAGATAGAGATAGGGAGAAAGGAGGAGAGAGAGAGGGAGTGTTAGAGAGGAGTGAGAGAGAGAAGATAGAGTTAGAGACAAGGAGAGAATGAGAGAGAGAAAGAAGGAAAGAGTGGGAGATAAGGAGTGAAAAGGAGAAAGAGAAGGAGAGAAGGAGAGAGGAAGAGGGAGAGAGGAAGAAGGAGAGAGGAAGAAAGAGAGATGGAGATGAAAAGAGAGGTAGATAAGGGAGATAGAGGGAGAGAATGAGGAGGGAGAGGAGGGAGAAAGGGAGAGAGAGGAAGAAGAAGAGTTAAAGGTAGAGAGAAATAGAGAGAGGGAGAAAGGTTGAGAGGGAGAGGGAGAGAGAGGAAGGGAGGGAGGGAAAAAAAGAGTGAACAAGATATAGAGATAAAGAGAGGGAGAGAGAGAGAAAAGGATAGATAGAGGAGGAGAGGAGAGAGAGACTAAGAAAGTGGGAGAGAGAAAGGGGTAGAGAGAAGAAGAGGAGAGAGAGACTAAGAAAGTGTGGAAGAGAGAGAGGGAGAGATAGAGTGGGAGAGAGCTAGTGAGGGAAAGGGAGAGAGAGGAAGAGAGAGAGAGGGAGTGAAAGAGAAGGAGGGGGAGAGGGAGAATGGATGTGAGGAAAGAGAGAGAGTGAGAGAAAGAAATAGAGAGGAAGAAAGAGAGAGAGAGATAGAGGAAGGGAGGTAGAGAGGGGTGAGAAGGAGAGAGAGAGGGAAGGGGAAAGAGAGGGACATGGAGAAGGAGAGAGGGAGAGGGAGAGAGAGGGGGGAGAAGATGAGAGAGGGAAAGGGAGAGAGACAGAAAGAGGGAGAGGGAGAAAGGGATATAGAGGTAGGGAGAGAGGGAGAGAAAGGGTGAGAAAAAGGGAGATAGGGAGAAAGGAAGAGGGGCGGAGGGAGGGAGGGATGAGGGAGAGAAAGGGAAAGAGAGATAGAGGGAAAGTGGGTGTGTGTGTCTATAATATCTATGACCTAAAATCCTCCTTAAATATAAAGATATTTTATTTAATTAATAAAAGGATGCTTATTAAATGTGCGACATAAAGTTTAAACTTTAATTTAGAATGAAATAAACACAAGTATGATTAAAAAGGAAGGTTAACATAATGAGTGAGGCTAGAATTAGAGATTGGTAACCTTAACCGACATGGTTATGTTCAACCTAGAGCCACAACTGCAAAACCTTGGAGCATAATAAAAAAATTAAAAGTTTAGGTACTTGATTGAAGTGATTAATAAACTTTAGGGACTTAAATTACCCACGAAAAAGGTCTAGGATAAGGGTCAATTTAAGGGAAATTATGTAGTTATGGACTAAAATTGGAGGGCTCAATTATAAAGATTTAATAGTTAGGAACTAAAGTGTAAAATGGTGATTTTAGAGGACTTAATAATTTATTTTGAGAGACTAATTCCAACAAGATAATCTCTAAAAATGGAGAGAAAAAAGAGAAGAGCAAAGTTGGTGAAGAGATGAGAAGAGAGGAAGAGAAAAATCTAAAGGAAAAGGAGGAAGAAAGGAGAAAAATCAAGAAAAATCAAGAGATGCCATTAATAACGAACCTTAAGATTAATATAAGTGTGACACACTTGGCTTAATCTGAAGGGAAAACCTTGGCTATTAATATGGAAGAAGAAGATGGAAGGAGAGGTTGGAAAATTGGAGGAAACATGCCACACCAAAGAGAGAGGAGTTCAACCAAGAGAGAAACCACAAAAACAACACATCAAACCATTTTAGGCAACCTTGAAATACACTAAAATTATTTTGGGAGAACAAGAAATAGAAGTAAAAAAAGTTCCACTTTTGCCAAAACTTTGAAGAGAAAAGAAGAGGAAAAAAACGAGGAAAAGAGGAAGATTGGCCAAACTTCAAGTAAGGTAAGTGTAATCCTCTCTAAACCATAAGCAAATAGTGTTTTGATGTGTAATTGATGTTAAATTGGATTTTAATTGTTTATGGATTAATAGTTGAATTCTTGAGAATTGCCATGCTCGTTGTTGAATTGGATGATTTTGACAATGTTTTTGTGTTGTTCATGTTGGAATTATGATGAATAGATGATTAATTGGATTAAAAGAGTGCATCTTGAGGTTGTCCTTGTTCTTAAAATAAGTTGGTTGATTATCTTTAAAATATGAATAAACAAGTTGTTTTATGACCTCTTGTTTATAAAGAGTTTGATGATATGCCCAAAAGTTGTTAATGGTATTGAACTAGAAAACTTAAAAATTGGCCAGTTTGTTACATAATTTTTGCTAAGAATAAAGTTTTGATTGCTTGATTTACTTAACCTATTTAATGTTAAAATGATGAAAAATGTATCGAGTTAAGAGGTTAGAGGTGAAAACTTGAGGAAAAATAAATAAATGAAAGTTGTTCTTCAATTGGCCAAGTTTTGACCAAGAATGGAAGACAAGGGCAGGAGAGGTTAATTTAAGGCTAATGTTAATTTTGAGGTTTGGAGGTATAAGATTGAATGAAAAATGATCATAATCATGTAAAAAATGAATGGATTATGTTTCTTAAACATTTAGCCATAACAAGTGTTTAACACATGAATTGTGTTTATTGATTGTCCATGTTCGTATACATACTTGTTTTATATGGAACATGTATTTGATTTATTATTTATATTACATGTTCTTGAGGATTTAAAATTATTGATTTAGATGGCTATTTTAAATGCATTTCATTTTATTTAAATGCATTTGCACATTATAATCATGGAAGAGGTTTTACATTCATGATTTTGATGAAATGATAAGGAAAAGGAAAATGAATGGTTTTCAAAAAGGAATGGTTGGGCATGTTCTTAAGGTTATGGGAGAAGAATGATCACTCTCTCTTAAGGAAAAGAGCATACTAAGGGAATGATCTGGATTATACTCTTAGCATGCGAAGGAAAATAAAGACACATCAAAAGAATGATCTAGTATACACTCTTGTCATGTGAAGAAAAATAAGCACTTGCTAAGCGAATGATCTAGTATATATTCTTAGTATGTAAAGGAAAATGAGGACATGCTAAGGGAATGATCTATTGTACACTCTTATCGTGTAATGGAAAATGTTATGGAAAGGTACCTAGTGCTTTTGTGAAGTTTTAACATTTGCTTATCTTAAAAAAGGGTCGATTATATACATAATAGGCAAGGTGCATGTGAAAAGGAAAATGAATTTCAAAAGGAAAAAAATGATTTTAAAATGCATTACATACATAAAAGGCATTACATGCATTGCATGGATTACACTTATTGGCATCGCTCAACTTTGTTTCTTATGGTGTAGGAGAAAAGAGAGATGAATAAGTACCGTCATTGAGAAATATTAAAGACTTGCCATATGTATGCTTACTATGAAGAAAAAGGGGAGGGAGGAAGGGAGAGGCAGAGGAATAAGAAGAGAGAGGGAGAAATAAGGAGACACAAAGAGAGGGAAAAAAGAGGGAGTGAAAGAGAGAAAGGGAGAGAGAGGGGGAGAGAGTGAGGGAGAGAGGGGTGAGAGAGAGAGAGAGAGGGAGGTAGAGAGAAAGAGAGTGAGAGTGAAGGAGAGAGAGAGAGAGGAGGAGATTTTGGGAGAGAGAGATAGAGAGGGAGAGAGACGTAGATAAAGGGAGAGGGAGGCGGATAGGAAGGGGTAGAGAGAGGAAGACAAAAAGGGAGAGTGGGGAGAGAGAGCGAAAGAGAGAAAGTGAGAGAGAGGAGGAGAGAGGGAAATAGGGAGAGGGAGAGAGGGAGAGGCGGGGAGGAAGAGGGAAGGAGAAAGAGAGGGGTGAGAGAGAAGGAGAAAGAGGGTGGGAAGACATAGAGAGAGCTAGGGAAATAGAGGGAGATAGAGATAGAAAAAGAGAGAGAAGATGAGGGAGAGAGAGAGGAAGAGGGAGGGAGAGAGAGAGGGAGAGAGAGGGAGGGAGAGAGAGAGGGAGAGAGAGGGAGAATAAGAGAGTGAGTAAAAGTGATGGAGAGAGAAAGAGGGAGAGCTTGGGATGAAGAGATAAGGAGAGGGAAAGAGATGTACAAAGAGAGAGGTAGGGAGAGAAGGAAAGAGAAAGAGAGAGGGAGAGCTTGGGATGAAGAGATAAGGAGAGGGAAAGAGATGTACAAAGAGAGAGGTAGGGAGAGAAGGAAAGAGAAAGAGAGAGGGAGAGGGAGGGAGAGGGGGAGAGAGAGTAGGAGAAGGAGGGAGGGAGAAAGTGGAAGAGGGGAAGAAAATGGAATAGATAGGGAGAGAGAAGAGAGAGTGAATCGAAAGAGAGAGAGAGAGAAAATAGAGAGAAGAAGAGAGATTGAGGGAGAACAATAATGAGAAAGGAGAGAGAGGGGAGAGATGGAGGAAGAGAGAGAAAGAGAGATATAGAGGGTGAGAGTGAGAGATACAAAAGGATAGAAGGAGAGGAAGAGGGAGGGTGAGAGTGAGAGATAGAAAGGGAGAAAGAGAGTGAGAGAGAGAGGAGGGAGGGAGAGAAAGAGAGGAAGAGAAAGGGAGAAAAGGAGATTAGGAGATTGGGAGAGAGGGATATGAAGGGAGAGAGGGGGAGAGAGGGAGAGGGGAGAGGGAAAAGGGAGATAGTGGGAGAGAGAGGAGGAGAGGGAAATGTGGGAGAGAGAGAGGGAGGAAGAGATAAAGAGATAATGGTAGAGGAGAGGGAGAGGCATAGAGAGAGGAATGGGGGAGAGATTAAGGGAGAGAGAGAGGAGGGGGATAAAGAGGGAGAGAAAGGGAGAAAGGAAGAGAGAGTGTGGAGAAAGAGATAGAATAAAAAGAGAGAGGGAGAGATAGAGAGAGAGGTATAAAGGGAGAGAGAGAGGTATAAAAGGAGAGAGAGAGTAGGAGAGAGAGGGAGATAGAGAGGGAGAGAGAAAGAGAGGGAGGGAGAGAGAGGGGGAGAGGGATGAAGATTGTAGGAGGGAGAGAGAAAGAAAGGGGGAGGGAGATAAAAAGAGAAAGTGAGAGGGAATGAGGGAGAGAAGGAGGAAGAGAGTACGAGAGGGGTAGAGAGAGGGGTGGAGAGAAGAAAAAGAGGGAAAGAGAGTAGGGGAGAGAGAGGAGGTGAGAGAGGGAGAGAGATTAGGATAGGGAGGGAGTGATAATATAGGGTGAGAGAAGGAGAGGTAGGGAGAGAGGGAGTAGGAGAGAGAAAAAAGAAGAGTGGGAGAGAGAGGAAAAGAGAGAGGAAATAGAGATATAGGGAGGGAGGGAGGCAGGGAAGGAGGGAGAGATTAAGAGAGAGAGAGAGAGGGAAAAGGAGAGGGAGAGAGGAGGAGGGAAAGAGGTAGTTAGAGAGGGAGAGAGATAAAGAGAGAGGGAGACTTAGAAGGAGAGGGAGAGGGAGGGAAAGAGGGAGAGGGAGAGGATGGAAGAGGGAGAAAGAGAGAGAGGAGAGGGGGAGAGGGAGAGGGAGGGAGCAAGAGAGGGAGAGAGTGACAGAGGGATGAGGACAGAGATACGGAAAGAAAGAGAGGGAGAATAAAAGAAAGGGAGAGAAAGAGTGAAAAAGAGAGGGAGTGGGAGAGGGAAGGAAAGAGGGAAATGAAGAGGGAGAGGGTGGGAGAGGGGGAGAGAGAGGGGGAGGGGAGGGGAGAGGGAGAGGAAGAGAGAGAGGGAGAGAAAGAGAGAGCAAGAGAGGGAGAGAGAGATAAAGATAGAGAGAGGGGGAGAGAGATAGAGGTAGGGGGAGAGAGATTGGGAAAGAAAGAGAGGGATAGAAGGAGAAGGAGAGTGAAAGAGAGAGAGGGATGGGGAGAGGAAGAGAGATTGGGTTAGAGAAAGGAAGATATAAAGGAATAGAGAGGAATAGGGAGAGAAAAAGCAAGAGAGGTAGAGGAAGTGGAAGAGAGAGGGAGATGGTGAAAGAAGGAGAGGGAGAGAGAGTGAGGGAGGGAAATAGAGAGGGAGTGAGTGGGAAAGAGTGAGATAGAGGGAGAGAGGGAGTGATATAGAGAGCAAGAATGAGTGAGAAAGAGGGAAAAGGAGAGGGAGAGAGAGGGATAGAGAGAGGGAGGGTAGGAGATAGAGGAAAGGAGAGTGAGGGAGAGCGGCAGACTTGGAGGGAGAGAGAGGTGGAGATATGGAGAGTGAGAGAGAAGCAAAATGGAAGGGAGGGAAAGAGGGAGAGGGAGGCAAAGATAGGGTGAGGGAAAGAGCTAGAGAGCGGGGGAAAGAAAACCAAGGAGGGAGAGAGAGAGGGAGAGAATGAGAAAGAGGGTGAAAGAGGGAGGGAGAGAGAGGGGGGAGGAGTAGGGAGAAAGGAAGAAGGAGGGAAAGGGAGGGAGAGAGAGGGGGAGAGGAGTAGGGAGAAACGAAGAGGGAGGGAAAGGGAGAGAGAGAGATGGAGGGAGATAGAGAATGGAGAGAGAGAGGGAGAGGGAGAGAGAATAAGGAGAGAGAGAGGGGATGTGATACCCGCTCTTTGGCCCACTTACTAAATACCCAAAAGGAGTGGCTAGGCAAGGAGCGCGTTACGTTGACATGACCAATTTCCAAATTAAGCTCAAACACATATGTGCTCCTACATTAAGGGCTTATCATACATGAAACATGTACAAGACAATGTACATAATATTAGCAATACGAGTGGAAGAAATTATAAAATTTATTTACAATACTATCAAACTATTTATCGACACCCCAACCCTCAAATTACGGCCAAAAGAAATTTCAATACACTTTTGTCACATGTGAGCCTTTTTGGAGGATCCGATAGCATCCCTACTACTTTGATTCGTTCCTGTCATAACATAAAAACAACAATGGGGTGAGCTAATGCTCAATAACTAGGGTCATGCATGTGATATGCAATGAAGTTCGTTTCCCATTCTACCCATGCATTTTAATACGGGTACCCTAGGTATTAGCAAGACCGTGTGTTCCATCTCTCGATGATCGTATTATCACCTACTACTCTATTACTCTCTCTCTATGATCTCATTATCACCTACTGCTCACAACGAAATTATCCCTCGTTATAGCACACGGTTAGTGAAATTATCCCTTACCATGCACATGGTTTCATGTTATTACCCATTCCATTCAATTAGGTTACCAAACCACATTATCTCATTAATCAATGATTTTTCTCAATTTCATACCACCCTCAAATGCACGTGATGCACATGGTATTATGTTTAACACATTCAACTAATTATGCTATCATCATTTTCTTCTCATTCCATTCCCGTGTCTCGATTAACACTCAAGACTTCATAAGTGTTTCATGTACCATTCAAAGTATTTGAAAAGAGAACTCAAATCCCATTATTGTTATCATTGATTGAATAAATCTACTTCGTACTTACGAGTTTTCCTTTCGTGTACCTAACAAGTCTAGGCTCGAATTTTTGATGTATTACTTAGTTTACAAGACCGATTAATCATAAGGATTCATGTGTGACATATTTAAGCTAAACCATTGTTTAATCCGAACCTTTAATCTTAGTAGTCGATGTTGACTCGTAATGGGTCTAGGTCTTAATCTTTGTTTTTCTTGAATTCTCTTTTTCCATTACTCCATTTATATGTCTTATGATAATTGGTCTCTATTTGAGTTCACCTTTAATTCTTGATCTCTAATTATACAAAAGGATTCATTATTAATCATTTTCTTTTCTAGGTCAATTGGACCCAAAATGAGCAAGAAATTGTTTTTCTCTTTCTAGGTCGGTTCCTTTTATACTAACTTGCCAATAACTTACCATACTATACTTTATAAGGGTTACCAAGGAGATCTAAATCTCAAGATCCATAAAAGAAAAAAATTTAGCCATCAAATATCCAATTTACCTAATGAAGTCCAAAACTGTATTTTTCTTTTAGTTAGGCCGAATGGGTTGTTAAGATGGCCATGGATTTCCTTTTATGTCTAGTAAATTTATTTCCACGCTAAAATATTAACCCATTCCTAATTGAGTTACCATGATATTCTAGGCTCTTAATTTCCCCAAAAGATCCATTCTTACCCAATTTTCCCCACTTGGTTGAATGGTTTTAAACTAGAGCAACTCTAGAAGTGCATTCCTTTCCTTTTCAAGTCATGCTCGCCAAATGTAGTTTGGCTCTAACCAATTCGGTCCATACCCTTTTCTTTTGTTTTTCTTTCCAAACCATCCACACATTTAAACACATCAAACAAACTTTGCATCACAACACAAACACATAGATCCATCACAATTTTCCAAACCCTAACACTAACACAAACAACCATAGTAGACCATTGAAAATTATTACAAACCCATGAAACAAGCACTTAAAAAAAATAACTTAAGACATAAAATAACTATAAATGGAACCTACTTACTTTGATTGAATTTTATAAAGGTTGTTTAGGCTTTCCCCTTCATTTTTTTCTTTTTTCTTTCTTTTTCTTTTCCTCTCCTCTTCCTCTCTTTCCTTACCGTTTTTCTCTCCCTTTTGTGTAGCTACGAGCTGCCTAAAATTTTCTTCCATTCTCACTTTGTCTATATATATACATGCTTAAAATCTTAGTATAATTAAGTGTACAAATGTATTAATTTAATTTGGGAGAGTTGATAGCTATTAGTGAGTCAAGAGAGAGAGAGTGGTGGGTTTGATGGGTTTAGGGTGAGCTGGCCTTAATTCATTAATTAAGGGGGCTTATGTGTCCTAACTAATTGGTTAGAATAACTAAACACTCTAATTGATCTAGTTCAAGTAACTAAACATCCCTCCCTCTCGAATTGTTTTGGAAATTCCTTACCTTAAACTCGAAATTCCTTCCCCCAAAATATTCCAGCAAGTGATGCCTCTAAAGCAAGTATGTAATAAAATCACCATAACTCTTTATAAATAGATCTAATAATCACAAAATGCGGTGATGCCTCTAAAGCATTATGTAATAAAATCACCATAACTCTTTATAAATAGATCTAATAATCACAAAATGTTGTAGAGAGATAGTAGACATATAACTAAACAACTTGTAAGCTTTATATTTTACTAAAAAATCACTCTAAAGTCCTCAAATAAATCACACAAAATTCGGACCAAATATAGTCCTCAAAACACCGATTTTGCATATTTGATTTCTTTAATAATTAAACCATTAATCTCAAGCACAATAACTTTAATTTAACATAAATCACACATTTCAAGAATTAATTTCTCATGGTGTAATGAGAATTATACTTACACTTAATATATACATATATACATAAATATTCTAATACGTATTGCTTTACGGTTAAGGATTTTTTTTACGGGGTTACAATTCTCCCCTCCTTAAAAGTAATTTCATCCTTGAAATCGACTGATACAAATAGTTACGGGTATTTTTCTCTCATTTCTTCTTTCAGTTCCCAAGTCATTTCCTCGAGGTCATGATTTTCCCACAAAACTTTAACTAGACTAATCTCCTTACTCCTTAGTTGTCTAACTTGCCTATCGAGAATCCGAACTCGTCTTTCCTCATGGGTTAAGTTTGGGGTCGGGTTTGGTGGTTCCGTCTCTAAAATTCAGCTAGGCTCTCCAACACACTTTCTTAGCATGGACACATGAAATACATTATGCACTCCTACTAAGGATGGCGGTAGAATCATTCGATAGGCCTTATCGCCTACTCGGTCTAGTATTTCAAATGGTCCAATGTATCGTGGACTTAACTTCCCCTTTTTTCCAAATCTTAGTATGCCCTTTATCGACGAAACTTTTAAGAATACACGATCACCGATTATAAGCTCTAGATCTTTCCTCATCTTATCGACGTAGCTTTTCTATCTACTATGAGTCTGTTTCCATTTGTTGGCGGATCTTATCCATCGCTTCAGCCGTTTGCTACACCGGCTACTGGTCCCAACAGACTTCCTTTCCCCTATCTCATCCTAATGCATAGGAGATCTACACCTCGCCCATATAAGGCTTCATAGGGAGCCTCCTAATTGAAGCTTGGTAACTATTGTTATACGTAAATTTAGCTAAGCGTATGTATTTCTCACATTTTTTGACCAATCCGAATGCATGCTCATAACATATCTTTGAGAATTTGGATTACTTGGCTCGATTATCCGTAGGTTTGTAGGCGATATGTGGTGCTGAATTTTAGCTTTGTCCCTATAGCCTTGTGCAAACTCTTCCAAAATACAAACGTGAACCTACGATCTCGATTTGGCACAAATGAGATCGGAATCCCATATAGTCTTACAATTTTTTCAAGATATAACCGGCGTATCGGTTCATATTATAGGTGGTTTTGATCGAAAGAAAGTGTGCTGATTTGGTCAATCTATCGATGATCATCGAAATGGCATCCGACCCCTTTTTCGATCTTGGCAATCCCATGACGAAATCCATAGTTACATGCTCCCACTTCCATTCTAGAATTACTAATGGTTTTAACATTCCTGTGGCTTTTTGGTGTTCCACCTTCACCTATTGACAAATTTGACACGTTGCCATAAAATAACTTTCTTCATTTCAAGCCACTAATAACTTTTTCGTACGTCTCGATATATTTTTGTGTTTCCCGAGTGTATTGAATAGGGACTTGAGTGTGCTTCTTTTAATATCTCTTCCTTCACATCCTCTACCGAGGGAACACATAACTTCCCTTTAAATCTAATTAAGCCTTTGTCATCCACCACAAAATCGGATCCTTTCTCCATCTCTATGTTTTTCTTCAATTCATTCGAGTTTTTCATTCGTTTGTCGCCCCATCCGAATATTTTCCTATAGACTCAACTGGACTAATAAATTTGATAAAATATTCTTATGCCCCATCGAAACTATCTCCAAATCTAGCTTTTGTAGGTCTCTCATTATTGAGAGCTAGATTACCCAAATCATTGCTATCGATTTTCTACTTAAGACATCGGCAACAACATAAGCTTTGCACGGGTGATAATTGATTATGCGATCATAATCGTTCACCAGCTCTAACCACCTTCTTTGTCTTATGTTCAGCTCCTTTTATGTGAAGATATATCATAAGCTTTTATGATCCGAATATATCTCACACTTAGCCCCATATAAATTGTGTCTCTAAATTTTTAGGGCAAAGACTACCACCACTAGTTCTAGATCATGTGTCGGATAATTTCATTTATATTCCTTCAATTAACGTGATGCATAGGTGACTACCATCCCATTCTAGACCAACACCGTTCCTAGCTCATTCTTGGAAGCATCACTCGTAAACCACGAAATCTCCATCTTTAGATGGGATAGTTAGCACTAGGGTCGTGACTAACCTTTGCTTCAATTCTTGGAAGCTTTTCTCATAGGTATCCGTCCATTGGAACTTAATGCTCTTTTTCATCAAATTGGTAAGAGGCCTAGCTATCTTAGAGAAGCCCTCTATAAATCTTCGATAGTAACTAGCTAGCCCCAAGAAGCTTCGTATCTCTATCATATTCTTTAAGGTAAGCCGATTCCGAATAGCCTCTACCTTCTTTGGATCTACCGCTATGCCTTCTTTTATCGTACGTGACATAGAAAAGCTACATGCTCTAGCTAAAATTCACATTTCTTGAATTTGGCATATAGTCGTTATTCCCTTAGCGTTTACAATGTGGCTCTTAAATGCCCCTTATTTTCCTTCTTACTTTGAAAGTAAACTAGGATATCATCGATGAATATGATGAAAAACTTATCTAGGCATTTTTTAAAGACTCGATTCATCAAGTCCATGAAAGCGGTTGGGGCATTAGTCAATCCAAACGACATTACTAGGAATTCGTAGTGGTCGTATCTTGTCTTAAATGCCGTCTTCTTCACATTCTTCGATTTTACCCTCGCCTCCCGATTGCGGATCTATTTCACACAACATCATCGCACCTTGTAATTGATCGAACAAATCATTAATCCGGGGTAATGGGTACTTATTTTTAATTGTCACCCGGTTCAATTCTCGATAGTCGGTGCATAGCCACGGACTACCATCCTTTTTTTCACGAACAATACCGGAGCTCCCTAAGGTGAGAAACTAGGGTGTATAAATCCCTTATCTAGTAAGTCATGTAGCTGCACCTTTAACTCTTTCAATTTAACTAGAGCAATTATATAGAGGGTCTTAGAAATCGAAGTTGTGCTCGGCTCTAGCTCAATCTCAAATTCTATCTCCCTCTCTTATGGAAATGTAGTCAAATTTTCTAAAAATAAATCCGGAAGTCCCTCACGACTTCTATATCATCCAGCTTTGACTTTCGCTCTTCCCGGCTATCCACTACGTGTGTTAAATACCCCGTACATCCTTTTCCTCGCATTCTTTAAGCCTTTATGGATGATATGACCAGTATGGCTTGAAACTTCATATCGGCCTTAAACTCTAACAACCGGTCTCCAAGTAGATCAAAAACTACTCTCCTCCCTCAACAATCAATGGTGGCGCCATGCCTCATTAACCAATCATTCCCATAATCAAATGAAAATCTTGGAGGTCCAATACGATCAAATCAACCTCCAAACTCCTATCCTTAATTCGAAATGGAAATTGCTTGACTAGGCTCATTGACTCCATAAGTTCTTTAGAAGGGACTGCTATTAGATAGCCTATTACTAAAGTCTTAAGTATCACACCTAAGTTTTCAACTAATGTTTTCGATATGAATGAATGTGTGGCATCAAAATCAATTAAAACACAAGAAATCAAGCCAAGGATGTAGACATTATCGCATATTACTATCATGTCCCTCTTGTCAACTTCCTCTTGGTTCATTGTATAAACCCGTACGAGTACTCATCCCGGTCCTAGTTTACGTGTCCGAAGATAGTTAGAGGCTATGTGCCCTTGCTTGTAATAGGCATAACGGACCCTTAAATCTGATCGGCACTCCCTATGTGGAATCTTCCACATTTATTGGACCAAGATTGATTACCCATTATTAGCCTCGGTTGATTCCCCGATAGTGGCCTTGGGGCATAAGGTGATGGTCCGGTAGCTCGTGCATTTCTGGACCACCAATTCGGTTGAAATTTCTAGGCAAAGGTCATCTTTGTGGTCTAGAGGAAGGGGCTCTAGGTCGAAATGATTGCCTCCTCTTTTGAACTTCCTTTGCAATTTCCTTCGATCTTCATCCGCCAACATTACTTTATCTACCATTTTCCGAAAAAGTGATGGCGGTAGACATTTGTACCATGCTTCGAACACTTAGGCTCAACCTTGTTAAAAATCGATTCTTTTTCAAGTTATCATCCCCTGCAATGAATGGGATGAATTGACATCCTTTCTTAAATATTTATACATATTAACCTATGGACATTCCATCTTGCTTTAGCAGGAGGAATTCTTGAATTTTCTTAGCCCTTACATCTATCGTAATGTATTTATTCTAGAAGACCTCCTTAAATTCTTCCTAAGTTAAGGTAGGTAGGTCCACTATCAATTGTGCGCTCTCCAACCATGTGCGGGCATCCTTCGTCCGCATAAAAATGGCACATGATACTCGCTCATTATTGGTAAATTGCAAGTATTCGAATATCGCTTCTAACAACTTAATCCATTCCTTCTCTATCATTGGGTTAAAACCCCTAGAAAATTCTTGAGGACTCATCTTACAAAACCTCTCCATTGCATCATCCCTATACTCGGGGTGGCGGAGGTGGAGGTTGTTGATGCATAGTTAGGAGTCTGTCACATTTGCTCGCATGATCTTGTTACTCGTTGTTGCATTGCTTGTTGTTGTTGCTTGTATCATGTCCATCAAACGACTTAAAGTGTTCTATTGATTTCCATTATGATCATTGGAGGTCCCTTCACCTCCTCGCTCGTGTTGGCTCCTTTCTTGTCATGCTTGGACTTTGTACATGTCATGTTATGCCCGTGTTAGTTTTGATAGGAAAAACAATATACAATGTAAATCATCCACTTACACACAAAATTATAGATATTTATATATGAAGTATTTTGTACACAATAGGTATTTACAAGCACTTCTACTTTCTAAAAGTTTTTGTGCTTTAGTTACAATAAAAAATTTATTTATTTACATCGGGAAATGTACAACAAGTACGACATCATCGAGTTATGATCCGTTATGTCCAACCAACATATCGAATGTGTCATAGGAAGGAGTGCTCAACCCTCCACCGATCAATAACATCATCCGATGCAATGCGTACTATCTTGCGAGTGAGAGGCAACGATAGACCCCGGTTATACATCAACCGGTATGGGCTCGCCTATCCTATACCCAAAGGAAGGCTCGGACCAAATCTCGATAACAAAATTGACCTATCATTCCTTCCCCAACCTTATCGAGCAACGACTAATCTCTCGGTAAAAGAGTCCGAAGTAGAGTCGGTCATAGGAAATCCATACTCGCGGTATTGCTACAAAGAAGCATCGGTGAATGTTATTCGCTAAATCGAGTCATGCGAGTCGAGTGATGTGGGCTACTATATCCCGATCCGGGGTCATAGTCAAGTTGTTTAGTTCGGCTCGGTAGGTAGTTAGGGTGGCCCATTGTTGGCGCATCCTAACAACACAAGGTGTACGAAATAAATACGGCATCTACAACAACAATAATTACCGGTATTAATATTTCAAGAACACAATTATATACCAACATGAAAATCACATAATAATAATCATTCACATTTAAAAAGAAAATCGAAATCAAATTGCTACCCATCAAGTAGCACATCGGTCCACGAGCTTAGGTGACACTTAAGGTTCTACCCGATTAACTAAACCATAGCTACGATACCACCCCGTGACACCCCCTCCCCGGCCCACTTACTAAATACCCAAAAGGAGTGGCTAGGCAAAGAGCACATCACACCGACATGACCAATTTCCAAATTAACCTAAAACACATATGTGCTCATACATTAAGGATTTATCATAGATGAAACACGTACAAGACAATGTACATAATATTAGCAATATAGTGGAAGAAATTACAAAATTTATTTACAATACTATCAAACTGTTTATCAACACCCTAACCCTAAAATTACAAGTCAAAATAAATTTTGATACACTTGTGTCACACGTGAGCCTTTTTGGAGGACCTAGTAGCATCCTTGTTACTTTGACTTGTTCCTGTCATAACATGAAAACAACAATGGGGTGAGCCGAAGCTCGGTAAGTAGGATGATACATGTGATATGCAATGAATTTCGTTTCTCATTTTACCCATCCATTTTAATCTAGGTACCCTAGGTATTAGCAAGATCGTGTGTTCCATATCTCGGTGCTTGTATTATCACCTACTCGCTCTATTACTCTCTCTCGGTGATCTCATTATCACCTACGGCTCACAATGGAATTATCCCTCGTTGTAGCACATGATTAGCGAAATTATCCCTCACTTAACGGTATTAGTAATAGAGCACACACATGGTTTCATGCTGTTACCCATTCCATTCAATTCGGTTACCAAACCACATTATCTCATGACTTAATGATTTTTCTCATTTTCATACCACCCCCGAATGCATGTGATGCATATGGTATTATGTTTAACACATTCAACTAATAACGCTATCAACATTTTTTTCTTAGTCCATTCCCGTGTCCCAACACACATTCGGGACTTCATAAGTGTTTCATGTACCATTCAAAGTATTTGAAACGAAAACACAAATCCCATTAATTGGTATCATTCATTGCATAAATCTACTTCGTACTTATGAGTTTTCCTTCTCGTGTACCTAGCAAGCGTAGGCTCGAATTTTTGGTGTATTACTTAGTTTACAAGATCAATTAATCCTAAGAATTCATGTGATACATACTTAAGCTAAACTCTTGTTCAATTCAAACCTTTAATCTTAGTAGTCGAGGTTGACTCGGAATGGGTCTAGGTGTTAATCTCGTTTTTTCTTGAATTCTCTTTTTCCATTACTCCATTTATATGTCTTATAATAATTGGTCTCTATTTGAGTTCACCTTTAATTCTTGATCTCTAATTACATAAAAGGATTCATTGTTAATCATTTTCTTTTCTAGGTCAATTGGTCCCAAAATGAGCAAGAAATTGTTTTTCCCTTTCTAGGTCAATTCCTTTTATACTAACTTGCCAATAACTTACCGAAACATACTTTAGAAGGGTTACCAAGGAGATCTAAACCTTAAGGTCCACAAAAGAAACCAAATATCCAATTTACCTAATGAAGTCCAAAACCCTATTTTTCTTTTAGTTAGGCCGAATACGTTGTTAAGATGGCCATGGATTGCCTTTCATGTCTAGTGAATTTATTTCCACCCTAAACTATTAACCCATTCCTAATTGAGTTACCACGATATTCTAGGCCCTTAATTTTCCCAAAAGATCCATTCTTTTCCAATTTTCCCCACTTGGCCGAATGGTTTTAACCTAGGGCAACTCTAGAAGTGCATTCCTTTCCTTTTCAAGTCATGCTAACCAAATGTAGTTTGGCTCTAACCAATTCGGTCCATACCCTTTTCTTTTGTTTTTCTTTCCAAACCATCCACACATTTAAACACATCAAACAAACTTTGCATCATAACACAAACACATAGATCCATCACAATTTTCTAAACCCTAACACCAACGCAAACAACCATAGCAAACCATCGAAAATTATTACAAACCCATGAAATAAACACTTAACAAAACTAATTTAAGACATAAAATAACTATAAATGGAACCTACTTACTTTGCTTGAATTTCCTAAAGGTTTTTTAGGCTTTCCCCTTCTTTCTTTTCTTTCTTCATTCTTTTTCTTTTCCTTTCCTCTTCCCCTCTTTCCTTACCGTTTTTCTCTCCCTTTTGTGTAGCTACGAGTCGCTTAAAATTTTCTTCCATTCTCACTTAGTATATCTATATATATACGTGCTTAAAATCTTAGTATAGTTAAGTGTACAAATGTCTTAATTTAATTTGAGAGAGTAAAAAGCTATTGGTGAGTCAAGAGAGAGAGAGTGGCGGGTTTGATGGGTTTAGGGTGAGTCGGCCTTAATTCATTAATTAAGGGGGCTTATGTGTCCCAACTAATTGGCTAGACTAAATAAACACTCTAAATAATCTATTTCAAGTAAGTAAACATCCCTCCCTCTCACAAGGGTTTTTTAAACTCCTCACCTTTAACTCGGAATTCCTTCCCCTAAAATATTCCAGCGAGTGATGCCTCTAACGCGATCTATACTAAAATGGCCCTAACTCTTTATACATAGATCTAAAAATAACAAACTTTTATAGAGAGCTATTAGACACCTAGATTAACGAGCTTTTATTATTTACGTTTTACCCATAAAGCACTCTAAAGGCCTCAAATAAATCACATAAAATTCGAATAGAATATAGTCCTCAAAACACCGATTTTGCATATTTGATTTAACATAAATCACACATTTCAAGCATTAATATATGCATATATATAAATATTCTAATACGTATCGCTTTATGATTAAGTATTTTTTTATGGGGGTTACGGGGGGAGGGACGAATGGAGAGGGAGCACGAGAGAGAGGGAGGGAGAGAGGAAGATAGAGAGGGAGAAAGATAGATAGAGTAACGAGAGAGAGATAAGAAGAGGGGGAGAGAGGGAGAGGTAGAGCGAGGAGAGAGAGAGTGATAGAGGGGAAGAGGGAGAGAGGGAGTGAGAGATAGAGAGGGAGTGAGAGTAGGAGAGAGGGAAAGAAAGAGAGGGAGAGAGGAGGGAGAGAGAGTGAGGGAGGTATAGATTGAGTGAGAGACGAGAGGGAGAGAAAGAGGCAACGAGGGGGAGGGATAGAGAGAGAGAGTAAGAGGGAGAGAGAGGGTGAGAGAGAGAGGGAGAGAGTGGGAGAGGGAGAGAGGAGGAGGGATCAAGAGAGTGAGAGAGGGGAAAGAGGGAGGGATGGATAGATGGAAGGAAAGAAAGAGAAGGAGTGGCGAGGGAGAGAGAAGGAGAGAGAAAAAAGGTGAAGAGAGAGAATGTGAGAAGGAGTGAAACAGATTGTGAGAGAGTGAGAGAGAGGGAGAGAGAAGAAAGGAGGGAGGGAGCAAGGGAGGGAGTGAGAGAGGGAGACAATAATAGAGGGAGAGTGAAAGTGAGAGAGAGAGGGAGAGAAAGAGGGATAAAGAGAGGGAGAGAAAGAGGGATAGAGAGAGGGAGAGAAAGGGAGAGGGAGGAAGAGGGGGAAAGAGAGAGATTAAGAGAGATAGAGGGTGTAATGGAGAGAGAGGGAAAGGGAGGGATAGGGAGAGCAAGAGGGACAAAGAGTGAGAAGGAAGGAGAGAGAAAGAGAGAGAGGAAAGGAGAGAGAGCGAGGGGGAGAGATAGGGAGGTAGAGGGATAAAGGGTGAGATAGAGAGGGAGAGGTTGGGAGAAATAGGGGAAGGTAGAAGGAGAGAGATCGAGTAAGAGGGAGAGAGTGAGAGGGTGGGAGAATGAGAAAGAAGGGGAGAGAAATGGAGTGAGAGGGAGAGAGTAAAAGGGTGGGAGAATAAGAGAGAAAGGGAGAGAGAGAGGGAGGGAGAGAGAGGGTTTGAGAGAGAGAGAGAGGGAAAGGGAGGGATTGGGAGGGCGAGAGGGATGAAGAGTGGGAGGGAGGCGTATAGAGAGGGAGAGGGAAGGAGAGAGAAAGATAGAGAGGGAATGAGAGAGAGGATGGGAGAAAAAGGAAGAGGGTGGGAGAAAGGGAGGAAGAGAGAGGGAGAGAGAGGGAGAGAGGGAGAAGGTGAGGAAAAAAGAGAGTGTGAGGGAGAGAGAGAGGGAGAGAGAGGGAGAGAGGGAGAAGGTGAGAAAAAAAGAGAGTGTGAGGGAGAGAGAGAGGGAGAGAAGAGAGAGAGAGAGAGAAGAAGAGAGGGAAGAGAGAGATAGAGAGGGAGACAAAGAGAGGGAGAGATGAGGGAGAAACATGGGAGTGATAGAGAGGGAGGGCGAAGGAGATATAAAGGGGGTAGAGAGAAAAAACCAGAGGAGAGAGTGAGAGAGAGGAGAGAGGAAGATAAATGTAGGGTAAGAGAGAGGGGGAGAGAGTAAGAGATCAAAGGGGAAAGAAAGAGTGAGAGAGCGGAAGGGAGATGTGAACTGGTAGAGAGGGAGAAGGAGGGAGGGAGAGAGGAAAAGAGAGAAGAGAAAAGGAGAAAGAGAGAGGGAGAGAGGGAGGAAAGAGGGAGGGAAGGAGAGAAGAAGTGGTAAAGACGAAGAGGGGGAGAGAGGGGAGAGGAAAAGAGAGGAAGAGAGAAAAAGGGAGAAAGAAAGAGGGAGGGAGAGAGGGAGAGAGAGGGAAAAAAGGGAGTTAGGGAGAGAGGAAGGAGAAAGGAGGAGGGAGGGTGGAGAGAGAGAGAGAGAGAAAGAGAGGTAGAGGAGAAAGAGAGCGGTAAGGGAGAGAGGGAGAAGGAGTGATAATGATACGAGCGAGAGAGAGTAGGGGAGAGAGAAGGAGAGGTAGATGGAGAAAAAGTGGGGTGAGGGAGAGAGGGAGAATGAGAGGTAATGATAGAGGGAGAGAGATGGGGAGGGAGAGAAACGAGAGATAGAGAGAGGGAGAGACAAAGAGAGAAAAGGAGAGAGGAAGAGGGAGATAGAGAGTGAGTGTGAGAGGAAGAGAGAGGGATAGGGGAGAGAGAGACCTTGGGGGAGAGAACAAGAGAGGGAGAGAGAAAGAGAGGGAAGGGGGAGAGAGGGAGAGAGACCCTCTCTCCCACACTCTCTCTTTCCCAACCTTTTATCTCCTTTTCTCTCTCCTTCCTTTTCTTTATCACTCCCGCTCTCCCTCTTACCCTTTCGCTCTTCCTCTCTCCCCATCTTGCTAACTCTCTCTCTCTACCCCCTCTCTCTCGTTATCTCTCTATTCCTCTCTCTCCCTCTCCCTTCCTTACTCTCTCCTATGTTCTCTCTCCATCTCCCTCTACCTCTCCCTCTCTCTCCCTTCCTTTCTCTCCCACTTTATTGCTCTCCCTCCTCCTCCTCTAAAGGGAGAGAAGGTGGGAGGGTGAGAGGGAGAGAGAGATAGGGAGGGAGAGAGGAGAAAGAGAGAGAGGGAGGAAGTGGGAGAGAGGGATAAAGAGAGAGAAAGGGTGAGAAAGAAGGGGAAGAGAGGTAAAAGGAAGGAGATAAAAGGGGAGAGAGAGGAAGAGAGGGAGAGAGGGAGATGGGGAGAGAGGGGGAGAAAAAGGGGAAGGGAGAGGGTGAGAAGAAGAGAAGGAGAGAAAAGGAGAGGGAGAGAGATGGATGGAGGGAGTTAGAGAGAGAAAGAGAGGAAGAGGGAGAAAGAAAAAGAGATAAAAAAGAGAGAGAGGGAGAGAGAGAGAGTGAGAGAGTGAGAGAAAGAGAGATAAATGGGGAGAGATCGGGAGAGAGAGTGAGAGAAAAAGATAAAGAGGTATGGGATAGAGAGAAAGAGAAAGAGAGGGAGGGTGTTGAAGACAAAGAGGGAGGGAGATAGAGATATGTAATGGAAAGGGAGGGAGAGGAATATGGGTGGATATAGGGAGAGGGAGGGGGATGGAGAGTAAGAGAGAGGGAGAGACAACTAGGGAAAGAGTGAGAGTGAGAGAGAGAGAGACGGAGAGGGAGATAGAGAGAGAGGGAGAGAGAGGGAGAGAGAGTGGGTGAAAAAAAGTAAATGAGAGAGAGGGGTTGAGGGAGAGAGAGGGAGAGAGATTGAAAGATAACAGGAGAGAGCTAGGGAGAGAGAAATAGGGAGAGGGAGGGAGAGAGTAGGAGAGAGAGGAAGAGAAAGGGAGAAATGGAGATCGAGAGACAAAGAGAGAGAAGGGGAGTGAGAGAGGGAGCAAGGGAGGTAGAGAGATGTAGGGAGAGGGAGGGAGGGATAAAGACGAAAAGAGGGAGATAGAGAGAAAGGTAGCGAAAAGGTAAGGGAGAGAGGGAGAGAGATAGGGGTAGAGAGGGAGGAGAGGGAGAGGATGGGAGATAGGAAGAGGAAGAGAGAGAGTGTGTGATAGAAGGATGGAGAGAGAGGGGAAAGAGAGAGGGAGAGGGAGAGAAGATATAGAGAGATAGAGAGGGAGGGGGAGAGAGAGAGGAGGAGAGGATGTACCTAAAGAGGAAGGGGGAGAAATTGTTAAAGGGAGGGAAGGAGAAAGGAAGGGAGGGATGATAAGAGGGAGTGAGAAAGGGAGAGAATGAGAGAGAGATAGAGGGAGACACAAAGAGGGATAGAGTGAGAAGGATGGAGGGAGAGGGTGAAAGAGAAAGGGAGTATGGGAGGGAAAGAGAGGGAGACAGAGAGAGGGGGAGAAAAAAGGGAGAAGGAGAAAGAGGAAGAGAGCTAAAGAGATAAAGAGGGAGAGAGAGATTAAGAAATAGAGCTAAAGAGATAAAGAGGGAGAGAGAGATTAAGAAATAGAGCTAAAGAGAGAAAGAGGGAGAGAGAGATAAAGAAAGAAAGAGATTGGAAGACATAGGGAGAGAGGGAGATAAGGAGAGAGGGAGAGAGATGGAGAGATGGAGTGAGGGAGAGAGGGAGAGAATGAAGAGATAGAAAGGTAGTGAGAGGGAAGGAAAGAGGGAAAGGCAAAAGGGGAGGGAAAGAAGGAGGAGGGAGTGAGAGCGAGAGAGTGAGGGAGAGAAAGGGAGAGAAAAAGGGAAGAGAAAAGGAGAGAGAAAGAGAGAGATAGAAAGAGGGAGAGAATAAGAGAGAGGAGAGAGAAAGAAGGAGAGAGATGGAGGGAAAGTGAGAAGAAGAGATGGAGAGAGGTAGAGAGGGAGACATGCGTTGTATGCTAGAGACGGATGGGTTAAGAGAGAGAGGGACATAGAAAGAAGGAGATACGAGAGAGGGAGAGAATGAGAAAGAGGGAGAGAGAGAGGGAGGGAGAGAGGGAGATAGGTATAGAGAGGGAGCGAGAGTGAGATGTGGAGAAAGAGGGAGAGAAGGAGAGAGAGGGAGCAAGATGGGATGGGGATAGAGTGAGGGAGAAGGATGAAGAGAGAGAGAAAAAGAAGGAGAGAGAGGGATATATTAAGGGAGAGAGGTATGGGGGGAGATAGAGACGAAGAAGAAGAAAGGAGAGTGAGAGAGAGGGAGTGAGATAGTGAGAGAGAAAAAGAGAAGGAGAGACAAGAAGAGGCAATGAGGGAGAGAGGAAGAGAGGGATGAAGAGAGAGAGAGAGAAGGACCGGGAGAGAGAAAATGGGACAGAGAGGGAGAGAAAAGGAGATTGGGGGATAGAGGGAGAGTGAGAGGGATCAAGAATGAGAGATGAGGAAAGGAAGAGGGAGATAAAGAGAGAGGGAGAAGAAGAGAAAGAAGGAAAGAAAGAGAGAGAGGAGGGGGGAGAGAGAGAGGAATATAGAGGGTGAGAGAAATAAAGAAGGAGACGGAAGGGGAGAGCTAGAGAGGGAGGGGTGAGAGAGAGGGTGGAAAAGGAGAGAAAGGGAGAGATTGAGGGAGGGTAGGAGAGAAAGGGTGAGAATGATTGGTAGAGGGGGAGGGATAGAGGGAGAGAAAGAGCGAAAGGGGGAGAGTGGGAGATAGAGGGATGGAGAGAAGAAGGGGGAGAGGGGGAGAGGGAGCGAGAGAGATAAGGATAGAGAATGAAGGGGAGAGAGAGAGAGGGACAGAGGGAGAGATAGAGAAAAAGAGGGAGGGAGAAAGAGAGAGAAAGAGGGAGAGGGAGAGGGAGTTAAAGGGAAAGGGGAGAGAGAGATAAGGAGATGGAGGAAAAGAGGGAGAGAGGGGGAAGAGAGAGGGGGAATAAATGGAGAGATAGTGAGAGTGAGGGGAAAGAGAGGAGGAGCGAGATATGGGGAGAGGGAGGGAGGGGAGAGGGAGAGGGAGAAGGTAAGATGGAAACGAGTTAGAGAGGGAGAGAGGGAGAGGAAGAGGAAGATGAGGAGTGGGAGAGGGAAAAAAGGAGAGAATAAGAGAGAGGAAAGAGAGAGGTGGGGAGGGAGATAGAAAGAGGGATGGATTCAAAGATAAGTAGAGATAGGGGGAGGGGAGAGGGAGGGAGACTAGGAGGGTGAGAGAGGAAAAGAAAAGGAAAGGGATAAAGCGAGAGAGATTGAGGGAGAGAGGGGGAGAGGGATGGGAAAAAAGAGATAGAGGGGAGAGAGGGAGAGGTAGAGATAAAGAGAAAGAGGGAGAGGGAAAGGGTGAGGGAGAGAGATAAAGAGGGAGAAAGGAATACAAGTAGAGGGGTAGAGGTCAAGGTAGAGAGTGAGAGTGAGAGATGAAAAAGAGAAAGGGAGACAGAGTGAGAAAGAGGAAGGGAGAAAAGGAGAGAGAGGGAGAGAAAGAGAGGGAAAGAGGGAGAGAGGGAGGTTAAGGGAGAGAGGGGGAGAGGGAGAGAGGGAGGTTAAGGGAGAGAGGGGGAGAGGGAGAGATAGGGAAAGAAAGAGGGATAAAAGGAGAGGGAGGGATAGGGGGTGGGATAGAGAGGGTGAGATGGAGGGAGAGAGAAGGGGGTTAAAGAGAAAGGGAGAGAGGGAGAGGGAGAGGAGAAGGGAGGGTGAAAGGAGGGAGGGAGGGAGAGGGAGGGGAAGGGTGGGAGAGAGGAGGAAGAGAGAGGGAGAGGATATAGAGAGGTATAGAGGAAAGTAAGGAAGAAAGGAGGGAGAGAGGGAGAGGAGGGAGAGGGTGAGAGAGAGGGAGGGAGAGATAAGGAGTGAGAAGGAGGGAGATAGGGAGAAAGAGTGAGAGAAAGGGAGAGAAAGGGAGAGAGTGGGAGAGAGTAGCCGGAGAGAGAGGAAGAAGGGAAGGGAGAGGGAAAGGGAAAATGAGAGAGATATAAAGAAAGAAGGAGATTGGGAGAGTGAGGAGAGATAGAGAGAGGGAGATAGGGGGAAGGGAGAGGGATAGAAAGAAAGGGAGAAGGAGATATAGAGAGAAAGAGAGAGAGAGTTGATAGGAAGGAGAGAGAGAGGGAAAGGGAAAGAGGGGTAGAGAGAGGGAGAGTGAGAGGGAAAGGGAAAGGGAGAGACGGAGAGGAAAACAAGGGAGAGAAGGGGGAGGGAGAGAGAGGGAGAGATGGAGTGAGAGAGATACAAAGGGAGAGAGGTTGAGAGTGGGAAGGTGAGAGAGGAAGAGAGGAGGGACGAAGGGGGAGGAAGGGACAAAGAGAGGGAGGGAGAGATAGAAATGAAGAGAGGGAGAGAGGGAGAGGGAGAGTTAGAGAGTGAGAGAGGGATAAAGGGAGAGGGAGAGGGAGAGAAAGGGTGAGAGAGGAAGGGAAAGAGAGATAAGGAAATAGGGAGATTGGGAGATAAGGGAAAGAGGGAGAGAAAGGGATGGAGAGAGAGAGGGGAGGGGCGGAGAGGTAGGGAGGGATAGAGAGAGGATCCTCTATTTCCCAATCTCTCATTCTCTCTACCTCCCCCTCTCTCCCTCTCTCTCCCTCTAACACCTTATCCTACTCTCTCTTCCTCTTCCTCTCCCCCTTCCTCTCTCTCTCCCCTATTGGTCCTTCTCTCCCTCTCTCCCTCTCTCCCTCTACCTCTCGTGCTCCCCTTCTTTTTCCCTCTCCTTTTCCCCTTTCCCTTTCCCTCTCCCTCCTACCCTTTCTCCTCTCTCTCCCCTCCCTTTCTCCTCTCTCTTTCCTCTCTCTCCCTCCCTATCTCCCTTTCCCTTTCCATCCTTATCCCACTCTCATTCTCTCCCTCTCTCTCTACCTTTCACTCTCCTTCTCTCTCTACCTTTCACTCTCCCTCTCTCTCTCACTCTCTCCCTTTCCCTCCTCCCACTCACTCCCTCTCTTGCTCTCCCTCTTTCCCAATCTCCCTAACTTCCTCTCTCCCTTTCTCTATCCCTCTCTTCCTTTCTTTCTCCCCCACTCTCACCCTCTCTCTCCCTCCCCCTATCCCTCTCGCCCTCTCCCTCTCCCTCTCCCTCTTTCCCACTCCCTCATCTCTCTATCCCTCCCTACCTCTCTCACTACCTCTCCCTCTCTCCCTTTCACCCTCTCTCGCCACTTCCTCTTCTTCTCGGTCTCCCTCCCTCCCTCCCTCATCTTACTCTACCCCTCTCTCTCACTCCCTCCCTCTCACTCCCTCACCCTCCCTTCCCTCTTCTCATAGCTCTCTCTATCTCTCTCCCCCACTCTTTCTCTCTCTTTCCCTCCCTCTATCCCCTCTCTCCCTTTCCCTTGCACTCTCCTCTATCTCAATCTTTCTCTCCCTCTCTCCCCTTTCTCCCTCTTTTCCTCTATCCCTTCCTACCTCTCCCTCTCTCCCTCCCTCTCCCCCTCTCTCTCTCTCCCTACCTCTCCTTCCATTCTCTCTCTCCCTACCTCTCCCTCCCTCTCTTTTTCCCTACCTCTCTCTTCCTCTTTCTATATCCCTCGCTCTCCTCTCCCATCCCCCTCTCTCCCCCTCTCTATTTCCTTCTCTCTCCCCTCTCTCCTTCCCTTTTAGTCTCTCTCTCTCCATATCTCTATCTCTCTCTCTCTCCCTCTCCCTCTCTCACCCTCTCTCTCCCCCTCATTCTCTCCCTCTCTCTCTCTCGTTCCCACTCTCTCTCTTTCTTTCTTTTACTCTTCATTTCTCTTTCACTCTACCTCTCCCTATTTCTCCCTTTCTACCTCTCTCTATTTATCTCTCTCTCCTCTCTTCCTCTCCCTCCCTTTCCCTCTCCTCTTCACCATTTCTCTCCCACTTTATCTTTCTCCCTCCCCCACTCTCCCCCTCTCAACCTCTCTCACTCTCTCCCTTCTCCCCCTCTCTCTCCTCCTCCCTCTCTCACTATCTCCCTACTCTCTCCCTCTCAACCTCTCTTCCTCTCTCCCTTTCTCCATCTCTCCCTCTCTCATTCTCTCCATCTCCCCCTCTCTCCATCTCCCTCTCTCTTTCTCCTTCTCGCTCCTTTCTTTTTCGATCTCTCTCTCCCTCTTTTCGACTACTTCTATCCCTATCTCAACTCCCCTCTCTCCCCTCTCTCTCCCCCTCTCTCTCCCCCTCATTCCCTTCCTCCTTCTCTCTCTCCCTCTCTTTTTTGCTCTACTTCTCCATCCCCCTCTCCCTCCTCAATCCCTCTTCTCACCCTCTCCTCCCTCTCTCACCCACTTTCTCTTCCTCTTTCTTCCTCTTTTTATCTCCCAATCTTGCCCCTCTCCCTTTCTTCCTCTCCCTCTCTCTCTCTCCCCTCTAAGTCTCTCCCTTTCCCTCTTTCTCTCTCTTCCCTCTCTCGTATCTATCCCTCCCTCCCTCTTCCTCCCTCCCTCCATCTCTCTCTCCCCTCTCTCTTTCCCACTCTCTCTCTCCCTCTTCTTCTCTCTCTCGTCCCCCTCCTACTCCCTCTCTCCCTCTTCATCTCCCTATCTCTCTATATCTCCTTATCTTCCTCTCCTCCTTCTCCCTCTCCCCCTTTCCCATATTCTCCCTCTATACCTTACTCTCTCTTACTCTCTCCCTCTCTCCCTCCCTCTATCACACTATTGCTCTCTCCCTCCCTCCCCCTCTTTTTTCTCTCTCCTCTCCCTCTCTCCCTCTCCTCCGATTGCCTCGCCTCCCTATCTCTACATGTTTCTCTTCCTCCCTCTCTCTTACTCCCTATCCCTCTCTTTCTCTCTCTTTCTTTCTATCTCTCTTACTTCCTCCCTCTCTTTCTCTCTCCAACTCTCTCCCTCTCTCAACCTCTCACCCCTATCCCTCTCTCTCTCCCCCTTTCTTTATCCCTCTCTTCCTCTCAATCGGCCTTTCCCTCTCTCTTCCTCTCCATCTATCTCATCCTTCCTTTGGCTTTCTCACTCCCTCGCTATCTCTCCTTTCCTCTTTCTCACTTTCACACTCCCTCGCTATCTCTCATTTCCTCCTTCTCACTTTCACACTCCCTCTCCTCTTCTCTCTCCATCTCTCGTCCCTTCCTTTCGCCTCCCTCACTTGCCCAATCTCCCCCTCTATCCCTCTCATTCCTCGTATACCACTCTCTCCCCCTTCTTCATCCCTTTCCCCCTCCCTTTCCCCCCTCTCCCTTCTTTTACCTCTCTCTCCCTTACCCTCTCTTGCTCTCTTACCCTCTCTTTCCCCTAATCTCTCTCCTTTTCTCCCTCTCTCTCTCTCTCTCTCTCTCTCACTTTTCATATTTCCATCTCTCCCTTTCACCCTTCACTCTTGTCATCTCTCTCTCTCTACCTAATACTCTCTCTCCCTCTCTTTTCCCCTTCCTCTCTCCTTCTATCTTTTCCTTCCTCTCTCAATCCTTCCCTCTCTCTCCAACTCTCACCCTCTCTATCACCTCCTCGTTCTCCCTTCCCGGCTCCGTCTCTCCCTCTCTCTCTTAACCCCTCCCTCTCTCTCTCCCCTCTCTCACTCCTTCTCTCTCCATTCCCCCTCCCTCTCCCTCACTCTCTTTCCCTCCCCCTCTCTCCCTTATAATCTCTCTCTCCTTCCTTCTCTCTCCTTTTATCTCCCCTTCTATCCCCTTCTTTTTCCCCCTCTCCCTCTCTCCTTGTTTCTCCACCTCTCGCTCTCTTCCTCTCTAAATCTCCATCTCTCTCTCTCCCTCTCTAAATCTTTATCTCACCCTCTCCCTCTCTCGCCTCTTCCTCTCCCTCTCTCTATCCTCTCCCCTTTTCCTCTTTCCATATCCCTCTCTCTCACCCCCACTCTCCCTCTCCCTCTCCCTCTCCTCTTCCCTTTTTCCTCTCTTCCTATCCCCCTCTCTCACCCCCTCCTTCCCTCTCCTTCACCCTCTCTCTCTCTACCCCTCTCTCTCCCTCTACTCCATCTCCTTCCTCCCCTCTCTCCTTCTCCCTCTCTCCCACTCTCTCCCTTAATCCATTTCTCTCTCACTCTCCCTCTCCCTCTCTCTCCCCCTCCCTATCCCACTCTCTCTTTCCTTTTCTCTTCCCTCACTCTCCCATCTCTCCTTCGCTCTCTCCCTCCCTCCCTTCATCTCCCACTCGATGTCCCTAATTCTCTCTACATCTCCCCTTCTTTCTCTCTCCTTCCCTATCCTTTTTTATCCCTCTCTCCTATCCCTTTTTCTCTCTCCATCCCTCTCCCTCACCGCCCAACCTTCTCCTCGTCTCTCTTCCTCTCCCTCTTCTCCTCTCTCTCTCCCCCTCTCCTTCTCCCTCTCTCTATCCCACTCTCACTCCCTCTCTATCTTCCTATCTCTCTCCATCTCCCACTCCTTCTGCTACCTCTCCCTTTTCCTATATTCTCCCTTTATACCTCACTCTCTCCCTCTCCCCCTCCCTCCCTTTCTCAATATCACTCCCTCTCCCACCCTCTCTATAACTCTCCCTCTCCCTCTCTCACACTCTCTCTCCCTTCTCTCTCTCTCTATATCTCTTTTCATCCCTTTCAATACTCATTGAGTCAAGATTTAGTTCCTTAAATAGAACTAACCCATCCTTAAGTGCTAATAGCTTTGCCTTCAAGTTAGTTCCCTATAGTAGTATGCAAAACAAATGATAAATGAGCCTAAAAGGTCCCGTATTACTCCACCACCTATATAAAATCCATCTCTAGTCGATCCATCAACATTTAATTTAAATGTACAAAAAGGTGGTGGTTCCCACTTGATACACTTCCCTCTCCTAGCTTTCAACAAGATTGGCATGACGCCTAACTCTTGCATCTTCTTTATACCGATCACATTCGGAGGCTTTTTTTCCACAAATAAGCTACACATATCCCATAGGTCCTCAATCACTCGTCTCACTATATCACCTACTCGTCATTGGTTTATCTTCATATTTTACTTTACACTTACTTTTTTGTAACTCCCATAAGAGAAAACGAAGACACCAACAGGGCATAAACCTAATTAAGTAGTGAACGAGGACATCTATGTCTATATACACTCTAAAAATTCCACTCGCCGCCACACCCAAAGAGTCTTCCAAAATGCCCCCCACTTACTTCGTAACCTAAGTTCTAGAAACAATTGTGACATGGTTCCTACCTTATGATTCGAGCGAAGCACAAGCAAATTAACACTATTGGAATGTGTAGATCCCGAATACGAGAGTCAACTATAAAGCACCTCTAAACCATTCCACATAAACACAACCACCCTTATTGGAATGTAAGGGTTCTAAATCCAATAAGCCCATGCCTATCTAGGATAATGATGATGGATATAATTCCAATATGCTTTAGTCTCAAAGTCCCATGATTGCATAAGGGTGCAAATCAATCTATCCTCTATTGACTTATCAACCTTTATACATTTCACTTCTTAATTGATCCAACATGGAATGAAGGAAAGGAAACCATCCAGTTCTTACAACCCTTTTGTCACTATGAGCCTAATATCTATAGGTAATGGAGACTCTAAAACTACACCACCCTAGTTAAGACCCCAAAAAGAAACTGCTACCTTTCCTATGATCCATTGGCTAACCAAAAGCAAGGATTGTAAGTATGGAAAAATGCTTTTTGAAATATGTGAGGACGTACTTGAAAGCGTCATCATATCCCCAAACTTGACACGTAAAAATCAAGCCTAAAGGCTTGATCCGTAAAAATAAGACCAAGCTAACTTTGTTTACAATGCTACCATCACTTGCCGTAATCCACCTTTCTCAAATAGAGAATAGGCACTGCCTCCAAGAGACCTAGTGATGGCTATTTTCCCTAGAAGAGCTCCACGTAAAGTTAGCCATTTGACTCTCAATTCTCCAAAGTGTGTGCTTAGGCATGAGGATAGCAATTAACATATGAATTGGTATACTACCGATAACCGATCGGAGTAAATTCAATCTCGCACCAAAGGATAATAAATTTGCTTTCCAACCACACAAATGCTACTTAATCTTCATCTCTAATGGTAGAAAGTAAAATTGATGCATTCTACTTATGAAGAAAGGAACACTCGAATACTATAATGGGAACTAGAAATGACCACATCCCGTATATTGCTTTACCGAAGCTATTTTTTGTGATGACATATTTTTAGGGGTGTAGAATCCACTCTTAGCCATATTAAGTAGTTTACTTGAGCACTCCTCATACCCGGAAAAAAAAAAAACCCCTCAACTATGTTAGAGACCATTTAGATCCATTCATGATTAACGAGCATGTCATCTCGTGTAGAATCGATGAGAAATTAATAAAGCTCCCCGTAGCAACCTATATAGCCAAATTAAACCTTCCACCATAAATTTTTTAAGGTTAACCGAAAGGACTAGCTTGGACCAAAATAGATAGCGAGAGGTGATAGAGGGTCCTTTTGTTGAACACCCTTATATGATTTAAAGAATTCGAAGTTCCTTCACCGAATCCGAATTGTATACCACATGTTATTGAGACTTTTATACACCAAGTCAAACTAATTTTCACTAAACCCCATCACATGCATGATTGTTAATAAAAAATGCCACTCAACCTTGTCATCGGCTTTTGACAATCCAAGTTTAAAAATATGGTTATCCCATGAACCTTCCTATTTAAACCTACTACCATATGTTGGACTAGAGCCATATTTTTTATGAAGCTCTATCCTTTAACAAAACCAGCTTTGTTTCGGATCAATTAAACTACGAAGGACTACACTTAGCCTATTAGATAAGATTTTCAAAATAATTTTGCAACTAAAATTAGATAAACTTATTAGTCCGAAGTCACTTAGGGAACTTAAGTTTTCAACCTTTGGAATCAAGACTATGATGAAAGAAGGCATACCCCCAAGGATCCGACCTCCCTTGAAAAAATATTACACTACTACAATAACCTCAAAATGAACCACATTCTAGCATCCTTTGTAAAAGTGTTCGATAAATTGATCCCAACGTAGTGCACTAGATGCATTCAATCCATCAATGGCATTCGGAATTTTTGGATCTAATGAAACACCTATTAGCTATACATTTATATCCCGTATGATGCTCCTTGGAACCCCGTAAACAAAGACTCATGGTTTATTATTTGTCCAGTTGAAATAAAACTAGAAATAGCTAATCGCCTTAGCCCCTATCTTAGACACATCTTTCATAAAAGTCATGTCCTATTTATATAGTCGTAAAGTCATCATCCTCACATTGTCTTTAATACATGCATGAAAGAAATTTATGTTTCTATCCCCCTAACAACCCATTTAATTCATGCTTTTTGTCTCAACATGTACTCATCCCACCGCATTAATCGAGGTAATTTAGCTTTTCTATCTTGAAGAATATTAGTCGATCGAACATTCTAGGGAAAGAGGGAAAGGTAAAGAGAGAGTGGGGAGAGAGAAGGAGAAAGTAGGAGAGAGAGGAGACGAGATAAGAGAAAAGGTGTGGTGCCCCCAACTCCCTTGCTAAGTACCTAAAAGGCATGGCTAGGTATGTCACGAGTTTAGAGATTGAAGTCTCAAATTTACTCTCATACACATACACAATGTACTGAATATCATTACAAAACTTACAAAATAACATCCTACTTCAATTCCGGGAATTCCTAGATTTTCTTGACTTTCACATCCGTTGTGAAGTATTTATCATAAAATACCTCCTTAAATCCTTTCTAGGTCAAATGAGGCACATCTACCATTAACCGTGCACTCTCCCACTAAGTGCGGGCATCTTTAGTCCGCATAAAGATAGCGCATGATACTTGCTCATTATTGGGGAATTGTAGGTACTCAAAGGTCACTTCATGTGACTTAATCCATTCCTCTACTATCATTGTGTTGACACCTTTGGTAAACTCTTGGGGATTCATCTTTTGAAATCTTTCTACTATGTCGTTTTTATGTTGATGTGGAGGGGAGGTCGTTGATGCATAGCTAGGAGCTATCTTATTTGCTTCGTGTGGGCTCGTTATTGTTTTTGCATTGCTTGTTGTAGTTGTTGCATTATGTCTATCACAAAATTCAATACGTCTTGCGCATCCTCCGCACTATAGGTCCCTTCTCCTCGCTACTCGTATGGGATTTCATCTTAACATGCTTTGATTTTGTACATGTCATGTTACGTTTGGGCTAGTTTTAGTATCTAAAATCTTACTCGTCATGCATCATACAATAGGGAATCGCCAAGAATATATGGAAAGCAAATTATAGCATACATACCTAACATTCATAGTGACATACATGGTTACATCCCAATAAGTTTTAGTGTCATCATTACATTTAAAAAGGGTAGTTCCAATTACATTAAGAGGTGCACGAAGACCTCAAAAGGTGCATAGGATACTAGGTCGTATGATATGTTTCTTAGACACACATCTACTCCATCCAATTACCAATCAACTAAGTGAACACAATGTGGAAACGAGACCTTGACTCTTCACTAGTCTAGAGCGCTAACCCATGTGATCTCGTGTGATGTTGTGAGATAAAGTCAAGGGTAGACACTAGTTATACATCAACCTCATAAGGGTCCTCCTAACCGTATTAGTAGGAAGGTTCGCATCACATGGTGATAGAAATATCGCTTTATCATGCTCTCTCACATAGTATCCAATAACCGTTAATCTCATGGCAAAAGGGTTTGATGCATTGTCGGCCTCGAAATTCGACATTACGGTATAGGTCAAAGAAGGCATCAATGAATACTATTCACTAAATCGAGTCATGGACTCGGATCATATAGGCCACCGGATTTTGATCTAGGGCCATGGTGAGGCCGTTTAGCTCGACCCAATATGCGGCGAGAGCAACTCCGTTATCGACGAGTCCTAGCAATGCTAGGAACATAGTAATTAATCGGTATCTATAATATAAATACTCCTCATTATCCATATGTCTAAGTAGGGGCCATGTAATATAAACCATATAATAAACACACACATTTAAACAAAGTAGACACTCACATTTATTAAATACCAAGAAGTAGACTTTTCTTATTGAGTAGCGCATCGGTCTTCAAGCTCATGTGACACTTAGGTTTCTATTCGAATAACTAAACCAAAGCTTTGATACTACCTCTATGGCGCGCCCAACTCCCTTGTTGATTACCTAAAAGGTATGGCTAGGTGAATCACAGTTTAGAGACCGAAGTCTCAAATTTACTCCCATACACATAGATACAATGTACCGAATATCATTATAAAACTTACAAAATAATGTAGGTATTATTACGAGCAAAAGTGAAACCTATAGTTCATGCATCACACATAAGCCTTTTTTTAGGACGAAGCGACAACTTCATTATCGGCATTATTATTGCCTCTACCTTTCATGGCATAAAATAAAAACGAGTGGGTCAAAGCTCGGTAAGTAGGGTGATGCACGTGATATGCAATGATGCTTTGACTCCCCCACCTTGACTCATCAAATTTTAATTTTGGGTACCACGAGTATTTAGTAGGTTTAATCTATTTTTAATCCAGAGTTATTACTAAATCACCTTCTCGCTAATAATGGAATTATCCTTCATTGTAGCCACTCGTTAACGGGAGTCCATCGTCTAACGAGTGCAAGCACATAGCTTAGAATACGCATACAGTTAGATCACTAATACCCATTTAATCTAGTAGGTTACCAAACCTATCCAATTCCATCCGATTCGGTCACCAAACCTCATCACTTCGACTCAATGGTTTTTCTCAATTTAATCCTTCCCATATGCACATGATGCACGTGATGTTGTATTTATTACGTTTAACTAATTATGGATACCAATCCCCTATTGTTATATCATTCTCACACTCGATCCACATTTGAGATTTCATATGTTTCTCACAAAACTTTCATGATATCCCTCAAGAAAATACCTTGTCCACCCATTGGTATGACAATTCATAATTTTACTTCATACGTTCCTCGTCTTTCCCTTTGTATGCGTAGTGAGTCTAACTTTGGATTTCAATATACTACATAATCTACATGACCTTCCATCCTAATGGTTTATTGTGACATACTAAGGATGAAACTTCTTTTTAATCCAAACTTTAGCCTTAGTAATCGAATTTTAGCCTCTAATGGATCTAGGTCTTAATCCTAGTTTTTTCTTGAACTCTCAATTTCTAATACTTCATTTTATCCCCCTTAGGATTCAATTAAACCATTACTCATGAATTTGGGTGGTTGGAACTCAATGTCTAAAAGTAGACCAAATGTTTCCTAGTAAAAACCAAAATTTTCATCTTTCTTAAGATCTAACCCTTCTACACTTTATTTTATACTTATTTAGGTATATTTAAACCATTTATTCATAATTTGGTTGAATGATATTCAAAACTCAAATTCTAGGGTTTTTTGTCAAATGCGTCCAATAGAGGCAAAGGTTTGGGTTTTGTTCCTAAGTCCTCTCTTTCCATCTTAATGTACTAAATTATACTTAAGTGAATTACCCCGAAAGTCTAGATCTTTGGGTCCATAAACATAAATCTAATCTAGGCCATTTTAGTACCAAAGTCCAATGAGATTTCCTTAGGATATCTAAGCCCTTTTTTTTAATCCAAGTCCATTTGTTTTAACCCAAGTCCATTCACACATATCTTCCAAACCCATATGGTTATAACCAAACCAACCCATCACACATGCATAAACATCCATCATCATACCTATATATTGCATACTTATATGTTTCAACAAAAAGTTTACCATGAAATGCACATCAAACAACCATACAAGATCCACCACCAAAAACATCAAAATATAACATCAACACAAACTACCATCACCACATGTTACATGGGTTAAAACAAAACTCATAAAATGAACATGGGAATTTAAATTTTAAGGCATAAATAAAGCTAAATGAAACCTCGCTTACAATGATATATGCTTGCTTAAGATTTCCTAAAGTTTTCCTTCTTTTCTTCCTTTCTTTCTTTCCTTCCTTTTTCTCTTTTCCTTTCTCTCTTTCTTTCCCTCACAATCATGTTTCTCCCTCGTTTCTCCACCTCTCGCTCTCTCCCTCTCTAAATCTCCATCTCTCTCTCTCTCTCTCTAAATCTCCATCTCTCTCTCTCCCTCTCTAAATCTCTATCTCACCCTCTCCCTCTCTGCCTCTTCCTCTCCCTCTCTCTATCCTTTCCCCTTTTCCTCTCTCCATATCCCTCTCTCTCACCCCCACTCTCCCTCTCCCTTTCCTCTTCCTCTTTTCCTCTCTCCCTATCCCTCTCCTTCACCCCCTCTTTCCCTCTCCTTCACCCTCTCTCTCTCTCTCTCTCCCTCTCTCTTCCACCTCCTCTCTAACCTTCACTCTCTTGCTCTCTCTCCCTCACTCTCTTCATCTCTCTCCCTCTTTTTTCTCCCCTCCCTCCCTCTCCCTCTTCCCCTCCTACTCGTCCCCCTCTATCTCAATCTCTCTTCTCTCTCCCCTCTCCTTCTATATCCCTCTCTCCCTCTCACTCTTGGCCTTTAACTCTCTCCCACTCCCTCTCTTTCTCTCTTCTCCTCTCACTAATCCTAATCTCTCTTCTCTCTCCCTCTTCCTCTCTCCCCTCTTCCCCTCTCCTATCTATTCCTTTCACTTTCCCTCTTTCCATCTCAATCTCTCTCTTCATCTCTCTCATTCTCTCTATTTTTCTCTTTATATCCTCTCCCTCTATCTCTCCTCTTCTCTCTCCACCTTTCCCTCTCTCTCTCCCTCTCTCCCTCTCCCTCTACTCCCTCTTTCCCTCTCCCTCCCTCTCCCTCTCCCTCTACTTCCCTCTTTCCCTCTCCCTCTCACTCTCTCTCACCTTTTCTCCTTTACTCTCTCCTATTCTCTTTCCTTCTCTCTTTCAATCTCACTTCACTCTCCCTCTCTCTCCCTCTCTCATCCTCTCCCACTCTCTCTCGTTGTCTCTCCCTCTCTCTCCCACTTTACTTCCCTCTTTCCCTCTCCTTCTTTTCCTTCTCTCCCTCTCTAGCTCTTCCTACTCGCTCTCTCTCACCCTCACTCTATTCCTCTCTCCCTTCTTCTATACTTCTCTCTTTCAATCTCACTCTTGATCTCCCTCTCTATCCTTCTCCCTCTTTCTCTCTCCCTCTTTCTCTTGCCCTCTAACTCTCTCCATCTCTCTTTATATCTCTCCCCATCTTTTACCCACCCCCTTTTTATCCTTTTCTCTTCCTCTCTCTATCTCCTTCTCTCCCTCTTACCCTTTCTCTCCCTCCCTCTCTTTCCCTCTCCCACTCTCTTTCATTGTCTCCCCTCTCTCTCCCCCTCTACTTTCCTATCTCCCTCTCCTTCCTTCTCCCTCTCTCCCACTCTTGGTCTCCCAACTCGCTCTCTCTCACACTCATTATATTCCTCTCTCCCTTTTTCTAACCTTCTCTCTTTCAATCTCACTCTCGCTCTCCCTTTCTATCGCTCTCCCTATTTCTCTTTCCCTCCCTCTCTCACCCTCCGACTCTCTCCCTCTTTCTCGCTTTCTCCCTATCTCTCACCCACCACCCTCTTTATTCCTTTCCCTTTCTCTTTCTATCGCCCTCTATATCGATCTCCCTCTCTCCCTCTCCCTTTATCTCACACTTCCTCCCTCCCTCCCTTTCCATCGTTCTCTCTCCCCCTTCCCCCTCTCCCTCTATCTCTACTCTCCCCTTTCTCTCTCTCCCTCTGTCTCCCTCTCTTTCACTATCTCTCTCTCTCACTCTCTCCCTCTCTCTTTCTCTATCCATCTCTCTCATCTTTATCAGCCTAACATCCTCTCTCTCCCTCTCCCTCTCTCATCCTCTCTCTCATTCACTCTATCTCTCTACCCCTCTTCACTCCCTTGCTTTCTCTCCCCTCTCTATCTCTCTCTATCTCTCCTCCATCTCCCTCCTCATATCCCTCTCTCCCTTCTCTTTCTCCCTCTCTCCCCTACTCCCTCCCTCTCTTAATGTCTATGTCCTTTTCTCTCTCTCTCCTTTTCCCTCTTTCTCCCTCTCTCTACTACCTTTTTTGTTTATCTCTTTCTCACCGCCTCTATCTCTCTCTATCTCTCCCTCTTTCCCTAACTTTCCCTCTCTCCTTCTCTTTGCCTCTTCCTACACTCTCCCTCTCTCCATGTCCCTCGCTCTTTCCCTCTCCCTCTCTCTCTCTCTTTCACCCTTTCCCTCTCTCTCTCTCCCTCGCTCTCTCTTCCTCTCCCTCTCGCATCCGTCCCTCTCTCTCCCCCTCTCTCCCTCTCTGCCTCTCTTTCTTCCTCTCTTTCACTCCCTCTCTCTTTCTTTATTTACTCTCTCCTCTATCTCCCTTCTTTCTCCATCCCTCCATATCCCTTTCTCCCCCTCTCTCTCTTTCTTTCCTCTTTCTTCCTCTCTCTACTCCTTTTTTTGTTTGTCTCTTTCTCGCTCCCTCTATCTCTCCCCAACTTCCCCTCGCTCCCTCTCTTTGCCTCTTCCTACACTCTCCCTCTCTCTATGTCCCTCGCTCTTTCCCTCTCCCTCTCTCTCTATTTCTCCCCCTCTCTCTCTCTCCTTCTCTCTCCCTCTCCATCTATCCCTCTCACTCCCCCTCTCTCCCTCTCTACCTCTCTTTCTTCCTCTTTTTCTCTCCCTCTCTCTTTCTTTACCTACTCTCTCCTCTATCTCTCTACTCTCTCCATCCCTCCATATCCCTCTCTCCCCCTCTCTTTCTCTCTCTCTCTCCCCTACTCCCTCCCTCTCTCAATGTCTCTATCGTTTTCTCTCTGTCTCCCTTTCCCTCTTTCTCCCTATCTCTACTCCCTTTTTCTTTCTCTCTTTCTTGCTCCCTCTATCTCTCTCTATCTCTCTTTCTCTTGCTCTCTTTACCTCTTCCTACACTCTCCCTCTCTCTATGTCCCTCGCTCTTTCCCTCTCCCTCTCTCTATCTCTCTCTCCCTCTCTATCTCTCTCTCCCTCTCTCTCCCTCTCCCTCTCCATCCGTCCCTCTCTCTCCCTCTCTCCCTCTCTGCCTCTCTTTCTTCCTCTCTTTCTCTCCCTCTCTCTTTCTTTATTTACTCTCTCCTCTATCTCCCTCCTCTCTCCATCCCTCCATATCCCTCTCTCTATGTCCCTCGCTCTTTCCCTCTCCCTCTCTCTATCTCTCTCTCCCTCTCTCTCCCTCTCCCTCTCCATCCGTCCCTCTCTCTCCCTCTCTCCCTCTCTGCCTCTCTTTCTCCCTCTCTCTCTCCCTTTCCTCTTTCTCCCTCTCTATACACTTTTTTTTATTTGTCTCTTTCTCACTCCCTCTATCTCTCCCCAACTTCCCCTCTCCCCCTCTCTTTTCCTCTTTCTACACTCTCCCTCTCTCTATGTCCCTCGCTCTTTCCCTCTCCCTCTCACTCTCTTTCTCCCTCTCTCTCTCTCTTCTTCTCTCTCCCTATCCATATGTCCCTCTCACTCCCCCTTTCTCCCTCTCTACCTCTCTTTCTTCTCTTTTTCTCTCCCTCTCTCTTTCTTTACCTACTCTCTCCATCCCTCCATATCCCTCTCTCCCCCTCTCTTTCTCCATCTCTCCCCGACTCCTTCCCTCTCTTAATGTCTCTATCTTTTTCTCTCTATCTCCCTTTCCCTCCTTCTCCCTCGTCTCTACTCCCTTTTTCTTTCTCTCTTTCTCGCTCCCTCTATCTCTTTCCATCTCTCCCTCTCTCCCTCTCTTTGCCTCTTCCTACACTCTCCCTCTCTCCATGTCCCTCGCTCTTTCCCTCTCCCTCTCTTTGCCTCTTCCTACACTCTCCCTCTCTCCATGTCCCTTGCTCTTTCCCTCACCCTCTCTCTCTATCTCCCTCTCCCTCTCTCTCCCTCTCTCTCTCCATCTATCCCTCTCTCTCCCCCTCCCTCCTTCTCTACCTCTCTTTCTTCCTCTTTTTCTGTCCCTCTCTCTTTCTTTATGTACTCGTCTCCTCTCTCTCCCTCCTCTCTCTTTCTCCCTCTCTCTCTTATCTCTTTACCATCTCTCTCTCTCCTTATCTTTTGTCTCTTTCTCTCTCTCCCCTCTCTTTTTCTTTATGTACTCTCTTCTCTCTCTCCCTCCCTCTTATCTCCATCCCTCCCCCTCTCTCTTTCTCCCTCTCTCTCTCATCTCTTTACCATCTCTCTCTCCCTATCTCTATTTCTAGTTTTAGATAAGAGGTTTATTATGTGTAGGAAACATTAAAAATCACACTACCCCATCCCGCCCAAGGCAAGTTAGATTGCATTCAACATTGATCTTACTTTTGATTTTTTAATGATGAAAGTCTATACCTATTTTCTAAATATTTACCCACAAGTTGAGTGATTTAGGACTTGATTGGTCGGACATCTCATCCTCATTCCGTAATGAATAGCTAAAAATGGAAAGACATGATGGATATAATGATATGTGACTAATGTGACCTAAATGGCATGCATCAAAATAAGGCTTAAAAATTAGCAAACAAGCGAGAAAAGCCAAGAGAGGTAGAATAGGAAAAAGTATGTGAGTAAGCAATATAGGAAAAAAATGCAAAATCGACAAACTTAGTAAATTGACAAATAGGCAAAATAGACAAAATCAATAAATTGAGAAAATTGAAAAATAGGCAAATCAACAAAACAGGCCATTAGGTAAAATTACCAAAATTGACAAATAGGAAATTAGGAAAAAATGGCAAAAATTGGCAAAGGCTATAAAAACGGTAAAAGTGATAAACTTGGCAAGATTGATAAAAATGACAAAATTGATCAAAATCATTAAAGTTGATGAAAATGATTTGAAAATAATATTAAGACCAACCGAGACTTCAAAAGTTATTATTTTCAAGCGAAATCGACAAAATCGTTAAAATTCAAAAAAATTAATTGAAAATAGGATTTAGATCGACACAACCTTGAATATCATATTTTTTTAACAAAATTGATGCGATATCAAATTAATCATCACAAATTGTAACAACGGTTTGCAAACAACATTCGAACCAACATAACTCAAGAGTTACATTCTTTAAGTAAAAATTAACACAATATCGATTAATCGTTGCAATGGGTGAAAACAATCAAAGACGAGATTCAAACTAACGCGAGTTCAAAAGTCACATTTTTTTAGGTGAATTGACAACAACGTTGAAATTAATCATTATTTACCAAAAGTGACCAAACAATGTGGTTTAGACTAGCATAACTCGAAATTGCATTTCTAAGATAAAATTAGCATACGAATGATTTAGCATTACCATTAGCCAAAACGATCTAAAAATGAGGTGCGAGCAACAAAAGACATTATACAAGTAACAATCAAATATTTGTGGAATAATAAACACATCAATCAAACCATGTAAACATAACAACAATCATTACACAACCATGACGGTGACTCAAAATTACAAAACCACAAGAATAATTTAACTAATTTATAGTCAAATTATATGGATTAAATTTAAGACAAATTACATTAGAAGGATTAAAAAATTTACTATGAAAAGATCGAATAAATTTGATCGTCAAATTGGGGTTAGTTCGACCCTTTCAATACTAATGAAGATTGATTATTAGTCAATTAAGAAAGGGATGATTTCCCATTGCTAGATCCGAAACAAATGGCTATTGATGCAATAGTCGCTAGATTGGAGCTATTATGATTGCTAGAATAGGTTGCTATAACTATTGGATCGGACTAGACTAGGCTAGGCCGAGTTAGGTTCGTCGTGGGTGGATCGAGCCACTAGGTCGAGCTAGAGGGCTATTACCGATCGACTTGGGTAGGTAAAAATGCCAAGACATAACTAGAATGGGTGGTAGTGATCTGTTGGACGTTAGTGGAGGAGATTGGGCTAGGCGATGAGTGAAAATGCTAGACAATGATGGAGCAAGATGGGCTAAACATTAGGTGGCTACTAGTCATGTTGGATTGAGATGTTGATTGGGGCTAGACCAGCTCGAATCAATGGCTAGATGTGTAGATCAAATAGATTAGACTGGATTGGGATGAATCAATAGCCTAAGTGGGGATTCTCAACTACATGGGCTGCTACGGATCAACTAGTTATAGTTTTAGGAAGGTGTTGGTTTGGTTTGGAGTGGTTGGACTAGCTAGAGGAAGGGGTCGGGCAATTGGCTTTGGTGGAGGAAATTGGGTCCGATCGAATTTTTTGGAGAGGTATGGTTGGTCGAAGTTTCTTAAGGAGGGAAGGGCTAATCGAAGATTCTTTTAATGGAGAGTCGGGTCGAAATCTAGGTTTTTCTAAGGAGAGAGTGGTCGCCAACTTTGAGAGAAAAAAGTGGCTTTTATACTAATTTTTAGGGTTTTTTAGCTACAATTTAGCTTGGTCTCTCATCTTGCCAACTTCCTTTATTTTGGTACTTTTCCTCTCTTGTTTTCAATTACACCACTCGATTATATTTTTCGAGTCCCTTTTTTCTTTTTTTCTTTTTTTTTGAGAAAAATTAGGTGCTATCGGTTGCCCTCTCTTCACAACGCTTATGACGCAGAGCCATTGAAAAAATAACTTTTCTTTGGCTTCATTTAGTAAGCTAGTAAGGAAAATCATAAAAAATGACAAGCAAATAGAACATAACAAATATGCCAATTGACAAGGTCAAATGATAACTAACTTTCTTTTAGTCATTGGTCAATTATGAAGGACTTTTCTCAAAATATAGATTAACACGAGCAACTATCCCTAAGTCAAGAAGGTGACCTTCTCTCGTAATGCATGAGAAAGTAAGTGACTTATCTTTTTGTCTTCCAAGAAATATAAATTATCATTGCTAAAACATAAACTTCCCTCTCAGCTACAATCCATTCCCATTTGAATAGGCTCGTGGTTTCTAGGCTCGTTGCTCTTATAGATTTTTGTTTTCTTAATCACTTGTCTTTTGATTACATCCCTTTTAAAAATTTTTGACCTAACTATCATTCATGTCGTCCGAATGGCATTTGCTTTTATGGTTACGTAGGCGGTTGTTCATCCTTTCATCTTCATAGAGTACTTGGTCCAAGTGTTTAGGCTTTTGTCAACACACATTAAAAGTTTTGACCTAGAAATCATGGAGATAGTTTTCATCAATGATGTTCTTAATTCATCGGAAAATATCTTATGCTAGGTTTCACAACGAAAGCCTTCTTGTCTACCAAGCTTGAGGAAAACACTTATCATGTTATCACTTATTGATTTGTTACGTCATTATATTTCATAAGTAATGTTAATAACAAGGTCATGCATTTGACCAAAGAAAATGCTTTGTATGGACTATTCATATTTGTAGAAATTGTGCTCTTCCGAAAGACAAAAGAGAGCAAATCATATTATGTTAGGCAAAGCAAGAATAAGATAAGCAAATTTGAAATGATTGCTATTATGAATTTTATCCATAACTTAGATGATTTTTTTATTACTCTAGATAAAAGTGAAGTCAATTTGATTTTATTTTTATTTTTCTTTTTCTTTAGAAGACTCAACTTTTAATTATTTTGACTTTGATGGATAAAGTCATATGTTTGAATAATTTTCATCGAAGCAAGTTGAATTACTCAAAAGAAATCGGAGAGATGTTTACAAGAATACAATCTCATTCAAGTAAATATTTGACTCATATGGTCAAAAGCCAAAACATAACATCCAAATGTCATGATACAATCCTTAAGGTGATCCTTTTTAGGCTAAGTGAGTGGAATGTATTTGGTTCACATCAAAGGCTTTAAAAGAAATCGTTTTTTTTGGAAAGACAAGTGTTGAATGTTGGCTTAAAGGAATTAAGATGTTCAAATGAAGGTCATGGGCTCAAGTGCTTTTCAAGAACGGTAAGCTCAAATGTTTTTTTTTTTTTACTTAGAGGCTTTTCGGGTAGGCTAGAGCAGACTTTCCGAGCTCAAAAGCTTTTTAAGAAAATTAGGCTCAAATGGATAGTTTTATCTAGAAAGATCTTCATTTTGTTTGTTCCTTGCCCTTAAGTATTTAATGGAAAAATTAATAATCCAATACCATGAATGATGATTGGTGATTCATAAGTAAATTTTATTTCTCATTTTTGAATTTTTTTTTAATGTTAAAACTTATTAATATAAAGCAAGTCATCCTCGATCATAAAGGACTTTTGAAGACACATAATGTAGGCTAAGGGTTTGGCTCATGAACAAAAAGATATAAAAGGACTCAAAAGGTGTTTGAGGGTATAAAAACTTAGGATCACGTGGTCATGCATCAAAATTATTTTAGGCTTAGCCTTACTAACTTTGGCATTTTAATGATTGAACTCATATTTTAATCTCGGTTCTCCTTTGATGTTCACTCATATCATTTTTAGGATTCCACAACCTTTTCTAACTCTAAATCACAACATGCGCCATTTAGACAACATTTTCTTTTATTTAGTGTCATTTTATTATTAATTTTTTATTTTCCCCCATTATTCTATAATAATCATCAAGGCTCTTCTCGATTTTTATGAACCAAATCTCTAATTTTTTAAGAGAACATCATTGATTTCACACACTTCTAAATTTCCCCAATGTAAGGGATGATCCCGATCCGAGTTTTTATCAAAAAAAATTATCAAAGGCTCAAAGTGGGATGACGAAGGGTAAAGTTTGTTTGTTAAGGACATATCAAAAATAGCCTTTCTTCATCTCTAGTATAAATCGCTCAAGTTAATAGGCTTTGGTTTCATTTGAAAATCATTATTTGTGAAAAAGAAATGATAGATCAAATGGTATCATGACTCGAGTGTGCACCACTTATCATCATTTAAGGCATCAAATCATTGGACTTCTTATTTGGGGCATCATTATATTACCATAGGTAAGGTTTTCATAAAAAAGCCTCTTTGAGAAAAGACGTTTTTGGTTTTAATAAAAGAATTGCCCCCTAGCGTTTACATGACATGTTTTGAAAATTGACTAATTTTTGAAATATGATGAATGCATTCACCATTTTACTTCTTTTGAATTGGATGGCATAAAATGGTGAATGATACATTCAAATAAAAATCTATCGACTTCAAATTAATAATAAACCATGCTAAGATAGTAGAATTTCTCTTGTATTCAAAGAAATGGCTCAACCCAACAAAATCACAATACTTTTTCATTGTTCTATGTCATTAGAGTTAGGCTAATAATTTTTTAGCTCAATCATTTGGTGATCATATTGGATGTCCCAAAGAGAGAGCACAAATAAGATGAATGGAAAGAAGCAGGTAGAGATGAAAAAATTTATACGACCTCATAAAATAACATTATTATGAAAGCATAATAAAAGGTTCAGAATAATGTACTTATGAGCTATAATGACAAAAAGGCAAAGATAATCATAATAAGAGAACCACTCTTGGAAACAATAGGCACTCCATTAAATTAATTACTTAACTCCTCTCCCTGGCTGATTTTGTGTCATCCAATGATAGCATGTTCACGCCCCTAGTAGAGGCATGATTGGAATTAATGTTTGAGAGATTTGAGGAATGTTTAAATGTAATAAGGTCTTGATCAATCAAATTTTACACCTTTTTCTAAAAGGTCACATAATTTTCAATATTATGACCATTGACACCACTATGATATACACAAACTTCATTTGGTTTATACCAATGAGGAAATGGCGATTCAAGTGGTGTGAGTGTCACAAGAGCTATTTGGCCAACGATCATCAAGTGCTCAAAGAGATTACCAAGAAATATGAAAAGTGATGATAATATATTATTGAATTAACCCTTATTGGTATTCCTTAAAGAGTTTTGATTGGATGATCTTGGTTGGTTAATGAATTCTTATGGGATTTGGTAATGTGTTTGGGGTTGAAGTTGGGGTAAGGTAAGTGTTTGAGTGGCTTGGTAGAGATTAACTAGTATTTGATGAGGATCATATGAAATTTGGTTTTGTGGGAAGGTTGGTGTTTTGGCTATCGATCCGACTTTGTTGGTCATATTGACATTTATAAGAATCATGAACTATGCAATTGGGTTTGGCATGTTATTTTGAGCAATGAACCAATTGTTATTCCTATAAGAGTTGTTCCATCTCCTTCTAGGAATGAAAGAAGATGCTCTAATTTTGTGTACCTCTAGGTCTTTTCTCTAGCTAAAGTTACTTTCATATGCTCGGATTTTGAAAGGTCGGCTATCTTTCCTAACTTGATGGCTTGTTCAATTCAATCAGCAACAAATACTATCTCAACAAAATTATTTTACCCATTGCCCAACAAATGATCATAATATAAAGCCTTGAATGTGTTAACAAAAAAAGGTAACCAATTCTCTCTCAATAAGGGGAGGATGAATATGAGAAGTTATTTCTATCCATCGTTGAGCATACTCCCTAACGATTTCTTCTAGCCTTTTTTCATAGACTCGTAGGCTAGATCTATCGAGTGTTATCTCTAAATTAAATTTATATTACCTTATGAATACATCTACCAAATCCTTTCACTTTGTTATCTTGGTCTAGCCCGAGTTAATAAACTAGGCGAGAGCGAGACTCATCGAGACTCTCTAGAAAGAAATGGATCGGTAGCTTTTTTGTCATGTATCCTATCGGCCATCTTGTTTAGATACATTCTTAGGTGGGTCCTAGGACATTGACTCTTGGTGTACTTGGCAAGTTCATGAACCTTAAACATTCAAGGAATCATCATATTCGGCATTAGAAATTTATCTACACTAAGAAGGAGATCGTACATATCTAAACTTCGATAGCCTCGGATGTTCCTCAATGGTTTTGATCTTTTTAGTTTCGAGTGGTAAAGCTATCTTTTCCTTGGCTAACACTTCAATGATGAAATCGAGTCATTGTTGCTATTGGTGCTTGGACGGTTTGAGGCAACATAAGAATAGGCTCGAAGCTCTAGAAGCAAACTCATACAAGCCCCTTGATGTAGGATAGTTAGTGTGATTAGTAGTATGAGCAAGCTCTAAATGAGGCATACAAAAAGGTGGAACTAAAATAATAGTCCGAGTGATCGGCGATGACTAGTGAACACTTCTAGAAAAGTCGATGATTGGTTAACTTCTCTATAGATGGTAATTTTTGAAGGCATTCGATTTTGTTGACTTTGTTCCTATAAAGCGATAAGCTTAGCATCCTCTTCCTTTAGTACCTCTATCTCCTTCGGTGATTTTGCTCAAATAAACCCCTTTCTTCATTTTTCAGCATTTTTTTGACTCTAATATGGTGAATGCATAAGGGAAGTATAATTTTGGTAGGTCGACCTATGTTTTTGCTTAAATAAAATATAATAAATACAAGATTTAGACAATATATTAAAAAAATGACACTCGGGATCTGAATATAAAGTATTTTTCGTATGAGGATGATAAAAGGATCCAATTGTTACTTCTTTGACTTTAAAATTATCCCAAATTGGTTTAAACCCGAAATTAAATTCATCGGTAACCCTTGAAATATTCCGATCGAGCTTTGAAACTCGTTTTGTATTCGGACATTGCAAAAACTAAACTCAAATCCTCTTATAACCCTTCCGAAACATTGTGACCTAATTGCACAATCAAGGATTCAATACATCCGACTTGCATAGTGACTTTACCCGGGATTGATGATCCTAAAATTTTGTTCTAAGTCTTTATATGCACTCGGATAAGATCTATCTAAGTCTCAAATGGGGTCTCTTTTAGCTCGGTGAATCATAATGGAATCATTGGGGCTACTAAAGATGATGATTAGTAAGTGTGAAAATCATCGATTACTCATCACGCGATAGAGACCGGAGAGAAAAGTTGGGATTTTGTAAGTGTTTATCCTAAACAAAACCCATTGGGGCACTACTACTACCTCTTTAAGTCTTCAAGCAAGTGTGTGATAAAAAATGAAAAGCAATGGTGAGTGTAGTGTGTGCATACGCATTATTCCTTATTGAGTCTCAAGCATAAAATAAAGACACAACTAATAGTAAAAATACAATAAATAAAAAAGCAAAAACAAAAATGCGAAGCAAACAATGACACAAAAGCATGAATTTAAATAAGATAAATAAATTACACTAATAGACATGCGGGCATAAATATTCATCGTATCGTTAGAAATCAAATTCAAAAATAACATGCAAGGCCTAATCCTAAGTATGTCCCTAGTGGAGACGCCATTACGTAGTAGGGCGACATTAGGGGCGAGGATAACGAATTTGAGAAAAAATATGGAAAATAGGCAAAAAAGATTGGAATCGCCACCTAGTATTATGGTTACTAAGAAAACCATAATTGGTCCGTTTGGGGTTCTTGATAAGGGATTTATTACGTGTAAAGAAGATAAAAATCACCACCTCTTTCGCCTAAGGCAAGCTACATTGCATACAACATTGATTTGATTTTTTATTTTTTAATAATGAAATTCTATGCTTATTTTCCTAATATTTGCCCACCAATCAAGTGAATTGGGACTTAGGCGATCGGAGACCTCATCCTCACTCTGTAATGAATAGCTTAAAAATGAAAAGACATGATGGATGTAGTGATATATGACTAATGTGACTTGAATGGCATACATGAAAACACAGACTTAAAAGTTGGTAAATAGGCAAAATCGACAAACAGATGATTAGGCAAAATCAATAAAATTGACAAACCAACAACTAGGCAAAATAGAAAAAATCAATAAATCCACAAAATTGGCGAATAAAAAAAATAAGTAATTAGGAAAAATATGCAAAATTGGCAAACCAATAAAATTGGCAATTAGCCAAAATTGGCAAAATTGGCAAATCGACAAATAGGCAATTAGGCAAAAAATGGAAAAGGCTATAAAAAATAGTAAAAGTGACAAACTTGGCAAGATTGCCAAAAATAACAAAATTGATAAAAATCATTGAAGTTGACAAAAACAATTCAAAAATAATATTAATATCAACTGAACTTCAAAGGTTATAATTACTAGGAAAAATTGACAAATCATTAAAATTGATAAAAACAAATCAAAAACAAGATTCATATTAACACCACCTCGAATATTGTATTTTTTAAACAAAATTGACACAATATCAAATCAATCATCACAAATTGCAACAACAATTCACAAACACGATCCGAACCAACATAACACAAGCATCGCATTCTTTAGGCAAAAATCAACACAATATCAATTAATCATTGCAATGGGAAAAAACAATCCAAGACAAGATTCAAATTAACATAGCTCAAAAAGTCACATTTTTTTGGTGAATTGGCAACAACGTTGAAATTAGTAATTATTTATCGAAAGTGACCAAACAATGGGGTTTAGATTGGCATAACCCAAAATTGCATTTCTAAGATAAAATTAGCATGTGAATGATTTAACGTTACCATTAGCTAAAGCAATCCAAAAATGAGGTTCGAACCAAAGCAAGACATTATATAATAACAACCAAATATTTACGGAATAATAAACAAATTAATCAAACCATATAAACACAACAATATTCATTACACAACCATAGCGACGACTTAAAGTTACAAAACAACAATAATAATTTAATTAATTTACAATCAAATCATATGAATTAAATTAAATAAAAAAAAATTAAAAATTTACTAGGAAAAGGTTGAATAAATTTGACCGTCGAATTGGGATCGGTTCCAACCCTTTCAATACCGATGGGGATCGATTATTCGATCAACTAGAAAAGAGGGATGACTACTCGTTGTTAGATCTAGATTGAATGGCTATTGATGGAATAGCTATTGGATCGGAGCTATTATGATTGCTCGACCAAATTGCTGCAACTACTTGGACTAGACTAGACTAGACTAGGTTGAGCTAAACTTGACTATTGTGGGTGGATCGAGCCACTACGTTAGGCTAGAGGGGTACTAGTGAGTCGGCTTGGGTACTTAGAGATCTTGGGACACTACTAAAATGGATGGTAGTGATTGTTGGACGTCGATGGAGGAGATCGAGTCGGGTAGTGGTGGAATTGTTAGATGATGGTGGAATAAGACGGACCGAGCATCGGGTGGCTACGGGTCTTGCCATATCGAGTTTCGATTAGGTTGGACTAACTAGATTGATGGTTGGATATGCATATCGGATAGATTAGATTAGATCGAGTTGAATTGATGGCTGAAAGGAGGATCGTCGACAATGTATGCTATTGTAGATTGGTGGCTAAAGTTTTGGGAGGCTTTTGGTTCGATTTGGAGTGGCTAGGGTGGCTGAATCGACGAAGGAAAGGGTCCGAGCCATTGGCTTTGATGATGGAAATTGGTTTTGATAAAAAATTTTTGGAAAGGGAGGGTTGACTTGAGTTTCTTAGGGAGGGAAGGGGTCGATCGGAGGGTTTTTTTTTTTTTAATGGAAAGGCTGGCTAGAATCCTAGTTGTTTTAGAGAGAGTGGTTGCCAATCTTTAGAGAAAAAAAAGGGCTTTTATACCAATTTTTTAGGGTTTTTTGGCTGAAATTTAGCTTGGTCACTCATCTCACCAAGCTGGCTTTAGTTTGGTTTTTTTCTCTCTTTTTTCAATTACACCCTTCGATTGTATTTTTTAAGTTCCTTTTTTCTTTTTTCTTTTTTTTTTGCATTTTTTTATTTTTTGAGAAAAAATTAGGTGCTAACACTCTCTTCTTTCCCTCTCTCTCCCCCTTTTCTTCTTTATTACGCTCTCCTTCCCCCTCTCTATCTCCCCCTCTCTCCACCCTCTCTCCCACTCTCTATCCCTCCCTCTCTCTCTTCCTTCTTCTTGCTCTCCCTCTTTCTCTCTCCCTCTCACTCTCTCTCTCCCCCTTCCTCTCTCTTTCCCCTACCTCTCTCTCTCCTCCTCTCTCATTCTCTTTCCCTCTATCTCTATCTTTCCTTCCTCTCGCTTCTCTTCCTTTCCCTCTCTCCCCCTTTCTCTCCACATTTGTCTCACCCTCCCACTCTCCCCCATCTTGCTCACTCTCTCGTAGGAGAAAAGGAGAGAGAGGGAGGGAAAGAGAGGGAGAGAAAGAGGAAGGGGCGGGGAGAAAGGGAGAGGAAGAAAGTCTATAGAGGGAGATAGAGGGAGGGAGAACGAGAGAGATAAAGAGAGGGAGGGAAAAGGGAGAGAGAGAAAAAAGGGAGAGGGGAGTGAGGGAGAGGGAGAGAGAGATAAAAGGGGAGAGAGTGAGAGAGAAGGAAAGAGCGAGGGAGAGATATAGAGGAGAAAATGAGAGATAGAGGGGAGAGGGGGAGACAATGAGAGAGGGAGAGAGAGAGAGGAGAGAGGGAGAGGGAGAGAGAGTGAGGGATGGAGAGATAGAGAGAGAAGGAGAGGGAGAGAGGGTAAGGGAGAGAGAGGGAGAGGAAAGGGAGAGAGGGCATAAGAGGGAGAGAGGGGAAAAGAGGGAGAAAAAGGGAGATAAAGAGAACGAGATGAAGAGAAGGAGAGAGACGAGAAAAAGAGAGAGAGGGTGAAAGAGAGAGAGGGAGAGAGATGGAGAGGGGCGGGGAAGAGGGGAAGGGAGATGAAGAGTAAGAGAAAAAGGGAGGGAGAGGGGAGAGAGGGTGAGGGATAGAGAGGGAGAGAGAGGGAGAGGGATTGAGGGAGGGAGAAAGGGAGGAGAGAAGGAGAGGGAGAGGAAGGGAGGAGAGGAGCACAAAAAGGGAGGCAAAGAGGGAGTGAGAGGGAGAGGGGAATAGGGAGATAGGGAATGAGAGGAAGAATGGGAGAGAGAGAAAGAGAGAGAGAGAAAGAGATAGAGCGAGGGAAAGAAGGAGGGAGGTAGTGGGAGAAAGAGAGAAAGAAAGAGAGAGAGAGAGAGGGAGGGAAAGGGAGAGTGAGGGAGAAAAGGAGAAAGGGAGAGGGAGAGTGAGGGAGAAAAGGACAAAGGGAGAGGGAGAGCAAGAGTGAGAGAAAGGGAGAGAAAAATAAGGATATAGAGATAGAGGGAGGTATAACGAGAGATGGAGATAGTGAGAGATAGAGAGAAAAATGGATGAGAGGGGAGAGAGAGAGAGGGAAATAAAGAGAAGGAGGGACGGATAAAGAGATAGAGACAAAGGGAAAGAGGGAGAGAGGGAAAGAAAAAAAGGGAGAGAGAGATACGAGAGAGGGAGGGAGAGTGTAAGAGAGTGAAGGAGGAAGGGATAGGAAGAGATAGAGAGACGAGTGAGGGAGAGGGTGAGGGTTGGAGAGGGAGAGAGAGGGATGAAGGGGGAGAGAGAGAGAGAAAGGGAGATAATAAGAGAGAGAGAATAAGTGAGAGATGGAGAAAGAGAGGGAAGTAGAAGGAAAGGTAGAGTGATAGAAAAAAAGGGAGGGAGGAGATGAAGAAAAAGGGAGAGAGAAATAAGGAGAGAAAGAGAGTGAGAGAGGGAGGGATGGAGAGGGAGGGATTGAGAGGGATAAAGAGAGGGTGAAAGAGAGAGGGAGGGAGATGAGAGAGGTAGAGGAAGAGATAGAAGGAGAGAAAGAGAGGGAGGGAGAGAGTGAGAGAAAGAAAGGGATAGAGAGAGTGGGAGAGGGAGGGAAAGGGGGAGAAAGATAGAAGGAGAGTGAAAAAGAGTGAGAGGGAGAGTGAGAGAGGGAGAGAGAGGGAGGGAGGAAAAGGGAGTGTTGGAGAGAGAGAGTGAGGGAGGGATGGTAAGGGAGAAGGAGAGAGGGAGAGAGGATGAGGGAGAGAGAAATAAAGGTAGTAGGAGAGAGGGAAAGGGAGAGGGGGAGAGAGAGGATGATAGAGAGAGGAAAAGTGAGAGAGAGAGTGAGAAAGAGAGAGAGGGTGAGGGGGAGAGATGAAGAGAGAGGGAGGGAGGAGAGGTCGAGATAGAGAAAGAGGTAGAGAGAGAGGGGAGAGGGAGGGAGGGTGAGGGAGAATAGGAGAAAGAGAAAGGGAGAGGGGAGGGAGGGTGGGAGAGGAAGAGTGGGGGACAAGAAGAAAGGGATAGAGGAATGGAGAGAGGGAGAGAAAAAAAGAGAGAGAGATGAAGAGAGAGAGTGGAAGGGAGGGAGAGAAAGAGGGATAGAGAAAGGGAAAAAGAGATAGGGAGAGGGAGAGGGCGAATGGGAGAGAGAGGGAGAGGGCGAGTGAGAGAGAGAGGAAGAGAAGAAGAGATGGAGAAAGAGAAAGAGAGGGAGCGAGAGAGAGGGTGAGGGAGAGAGATGGAATGAGAGAAAGGGTAAGGGTGAGTGTGAGAGAGGGATAAAGAGGGAGTGATGGGGAGGGAGAAAGAGAAGGAGAGAGGTAGAGAGAGGTTACAAGAGAGAGAAGGAGAGAGGAATAGATAGAGGAAGGTTGAGAGAGGGAAAGATAGAGAAAAGGGCGAAAGAGAGAGAAGAAGAGGCAAGAGAGTGAGAAGGAAGAGAGAGGGAGAGAAAAGGATAGGGAAAAGGAGAGATAAAGAGAGAGAGGTTGGGAGTTAGAGGGAAAACAAAAAAGAGAGAGAGTGTGAGAAAGACGAGAGGGAAAGAGAAGGAGACGAGAAAGAGAGAAAGATTTTAGGAGGGAGAGATAAAGAGGAGGAGAGAGGGAAGGGGAGAGGGAGGGAGAAGGAAAAAAAGAGGGAGAGAGGAAGAGAGAGATAGAGATTGAGAGTAAGGGAGAAGGAGAGAGCGAGAGAGATAACGAGAGAGGGAGGGAGGTAAAGGGATCGGGAAATAGAGAGGGAATGGGAGAGAGAGGGAAAGGGAGAAGGAAAGATTGAATGAGTAAGAGCGAGGGTGAGAGGCAAAGAGAGGGAGGATGAGAGGGAGAGAGAGAGAGTGAGGGAGAGAAAAAAGAGAGACAGGGAGAGAATAAGGAGAGAATAAGGAGTTGAGAGAGTGAAAGAGGGAGGGAGGGAAGAAGAGGGAGAGAAGAAGCTAGAGAAATAGTGAGAGAGGGAGAGAGCATAGGAGAGGAAGAAAGAGACCACATGAGAGAGTGGGATAGGGAGACAGGGAGAGCATGAGAGAAGAAGAAAGAGGGAGACGGGGAGAGCATGAGAGAAGAAAAAAGAGGGAAAAAGGGCGGAGGGAAAGAGAAGGAGAGAGAGGTTGAGGGAGAGGGAAGAGAGACAAGGAGAGAGAAATGAAGGGAGAAGGAAAGGGAGGGACATAGAGGGAGGGAGCAAGAGAGAGGAGAGTGGGAGAGAGAGGTAATGAGAGAAAAGAGGAGAGAAAGAGAGAAGGACTGAAAGAAGGAGAGAGATAATGAGAGTGTAGGGGGAGAGTAAGAGAGAGGGGATAGAGAGAGAACGAGGAGAGAGGTAGATTGAGGAAAAGAGGGAGGGAGAGGGAGGGAGGGAGGGAGTAGGGAGACAGGGAGAGGGGGAGAAAGGGAGAGAGAGTGTAAGAATAGGAGAATAAGAGAGGGAGAGGGAGAGGGAGAGGGAGGGTGGAAAAGGAAGATAGGGAGAGAAAGAAAGGGATAGAGGAATGGAGAGAGGGAGAGGAAAAAGAGTGAGAAATGAGAGAGAGTGGGAGGGAGGGGAGAGAGAGGGAGAGAGAGAAGGAAAAATGGATAGGGACGGGGAGAGGGCGAGTGGCGGAGAGAGGGAGACGGAGAGGGAGAGTGAGAGAGAGAGAGGAAAGGAAGACGAGATAGGGAGGGAGAGAGAAAGAGTGAGAGAAAGGGTGAGGGTGAGAGAGGTAGAAAGAGGCAAGGAGAAAGAGAAGGAGAGAGGTAAAGAGAGGTAATGAGAGAGAGAAGCGAGAGGGAACGGATATTGGAAGGGTGAGAGAGGGAGAGATAGAGAGAAGGGAAGAAAGAGAGAGAGGAAGGGGCAAGAGAGTGAGAAGGGAGAGAGGGAGAGAGAAGTAGAGGGAAGAGAGAGAAAGATAGTAGGTGAGATAGATAAGGAGAGAGAGGTTGGGAGTTAGAGGGAAAAGAAAAAAGAGAGTGTGAGAATGAGAGAGGGAAAAAGAAGGAGCGAGAAAGAGAGAAAGATGTTGGGAATGAGAGATGAAGAGGGAGAGGAGGGGAGGGGAGAGGGAGGGAGAAGAAGAAAAAGAAGGATAGAGGGAGAGAGAGATAGAGATTGGGAGTAAGGGAGAGGGAGAGAGATAAAGAGAGGGGGAAGGTGGTAGAGGGATCAGTAAATAGAGAGGGAATGGGAGAGAGAGGGAATGGGAAAGGGAAAGATTGAATAAGGGAGAGGAAGGGTGAGAGGCAAGGAGAGAGAGGATGAGAGGGGGAGAGAGAGAGAGTGAGGGAGAGAGCGAGAGAGATAGAGGGAGAGGCATAGAGAGAGAGGGAGAGGCATGAGAGAGAGGGGATAGAATAAGGAGTTATGAGAGTGAAAGAGGAAGGGAGGGAAGAAGAGGGAGGGAGGGAAGAAGAGGGAGAGAAGAAGCTAGAGAAATAGTGAGAGAAGGGGAGAGCCTAGGAGAGGAAGGGAGAGACCACATGAGAGAGAGGGAGAGGGGAAAGGGAGAGCATGAGAGAGGAAGAGAGAGGGAAAAAGTGAGGGAGGCAAAGAGAAGGAGAGAGAGGTAGAGGGAGAGGGAGAGAGAGATGAGGAGAGAGAAATAGAGGAGAGGGAAAGGGAGGGATATGGAGGGAGGGAGCAAGAGAGACGAGAGAGTGGGAGAGAGAGGTAGCGAGAGAAAAAAGAGAGGAGAAGAGAAAGAATAAAAGAAGGAGAGAGATAGTGAGAGTGTAGGGCAAGAGCAAGAGAGAGTAGGAGAGGGAAAGAACGAGGAGAGAGGTAGAATGAGGAAAAGAGGGAGGGAGAGGGATGAAGGGAGTAGGGGAGCAAAGGAAAGGGGGAGAGAGGGAGAGAGAGTGAGAATAGGAGAAAGAGAGAGGGAGAGGGAGAGGAAAGGTGGGAGAGGAAGATAGAGGAGAGGAAGAAAGGGATAGAGGAATGGAGAGAGGGAGAGAAAAGAGAGAGAGAGAGAGAGTAGAAGGGAGGGAGAGAGAGAGGGAGAGGGAGAGTGAGAGAGAGGAAGGGAAGAAGAGATGGGGAGGGAGACAGAGGGGGAAAGAGAAAGGGTGAGGGAGAGAGAAGGAGTGAGAGAAAGGGTGAGGGTGAGAGAGGGAGAAAGAGGTAAGGAGAAAGAGAAGGAGAGAGGAAGAGATACAAGAAGGGTGAGAGAGGGAGAGATAAAGGGAAGGGCGAGAAAGAGAGAGAGTAAGGGGAAAGAGAGTGAGAAGGGAGAGAGGGAGAGAGAAGGAGAGGGAAAGAGAGAGAAAGATAGTAGGTGAGATAGATAAGGAGAGAGAGGTTAGGAGTTGGAGGGAAAAGAAAAAGAGAGAGAGTGTGAGAATGAGAGAGGTAAAAAGAAGGAGAGAGAAAGAGAGAAAGATGTTGGGAGGGAGAGATAAAGAGGGAGAGGAGGAGAGGGAGAGGGAGGGAGAAGAAGAAAGAGAGGGAGAGAGAGATAGAGATTAAGAGTAAGGGAGAAGGAGAGAGAGGGAGAGAGATAAAGAGAGAGGGAGGGAGGTAGAGGGATCGGGAAATAGAGAGGGAATGGGAGAGAGGGGGAGAGGGAGAGGGAAAGATAGAATGAGGGAGAGGGGGAGTGAGAGGCAAGGAGAGGGAGCATGAGAGGGAGAGAGAGAGAGTGAGGGAGAGAAAAAAGAGAGAGAGGACGGACACGAGAGATAATAAGGAGTTGAGAGAGTGAAAGAGGGAGGGAGGGAAGAAGAGGGAGAGAAAAAGCCGGAGAAATTATGAGAGAGGGAGAGAGCATAGGAAAGGAAGGGAGAGACCACATGAGAGAGTGGGAGAGGGAGAGCATGGGAGAAGAAGAGAGAGGGAAAAAGGGCGAGAGGGAAAGAGAAGGAGAGAGAGACGAGGAGAGAGAAATGAAGGGAGAGGGAAAGGGAGGGACATAGAGGGAGGGACCAAGAGAGATGAGAGTGGGAGAAGGAGGTTGCTAGAGAAAAAAAGAGGATGAGAGAAGGACTAAAAAAGGAGAGAGATAGTGAGAGTGTAGGGGAGAGCAAGAGAAAGGGGGATAGGGAGAGAATGAGGAGAGAGGTAGATTGAGGAAAAGAGGGAAGGAGTAGGGGAGAGAGTGAGAGGGAGAGAGAGGGGGAGAGAGAGTGAGAATAGGAGAATGAAAGAGGGAGAGGGAGAAGGCGAGGGAGGGTAGGAGAGGAAGATAGGGGAGAGAAAGAAAAGGATAGAGGAATCGAGAGAGGGGGAGAAAAAGAGAGAGACAGAGTGAGAATGGGAGGGAGTGAGAGAAAGAAGGAGAGAGAGAAGGATAAAAGGATAGGGAGAGGGAGAGGACGAGTGGGGGGAGAGGGAGAGGGAGAGGGAGAGTGAGAAAGAGAGGAAAGGGAGAAGAGATGGGGACGGAGAGAGAGAGAGGGCAAAAGAGAGGGTGAGGGGGAGAGAAGGAGTGAGAGAAAGGCCGAGGGTGAGAGAGAGAGAAAGAGGGAGTGATGGGGAGGGAGAAAGAGGTAAGGAGGAAGAGAAGGAAAGAGGTAGAGAGAGGTAATGAGAGAGAGAAGGAGAGAGGAAGAGACAGAGGAAGGGTGAGAGAGGGAGAGATAGAGAGAAGGGCATAAAGAGAGGGAGGAAGGGGCAAGAGAGTGAGAAGGGAGAGAGGGAGAGAGAAGGGAGGGAAAGAGAGAGAAAGATAGTAGGTTAGATAGATAAGGAGAGAGAGGTTAGGAGTTAGAGGGAAAAGAAAAAAGAGAGAGTGTGTGAGAAAGACAAAGGGAAAGAGAAGGAGATAGAAAGAGATTTAGAGTAAGGGGAAGGAGAGAGAGGGAGAGAGATAAAGAGAGAGGGAGGAAGGTAGAGGGATCAGGAAATAAAGAGGGAATGGGAAAGAGAGGGAAAGGGAGAGGGAAAGATTGAATGATGGAGAATGAGGGTGAGAGGCAAGGAGAGGAAGGATGAGAGGGAGAGAGAGTGTGAGGGAGAGAGATGGAGGGAGAGATAAAGAGAGAGGGAGAGAAAAAAGGAGAGAGAGGTGAGAGAGGTGAGAGAATAAGGAGTTGAGAGAGTGAAGGAGGAGGGAGGGAAGAAGAGGGAGAGAAGAAGCTAGAGAAATAGTGAGAGAGGGAGAGAGCATAGGAGAGGAAGGGAGAGACCACATGAGAGAGTAGCATGAGGGAGAAAGGGAGAGACCACATGAGAGAGTAGCATGAGGGAGAAAGGGAGAGAGATGGAGGGAGAGACATAGAGAGGGAGAGGGAGATACATAAAGAGGGAGAGGGAGAGATAAAGGGAGACAGAGACGGATGGATAGTGAGGAAGGTAGCAAGAGAGAGAAATAAGGAGAGAAAGGGAGAGATGAAGGGAGAGAGGGAGAGAGATGGGGAGGGAATGAGAGAGGGAGAAAGGGAGAGGGAGGGATGGAGAGGTAGAGAGAGAGGGAGCAAGGGACGGAGATAGGGAGGGCGAGAGGGAGATGAAAAGAGAGAGGGAGAGAGAAAGGTGAGAGGGAGGACATGAGGGAACAAAAAGAGAGAGAAAGGAGCGAGAAAGATAAAGTTAGAGGGAGAGGGAGAGAGTGGGATAGATGGGGAGAAAGGGAGAGCATGGAGGAAGAAGTGAGGGAGAGGGGGAGAAAGAGGGAAAGAGAGATGGAGTAAAAGGGAGAGGAGAGAGAGTGAGATAGAAAGAGGAAAGGAGCGAAAGAAAAAAATTGGTAAGGGATATAGAGAGAGAGAGTGTGTGAGAGAGAGAGATGGAGAGAGGAAAATAGGGGAGAGAAAGAATGGGAGAGAGATGGAGAGAGATTGAGAAAGTGGGAGAGAGAGAGGGAGATAGAGCGAGATATGGGGAGAGAGGTAGAGATTAAGGGATGGAAAGAGGGAGAGAGAGAGAGGGAGAGAGATATAAAGAGATCATGGGAGTGGGTAAGAGGGAGAGAGTGGGATAGGGAGTGGGAGAGAGAGAGAGAGAGAAAAGGAGAGATAGAGAGGGAGAGGAGAGAGGAAGAGTAAGAGAGAGGAGAGAGAGCAAGAGAGAAAGAGGAAGAGAGAGAAAGAAGGAAAAAGAGAGAGACAACATAGGAGATAGGGAGAGATAGAGGGAAAGGGAGAGAGAAGGAGAGAGCATAGGAAAGGTTGAGAGGGAGAAGGAAAAGAGGGAAAGGGAGAGAGAGGGAAAGAGATGGACAAAGAGGGAGAAAGATAGAGACAGAAAGAGGGGGGAGAGGGAAAGGGGGAAGTAAGGGTTAGGGAGAGAGGAGTGCAAGAGAGGGATAGGGACAAGAGAGAAAGAGAGAGAAAGAAAGAGGGAGAGAGAAGGAGAGAGACAAGGGGAAAGAATGGGAGAGAAAGGAGGAGAGAGAGAGTAGGGGAGCTAAAGAGAGGAAAGAAGCAAGTGAGATATAGGGGGAGAGAAAGAGAGACAAGGAGGTAGAAAGAGAGAGGGAGAGAGATAGAGGGAGAAAGCTTGAAAGAGGGAAAAAGGATATAAAGAAAAAGAGATAAAAGAGAAGGACAGATTTAGAGAGGGAGGGAGAGAGTGAGAGATATAGAGAGAAAAAGGGCGAGGGAGAGGGAGTTCAAAAGGGAAAGAAAGAGAGGGAGAGGGAGTGGGTAGGAGTGGAAGAGAGGGAGAGATAAAGAGAGGGCGGGATGGAGATAGGGGAGAGGAAGGGAGGGATGGGGAGAATGAGGGAGGGAACAAGAGATGCGAAGAGAGAGATAGAAAGGGAGAGAGGGCAAAAGGAAGGGTGAAGGAGTGATGTAGAGGGATAGAGGGAGAAAAAGGGATAAAGGGGGAGAGATAGGGGGTGATAGAATTGAGGAAGGGCAAAAAAGAGTGAGGAAGAGAGGGAGAAAGGGGGAGATAGAATTTAGAAAGGGTAAAGTAGAGTGAGGAAGAGAGGAAGAGAGGGGGAGACAAATATTGGGTAGGAGTGGGAGAGAGGGAGAGGGAGAGAGTGTGTGGGATAGAATGAGTGAGAGAGTGAGGGAGAAAGGGAGAGGGATAACGTTGGAGAGAGAGAGGGATAAGGTAGGGAGGGAGGGTGAGAGGGGGGAAAAGGGGAGAGAAGGAGAGAGGGAAAGAGATAGAGAAGGAGAGAGAGAGAGGGAGAGAGAAAGAGAGAGAGGGATAGAGGAAGGTAGAAGGAAAGAGATGGATGAAAAGAGGGGGAGAGAGTGAAGAGGGAGAGAGTGACGTAGGAGAGAGAAAGGAAGAGTAAGGGAGAGGAAGAGAGATAAAGGGAGAGAGGTAGGGATTGGGAGAGGGAGAGAAGGAAAGATGGAGGTAGAGAAAGAGGAAGAGAGCTAGAGAAGGGAAAGAAAGGGAAAGAGAGATAAGGAGAGAGGGAGAGAGAGTGAGAGTGGGAGAGAGAAAGGGTAGGGGAAGAGGAAAGGGAAAGAGGGAGAGGGAGGGAGTATAGAGAGTGAAAGGGAAAGAGGGAGAGGGAGGGAGTATGAGAGAGTGAAAGGGAAAGAGGGAGAGGGAGGGAGTAAGAGAGAGTGAGGGAAAGGGGAGAGAGAGGGAGAGAGGGGGAGAGAGTATAAGAGAAAGAGAGTAATGGAGAGAAAGAAATAAGGATAGAGAAAAAGAGTTATAGTGGGGAAAAGATAGAGAGAGAAAGAGGGACGAGAGAGAGGGAGAGAGAGGGAGTGAGAGAAGAGGGGAGAGAGAGTAAGAGAGAGATAGGGATAGAGAGGTAGAGATTGGGATATGGAGGGAGAGTAAGAGAGAGAGGGTAGGAGGGGGACAAAGAGTGGGGAGAGAAGGAAATAAAGAGGGGGAGAGAGAGAGGGGGACATGGGAGAGAGAGAAATAGAGAGGTAAAAAGAGAGAGGGATAGATAGAGATGTGGAGAGAAAGAGGGTAGGAAAGGGAGAGAGGGAGAGGGAGAGAGAGTGAGGGAGAAGGAGAGGGTGAAAGAGGGGGAGGAGAGGGGGATAGAGTGGGAGAGAGAAAGGAGAGAGAAGTAGGGAGAGGAAGAGAGAGAGAGGTAACAAGAGATTATGAAAAATAGAGAATGAGATAAGGGGCAAGGGAAATGGATAGAGAAAGAGTGCGAGATTAGGGAAGATAAAGTGGGAGGGAGAGGAGGAGGGTGAGAGAGGGGGAAGAGAGAGAGATAGAGAGAGGGAGAAAGGATTAGAGAGGGAGTGAAAGAAAGAGTGTATGAAGGAGAGGGGGAGAGAGAGAGGGAGAGGGGGAGATATAGAAAAGGAGAGAGAGGGAGAAAGAGAGAGAGAATGAGAGAAATAAGGAGAGAGAGAGAGGGGAATTAGGAGAAAAGGAGAGAGAGAGGAAGGGGGAGAGAGGAAGGGAGGGGGAGAGAGAGGAGAGAGAAATAGGGTGTGAAGGAAAGAGATGGAGTGAGAGAAAGAGTGAGGAAAGTGGGAGAAAGGTGAAAGAGAGAGGGAAAGAGAAAGATAGAGAGGGATAGAGAGATAGAGAGGGAGGGAAAGAGGGGGCTAGAAAGGGAGAGAGAGACTAAGAAGAAGAAAGAGAAGAAATAAAGAGAGAGTGAGGGAGGTAGAGGAATGGAGGGGGAGAGGGATGGAGAGAGATAGAGGCAAAAAAGGGAGAGACAGAGGGATGGAGAGAGAGTGAGAGGGAGAGAGAAAGTAAGAAAGGGAGAAAGAGAGAGAGAGAGAGAGAGAGAGAGAGGGATAGAAAGATAAAAGGTGTGAGAGAGAGGTGATAGAGAAAAAGAGGGATAGAGGGAGAGAGAGATTGTGATAGGGAGGGAGGGAGAGGGAGGGAGAGGAAGAGAGAGGAAAAGAGAGAGAAAGGGAGAGGGATAGAGGGAGAGAGAGATCGTGATAGGGAGGGAGAGGAAGAGAGAGGAAAAGAGAGAGAAAGGGAGAGGAAGAGAGAGATTAGGGGAGAGAGGGCGAGGGAGAGGGAGAGTGAGAGTGAGAGAGATAGAGGTGTCGAGAGAGAGAGAGAGGAAGAGGGTGAGAGAGGTGGAGGAAAGTCGGTGAGAGAGGTGGAGGAAGAGTTGTTGGGAGAGAAAGAGAAAGAGGGAGAGAGAGGGAGAGGGAAAAAGAGAGTAAGTGTGAGAGAGAGATGAAAAAAGAGAGGTAGAAAGAGAAAGAGAGGGAGAGGGGGAGAGAGAGAGAAAAAGAGGGAGATAGTGAGATGGAGGGAAAGAGAGAAAAGGAGAGTGGAAGAGAGAGATAGGGTGTGAGGAAAGGAGGAAGAGAAGGGGGACAAATAGAGGAAGGGAAGGAGTGAGTGATGGAGAAACAAACCGAGTGAGAAAAAAGGGAGATGAGGGGAGAGGAAGAGAAGAGAGAGGGATAGAGATAGGTAGAGAGAGAGAGGGAGATAAAATTGGTGGGAGAGCAAGAGAGTGATGAAAGTAAGATAGAGAGGGAGACAGAAAGGGTGAGAGTAGGAGAGAAGGAGAGATGGGGAGGGGTAGAGGGAGATAGAGAGGTAGAAGAGAAAGTGAAAGAGCGAAAGGTAGGGAGAGAAGGAGGGAAATGAAAGGGAGGAGAGGGAGGGAGAGAGGGGGAGAGAGGAAGAGGGAGGGAGGGAGGTAAAGAAAGGAGGAGAGAGGTAAAGAAGGAGAGAGAGAAGTAGAGAGGGAGGGTGAGAGAGAGCGAGGGGAAGAGAAGGGGAGAGAGGGAGGGAAGGGGGAGGGAAGGAGAGAGGAAGAAGGAAGAAGGAATAGAGGGAGACTGGGAGACAAAAAGGGGGTGGAAGAAGGAAAAGGGGAGGGAGAGAAAGGGAGAGGGAGAGGGAGAAAGGAAAAAGAGAGGGAAAGAGAGAGAGGGAAGGAGAGGGAGATAGAGTGGTTGGTAGAGTAAGAGAGTGGGAAAAGAGAGAGGGAGATGGAGATAGAGAGGGTGAGAGAGGAGAGAGGGAGAGAGAGGGAGGGGTAGAGGGAGAGAGAGGGAGTGAGAGAAAGAGGGAAAGGATAGGGTGGGAGAGGGGGAGAAAGAGAGGGAGAGAGGGAGAGAGAGAAAGGGGAAGAGGGAGAGAGGTAAACAAAAAGGGAGAGAGGTAAAGAAGGAGAGAGTGAGAGAGAGGGAGAGTGAAAGAGAGGGAGAGAGAGAAAGGGGAAGAGGGAGAGAGGTAAACAAAAAGGGAGAGAGGTAAAGAAGGAGAGAGTGAGAGAGAGGGAGAGTGAAAGAGAGGGAGAGAAAGAGAAGGAGAGAGAGGGAGGGAAGGAGAGAGGAAGGAATAGAGGGAGACTGGGAGATAGAAAAGGTGATGGGGGAAGGAAAGGGGAGGGAGAGAGGAGAGGGAGAAAGGGAGCGAGGGAGGGAGAGAGAAAGAGGGAGTAAGAGGGAGATAGAGTGGGTGGGAGAGCAAGAGAGCGGGGAAAGAGAGAAGGAGATGGAGACATAAAGGGTAAGAGTAGGAAAAAGAGAGAGAGGGGGAGGGGTGGAGGGAGAGAGAGGAGTAGAAGAGAAAGTGAGAGAGAGGGAAAGAGAGAGGGAGAGGGAGGGGGAGAAGGAGCGAAAGGAGAGGGAGAGAGAGGGAGAGGGAGAGAGGGAGATAGAGGGAGAGGGAGGTAGGTAAATAAAGGGGAAGATAGGTTAATAAGGGGAGAGAGAGGTATAGAGGGAGGGTGAGAGAGAGGGAGGGTGAGAGAAGGGGAGAGAGGGAGGAGAGCGAAAGAAGGAGGAAGGAATGGAGGGAGACTTGGAGATAGAAAGGGGGTAGGAGAAGGAAATGAGGAGGGAGAGAGAGGAAGAGGGAGAAAGGAAGAGAGATAGAGAGGGAGGGAGAGGGAGATAAAGTGGGTGGAAGAGCAAGAGAGTGGGGAAAAAAGAGGGAGAGGGAGATAGAGAGGGTTAAAGAGGAGAGATGGGGAGAGGGGAGGGGTAGAGGGAGAGATGGTGTAGAAGAGAAAGTGAGAGAGAGGGACAGAGAGAGGAAGAGGGAGGGAGAGATGGAAGGAAAAGAGAGGGAGGGAGAGATGGAAGGAAAGGAGAGGGAGGGAGAGATGGAAGGAAATGAGAGGGAGGGAGAGGGGGAGAAAGAGAGGGAGATAGAGGAAGATAGAGGGAGAGAGGAAGAGGGAGAAGGATAGAGGTAAAGATAGGAGAGGGAGGTGAAGAAGGAGAGAGAGAGGTAGAGAGGGAGAGTAGGAGAGAGGGAGAGTAGGGAGAGGAAAAGGAAGAGAAGGGGAGAGAGGGAGGGAAGGAGAGAGGAATAAGAAGGAAGGAATGCAAGGAGACTGGGAGGCAAAAAGAGGGTGGGAGAAGGAAAGGGGAGGGAGAAGGAAAGAGGGAGGGAGAGAGAGGGAGAGGGAAAAGGGAGAGAGGAAAGGGAGAGAGAGAAGGGGCGAATAAGAGAGAGAGTGAGGGAGACAAAGGGAGAGGAAGAGCGAGAAGATAGAAAGTGGGAGAAAGGGAGTGGGAGTGGGATAGAGGGAAAGGGGGAGGCATTGAGGAGGAGAGAAAGATAGAGAGGGAGTGAGGGAGAGTGTAACCCCGTGAAAATCCTTAATTATATATACTATGGAATGAAATTTTAGACAATTACACCATGAGAAATTAATACGTGAAATGTATGATTTGTGTTAAATTAATGCAATTTTACTTGAGATTGGTGGCTTAATTATTAGAGGAATCCATTATGCAAAATTAGTGTTTTTAAGAATTAGATTCTGTTCGAATCTTGTGTGGCTTATTAATGGACTTTAGAGTGATTTCGAGTGAACCTTAAATAATAAAAGTTTTTTTATCCGTCCTAAATAACACTTTATAAAATATATATATTATTAGATTTGCTAGACATTGAATCCTTTTGTGTAATTAAAGATCAAGAATTAGGAATAGGTTAATAGTTTCGGGTGGAAATAAATTTGCTAGACATGAAAAGCAATCCATGGTCACCTTAAAACCCAATCGGCCCTACTAAAAGAAAAATAGGGTTTTGGAGTTCATTAGGTAAATTGGATACTTGATGGCTAAATTTGATTTCCTTTATGGACCTTAAGGTTTAGATCTCATTGGTAACCCTTCTAAGTATGGTTTGGTAAGTTAATATAAAAAGAATTGACTTAGAGATGGAAAAATAATTTCTTGCTCATTTTGGACCATTCGACCTAAGAGAGAAAATGACTAACATTGAATCCTTTTGTGTAATTAAAGATCAAGAATTAAATGTGAAATCAAGTAGAGACTAATTAGTAAGTTAGACTAAATGGGGAAAACTTTAACCACTTAAGGACACATTCGGCCTAGATCCATAAATTTTAGGGATTTAGGTTCTCACCTTCTAATTTTATAACTAAGGGTTAAAGTATATTTTAAAAAATGTGAAATGAAATATTGAAGGGATGAGGACCCAAGGAAGAACTAAAAAGAGACCTAGGACCATTAAGAATTACATTTTGGTCATGAATACCAAAACTAGGGTTAGGAAAGGAATCCTATTCTAACTTGATGAAGCGATTCAACTGTACTACAATACATATAAATGAAGTAAGGGAAAAAGAGAATTCAAGAAAAAAAATCAGAATTATGACCTAGACCCATTATGAGTCAACTTCGACTACTAAGATTAAAGGTTCGGATTAAACAAGAGTTTAGCTTAAGTATGTCACACATAAATCCTTAGGATTAACTAACCTTGTAAACTGAGTAATACACTGGAAATCCGAGCCTAGACTTGCTAGGTACATGAGAAGGAAAAACTTATAAGTACGAAGTAGATTTATGCAATGAATGGAATTTGTATTCTCATTTTGAATACTTTGAATTGTACATGAAACTCCTTTGAAGTCTTGAGTGTGCATCGGGATACGGGAATGCTCTAAGAAGAAAATGTTGATAGGGTAATTAGTTGAATATGTTAAACATAATACCATCCGCATCATGTGCATTCCAGGGTGGTATGAAATCGAGAAAAATCATTGAGTTATGAGATAATGCGGTTTGGTAATCGAATTGAATGGAATGGGTAACAACGTGAAACTATGTGTGCGTTGTATCGGTAACACTCGTTAAGTGATGGATAATTTCGCTAACCTTGTGCTATAATGAGGGATAATTTCGTTGTGAGTCTTAGGTGATAATGGGATCACTAAGAGAGAGTAATAGAGCGATAGGTGATAACACAATCATCGAGAGATAGAATGCACGGTCTTGCTAATACCTAGGGTACCTAGATTAAAATGGATGGGTAGAATAGGAAACGGAATTTCAATGCTTATCACGTGCATCGCTCTACTTATTGAGCTTCGACTCATCCCGTTGTTGTTTTCATGTTATGACGAGGAAAGAGTCAAAGTAGTAAGGATTCTATCGGGTCCTCCAAAAAGGCTCACATGTGACACAAGTGTACCAAAATTTCTTTTGATTGTAACTTTTAGGGTTGGGGTGTCGATAAATATTTTGATGGTATTGTAAATAAATTTTATAATTTTTTTTACTGTATTTGTTAATATTATATAAATTTTCTTATACACGTTTCATTGTATGATAAGTCCTTCATGTGTGAGCACATACGTGTTTGAGGTTAATTCAAAAATTGGTCATGTTAGCGTGACACACTTCTCACCTAGCCATTCCTTTTGGGTAATTAGCAAGTGGGTCGAGGAGGGGATTTCACATAGAGAGAAAGAGAAAGAAGGAGAGGGAGAGGGAGAGGGAGAGGGAGAGATAGAGTAAATAAGAGATGGGGAGTTGGAGAACGAGAGAGGAAGAGAGGAAGATAGAGAGGGAGAGAGATGGAGATCGAAAGGGAGGGAGAGTAAGAGAGTAAGAGAGAGATGGAATGGGTGAGAGAGGGAGAGTGAGGGGGTGAGAGAAGGAGAGAGATAAGGAGAGAGAGGAAGAGAGGAAGATAGAGAGATGGAGAGAGTGAGATAGATAGAGGGATAGAGGGAGTTGGAGTGGGAGTAGGAAAGTGGGCGAGGGAGAGTGAGGGGGAGAGAGGGAGAGAGGGGGAGAGGGAGTGGGAAAGACGAGAGAGAGGGAGAGATAGAAAGAGAGAGATAAAGAGAAGTAGACGAGAGAGAGTGGGAGAGAGAAAATGGGAGAGAGGGAGAGGGGAGAGAGAGATAGAGGGAAATAAAGGGAGAGGGAGAAAGAGAGAGGGAGGGAGAGGGAGAGGGAGAGAAAGAGAAGCAGAGAGTAGGAGGGAGAGAGAGGGAGAGGGAGTGGCGGGAAGAGAGATGAATGGGGATGAAGAGAGAGGGGGAGAGAGATGTAGGGAGAAAGAGAGATGTGGGAAACATAGTTTTAAATAGAGATCATGGTTGAAAAAATAGTCGCGATCGCGATTGTGACTCATCATGGTAGTAAATAACAATCGTAGCAACCGATGTTGTGAATACATTACCAACTATTAATAGGTTTATTCTAATTCGGATATTTTAACGGTTTTACTAATTAAACATAATAATAAGTAATAACATCTTTGATAGTTTAATATCATACATTAATAGTTGAATTTATTACCAAAAAAAAAAGTTAATAACACTTCTAATAAATAAATATCGCAAAAAAAAATAATAAAATATATTACAATTTCAATAAACACATTACAAAATATTCATCTTTAAAATAATTATCATGGTGAATTATAATAATAGTTATCATTCTATTGTTGATGTTATGATTCTTGTCCATCCAAAATTACAACCATAAGTGGTTTTGAAAATCATATTATAAAGAAACATAAAATTAAAAAAAATAATAGTAAGTTTTCAAAATAATAAAGATCATCTACTTTATTTTTTCAAACCAAAAAGACTAATTTATAATTTATTCAATTAAAGCGAGCATTTACTTTGGAGCCTTTAAATTTGCATATGCAAGATAGTCAAAGTAGAATAATAAAAGATTAAATCATACATTAGTCTTTCTAGTTTTAATAAATGAATTAATTAGCTTTTCATGTTTTAAAAAATAATTATTTAATCTTTTAATCTGTATTGATCATGTTTAATTTATTATATTTTATTCTATAAAATATTTTTTTATTAATCTCTTTCATGGTATAAATTTATTTTTTCCTTTTTCTATTTTTTTAAATATAAAATGAAATAAATAAATAAATAATTTAGTTTTTTGAAAAAAGGACTAACTAAATTATTATTTCAAAAAAAGAGGGCTAATTTATAATTTATTAAATCAAACCCGCAAAGGCATTTGATTCATGTGGCCTCTTGTTTTGGTTTTCCCTTTTATCAAGTTCTCTCTCTTCTACTCGGATTTGAATCTCTCGCCTATCGTCATTCCAAGTTCCTCTCTCCTTTAATCCGATAGCACCCAAAGCTTGCTCCCTCTCGCCTCATCCTCTCCGCCCAAAACTTCCTACCTCTTTGGCTCTCATTTACGCCGAGTGCTCGCCTCTCTTCCTCTCATCTCTACCTCTACCTTTGCCTCTCATCATTGTCGAATTTTTCAGCAGCTAAAATGGCTTGAAAATCCGAGTTTTTTGTAACGCCATTGTGTAATGGCAAATAACGAGCATTATATAATGGTAACGCTGTTATTTATCGTTATCTATGTGAAATGGCATTAGGGCTCCTATAATGCCAAAATATGATAACGAGGTACCTCGTTATCATCATATAACAACCGTTATGCTACATAATGGCTTTTTTCAAAAACCATGGTGGGAAGAGAGAGGGAGAGAAGGAGGGAGAGAGGGGGAGAGAGGTTGAGAGAGGGAGGGAGGGAGTGGAAGGCGAGAGAGGGAAGGGGAGAAAGGAGGGGGAGAAGGGGAGGGATAGAGAGGGGGAGAGAAGGAGGGAGAGAGATAGAGAGAGGGAGAAAAAATAGATTGAGAGGAGAGAGGGACGAGAGAGGGAGAGGGAGCGAATGAGTGTGAAGGAGAGGGAGAGAGAGAGAGGGGCACAGCGATAGGGAGATAGAAAAAGAGATAGAGGAGAGAGTGAGAGAGAGGAAGGGAAAGTGGGAGAGAGAGAGAGGCATAGAGAGGGTGAGAGGGATAGGGAGAGAGAGAAGGAGAGAGTGGAGGGGAGAGAGAGAAAGGAAGGGAGAGAGGGAGAGAGGAAGAAGGTGAGAAAAAGGGAGAAAAGGAGAAAAAAGAGGGAGGCAAGGAGAGAGAGGGAGGGAGAGACAAAGAGAGAGAAAATGAGGGATAGATAGAGATAGGGAGGGAGAGAGGAAGAGAAGGATGGAGAGAAAGAGGGAGAGGGAGAGAGGGATAGAGGGAGAGAGAGGGAGAGGGAGAGGGAGAGGGAAAAATGAGAGAGGGAGGGAGAGAGAAAGGGAGGGAAGGAGAAAGAGAGGAGGAGAGAGCGAGGGATAGAGAGATAGAGTGTGAGAAAGAGGAGATGGAGAAAGTGAAAGAGGGAGAGAGGGTGAGAGAGAGGAGATAGAGAAAGTGAAGGAGGGAGAGAGGGAGAGAGAGGGAGAGAGGGAGAGAGAAATAGGGAGTGAGGGAAAGAGAGAGGTGAGAGAAATAGGTAGATATAGAGAGGAAGAGAAAGGAAAGAGGGAGAAAGATGAGAGAGAGGGAGAGAGAGATAGAGAGGGATAGAGAGATAAAGAGGGAGGGAGAGAGGGGGCTAGACAAAGGGAGATAGAGCAGGGCGAAAGGGAGGGAGAGAAAAAGGGAAAAGGGAAAAGGAAGAGAGAGGGAGAGAGAGATTAGGATGGAGAGAGAGTGAGAGGGAGAGGGAAAAGGAAGAGAAGAAGAGAGAGAGTGCGAGAGAGAGAGGGATAGAAAGATAAAAGGTTAGAGAGAGAGGTGATGGAGAAAAATGAGGGATAGAGGGAGAGAGAGAGAGCGAGGGGGAGGGAGAGAGCGATAGGGAGGGAGGGAGAGGAAGAGAGAGAAAGAGAGAGGAAAAGGGAGAGGAAAGGTATGGAAGCCTCTCCCCGACCCACTTGCTAGTTACCCAAAGGGAGTGGCTAGGTGAGGAGTGCGTCACGCCGAGATGACCAATTCCCAACTTCACCTCAAACACATATGTGCTCATACATGAAGGACTTATCATACAATGAAATACGTACAAGATAACTTATATAATATTAACAAATACAGATTGAAGAAATTACTGAATTTATTTACAATACCATCAAAATGTTTATCGATACCCTAACCCCAAAAATTAAAATCAAAAGAAATTTTGATATACTTGTGTCACACGTGAGCCTTTTTGGAGGACCCGGTAGGATCCTTATTGCTTTGACTCTCTCCCGTCATAACATGGAAACAACAATAGGGTGAGCCAAAACTCGGTAAGTAGGGTGATGAATGTGATATGTAATGAAGTTTTGTTTCCCATTCTACCCATTCATTTTAATCCGAGTACCCTAGGTATTAGCAAGACTGTTCGTTCTATCTCTCGGTGATCATGCTATCACCGATCGCTCTATTACTCTCTCTATGATCCCATTATCACCTACTGTTCATAATGAAATTATCCCTCATTGTATCAAATAGTTAGCAAAATTATCCCTCCCTTAACGATGTTAGTAATAAAGCACGCACATGGTTTCATATTGTTACCCATTCCATTTAATTCTGTTACAAAGCCGCATTATCTCATGACTCAATGATTTTTCTCAATTTCATACCACTCCCGAATGCACGTGATGCATATGGTATTATGTTTAACACGTTTAACTAATTAAGCTATCAACATCTTCTTCTCATACCATTCTTGTGTCCCGATGCACACTCAAGAATTCATAGGTATTTCATGTACCATTCAAAGTATTCAAAACGAGAATACAAATTCAATTCATTGGTATTATTCATTACATAAATCTACTTCGTACTTATGAGTTTTTCCTTCTCGTGTACCTAGCAAGTCTAGGATCGAATTTCTAGTGTATTACTTAGTTTACAAGACTAGTTAATCCTAATCATTTATGTGTGCCATACATAAGCTAAACTCTTATTTTTTAACCTTTAATCTTAGTAGTCAAAGTTGACTCATAATGGGTCTAGGTCTTAATTTTGATTTTTCTTAAATTCTCTTTTTCCCTTACTTCATTTATATGTATTGTAGTATAGTTAAATCCTTACGTATGAGGTTGGAATATGATTCCTTTTATAACCCTAGTTTTGGTATTCATGATTGAATTTAATTCTTAATAGGCCTAGGTCTCTTTTTGGTTTTTCCTTGGGTCCTCACCCCTTCAATATTTTATTTTTTGTTTGTTTAAATGTATTTTAACTCTTAGTTATAAAATCGAAGGTGAGAACCTAAATCCCTAAAATTTATGGGTCTAGGTCGAATGTGTCCTTAAGTGGTTAAAGGTTTCCCCATTTAATCTAACTTACTAATTGGTTTCTACTTGATTTCACATTTATTTCTTGATCTTTAATTACATAAAAGGATTTAATGTTAGTCATTTTCTCTCCTAGGCCGAATGGTCCGAAATGAGCAAGAAATTGTTTCTCCATCTCTAGGTCAATTCCTTTTCATACCAACTTACCAAAAAATACTTAGAAGGGTTACCAAGGGGATCTAAATCTTAAGGTCCATAAAGGAAACCAAATTTAGCCATTAAGTATCCAATTTACCTAATGAAGTCCAAAACCCTATTTTTCTTTTAGTTGGGCCGATTGGGTTTCAAGATGGCCATGGATTGCCTTTTATGTCTAGTAAATTTGTTTCCACCCTAAATTATTAACCCATTCCTAATTGGGTCACCATGATATCTTAGGCTCTTAATTTTCCAAAAAGATCCATTCTTTTCCAAATTTCCCCACTTGGTCGAATGTTTTTAGCCTAGGGAAACTCTAGAAGTATATTTCTTTTCTTTCCAAGTCAAGCTCACCAAATCTAGTTTAGCTTCAATCAATTCAGTCCATAAACAATTTTTTCTTTTTTTTTCCCAAACCATCCACACATTTAAACACATCAAACAACTTTGCATCACAACACAAACACATAGATCTACCATAATTTATCAAACCCTAACACCAACACAAACAACCATAACAACCCATGAAATAAACACTTAAAAAGATAACTTAAAACATAAAATAAACTAAGAACGGAACCTACTTACTTTTCTATAACTTCCTAAAGGTTGTTTAGGCTTTCCATTTTTCTTTTCTTTTTCTTTCTTATTTCCATTTTTCCTTTCCTCTTTTGCCATGTTCACTCCTTCTCACTTTGATTTTCTCTCTTGTTTTGTAGGCTACGGGTTGGACTAATACTCCACTTTTATATATATATATATATATACACACTTCATTTACTTGTAATTAATAGGCATACAAATGTCTCAAAATGATATGACAAAGTGTAAAGTGATGGGTGACAAAAAGGGAGCAAGTGGCGGGTTTAGCTAGTTAAAGTGTGTGCTGGCTTTTAACTCATTAATTAGGGTGCTTAGGTGTCCTAAATAGGTAATAAATAGATAACTAACCTAATTAATACCCTTAAAATAGTTTATTTCCTTTGAGAAAGTCCCTTAAGGTAGTTTAGTTCAAATAACAAACTTACATATTAAATCCGGTTGTACCATATACATAACGAGGCAACTTCTTATCAAAGAGCAACGTCCCACTTATGAACACCATTAAATCCTATGCTTTTTAAATGCGAAACTAGACATATTAAGGTATAACATATCCAAAAATTAGGTTAAAATAACCAACACATAATTCACAACGACATTGTAAAGTTTAAGGATCAATATGTCTAGTAGTATTGTGTCTAGAACAAGTATGTACTAAAGTAGGAATAACTTTTTATATATAAACTTAATAATTGATGTATTTTATAAAGTTTTATTTAAGATATAGATAAATAACTTTTATTCTTTAATATTCACCCAAAAATCACTCTAAGTCCATGAATAAGCGACACAAAATTCAAACGGAATCTATTTCTCAAGAACACTAATTTTGCATACTTGATTCCCCTAATAATTAAGCCATCTATCTCAAGTAAAATTGCTTTAATTTAACACAAATCATACATTTCACACATTAATTTCTCATGGTGTAATTGTCCAAAATTTCGTTCCATAATATATAGAATTAAGGATTTTCACGGGGTTACAAAAGGAGAGGAAGAGAGAGATTAGGGGAGAGAGGGAGAGGGAGAGGGAACCGAGAGCGAGAGTGAGAGAGATAGAGGCGTAGAGAGGTAGAGAGGAAAAGGGTGAGAGAGGTAGATGAAGAGTGGGTGCGAGAGAAAGATAAAGGGGAGAGAAAGGGAGAGAAGGAGGGAGATGGAGAAAGAGAGTGAGTGTGAGAGAAAGAGGGAAAAAAAGAGTTAGAAGGAGATAGAGATGGAGAGGGAGAGATAGAGGGAGAGAAAAAGAGGGAGATAGTGAGATGGAGGGAAAGATTGAAAGGGAGAGTGGGAGGGATAGAAAGGGTGTGAGGAAAGGAGGAAGAAAGGGGGAGAGAGAGAGGAAAGGAGGGAGTGAGTGATGGAGAAACAAAAGGAGAGTGAAAAGAAGGTAGAGGAGGAGAGAGGAAAAAGAGAAAAAGGGATTGAGAGACGGATAAAGAAAGCTAGAAAGGGAGAGAGAGGGAGATAAAGTTGGTGGGAGAGCAAGAGAGCGAGGAAAGAGAGAGGGAGAGAGAGATAGAGAAGGTGAGAGTAGGAGAGCGAGTAGATAGGGGAAAGGGTAGAGGGAGAGAGAGAGGTAGAAGAGAAAGTGAGAGAGAGGGAAAGGTAGGGAGAGAAGGAGGGAAAGGAGAGGCAGTGAGAGGGGAAGAGAGAGAGGGAGATAAAGGAAGAGAGGGAGAGAGAGGAAGAAGGAGAGGGAGGGAGGTGAAGAAAGGGGGAGAGAGGTAAAGAATGAGAGAGACGAGTATAAAGGGAGAGTGACAGAGAGGGAGAGGAAGAGAATGGGAGAGATGGAAGGGAGGGGAGAGGAAGAAGGAGGAAGGAATGGAGGGAGGCTGGGAGATAAAAAGAGGGTGGGAGAAAGAAAGGGAAAGGGAGAGAGATGGAGAGGGAGAAAGTGAGAGAGGGACAAAGAAAGAGAGCGAGATAGAAAGAAAGAGAAGTAGAGAGTAGGAGGGAGAGAAAGGGAGAAGAAGTGATAGGAAGAGAGATAAAGGGGGATGAAGAGAGAGGGGAGAGGCATGTAGGGAGAAAGAGAGATGTGGGAAGAGAGAGGGAGAAAGGGAGAGAGAGGTGAAGAGATAGGGAGAGGGAATGAGGGAGGGAGTGGGAATGAGAGAGGGAAGGGGAGAGAGGGTAAAGGGGGAGGGGGTAGAAAGAGGGAGAGAGGGAGACAATAGATTGAGAGGAGAGAGGGACGAGAGAGCGAGAGCGAGAGGGATAAAGAGATGGAGTGAGATAGAAAAAGAGATAGAGGGGAGAGTGAGAGAGAGGGATAGAGAGGGAGAGGGAGAGGGATAAAGATATGGAGTGAGATAGAGGGGAGAGTGAGAGAGAGTGAGGGAAAGTGAGAGAGAGAGGCAGGGAGAGAGAGAGGGCAAGAGGGATGGGGAGAGAGAGAAGGAGAGAGTGGGGGGAAGAGAGAGGAAGGGAGGGAGAGAGGGAGAGAGGAAGAGGGTGAGAAAAGGGGAGAAAAAGAGAGAAAAAGAAGGAGACGAAGGAGAGAGAGAGGGAGGGAGAGAGAGACAAAGAGGGAGAAAATGAGGGATATATAGTGAGATGGAGGGAAGGATTGAAAGGGAGAGTGGGATGGAGAGAAAGGGTATGAGGAAAGGAGGAAGAGAGGGGGAGAGAGAGAGGAAAGGAGGGAGTGGGTGATGGAGAAACAAAAAGAGAGAGAAAAAGAGAGAGAGAGGAGAGAGGAAGAAAAGAAAGAGGGATTGAGAGAGGGATAAAGAAAGGCTGGAGAGGGAGAGAGAGGGAGATGAAGTTGGTGGGAGAGTAAGTGAGTGGGGAGAGAGAGAGATAGAGAGGGTGAGAGTAGGAGAGTAGGAGATAGAGGGAGGGGTAGAGGGAGAGAGAGAGGTAGAAGAGAAAGTGAAAGAGAGGGAAAGGAGAGGCGAGTGAGAGGGGAAGAGAGAGGGGGAGATAAAGGGAGAGAGGGGGAGAGAGGAAGAAGGAGAGGGAGGGAGGTGAAGAAAGGGGGAGAGAGGTAAAGAATGAGAGAGACGAGTATAAAGGGAGAGTGACAGAGAGGGAGAGGAAGAGAATGGGAGAGATGGAAGGAAGGGGAGAGGAAGAAGTAGGAAGGAATGGAGGGAGAGCGGGAGACGAGAAAGAAGGTAGCGAGAAACAAAAGGAAAGGGAGAGAGATGGAGAGGTAAAAAGGGAGAGAGGGACAAAGAAAGAGAGAGCGAGACAGAAAGAAAGTGAAGTAGAGAGTAAGAGGGAGAGAAAGGGAGAAGAAGTGACAGGGAGAGAGATAGAAGGGGATGAAGAGAGAGGGGAGAGAGATGTAAGGAGAAGGAGAGATGTGGGAAGAGAGAGGGAGGGAGGGAGTGGGAATGAGAGAGGGAAGGGGAGAGAGAGTGAGAGAGGTAGATGAAGAGTAGGTAGGAGAGAAAGAGAAAGAGGGAGAGAAAGGGAGAGAAGGAGGGAGATGGAGAAAGAGAGTGAGTGTGAGAGAAAGAGGGAAAAAAGAGGTAGAAAGGGATGGAGGTGGAGAGAGAGAGGGAGAGAGAGAGAGAAAGAGGGAGATAGTTAGATGGACGGAAGGATTGAAAGGAGGAGTGGGAGGAGAGAAAGGGTGTGAGGAAAGGAGGAAGGGAGTGAGTGATGGAGAAGCAAAGAGAGAGAAAGAAGGGAGATGAGGAGAGAGGAAGAAGAGAAAGAGGGAGATGGAGAAAGAGAGTGAGTGTGAGAGAAAGAGGGAAAAAAAGAGGTAGAAAGAGATGGAGGTGGAGAGAGAGAGGGAGAGGGAGAGAAAAAGAGGGAGATAGTTAGATGGACGGAAGGATTGAAAGGGGGAGTGAGAGGGAGAGAAAGGGTGTGAGGAAAGGAGGAAGGGAGTGAGTGATGGAGAAACAAAAAGAGAGAAAAGAAGGGAGATGAGAGAGAGAGGAAGAAGAGAAAGAGGGATTGAGAGAGGGATAAAGAAAGCTAGAAAGGGAGAGCGAGGGAGATAAAGTTGGTGGGAGAGCAAGAGAGCGAGGAAAGAGAGAGGGAGAGAGAGATAGAGAGGGTGAGAGTAGGAGAGTAGGAGATAGGGGGAGGGGTAAAGGGAGAAAGAGAGATGGAAAAGAAAGTGAGAGAGAGGGAAAGGTAGGGAGAGAAGAAGGGAAAGGAGAGGGAGTGAGAGGGGAAGAGAGAGAAGGAGATAAAGGGAGAGAGGGAGAGAGAGGAAGAGGGAGAGGGTGAGAGGTATAGAAAGGGGGAGAGAGGTAAAGAAGGAGAGAGATAGGTATAAAGGGAGAGTGATAGAGAGGGACAAGAAGAAAATAGGAGAGATGGAAGGAAGGGGAGAGGAAGAAGGAGGAAGGAATTGAGGGAGATTGGGAGACAAAAAGAGGTTAGGAGAAAGAAAGGGGAAGGGAGAGAGATGGAGAGGGAGAAAGGGAGAGAGGGATAAAGAAAAAGAGAGCGAGACGAGAGAAAGAGAAGTAGAGAGTAGGAGGGAGAGAAAGGAAGAAGGAGTGATCGTGAGAGAGATATAGAGGGATGAAGAGAGAGAGGGAGAGAGATGTAGGGAGAAGGAGAGATATGGGAAGAGAGAGGGAGAGAGAGGTAAAGAGAGAGAGGGAGAGAGAGGGAGGGAGAGAGTGGGAATGAGAGAGGGAAGGGGACGAGAGGGAAAGGGGGAGAGAAGGAGGGAGAGAGTGGGAATGAGAGAGGGAAGGGAGAGAGAGTTGAGAGAGGGGTAGAAAGAGGGAGAGAGGGAGACAAAATAGATTGAGAAGAGAGAGGGACGAGAGAGGGAGAGGGAGAGGGATAAAGATATGGAGTGAGATAGAAAAATAGATAGAGGGAGAGTGAGAGAGAGGGACGAGAGAGGGAGAAGGAGAGGGATAAAGATATGGAGTGAAATAGAGGGGAGAGTGAGAGAGAGGGAGGGAAAGTGGGAGAGAGAGGCGAGGGAGAGAGAGAGAGAGAGAGGGATAGGGAGGGAGAGAAGGAGAGAGTGGGGGGAGAGAGAGTAAGGAAGGGAGAGAGGGAGAGAGTAAGAGGGTGAGAGAGACAAAGAGGGAGAAAAGGAGGGATATATAAAGATAGAGAGGGAAAGAGGAAGAGAGAGGGAGAGGAGATGGAGATGGAGAGGGAGAAGGAGAGGGAGAGAAAAAGAGGGAGATAGTGAGATGGAGGGAAGGATTGAAAGGGAGAGTGGGAGGGAGAGAAAGGGTGTGAGTAAAGGAGGAAGAGAGGGCGAGAGAGAGAGGAAGGGAGGGAGTGAGTGATGGAGAAACAAAAGGAGAGAGAAAAGAAGGGAGAGGAGGAGAGAGGAAGAAGAGAAAGAGGGATTAAGAGAGGGATAAAGAAAGCTAGAGAGGGAGAGAGAGGGAGATAAAGTTGGTGGGAGAGCAAGAGAGTGGGGAAAGAGAGAGGGAGAGAGAGATAGAGAGGGTGAGAGTAGGAGAGCGAGGAGATAGGGGGAGGGGTAGAGGGAGAGAGAGAGGTAGAAGAGAAAGTGAGAGAGAGGGAAAAGAGAGGTAGTGAAAGGGGAAGAGAGAGGGGAGATAAAGGGAGAGAGGGGGAGAGGAAGAAGGAGAGGGAGGGAGGTGAAGAAGATGGGAGAGAGGTAAAGAAGGAGAGAGACGAGTATGAAGAAAAAGTGATAGAGAGGGAGAGGAAGAGAATGAGAGAGATGGAAGGAAGGGAGAGGAAGAAGGAGGAACGAATGGAGGGAGGCTGAAAGATAGAAAAGAGGGTGGGAGAAAGAAAGGTAAACGGAGAGAGATGGAGAGGGACAAAGGGAGAGAGGGACAAAGAAAGAGAGAGCGGGACGGAAAGAAAGAGAAGTAGACGAGTAGGATGGATAGAAAGGGAGAAGGAGTGACGGGGAGAGAGATAGAGGGGGATGAAGAGAGAGGGGGAGAGAGATGTAGGGAGAAGGAGAGCTATGGGAAGAGAGAGGGAGAGGGAGAGAGAGGTGAAGAGAGAGAGGGAGAGAGAGGGAGATAGGGAGTGGGAAGGAGAGAGGGAAGGGGAGAGAGGGGAAAAGGGAGAGAGAGGTGAGGGAGGGGGTAGAAAAAGGGAGAGAGGGGAAAAGGGAGAGAGAGGTGAGGGAGGGGGTAGAAAAAGGGAGAGAGGGGAAAAGGGAGAGAGAGGTGAGGGAGGGGGTAAAAAAGGGAGAGAGGGAGACAAAAGAGAGAGGGACGAGAGAGGGAGAGGAAGAGGGATAAAGATATGGAGTGAGATAGAAAAAGAGATAAATGGGAGAGTGAGAGAGAGGGACGAGAGAGGGAGAGGGAGAGGGATAAAGATATGGAGTGAGATAGAGGGGAGAGTGAGAGAGAGGGAGGGAAAGTGGGAGAGAGAGGCAGGGAGAGAGGGAGGGCAAGAGGAATGGGGAGAGAGAGAAGGAGAGAGTGGGGGAGAGAGAGGAAGGAAGGGAGCGAGGGAGAGAGGAAGAGGGTGAGAAAAGGGGAGAAAAGGAGAGAAAAAGGGAGACAAGGAGAGAGAGAGAGGGAGAGAGAAAAAAGAGGGAGAAAATGAGGGATATATAGAGATAGAGGGAGAGAGGAAGAGAGAGGGAGAAGGATGAAGAGGGAGATAGAGTGAGGGATGAAGGGAGAAAGAGGAAGGGAGAGAAGAGAAAAGAGGAAGAGAGAGGGAGGGATAGAGAGGTAGAGGGTGAGAGAGAGGAGATGGAGAAAGTGAAGGATGGAGAGAAGGAGAGAGAGGGAAAGGTAGAGGGAAAGAGGGAGAGGGAAAGAGAGAGAGCAAGAGGGATGGAGACGGGGTGTGGGGGAGAGAGATGTAGGGAGAGAGGGATCGGAAGAGAGAGAGGGAGAGAGGAAATGGGAAACAACGAGAAAGAAAGAGTGGGAGGGAGAGAAAGAGAGAGAGAAGGGAGAGGGATAAAGGGAGATGGAGAGAGAAGGAGAGAGCATGTAACCCCCATGAAAATATTTAATTATAAATATATCTATATGTCAGAATATTTATGTAAATATACATTAAGTACAAGTACAATTGCATGTGTCATTTTAACTGTTTAGTGATGATAATATATTTAGCACTTATATGGGAATTTTGGGGTGAACTTTCAAAACAATTAATTAATTACCATTTATTTTATATGAAGTACTTGGAACATATTATACAAGTGAAAAAGGGGTGTTTATAAAATTTTAGGAATGTTGGAATATTTTCTTGGAAATTGCCGAATTGAGGGAAAGGAATTTTTGAGTTTTAGAGAGGGAAATTTCAAAAATTTTATGGAGAAAATCTATTTTGTTACATGAAATAAGTTAGTTTAAGGGTTTAGTTAGCTTAATTATTTAGTTAGGACACCTAAGCATATGCATTAATGGAATTAAAAGACAACTCATCACTTTAACTCTCCAAGCCCTCCCAATCTGCCACCTTACCTTCTAAGCTTCTTTCACTTGACACTTTGCTTAGTTAAATTTTAACACTGTTACATCAATTAAGAAGAGGAAATAAATGAAAATGATGAGGTATAATAGTGTGAGAAAGGTGGAACTTAATCTTTTTTTAGGTCAAAACAATATAAGCCAACGGAAGAAAGAAAAACCAATTGTGAGAAAATGGAGAGAAAGTCACGGCAAGGAAAGAGAGAAAAAGAAAATAAAGGAAAGGAAGGAAAGAAAAAGGGGAAAAGCTAGGGAAAAATCCTAATTAAATCTATCTAAGTGGGTTTCTTTAGTTCCTTATTCCATTCAATTGATGTATTGTAATTGATTAAGTGTGTGTTTATGTTGTGATGTGTTTTGTTGGTTTGATTTGTTGGTTAGGTTGTTCTATGATTGGTAATTTTCTATGCTTTGATTGTGATGGTTAGTTGTGTGGTTTTTTGTTAAAATTGTGGAAGTTTTGTATCTAGCTAGGTCTATGTATGGATGGGTGTGGCTAATGGAACTTGGTTGATCGAAACTTGGTGGGTGAATTTTGGGATTTGTATGGACTCGAATAAAATGGAGTACGAAGGAAAGAAATATAAAATTTTAGGGTTTCCTAGAGTCATATCGGCCAAGAATGGTGAAAATAGTCTCCTTTGGTACTTAAAACTTTTGACCTTAATGGTAAACCAATTAGGTTTAGCTAGTTTTTCAAAAAGAAAGGAAATGACAAGGCATATAAAAACAAAGACAAATTTCTTGCCAATTTAGGGACCATTCGGCCAAGCTTGAAAAAAAAAGAAGGGGTTTTGGATTTCACTAAATCAATTGGGTAATTACTAATTCAATTAGGCCCCAAATAAGGATAAAAATAACGCTAAAAAGGTAAGATCGTGAAGAGAAACCGCAAATTCAACTTAACATTATTAGGAGCCTAACTTGCCCAAAAAGTGTTAAATTCGAGAGAAAAGGGTAAGTTACACCATAATATGTTTTAAATAATTCAAAATGTCAAAAACCACATATCTCAAATGTAGAATGAATTAATATCTAAACATACCACATTAAGCGGAAGAAAAATATCTTCGTGCGAATTAAATTCATAGCTCAACAAATATCAACTGGCGGTGTTTAAACCTAATTAGGTGAAAGTTGCGATGAAGTGAACGTATGATCATGGGTGGGTTAGATATTAGGGATGGAATAATGGTGTAGGGTTTCGTACCCCAATATCCTTAATATGATAATCATAGCATCACGTACATGTGTTAAGGATAGAATGAGAAAGAATCAATTGGTTGAAAAGTGGGTTGCATGAATAGGTCCGGTAACCTAACGAGAATAAATAGGTATTAGCGATCCAGCTATGTGCGTACTCTAAGCTATGTGCTTGTACTATTAGATGATGGACTCCGATTAACGGTGGCTACAACAAAGGATAATATTGTTGTTAGCGAGAAGGTGATTTGATAATCACTTGGATTAAAAATATAGTAGACTTGCTAATACCTAGGGTACCTAGAATTAAAATTGATGAGTATGGTGGGAAGTTAGAAAAGCATTGAATATCACATGCATCACCCCACTTACTAAGCTTCGACTCACCTCGTTGTTATTTGCATGTTATGATAGGTAGCAGTGATTATAGTACTAATAAGGATGCTATGGAATCCTCCAAAAGGGCTCATATGTGACGCAAACCTAAGGGGATATTATTTTAATTGTAATTCTAGTGTTGGGATGTCTATAGATATTTAAACGAGACTTGTAAATAAAATTTCATTTCTTCTGCTATGAATATTCTTGTCATGTAATTTGTATTGTACATATTTCAATAGGTAATATGTTGTTACGGTACCAGTATATAAGTAGTAGGGTTTAAGTCGGGCTAGACATGTTAGCGTGATGTGCTCCTCACTCGGCCACTCCTTTTTAGGTAGTTAGCAAGTGACCGGGGAGGGGCGCCACACATCGGTTCCTTCTCTCTCTTCATCTCCCTTTCTTTCCTTCACCCTCTCTTTGCGTCTCTTCCTCTCTTGTTTTGTCTCATTCCCTCTCTCCCTCTCTCACCCGCTCTCTCTACTATCTTCCTTGTCTCCCTCACTCTCCCTTCCTCTCTCTCTTCCTCTCTCCCTCTCTCCATCTCTTTTCACCTATGTCTTTCTCTCTCCCTTCCTCTCCCTTCTTCCACTCTCCTTCTCTCTCTTCCTCTCTCTCCTCCTCTCTCCCTCTCTCTCCTCCTCTCTCCCTCTCTCTCTCTCTCTCTCTTCTATTTTTTACTTCTCTTCTCTTTCTCCCTCTCTCCTTCTATCACTCTCTCCCTCTCCCTTTCACCTTTCTCTCTCCCTTCCTCTCCCTCTCCCTTTCCCTTTCTCCTTCTATCACTCTTTCCCTTTTGCTCTCTATCTCACTTCCTCTCTCTCCCTCTCCTTATCTCTTTCCTTTTCTCCCTCTCTCACTCCTTATTTCCTTATTTGTCCCTCTCCTCTCTCTACTCTCCCACTCTCTCCCTCTCTCTAATTCATTCCCTCTCTCCCTCTCCATGTCTTTCTCTATCCCTCACTCCCTCCGTATCCCTATCCCTCTCTTCCTCTCCCCTTTCCTCTCCCTCTACCTTAAACTCTCTCTCACACTCTCTCTTTCCCTTTCCCTCCCTCTTGCTCTCCCTCTCTCTCCCTCTTCTACTCTCTCCCTCTCCCTCTCTCTTTCTCTCCTTCTCCCTCTTTTTTCCCTCACACTCTCTCTTTCCATCTCTCCCTCTCTCTCTCTCACCCTCTCTCTACCTCTCACCCTCTGTCCCCCTCTCCCTCTCTCCCTATCTCTCTCCCCCTCTCCCTCTCTCCTCTCCTTCTCTCCATCTTCCACCCCTCTTTCTCTCACTCCATCTCTCAACTTCTCTCTTCCTTTCTCTATCACTCTCCCTACCTCTCTTTCTCCCTCTCTTTATCTCTCTCTTTCTCACTTCCTCACTCTAATTCTCCCTTTCTCTCACTCCCTCAATTTCCCTCTAACTCTCTCTCTCCCTATTTCTCTCTCCCTCGCTCTCTCTCTTCCTTTACTTGTCTTCCTCTATCCATCACTCTCTCTATCCCTCTCCCTCTCTCTCTTTTTGCCTTAAGCTCTCTCCCTCTCTCTCCTTTTCTCTCCATCCCTTCCTCTATCTCTTTTCCTTTGTCTCCCTCTCTTCTTCTCTCCATTCGTCTCTCTCTCCCCCTCTCTCTATTTTTTATCCCACTCCCTCTCCCCTCTTCTCCCACTCTCCTATCCTTTCCCTCCACCACCCTTTCTCTCTCCCTCTCTCTCCCTCCCTCACTCTCTCTCCCACTCTCTATCCTTCTCCCTCTCTCTCCCTCCCTCACTCTCTCTCCCACTCTCTATCCTTCTCCCTCTCTCCCACTCTCTATCCTTCTCCCTCTCTCCCTCTCTCTTTATTCCTCTCACTCTCTCCTTCTCCCTCTCTTCCTCTCCTTTTCCCCCTCCCTTACTCTCTCTATCTCCCTCCCTCTCCCTCCCTTTAACACTCTTCATCTCATTCTTTCTCTATCCCTCTCCTTTTATCTTTCCCTCTCTATCTCTCTCTCTCCTTCTCTTTATCCCTCTCTCCCTCTCTCTATCCCTATCTCTCTCCCTCTCGCCCTCCCTTCCTTTCTTTCCCTCCTTCTATCCCTACATAACGCTCACCATATCTCTCTCTCACTCTCTCTCCCTCTCTCTCTATCTCTCTAACCATCTCTCTCTTCCTCTCTTCCTCCGAATCTCTCTATTTCTATCTCTCTCTCTCTCCCTCTTAATCTCTCCCTCTCTTTCTCTTTATATATCTCTCTCCCTCTCCCTCTCCCTTTTTTTTATTGCACTCTCTTTCTCCCACCCTTTTGCTCTCCCTCTCTCCCTCTCTTGCTCACTCTTTCGCCCTCTCCCTCTCCTTATCTCTATCTCCCTCTCCCACTCTCTTTCCTTATCTTTCTTCCTCTCTCTTTCCCCCTCTCTTTCGTTCCTTTTCCTCTCCCTCACTCTCTCTATCTCTCCCCCTCTCTTTCCCACATCTCTTTTCATTTCCCTCTCTCCTTCTCCTTCTATCTTTCTCTTTTATTTTCTCTCTTTCTCCCTCTCTCCTTCCCTCTCTTTATCTCACTCTCTCTTTACCTCTCTCCCTCCCTCACTCCATCCCTCTCTCTAACTCCTATCCTTTGCCCCTCTCTCTCTTCATCTCTCTCCATCTCTCACTCTCCCTTTCCCTCTCCCCCTCTCTCTCTCTCTTCTCCCTCTCTGTCCCTCACATTCTCTTTATCTCTTTTCTTTGATCCCTCTACCTCGTTACCTCTCTCCCTCTCTTCCTAATCTCTCTCCCTCCCTCCATGAATCTCTCTCGCCTCTTTCTCTAATGTCTTCCCTCTCTCTGTGACTCTCCCTCCTTCACTATCTTCCTCTCTCCTCTATCTCTTTCTCTCTCCCTCCTCTCCCTCTTTCTCCTCCTCTCTCCCTCTCTCTTTCCCCCTCTCTCATTTTCTACCTCTCTCTCTCTCTCCCTCTCTCCCTCTATCCCTCTCCCTTCCCTCCCTCTCTCTCCATCTCCTCCTTTCCCTCTCTCTTTCTATCACTCTCCCCCTCTACCCTTTGCCTTTCTCCCTCCCTCCCTCTCTCTCCTTCTCTCTTTCCCTTTTCATGTCTCCCTTTCTCTCCCTATCTCACACTTTCTCTCTCTCCCTCTCTCACTTTTATTTCTTTATCTCTCCATCTTTTCTCTCTCTAGCTCTCCTACTCTCGCTCTTTCTCTCTCTTCCTTCGTTCTCTCTCTCCCCTCTTTTTCCCTCTCCATGTCTTTCTTTATCCCTTGCTCCCTCTCTATCCCTCTCCCTCTCTCTTTCTCTATCCCTTCCTCTTCCCCAACCTCTAGCTCTCTCTCCCTCTCTCTCTCTCCCTCTCCCTTTCCTTCCCTCTTGCTCTCCCTTTCTCTTTCCCTTTCCCACTCTCTCTCCCTCTCCCTCTCTTTCTCTCCTTCTCCCTCTCTCCTTTTTTCCCTCTTGCTCACTCTCTTTTCATCTCTCCCTCTCTCCCCCTCTCCCTCTCTTCCTCTCTCTCCTTTTCTCTCCTCTCTCTCCCCATCTCTCCATTCCTCCCCTTTCCTTCCCACCTTCTATCTCTCTCTCTATCTCTATCTCTCTCCCTCTCTCTCCATTTCTCCTTTCATCTCTCCCTCTCCTTCCCCCTCTCTATATCCTCTCGGTAAAGTCGTCTAGGTGTTCGACCTCTATTGATGATCTACGTAGTCCAAGTATCCACATAGAAGCACTCAAAATTAATGGGGTCTAGCTCCACCTTTTTTGATTTTGTATTTCCTCTAGAAATCAATCCCGGACAATTTTGCAACAACCTTAAAAGAGAGGGAAAGAATATTTGTTGCTAGGGTTTAGGAGAAAACTATTTTCTTCTTTATTTTCTCTCTTGGCCGTGTGCCCTAGGTAATGTTTTTGGGCTAGCTGAATTTTCTCTCCCTTTTTTTCTATATGTTAGCCGAATATTCTATCTTGCATCGGCCTTTATGTCATACCTCTCCTACTACATATAGGGGAAGAGTTTCCTTGTCCTCCAAGGACAAGGAGAGGAGCGGTTGTGAGTCCATAAAGGACTCTAGGTTGTTGCTTCCTTATTCTTCAAGGATGAATAGTTATTTTACATATGGACTATTTGATTATTATCTTTAAAACATTCAACCTTATCCAATAAGGTTGATTTTTATCCTCCCACTAAAATTATCTTTAAGCTTTTAATTAAATCTAAAGGACCAAAACTATTTTAGCCTAATTAATTTATTTGGACTATCCAAATAAATATGCTTAGATTATTTTGGTAAGGTTCACATTAAGAAGCAATTTCGTAAAATACCCTTTAACCTAAATTAGGAAACTCCTTTCCTTTGAGGTTCTTTATTTTCAAATTTGAAAGGAACTTTCAAATTAGGAAACCGATTTCTAAAATAGAAAAATTTTCATTTTAGAAACTTTCCATTTTAGAAACTCTTTCCAAAATAGAAAACCTTTTATAATTGAAAACGTTTTTCATTGTTTTTGCTTCTCATTTATAATATGAATACTTAAAATGATGTATGTGACTCAATAGGCTCCTAGATATGTTAGAAATGCATCAAAAATAGAAGACTCCTCTTTTATATCTTCATTATCTTGATGCATAAATCAAGATTGGCCTCTAGCAAGGGATCATGACTACCTAATTCTCTAGGAGGATTAGTTAATCCATTATTACCTTTCATGAGCATGGTTACCATACAATTCACTCCTCATGTCAATTTATCATAGTGTGTTCTTGAACTTGGTTATTATTCTTGTTTGATTATGATGAAACAAGTTTTTTTCAATTCCTAAATGTCTTAGCGCTTAAAATAAACCAACTAGGCTCTATTGGTGTACTCCTACTATGGCCATAGATTTCTTGAGAGGCACTTATTGACGTGCAATGTGATAATCCTTTATCATATAAGGAATGACATGTCCTATCTTAGTCATACACCTATCTCCATTGGATTCCTAGTGCACCCAATGATCGCCTACGTGTAACCCATTAATGGGTCCATCGAAACGAGTGTCAAAGTCCAAAGTCCTCCAATGAGATAACCGTGATGACTTTAAGTTTGAGGATCATTTGTACCTATCTTGTATGAGATTCTTATAGACTAAAACCAAATGGATTCTCATGGTGAGAAAGTCTAGTGATATGTTCTCTAATACATGGTTGGATCTTAGGCACCTACACTAACACCCCTCTCTCCCCTCACTCTCTGTCCCTTATACACTCTCTCTCTTTCCTTCTTTCTCCTTCTATCTCCCCCTTTCTCTCCTTCCTTCTTCCCCTCTCCCTTTTTCTCCCCCTCTCCCTTTTAAAATCTCCATCTCCCCTTCTCCCCCTTTTCCTCTCTCCTTTTCCTCTCTTTCCCTCTCCCTCTCTCTCTCACCCTCCCCCTCTCTTCTTCCGCCTCACCTTCTCTCTCTCCTTTCCCTCTTACCTTCTCTATTTCCCCCTCTCTCTCTCCCTCTCTCCCTATCCTTTATCTCTTTCGTCTCCTCCCTCTCCCTCTCTCTTTGCTCCCTCTCCCACTCTCCCTCTCCTCCATCTCTTTCTTCTCCTCCCTCTCCCTCTCTCTTTCTCCCCCTCTCCCTCTCTCTTTCTCCCCCTCTCCCACTCTCTCCTTCTATCCCTTACTCTCTCTCTCACTCTTCTTCTCTCCCTCTCTCTACCTCCCTCCCTCTCTCTCTCTTTCCCTCACTCTCCCCTCACTCTCCTATCTCTCCTTCTCTCCCTTTGCCTCTCTTTTTCGTATCTCTATCTCTCCCTTCCGCCATCTCCCATCCTATCTCCCTCACTCTCTCTATATCTACCCCCTCTTCCTCTCTCCCTCCCTCTCCATCTTTATCCCTCTCTCACTCTTCCTCTCTCCCCCTCCCCCTCTCACCCTCTCTATCTCCCTCTCTCTCTATCCCACTCCCTCTCACCCTCTCCATCTCCCCATCTATCTCCATCTCCCTCTTTCCTACTCCTCCCTCTCCCTCTCCCCCTTTTCCATTTTTTCCCTCTATACCTCACTCTCTCTCTCACTCTCTCCCTCTCCTCCCTCTCCCTCTCTCTCTCCCTCTTTCCCATATTTCCCTCTATACCTCACTCTCTCTCTCACTCTCTCCCTCTCTCCCCCTTCCTCCCTCTCTAAATCTCACTCCCTCTCCCACCCTCTCCCTCTCTCGCCCCTATCCCAAGCTCTCCCTCTCCTTCTCTCTTTCACTCTCTCTCCCTTCTCTCTCTTTATCTCTCTTTTCCTCCCTCTCATTTTGTCTCTATCTATCCCTCTCTCCATATCTCTCACTCTCTATCCTATTTTCCCTCTCTCTCTCTCTCACACTCTTTCCCACCCTATCTCCCTCTATCTTCTAATCCCTCACCTACTCTCCCTCTTCCTTTCTCTATCTCTCTCTCCCTTAACCTTTCCCTCTCTTACCCTCTCTCCATCTCTCTCTCCCTCTTTCCATCTTCCTCTCTCTCCCTCACTCTTTCTCCCTCTTTATATCTTTCTTTTCCTCCCCTCTATATCTCTCTCTTCCTCCCTTCCTCTTTGTCCCTCTCCCTCTCTCTCTCTCTCTTGCTTGTTCTCTTTCTCCCTCTACATCTCTCTCTTCCCCTATCTCATCCTCTCTCTCCCTCTCTCTCTTTCTCCCACTTTCCCTCTCCCACTCCCTCTCCCACTCCCTCTCCCTCTCTCCCTCTCTCACCTAACATCCCGCTCTCTTGCTCCTCTTTCTCCCCCTTAACCCCGATGTCTCCCTCTCTTTACCTATCTTTCTTCATCTCTATCACTCCCTCCTTCTATATTTTTCTTTATTCATCACCTTCTGTCTCCCTCTCTTGTTCTCTCCCCTCTCTTTCTTGCCCTCTCTCCCTATCCATCTCCCTTTCCCCACTCTCTCTTCCTCTCTCTTCCTATCCCTCTCTTCCTCTTTTTCCCTCTCCCTCTCTTCCTCGTTCTATCTCTCCCCCTCTACCCCTCTCTATCCCTCTCTCACCCTCTCTCCCTCTCACTATTTTTCAAAAAGGGTCATAACCTAATAATTTTATTGATTTAGGAAAAATGAGTACATAGGGGTACAATCTAGCCTAACTTAACAAACTGGAGGGACAAGGAAGCCTTACCCTTAAAGAAAGGAAGACACTCTATAATTAAAGAATCCCATCCTATCCTACCTATTAACCGAATTTACATTTAAAGATAATTCTACATGACTACCAAAATCAATTTCTAACTCATGTTGAATTACCTCGTCGACCAACCTATCCGCCACCATGTTTTGCTCTCACCAAATATGCTTGAAATGTGCGATTACTCCTTAATTCCCGACATTCTTGGACCGGTATATAAATTACCAAGGGAATTTATTAGTGCCTAATATAATATTGATAGTTACCACTGAATTAGATTCAATACTCATGGAGTCAAGATTTAGTTCTTTGCACGTAACTAACTCATCCTTAAGAGTTAACGGCTCCGCCTTCGAGTTAGTTCCCTATAGTAGTGTTCAAAACCAATGTAAAGAAGACTGAAAATTCTTGTATTACTCCACCACATGCATAAAATCCATCTCTAGTCGATCCATCAACATTTTATTTAAATTTACAAAATGGTGGCGGTTCCCAATTGATCCACTTCGCTCTCATAGCTTTTGACGAGATTGGCATGACGCCCGAGCATCTTCTTTATACCAATCACATCTAGAGGATTTTTTTTCCACAAATAAGCTACACATATCGCATAGGTCCTCAATCACTCATCTCACTATATCACCCACTATCATTGGTTCATCTTCATATTTTGCTTTATACTTACTTTGCCATAACTCCTATAAGAGAAAACAGAAGACACCAATAGGGCACATACCTAATAGAGTAGTGAATGAGGACATCCACATCTATGCACACTCCTTTAATGAATTCCACCTACCACCACACCCAAAGATTCTTCCAAAATGCCCCCATTTGCCTTACAACCCGAGATTCTAAAAACAAGAGTAACATGGTTCCTACCTTATGGTTCAAGCGAGTAATACAAATAACACTATTGGAATGTGTACACCTGAATACATGAATCAACTACCAAAGCACCTTTAAATCGTTCCATATAAACACATCGATCCTTGTTGGAATGTAAGGGTTCCAAATCCAAGAAGCCTATGCCTATCTAGGATAGTGATGATGGATATAATTCTAATATGCCTTAGTCTTAAAGTCCCCTAATTGCATGACAATGTAGATCAATCTATCCTCTGCTAACTTATCAACCTTTACACATTTCATGTCTTCATTGATCCGACACGGAATGAAAGAAAGGAAGCCATCCAGTTCTTACAATCCTTCCATCACTATGAGCCTTATATATATAGGTAATGGATACTCTAAAATAACACCACACTAATTAACACCCCAAAAAACAAAACTACAACCTTTCTTATAATCCATTAGCTAACCAAAAGCAAGGATTATAAATGTGAAAAAATGCTTTTCCAAATATGTGAGGATGTCCTTAAAAGCTTCCTCATTTCCCCATACTCGACACGCAAAAATCAAGCCTAAAGGCTTAATCCTTGAATATAAGACCAAGCTAACTTTGCTTGTAATGCTACCATCACTTGCTCTAATCCACCTTCCTCAAAAGGAGAACAGGCCTACCTCTAGGAGACCTAGTGATGACAATTTTCCTTAGAAAAGCTCCATAGAAAGTTATCCATTTAACTCTCAATTCTTTGAAGTGTTTCCTTATGCATGAGGATAGTAGCTAACACATGAATTGGTATACTATTGATAACTCGATCAAAGCAAAGTCAATCTAGCACCAAAGAATAATAAATTTGCCTTCTAACCATATAACTACTACTTATTCTTCATCTCCAATGGTAGAAAGTAAACTTAATGCATTCCACTTGTGAAGAGAGGAACATCCAAATACTATAATAGGAATTAGAAATGACCGGATCCTATAAACTACTTTATTGAAGTTATTTTTTATGCTCGACATATTTTTAGGGGTGTAGAACCCACTCTTAGCCATATTAAATAATTGCCTTGAGCACTCCTCATACCAACAGAAACAAACTCCTTAATTGTGTCGGTGACCATTTAGATCCATTCATGAACAATAACATGTCATCTGCGTAGAGTCGATGATAAATTAATAAAGCCCCCTTAGCAACCTATATGGTCGAATTAGACCTTCCACCATAAATTGTTTAAGGTTAACTGAAAGGACTAGCTAGACCAAAATAAATAGCGAGAGGTGATAGAGGGTCCCCTTGTCGAACACCCTTATATGGTTTAAAGAATTCGAAGTTCCTTCGTTGAATCTGAATTGTATACCACACGTTACTAAGACTTTTGTACACTAAGTAAGACTAATTTTCACTAAACCCCATCACATGCATGACTTTTAAGAGAAAATACCACTCAACCCTATCGAAGCTTTCGATAATCCAATTTTAAAATATGGTTATCCCTATGAACCTTCCAATTTTAACCCGCTACCATTTACGGGGCTAGAGCCACATTTTTTATGATGCTCTATCCTTTAACAAAACCAACTTATTAGCTAATATTTTTAAAATAATTTTCCAATTGAAATTAGATAGACTTATCATCCCGAAGTCACTTAGGGAACTCGGGTTTTCGACCTTTGGAATCAAGACTACAATGTAAGAAGACATACCCCTAGGGATCTAACCTCCCTTAAAAAAATATTGCACTACTGAAATAACCTCAAAACGAATCACATTCTAGCATCCTTTGTAAAAATGTCCAAGTAAAGCTATCCCAACCAGGTGTACTAGATGCATTCAATCCATCATTGGCATTCAAAATTTTTGGTTCTAATGAAACACCTATTAGTTGTACATTGATGTCCTCTATGATGCTCCTTGGAAGTCTTTTAAACAAAGAATCATGGTTTATTATTGGTCCAATTGAAAATAAAACTAGAAATAGCTAATCGCCTTAGCCTCTATCGTAGACACATCGTCCATAAAAGTCCCATCCTATTTCTCTAGTCCAAAGATCATCATCCTCATATTGCCTTTAATAGATCGATGAAACAAATTTATGTTTCTATCCCCATTAAGAACCCATTTAATTCGTGCTTTTTGTCTCAACATGTACTCATCCTACTAGATTAATTGAGCTAATTAAGCTTTTCTATCCGGAAGAATATCGACTAACTAAACATTCCAGGGAGAGAGGGTGTAACCCCTCGAAAATCTTTAATGATAAATATATCTATATGGTAGAATATTCATGTAAATATGCATTAAGTACAAGTACAATTGTAGGTGCCATTTTAACTATTTGGTGATGATAATATATTTAGCACCTATGGGAATTTTAGAGTGAAGTTTTGGAAAAATTAATTAATTACCATTTATTTTATATGAAGTACTTGGAACATATTATACAAGTGAAAAAGGGGTGTTTATAAAATTTTGGGAATGTTGAAATATTTTTCTTTGAAATTGCCGAATGGAGGGGAAAGGAATTTCTAAAAGTTTATGGAGAAAATATGTTTTGTTACATGAAATAAGTTATTTTAAGAGTTTAGTTAGCTTAATTATTTAGTTAGGACACCTAAGCATATGCATTAATGGAATTAAAAGACAAGTCATCACTTTGACTTTCCAAGCCCCCCAATCCGCCACCTTACCTTCCAAACTTCTTCCACTTGACACTTTGCTTAGTTAAATTTTGACACATATTACATCAATTAAGAAGAGGAAAAAAATGAGGTATAAAAGTGTGAGAAAGGTTGAACTTAGTGATTTTTGTCTAGGTCAAAACCATAGCCCCCAATGGAAGAGCGAAAAACCAATTGTGAGAAAAGGGAGAGAAAGTCACGAGCAAGGAAAGAGAGAAAAAGAAAAGAAAGGAAAGGAAGGAAAGAAAGAGGGGAAAAGCTATGAAAAAATCATAATCAAATAATATAACTAAGTGGTTTTCTTTAGTTCCTTATGCCATTCAATTGATGTTAGTGTAATTGGTTAAGCTTGTGTTTATGTTGTGATGTGTTTTGTTGGCTTGATTTGTTTGTTAGGTTGTTCCATGATTGATAATTGCTATGGTTTGATTATGATGGTTAGTTGTGTGGTTATTTGTTAAAATTTTGAAAGTTTTGTATCTAGCTAGATCCATGTATGGATGGGTGTGGCTAATGGAACTTGGTTGACCGAAACTTGGTAGGTGAATTTTAGGATTAGTATGGACTTGAATAAAATGGACTAGGAAGGAAAGAAAAATGAAATTTTAGGGTTTTCCTATAGACATATTTGGCTAGGAATGGTGAAAATGGACTTCCTTTGGTACTTAAGACTTTTGACCTTGATGGTAAACCAATTAGGTTTAGTTATTTTTCAAAAAGAAAGGAAAAGACAAGGCATATTAAACAAAGACAAATTACTTGCCAATTTTGGGGACCATTCGACCAAGCTTGAAAAAAAAATGGGGGTTTTGGGTTTCACTAAATCAATTGGGTAATTACTAATTCAATTAGGCCCCAAGTAAGAATAAAAATAACTTTAGAAAGGTAAGATTGCGAAGAGAAACTAGAAATTCTACTTAACATTATTAGGAGCCTAACTCACCCAAAAAGTGTTAAATTCGAGAGAAAAGGGTAAGTTACACCATAACATGTTTTAAATAATTCAAATTTTCAAAAACCACATACCTCAAATGTAGAATGAATTAATATCTAAACATACCAAATTAAGCAAAAGAAAAATATCTTTGTGCGAATTAAATTCACAACTCAACAAATATCAACTAGTGGCATTTAAACCTAATTAGGTGAACATTATGATGAAGTGAACGTATGGCCCTATGTGGGTTAGATATCAAGGATGGGATAATGGTGTAGGGTTTGGTACCTTAGTATCCTTAATATGGTAATCATAGCATCACATGCATCACGTACATGTGTCGAGGACGAACCGAGAAAGAATCAATTGGTTGAAAAGTGGGTTGTATGAATAGGTCTCGTAACCTAATAGGAATAAATGGGTATTAGCGGTCCAGCTATGTGTGTACTCTAAGCCGTGTGCCTGCATAGGCACTTTAGACAATGGACTCCTACTAATAGTGGCTACGATGGGTAATCCTTTTGTTAGCGAGAAGGTGATTTAGTAATCACCTCGATTAAAAATAGAGTAGACTTGCTAATACCAAGGTACCCAAATTTAAAATTGATGAGTATGGTGGGAAGTAAGAAAAACATTGTATATTATATGCATCACCCCACTTACTAAGCTTCAGCTCACCTCATTATTATTTGCATGTTATGACAAGTAGCGATGGATCGTAGTATTGATAAGGACATTGCCGGATCCTCTAAAAGCGCTCATATGTGATGCAAACCAAAGAGTATATTATTTTGATTGTAATTCGGTATTGAGGTGTCTATAGATATTTAAACAACCCCGTAAATAAATTATCATTTCTTTCACTATGAATATTCTTGTCATGTAATTTGTATTGCACTTATTTCAATACGATATATGTTGTTATGGTACCAATATGTACGTAATAGGGTTTAAGTCGGGTTTGACATGTCGGCGTGACGCTCCTCGCTCGGCCACTCCTGTTTTGGGTCGTTAGCAAGTGGGTCAAGGAGGGGATGCCATAGAGGGAAAGGTAGGGAGAGAGAAGGAGAAAGAGGGAGAAACTAAGAGAGAGGGAGCGAAAGAGAGAGGGAGAGAGAGAAAGATAGTAAGAGAGAAAGAAAGAGAGAGAGAGAGAGGAAGATAGGGAGGGAGAGGGAGGGAAGAGTGAAGGAGAGAGGGAGGGAGGGAGAAGGAGAAGGAGGGAAAGAGAGTGAGAGAGAGTGGGAAGGAGATAGACAAACAGGGGGAGAGAGGAAGAAAAGTAGAGGGAGAGAGGAGGAGAGAGAGGGAGAGAGAGCAAGAGATATAGAAGGAGGGAGAGAGGGAAAAGGAAGAGAGGGAGAGGGAAGAGAGAGGGAGAGAGAGGGAAGATGGAGAGGGAAGATGGAGAGGGAGAGGGAGAGGGAGATAGAGAGGGAGGGAGAAAGGGAGGGAGAGGGAGAGAGGGAGAAGGAAGAGAGTGAGGGAGAAAGTGAGGGGGAGAGAGATAGAGAGGGAGAAAGGGAGGCGAGAGGGAGAGAGAGTAGGGAGGGAGAGAAGGAGGGAAGGAGAGAGGGAGAAGAGAGAAAGAGAGAGAGAAATAGGTGTTAGTGCGAGTGCCACGGATCTAACCTTGTTTGGATGGGTTTGACATATTGTAATATTACATAATTTATTTTATTCATAAAAGAACTCTTTCTATAAATTCTCATTATCTATATTTATTGAATAGAATTAGATAGAAGTCCATATGATATGAATTGCATTCATGATTGATCAAAAGGTGTGAGATAAACATTAATGCAGTTGAATGATATCATTAAATATCCTAAGTCATAGCATTATCAAGAATGGACATTGACTATATATGGTAAGACTTGTGAGTGTTATGCTCATGCTATAAAATAGTAGTTCGAGATCTCATACCTATTAGTATAGTGATGCCAAAGCAAGCACATAGGTGATTAATGTTATATAACATATCACCGATCTTGACTCGCCATTAGAGCCCGTTTGGTTTAGTCTATAGGAATCTCATACGAGATGAGTACAACTAGTCCTTTGACTTGAAGTCATCACGATTATCTCATTAGAGGATTTTTATACTTTGACACTTATTTTGATGGACCTAATAAAGGATTACAAGTGGGCAATTCATTGGGTGCACTAGGAATCTAATGGAGATAGGTAGATGACTAAGATAAGACATGTCATTCCTTATATGCTAAAGGAGTTATCATATTGTACTTCGATAACTGTCTACTCAAGGAATCTGTGGCCATAGTAGAAGTACACTAATAGAGCATAGTTGGTTTACTCCAAGAGTTAAGATATTTAGGAATTAAAGAAAACTTATGCGATCATAATCGAATAGACTAATAACCAAGTTTGAGATACTATGATAAATTAACGTGAGATCCGAATTGTATAGCAAGCATGATTGTGAAAGGTAATTACAGATTATTTAATACTCTTATAGAATTAGGTAGTCATGATGTCTTACTAGATGCCAATCTTGATTTATGCATCAAGAGATAAAAAAGGCATCTTTTATTCTTGATACAATGCCAAATGTCTAGGAGTCGATTGGGTCGCACATATAAATTTAAGCATTCCCATAATAAAAGAGAAGTAAATATTTTGGAAAAGGTTTTCAATTTTGAAAGTTTCCAATTTCGAAAAATGTTTTTGAAAATAAAAAATTTCCTATTTTGGAAAAAGTTACCTAAAATGGAAGTTTGCTAAAATGGAAATTTTCTATTTTAGAAATCACCTAATTTGGAAGTTAGTTCCAAATTTGAAAATAAGTTATCTAAAAAGAAAATTAGTTTCCTAATTTAGGTTTAAGGGTAATTTGAAAAATAATTTCCTAATGTGGATCTACTAAAAATATCTAACTCAATTTATTTCGATAGTCCAAATTAATCGGTAATTAATTAGGCCTATAGGTTTAATTTAAAAGCCTCTAAGATATTTTGGTAGGAGGATAAATATGAATCTTATGGAATAAAGATCAAGGCTTAAAAGGATACAATAAAAAAGCCCATATGCATTGCAACTCCAAATCCTTGGAGGACTAAGAAGCAATAACCTAGAGTCCTTTTTAGACTTACCGTTACCACTACCTTATCTTTAGAGGACTAGGAAGACACTCCCCTATAAATAAAATGAAAAGAAGAGAAAATATTTTTCTCCCTCCTAAAAACACACCACCTCTCTCCCTCTTAATTATGGTTGTTGTAAAATACTCCTGAATAGATTTCTCAAGAGAAAATATTAAACAAGTTTGAAAAAGATGGAGCTAGCACTCTAAAATTTTTGAGTGCTTCTTATGTGGGTGCTTGAACTACATGGATTATCGATAAAGGTCGATGCTTGGATGGTTATTTTCTACAAAGGCTAAATATGCACTAAAAGAGATAATTCTTTACTTATGCTTTAATTCTAGTACGTATAACTAGTTGATTCTACAGACTTCATCTTAGGAGCCTTAGTTGGAGGAAAAGTTTTTGTTTTATTCTATGCCTCAATAGGATGCATGATCCTTCAAAAGGGAGAGAGAGGGGTGAAAGGGTGGGTGAGAGAGAGGGAGAGGGAGAGGGAAAAGAGAGAGAGAAAAAGGAGAGAGAGGGAAAGAGAGGGAGAGAGAGGGAAGAGAGGGAGAGATGAGAGGGAGAGAGGGAGAGGGTAGGATATGGAGGGTGAGGGAGAGGGAGGAGAGAGGGAGAGGGAGGGAGAGACAAAGGGTGTAACCCCGTAAAGTCCTTAACCATATCAATATACGTACAAGGATTTTCGAATGTACATAAATTAAGCAAGGGTGTGATTGATGTGCCATTTTAATGTTTTGGTAATATTATTATGCTTGGTGTTTATGTGAGTAATAAGGGGATGAATTTTCAGATAATTTAGCTAATTATCATTCATTTTCCGTAGTATATGTATGGAACCTATTATACAAGTGAGAAAGGTATTTTAAAATATGGGGAATGTTGGAAAATTTTGGGGAAGGAAATTATCGAATTAATTATTTAGGGAGAAGTTACCAAATTTTTCTAGGAAAGAAATGCCATGTTACTTGAACTAAACTAGCTTAAGGGACTTAGTTAGCCTAACCACCATCTTTAGCAAATAATTAGACACCTAAGCCTTCATTTAATGCAATGGAAGCCAACTCATTCCTTTGACTAAGCCAAACTCGCCACTTGTCCCTCTTCGCCATCATTTACTTTACACTTGATAAATTAAATCAATACACATGTAAACTAACTAAAATGCAAGGGAAATGGAGGATGTATATATATATAAGGAAACATATTACATGGCTGCAATTTTTTGTGAAATTCGTAGCTCACTCAAAAGAAGAAAAAAACATCATTGAGAGGGAGAGAAACATGAAAAACAAAGGAAAGAAAGAAATAAGAAAAAAAAAAGGAAACGACTAGGGAAATCCTTAACAAACCTAAACTAAGTAAGTGAGTTTTTATCTATGTCATCTATTTGTTTTTTAAATGTTAATTTATGTAATTGATTAAGCTTTTGATTATGTTGTGTTGTGTTGTTGTATTGGTATTGTGTTAGATGGCTTGGCATATAATTGTTGGTTGTTATGGAACATGTAAGGAATGATTGATATGTTGCATATTAAGTGTGGAAACCTTTATGTAGGGCAATGTTTATGTATTTATAGGTTTGATTGAAAGAATTGGGGCTTGATCGAAACTTGGTGGACTAAACTAGAATTGATGTGAACTTGGACAAAGTAAAATAAGAAGGAAGAAAAATTAAATTTTATGGTTTTTCCTAAGGTGACTTTCGGTGAATATGGGAAAGACGGATCCTTTTTTATACTTAAGGACTTAAATTTTAATGGCAAATAAATTAGGTTTGATTAATCATTTTGAACAAAAGGAAACTTCATATAAAATCAAAGAACATTTCTTGTAAAATTAAGAGACCCATACGGCCCAAACTTAGAAAAATGGGGTTTTGGGTTCCATTAAATTAATTTTATAAGTAATGGTTCAATTAGGTCCAGAAAGGAATAAAAATTGAAATTAGAAAGGTAAGCATGCCAAAGTGTAAAAATCGAGCTAGAAGGTAGCATTCTGCCATAACATGTTGAAAATCGGTCCAAATGCTAATAACTATGCAATTCAAGTGTGGAATGATTTAACGATGATATTTACTAAAGGAAGCGAAAGGGAAGTATTCGCATGCACAATTAGATCCATGACTCGACCAATACCATTTGTTGATATTTAACACTAACAAGGTAAGCATTACGATAAGAGGTATGAGAATACCCGAAAACTTGTGTAGGTTGGACCTATGAAAATATATGAAACCAAACACCGTATAGGTTGGATATGTTTAATACGGTAAATGTAACATCACATGCATCATATGCATTGTGAGGCGGGTTGAGAAAAATCAATTGATTGAGAATTGGTTGACACGGTTAAGTTTGGTAACCTATTTGGAATAAATGGGTATTAGCGATCCAACTATGTGCGTACTCTAATCCGTGTGATTGTATTATTGGGCAATAGATTCCCGCTAACAATGGCTACAATGAGGGATAATTTCGTTGTTAGTATTAGGTGATTCGGTAATTACCAATAGAGGAGACTTGCTAATACTCAAGGTACTCGAAACTAAAATGTATGAGTATGGTGGGAAAGTCTAAAAAGCATTACATATCATGTGCATCACCCCACTTACCGAATTTTGACTCACCTCGTTGCTATTTACATGATTATGAAAGGAAAGGATCAAAGTAGCAAGGATGTTGCTGATTCCTCCTAAAAAGGGGTTCATGCGTGACACAAACGTAATGAAGTTTATTTGATTTTAATTTTAGGTTAGGTTGTCGGTGAACATTTTAATGGTATTGTAATTAATTTGTAATTTCCTTTGCTGTATTTGTTAATGTTATGTAATTTATACTATATGCATTTCATTATATAATGTGCCCTTAATGTATGAAAACGTACGAATTAGGGATTAAGTCGAGATTTGGTCATTTCGGCGTGACGCATTCCTTGCTCGGCCACTCCTTTTTGGCTAATTAGTGAGTGGGATGGTGAGGGGGTATCGAGCTTTGGTTTAGTCAACGGAGTAAAAACCTAAGTGTCACATGAGCTCGAGGACCGGTATGCTACTCAACGAGTAAGAATTTAATTATTCCTTTCCTTTGAATGTGTATGATCATTATATGACTTCATGTTAGCATATAGTCCTATCCCGGCAATATTGACAACTATTCATATTATTGTTGTAGATGCCATGGTTATTCCATGTACCCTACGCCGCAAGGTCGCATCGTCGGTGGGCCACCCTAGTTGCACATTAGGCTAAGCTAAATAGCCTCATTATAGCCCTAGATCGAGATATGGTGACCCATGTTATTCGAGTACATGACTCGATACAATAAATAGTGTTCGCCGATGCCACTTTCGACCGGTATCCTAGTCCGGATTTTCTACGATTGGCCTTATGATGGAGTCTCCTACCAAGAGATTAGCGAGTTACTAGATGAGGTTTAGGGAGTCCGATCGATCAATATTCTTATCGGAACCCGATCCGAGCCTTCTTACTAGTACAAGTTAGGTAGACTCTTACCCGATTAATGTATAATTGGGTTACGCCTTTTCCTCCTCATCCGCAAGATAGTACACATTGCGTCAATCGACACGATCGACTAGTAGAGAGTGGAGTACTCCTTTTCCAACCATGTTTGGTATATTAACCCAACCTAGTAGAGGTGTTACTAGGGGAAACCTATCGTGTGCCTTGTGAATGTAAATATGAATAGCATAAAAACCTTTGTAAGGTAAATGTACTTGTAAGTGCATGTTTTGTATGAAATGCTTACTATATATATAAATATAATCTCGCATGTATGTGGATGATTTACATTATATGTTTATTTCGATACAAAAACTAACTTGAGCATAACATGGCATGTATAAAGTCAAAGCATGCCAAGAAAAGATGCGATATGAGTAGGAGGTGAAGGGACCTCCAATGATAATAATAGACAACAACAAGATGCTTTAAATCATATGATGGATATGATATAACAATAACAACAAGCAATGCAACAACAACAAGAAGTCCATATGGAGCAAATGAGACGACCCTCGGTTATGCAACGACCTCCACCTCCGTTACCCCGACATAGGAATGACGCATCGGAGAGGTTTCGTAAAATGAATCCCCAAGAATTCTCTAAGGGTGTTAAGCCGAATGGTAACGGAGGAATGGATTAAGTCTTCGAGGCGATAATTGAATACTTGTAATTTATCAACAATGAGCGAGTATCATGTGCCAACGTTATGCTAATCAAGGATTCCCGCACATGATGGGAGAGGGCACGAATGATAGTAGATGTGCCTACCTTAACTTAGGAAGGATTTAAGGAAGTCTTCTACAACAAATACTTTACTACGGACGTGAGGGCTAAGAAAATTCAAGACTTCCTAGCACTAACATAAGATGAAATGTCCATGGACGAATATGTATGATAATTTGAACAAGGGTGTAGATTCATCCCATTCATCATAGGGGATGAAAATCTAAAACAAAATCGATTCCCGATAAGGTTAAACCTTAGAGTATGAAGCATGGTACATATGTCGACTGCCAACACCTTCTCAAAAATGATGGATAAGGAAATGATAGTAGATGAAGATCGAAGGAGATTGCATATTTTATCAAAATAGACAAGGATTTAAATCGAGAGCCTCTTCATCTAGACTAGTAAAGCGAGTTCCACCTAGAAATTTTAATCGAAGTGGTGGTCAAGGAAACGCATGGATCGCCGAGCCAACACCATATGTTCCTAGACAAATATCGAGTAATCGGTCGAGATCGACAATAAGTAATCAACCACGATGCAATAGCCGTGGGAGATTCCATATCGGGGAATGTCAACCGGACATAAAGACTTGCTATGTATGTCACAAGCCGGGGCACGTATCCTACAATTGCTCCCGAGTGCGGAGACTAGGATCAAGAAAGGTACTTGATTAGGTATACGCTATGATGTAGGAAGAGGATGATTGAGGGAATGCAATAGTAATTTATGGTAATGTCTTACTCCTTAGCTTAATTACTTATGTTTTGATTGATTCCGGTGTTATACATTCATTTATCTCAAAAACATTAGTAAAGAGCATAGGCATCAAACTTGAGACATTAGCTATAGGGTATCTCATAGCGGTTTCCTCTAGAGAAATTTTGGAATCAATGAGCATAGTTAAAGAGTGTTCAATGTAGATCGAGAATAAGAGTCTAGAGGCTGATTTGATAGTATTAGATATCTAAGATTTTAATTTGATTACGGGAATGGATTGGCTAACAATGCATAGTCCCACTATCGATTATTGAGGTAGAAAGGTAATTTTTATTTATCTAGAAATCGATCATTAGAGTTTAAAGTCGATATGAAGTTTCAAGCTATATCGGTCATCTCAATCTTGAAAGCTCAAAGGATGCTAGGAAAAGGATGTATGGGGTACCTAGCACATATGGTGGATAATTAGGTGGAAAAAAGTCAAGACCGGAAGACATAGGGGTCATACGGGAGTATTTAGAGGTATTTATAGAAAGTTTAAGTACGTTACCACCGAGAGGAAAATAGAATTTGAGGTTGATTTGGAGTGGAGCACGACTCGATTTCTAAGACTCCTTATAGAGTGGCCCCGAGTTGAGTTGAAAGAGGTAAAAGTTCAGCTACGGGACTTACTCGGATAAGGGATTCATACGACCTAGTTCTTCACCTTATGGAGCCTCAATATTGTTCGTGAAAAGAAAGGATGATAGTCTATAGCTATGCATCGATTATCAAAAATTGAATCGAGTGATGATTAAAAATAAATAATCACTCACTTGAATTGATGATCTATTTTATCAATTGTAAGGTACGATGGTGTTCTCCCAAATAGACCTATAATCGGGGTATCACCGAGTGAGGGTAAGATCGAAGGATGTGAGGAAAACGATGTTCGGGATAAGATCGACCACTATGAGTTCTTAGTAATGCCGTTGGGTTGACTAATGCCCTGACCACCTTTATGGACTTGATAAATCGAGTCTTTAAGGGATTCTTAGATAAATTTATCATCGTATTCATCGATGATATTACGGTTTATTCTTAAAGTAAGGAGGAGCATAGAGAACATCTAAAAGCCACTTTATAGACTCTAAGGGAGCGACGGCTATACATCAAATTCAAGAAATGTGAATTTTGGCTAGAGCAAGTAGCTTTTCTAGGTCACGTTACGTGACAAAGGAAGGTATAGCAGTGGATGCGAAGAAACTAGAGGCTATCCAAAGCTGGCCTACTTTAAAGAACGTGACGGAGGTACGAAGTTTCTTAGGGCTAATTGGTTATTATTAGAGATTTGTGGAGGGCTTTTCCGAGATAGCCGGGCCTCTTACTAACTTGATGAAAAAGAATGTTAAGTTCTAGTGGACGGATGCTTGTGAGGAGAGCTTCCAAGAGTTGAAACGGAGGTTAATCACAACCACTAGTGTTAACCATTCCGTCCGAGGATGGAAACTTCGTGGTGTATAGTGACACTTCTACAAACGGGCTAGGAGCGGTGTTGATGCAAAATGGAAGCGTAGTAGCCTATGCATCATGACAACTAAAGGAATATGAACAGAATTATCCAATGTACGATTTAGAGTTAACGGCGGTAGTCTTTGCCTTGAAAATCTAGAGACATTATTTATATGACACAAAATGTGAGATATACATGGATCATAAGAGTTTATGATATATTTTAACATAGAAGGAGCTAAACATGAGGTAAAGAAAGTGGTTGGAGTTAGTGAAAGACTATGATTGCATAATCAACTAACACTTGGGAAAGGCCAATGTTGTTATCGATGTTTTAAGTAGAAAATCAATTACAATGATGCGAGTACTCCAAATGTTGATAGTGAGAGATCTACAAAAGCTAGAATTGGCGATAATTCGATAGGTCATGTGAGCATTTTATCGGCTTTATTAGTCCAACCGACTCTACGTGAAAGAATTCAAATGGAGCAACAAATAGACGAAAAGTCTGAATGAATTGAACAAAAATATAAAAGCTAGGGAGTAATTTGATTTTTTGATAGATGAAAAAGGCATATTTAGATGTAAAGGGAGGTTGTATGTTCCTTCGATAGAGGATGTGAAGGAAGAAATATCGAAAGAAGCACACACCACTCCCTATTTGATACACCCGGGAAGCACAAAGATGTATCGGGGCTTATGATAAAGTTATTGGTGGCTTGGAATGAAGAAAGACATAGCTGATTTTATGATAAGGTGTCAAGTCCGTCAACAAATAGAGGTAGAACACCAAAGACCCTCGAGAATGTTAAAAACATTGGCGATTCCGGGATGGAAGCGGGAACATATAACTATGAATTTCATCATGGGATTGCCAAGATCGAAAAAAGGGTTGGATGCCATTTGGGTGATCGTGGATAAGTCGACCAAATCAATGCATTTTCTTTCGATTAGAACCACCTATAATCTAAACTAGTCCTCCCGATTGTACCTTGAGAAAATTATAAGACTACATGGGATTCCAATCTCAATTGTGTCACATCGAGATCCTAGATTCACTTGTGTATTTTGGAAGAGTCCGTACAAAGCCATGGGCACAAAGCTAAACTTTAGCACAACAAATCATCCATAAAATGATAGTTAATCCGAACTAGTGATTCGAAACTTAAAGATATGTTATGCGTATGTGTGTTGGACTCGGTTCAAAAAATGAGAGAAATACATACGCTTAGCTAAATTTACGTATAACAATATCTACCAAGCTTCAATTGGGATGGCTCCTTATGAAGCTTTGTATGGGCGACGATGTAGATCTCCCATGCATTGGGATGAAATAGGGAAAAGAAAGTTACTGGGATCGAACTAGTGCAATAAATGGTTAAAGTGATAGATAAGATCCGTCAATGGATGAAAATAGCTCAAAGTAGATAGAAAAGCTATGCCTATAAGAGGAGGAAGGATCCGGAGTTTGTAGTCGGTGACTATGTATTCCTAAAAGTTTCATTGATGAAGGGCATACTACGATTTAAGAAAAAGGGAAAGTTAAGTCTGCGACACATAGGACCATTTGAAATACTAGATCGAGTAGGCGATAAGGCATGTCGCTTGATGCTACCACCATCGTTAGAGGGAGTACATAATGTATTTCATGTATCCATGTTAAGGAAGTGTGTAGGAGAGCCCAGTCAAATTCCGGAGATAGAGCCATCAAATCTTATCCCGGATTTAATGTATGAAGAAAGACCGATCCGGATTCTTGATAGGCGAGATCAAACAATTGAGGAATAAGGAGATTGGTCTAGTTAAAGTTTTATGGAAAAATCATAACCTCAAAGAGAGGACTTAGGAATGGGAGGAAGAAATGAGAGATAAATACCAAAGGTATTCAAATGAGTCAATTTCATGGACAAAATTCCTTTAAAGGGGACAGAAATGTAACCCTCGTAAAGTCCTTAACCATATCAATATACATACAAGGATATTCGAATGTACATACATTGAGAAAGGGTGTGATTTATGTGCCATTTTAATGTTTTGGTAATATTATTATACCGGAGGCATTGAGAAACGATGAATTTAGCTAGTTACTCGTTCATTTTCTCTAGCATATATATGGAACCTATTATACAAGTGAGAAAGGTATTTTAAAATGTGGGGAATGTTGGAAAATTTTTGGGAAGGAAATTGATGAATTGATTATTTAGGGATGAATTGCTGAATTTTTCTAGGAAAGAAATGTCATGTTACTTGGACTAAACTTGCTGAAGAAACTTAGTTAGCCTAACCACCATCTTTAGTAGGTAATTAGACACCTAAGCCTTCATTTAATGTAATGGAAGCCAACTCATTCCTTTGACTAAGCCGAACCCGCCACTTATCCCTCTTAGTCACCATTTACTTTACACTTGATAAATTAAATCAAGACACATGTAAACTAACTAGAATGCAAGAAAAATGGAGCATCTATATATTTAAGGAAAGAGATTACATGGCTATATTTTTTGTGAAACCATAGCTCACTCAAAAGAAGAAAAAAAATGTCATTGAGAGGGAGAGAAACACAAAAAAGAAAGAGAGACAAATAAAGGAAAGAAAGAAAGGAGAAAAAGAAGGAAAAAGCTAGGGAAATCAGTAACAAACCTAAACTAAGTAAGTGGGTTTTTATCTATGCCATCTATTTGATTTTTAAATGTTAATTTATGTAATTGATTAAGCTTTTGATTTTGTTATGTTATGTTCTTGTGTTGGTATTGTGTTGGATGGCTTGGCATATAATTGCTAGTTGTTATGGAACATGTAAGGAACGGTTGATATGTTGCATATTAAGTGTGGAAAGCCTTGTGCATGGCTATGTTTATGTATTGATAGGTTTGATTGAAAGAATTGGGGCTTGAACAAAACTTGGTGGACTAAACTAGGATTGATACGAACTTGGACAAAGTAAAATAGGTTGGAAGAAAGAATTAAATTTTAGGGTTTTTCCTAAGGTGACTTTCGACCAAAATACGAAAGATGGAACCTTTTGATACTTAAGGACTTAAATTTTAATAGTGAATAAATTAGGTATGATTAATCATTTTGAACAAAAAGGAAACTTCATATAAAATCAAAGAACATTTCTTGCAAAATTAAGAGACCCATTCGGCCCAAACTTAGAAAAATGGGGTTTTGGGTTCCATTAAATTAATTTGATAAGTAATGATTCAATTAGGTCCAAATAGGAATAAACATTGAAATTAGAAATGTAAGCTTGCCAAAGAAACTGAGATTTTGACTTAAGAACAAAATGTGGCCTAAAAGTTTTAAAATCGAGCTAGAAAGTAGCATTATACCTTAACATGTTGAAAATTGATCCAAATGCTAATAACTATGCAGTTTAAGTATGGAACCATTTAATGATGAGATTTACTAAAGGAAACAAAAAGGAAGTTTTCACATGCACAATTAGATCCACGACTCGACCAATACCATTCGTCGATATTTAACTCTAACGAGGTGAACATTACAATAAGGGGTATGAGAATACCCAAAACCCTATATGGGTTGGACCTATGAAAATATATGAAAATGAACTTTGCATAAGTTGGATATTTTTAATATAAGAAACGTAACATCATGTGTATCCTGTGCATTGTGGGACGGGTTGAGAAAAATTAATTGATTGAGAATTGGTTGACATGGTTAGGTTGGTAACCTAGTTGGAATAGATGAGTATTACGGTCCAGCTATGTACATACTCTAATATGTGTGACTACATCATTGGGCGATGGATTCTCACTAATAGTGGCTACAACGAGGGATAATTCCATTGTTAGCATTAGGTGATTCGAGTAATCATCAATAGAGGAGACATGCTAATACCTAGGGTACCTAGAACTAAAATCTATGAGTATGGTGGGAAAGTTCAAAAAGCATTGCATATCACGTGCATCACCCCACTTATTGAGCTTTAGCTCACCTCGTTGTTCTTTCCATGATGATGATAGGAAAGGGTCAAAGTATTAAGGATGCTACCGAGTTTCTCATAAAAAAGGGCTCATGCGTGACACAAATGTAACAAAGTTTATTTGATTGTAATTTTGGGTTAGGGTGTTGATGGATATTTTAATGGTATTGTAATTAATTTGTAATTTATTTCACTATATTTATTAATTTCATGTAATTTGTACTTTATGCGTTTCATTGTATAATGTGCCCTTAATGTATAAGTATGTACAAATTAGGGATTAAGTCAAAATTTGGTCATGTCGGCGTGATGAGTTCCTCGCATGGCCACTCCTTTTTGGGTAATTAGTGAGTGGGGTCGGGGAGGGGGTGCCATAGAGGGACGAGAGAGGGAGGGAGAGAAATAGAGGGGTAGAAAGAGGTAAAGAGGGAGAAAAGGGAGAGAAAGGGGGAGAAAGAGGAGAGAGAGGGAAAGAAAAGGAGAAAGAAAGGGAGAAAAAGAGGAGGGAGAGGGAGAGGAGAGAGATAAAGAGAGGAAGGGAAAGAGAAGGAAGGAGGGAGTGGGAGGTAGTGGAAGGGAGAGGGAAGGGGGAAAAAGAGAGAGGAGAGAGATAAGGAGAGAGGGAAAAGAGAGAGAAAGGAGAGGGAGAGAGGGAAAAGAGAGAGATAGGGAAAGGGGTAGAAAGGTAGAAATGAGAAGAGAAAAAAGAGAGAAAAGGAGAGATAGAGAGTGAGGGAAAGAGAGAGGGAGAGAAGGAGAGAGTGAGAAGGATTGAGGGAAGGAGAGACAGAGGGAGAGAGAATAGAGGAAGGGGGTGAGGGAGAGAGGGATGGAGAGAGACAATGAGATAGAGTGGGGGAGAGAGAGAAAGAGAAGGAGAAAGGGAGGTAAAGAGTGGAAGAGAGAGGGAGAGAGTAAAAGGGAGCGAGTGCAAGAGAGAGAAAGAGAGAGAGGAAGGGAGAGGGAGAGAGAGAGTATAAGAGAAAAGAAGAGAGAGGGAGAGGGTGGGAGAGAGGGAGAGAGAGGGAGGAGAAAGATAGAGAGGGAGCAAAAGAGAGGAAGAAGGAGAAAGAGAGAAAGATGGAGGGATAGAGGGAGGTAGAAAGGGAGTAGGAGAGAGATGGAGAGGGATATGGAGGGAGATAAAGGGAAAGAATGGGAGGGAAAGCAAGAGAGAGGGGCAAAGAGAAGATGAGAGAGAAAGGAAAGGGAGAGAGAAGGGGAGGAAAGGGAGAGAGGGAACAATCTAAAGAGAAAGAGAAAGAGGGAAGGAGAGAGAGGAAGAGAGTAAGAGAGGGAAAGAGGGAGGGGGAGGGAGAGAGAGTGGGAGATAGGGAGAGTGAGAAGGAGAGAAAGTAGAGGGAAAGAGAAGGAGATAGAGAGAAAGAGGGATAGAGAAAGGGAGAGAGACGTAGAAGGAGAAGGAGGAGAACATAGAGGGAAAGGGAAAGGGGGAGAGAGAAAGGGAGAGAGAGTGAGGGAGAGAGAGGGCGAGGAAGGGGGAAAGAGAGGGAAATGGAGGGAGAGAGAGACAGGGGGAGAGAGGAAGTTAAAAAGAGAGTGTGAGGGGGAGAGAGGGTAAGAGAGGAAGAGATGGGAGAGAGTAGGGGTGAGAAAGAGAGGGAGGGAGAAGGAAAGAGAAAAAGAAGAGGAAGAGAGAGAGGGAGGAGGGAAAGAGGGAGAGGGAGAGAGAGGGAGAGAGAAAGATAGAATGAGACAAAGAGAGAAAGAGAGAGAGAGAGAGGAAGGGAGATAGGGAGAGGGAGATAGAGATGGGAGCGGTAGAGAGTTGGAGAGAGAGAAAGGAGAGAGGAGGAGATGAAGAGGGAGAGAAAGGAAGGGAGAGAGAGTGATAGGGAAAAGAGGAGGAGATAAAAAGAGGGAGAGACTAGGAGAGAGAAAGAGAACAAGGAGGGAGTGAAAGGGAAAGAAAAAGAGGGAGAGACTAGGAGAGAGAAAAAGAATAAGGAGGGAGTGAAAGGGAAAGAAAAAGAGGGAGAGAGACTAAGAATGAGAGCAAATGAGAGAGAGAAGGACGGGTAGAGGGAGGGAGAGAGAGGGAGGGGGATAGAAGGGGAAGGAGAGAGAGAAGAAGAGGGAGGGGGAGAGAGAAGGGGATAGAGGGAAGAAGGGGGATAGAGGGGGAGAGAGAAGGGGATAGAGGGAGGAAGGGAGAGAGAGGGGGAGAGAGAGAAGTAGAGAGGGAGAGAAAAGGATCAAGAGAGAGAGGGTGGGATAAAGAGGGAGAGATAGATAGAGGGAGAGGAAAGTAGAGAGAGGGAGGAAGGGAGAGGGAGTGAGGGAGAAACAGAAGGAGGGAGAGAGAGGGAGATACATGTAGAGGTAGAGAGTGAGAGGAAGAGAGGACGGAAGAGGGTGAGAGAGGGAGAGATAGAGAAAGGGGAAAAGGCGAGGGAAGGAAGGAAGTTGGAGGGAGGGAGGGAGAAAGGGGGAGAGATGGAGGGAGATAGCAGGGAGGGAGAAAGGGAGGGAATGAGAGAGAGGAAGAGATAGAGAGGGAAGGGGGTGGGAAGAGGGCCGAGAGATAGAGAGATGGGCGGAAGGAGACGAGAGGGAAAGAAAGAATGGGATAAATGGGGAGAGAGAGAGGGAGAGAGGTAGAGAGAGATAGGGAGAGAGAGTGAGATGGAGGGAGAGGTGGAGAGGGAGAGAAGGAGAGAGGGAGAGAGGAGAAGAGAGGGAGAGGGAGTGAGGGAGAGAGGTAAAGAAAGGGAGAGAGTGATAGAGTGAAAGAGATAAAGAGAGATGGAGAGGGAAAGAGAGGGAGAGAGATAGAGTGAGAGAAGTAAAGAAGGGAGAGAGAGAGGGAGAAAGAGGGAGAGGGAGATATAAAGAGGAAGGGAGAGAGGGTGAGAGAAGGGGTGAGAGAGAGGGAGAAAGACATAGAAGGAGTGGGAAGGAGGGAGGGAGAGAGAGGGAGACGTAGAAGGAGGGAGAGAGAGAGAGGAAGTAGTACGGGGAGAGGGAGAGATAGAGAGATCAAGAGAGAAGGAGAGAGAAAAGGAAAGAGAGAGGGATAAAGAGAGAGGGATAGAGGGAGCGAGATAAAGGGAGAGAAGGAGAGGGAGAGAGAGGAAGAGAGAGTGATTGACAAAAAGAGATTGGGACATAAAGAGAGGGAGTATAAGGGAGAGATAAAAGGATTGGGAGATGGAGGGAGACGAGAGGGAGAAGAGGGAGAAAGGGAAGGAGTGAGAGGGCTTAAGAAAAAGTGAGAGAGAGAGAGAAAAGGAAGGAGGAAGAGGGAGAGACGGAGAGACGGAGATAGTTAGAGGAAGAGAGAGAGTGTGAGAGGTAGAGGAAGAGAGGGGTGAGAGAGAATCTTCCCCTCCCTCTCCCTCCCCTTCTCTCCCTCCCTCCCTCTCTCTCCATCTCCATCTCCATCTCCTTCTCTCTTCCTCTCCCTCGCTCTCTCATTCTTCCTCTATCTCTATCTCCCTCTTTGCCTCTCTTACGTCTCTCTCTTGCTCTATCCTCCTCTATCCCTCCCTCTTCCTCTCTCCTTCTCTACCTCTCTACCTCCCTCTCTTACTCTATCCTCTTCTCTCCCTCCCTTTCCTCTCTCCCTCTCTCTCTCCCTCTCTCTCTCTCCTCCTCTCTTTGTCTCCCTTAACCTTTCTCTCTTTATACCTCTACCTGGATCTCTCTCCCTCTCTTAATCTCTCTCCTTCCTCTCTCTCTCACTTTATCCCTCTCTCTATCCATTTCTCCCTCCCATTTTCTACCACTATCCCTTTCTCCCTCTTTCCCTCTCTCCCTATCTCTCTCCCATAATATCTCTCTTTTTCTCTATTCCTCTCTCTCTTTCTTTTCCTTCCTTTCCCCCTCTTACATACTCTCTCCCTCTCACTCTCTCTCTTTCCCTCCCTCTCTCTTTCTCTCTCCCTCCCTCTCCCTCTCCCTCTACTACTTCCTCTCTCTCTCCCTCTCTCTAGTTTTTTCTATCTCCCTCTTTGCCTCTCTCTCTCTCGCTCTCTCCCCTCTTTCTCCCTCTCTTTCCCTCTCCCTTCCTTTTCCTCCCTTTCCCTTTCTCCCTCTCTCTCTCCCCTAGTTTTCACCTATCTCCTCTTCTCTCCCTCTCTCCCTTCCTCTCTCTTTGGCTCATGTACTTCCTCCCTCTTTCACTCTCTCTCTCAATCTCCTTCTTTCCCACTCTCTTTTACCTTTCTCTCTCTCCCACTCTTTGTAAATCTCCTAGTTTTCCTCTCTCTCCCCCTCATCTTTCCCTCTCTCCATCTACCTCTTTCTCCCTTTCTCTCATTCTCTCCCATTTCTCTCTCCTTCTTTCTCTCTCTAATCTCTATCCCTATAGGAGAGATGGATGGAGGGGAGAGAGATAAAGAGAGGGCGATAGAGTGGGAAGAGAGAAGGAGAAGGAGAGGGAGAGAGGTAGAGGGATTGGATGAGAGAGGGAGAGAGAGGGAGAGGGAGAGGGAGGGGAAGGGAGGGAGGAGAGAGGGAGAGAGAGAGAGTGGGGGAGAGAAAGAGAAAGAGAGGGAGAGGGTTAGGAGGAAAAAAGAGAGGGAAGGAGGAAGAGAGAGGGAAGGGGAGGCATAGAGTGAGAGGAAGGGAGATGTAGAGGGAGATAGGGAGAGAGTGTGTGAGAGATGAAGAGAGGGAGAGAAGAAAAGGGAGGGAGAGGGAGGGAGAGAGCTAGAGAGGGAGAGAATGAATAGGAGAAAGAGGGAGGAAGAGGGTGAGAGGAGGAGAGAGAGGGAGAGGGAGAGGGTGAGGGGGAGAGGGAGAGAGAGATGAAGAAAGGGAGAGAAGGAAAAAGAGGGAGAGGAGAGAGGGAGTTAGAGAGGGAGAGAGAGTGAGAGGGAGAGGAAGAACAAAAGGGAGAGGGAGGGAGAGAGAGGGAATAGAGAAGGAGGGAGGGAGAGAGAGAAAGAGAAGGTGGGAGGGAGGGAGAAAAAGAAGGGAAAAGAGGAGGAGAGGGAGATAGAGAGATAGAGAGGTAGAGAAAGAGGTAGAGAGTGATGAGGATGGGTGGGGGAGAAAGAGGGAGAGGGAGAGGACTATATAGTGAGATGGAGAGTGAGGGAGAAAGTGAGAGGGAGAGAGTGGCAGAGATTAAAAGAGAGAAAGTGAGAGAGAGGGAAAGATTGAGATAGAGAGGGAAAGATATAAGGGTAGAGAGAGATGAAAGGAAGAGAGAGGGAGAGAGGGACAAAGAGAAATAGAGGGAGGGAGGGAGAGAGAGACAGAGATGGAGAGAGGGGAAAGAGAGGGAGAGAGGGAGAGTGAGAAGAGAGAGAGGAAATGAGGGAGAGGGAGAGATGGAAGGAGAGCAAGAGAGATTAGGAAAAGAAGAGGAGGGTGAGAGAGGGAGAGAGAGTGTGGGAGAGAGAGAGAAAAAGAGAGAGGGGGTAGGAGTTAGAGGGAGTGGGAGAAAGGAAAAGAGATAGATAGGGAGGGAGGGAGAGGGAAAGAAAGGGAGAGAGAGTGGGAGAGAGAAAGGAAGAGGGAGAGGGAGAGGGATAAGGAAGAAACATAAAGGAGGAGAGAGAGGGAAACGGAGAGAAAAAGAGGGAGAGAGAGAGAAAGAGCAAGGGGGATGGGGAGAGAGAGGGAGAGGGGGAGATTTAGAGAGAGGGAGTGAAAGAGTAAGAGAGAAAGAGGGAGGAAAAGAGTAAAGGGGAGAGGGGGAGATTTAGAGGGGAGAGCAAAAGAGTAAGAGAGAAAGAGGAAGGAAAAGAGTAAGGGGAGAGGGGAGAGGGAGAGGGAGAGTGAAGGGGAGAGGGAGGGAGGGAGGGAGAGAGAGAGGGATAGAGAGAGGGGGAGAGAGAAAGGGAGGGAGATAATGAGAGGAGAGAAAGAGATAGACGAGAGGAAGAGAGAGGAAGATAGATAGAGAGTGAAAGAGAGAGATAGAATTGTAACCCCAGTGAAAATCCTTAACCGTAAAGTGACGCATATTAAAATATTTAGATATATACATATATTAAGAGTAAGTATAATTATCATTACACCATGAGAAAATAATGCTTTAAATGTGTGATTTATGTTAAATTATTTTTATTGTGCTTGAGATTAATGGTTTAATTATTAAAGAAATCAAATATGCAAAATCATTGTTTTGAGGAATATATTCTGTCTAAATTTTGTGTGATTTTTTGAGGACTTTAGAGTAGTTTTTGGGTATGACTTAAAGAATAAAAGCTTTTCCTCTATGTGTCTACTATCACGCTATAAACTTTCATGATTTTTAGAACTATATATAAAGAGTTATCACAATTTTAGTATAGAGTTGGTCTTGAAGCATCATTGTTGGAACATTTTTGGGGGAAGAAAATTCCGAGTTTAAGGAGAGGGATTTCTGAAATTTAATGGAAATAAATGTGTTTATTTACTTCATTTAATCTAATAAATTAATTAGGACACCTAAACCTCCTAATTAATGAATTAAGTCTAGCTCACCCTAACCCTCTCAAATCTACCACCCTCTCTCTCATGACTCACCAATAACTTTCCACTCACCCAAATTAAATTAAGCCTTTTGTACACCTATTTAGATATAAGGAAATGAATAATATATATATATAAATAGAGTGCATGGCTGCCATTTTGTTAGTCCAAAACCATAGCTCACAAACAAGAGAGAAAATAAAAGTGAGAAAGAGTGAAACAATAAAAGAGGAAAGGAAAAGAACAGGAAGGAAAAAGAAAAGAAAAGAGAGAAAGCAAAGCCAAAGAAATTTTAACCATACCTAAGCTAATTAAGTGGGTTTCTTTGATTTATTTATGCTTTTACATGCCATTTTTATGTGGATAATTTAGGTATTGGTTGAGTTGTTTGTGTATTATTGAGCTTGGTTTGTATTGGTGGTCGTTTGATGTCTTAGCTTGCTCTACTTGTGGATGTTGTGTAGGTGATGAATTGTGATGTTTATAATACCTAGTGAATCTCCAATTATGTGAAAATGAGGTGGATTATACTTGGACTGAAATTTAATTGGACTAAAACATGGTTCATGTGGGTTGGAATGAATGGCCGAACTAGTGTTATTGAGGAGTAGTTTCGTTTGACTTTGGTATTGCCTATTCAAGGACTTTATAATGATTTTTGGGTAAATCTTAAAGAATAAAAGTTGTTTATCTATTTCTTAAATAAAATCCTGTAAAATATTTTGATTATTAGATTTATTTAGAAAACATTATGCCCATTTTAGTACGGACTATGCTTGGGTGAACTACTGCTTGACATGATTGACTCTTAAATTTCAAAATTATGTTATGAATTTTTTGTTTGGTATTTAAAACTAATTTTTGGATATGTTATGAATAAATATTTCTAGTTTCTATTAAAAAAGAATAGGATTTAATTATGCTCAAAAATTGGTACTTCACCTACTTGATTAGAGGTCGCCCTATACTAAACCACAAATTGGATAGGAGGGGAAAATGAATTCCTAGGGTTTTCACTAAAGAATCCTTTCAGCCTAAGTAAGAAAATGAATAATATTGGACTCATTTTATGTAATTAAGGGCATAGTACTCAATTACAATTTAATTAGGTATACATTAATAAGTTGGGATGAAAAAGTGATCTTTGGCCACTTTAAGGACCTATTTTGCTTAAATCCTAAACTGCGAGGATTTGGATTCCAATCCTTTAATTTCATAATTAATGATTTGAGTACACCCTAATAAGTATAAAAGGATGTTTAAATAGAAAAAAAATTGCTAGGTAAATCAAAATTTTGACCAAGAACATTAAAAGCCTAATTCGAGCACAAAATGCCCCACTTTAGGTTCGGAGAAAAAACAATATCACTTAGTATGTTTTAAGCCGGTGTCTAAACTATATGGTGAAACTAGTTGATATTGGATATCGAGAATGAAATAATAATGTAGATGGGTTGGATATTGAGGATGAAATAATGATGTATGGTTTGATATCCAATATCCTTGGTACTGTAATTATGGTATCACATGCATCACATGCATCAATGGGAAAGAAATGGGAACAAAATCAATTAATTGAGAATGGAGTTATATGAATAGGTTTGGTAACCTAATAAAATAAAAAGTGGTTAGCGATCCAGTTGTGTGCGTACTCTAAGATGTGTGCTTGCATCTGTTAGGTGATGGATTCCCATTAGTAGTGGCTACAAGAGGGATAATTCTATTGTTAGCATTCGATGATTCGGTAATCACCTATAGAGTAGGCTCGTTAATACCCACAGAATTAAAAATTGATGAGAATGATGGGAAGTTAGAAAAGCATTACATATCACGTGTATCACCCCACTTATTGAGCTACGGCTCACCTCGTTGTTATTTGCATGTTATGACGAGTAACGATGACTAATAAGAACGTTGTTGGATGCTCCAAAAGGGCTCGGGGGTGACATAAACCTTAAAGGATTTTTTATTTTTTTGTAAATTTTAGGGTTGGGGTGTCGAGGAACATTTTGATGGTGTTGTAAATAAATTTTGTAATTTCTTTCACTGTATTATTAATATTATGTAAATTATTTTGTACGCGTTTCATGGTATGGTAAATCCTTAACTTATGAGCACGTACATGTCTAAGGTTAATTCAAAGATTGGTTGTGTCGGCATGACACGTCTCTCCTAGTTACTCCTATTTGGGTAATAAAGTGTGAATTAGAGTGGGGGCATCACGAGTGGTGTGTGGGAGATTTTGAGAGAGAGAGGGAGTGAGAGAGGAAGGTAGGGAGGGAGAGAGAGAAAGATGGAGGGAGGAAAAGAGGGGTAGATAAGGAGAGATAAAGGGAGAAAGGGAAAAGTGAGAAGGAGAGAGAGAGGTTGAGAGGGAGAAAGGGAGAGAAAAGGGGGAAGGATAAAGAGAGAAAGGGTGGGAGGGGGCGATAAGGAGTAAGAAAGAGATGGAGATAGTGAGAGGGATAATGTGGGAGATATAAAGGGAGAGAGAGTGAGAGAGTGGGAGAGAGAAAGGGAGAGAGAGAGCGAGAGAGGGAAAGAGGAAGGAAAGGAGAGAGAGGGAGGAGAGAGGGAAAGAGAGAGAGAGGGCGAGAGAGGTAGATAGAGGGAGAGAGTGGGAGAGAAGGAGAGGGAGTGACGGAAGGGAGAAAGGGAGAGAGGGAGAAATAAAGAGAGAGAAAGGGATAGGGGAGAGAGAGTTAGGGAGAGAGAGTAAGGGAGAGGGAGGGAGAGGGAGATGGAGAGGGGGAGAAAGAGAGATAGTGAGAGGGAGAGAATGGGAGATAGAGAGGTAGAGAGATCGAGAGAGTAGGGGAGTGAGAGAGAAAGGGAGAGAGAGGGAGAGAGGAGAAAAAGGGAAAGAGGAGAGAGATAGGGAGAGAGGGAGAGGGAGTGATAGGGATAGAGTGGGAGGGAGAGAAAGTGTGATGCCCCAACTACCTTACGTATTACCTAATCGGCGTGGCCAAGCATGACACATTGTTGGAACTAAGTTCCCGACTAACTCCCATAACACATAGCAAAAATAAATAAATAGCGGAATGCATATAGTATAAGTTACGGAACATTAAGACATCTAGCCCCGCACCCCCTTTTAATACGATCAAAGGATTTCCTATATTTACGGGTGACACATGAGCCTTTTTTAGCCGGAACCAATAGCTTCCTCGATCATATTAGTTTTGCCTTTACTTGTACACACACAATTACACTAACGGAATGAGCTAGAGCTTAGCAAGTAAGGTGATGTACGTGATATGAAATAATGTTTCGTTTCCTATTTTTCACATTCATTTTAATCCGAGTACCCTAGGTATTTGCAAGACTATGTGTTCTATCTCTCGTTGATCGTGTTATCACCTACTCGCTCTATTACTTCCTCTCACCGATCTCATTATCACCTACCGCTCTCAACGAAATTATCCCTTATTATAGCACACGATTAGAAAAATTATCCCTCATTGAATGGTGTTAGTAATAGAGAACACACATGATTTTTTGCTATTACCCATTCCATCCAATTCCATTACCAAATCGCATCATTCCTCAACTCAATGATTTTTCTCAATTCATACCACCCTTACATGTATGTGATGCACATGGTATTATATATATACTTTGTTTGTATTTACTATACTGTAATTAAACCATTATGAATGAATTTGGTTATATACTTTATTACTACGAACTCGTTTAAGCGAGTTTGGACTTAGGATTCCTTTCCTAACCCTAGTTTGGGTATTCCTAACCGACTTGTCCTTTTAATGGGCCTAGGTCACACTATCGATTTTTCCTTGGTTCTTACCCTTTAATACTTCATTTTACATTTGTTTAGGTGTACATTAGCCATTAGTCATAAAGTTGGAAGGGTAGGTCACAAATTCCCAAATTTTCTTTTTCTAACCCAAATTAAACATTTTAGGTCCAATTGGCTTCTTAATAGTTCTAAACTAAATTTGGCCTACCTTGAAATTTTACCTTTCTAAACTTGATTTTATATTTAAGTGTAAGTAAACCACTAATTATGAGGTTGGATGTTTGGAATCCAAAACCGTAAATTTGGTGAGCCTAGGCCAAATGGGTCCTTAAGGAATGGTAAGTGATTTCTTTTAATCCCAACTTACTAGTTTCCACTTAATTGAGTTCCAATTGTGTTTTAAGTTTTGGTTACAATAATAAAAGTCTAATCTTGTTCATTTTTTCCCCTAAGGCGAATGGGTCTCATAAGACAAAACTCTAGGAATTCATTTCCTTTTTCCCTTTTCAATTTGTCCATTCTAGGTCCATCTCACCCTAGATTGTACTAGCCCTAAATTTCAGCCCAAGGCACTTGATTTCATCCAACCATCAACACATACATGAATATATATATATGACCTTTACAACTTTAGCAAATCACCCAAAATCACAACACTAATACTCAAATCTACACTAAGCCATCCATACATACATATCAACCAATATAAGTAACACTTAACTATATAACCAATAATACAAACCAACACATAACTTATACATTTAAAAATGGAATTGAAGTATAAATAAAACCTACTTACAATGATATATGGTTACTTAAGATTTTTCCTAGACTTTTCCTTCTTTTTTTCTCTTTTTTTTTTTTTTTTTTTGGCTTTCTTTTTTTATTTTTGTAAGCTACGGGTTTCTAAAGAAAATGGCAACCATGATCTCAATTATATATATATATATATATATATATATATATATATACACCATCTTTTCTTCCCTATTTACTTAGTCTACAAGTGGCCTAAGCTTATTCCTTCCCGATTTACTTATTGTACAAGTGGCCTAAGCTTATTAGATAAGGTGTAAAGTATATGGAATGAAATGTTGCAAAGTGGTGGGTTTCTTAGTCCAACTTGGTGAGTTGGATTCCATTACATTAATGATGGGGCTTAGGTGTCTAATTAAAAAATAACTAGGTAATTAAGCTAACTAATTCCTTAAACTAGTTTTGTTCAAGTAACATACATACACATCAAATCTGTTTGCAGTAGATGTATTACAAGGTAGCCTTTTATGAAGCAACAATAACTCAACTTCGGACACAAGTAAATCCTATACTTTTTACATTAGAAACTAGATATAATAATAAAGGGTAAGAACCCAAAAATTAAGTTAAAATACCAAACACACGATTAATAATTTTTAATTTTAAGAATCAGTTTATCCGAGTAGTAGTTCATCCAGAATAGTATGTACAAAAATAGGCATAACGTTTTATATATAAATCTAATAATAAAACTATTATATGGAGGATTAGTAGAGACATAGATAAACAACTTTTATTCTTTAAGATTCATCCAAAAATCAATCTAAGTTCCTTGAACAGAGCCACACAAAATTTAGACAGAACCTAATTCTTAAGAACACTAATTTTGCATATTGGATTCCTCTAACAGTTAAACCATCAATCTCGGGAAAACATAGCTTTAATTTAACACAAATCATACATTTCTTATGGTGTAATTATCACTTATATGATACGTTCCAAACAATTAGATAAATTGTCAAAATTTTCATTCCATAAATCCTCACTTAAACACCTAGCATGTTGATATCCCAAAATACTAACATGTCACACATACACAATCACACCTTCAATTAGTATATCTCTATTTGAATATTCCGACCTCTCTCTCTCTCTCTCTCTCTCTCTCTATATATATATATATATATATATATATATATATATATATATACGTAATGATTTTCATGGGGGTTACATTTCTTTCCCCTTTAAAAGAAATTTCATCCTCGAAATTGGCTTATTCGTATAGTTTTGGGTAGTTATCTCTCATTTCTTCCTCTCGCTCCCACGTGAGTTCCTCTAAATTATGATTCTCCCATAAAAATTTAACTAAGGCAATCTTTTTATTCCTTAGTTGTCTAACTCTGTCTATCTAGAATCCGAATCGACCTTTCCTCATAGGTTAAGTTAGGGGTCGAGTTTGGTGGTTTTGTGTCCAAAATCTAAATAGGCTCTCCGATGCACTTCCTTAACATGGACACATGAAATACATTATGTACTCCGGATAAAATTGTCGATAGCAATAGATGATATACCTTATCACCTATTCGGTCGAGTATCTCGAATGGTCTAATATATCGCGGACTCAATTTTCCTTTCTTCCTAAATCGCGAGTACGCGTTTCATCGATGAAACCCTTAAGAGTACATAATCACCAATGAAAAATTCTAGATCCTTCCTCCTTTTGTCAACATAGCTTTTCTGTCTACTTTGAGCTATTTTCATCCATTGGTGGGTCTTATCTACGACTTTTGCAATTTGTTGCGCCAACTCGGTCCCAACAACTTTCTTTCCCCTACTTCAACCCAATGCATGGGAGATCTATATCGACATCCATACAAAGCTTCATAAGAAGCCATCCCAATTGAAGCTTGGTAACTATTGTTATACACAAATTCAGCTAAACATATGTATTTTTCCCATTTCTTAGACCAATCTAGAATGCATGCTCGTAACATATGTTCAAGAATTTAAATAACTCACTCGAATTGTCCGTCGGTTTATGGATGATAGGCCATGATAAAATTTAACTTGGTACTCATGGCCTTATGCGGACTCTTCTAAAATGCGAAGGTGAACCTAGGATCTCGATCCGACACAATTGATATTGAAATCCCATGTAGCCTCATGATTTCATCAAGATACAACTTGGCATATTAGTTTAGATTGTAGGTGGTTCTAACTAGGAGAAAATAGGCTGATTTGGTTTGCCTTTCCATAATCACCCAAATGGCGTCCGACGTCTTCTCCGACCTTGGCAATCCCATGACAAAATCCATACTTACATGCTCCCATTTCCATTATGGAATCGCTAATGGTTTTAACATTCTCGAGGGTTTTTGGTGCTCGGCCTTCACTTGCCGACAAGTTTGACATGCCACATGATGAGCCACGTCTTTCTCCATTCTAGGCCATCAATAACATTGTCGTAAGTCTTGATACATTTTTGTGCCTCCTAGATGTATCAAGTATAGAGTTACGTGTACTTCTCTTAGTATTTCCTCCTTTAAGTTCTCCATCGAGGGGATACATAACTTTCCCTTAAATCTAAGTACTTTATGGTCATCCACTACAAAGTCGATTCCTTCCTAGCCTCTATACTTTTCTTCAATTCATTTAGCTATGTATCCATTTGTTGCCCCATTTGAACTCTTTCTTGCCAAGTCGGTTGGACTAATAAACCTCACACGATGCTCCCATGGCCTATAAGAATTATCTCCAATTCTAGCTTTTATAGATATCTCACTATTGATGGCTGGATTGCACACATTGTTGCTATCGATTTTCTACTTAAAGCATCGGTAACAACATTAGCTTTTCCTAGGTGATAATTGATTGCATAATCATAGTCCTTCACCAGCTCTAACCACTTTTTTGGCCCATGTTTAACCCCTTTTGTGTGAAGATATATCGTAAGCGTTTATGGTCCTTATATATCTTACATTTTGCTCCATACAAATAATGTCTCCAAATTTCAAGAAAAAAACTACCATCGCTAGTTTTAGATCATACATCGGATAATTTTGTTCGTATTCCTCCAATTGTTGTGATGCATAGGCTACTACTCTTCCATTCCGCATCAACACCACTTTATCCCATTTTTTAAAGTGTCACTATAAACCACGAAATCACCATCTTTGAATGGAATGGTTAGCACTAGGGCCATGACTAACCTTCACTTCAATTCTTGGAAGCTTTTCTCACAAGCATCCGTCCTCTAGAACTTAACGCCCTTTTTCATCAAATTAGTAAGAGGTCGGGCTATCTTAGAGAAGCCCTTCATAAATTTTTTATAGTAACCGACTAGTCCTAAGAAACTTCGTACCTTCGTCATGTTCTTTAAGGTAAGCCAATTCGGATAGCCTTTACCTTTTTTGGATCCATCGTTATGTCTTCCTTTGTCACCACGTGACCTAGAAAAGCTACTCGCTCTAGTCAAAATTCATAGTTCTTGAATTTAGCATACAACAATTGTTCCCTTAACGTCCGTAAAGTAGCTTTTATATGTCTTTTATGCTCCTCTTCACTCTTGGAATAAACTAGGATATCATCTATAAACGGATGATAAACTTATCCAGGAATTCTTTAAAGACTCGATTCATCAAGTCCATAAAAGCGATTGGGGCATTAGTCAATCCAAATGGTAGTACTAGGAATTCATAGTGGTCGTATCTCATCCCGAATGCTTGTCTTCTTCACATCCTCTCATCTTACCCTTAGTCGGTGATATCCCAATTGCATATCTATCTAGGAGAACATCATCACACCTTATAATTGATCGAATAGATCATCAATCCGGGGTAACGAGTACTTATTTTTAATCGTCACTCGATTTAATTCCCGATAGTCAATACATAGTCGTAGACTACCATCCTTTTTTTCACAAATAATACCGGAGCTCCTACGGTGTGGAACTAGGGCGTATGAATCCCTTATCCACTAAGTCTTGTATTTGCACCTTCAACTCTTTCAACTCAACTAGGGTCATCCTATAGGGAGTCTTAGAAATCGGAGTCGTGCCCGCTCTAAATCAATCTCAAATTCTATCTCCCTCTCCGATGGTAGCGTAGTCAAACTCTTTAGGAATTCTTCTAAATACTCTTATAAAACCTTTATATCTCCCGGTTTTGACTTTTGTTCCACCCGATTATCCACCACATGTGATAGGTACCCCATACACCCTTTTTCTAGTATTCTTTAAGCCTTTATGGTTGAGATGATCGATATGTCTCAAAACTTTATAACAACTTTAAACTCTAAGGGCTAATCTCTAGGTAGATCAAAAACTACCCTCTTACGTCGATAATCAATGGTGGCTTCATGCCTCAATAACCAATCCATTCCTATAATCAAATCAAAATCTTGGTGGTCCAATACTATGAAATCAACCTCCATATTTCTATCCTCAATATGTACTAGACACCATTTGACTAGGCTCATTGACTCTGTAGATTCTCTAGAAAGGACTATTATCAAATATCCTATTGTCAATGTCTCGGGTTTAACACCTAGGTTTTTTACTAATGTTTTTGATATGAATGAATGTGTGGCATCGAATCAATCAAAACATAAGCGATCGATCCAAGAATGGAGACATCAACATGTATTACTACCGTATCCCTCTTGTCGACCTCCTCCCGAGTCATTGTATAAACCCGAGCAGGTATCCTTCTTGGTCCTAGTTTCGTATCTAAGGATAGTTAGAGGCTATGTGCCCTTGCTTGTGACAAACATAAAAAGTCCTTAAATCTAGTCGGTACTCTCTATGTGGAATCTCTCACATTTATTGCATCGAGATTGGTTACCCACCATTGGCCTTGGCCGATTTGTCGATAGTGGCCTTAGGGCATATGGTGTTGATTTGGTAGCCCGTGCGTTTCCTAGACCACCGGCTCGATTGAAATTTCTAAACGAAGCTCGTCTTTATGGTTTGAAGGAAGAGGCTCTAGATCTAAATGATTGCCTCTTTTGCTAGACTTTTTTTTGGAATTTCCTTTTAATCTTCATCTACTAATATAGCTTTATCTACCATTTTTGAAAAGGTGTTGGCAATCGACATTCGTACCATACTTCAAATTCTTGAGTTCAGATCTCGCTAGGAATCAATTCTTTTTCAAATTTTTAACCCCCGCAATGAATGGGACGAATCAACATCATTATTCAAATCTTCATATGTATTCACCTATGGGCATCCCATCTTGCTTCAATTCTAGGAATTCCTAAATCTTCTTAGCTTTTACATCCATAGTGAAATACTTATTGTAAAAGACCTCTTTAAACCCTTCCTAGGTTAAAGTGGGTACGTTGATCATTACTCGTGCCCTTTTCCCACCATGTGCGAGCATCTTTGGTTAGCATAAAGATCGCACATGACACACGTTCAATATTATTGAAGACTAGATATTCAAATATTGCTTTTAAGGATTTAATCCATTCCTCTACTATCATTGGGTTAACTCCCTCGGTAAACTCTTGGGGATTCATTTTACGAAACCTTTCTACTACATCATTTCTATGTTGGGGTGGAGGTGGTCGTTGTATGACTAGAAGCTATCTCATTTGTTCCGCATGAGTTTGCTATTGTTGTTGTATTACTTGTTGTTGTTATTGCGTTATGTCTATCATATGACTCAATGCCTCTTATTGATTTCCATTATTTTCGTTGGAGGTCCCTTCTCCTTCTACTCGTACCGGGTTATTTCTTGGCATGGTTCGACTTTATACATATCATGCTACATTCGAGTTAGTTTTATGATCGACATCCTTTCTTATCATGTACAATATATAATGAAAGTCATCCAAATTCACACGAGATTTTACATATTTAACACATATCTTAAGCATTTTGTACGGAATAGGCATTTATAAGTACTTCCCCTCCTAAGGGTTTTCATACCATATTTACAACCAAAAGAAATGATCCTATCTACCTCAAAAGGTGTACGGAAGCTACTACATTGTACATTATATCTTTCTTAGTAGTATGTCTAGCATGTCGGATTAACATATCGAACATGTCATGGCAAGGTGCCCTCTACTCTCCATTAGTCGATAGCACCAACCGATGCGATAAGAGCTATCTCACGAGCAATACCTATAAGTAGACCCCAATTATACATGAGTAAGGGTCGGTATAACTTGAACTCCGTAGAAAGGCTCAAATCAAGTTTTGATTGGACTCGCGATCTATTTAACCCTCCTAGACCTCATCTAGCAATTGTTGATCCCTCGGTAGGAAAGTCTAGCATAAGGTCATCCTCATAAAATCTAGGTTGCGATACTACTTAAAAGTGGAATCAGCAAATACTATCTACTAAACGGATCATGTACTCTAGTGACGTGAGCCACTATATCCTAATCCATCATCATGGTGAAGTTATTTAGTTCCACCCTCTAAATGGCTAGAGAGGCCCTCCGTCTATGGGTCTTAGCAGCCTAGGGAACACATCTTACGTATGGCATATATAACAAGAATATTTACAATCTTCATTATTTTCCAAGTTATGATCACATACTAATTCGAAAACATACGACAATCACATACATTTATTTAACCCAAACAAAAATAATGAATCAAGTTTGTTTCGTCAAGGAGGGTACTAGTCCTCGAGCTCATGTGACACTTAAGACTCTACCCGACTTATTAAACTAGAGCTTTGATACAACTAAATTTGACACCCCTAGCTCCCTAACCTATTACCTAACCAAGTATGGCTAGGCACGACACATTGTTGGAACTAAGTTCCGGACTAACTCCCATAACATATAGTAAAAAGAAATAAATAAATAGCGGAGTATGTACAATACAAGTTACGGAACATTAAGACAAGCAAAGTACAAAATTCTTGTAATACCCAAAGTTCACATCTAGCCCCGCACCCCTTTTTAATACGATCAAAGGATATTACTATATTTATGGGTGACACATGAGCCTCTTTTAGCAAGAACCAGCAACTTCCTTAATCGGATTGGTTTTGCCATTACCTACACACACACAATTACACTAACGGAATGAGCCGGAGCTTAGAAAATAGGGTGATGCATGTGATATGCAATAATGTTCTGTTTCCCACTTTTCCCATTCATTTTAATGCAGGTACCCTAGGTATTAGCAAGACTATGCATTCTATTTCTTAGTGATCATATTATTACCAACTCGCTTTATTACTCTCTCTCAATGATCTCATTATCACCTACTCGCTCATAGTAGAATTATCCTTTGTTGTAGCACACGGTTAGTGAAAGTATCCTTCGCTTAACGGTGTTAGTAACGGAGCACGAACATTTTTTCTTGATATTACCCATTCCATCGAATTCGGTTACCAAACCGCATCATTCCTCAACTCAATGATTTTTCTCAATTCATACCACCCCTAGATGTATGTGATGCACATGGTGTTGTGTATATACTTTTTTTGTGTTTACTATACTGTAATTAAATCATTATGCTCGAAGTTGGGTATATACTTTAGTACTACGAACCCGTTTAAGCGAGTTTTGACGTAGGATCCCTTCCCTAACCCTAGTTTGGGTATTCCTTACCGAATTGTCCCCTTAATGGGCCTAGGTCACACTATCGATTTTTCATTGGGTTCTTACCCTTTAATAATATTTTTTATACTTGTTTAGGTATACATTAGCCATTAGTCATAACATTTGAAGGGTAGGTCCCAAATTCGCAAATTTTCCTTTTCTAACCCGAATTAGGCATTTTAGGTCGAATTGGCTTCGTAATAGTTCTAAAATAAATTTGGGCTACCTTGAAATTTTACCTTTCTAAACTTCATTTGATACTTACTTAACCGTAACTAAACCACTAATGATGAGGTTGGATGATTGGAATCCAAAACCCCAAATTTGGTAAGCCTAGGCCAAATAGGTCCTTAAGGAATGGTAAGTTATTTCTTTTAATCCCAACTTACTATTTTCCACTTAATTCAGTTCCAATTGTGTCCTAAGTTTTGCTTACAACAATAAAAGTCTAATCTTTTTCATTTTATCCCCTAGGGCGAATGGGTCTCATAAGAGAAAACCCTAGGAATTCATTTCCTTTTTCCCTTTTCAATTTGTCCATTTTAGGTCCATCTCACCATAGTTTGTACTAGCCCTAAATTTCGGCCCAAGGTACTTGATTTCATCCAACCATCAACACATACATGAATATATATATATGACCTTCACAACTTTAGCAAATCACCCAAAATCACAACACCAATACTCAAATCCACACTAAGCCATCCATTTAACCACATAACCAATAATACAAACCAACACATAACCTATACATTTAAAAATAGAATTGAAAGCATAAATAAAACCTACTTACAATGATATGTGGTTGCTTAAGAGTTTTCTTAGAGTTTTCCTTCTTTTTTCTCTTTTCTTTCTTTCACGCTTTCTTTTCTTACTTTTGTAAGCTACGTGTTTTTAAAGAAAATGACAGCCATGATCTCACTTTGGTATATATACTATCTTTTCTTCCCCATTTACTTAGTGTACAAGTGGCCTAAGCTTATTAGATAAGGTGTAAAGTAAATGGAATGAAATGGTGCAAAGTGGCGAGTTTCTTAGTCCAACTTGGTGAGTTGGATTCCATTGCATTAAATGATGGAGCTTAGGTGTCTAATTAACAAATAACTAGGTAATTAAGCTAACTAAGTCCCTAAACTAGTTTGGTTCAAGTAACATACATACACATCAAATCTGTTTGCAGTAGATGTATTACGTAGGCGACCTTTTATCAAGCAAGCAACAACCTAACTTTTGGACACAAGTAAATCCTATACTTTTTAGATTAGAAACTAGATATATTAAGTCAAAACATAGCCAAAACTAGGTTAAAATACCAAATACATGATTAACAACATAATTTTAAATTTTAAGAATCAATCATGTCCAGTAGTAGTTCATCCGAACAGTATGTACTAAAATGGGCATAGCTTTGAGACATAGATAAACAATTTTTATTCTTTAAGATTCACTCGGAAATCAATCTAAGGTCCTTGAACAGGCCACATAAAATCCGAGATAGAACCTAATTCTCAAGAACACAGATTTTGCATACTTGATTCCTCTAACAGCTTAAACCATCAATCTCAAGAAAAATGGCTTTAATTTAACACAAATCATACATTCCTTATGGCGTAGTTCTCATTGTATGATATGTTCCAAACAATCAGATAAATTGTCCAAAATTTCATTCCATAAATCCTCACCTAAACACCTAGCATAATGTCATCCCAAAATACTAGCATGACACACATACACAATCACACCTTCATTTAGTATATCTATATTTGAATATTCTGGCTCTCTCTCTCTCTCTCTATATATATATATATATACACTAACGGATTTTCATGAGGGTTTAGAGAGAGAGGGAGAGAGATAGAATGAGGGTGAGAGAGGGAGGTAAAGTGAGGTTGAAAAAGGGACATAGAGGGGGAGAGTGAGGAAGATAGAGGGAGAGAGAGGGAGATAGAGTGGGAGAGAAAGAGAGAGGAGGAGAGGGGGAGAGAGAGGGGGAAGGAGTGGGAGAGAGGTAAAGAGAAAGAATGAGGGGTGGGAGGCGGAGATGGAGGGAAAGGGAGAGAGGAAGATAGTGATAGAGTGAGTGAGATAAAGAGAGGGAGAGAGAGATTGTGTGAGAGATTGAGAGAGAGGGGGAAAGCGAGAGGGAGGGTGAGAGGGGTATCGAGATTGAGGAAAAGAGAGAGAGGGAGAGAGAGGGAGAGAGAGAGAGAGAGAGAGAGCTGAAGTATCATGCATCCTATAGAGGTGTGGAATAAACAAAAAATTTCCTCCATCTAAGTGTCCAAGATCAAGTCGTTAAATCAACTAACCATACATGCATGAATATTAAGCTATAAATAAAAGATTACCTCTTGTAGCATAGGTCTAAATTCCTTTTTCAAAAAAATTGTTCAAGTGTCCAACCTCTATTGATGATCCATGTACTCAAAGTATCCACAAAGAAGTACTCAAATTCAATGAGGTGCTAGCTCCACCTTTTCCGATTTAGTATTTCCTTTAGAAATCAATCCCAAGCAATTTTACGACAACCTTAATGGAGATGGAAATAGTATACCTTGCTAAGGTTTAGGAGAAAACTATTTTCTCCTTATTTTTCTCTCTTGATTATGTGCCCTATTTTATTTTTTGGCTAGTTGAAATTATTCTTTCCTCCTTTTTCTTTATTTTTGGTAGAATCCTCTCTCTCTTTCATCATCCTTTTATACCGCACCTCTCCTCCTATATATATAGGGGAACAATTTCCTTATCCTCAAGGACAAGGAGAGGGATGGCATTAAGTCACTATTAGGACTCTAAGTTATTGCTTCCTTTTCCTCCAAGGATGAGGACTTATTTTTACATGTGGACTATTTGATTATTATCTTTAAGGAATTCAATCTTATTCAATAAGTTTGAGTTTATCTTTAAAACATTCATCCTTATCTAATAAGGTTGATGTTTATCCTTCCATAAAAATATCTTAAGGCTTTGAATTAAACCTAATAGGCTAAAACCATTTTAGCCTAATTAATTTATTTGGACTATTCAAATAAATATTCTTAGATTATTTTAGTCGGGGTCCACATTAGGAGATAATTTTTCAAAATACTCTTTAACCTAAATTAGGAAACTCCTTTGCTTTTAGGTTCTTTATTTTCAAATTTGAAACTAACTTCCAAATTAGAAAATCAATTTCTAAAATAGAAAAATTTTCATTTTAGGACACTTCCTAATTAAGGAAACTTTCCATTTTAGGAAACTTCCCATTTAATGAAACTTGCTATTTTGGAAACTTTTTCCAAAAAACAAACTTTTATACTTTAAACTTATGCGTGTGACTCAATAAGTTCCTAGATATGTTGGTAATGTATCAAGAATAAAAGACTCCTCCTTTATCTCTTGATACATAAATCAAGATTAGCCTCTAGCAAGGTATCATCACTAGTCAATTCTCCAGGAGGATTAGTTAATCCGTTATTACCTTTCACAAGCATGGTTACCATACAATTTAGTCCTCATGTCAACTTATCATAGTGTGATCACAAACATGGTTATCAGTTTTGTTTGATTATGATCATACAAGTGTTCTTCAATTCTCAAATGTCTTAGCTCTTAGAGTAAACCAATTATGCTTTATTGGTGTACTCCTACTATGGCTACTGATTTCTTGAGCAAACATTCATTGAAGTATAATGTGATAACTCGCTTTAGCATACAAGGAATGATATATCCTATCTTAGTCATACACATACTTTCATTGGATTCCTAGTGTACCCAACGAATCGGTCATGAGTAACCCACTAATGGGTCCACCAAAATGAGTGTCAAAGTGCATAAGTCCTCATAATCGTGATGACTTCAAGTCTAAGGACTATTTGTAAAAATCTCATAAGAGATTCCTATAGATGAAAACCAAATGGGTTCTAATGACGAGTCAAGTCCAAGTGATATATTCTATAACATAAATCACCTAAGTGCTTTCTTTGGCATCACCATGCCAATAGGTATGAGATCTCCTACTACTATCATATAGCATGAGCATAGCGAGTCACAAGTCTAACCACATATTGTCAATCTCTATTCTTGATAATATTATGACTTAGGATGTTTAATGATATCATTTATATGCATTAGTATTTATCTCACCTCTTTCAATCAATCACTATTGCAAAAGCATATCATAAGGACTTCTATCTAATTTTATTGAATTTATCAACATGAAAATAGAAGAATTAATAGAATGACTTCTTAATTGTTATTAAAATAAATGATGCAATAATTATTAGCTTGAGCCCATCCAAACTTGGTTGGATATTTGGGCACTAACACTAACAAAAGCATAAGAGAGAGGGAGAGAGGGAGAGAGGGAGAAAGGGAGAGAGAGAGAGACAAAGAGAGAGATGGAGTAGGAGAGAGTAAGATAATGAGATAGTGAGAGGTAGATTGATTGAAATGAAGGAAGGAGGAGAGAGCGAATGAGTGGGAGGGAAAGAGAGAGGGAGGGAAAGGGAGGAGGGTGGGAAAGAGAGAGAGAGGGAGGAGATGGGGAAAGAGAGAGGGGGATAAGGGAAGAGAGGGAGATAGTGAGAGGTATAGTAAGGGAGGAAGGAAAGGAGATAGGGAAAGAGAGAGGGAAAGACACAGTGGAGAGAGGTAGAGAGAGAAATGGAAATAGAGATAGAGAGGGGGAAAGAAGGGAGAGAAAAGGAAGGGAGAGAGAGGGAGATGGAGAGAGGAAGAGAGGGAGAGAATGAGAGAGGGAGAGAGGGAGAGAGAGCAAGAGAGAGGTGGAGAGTGATAGAGAGGGAGAGGGAGAGAGATAGAGTGAGGGAGGGAGAGAGAGGGAGATGGAAATGGAAAGAAAGAAAGAGGGAGAGTGGTTGAGGGAGAAGGAAAGAGGGAGCGAGAGGGAGAGAGAGTGAGTGAGAGGAAGAGGGAGAGAGAGGGAGAGAGGTGGAGAGAGGGACATAAAAGGAGAGGGAAAGAGAGAGAGAGAGAGAGAGAGATAAAGGGAGAGAGAAAATAATTATTCTTGCAAAGATTAGTAACTCGGATATTAATTTAATTAGATGAATACCTTCGTAACCTTCGTATTCGAAGAGTCTAAAGCTTGATTAAATTAATTAATCCTTTTATCAATCTTTCTTCACCATGTTACAGGATTTCTCATTGATAACCTAATGTCTATAATCCTTTAGTCTAGTATTGAATTTTATCGATCCACCTCAACTCAATACCACAAATATATAACCGTTGGCCAAACACTCACATATAAATAATTCTAGAATCACAGAATGAATGGCAAGAACAACTAAATAACTAATTTTATTAAACATATTCAATAAAAGGATCCATTAATACTCAAGATAGAATTTAGCTCATAAATGAAAGACAAACATCAACTGATTTAATCAAAATAAATTCCATGTTTTCACAATCAATAACTGAAAGCAATAAAATTAGAGATTTAGAAGAAATCTAGTTTGGCTCTACTTCAGTCGAGGTTGGTCTCCGTTCGGCTTAAGCATGAGTCCTTGCCAAGCCTCTCTTATCCGTCTTCAATGGCTATCAAGAGAATAGGTAGCTGCTGGAAAGTCTAAGACTTTTGAGAGAATTTTTAATAGTGGTCGAATTCTCTATTATTGAATGGGGTATTCAATCGCATCATTTTCTATATATAACCCTTAGTTTCAAAATTATATTAGCTCAAAATCTCCACAGTCATCGCTTTTCGTTTGCTAAAAATCCGCATAATTCACTCTATAATCTCGAAGAATAGGAAAATCAATTGTCATGCCCATGTGAATCAAGCCATTGCTCGTGACTTGATGAAGGTCACGCCCATGACTAAGTTGGTCATGGGCGTGACCCTTTTAAGAGTCATGGCCGTGTGAATCAAGCCACTACCATGACTTGATGAAGGTCATGCTTATGACTAAGTTAGTCATGGGTGTGAATTATGCATCCTTTCATAAAGTTGACCGTGGCCTTGACCGTGAGCTTTTTCTTTCCCTTTTAAAGTCATGGCCGTGACTCTTGAGTCACTTTCCTTCATGCTTAATTGCCTTTCTTTGTTTTCAATTTGGTCCTATGCCTAAATAAAACATAATTTAAGTTAGGACCCAAACATATTTATAACCTTAAAAATAATGACTTAAAATAGTATTAAGATAATATGAAAATAATAAGCAAATAAAATAAAAACTTACTACAAACCTAGAATTATTCTATAGAAATTAACATAAAAACTCCCAAAATAATATATAAATAATAGACACAACAAAATTCTCCACACTTAAACTTTGCTTGCCCTCAAGCAAAGAAACAATGAAGAGCGAAGTTACACAAATAAAGATACATACTTCCCATATAAAACAAAAAGAGTCCCCTAACATTGGCACAAATAAAAGTGAGCTTCAAGTACTATAAAACTTCATGAATAAAAAATTAATACAGAATTCAACTCTAGAGATAACATAGTTTAACTCATAAAGCAATCAATTAAATGTACAAGAAGTTCACCCATCTCAAAGTTCACTCAAGTGTTTAAGGGATAATGAAATTCCACTCAACATTCAACTTATGAGAGGAAGCTTCCATATGCTTGCTTATTCATCCAATCGCCACCATCGTTATCACATACATGCAAAAATCAAAAGGTCTTTATTCAAGGTTGTAATGAGGCTCGGGCTAAAGGTATGAGATTTGGAAAAAAAAAATTTAGCCAAAGAACAAATAGAGCAATCAAAACTTAATTGAATCAAATTATTGATTCACTTACAATGATGCACAACTCCCATTAGATCTTGGATTGTTTTTTTTTTCCTTGAAAACTCAAGCATGCAACATGCTTTTCATACCTTTAATTTGCATCTCTTTTTTTTTTTTAATTTGCAAATGGAGATAACTAACTTGCTTCTATTCTCCACTCAACCATTTTGATTCTCACTTACAACCATAGTTTAACTTTCAGATTTCCCCACACTTTTTGATCTACAAATCCTTCCAAACATGACTCAACTATATTGTAATTGCTCTACTACCCTAAGGTAGGTGAAGCAGATAAATTAAGAAAAAGGCTAGGGCTACTATTTGGTTTTTCAAAGAAAAGGATTTCCTACGGCTCAAAGGGGCTCTCTAAAGGTTAAACTAGGGTTAGCTTTTTAAGTTAAGTGGTTAATTCCTAATGTGCCTTCATCATATTTAAACATGCACGTGATTATATATGTGATTTTCAAAAGTATTCATAAGCTAGTTGTAGAGCATCCTAAACATAAATGAACTCTCTCTTACAAGCAAACTAGAGATTGCCAAAAGACAATAAAAAGATTTGACTCAAAAGCTCACAATTGATTTTTTCTAGAACAAAAAACTAATGCTCATAAAATTAAAAGTCAAAGCTCTAAAAGTTTATGCATGCAAGACATTCATTCAATTATTTTATAATCCTTTTTTCTCAAATTAATTTATCCTAAGGCATAAAGAGCATAACATTTTATAGGGAAAGTATAAATTTTTTTTTAGTAGTAGTAGTAGTACCCTCCCCACACGTAAAAGCACACATTGTCCTTAATGGAAACAATAAGAAGTAGAAAGGAAAAACAAAACTCCCCTAAAATTGATGAGTCCATTAGCATGGAGGTGAGAAGTGTAAGGGCAAAAAACATGAGCTTTAAGGTGGTGGTGGTTGTTACGAAGGGCCAACCAAGTATGAGCCGAGGCAAATGTCCGAGTTGGCCATGAACACCTATAGTTGTTTCATACTAGTCTCCAAGCGTTGAAATTGACTATTGACGATGTGTTGGAAGTCACAAAAGTGGGTGTCATGTTCTACAAAGTGTCTTTCAAAAGAATCAAGATGAGCCATAATAGATAGGGCTTCAAGTGGAGCAAGTAGGAGCATCACCATGCATGTCCTCCTTTTGACTCGTAGTAGTATTATAAGAAGTACCAGCCCTTCGGTGTATGAGCATTTGTCGGCTATTGTAGTATCATCTGTCGGGCTAAGTATGACATATCCACCTTCTTGCTTTTTTATGATTTTGGAAGACAATATAAAATGTAAATCCAAATGATAGTTACCCCCTACACAGGGCAATAGGAGATGAGGCTCAATAAGTAGTCCTAAATATTCTACAATGGTAGTCACAAAAGCACGGACTACAATCATACTCGATTCAACTTTGGCAATATCTTTAAGATGTAAGGCTAACCAAACGTCGGCATTCATAGTGATCACATTAACCATACACCATAAAAATAATAATTCCGCCATAGAAACATAACCACTACTTTGTCCTCTACCAAAAATAGTAAACGAAAGAAAACAATGAAGATATCGAATGGTGGGATTAGTGAAATTACTAGATTTAGATTTATTAGTGACAAAATCTATGTCGATACTAGTTACTTGTTTCCAAAATTCTTTGGCATGAAAATTCTCATGAAACCCAATTAAGTCATTGTGCGTAAAGCCAAAAATAGAGTTAAGATGCTGTAGAGAAATTAAACAAGCCTTGCTAAATAACATGAAAGCTATGCTCCCTCTCTCTCTTCCCTTTTCCTTTCCCTTTCTCCCTCTCTCCCTCCCCTTTTCTCTTGCCCTCCCTTACCCTCTCTTCCTCTCTCACTTGTCTCTCTACCCTAATCTTTCTCTCTCTATATCTCTTTTTTTCTCCCTCTCACTTTCACACTCCCTTTCCTCTTCTCTCTCCCTCTCTCCCCATTCCTTCTATCTCTGTCTCTCCCCTTCCTTCCCTCTCCCTCTCTCGACCAAGCTCCCTCTCTAACCCTCTCACTCCAGCTGTCCCACACCCTCCCTCTCTATTCCTCCTTCTCTATTCCTCCCTCTCGCTCCCTCCCTCTCTTCTCTCTTCATCTTTTTTTCCTAATCTCTCTCTATCTCTCCTCCTTCTCCCTCTCCCTCTCTTCCTATCTCCATCTCTTACCCGCTCTCTCTTTTTATCTCTCTCTCCCTTTCTCTATCTTCTTCCCTCTCCCTCTCTCTCTTCCCTTCCCTCTCTCAATCCCTCCTCTATCTCCCACTCTCATCCTCACTATCACTCCTTCTCTCTCTCTTCTTCGTTACCTCTCTCCCCTCTTGCTCAATCCCTCCCTCTCTCTCCCCTCTCTCACTCCCTCTCTTTCCTCCCTTTGTCTCTCTTTCTCTCTCCCTCTTACCTATATCCCCCTCTCTCCTTCTCTCTCCCCCGTCCCTCACTCCCTCTCTAAATCTCTATCTTGCCCTCTTCATCTCTCTTCTCTAAATCTCTATCTCTCTCTCTCCCACTCTGCCTCTTTCCGTCCCTCTCCTTCTCTTTTCCCTTCTTTCTCTCTCCCTTTACCTCTCTCCCTCATCCTCTCTTTCTCCCTCTCCTTCTCTACTCTTCTCCTCCCTCTCTCTCCCTCTCCCTCTCACCCTCTCTATCTCCTCCCTCTCCCTCTCCCCCTCTCCCACCTTCTCCCTCTATCCTTCTCTCCCTATCCCTCTCCCTCCCTCCGTCCTTCTCTCTCAATCTCTCTTTCCCCCTCTCTCTCTCTCCTATCTCTCATTCTCTCCCTTTCCTACTCTATTTCCCTCTCTCTGTCTCTTCCTCCATGCATCTCCTACTCTATCTCCCTCATTCTCTCTATATCTCCCCCTCTTCACTCCCTCTCTCTCTTCCTCTCTCCCTCTATTTCTCTCCCTCCCCATCACCCTCCCTCCCTCTCGATCCCTCTCTCCCTCCCTCTCCTCGTTCCTCTCTCCCTCCCTCTCCTTTTTCCTCTCTCCCTCTCCATCTCTCTCCCTCTCTCCCTCTCCCTCTCCCTCTCCCTCTCCTTCTCCCTCTCCGTTTCTCTATCTCACTCTCCCTCTCACCTTCTCCATCTCCCTATCTCTCTCCATCTCCCTTTCTCCCTCTCCCTCTCCCATACTCTCCTTCTATCCCTCACCCTCTTGCTCACTATCTCACTATCTCCCTCTATTCCTTGCTCTCTCCCCTTTCACTTCCTTCCTTCCTTCCTCTCTCTCTCTCTTTTCCCCCTTTCTTTCTCTCTCCTATCCTCCTCCCTCCCTTTCCCTCTCTTTCCCTCTCTCCATCTCACACTCCCTCCCTCTCCCTCTCTCTACATCTCCCCCTTCCTCTCCCTCTCTCTACCTCTCTCCCTCTGTCATTCTCCCTCTTTCCCTCTACTCTCCCTCTCTTTCCCTCTCTCCCATCCTTTTCTCTTGATCCCTCTCTCTCTCTCTCTCACTCTCCCTCCCTCATCCCTCACATTTCTTCTCTCCCTCCCTCTTTATATTTCTCTCTCCCTTTCCCACTCTGCATCTCACCTCCTCTCTCTCCTACTTACTTTCTCTCTCTCACTCTCTCTCCTTATCTCCCTTTACCTCTCTCTCCCTCTCTCTTTCCCTTCCTCTCTCTTTCTCTCTCCTACTCTTCCTCTCTCCCACTCCCTTCCCTTTCTCTTTTTCTCTGTCCTAGTCTTCTTCTCTTCGTACCTATCTCCCACTCCCTCTCCCTCTCTCTTCTTCCTCTCTCCCCCATCTCAATCTCTCTCCCACTCTCTCCCACATCCCTCTCTCTCCCTCTTAATCTCTCTCTTCTACTTCTTTTCTCTCTCCCTCTCTCTCCATCTCCTCCTCCACCTCTCTCTCACTCTCTCTATCTCCTCTCTCTCACTCTCTCTCCATCCCTTTCTCTTCTCTCTCTTTCCCTTCCTCTCTCTTTCTCTCTCCTACTCTTCCCCTCTATACCTCTCTCCCACTCCCTCTCCCTCTCCCTTCCTCTCTCACCTATCTCAATCTCTCCCTCACTCTCTCCCACATCCTTCATCCATCTCTCTCCCTTTTCCCCCTCTTCCTCTCCCTCTCCCTCTCCCTCCTCTCTCCCTTTCTCCCTTGCTCTCCCTCCCTCTATCTCTCTCTCCATCTCTCTCCTCCTCTCTCCCTCTCTCTCTCTATTCCTCTTTCTCTCCATCTCTCTTTTCCTTTCTTCCTCTCCGAGCTTTTATATCCCAAACCCTCTCTCTTCCTCTCTCTCTCCCTCCATTCCTCTCTTCATCCTCTCTTCCTCCCTCTCACCCTTTCCCTCTCTCTCTACCCTTTCCATCTATCTCATCCTTCCATTGGATTTCTCTCTCCCTCTCTATCTATCTTTTCCTCTCTATCACTTTCTTACTCCCTCTCCTCGTCTCTCTCCCGCTCTCTGCCCATTCCTTCGTCTCCCTCTCTTCTTCTTCCTTTACTCTCCCTTACTCCACCAACCTCCCTCTCTATCCCTCTCACCCTTGCTATCCCACTCTCTCCCCCTCCCTCCTTCTCTCGTTCCTCCCTCTCGCTCTCTCTCTCTCTTCTCTCTTCCTCTCACATTTTCCCTCTCTCCCTCTCCTCACTCTCTTGCCCTTCCTTTACCTTTCTCTCCCTCACTTGCTCTTGCTCTCTCACTCTCTCTCCCCTAATCTCTTTCCCTCTCTCTCCCTTAATCTCTCTCTTTCTCTCTCTTTTTCCTTCTCCCTCTCCCTCTCTTACTATCTCCATCTCTCTCCCTCTCCTTTTCTCTTGCTATCTCTCTCTCCCTATCTCACACTCACCCTTTCTCTAACTTCCTCCCTCTACCTCCTCCCTCACCATCCCTCCCTCACTCTTTGTCCCTCCCTCTCCCTTACATTCTCTCTCTTTCCTTCTCTCTCCCTCTTTCCCTTTATCCCCCCTTTCTCTCCCTCGCCCTCCCTCTCACCGTCTCCCCCTCTTTCTCTCGACCTCTCCCTCTCTCCTTCGTAACCCCCATGACACTTCTTAACCACATCGCTATATGTACTAGAATATTTATATATTTATATACTAAGTATAGGTGTGATTTATGTGTCATTTTAATATTTTATGGTGTTAACACGCTCAATGTTTATGTGAGGATTTATGGGATGAACTTTAAGCAACTTAGCTAGTTACCATTTATTTTCTTTAACATATATTGAGAATGTAATATATTTAGAGTGTGCCATGAAGTCAGAAAAATTAGCTAAAGGTGTGGATAGTGTCGAAATTATAGGGAGAGAAATGTAACTCTCATGAAACAGATTATTAAACTTATATATATATATATATATATCCTTGAATATCTATAAAAAAATATATTGGATGTGGGTGTAATTTATGTGATATTTTCTTTAATATTTTATGCTATTAAAATAACTAATGTTCATGGGAATGTTTATGGTAATAAATTTTTGGGTAATTAGCTAGTCATTTTTTAATTTCTCATAACATATACCTAAAAATGCCATACAAGTGAAAGAATCACCTAAATATGGTGAAAATGCCGAATTATTGGAACCAAACTACCTTAGAAATTTAATTAGTTTAGTTACCCTTTTGTTACCCATTTTTAGTTACTAATTGGACACCTTATCTTTCACCATGTTCTAATTAGTGACACCTAGCCATCTTTGACTTCAAACCCGCCACCTTGCTTCCATTTTTCTTCTCTCACTTTACACCTTGTAACCATAAAATTAACACACATATCCTACTAATTAATGAGAAGAAAAAGGGTGGAGTATATAAGTATGGGAGAGAGTTAGACTTAGCCATTTTAGCTCACCAAAAATTAGGAGAAAACGTAAGGAAAGAGAGAAAAATGAAAAAGAAAAAGAGGGAAGAAAGAAGGAAGAAAGGAGGAGAAAAAGCCTAAGGGATTGTCTACCATCTTTAATTAAGTAAGTAGGTTTATGTTGCATTATGTTATGCCATTAATTTCATTTATATGTGCTTAAATTAGTCGGTTGTTTAAAGCTTTCCATTATCGTTGTTATGGGTTATTCATGTTAGTATTTTGTGTTTGATGGCTTGATATGAAATTATTGGTTGGATTGTATATGTGATGATGAATGGTTGGTATGTTATGTATCCATGTGTTATGTATGCCTAAATTTGTGTTGATGGGTTTGGTTAAAACAAATGGGCTTGGAATAAAGTTTGGAAGGATTTGAAAGAGGAAAGAATTCTTAGAGTATCCTTATGGAGATCATTCGACCTAGGTACTAAAACGGCCAAAGTTTGGACTTGTTTTTATGTAACTAAAGATCTAGAACTTAATGGTAACTCAATTAAGTATAAATTTGTAAGTTAGGAGGAAAAGAAATTACATAGAAACAAAAGAAAATCTCTTGCCACTTTTATAACCCATTCGGCCTAAACCCAAAATATTTTATTTGAGTTCCAATCATCCAACTTGATAATTAATTGTTCAAATGCGCCTAAATAAGTATAAATTGAAGTGTAGAAAGGTTAGATTACAAGGAAAATGGAAATTTTGGCTTAGACTAGGAAACATTGACCTAAACCCTAAGTTTTGAAAATTGAGTTTCACTCATTCAAATTGATTATTAATGGTTTAGTTAGAACTTAATAAGTATAAAATGAAGTGTTGGAAGGTATGAATGCAAGAAAAAAATTAGAATTAGGACCTTGACCTATTAGAAGCTAAATTCAACTATTAAGGCTAAATTTTGGCTTAGGAATAAAATCCCACTTCAAATGTGCTCAAATTCATTCCTAGGAATAAAATATAGGAATGGATTAAACCTAATGGGTGGGTGTTATATTTTTTATGTGACTCCTACAAAAAATATATGAAATCCCAAGCATGGATTGGATTACGAGTGTGGTATGAAAATGAAGGGTTTGGTACCCATGATTAGTGGAATGTGGTAAATGAAACATCATCTGCATCATCTTGATTTTGGGGTGGATGGACTTGAGAAAATAATTGAGTTGAGAAATGATGAGGTTTGATAATCAAATTGGTTTGAAATTAGATAGGTTTGGTAACCTAACTGAATTTAATGGGTATTAGCAATGAAGTTGTGTGCACGCTCTATTAATTGGATACATGGTTAAGCAATGAATAATTTTGCTAATCATGTGCTACAACAATGGATAATTCCATTGCTAGTTGTAGGTGATTTTGTAATCACCGAGAGATGAGAATAGAGCGGACTTGCTAATACCTAGGGTACTCGAACTAAAATCAATGGGAGAAGCCGAGTCATAGGAAAGCACTCGCATATCACGTGCATCACCCTTCGTACTAAGCTTTGGCTTACTCTATTGATATTTCATGTCATGACGAGTAAAGGTGATGGTAGTATCGACAAACAAGCCATTGGTTCCTCCTAGAAAAGGGATCATGTGTGACACAAAAAACTTAGAAATTTCTTTTGATTGTAACATAGGATACGATGTTTAGTAATGTGTAAATAATATCGTAGATATTTTATGACTTCGTAACAGTATTCATTAAAGTTGTGTAAATTTAATTATATGTCCTTCTATACTTAATATGTTATTATTTATTGGCTATATATGATGGGAGTAAATTGAGACTTTAGCATCTAAACCGTAACGCACCTAGCCATGCCTCTTAGGTGATTGGTAAGGGAGCTAGAGGCATCACACCTTTCCCCTCTCTCCCGCTCCCTCTCTTTCTTTCTCTCCCTCTCGTCGGATCCCTCTCCCTCCCTATCCCTTTCTCCCTCTCAACCCTCTATCTCTCCCACTCTCCCTCTCTCTCCCTCTCCTTCTCCTTCTCCTTCTCTCCCTCTCCCCCTCTCCCACCCTCTCCTTCTATCCCTCACTCTTTCACTCACTCTCTTCCACTCTTCCCCTCTCTCTCCCTCCCACCTTCTCTCTCACTCTCTCTTTCCCTCTCTCTCCTATCTCCTCCTCTTCCTCTTCTTCTCTCTCTCTCCTTCCCTCTCTCCTTTGATCCCTCTCATTCTCTAACTCTGCTTCTCCCTCTCCCTCACTCCTCATCCCTCTCTTTCTCTCTTCCCTCCCTCTCCCTCTCTCCTTCTCTATCTCCCTCCCTCTCCCTCTTACCCTCTCCGCCTCCTCATCTCTCTCTATCTCCCTCATTCCCCCTTCTCCCTCTCCCTCTCTCCCCTCCTATAGTCTTCCTCTATCCCTTACTCTCTCTTTCCCCTCTCTCGCCCCTCCTTTCCTCTCCCTCACTCTCTTTCCCTCTCTCTCCCTTCACTCCCTCTCTTTCTCTCCCTTTCCCTCTCTATCTCTCCCTTCATCCCTGTTTCTCCCTCCATCCGCCACTCGATCTCCCTTATTCTATCCCTACATCTCCCCCTTCCTCTCCCTCTCTCTCCTTCGCTCACTTTATCCTTCTTCCTCTTACCCTCCCTCCTCTCCCTCTCTCTCCCTCTCTCCCATCCATTTCTCCCTCCATGACTCTCCCACTCCGGCTCCTTCTACCTTTATCTTCATAATATATCAATCTCCCTCTGCCTCTCTCTCCCTTCCTCCCTCCCTCTCCCTCTCTCCCCTATCCCTCTCCCTCTCCCTCTTTCCTTCTCCTTCTCTCTCCCTCCCTCCCTCTCTCTCCATCTTTTTTCTCTCTCTTGATCTCTATCTCTCACTCCTCTCTCTCCCTCTCTCCCTTTCTCTCCCTCTCTATCTCCCCCTCTCTTTATCTCTCCCTCTCTCTCCCTCTCCATCGCTCTCCCTCTTTACATCTCTCCCTATCTCCCTTCTTCCCTCTCTCTCTATATGTCTCTCTTTCTCCCTCTATCTAACTCCCTCTCTCTCCTTCTATCGTTCCTTCTCTCTATATCTTCCTTTCTCTTTCTCTCCCTCTCTCTCTCCACCTCTCTCCCATTCATCATCTTTCTCCACCTCTCTCCCTCTCTTCCTTCCTCTCTCTCTCTCTCTTTCCCCTTCTCTCTTGCTCAACCTCTCTCTCGATCTCCCCTCCTTTTCTCTATCCCTCTCTTCCTCCCCCTCTCCATGCCTTTCTCCCTCCATCTTCACCTCCCTCCTTCTCCCTCTCTCTCCCTTTCTCCCTATATCCCCGTCCCTATTGCCCTTCCTTTACCCCTTATCCCTTTTTTCTCTCTCACCCATCTCTTTATTTCTCTCCCTCTTGCTCTTCCTCTCCCTACCAATCCCTTTCCCTCTCCCTCCCTCTCTCTCTTATCTCAATCTCTATCCCTCTCTCCCTCTCTCCCTCTCCCTCTCTCCCTCTCTTTCTCTTTTGGTCTCTCCTTCTCTCTATCTCTTTCTCTCTCTCTCAATTTCTATCTCTCACTCCTTCTATCTATCACTCCCCCTTTCTCACTCCTCCATCTCTCCCTTTCTCTCCCTCTCTCTTCCCTCTCTTTTTCTCTCTCCCTACCTCCCTCCCTCTCTCTATATGGCTCTCTTGCTCCCTCTCTCCCAGCCCCTCTCCATCTCATTCTCTCTCCATCTCTCTCTTACTCTCTCCCTCTTTCTCCATCTCTTTCCCACTCTCTATCTCTCCCCCTCTCTCCATCTCCCTTTGTTTTTCTCTCTCCCTCTATCTTCCTCTTCTTCCTCTCTCAATGTTTCTCCCTATCCCTCCCTCTCCCTCCTTCTCTTTATCCCTCACTTCCTTCATCTTATCCCTTCCCTCTCCCTTTCCTTCTATCTCTTCCTCCCTCTCATTCCCTTTCCTTCTATGTCTCCCTCCCTTTGGCTTTCTCTCTCCCTCTTTATCTCTCTATCTTCTTACCTCTACCTCTCTCTTTCTCTCTCTCCCTGTCTATCTCTCTTTTCCATCCTCTCACTTTCACACTCTCTCCCTTCTTCTCTCTGCCTCTCTTACCCTTCTTTCATCTTCTTCTCTTTACCTATCTCCCTCTATATCCCTCTCACTCCCACTCTCCCACTCTCTAACTCTCTCTTCCCCTCTCTCACTCCTTCCCTCCTCTTTCTTCTCTCTCCCTTTCCCTTTTCACCCTCTCCCTGTCCCTTTCTCTCCCTTTCATTCTCTCTCTCTCTCTCTCTCTCTCTCTCTGTCTCACTCACTCTTTCTCTCTCCACTCTTTCGCTATCTTTCTCTCTCCCTCTCCTAATCTCTCTCCCTCTCTCTTTCCATTTCTCTATTTCAACCTCTCCTCCCTCTCTCTCCCTCTCGCTATCCCTTTCCTTCCATCTCCCTCTCTCTCCCCCTCTCTCCTTCTCCATCCCTCTCCCTCCGTCTCTCCATTGCTCACTTCCTTCCTCTTTTCCTTTCCCTCTCCCTCTCCTTCTATCTCTCCTTACCTTTGGATTTCTCTCTCCCTCTTTATCTCTCTATCTTCCTACCTCTAGCTCCCTCTCTCTCTCTCCCCGTACATCTCTCTTTTCCATCCTCTCACTTTCACACTCTCTCCCTTCTTCTATCTCCCTCTCTTCTCCTTCTTCCCTCTTCTTCTCTTCACCAATCTCCCTTTCTATCACTCTCACTCCTGCTCTCCCACTCTCTGCCTCTCCCTTCCCCTCTCTTCCTCTCTCTCACTCCCTCTTTATTCTTTCTTCTCTTTTCCTTTCCCTTTTCCCCCTCTCCCTCTCCCTTTCTCTTCCTTTTATTCATCCTCTCTCTCTCTCTCTCTATCTCACTCATTCTTTCTCTCTCCAATCTTTCTCTTTCTTTCTTTTTCTCCTCTCCTAATCTCTCTCCCTCTCTCTTTCCCCTTCTCTCGTTTCAACCTCTCCTCCCTCTCTCTCCCTCTCGCTATCCCTTTCCCTCTATCTCCCTCTCTCCCCCTCTCTCCCTCTCTTTTCCTCTCTCCTTCTCCATCCCTCTCCCTCTCTCCTTCTCCCTTCGTCTCTCTATCACTCATTTTCTTCCTCTTTTTCTTTCCCTCTCCCTCCCTTTGGCATTCTCTCTCCCTCTTTATCTCTCTATCTTCCTACCTCTACCTCTCTCTTTCTCTCTCTCCCTATCCATCTCTCTTTTCCTTCCTCTCACTTTTATACTCGTTTCCCTCTTCTCTCTCCCTCTCTTCCCCATCCTTCCTTTTTCTTCTCTCTACCAATCTCCCTCTCTATCCCTCTCACTCCTACTCTCCCACTCTCTGCCTCTCCCTCCTCTCTCTTCCTCTCTCTCACACCCTCTCTCCTCTCTCTTCTCTCTTCTTCTCCCTTTCCCCCTCTCCCTCTCCCTTTATCTCCCTTTCATTCTTCCTCTCTTTCTCTCTCTATCTCACTCACTCTTCCTCCCTCTTGTCTCTTTCTCTTTCTTTCTTTTTCTCCTTTCTTAATCTCTCTTCCCTTTTCTCTTTCAACCTCTCCTCTCTTCGTCTCCCTCTCATTATCCCTCTCCCACTAGATCCCTCTCTCCCCCCTTTCTCTCTCTTTCCCTCTCTCCCTCTCTCCTTCTCTTTCTCTCTCTTCTTCCCTCTCCGGCTCTTTCCCCACTCTCTGTCCCTCTCTCCCTCTCCTACTCTCCCTCCCTCTCACTCTTTCCCCACTCTCTCGTCCCTCTCTCCCTCTTCTTTTCTCTCCCTCTCTATCTCCCTATCTCTTTCTATCTCACTCTCGCTCTCCCTCTCTCTCCCTCTCCACCTTTCTCTCTCTAGCTCTCTCCCCTCCCCTTATCTCTCACATAGCGCCACTCTCTATCCTTTTCTTTTCCTCTCTCTCTCTCCCACCTTTTTTCTCTCTATCCCTCCTTTTATCTCTCTCTCCCTCTCTTACTTTCTAAGTCTCTTCCTCTCTCTCCCTCCCTTCCTCTCTCTTTCTCTTTCGCCCTTTCCCGGTATTTTTATTTATCCCTCTCTCCTTATCTCTCTATCCCTCTCACTCTCTATCTCTCTTTCTCCCACTCACTCCCTCTTGATCTCTCCGTCTCAATCTCTTTCTATCTATCGCTTCCTCTCCCACTCTCTCTCCCTCTCTCCATCTCTACGTCCCTCTCTCCCCCAATCTCCCTCCCTCTATTCATCCTACTTCCCCTCTACCTCTCCCTCTTCCTCTCCCATTCTTTCTCTCTCTCTCCTTCTTCCTTTCTCTCTCTCACTCACTTTATTTCTCTCTCTCAATCTCTAGCTCTCTCTCATCCTTTTTCCCTCTCCCTCTCCCTTCCTGTCTCAATGTCACTCCCTCTACCACCCTCTCCCTCTCCCTCTTCCTATCTCTCTCTTTTTCTCTCTCTCGCTTTGTCTCTATCTCTCCCTCTCTCCCTATATCTTGCTCTCCCTCTCATTTTCCCTCTCTTTTTCTCTCCATCTCTCTTCCCCTCTCTCTTCCTCTCTCTCACTCCCTTCCTCTCACTCTCTCTCTCCTTCTTCCTATATCCTTTCCTCTCCCTCACTCTCCCTCCCTTTCCCTTCCTATCTCTCCTTATCTCCCTCTCTCTCCCTCACTCTCTCTCTCTCTCTTTTACTCTCTTTCTCTCTTCCTCACTCTTTTCCCTCTCTCTCCTTCTTTCGCTCTCCATCTCCTTATCTCTCCCGGTCCCTCCCTCTTTTCCTCTCCCTCTCCCTCTCCTTCTCTCTCAATCTCTCTCCCTCTTTCTCTTTTTCTCTCCCTCCTCTTCTCTCACTCCATCGTTATCTCTCTCTTCCTCCATTTTACTTTTGCTCTCCCTTTCCCTCTCTCCCCCATTCCCCCTCTCTCTCTCCCTCTCCCTTGCTCTCGCTCTCTTCCTCTCTATCACTCCCTTCCTCTTATTTTTTTCTCCTCCTCTCCCTCCCTCTCTCTTTCTCTTTCTCTCCCTCCCTTTCTCCCTCCCTTTCTCTTCCTCTCTCTCTCTCGATCGCTCTTTCCTTCCCTCTCTCCCACTCTCCCTCTCTCTCCCTCTCTCTTCCCTCTTTATCTCCCTCTCTTCTCTATCTCTCTCTCCCTTCCTATGTCTCTCTCTCTTTTTTCCTCTCCCTCTCTCTCTCTCTCTCTCTCTTTATCTCTCTCTTCCTCCTTGTCTCCCTCTCCCTCTCCCTCTCCCTCCCTCTCTCTTTCTCATTCTTTCTCTCCCTCTACAGCTCTCTTTTCCCCTATCTCGGTTTAACTCTCCCTTGCCTCTCTCTCTTTCTTTCACTTTCCCTCCGTCCCTCCGTCTACCTCTCCCCCTCTCCCTCTATCACCTAATGTCCCTCTCTCTTAGTTCCTCTCTCTCCCTTTTGTCCCCTATATCCCCCTCTCCCTCCCTACCTTTCTTTATCTCTCTTCCTCCCTCCCTTTGTATTGTTCTTTATTCATCACCCTCTCTCTCCCTCTCCCTCCCTCTCCTTATATTCCTCTCTTCCTTCTTTTGTCCTTCTCCCCCTCTCCTCCTCTCCCTCTCTCCCTCTCACTTTTTTTTTAACAAGACCGGCACCAAGATAATTTTATTGATTTGAGAAAAATGAGTACATGAGGAGACAATCTAGCCTAACCCAACAAACTAAGGGAAAGAGGAAGTCTTAACCCTAAAACAAGAGGAAACTCTATAATTAAACAATTTCATCCTATCATGTCTATTAACCAATTTTACATCTAAAGATAATTATGCATGACTACTAAAATCATTTTTTGACTTATGTTGAATCACCTCGTCGGCCAACCTATTTGCCACCATCTTTTACTCTCGCTAAATATGCTCGAAATGTGTTGTTACTCCTTAACTCCCGACATTCTCGGACTGGTATGTAAATAACCGAGGGACCTTATTAGTGCCGAATATAATACCGATAGTCATCATTGAATCAAATTCAATCCTCACTAAGTCAAGATTTAGTTCCTTACATAGAACTAACCCATCCCTAATTGCTAACGATTCCGCATTTGAGCTAGTTCCCTCCCCATAGTATTGTGCAAAACCAATGATAAAAGAGCTCGAAAAGCCCCATATTACTCCACCACCTATACAAAATCCATCTCTAGCCAACCCATCAACATTTAATTTAAATTTACCAATAGGTGGCAGCTCCCACTTGATCCACTTCTCTTTACTAGTTTTCGACAAGATTGGCGTGACGTCTAACTCCCGCATCTTCCTCATACCAACCACATTTAAAGGCTTTTTTGGCATAAAGAAGCTACACAAATCCTGTAGGTCCTCAATCACTCATCTCACTATGTCACCTACTATCATTGGTTCATCCTAAAGGATCATGCATCATATGAAGATGTGGAATAAACAAAACTTTCCTCCATCTAAGGGCCTAGGGTCAAGCCCTTGAATCAATTAACCATATATGCATGAATTCAAAGCAATAAATAAAGGGTTACCTCTTATAGTGCAGATCCAAATTCGTTTTTTGAAAAGCCATCCAAATGTCCATCCTCTATTGATTATCCACGCAATCCAAGTATCCATAAAGAAGCACTCCAAATCGGTAACTCCATCTTTTTTAATTTTTGTAGTGTTTCCCATAGAAATAAATCTCGGGCAATATTATGATAACTTTAAAAGAGAAGGAAAAATTATGGAGCACTAGGGTTTTGGAGAAAACTATTTTCTCTATTTTTGCCATATGCCCTATGTGTTCTTAGGGCTAGTCGAATTTTTTCACTAAAACATTCTCTCCCGTTTTTTCTAGTTTTGGCCAAACCTCTCTCTCTTAAAAAACACTCTTTATGCCTCACCTCTCCTCCTATTTAAAGGGGGAGAGTTTCCTTGTCCTCTAAAGATAAGGAGACGGATGACAAATAAGTCCCAATTGGACTTACAGCTTGTTGCTTCCTTACCATCTATGGATGAGGAATTATTTTGCATATGGACTTTTGATCATTATCTTTAAAACATTCAACCTTATCCAATAAGATTGATGTTTATCCTCCCACCAAAATATATTAAGGCCATTAATTAAACATAATGGGCCAAAACCAATTTAGCCCAATTAATTTCTTTGGATTATCCAAATACATAATCTTAGATTATTTTAGGTGGTTCCACGTTAGGAAATAATTTTATGAAATATCCTTTAACCTAAATTAGGAAACTCATTTCCATTTTAGGCTATTTATTTCCAAATTTGGAACTAACTTCCAAATTAGGAAACTGATTTATAAAATAGAAAACTTTCCATTTTACGAAACTTCCTAATTAAGGAAACTTTCCATTTTAGGAAACTTTTCATTTAAGGAAACTTTTCATTTTGGAAATTTCCAAAATTGAAAACTTTCATGATTGAAAACTTTTTTTCACTATCTTTTCTTCTCATTTATATTGTGAATGCTTAAAGTTATGCATGTGACTCAATAGGCTTCTAGATATATTGGCAATGTATCAAGAATAAAAGACTCCTCTTTTATCTCTTGATACATAAATCAAGATTGGACTTAGAAAGGCATCATGATTACCCAATTCTCTAGGAGCATTAATTAATCCATCATTACTTTTTACAAGCATGGTTACCATATAATTCAGTCCTTATGTCAAGTTCTCACAGTGTGATCTCAAACTTAGTTATAAGTCTTGCTCGATTATAATCACACAAGTTTTGCTGAATTTCCAAATGTTTTAGCTCTTAGATTAACCAATTATGGCCACAGATTTCATGAACAAACATTTATTGAAATGTAATGTGATAACTCCTTTATCATAAAAGGAATGACATGTTCTATTTTAGTCATACACCTACCTCCATTAGATTCTTAGTGAACCTAACAAATCGCCAATGTCTAATCCTTTAATGGGTCCATCAAAATGAGTGTCAACGTGCATAAGTCCTCTTATGAGATAATCATGATGACTTTAAGTCTAAGAACCATTTGTACCCATCTCGTATGAGATTCCTATATATTAAAACCAAATGGATTCTCATGGAAAGTCAAGTCCAGGTGATATGTTCTCTAATATGAATCAACTAAGTGCTTGCTTTGGCATCACCATCCAATAGGTGTGAGATCTCCTACTGCTATCATATAGCATAAGCATAGCACTCATAAGTATATCCACATATAGTCAATGTCCGTTCTTGGTAATGCTATGATTTAAGACATTTAATAATATCATTTATATGGATTAGTGTTAGTCTCATGTCTTTCGATCAATCACTATTGCAAATGCATATCATAAGGAATTTTATTCAATTCTACTGAATTTACAAACATAAAATATAAGAATTAATAGAATGACTTTTTTATTATTATTAAAATAAATAATACAATAATATATTAACTCAAGCCCATCCAAACATGGTTAGATCTTGGGCATCTACACTAACACATCCTTATATTTTGCTTTACACTAACTTTTCTATAACTATTAATTGAGTAGGGAACGAGAACATCCATGTTTATGCACACTCCTCTAATGATTTCCACTGTCGCCACACCTAAAGATTCTTCCAAAATGCCCCTACACTTGCCTCACAACTCGAGATTCTAGAAACAAGTGTGACATGGTTTCTTTCTTATGATTCGAGCAAGCACATGCAAATTGACACTATTGGAATGTGTAGATCTTGAATACGAGAGTCAATTACCAAAGCACCTCCAAACCATTTGAAGGATCATGCATCTTATAGAGGTGCGGAATAAATAAAAATTTTACTCCATCTAAGGCTCTAAGATCAACCCGTTGAATCTACTAACCATACATACATGAATAATAAGCTATATGTAAAGGATTTTACCTCTTGTAGTGTAGATCTAAATTCCTTTTCTTTGATAAGCCATCCAATTGTCCAGCCTCTATTGATGATTCATGTAGTCTAAGTATCCATAAATAAGCATTCAAAATTAGTAGGGTGCTAGCTCTAACTTTTTTGATTTAGTATTTCCTATAGAAATCAATCCCAAGCAATTTTATGATAACCTTAAAAAGGGAAAAGAGTATGATCTTTTTAGGGTTTAGGAGAAAACTATTTTCCCTTATATTTTCTCTCTTGACTATGTGCCCTAGGTAATTTTTAGGGCTGGTCGAAAATCTCCCACTTCTCTCACTTTCTGCTTGGGCGAATCTCTCCTTTCCTGTTGATTTTCTCTTTTCTTTCTCCAACCCCTTTTATGCTGCATCTCTCCTCCTATTTCTAAGGGAATAGTTTCCTTTCCCTCCAAGGACAAGGAAAAGGGCCGCTACATGTTCTTTTAGGACTTTAGGTTATTATTTCCTTATCCTCCAAGGTTAAGAAATTATTTAATAGATGGACTATTTGATTATTATCTTTAAAACATTCAACCTTATCCAATAAGGTTAATATTTATCTTTAAAACATTCAACCTTATCCAATAAGGTTGATGTTTATCCTCCCATCAAAATATCTTAAGGCTTTTAATTAAATCTAATGTGCCAAACCTATTTTAGCTCAATTAATTTATTTAGACTATCCAAATAATATTCTTAGATTATTTTGGCGGGGTCTATATTAGGAAAAAATATTTTAAAATACCCTTTAACCTAAATTAGGAAACTCCTTTCCTTTTAGGTTCTTTATTTCCAAATTTGAAACTAACTCGCCAAATTAGGAAACCAATTTCTAAAATAAGAAACCTTCCCAATTGCCTTCCACTTTGTTAAATTGGTTGGAGACACTTGTAACCTTGATTTATGGAAACGAAAAGCAAGTATATATGTTAGTAAAATGGGAAGATGGCTAAATATTTTAGGCCAAAACCGTAGCACCCAAAGAAAGAGAGAAAAACCAATTGTGAGAAAAAGGCGAGAAAGTCACTACAAGGAAAGAGAGAAAAAGGAAAAGAAAGGAAAGGAAAGGAAGAAAAAGGGGAAAAGCTAGGGAAAATACTAATCAAATCTATCTAAGTAAGTGGGTTTCTTTAGTTCTTTATGCCATTTAATTGATGTTATTGTAATTGATTAAGCTTATGTTTATGTTGTGATGTGTTTTGTTGGCTTGATTGTGTTGGTTAGGTTATTCCGTGATTGGTAATTGCTATGGTTTGATTGTGATGGTTAGTTGTGTGGTTATTTGTTAAAGTTTTGGAAGTTTTGTATCTAGCTAGATCCATGTATGGATGGGTGTGGATAATGAAAATTGGTTAACCGAAACTTGTCGAGTGATTTTAGGAAAAATGGGGGTTTTGGGTTTTACTAAATCAATTGGGTAAGTACTAATTCAATTAGGCCCTAAATAAGGATAAAAAATATATAAAATTAGAAAAGTAAGATCACGAAGAGAAATCAAAAATTCGACTTAACATTATTAGGAGCCTAACTCGCCCAAAGAGTGTTAAATTTGAGAGAAAAGGGTAAGTTACACCATAACATGTTTTAATTAATTTAAAATGTCAAAAATCACATACCTCGAATGTAGAACAAATTAATATCGAAACATACCAAATTAAGCAAAAGAAAAATATCTTTGTATGAATTAATTTCACGAGTTCAACAAATATCAACCGTCAACGTTTAAACCTAATTAGGTGAACGTTGTGATGAAGTGAATGTATGAACCTATGTGGGTTAAATATCGAGGATGGAATAATGATGTAGGGTTTGGTACCCCGAGTATCCTTAATACGATAATCATACCATCACGTGCATCACGTACATATGTCGAGGACGGATCGAGAAAGAATCCATTGGTTGAAAAGTGGGTTGTATGAATAAGTCCGGTAACCTAACGAGAATAAATGGGTATTACCGATCTAGTCGTGTGCGTAATCTAAGTCGTGTGCCTGCACTCGTTAGATGATGGACTCCCGTTAACGATGGCTACAATGTGGGATAATTTTATTATTAACGAAGGTGATTCGGTAATCACTTGGATTAAAAATAGAGTAGACTTGCTAATACCTAGGGTACTCGAATTAAAATTGATGAGTATGGTGGGAAGTCGGAAAAGCATTGCATATCACGTGCATCACCCCACTTACTAAGCTTTGGCTCACCTCATTGTTTTTTGCATGTTATGACAAGTAGCGGTGACTATAATACCAATAAAGATGCTTGCCGAATCCTCTAAAAGGGCTCATTTGTGACACAAACCTAAGGGGATGTTATTTTGATTGTAATTCTAGTGTTAGGGTGTCTAAAGATATTTAAATGGCACTCGTAAATAAGAGGGAGAGGTAGAATGAGAAAGTGAGAGAGAGAGAGGTACGGAGGGAGGGAAAATAGAGAGAGTAGAGAGTGAGGGAGAGGGAGAGATAGAGAAAGAGAGAGAAAGAGAGAGGGAGGAAAAGAGAGATAAAGGAGTAAGGAAGAGGGATAGAGAGGGACAGAGAAGGAGGGAATGAGGGTGGGAGGGAGAGGGATAGGAAGGATGGGAGGGGAGAGAGCGAGAGGGAGAGGAAGAGAGATAGAGTAGTGGATGAGAGAGTGAGGAAAAGAGAGATAGGGGATTGAGGTTGATTGATAGAGAGGGATAGAGAGGGAGGGAAAAGGGGTGGGAGGGAGAGGGATAAGGATAAGAAGCATGGGGTGAGAAAGAGGACGGAAGAGAGAGAGTATGAGAAAGAGAAAAAGAGACAGAGAGAGGGAGGGGGAGAGAGAGGAAGTGAGAGATAAAGGGCTAGAGAGGGAGAGAGTAGGAAAGGGAGAGAAGGAAATGGAGAGGGATAAGGACAGAGAGGGAGAGAAGGAATGGGAGAGAAAGGGTAGGAGAGGGAGGAAGAGGGAGAGGGGGAGGGAGAGGGAGAAGGAGAGGGAGAGGCATAAGGAGAGAGAGGGAGATAGAAAAGGAGGGAAGGAGAGAGGGAGAGAAAGAGATAAAGGGAAGGAGGGAGAGAGAGGGAGGAAGAGAGGGGGAAGGGAGAGGGAGAGAGGTAAAAAAGGAGAGAGGGGGAAGAGTGATAAAGGTAGGTGAGGGAAAGAGGGACAAAGAGAGAGAGGTAGATAGTGAGATGGGGAGTAAGGGAGATGGTGAGAGGGAGATAGTGGGACAGATTAAGAGAGAGAAAGTGAGAAAGAGGGAGAAACATAGAGATAAAGAGGAAAGAATACAAGGAAAAAGAGATGAAAGGAAAACAAAGAGGGATAGAGAGAGGTAGAGAGGGAGAGAGAGGGAGATGGAAATAGAGTAAGGGAGATTGAGAGAAAGAGAGAGAGGGGTGAGAGATGGAGAAAGACTGTGAGAGACAAAGAGGGAGGGAGGGCAAGAAATGGAGGGATATAGAGAGAGAAAAGAGAGATGGGAGAGGAAAAAAGAGAGGGATAGAGAGAAAGAGAGAGAGAGAGGAGACAGAGGGAAAGGGAGAACGAAGAGAGGTACATAGTGAGATAAAAGTGAGGGGGATAGAAAGGGAGATAGAGTAAGAGAGTGAGAATGATTCAGAGAGGGAGAGAGAGATAGAAGGAAAAAGAGGGAGAGAAGGAGAGAGAAAGGGAGAGTGGGAGGGAAAGAGAGAGAGAGATATAGAGAGGAAGAAAGGGGGAGAGAAAGGGGGAGAGAGAGTAAGAGACTAGAAGAGAGAGAAAGGAAGGGAAAGAGGGAGACAGAGAGGGAGAGTGATAGAGAGGGAGAGAAAGAAAGAGAGGGAGAGAGTGTGAGAAGGATAGTAGAAGATAGTGAGAGGAAGCATGAGGAAGGGAGGGAAGAAGATAGAGAGAGGAAGGAAAGAGAGAGAAAGAGTGAAAGAGCGAGAGAGGGAAGAGAGAGAGGGAAAGAGAGAAAGAGAGGGAGAGAGTGTGAGAAGGATAGAGGAATAGAGGGAGATAGTGAGAGGGAGCATAAGGAAGGGAGAGAAGAAGATAGAGAGAGGAAGGAAAGAGAGAGAAAGAGTGAAAGAGCGAGAGAAGGAAGAGAGAGAGAGAGGGAGAGAGGGAGATATAGTGGGAGAGGAAGAGAGAGGGAGATGGTGGGATATAGGAAGAGAGGGATAGAGAGAAGGAGAGAGAAAATGGGAGAGAGATAGAGAGAGGGAGAGAGGGAGAGGAAAGGAGAGGGAAAGAGGGAGAGGGATATAAGAAAGAGTGAGGGGGAGAAAGTGAAGGGGAGAGAGGAAGAGAGAGAGGAGGGAGATAGAATGGGTGAGAGAGAGAGGGAGAGAGCAAGGGAGTGAGAGAGAGAAAGGATGGAGAGAGATAAAGAGGGAGAGATAAAGGATGAGAGAGAGACAGGGAGAGAGAGAGAAGAGGGAGAAAGAGCAAGGGGAATGGGGAGAGACTGATAGGGGAATATTTTAAGAAAGAGAGAGAAAGAGTGAGAGAAAGAGGGAGGAAAAGAGTAAAGGGGTAGAGACAAAGAGGAAGAGTGAGGGGGAGAGAGGGAGGGAGAGACAGAAAGATAAAGGGAGAGAGAGAGGGGGAGAGAGAAAAAGGGAGAGAGGGCGGGGAGAGTCGGGGAGAGATTGAAATAACTAGGGAGAGGTGAGAGGGAGAGAGAGCGATAGAGAGATAGAAAGGGAGGGTAGAAAGTGGCACGGAGGGGAGAGAGAGTAGGGTGGGAGGCGGAGATAGAGGGAGAAAGAAAGAGAGGGAGATAGTAAGAGGAAGAGAGAAGGAGATAGATGAGGGAGAGGTGAGAGGGAGAGAGAGCGAAAGAGAGATAGAGAGGGAGGGTAGAAAGAGGCATAGAGGGAGAGAGAGAGTAGGGTGGGAGGGGGAGATAGAGGGAGAGAGAAAGAGAGGGAGATAGTAAGAGGAAGAGAGAAGGAGATAGATAGAGGGAGGAGAAAGAGAGGGAGATAGTAAGAGGAAGAGAGAAAGAGATAGATAGAGGGAGAGAGAGAGATAGATAGAGAGTGAGAGAGAGTGTGTGGGAGAGATTGAGAGAGAGAGGGAGTGAGAGAGGGAGATAGAGAGGTAGGAAAGGAGGGGGAGAGAGAGATAGAGGGAGAGACAGAGGGGTAGAGAAGGAGAGAGGGAGAGAGAGGGAAAGAGAAAGAAGGAGAGAGAGAGATTGATAAGGAGAAATGGAGAGAGAGGGGGAAGGATAAAACGGGAAGGGGTGGGATGGGGATATTGAGAGAGAGAGGAAGAGAAGGAGATAGTAAGAGGGATAGTGAGGGAGATATAAGGGGAGAGAAATCAAGAGAGTGAAAGAGAGAGGGAGAGAGGGAGGAAAGTGGGAGGGAGAGGGAGGAGAAGGAAGAGAGGAAGAAAGGAAGGAAGGAGGGAGGGAGAGGGAGGAGAAGGAAGAGAGGGAAGGAGAGAGAAAGGGAGAGGGAGAGAGGTAGAGAGGGAGATTGTAAAAAGGAGAGTAAGAGAGGAAGGGAAGGAGAGGGAATGAGAGATGGGAGAAAAAGAGAGAGAGGGATAGATGAAAAGAGAGAAAGAGAGAGAGAGAGCATGAGAAAGGGAGAGGGAGATAGAGAGAGGAAGAAAGGAAGATAATGAGAGGAAGAGAATGGGAGATAGAGAGGGAGAGGGAGCAAGAGAGTGGGAAAGGGAGAGGGAAAGGAAAAGAGAGAGGGATAGAGGGTGAGATAGGGAGAAAGAGGTAGAGGGGAGATAAGGGGAGAGAGGGAAAGGAAGAGGGAGAGAGGGACAGGGGGAGAAAGAGGGAGAGGGAGAGGGGGAGAGAGGGAGAGGGAGAGGGAGAGGATAGGGAGTTATAGGGATGGATAGAGTGAGAGAGAGATAGAGAGAAGGTGAGAGAGGGAGATAAAGTGAGCTAGAAAAAGGGAGATAGAGGGGGAGAGAGAGAAAGAGAGGAAGGGAGAGGGAGATAGAGTGGGAGAGGAGGAGACAAGGAGAGAGAGAGAGAGAGAGGTAGTTAGATAGAGAGAAGTGTAGTTATATATTCTCTAACATAAATCACCTAAGTGCTTGCTTTGGCATCACCATGCTAATAGATGTGAGATCTCCAACTACTATCATATAGCATGAGCATAACACTCACAAGTCTATTTCTATATAGTTAACATCCATTTCGACAATGCTATGACTTAGGATGCTTAATGATATCATTTATATACATTAGTATTTGTCTCACATCTTTTGATTAATCATTATTACAAAAGCATATCATAAGGACTTCTATCTAATTCTACTAAATTAATAAATATAAAACAAAATAAGTAATAGAAAGACTTCTTTATTATTATTAAAATAAATGGTATATTAGTAGAATAACTCAAATCCACCTAAACATGATTAGATCTTACGCATCTACACCAATAAGAGCATGCATGAGAGAGGGAGAGCAAAATAGGAAGAGGGAGAGAGAGAGAGGGAGAACGGGAGGGAGAGAGAGTAAGGAAGAGGTAGAGAGGGAGAGAATGGAAGGTAAAATGAGAGAGAGGGAATGAGAGGGAGAGAGGGATAAGGGGAGAGAGGGAGGGAGGAGGAGAGAGGGAGAGAGGGAGAGGGAGAGAGCAGGGAGGGAGGGAGAGGGAGAGAGAGAGAAGAAGAGAGCGGGAGGGAGAGAGAGGGAGAGAGGGAGAGGAAGATAGAGGGAGAAAGGGAGGGAGAGAAGAGAGGGAAAGAGAGGGCGAGGGGGAGAGAGGGAGAAGGGGAGAGTGAGAGGGAAAGAGAGAGAGATTACGAGGGTGAGAGGGGGAAGATAGAGGGAGAGAGGTAAGGGCGGAGGATGAGGGGGATAGAGAGGAAGAGAGGGAGAGAGGTAGAGAGAGTGAGATAGAAAGAGGTAAAGAGGGAGAGATAGAGAGGGAAAGATAGAGAGGAAGGAGGTAAGGAGAGAGTGAGACAGAGAGGGAGAGAGAGGGCGAGAGAGGAAGGGACATAAGAGAAGAAAGAAGGGATGGATATACGAGAGAGAGAAAGTGAGAGAAAGAGAGAGTGAGAGGGAGGGAGAGAGATTAGGAGGGGGAGAGAGAGGGTAAGGAAAGGGGTCAAAGAAAGAGAGAGTAGGAGAAAGAGAGAATGGGAAGAGGGAGAGAGATGAGAGAGAGAGAGAAGGATGGGGAGAGGGGGAGGGAGAGAGCAAAGGAGTGGGAGGAAGAGAGATACCGAGAGAGAGGGAAAGGAACTAAGAGAAGGAGGGAGAGGGAGGGAAAGGGATACCGAGAGAGGGAAGGGAAATGAGAAAACGAGGGAGAGAAGGAGGGATAAAGAGAGGAAGATAGTGATAGAGGTAGCATGAAGAGGGAGGAAGAGAGGGACAAAGGTAGAGAGATAGTGAGCTTAAGGGAGGTAAGGAGGGAGAATGTAACCCCCATGAAACTCCTTAACATAGCTATATGTACTCGAAACTTTTATATTTGCATCTACTAAGTCTAAATTATGATTTATGTGTCATGTTCATGTTTGGTGAGGTTAATATGCTTCGTGTTTATGTGATAAGTTATGAAAAAAATAATTTAGGCACATCAAAATTTTAATTCTTAGGAAGAATATCTCCTAGAATATCCATAATTATGTGGGTGTAATTTATGTGCCATTTCTTTTATATTTTGTTGTGTTGAAATATCTAAGGTTTATGGAAGTATTTATAGGAATAAATTTTTGGGAATTTAACTAGTAATTATTTATTTCCCCATAACATATATTTAAAAAACCATGAAAGTGAAAGAATTTCCCAAACATGGTGCATAGCCCAAAATTTTGGGAACCAAATGAAGTTGGTTAGTTTAGTTAGTTTAGTTACCTTTTAATTTCCATCTCGTAGTTACCGATTTGACACCAAATCTACCACCTTTTTCTAAATTGTGACACTAGCCCACTTTGATTTTTAAATTGTCAACTTGCCTCCCACTTAGTCTCCATCATTTGGCCTCTTTTTACCACAAAATTTTGACACTTGGAATACTAATAAATGAAGGGAAAAATTGTGATATAAAAATGTAAGAAAGATTGAAACTTTGCCATTTTTGGAGACAAAACCGTAGCTACCAAAAGAGAAGGAGAGAAATGGCTTTGAGAGGGAGAGAGACGAAAAAAGAGAAGAAAAGAAAGAAAGGAGAAAAGAAAAAGGGAAAGCCTAGATAATCTTTAGGAAAGCTAAAGCAATGTAAGTAGGTTTATGCTATTTTATGTTATGCTTAAAATTTCTTGTGTATGTGCTTAAATGGGGAGGTCGGTGAAGACTTCCCATTATATTGTTTATGTTGGTTTATGTTCATTATGGTTTTAATGTGTGTTAGATTGCATGATGTGCATTTAATGGTGAACTTTATGTTGGATTGTACAAGTATGATGATGGATGGTTGGCATGTTCATAAATCCATATGAGATCTATGTGTGATGGATGTTTATACATGTATGGATGGGTTTGGTTTGGTTACAACAACATGGGTGTGGAAACTGTGTGTGTATGGGCTTAGACATCTTTAAGAAAACGCATTCGACCTAGGTACTAAAAAGGCCAAGTTTGGATTTATTTTTATGGATCTAAAGATCTAGAGCTCCATGATAACCCATTAAAGTATAACTTAGTGAGTTAGGATGAAAAGAAATTACATAGAAATAAACAAAAATCCTTTGCCCCTTTATAGACCCATTCGGCCTAAACCCAAAAAGTTAGGGATTTGAGTTCCATTCATCCAACTTGAGAATTAACGGTTCAAATACACCTAAATAAGTATAAATTGAGGTGTAGAAAAGTTAGATTTTAAGAAGAACAAAACTTTCAATTTAGACTAGGAAACACTTGACCTAAACTCTAATTTTTAAAAATTGAGTTCCAATCATCCAACTTCATAAGTAATGGCCCAATGACATCTAAATAAGTATAAAATGAAGTGTGGGAAGGTAAGAGTGCAACACAATCAAAATTAAGACTTAGATCTATTAAAAATAAAGTTCGGCTTTTAAGGCTAAATTTTGGGTTAGAAAGGAAAACCCACCATAAATACACCCCAATGCATTCCTAGGACTCGGATAATGAAATGGGCTAGGCGAGTCTTGTTTTCCTTGTATGACCCCGATGGCATGGAATCGATGGGTTTAGTACCCATGTTTTGGTGAAATGTGGTTAATGATACATGATGTGCATCATATGCATATGGGGCATGGATTAAACTTAGGAAAAAAATTGAGTTAGAAACGATGAGATTTGGTAATCGAATCGGATTGAATTGGATAGGTTTGGTAACCTATCTGGATTAAACAAGTATTAGCATTGAAGATGTGTACATGCTCTATTTCGTGTGGCTAATTTGTGTGACTATATCGATAGGCAATGGACAATCTCACTAATCGAGGCTACAACGAGGGCTAATTTTGTTACTAGTTGTAGGTGATTCGACAATAATTGCGATATGAAAATAAAGCGAATTTGCTAATACTCGGGGTATCCTAAGTAAAATTTGATGAGTCAAAGTAGGGGAGTTAGGAAATCATTGCATATCATGTGCATCACCCTACTTACTAAGCTTCGGATCACTCTATATTTATTTCATGTCATGATAGGTAAAGGCGATAATAATGCTAATAGTGAAGGCTGTCGGTTCCTCCCGAAAAGGGCTCATATGTGACACAAAAAATATAAGAGTCCCTTGTGCTTGTAAATTATATTTTGTAAATTATATTATGTAAATTATATTTTGTAAATTATATAAGCTTCGGATCACTCTATATTTATTTCATGTAATGATATTAAGTACTTTATGCATATTGTATGGGAGTAAATTTGAGACGTTAGTCTCTAAACCGTGACGCACCTAGCCACACCTTTTAGGTAATCAGCAAAGGAGCTAGGGGCATCGTAGAGAAAGTAACTCGATGGATAGGGAGAGATAAAGAGGGTGGAAGGTATGGAGAGAGGGAGGGAGAAAGAGTGGAAGGGAGGAGAGAGAGGAATGGGAAGGGAGTAAAGAAAAGAGAGTGAAAGAAAGGGGGAGAGAGAGTCATAGAGGGGAGAGACAAAGAGATGGAGAGAGAAAGGGTGGGAGGGAGATAGGGATGAAAAGGGAGAAGGAGAGAAAGAGGAAGAGAGGAAAGAAGGATGGGAGAGAGAGAGAATGAGAGGGAGAGAAAGACATGTAAAGACTAGGATAAAGGAAGGAAAAGAGGGAGAGAGAGAGAGGAATAGAGTGAGATAGAGAAAGGTGAAGAGAGAGGAAGAGTGGAAGGGAGGTGAGAGAGAAGGAGAGAAAAAGAGTGAGAGGGAGGGAAAGGGTGAGAGTGGGAGAGAGGGAGATTGAGAGAAGGAAAGGAGGGAGAGAGAAGAACAAAGAGAGAGGGGAGGGAGTTAGAGAGTAGGAGAGAGAGAGAGAGGAAGAGAGGAAAGGGAGAAAGAGGTAGTGAGATAAGGAGAGCAAGAAAGAGTGGGGGAGAAAAATGGAGTGGGATAGAGAGGGAGAGATAGAAAAGAAGAGAGAGGGAAGGAAGGAGGAAGAAAGAGAGGGAAAGAGGGAGTTAGAGAGAGGGAGAGGGAGGGAGGAAAGGATAGAGGGGGAGAGAGAAAGTGGGAGATAAGGGGAGAGAGGGAGAGGGAGGGAGGAAAGGATAGAGGGGGAGAGAGAAAGTGGGAGATAAGGGGAGAGAGGGAGAGGAAGTTAGTAGGAGGGAGACAAGAAGATAGATATAGGGGAGAGTGAGAAAGAGAGGGAAAGTGAGGAGAATTACAAAAAGAAAGGGAGAGAGAGGAAAGGAGAGAGAGAAGGAGGGAGAGATGAAGGGAGAGGGAGGAAGAGGAGGGCTGAATGAGAGGGAGGGGGAGAGACTGGAAGGGAGAATGAGAGGGAGGGAGGGAGAGGAGGGAGAGTGAAAAGAGAGAATAAGAGGAAGAGAGGGAGAAAGGGGGAGAGAAGGAGAGGAAGGGAGGGAGGTAGAGAGGGGGTAAGAGAAAGAGTGAGGGAAAAAGATAAAGAGAGAAGGAGAGGAAAGGAGGGAAAATAATAGAGAGAGAACTAGAAAGAGGGTGAGAGAGGGAGGAAGAGAGTGAGAAAAAGAGAGGGAGTGAGTGAGTGGGAGAGAGAAAGAAGAAGGGAAAGAGAGAAAGAGAGGGAAAGAGAAATCGAGATAGTTAGAGAGAGAGAAAGAAAGGAAAGGAGGGAGAGAGGGAAAGGGTGGGATAAAGAGAGGGAGAGATGGAGAGAGACACAGAGAGGGAGGGAGAGGGAGAGCAGGAAGCGAGATAAGGGAGAGAGGGAGAGTGAGAGAAAAATATAGAGGGGGAATGGGAGAGAAGGTGAGAGAGATGGAGAGAGAGGGAGAGGCGAGAAAGAGGGAGAGAGAGGGGGGAGAAAGAGGATTTGAGAGGGAGAGAGAGATTAAGAGAGAGCAAAGGGATGAGAGTGAGAGTAGGAGAGAGGGAGATTGAGGGAGAATGGGAGAGAGGGTAAGAGATAGATGGAGGAAGAAGGGAGAGAATGAGAGAGAGAGAGAGAGAGAGAAGGATAAGGAGAGAGAGCGAGAGGGAGAGTGGGAGAGGGGGAGAGAAGCAAGGAGAGGGGAGGAAAGGAGAGACATGGAGAAAGGGAGATGGTGAAAGATATAAGGGAAGGGAGGAAAAGGGAAAGAGAGAAACGGAGAGGGTGATAGAGAGATAGAGATGGAGAGGGAGAGAGGGAGATAGAGGGAGAATGAGAGAGAAAAAGAGTGAAGGGGAGGGAAAGAGAGGGAGAGGGGGAAAGAGAGATAGAGGGAGAAAGAGTGAGAGAGGGAGAGGGAGTGAGAGGAAGGGAGGGAAAGAGGGAGAAGGAGTGAGAGATAGAGGGAGTGGTGGAGACAGAGAGAGGGTGAGAGATCGAGGGAAAGGGAAAGGAATAGAGAGAGAGGTTGAAAGAGGTAGGAAGGGAAAGGGAGTAAGAGATAGAATGAGGGTAAGAGTGGGAGATAGAAGAGAGGGAGAGAGATAGAGGAAGAAAGGGATAGTGAGGGAAAGAGAGATGGAGGTAAAGAGAGGGAGAAAGGGAGAGAGATAAAAAGAGAGAGATGGGGTGAGAGAGGGAGGGAGAAGGAAAGTGGGAGAGACAGGTAAGAGGTAGAGAGTGAAGTGAGAGAGAGAGAATGAGAGATAAATAGAGAGAGTGAGAGAGGGAGAGGGAGAGGGAAAGCAAGAGAATGGGAGAGAAGGAAAGAGGTGGAGAGAGAAGTATGAGAGAGAGAAGGAGAGATAAATTAGGAGAGTGAGAGAGGCAGAGAGAAATGGAGAGGGTGAGAGGGAGGGATGAGGAAAGGGAGGGAGATGGAGTGAGAGAAGGAGAGAGAGAGGGTTAGGGAGAGGGGAGGATAAGGGAGAGATAGGAGGAGAGAGGGGGAGGGAGATAAGAGAGAGAGCCAGCGAGAGATAGGGATGGAGAGAGAGATAAAAAGAGAGAGGGAGAGAGAGGAAAAGAGTAAGAAAGTAAGAGAGGGAGTAGAGGGAGGGAGAGAAAGAGAGGTATAGAGAGGGAGCGAGGGAGAAAGGGAGGGAGAGTGAGAGGGAGCGAGGGAGAGAGAGGGAAAGGGTAAGAGAGGGAGAGGGAGAGGGAGAGAGAGTGTTGGAGAGAGGGGGTAGGAGAGATAGAGAGAGGAAGGGGGAGAGAGAGGGGTAGGGAGGGAGGGTGGGTAGGAGGGAAAGGGTGAGGGAGAGGGAGGGAGAGAGAGAAGGAGAAAGTGAGAGGGAGAAGGAGAGATGGAAGGAGGGAGGGAGAGGGAGAGGGTATAAGAGGAATAGAGGGTGAGAGAAAGAGGGGAGAGAGGAAAGGAGAGAGTAGAGACAGAGAGGGAGGGATGGAGAGGTAGAGAGGGGGAAGAAGGGGGAGAGGGAGAGAGAGGAAGGGATAGAGATGGAGAAAGATAGAGGGAAAGAATGAGAGAGAGGGAGGGAGTAAGTAAGAGAAATAAAGGAAAAGTGAGAGAGGGAGAGGAGGAGAGGGAGAGGGAATAAGAGAGAGAAAGGGAGTGAGAAGGAGTGAGAAAGATGAGGAAAGAGAGGGACGGATAGGGAGAGGGAGGAAGAAAGATGGAAAGATAGTGTGAGAGACAGGGAAAGGGAAAGAGAGGGAGAGGGAAAGAGAGAGACAATCAAAGATGAAGAGAGAAATGGAGGGGAGAGAGTAAGTGGGATGGAAGGAGAGGGAGAGAAAGAGAGAAAGCGAGGGAGGAAGAGGGAGAAAGAGAGAGCAAGAGAGAGAGGAAGAAAAGGAAAGAGAGGAGGTGAGAGAGAAGAAGGGAGAGAAAGAGACAAAGACAGAGGGAGGGAGAAATAAGGAGGAAGATAAAGAGTCGGAGGGAAGAGAGTGTGAGATTTTAAGAGGGGGAGGTGGAGAGAGAGGTGGAGGGATGGTTGGAGAGGGATAATGCAAGTTAGGGGAGGAGAGAGGGAGGGAGAGAGGGAGGGAGAAAGTGGGAGGGAGAGAAAGGTAGATAGAAAGGGAGAGAAGGGGAGTGGGAGAGGAAGGAGATAGAGAGAGGGAGAGAGAGAAAGATAGAGAGAGGTGAAGAGAATGGGTGAGAGAGGTAGTAGGGGAAAGAGAGAGAAAGGGGGAGAGAGGGAATGAGAGAGGGAGAGAGGGCAAGAGATGGAAAAAAGGAAGAGGGAAAAGGCGAGAGGGAGAGGGTAAGAGAAAAATGAGATCGAGAGAGTGAGAGAAGGTGAGAGGTAAAAGGAGAGGTGGGTAGAGGGAGAAAGAGAGGGAGAGAGGGGAGAGGGAGGGAGGGGGAAAGGGAGAGGGATGGGGAGGGAGGATAGAGAGGGAGAGAGGTATAGAGTGAGGTAGAGAGAGAGTGGGAAGAAGAATTAGAGCAAAAGATATAGATAGATTGAGGGAGAGAGAGGAAGAGGGATAGAGAGGGATAAAAGGTAGGAGAGGGAGAGAGTGGGAGAAAGAGAGAAGGGTTAGAGGGAGAGAGAGGAGAGGGAGAGATGAGTGAAAGGTAATGGGTGAGGGGCGAGATGAGAGAGAGAGGGAGAAGGGAGAAGGAGTGAGAGAGGGAGCGGTGTAGGGGAGTGGGAAAGAAAGAGAGAGGGAGAGAGAGAGGGAAAAAGAGAGAATGATTGAGGGAGTGAAAGACAAAGGGGATAGAGAGAGAGGGAGAGACAAAGAATGAGAGGGAGAGATAAAGATAGAGAGAGACAACTAAAGGAGCGAGGGAGAGAGAGAAGGGATAAAGAGAGGGATAGAGGGAGGGTGAGAGGGAGAGAGGGATAGAGAGAGAGGGAGAGAGAAAGAGAGATGGAGAAAGAGAGAGGGAGAGAGGGAGAGAGGGAGAGAGGAAAAGAAGGACGGAGGGAAAGAGAGGGATAAGCTAAGGGAAAGAGAGAGAGAGGGAGAAGGGAGAGGGAATAAGGGAGAGAGATGATGGAGAGAGAGTGAGAGAGGTAGAGGGAGAGAGAGAGGGGGAGGGAGTAAGAGAGAGACAAAAAATGAGAGAGGGAGAGAGGAGAGGCAAAAGAGAGAAAGGGAAAAGGAGAAAAGAAGTGGGAGAGAGAGGGAGAGAGAGGGAGAATGAAAGTGGAAAAGGCAGAATGGGAAATAGAAAGAGGGAGGAAGGGAGAGTAGAAGAAAGAGAGAGCAAGAGGGAGAGAGAGATAGAGAGAGGAGATAGGGGTAGAGAGAGGGAGAAGGTAGGTATGGTAGAAGGAGAGATAAAGACAAGAAATAAAGGTAGAGAGAGAGAGAAGGTGGGTACCGTAGAAAGAGAGAATGAGGGAGAGAGAGAGAGAGAAAGGAGATAGGGGTAGAGAGAGCGAGAGGATGGGTGAGGTAAAAGGAGAGAAGGAGGGAGCGAGATGGAGGGAGAAAGAGGGAGAGAGGAGAGATAAGGGGAGAGAGAGAAAGAGAAGGAAATGGAGAGAGAGAAAAAGAGGGAGATGGAGAGAGGTAGAGCAAGAGTTAGAGAGGGAGAGGAAGAGAATAAGGGATAAAGAAAGGGGAAGTAGAAGGAGGGAAAGGGAGAGTGGGTGAGAAAGGGAAAAGGGAAAGAGTGGGAGAGAGAGATAGGATAGAGAGGGAGAGAAAGGGAGAGAGAGGAGGGAGAGAGAGAGAGGGAGTTAGATATAGGAGGAGAAAGGGAGGGAAATAGAGAGAAAGGGGAGAAAGCGAGGGGTGAGGGAGAGGGAGGGACATAAAGATTAAGAGGGCAAGGGAGAGAGAGAGGGATGGATGGAGAGTAAGTGGGTGAGAGAAGGAGAGGGAGAGGAAGAGAGGTAGGGGAGAGGAAGAGGGAGTGAGAAGGAGAGAGGTAGATGAAAAGATGGAGTAGGAGAGTGGGAGGGAGAGGGAAAAAGGGAGAGGGAGTGAGAGAGAGAGGGAAAGAGACAGGAATAGGTAGATAGAGAGAGAAGAGGAGAAAGAAGTAGAGAGATAAAGGGAGAGAGTGACAGAGAGAAAGAGGAGAGAGAAAGATAGATAGAGAGGTATAAAAAAGAGTGAGGAGAGAGAGAGAGTGAGAGAGAGGGGGAGAGAGAGAGGGAGAGAGTGGGAGGGGAAGAGAGAGGGAGAGAGTGGGAAGGGAAGAGAGAGGGAGAGAGTGGGAGGGGAAGAGAGAGGGAGAGGTAGAAGGAGAGAGGGAAAGAGAGGGGGAGAGAGAGAACAAGAACGAGAGAGGAGAGGGAGAGAGAAAAAGAGAGTGGAGTAAGCAGAATAGAGAGGTGGAGGGAAGGGGAGAAAGATTGAGGAAGAGGGAAGGAAGGAGGGTGGGAGACAATAAGAGATGGCATGGTAGGGAGGGAGGGAAGGGGATACCATTGGTGAGATGGGGAGAGGAAGAGAGTAAGGGAGAGAGAGAGGTGGAGGGTGGGAGGGAGGGATCGAGAAGGGTGTGAGAAGGAAGGAGGGTAGGGGAGAGGGCAAGAGGGAGAAAGGGAGAGAGAAGGATGGAGGGAGAGGGAGATAGAGAGGGGAAGAGGGGAGAAAGAGAGAGGAATCGAGGGGGAGAAAAAGAAAGGGATAAAGAAAAAGAAAGATAAAGAGAGTGAGAGAAGAAGAGAGAGTGATAGATAGAGGGGGTGAGAGAGAGTGAGTGTGTGTGGAAGAGAGAGAGTAAAAGAGAGCAAGTTTTTTGAAGGAGCGAGAGTAAAAGAAAGAGACAGAGAAAGAGAGAGAGGGAATGAGAGAAAGGGAGTGAGGGAGAGAAAGAGCGAGAGGACAAAAGCAAGAGGGAGTGGGACGGGGTGAGAGGGAGTGGAAGAGGGCGAGGGGGAGATGGGGAGAGGGAGGGAGGAAGGGATTAAGGGGGTGAAAAAGAGAGGGAAGGGAGAGAGAGGAAAAGGGAGAGATAGAGATAGGGAGAGATGACAAAAGAGGGAGAGCAAGAGGGAGATAAGGAGAGAGGGAGAGAGAAAATTAAAGAGGCGGAAGGAGGAAGAGAATGAGAGAAAGAGAGGGAGGAAAAAGAGAGGAAGAGAGCAATAGAGTGGGGGACAAAGGGAGAGAGAGGGAGGGTGAGAAGGAGATAGAGAGAGAGGAAGTGAGAGAAGGAGAGGGAGATTGGGAGGGAGGGAGAGAGAGTGGGATTTTGAGAGAGAGAGGTAGAGAGAGGAAGAGGAAGGGAGGGTTGGAGAGGGAGAGTGTGAGATAGGGAGGGAGAGAGGGAGAGGGAGAGGGAGGTAGATAGAAAGGGGAAGAAAGGGAGAAAGGGAGAGAAATGGAGATCGAGAGAGAGGGAGAGAAAATGAGAGGCAGAGAGAGAGAACAAGAGAGATAGAACAAGTGTGGAGGGGAGAGAGTGAGGGTGAAGGAGGGAGATAGAGACGGAGAGAGGGGAAGAGGCGAGAGGAAGGGGAAAATGGGATAGAGGGAGAGAGGGAGGGCAAGATGGAATGGGATGGAGAGAGAGGGCGAGAGAAGGATAAAGAGGAATAGAAAGGTTAAGAGTTGGAGTGTGGCGCTCCCTTCCTTGCCCACTCGCTAATTACCCAAAAAGGAATGGCCGGGCAAGGAACACATCACGCTAACACGACCAAATTCTTACTTAATCCCTAATTCGTACATACTGATACATTAGGGGCACATTATATAATGAAACACATACAAGTACAAATTATATAACATTAACAAATACAAGTAAAGGAAATTACCAATTAATTATAATACCATTAAAATGTCCACCGACACCTACCCAAAATTACAATCAAATAAACTTCATTACGTTTGTGTCATGCATGAGCCCCTTTTTAGGAGGAACCAACAGCATCCTTGCTACTTTGACCATTTCCTGTCATAACATGGAAATAACAACGAGGTGAGCCAAAGCTCCGTAAGTGGGGTGATACACGTGATATGTAATGCTTTTGAAATTTCCCCACCATACTCATAGATTTTAGTTCGACCACCACGGGTATTAGCAAGTCTCATCTATTGGTGATTACTAAATCAACTAATGCTAACAATGGAATTATTCCTCATTGTAGCCACTATTAGCAAGAATCCATCGCCCAACAAGTGCAGATCACATAGATTAGAGTACACAAACAATTTGGATCACTAATACCCATTTTTTCCAACTAGGTTACCAAACTTAACCATATCAACCAATTCTCAATCAATTGATTTTTCTCAACCTACCCTAGAATAAACATGAAACACATGATGTTACATTTACCATATTAAAAATATTCAACCTATATAGGGTTCGGTTTCATATATTTTCATAGGTCCAACCCACACAAGGTTTCGAGTATTCTTATACCCCTTATCATAATGTTCACCTCATTGGAGTTAAATATCGATGAATGGTATTGGTCGAGTCGTGGATATAATTATGCATGTGAATATTCCCTTTTGTTTCCTTTAGTAAATCTCGTCGTTAAATCGTTCCACACTTGAATTGCACGATCATTAGCATTTAGACCAATTTTCAACATGTTAAGGTATAATGCTACCTTCTAGCCCAATTTTAACATTTTTAGGCCAAATTTAGTTCTTAAGTCAAAATCTTGATTTCTTAGGCAAGCTTACCTTTCTAATTTCAATTTTTATTCCTATGTGTACCTAATTGAACCATTAAATACCAAATTAATTTAATGCAACCCAAAACCCCATTTTTCTAAGTTTGGACCGAATGGGTCTCTTAATTTTGCAAGAAATTTTCTTTGCTTTTATATGAAGTTTCCTTTTTGTTCAAAATGATTAATCAAATCTAATTTATTCACCATTAAAATTTAAGTCCTTAAAGTATCTAAAAGGTTCTATCTTTCCCATTTTGGTTGAAAGTCATCTTAGGAAAAACCCTAAAATTTAAATTTTTCTTCCTTCTTATTTTACCTTGTCCAAGTTCGTATCAATCCTAGTTTAGTCCACCAAGTTACAATCAAGCCCCAATTCTTTCAATCAAACCTACCAATACATAAACATAGCCATGCACAAGGCTTTCCACAATTAATATGCAACATATCAACCAATCCTTACATATTCCATAACAACCAACAATTATATGCCAAGCCATCCAACACAATACCAACACAACAACACAACACAACATAATCAAAAGTTTAATCAATTACATAAATTAACATTTAAAAATCAAATAGATGGCATAGATAAAAACCCACTTACTGAGTTTAGGTTTGTTAAGGATTTGCCTACCTTTTTCCTTCTTTTTCTCCTTTCTTTCTTTCCTTTCTTTTTCTCTCTTTCTTTTTTATGTTTCTCTTCCTCTCAATGATGTTTTTTTTCTTCTTTTGGGTGAGCTACAAATTTCACCAAAAATGCAACCATGTAATCTCTTTCCTTATATATATACATGCTCCATTTTCCTTGCATTTTAGTTAGTTTACATGTGTCTTGATTTAATATATCAAGTGTAAAGTAAATGGTGACTAAGAGGGACAAGTGGCGGGTTTGGCTTAGTCAAAGGAATGAGTTGGCTTCCATTGCATTAAATGAAGGCTTAGGTGTCTAATTATTTGCTAAAGATGGTGGTTAGGCTAACTATGTCCCTTAAGCTAGTTTAGTTCATGTAACATGACATTTATTTCTTAAAAAATCGACAATTCCTCCCTAAGTAATTAATTCGGCAATTTCCTTCCTAATAATTTGGCAATTTCCTTCCCAAAAATTTTCCAACATTCTCATCATTTTAAAATACCTTTCTCTCTTGTGTAATAGGTTCCATATATATACTAGAGAAAATAAACGAGTAATTAGCTAAATTACTTGAAAATTCATCTCCTAATTCTACACATAAACACCAAGCATAATAATATTATCGAAACATTAAAATGGCACATAAATCACACCCTTGCTCAATGTATGTAGGTTTGAATATCCTTGTATGTATATTGATATGGTTAAGGACTTTACAGGGGTTACAAGGAGAGAGAGAGATAAAAGAAGAGGGAGAGGGCAATAAGGGAAGAGAGAGAGAAAGAGAGGGAGAGAGACGAGAGCGGGAGAGAGAGGGAGAGTGAGAGAGGGAGATGGAGAGAGAGAGTAGAGGGAGAGGGAGATGGAGAGAGAGAGTAGAGAGAGGGAGAGAGGAAGGGATGGTGAGGGAAAGATGGAGATGGAGAGAGAAGGAGAGAGGGATGTAGGGGGAGAAAAGAAGAGAGAGAGGGAGAGTTAAAAAGAGGGAGGGAGAGGGAGAGAGAAGAGAGAGGGATGTAGGGGAGAAAAGAAAAGAGAGGGAGAGTGAAAAGAGGGAGGGATAGGGAGAGAGATAAGGGAAATGGAGAGAGAAATAGGGAGAAAGAGTGGGAAGAAAGAAGGGGGAGGGAGGGAGGGAGAGAGGGAGAGGGAGGGAGGGAGGGAGTGAGAGAGAAGGGGGAGGAGAGTGAGAGGGATATGGAGAAAGATAAAGAGGGAGAAAAGGGAGGGAGAGGGAGGTAGAAAGAGGGAGGAAAGGGAGAGTCGGAAAGAGAGAGAGAGAGTAGCATTAAGAGAGGCGACGGTGGGGAGAGGGAAAGGTAGGGAGGGATGGAGAGGGAGAATGTAAGATAGGGAGGGGGAGGGAGGGAGAGGGAGAGGGAGAGAAAGAGGGAGGGGGTGAGAGAGAGATGGAGAGGGGGAGGGGGCGAAAGAAAGGGAGATAGAGAGCGAGAGGTAAAGTGAGAGGGAGAGAAAGAAAGAGAGAGGTAGAACATAAGAGAGAGAGAGTGAGAGAGAGAGAGACGGAGGGAGGGAGGGAGAGAGAGGGAGAAAGGAGAGTGTGGGGAAAGGGGGAGAGAGTGTGTTAGTGTATATGCCCAAGATCGAATCATGTTTTGATAGGTTAGAGTTATTGTATTATTGCATCTTTTATTTTATTAGTAATAAAGAAGATTTTTTATTAATCCTTGTATTTCGTGTTTATTAATTTAGTAGAATTAGGTAGAAGTCCTTATGATATGCATTTGCAATAATGATTGATCGAAAGATGTGAGATAAACACTAATGCACATAAATGATATTATTAAATGTCCTAAGTCATAGCATTGTCAAGAGTAGACATTGAATATATACGAGATGGACTTGTGAGTGCTATGCTTATGCTATACGATAGCAGTAAAAGATCTTACACCTATTGCCATGGTGATGCCAAAGCAAGCACTTAGGTGATTTATGTTAGAGAACATATCACTAGACTTGACTTACCATGAGAGCCCATTTGTCTTAGTCTATGGGAATCTCATATAAGATGGGTACAACTAGTAGTCGGATTTAAAGTCATCACAATTATCTCATTAGAGGATTTATGCACTTTAAAACTTGTTTTGATGGACCTAGTAAAGGGTTGCATGTGGGCGATTTGTTGGGTGTGTATGACTAAGACAGGACGTGTCATTCCTTGTATGCTAAAGGACTTATTACATTGCACTTTGATGAATATTTGCTCAAAAAATCTTTGTTCATAGTAGGAGTACACTAATAAAGCACAGTTGGTTTACTCTAAGAGCTAAGACATTTAGGAATCAAATAAAACTTGTATGATCATAATCAAACATGACTTATAACAAAGTTTGAGATCACATTGTCGCTACCCGACGCTCGGACGGGACTCCTAAAAATAAAATGATATATAATACAGACTCTCAATGTATCGATTTTTATTTGCGTAACTATTTGCGAGCTTGGAGTCGCCACCTAGTATTGAAGGAACTAGGAACCTAAAATTGGCACTAGTTCGAAATTCTATGGTAAGGAGTCGGTTATGCTTATGGGAAGATAATTAATCACCCAAAAGTGCCCTTTCTTGAGAAAGGTACCACGTCTAGCTTAGTCCCAAATTATCTCCTATAGTATTTTATTTTTGCCAAATTATTTTTTCTTTTTGAGACTCCCATTTCAAGTCAAATTAAGTTTTTACATTTTTTAGCGTGGCATCGTATTGAAACGATCGTCGGACCCCTTTTTTCGGGAGACACGTCCGTTCAAACATCGAATCCACTTTTTTGAGTCTCGACACAACCGGTGTGTCGAAGAACACTTGTTTATTGGAAAACATTTTGACTAACAACGATCCCTATCGGATAGGAGACTTTGTTAAAAAGTTTTATGATTTTTATTTTTTTATTTTTTTATTATTTTTTTATGAAAGATTGTCATCGATCCCTAAAAACTTATGAGACTTGACAATCTTCTACTTGTTACTTACCGAACCTAAATACAAAAAAAAAAAAAATGAAAGCTACATTAATTAAATAAAAGAAATCAACTCGAAATTTAAATTGATAACGAGCATGCATAAAATAAATTCCAGATTCAAAATTACATTAATTAAAATAATCAAAAAAACAATTCAATAGATAATTTTAATATGAAATAACAAAAATCCATAAGAAAAATTTACTCATTTTTCTTACTCTTTTTTTATTTTTATTTTTTTTGGGGTTTGGGCGGAGTGTCCGACTTACCCAAAATTTCGAGCTGGCATAGACAGTCTAGCCTCGACCAAATGGGTTGGGTTTAACCTAAAAACATAACCCAAACTATATTTTTAAGAGGTTTAGATCAAAAACCCATTTTTCATTTTTCTTCTCTTTCTCTCTTGCCCATCTTCTTCTTTCTCTCTTTCTCCTTTCTTTTCTTTTTCTTTTTGCTTTGGATTCGCCATGGACGAACCATAACGAGTTCGTCCATACTTCCCCCCTTTTTCTTCTCTTCTTTTCTTCCTTTCTTTCTTATTCTTCTTCTTCCCACTTTTCTCTCCCTTTCGATTTTTGAGTCCGCCATGGACGAACCAGTGGAGGTTCATCCATGGCGACTTAATTTTTCCTTTTTCTTTCATTCGCTTCTCCTTCCTTTCCTTCTTTTCCTTACTCAATCAAAAAAACCCAAATCAATTTCGTTTTTTTAAAAAAAAACTCAAGAACCCTACACCGAGTTGAAATCAATTCGAGCTTCAATTTGGGGTTTAAGCCCCAAATTGAAACTCCAATTGAGTTTAATTCGTCCTTACCAACCCTTATTTCAAGTCAATTTCAAAAATCCCTCAAATTTAGGACTAACCTAAATCAACAAACAAAAGAAATCCGAATTCAAAGCAAAATTGGATTGATTACCTAGAAGGATGGAGCTGAATGTGGATTGATGCTTAAAGAGGTAACTTTTGTTTCTCTTTTTTGGATTTTTACTACTCGCTCGGCTTTTGTTCTTGTTGTTTTCGCTTTCAATTTCGGTCGTTTATTTTTGTGGATTCCTCGCCCTCTTTTTCTGATCGAAATCCCTCCTCTCTCTTATATGCTTGCTATCCGTATACATATATATATGTGTGTGTGTGTGTGTGTGAATGTGGCTTGGTTCTCCACCATGATGGTGTGAGATTTTTTTACAGGATATGGAGTGGGGTTGATGGGATTGTGATTGTGGGTCGTGCAGTGGTGAAATTGCTAGGGATTGACCTTGTGAGGGAGGAAATTCGGGCCGTGCAGGGGCGGCGAGGAGGGAGTTAGGTGATGATGCGATTGCTTGGAATTTGCAGCGAGTAGGGTGACCGGCAGGCGGGTAGAGGGAGGTGCCGAAATTGTTGACCATGGAGGGGAGAAATGGCAACTGCAAGTTGATGGCATTGATTGCTGCAAGTGGAGGGAATTGTTGCTGGAATTTGGAATTGCAATTGGGAACCAAACCGATTCCCGCAATCGAAACCAAAACCGGTTCCATGTAGCAGGAGGACAAGATCCCGAAACTAGTTCTTGGCGTGAGTGGGACCGGTTATCCACTCCGTGCAAGTTTACAATTTTTTCTTTCATTTTTTTTTATTTTTTTGTAATTTTGCAATTTTGGTCCTTGAAAATTATTACTAGGTCAACTTAGTCCCCGTACAATGTAATCTAGTCCTTGAACTCCGAATGATTCAATTGCATCCCCGAATATTAAATTCACATTTTTTTTTATATTTTTGTATTTATTTATTATTATTTTTTTTATTTTTGTTTTTGGCAAAGTATTAAGTGAAATGGAATAAAGAAAGCTAATAACATAAATCAAGATAATAAAACAAATAAAATAAAAGAAAACAAATAGCTAATTAAAATAAAAAAATTTTGAAATTTTGGTTATGACAACACTATGATAAGTTGACATGAGAACTGAATTGTAGGGTAATCATACATGTTAAAGGTAATAATGGATTAATTAATCCTTCTAGAGAATTGGGTAGTCATTATTCCTTACTAGAGGCCAATCTTGATTTATATATCAATAGACAAAAGAGGAGTCTTTTGCTTTCGATGCATTGCCAACATATCTAGGAGTCTATTGAGTCGCTTTAAGTATTCACATGATTAAAGAGAAGTAAAGATATTAGAAAACGTTTTTAATTTTTAAAGTTTCCAATTTTGGAAAAGGTTTCTAAAATGGAAAGTTTTCTATTTTAGAAACCAGTTTCCTAATTTAGAAATTTATTTCAAATTTGTAAGTAAATAACCTAAAATGAAAATTAGTTTCCTAATTTAGGTTAAAGGATATTTTGAGAAATTATTTCCTAATGTGGGCCACCTAAAATTATCTAAGATTATTTATTTAGATAGTCCAAATAAATTAATTAGGCTAGAATGGTTTTGGCCTAATAGGTTTAATTGAAAGCCTTAAGATATTTTTATCGGAGGATAAGCATCAACCTTATTGGATAAGGATGAATGTTTTAAAGATAAAGAAAACAAAACCCATATGTAAAATAACTACTAATCCATGGAGGATGAGGAAGTAACAACCTAGAGTTCTTAAGGGACTCATTGCTGCCCTACCTTTGTCCTTGGAGGATAAGGAAGTCTCTCCGTAAGAAAGTAGAGGGAAGAAATTTGACAAAGAGGGAAAATCTCTCTAGGGTACATGGTAAAAAGAAAAGGAAAAAATATTTTTCTCGTAAAACCCTATACACATCACCTTTCCTCTTTCTTTAAGGTTGTCATAAACGTGCTCTAATTAGATTTCCATAGGAAGCACTACACAAATCAAAAAGGGTGGAGCTAGCACTCTACCACTTTTGAGTGCTTCTTTATGGGTGCTTGGACCGCATGGATCATCCATAGAGGTCGCACACTTAGATAGCTTTTCTCGCTAAAGAATTTAGATATACACTACTAGAGGTAAGTCTCTATTTATTTCTTTAATTCAAGTATATATATTTAGTTGATTCAACGGCATGATCTTGGGCCCTTTCCCTCTCTCTCTCCCTCTCTCTCTACCTCTTTATCCCCTCTCTCTCTCCCTCTCACTTACTCTTGTCTCCCCTCTCTCTTTCTCCTTCTCTCTTTCTCTACCTTGCTCTACCTCTCTCTCCCTTTCTCTCTCTCATAATTTCTCTTCCATGTCTTCTTACTCTCCCTCTCCCTTTCTTTTCCCATTTCTCTCCCTCTCACTCCCTCTCTGTACCTCCCTCTCTCCCTATCTCTATATGTCCCTCGCTCTTCCTTTTTCTCTCCCTCTCTTTTTCTCTCTTCCACTCTCTCTCCTTCTCTCTCTCTCCACTTCCTTCTCCCCCTTCTCCTAATCTCCCTCCTCCCTCTCTCTATTCATCTCACTTCCCTCTCGCTCTCTCTCCCATTCCTTCTTTCTCTCCTTCCAACTCTAACTCTCTCTTTTCTCTCTTTCACTCTTTCACTCTCTTTCCTCTTTTTCCCTCTCCCTTTTTCTTTCCCCTCTCTACATCCCTTTTCCTCTCTCCTTCCCTCTCTTAATCTCACTTCGTCTCCTACCCTCTCTCAATCAACTTCCCTCCCTCTCTCCCTCTTAACCTCCCCTCCCTCTCTCCCTCTCCCTCTCACTCTCCGAGGGAGAGAGAGGGAGAGAGAGTGAAAGAGGAAGGGAGAGGGATAGAGGGAGAGAGAGGGAGATAGAGTGAGAGAGGGAAAGAGAGACAGAGAGGAGAAAAGAGAGGGAGAGAGGAAGAGGGTGGAAGAGGTAGAGAGAGGGAGATAGGGTAAAAGTGGGAGAGAGAAGGGAGAGAGAGAGGGAGATGAAGAAAAGAAAAGGGATAAAATGAGAGAGAGATGGAGTGGAGGAGAGAGGAGGGAGGGAGAGAGAGAATAACAGAGGGAGAGAGATAGTGGGGGAAAGAGATGGAAAGGGGGAGAGAGGAGGGATGGAGAGGAAGAGTAAGGGTGAGGGATAGAGAGAGGGGGGAAAGAGATGAGGATAGAAGGAGGGATGCGAGGGAGAGGGGGAGAGAAAACGAAGGGAGATCCAGAGAGGGAGAGAGGGAGGGAGAGAGGGAGTGAAAGGGAGGAGAGGAAGATAGAGAGGGAGATAGAGGGAGAGAGGAAGTGAAAAAATAAAAGAGAGAGATTGGAAGAGGGAGAGTGTAGGTGAAAAAATGAGGAAGAGAGATTAAGAGAGGGCGAGAGAGACAGGAAGAGAAAGGGAGAGAGGGTGATAGGGAGGAAGGGAGGGAGGGAGGGAGGGAGTGAGAGAAAGACAGAGGGAAAGAGAGAAGAGGAGAGGGGGAAAGGGAGAGTGAGGGAGAAAGGGATGAGGGATAGGGAGAGAAAAATGAGAATATAGAGATGGAGGTAGGTAGAACGATAGAAGTAGATTAGAAGAGAGATAGAAAGGGGATGAGAAAGAGAGGGAGAGGGAGAGGGAGAGGGAGATATAAAGAGATAGAAAGGAAGGGAAAGAGGGAGAGAAAAAGGGAGAGAGGAAAAGAAAGAGAAAGGAAAGACATGGAGAGGGAAAGAGAGATACAAAGAGGAAGGGAGGGAGAGAGACGAGAGAGGGATAGGGAGAGAAAGAGAGAGACCGTGAGGGAGAAGGTGAGGGTTGGAGGAGGGAGAGAAAAAGGATTGGGAAGGAAAGTAGTGGGTGAGGGAGGGGACGAAACGGATATAGAAAGAGGGAGGGAAAGATAGGCAGAGAGGGAGAGAAGAATGGAGGGGAGGGAGGGGAGAGAGAGAGGTAATAAGGGAGTGAGAACAAGAGTGAAAGATGGAGAAAGAGAAGGGCTAGAGGGAAAGGTAGAGTGAGAGAGAGAAAGGGAGGGAGGAGAGGAAGAAAGTGGAAGAGAGAAATAAGGATAGGGGTAGGGAGCGAGAAGGAGAGAGGGAGAGTGATAGATGGAGGGATAGAGAGGGAGAATGAGAGAAAAAGATAAATAGAGGGAGAAGGAGAGAGAAAGATAAAGAGAAGGAAAGAGAGTGAGGGAAGGTGAGAGAGAGAGGGAGATAAGAGGGAGAGAGGAAGAGAGAGAGAGTGAGAGGGAAGAGAGAGGGATAGGGAGGGAGAGGGAGAGAGTGAGAGAAAGAGAGGGGGAGAGAAAAGTGGAGAGAGGGAGAAAGAGATAGAGAGGAAGGGAAACAAGGAAAAAGATAGAGGGTGAGTAGGAAAGAGAGAGAGAGGGAGAGAGAGAGAGGTAGGGAGAGAGAGTGAGGGAGGGATGGAGAGGGAGAGAAGGTTAAGGAGAGGGAATTAGAGGGAGAGATAAATAGATACAAAGGGAGAGAGGGAGAGGGAGAGGGAGGAGGGAGAGAGAGGAAGACAAGGTGAGGGAGAGTGGGGAAGGGGGAAGAGAAGTAAAGAGAGAGAGTTGAGAGGAGGAGGAGGGAGGAGAGGGGGAGAGAGAGGGGAAGAGGGAGGGAGGGTGAAAGAGAGGGAAAAAGGAGGGAAAAAAGAGATAAAGGGAGAGAGAGATAACGGGAGGGAGGGAGAGGGATAAGGAGAAATAGGATGAAAGAACGAGAGAAAAAGAGAGAGTGAGAAGGAGAGAGGGGGAGAGAGTGAGGGAAGGAGAGGGTGAGAGAGGGATGGAAAGAGAGAGAGAGAGAGAGGAAGGGTGGGAGAGGAAGAGAGAAAAGGAGAGAGCGGGTGAGGGAAAGAGAGGTAGAGACAAATAAGGACAAGGGAGGAAGGTAAGGGAAAATAAGGGGAGGTAGATTAAAAGGGGGAGTGGGGAGGGAGAGAGAGGGAGAGGGTAAGATAGAGAGAGGGAGGGAGGGAGGGGGAGACAAAGGGGTACGAGAGGGAGAGAGGGAGAGAGATAAAGAGAGAAAGAGAGAGGGAGAGAGAGAGTGTAGGAGAAAGTAGGAGATGGGAGGTAAGCAAAAAGGCAAAAAGAGAGGTAGAGAAATTTGGAAAAGCAGAGAGAGAGGGATAGAGGGAAAAAAGAGGGAGAGAGGGGGAGAAAGGTAGGGAGAAATAGATAGGGAGAGAGGGAGAAAGGGAGAAAGAGAGAGGGAGGGAGAGAGAGGTGGGAGTGAGAGAGAGAGGGGAGAGAGCGAGTGTGATGGGGGATAGAGGGACATAATGAAAGGGGGAGGGAGGTAGAAGGAGATAGGGAGAGGGAGATATGGTGAGGGAGAGAGAGAGAGGGAGAGTGAGGGGGAGAGATATGGATAAAGGTAGAGGGAGAGGGAGAGAGAGGGATGGGATGGGGGTAGAGAGAGAGATAGAGGGAGGGAGAGGGAGAGAAAGAGATTAAGGGGATGGAGATGGATGAGAGAGAGAGGGAGGGAGGACTGAAGAGAGACAAAGACAAAAATAAAGATAAAAAAAGAAAGGGTGAGGAAGATAAGGAGAGGGATAGATGGTGGGAGAGAGAGGGGGAGAAAGAGATGGAGGCAAGGAGAGGAAGAGTGAGAGGAGGGAGAGAAAAAGAGATAGAGGGGGAGGAGGGAGAGAGAGAAGAAGAGGAAGGGAGAGGGAGAGAGGGAAAGAGAGATAGAGGGAGAGAGAGGGTGAAAGGGAAAGAGAGATAGAAAAAGACAATCGGGGAGAGAGAGAGAAGAGGGGGAAAGGGGAAAGGGAGAAGAAGCGGGAAGGAGAGGGAGAGGGATAGAGAAGGAAAGAGAGACAAAGGGAGAGAGGGAAAGAGAGGGAAAGGGAGAGATAGAAAGAGAGAGGTAGGGAGAGAGAGCGAGAGAGGGAGGGAGGGAGAGAAAAAAGGAGAGATAGATAAAGAATGAGAGTGGAAGGGAAGGAGGGAAGGAGGAAGAGAGGAAGAGAGAAAGAGAGAGATAAAGAGGGGGTGAAAGGGGACAAAAGAGAGGGAGGGTGGGAGAGCGAGGGAGAGAGAAGGAGAGAAAGAGAGGAGGATAGAGGGATAGAGTGGGAGAGAGAGCATGGGAGGGTGAGGGAAAGAGAGAGAAGAAGAGAGAAGGAGGAGGGAGAGAGAGAAGAAGAGAGTAAGAGGGAAAGAGAGAAGCTAAAAGGGAGAGAATTAGGGGTTGAGAGAGAGGGATAGAGGAGGAAGGGATAAAGAGATAAGGAGGAGAGAGAAGGGAAAGAGAGAGAGGGTGAGAGGAGAGAGAGAAGGAGAAAGTGAGAGGGAGGGAGAGGAAGAAAGAGCGAGAGGGAGAGAGAGAGAAGTAGAAGGGGAGAGAATAAGGGGTGGAGTGAGAAGGATAGAGGAGGGAGGGAGCGAGGGAGAGTGAGAGAGAGGGTAAGAGAATGGGAAAAGGGCTTGAGGGAGAGAGATATAGGGAAGTGGGAGACAGAAGGGAAAGAGAGAGAGGGTGAGAGGAGAGAGAGAGAGAAGGTGGAGAGAGAGAAAGGGAAAGAGAGAAGGGGAGAGAATGAGAGCAAGAGGGAGAGAGACATAAAAGGGGAGAGAATGAGGGGTCGAGGGAGAGGGATAGAGGAGGGAGGGCAAGAGGAAAAGTGAGAGAGAGGGTGAGAGTATAGGAGAGAGGTAGACGATGAGAGATAGAGAAGAAGGGAGAGGAGGGAGGGAGAGAGGTAGATGAAGGGGGAAAAGAGAAGAAGAATGAAAGAGAGACTAGGAGAGATAAAGAAAGAGAGAAAGGGAGGGAGGGGGATAGGGGGAGATAGGGGGAGAGGAAGGGAGATAGAGAGTGAGAGAGCATTAGAGAGGAAGGGAGAGAGCACATGAGAGAGAGAGTAGGGAGATGAAGAGAGGAGATAAGAGAGATACAGAGAGAGAGGGAGAGAGAGAGGAGAGAGAGAAAGAGGGGAAGAAATAGCATGAGAGAGGGAAAGAGTGGGAGAAAGGGAGGCAGAGACGGGGAGGGAGAGAACATGAGCACGACCAAGAAGGATTAAGAGGTAGAGAGAGGGAGAGAGGAGGAGATAGAGAGAAAGAGAGAGAGATAGAGGGAGAGGGGGAGATAGAAAGAGCGATAGAGAGGTAGAGAGAGGGAGAGAGAGAGGGAAAAAGAGGGACAAGGAGGTGGGAAAGAGGGATAGAGAGGTAGAGAGAGGGAGATAGAGTGAAAGTGGCAGAGAGAGGTCGAGAGAAAGAAAGAGAGGAGGAGAGAAAAAAGGGAGAGAGATAGTGAGAGAGTAGAGGGAGAGTGTAAGTGAGAGAGGGAGAGAGGGACAATGAGAGAGGAAGAGAGAGAAAGGGGAGAGAGGAAAATAGGATAGAGGAATAGGAGAGGGGAGAGAAAAGGGAAAGAGAGATAGAGAGAAAGGGAGGAGAGAAAGAGAGAGGATAGAGAGGGAGAGGGAGAGTGAGAGAGAGTAAGGGAAGAAGAGAAGGGAAGGGAGTGAGAGGGAGAGAGGGGGAAAGAGAGAGGGCAAGGAAGATAGAAGAAGTTAGAGAAATTATAAGGGTAAGGGATAGAGGAAAAGAGAGAGAGAGGGAGGGAGAGAGAGTAAGAGAGAAAGGGGGAGAGAGAGGGAGGAATGGTAGGGAGAAAGAGAAAGGGATAGAGAAAGGGTAGGGGGAGAGAGATAGAGGGAGGGAGAGATAGAGGTGGTGAGGGAGAGAGATAAAGAGAAAGGGAGAAAGAGTGAGAGGGATAGAGAAAGAGAGAGAGAGGAAAGAGGAAGAGAGAGAAAGATAGTAGATGGGAGAGATAAGGAGATAGATAATGGTTGGGATATGAAGGGAGAAGAAAAAGAGAGAGAGTGGGAGAAAGAGAGGGGGACAAAGAAAGAGAGAAAAAGATGTTGGGAGAGAGAGATAAAAAAGGAAAGAGACGGAGAGAGGGGAAGGGAGAGGGAGAGAGGGGAAGGGAGAGGGAGGGAGAAGAAGAAAGAGAGAGAGAGGAGTAGGTAGAGGAGGGTTAAAGGGAGAGAGAGAGAGATGGAGACCGAGAGTGAGGGAGAAAGAGAGAGAGGGAGAGAGATAGGTGAGAGGGTAGGTGGTAGAGGGATCGAGATAAAGAGAGGGAGACAGAGAGGGAGATAGAGATAGAGAAAAGGTAGAGGGAGAGAGAGGGAGATGGAAAGAGGAAGAGAGGGAGAGAGAAATAAAATGAGGTAAAAGATAGAGAGAGTGAGAGTGAGAGAGTGAATGAGAGAGAGATAAAGAGAGGAAGAAAGAGGAGAGGGATGGAGAGAGGGTGAGGAAAGGGAGAGAGAGAAGGAGAGAGTGAGATTGGGAAGAGAGGGAGAGATTGGTGGATGGAGAGAGGGAGAGAGAGAGAGGGAGAGATATGGAAGTGAGTAAGAGGAAGGTGTGGGAGAGGAAGTAGGAGAGGGAGAGGGAGAGTTTAAGAGGGGGAGAGAAGAAGAGAGGAAGAAGGAGAGGGAGAGAGAGTGAGGAAGAGTAAGAGAGGGAGAGAGAGGGAGGGGGAAAGGGTGAGGAAGAGCAAGAGAGGGAAAGAGAGAAGGAGAGATAGTTAGGGGGAGAGAGAGGGAAAGAGAGATAGAGAGGGAGAGTAAAGAGAGGGTGAAAAAAAGAAAAAGAGAGAGGGAGAGAGAATGAGAGAAAGAGGGATAGAGAGAGAGAGGGAGAGAGAGATAAAGAGATAAAAGGTGAAAGAGGGAGAGAAAAAGAGAGGGAGAGGGACGAAGAGAGGGTGGTAGAGAGAAGTGGTAGAGAGAGAGAGCGAGAGAGAAAGAGAGAGGGAGAGAGATAACCAGAGAGAGGCGGATTCTTAGAGAGAGGGAGGAAGTGAAAGGGAGAGAATAAGAGAGAGAGAGAGGGAAAGGGAGAGATGGGGAGAGAGAAAGGGGGAGAGAGAGGGAGAGGGAGAGAAGGAGGTAAAAAGAGAGAGACAAAGTAGGAGAGAGCGAGAGATGAGGGGAACGAAGAGAGAAGGAGAGAGCATAAAAGAGATAAGAGGGAGAGGGAAAAAGAGGGAAAGAGAGAGATAGAGCAAAAAGGAGAGAGGGAAGGAGAGAGAGGGAGAGAGATAGAGAGAGGGAGAGAAGAAGAGCAAGAGAGTGAGAGAAAGTAAGAGAGAAAGAGAGAGGGAGAAAGAATGAGAAAGGGAGAGAAGGCATGAAGGAGCGAGAGAGAGGGCAAAAGAGAGTAAGGGAGCTAGAGAGAGGAAGGGAGTGAGAGAGAGATAGGAAGAGAGAGAGACAGAGAGATAAAGAGGTAGAGAAAGGGGAAGAGAGAGAGGGAGATAGAAAGCTCGAAAGGGAACGGGATATAAAGAGATGGAGACAAAAGAGAAAGAGAGAGTGAGATGGAGAGGGAGGAAGAGAGTGAGAGATACCGAGAGACAAAAGGGGAGGGAGAGGGAGAAAGGGAGTGCAAAAAGGAAAGAAGGAGAGGTAGGGAGGAACAAAGGAAGGGTGAATGAGTGATATAGAGGGAGAGAGAAAGAAAAAGGGATAATTGGGGGAGAGAGTGAGAGAGAGAGGGAGATAGAACCGAGAAAGGGTAAGAGAGAGTGAGGAAGAGAGGGAGAGATAGGAGGAGAGAGATATAGGGTGGGAGTGGGAGAGAGGGAGAGGAAGAGAGTGGGAGAGTATGGGAGAGTGTGGGATAAAGTGAATGGGAGAATAGCAGAGAAACAGAGAGGGAGAGGAAGGGAAGGAGGGAGAGAGGGAAAGAGAGAGAGGAGGGAGAAGGAGAGAAAGAGAGGGAGCAAGAAAGAGAGGAAGGAAGAAGGAGAGAGATGGATGAAAAGGGGGGAGAGAGAGGGATAGAGGGAGAGAGACAGGGGAGAGAGATAGAGGAAGAGTGAGGGAGAGGGAGAGGAAGGGAAGGACAGAGGGAGAGAGAGAGGAAGAGAGGGGGTAAAGAGGAGAGAAGGGGAGAGAGATTAGGAGAAAGGGAAAGTGTGAAGGAGAGAGAGGAAGGGGAGGACAGAGGGAGAGAGGGGGTAAAGAGGAGAGAAGGGGAGAGAGATTAGGAGAAAGGGAAAGTGTGAAGGAGAGAGAGGAAGGGAAGGGGGAAGGAAGAAAGGGAGAAAAAGGGGAGGGGAAAGTGTGGCGCCCCTCCCCGCCTACTTGGTAACTACCTAAAACGGAGTGGCCAAGCGAGGAGCGCAACACGCTAACATGTCCAATCTTACTTAAACCCTACTACGTACATGCTCGGTACCATAACAACATATTACATATCCAAATATGTACAATACAAATTACATGATAAGAATATTCACAGTGGAAGAAATTACAATTTATTTACAATGCCATTTAAATATCTACGGACACCCTAACACTAGAATTACAATCAAAATAACATCCCCTTAGGTTTGCATCACATATGAGCCCTTTTGGAGGATCCAACAATGTCCTTATCGGTACTACGATCATCGCTACCTATCATAACATGCAAATAACAATGAGGTGACTTGAAGCTTAGTAAGTTGGGTGATGCACGTAATATGCAATCCTTTTCGACTTCCTACCATACTCATCAATTTTAATTTTGGGTACCTTGGGTATTAGCAAGTCTACTCTATTTTTAATCCAAGTGATTATCAAATCACCTTCTCGCTAACAATGAAATTATCCCTCATTGTAACCACTATTAGTGGGAATCTATCATCTAAGAGTACAGTGCACACAACTTAGAGTATGCACACAACTGGACCGCTAATACCCATTTATTTCTATTAGTTTACTAGACCTATTCATAAAACCTATTTATTTCTATTAGGTTACTAGACCTATTCATAAAACCTACTTTTCAACCAATTGATTCTTTCTCAATCTATCCCCGACACATGTACGTGATGCACGTGATACTATGATTATTGTATTAAGGATACTGGGGTACCAAACCCTACACCATTATTGCATCCTCGACATCTTACCCACACAGGGTCATACGTTCACCTCATCACAACGTTCACCTAATTAGGTTTAAATGTCGAGGGTTGATATTTGCTAAGCTATGAAATTAATTCGCATGAAGATATTTTTCTTCTACTTCATTTGGTATGTTTAGATATTAATTCATTCTACATTCGAGTTATATGGTTTTTGACATTTTGAATTAATTAAAACGTTCACCTAATAATGTTAAGAAAAATTTTGGTTTCTCTTCATGATCTAACCTTTCTAACTTTATTTTTTATCCTTGTTTAGGGCCTAATTGAATTAGTAATTACCCAATTGATTTAGTGAAACCCAAAACCCCCATTTTTTCCAAGCTTGGTCGAATGGTCCCTAAATTGGTAAGGAATTTGTCTTTGTTTTTATATGACTTTTCTTTTGCTTTGTTTTTGAAAAACTAACTAAACAAAGTCTTAAGTACCAAAGGAAGTCCAAGTTTCACCATTCTTGGCCGAATATGACTCTAGGAAAACCATCAAATTCCATCTTTTCTTCCTTCCTATTTTACCTTATCTAAGTCCATATCGATCCTAAATTAATCTACCAAGTTTTGGTCAAACCTAATTCCATCATTCACATCCACTAAACCACAAATTTAGCTATATATAAGGCTTTATAAGCTTTAACAAAATAACCATACAACTAACCATCACAATCAAACCATAGCAATTACCAATTATAGAACAACCTAACCAACATAATCACGCCAACAAAGCACATCACAACATAAACACAGAGCTTAACCAATTACAATAACATCACTTAAATAGCATAAAGAACTAAAGAAACCCACTTACTTAGATAGATTTGATTAGGATTTTTCCCTAGCTTTTCCCCTTTTTCTTTCCTTCCTTTCCTTTTTTTTTTCTTTTCCTCTCTTTCCTTGCAATGACTTTCTCTCCCTTTTCTCACAAATGGGTTTTTTCTCTCTTCCTTTGGGTGCTACGGTTTTGGCCTAAAATTTTTATCCATATTCCCATTTTACTAAAATATATACTTGCCTTTCTTTCCCATAAATCAAGGTTACAAGTGTCTCAAACCAATTTAACAAAGTGTAAGGAAATTAAGTGAGTCATGGGACAAGTGGCGGGTTTGATTGGGTTTAGGGGTGAGTTGGCTTCGAAGCATTTAATTAAGGTGCTTAGGTTTCCAATGGTCAACCAACTAGATAATTAGGCTAACTAAATCTTCAAACTAATTTGGTTCCAATGAAAATGTCCCTTAGGCTAGTTTAGTTCTAGTCATACACATACACCTCAAATCGATTATAGTAGTCGTATTACAAGTGACCCCTTATCAAGAAATAACGTTCAATCCTATAATTTTGTATTAGAAACTAGATATATTAATTCAAAAAATATCCAAAATTTAGATTAAAATACCAATCACATGATTAATAACATAATTTTGAAGTTTAAGGATCAATCTATCCAAGCAGTAGTTCATCTAGAATAGTATATACTAAAACGGGCATAAATGTTTTTATATAAACATAATAAGAAATAATTTTTACCGAGGGCTAGTTGAGACATATATAAACAACTTGTATTCTTTAAAATGCACCCAAAAATCAACCTAAGGTCCTTGAACAGAGCCACACAAAATTCGAAAAGAACCAAATTCTCAAGAACACCGATTTTGCCTACTTGATTCCTTTGCTAGTTAAACCATTAATCTCAAGAAAAATAGCTTTAATTTAACACAAATCATACATTTCAATAATAAATTTCTTATGGTGTCATGAGGATTACACATACCAAAAAAAATATTTGGCATTCTTCTCCCTAATTAATTTAGTAATTTCTTCCCAAAAATTTTCCAACTTTCCCCTACTTTAGAATGCTTTTCTCACTTGTATGATATGTTCCAGGTATCTAAGAATACAAAATAGCACATACAACCACACTCGGATGTAGTATAGATATTCCGGAATGTTTATATTTATAGTTAAGAATGTTCATTGTGGTTACATTTCTCTCCTCTTTAAAAGAAATTCCATTCTTGAAATTGACTTATTCGAATAGTTTAGGGTATTTATCTCTCTTTTCATCCTCTCGTTCCTAAGTCATCTCTTCAAGGTTATGATTTTCTCATAAAACTTTAACTAGACCAATTTTCTTATTTCTTAATTGTTTTATGTTCGATTAAGAATCTAGACTAGTCTTTCTTCATATGTTAAATCTAGGGTAAGATTTGGCGGCTCTATCTCCGTAATTTGACTCGGCTCTCCCGCGCACTTCCTTAACATGTACACATGGAATACATTATGTACTCCCGATGATGATGGTGGCAACGAACGGGCGATAAGTCTTATTGCCTACTTGATCTAATATTTCAAATGGTCCAATGTATCACGAACTTAACTTCCCTTTTTCCCAAATTGTAATACGCCCTTCATCGGTGAATCTTTTAAGAATACATAGTCACCGACTATAAACTCCGCATCCTTTCTCCTCTTATCAATATAGCTTTTATGTCTACTTTGAGCTATTTCATCCGTTGGTAGATCTTTTCCACCATTTCAGCCGTTTGTTGCACTAGCTCGATCCCAGTAACTTCATTTCCCCTATCTCATCCTAATGCATGGGAGATCTACATCGTCACCCATACAAAGCTTCATAGGGAGCCATCCCAATTAAAGTTTGGTAGCTATTATTATATGTAAATTCAGCTAAGCGTACATATCTCTCTCATTTTTTGGACCAATTGAGAACGCATGCTCATAACATATCTTCAAGGATCTAAATCACTCATTCGGATTGTTCATCGGCTTGCAAATGATAAGCCGTACCGAAGTTCGGCTTCGTGCCTATGGCTTTGTGTAGACTCTTCCAAAGTACGGAGGTGAATCTAGGATCTCGATCTAACATAATTGAGATCAAAATCCCATATAGTCTTACAATTTCTTCAAAGAACAATTGGGCGTATTGGTTTAGATTAGTGGTGGTTTTGACTGGCCGAAAGTGCACTAATTTGGTCGACCTATCCATGATCACCTAGATGGCATCCGACCCCCTTTTTGATCTTGGCCATCCAATGAAGAAATCCATAATTACATGTTCCCATTTCCATTCTGGAATTTCCAATGGTTTTAACATTTCTAAAGGTCTTTGGTGCTCCGCCTTCACCTATTGACGGACTTGACATCTTGCCACAAAATTAGCTACATCCGTCTTCATTCTAGGCGACCAATAACATTGTTGCAAGTCCCAATGCATCTTCGTGCCTCCCGGGTGTAATGAATCGAGAGTTACATGTGCTTCTTTTAGTATCTCCTCTTTCACATCTTCTACCGAGGGAACACATAACCTTTCTTTAAACCTAATTATGTCTTTTTCATCCACTCGTAAAATCGAATTCCTTCCCAACGTTTACTTTTTTCTTCAATTCACTCAACTTTTCATCTATTTGCTACCTCATCCGAATTCTTTTCTCGCAGTGGGTTGGACTACCAAAAAATGATAAAATGCTCTCATGACCTATCGAATTATCTCCAGTTTTAGCTTTTGTAGATCTCTTACTATCAATGATTGGATTACCCGCATCGTTGATATCAATTTTCTACTTAAGGCATCGGTAACAATAGTAGCTTTACTTGGGTGTTAATTGATTATACAATCATAATCCTTCACTAGCTCTAACCACCTTCTTTGTCTCATGTTCAACTCTTTTTGTATGAAGATATATCGTAAGCTTTTATGATCCGTATATATCTCACACTTGGCTCAATATAAATAGTGTCTCCGCATTTTTAGGGCAAAGATGATCGTTGCTAGTTTTAGATCATACGTAGGATAATTTCATTCATATTCCTTTAATTTCTGCAATGCATAGGGACTACCTTCCCATTTTGCATCAACACCGCTTCTAACCCATTTTTCAAAGCATCACTATACACCATAAAGTTTCTAGCCTCGGACTGAACAATCAACACTAGGGCCTTGATTAACCTTTGTTTCAGCTCTTGGAAGCTCCCTCACAAGCATCCATCCACTCGGAACTTAATGCTCTTTTCCATCAAGTTGGTAAAAGGCCCGGTTATCTTCGAGAAGCCCTCCACAAATCTCTAATACTACCGACTAACCCTAAGAAGCTTCGTGCCGCTAACATGTTTTTCAAGGTAGGCTAATTCCGGATAGCCTCAACTTTCTTTGGATATACCGCTATGCCTTCCTTCATTACTACATGGCCTAGAAAAGCCACTTGCTCTAGCAAAAATTTGCATTTCTTGAATTTGGCATACAACTACCGCTCCCTCAACGTCCGCAATGTTGTTCACAAATGTCCCTTATGCTCCTCCTCACTTCAAGAATAGACTAGGATATCATCAATGAACATGATGATAAACTTATCTAAGAACTCCTTGAAGAATCGATTCATCAAGTCTATAAAAGCGAGTGGGGTGTTGGTCAACCCAAACGACATTTCTAAGAACTCATAGTGTATGTGTCTTGTTCTAAATGCCATTTTCTTCACATCTTTCAATCTCACCCTCAACCGATGATACCCCAATTGCGGTGTCCGTTTTGGAAAACACTACTACTCTTTGTAATTGATCGAATAAATCATCAATCCGGTAATAGGTACTTATTTTTAATCGTCACCGCATTCAACTCCTATTAGTCAATACATAGGCTTAGACTACTCGTCCTTCGTTTTCATGAATAGTACCGGAGCTCTTCAAGGTGAGGAACTAGGGCATATGAATGCCTTGTCTAGTAAGTTCCGTAGTTGCACCTCGCCTCTTTCAACTCAACCGGTGCCATCCGGTAGGGAGTTTTTGAAATCGATGTTATGCCCAACTCGTAGATCAATCTTAAATTCTATCTCCCTCTCCGATGGTAACGTAGTCAAACTTTCTAGAAATATGTCTAAATACTCCTTTACTACTTCTATATCTCTTGATTTTGACTTTTGTTCCACCCGACTATCCACCACATATGCTAAGTACCCCTTACACCCTTTTTTTGGCATCTTTCGACCCTTTATGGATGAAATGACTAGTAAAGCTCAAAACTTTGTCTCAACTTTAAACTCTAATGGCCGATTTCCAAGTAGGTCAAATACTACCCTCCAGCCTCGACAATTGATGGTGGCACCATGCCTCGTTAACCAATCAATTCCTAGAGTTCAATCAAAATCTTGAAGTTCCAATACTATTAAGTCGGACTCCAAGCCCCTATCATTAATCTATACGGACACCGCTTTATTAGGCTTATTGATTACATAGGTTCTCCATAAGGGACTACTATTAGATATCCTACCGTCAATATTTCGGGTTTGACACTAGAGTTTCTACTAATGTGTTTGATATAAATGAGTGTGTGGCACCAAAATCAATCAAAACATAAGCAATCGAGCCAAGGATTGAGACATTATCATAAATTACTATCATGTCCCTCTTGTCGACCTCTTTTTGGGTCATTGTGTAAACCCAAGCATGTACCCTTCCCGAACTCGGCTTTTGTACATAGGGGTAATTGTAGGGTATGTGTCCCGGTCGTGGCATATAAAGCAAGTTCTTACATCCAATCGACATTCCCTTGTATGAAATCTCCCACATTATTGCATCGAGGCTAATTACCCATCACTAGTCGTAGCCGATTGCCATCATTGGTCTCGATTGACTATTCGATACTAGTCTTGTAGCATATGATGCGAGTTTGGCAATTTGTGCATCTCTTGATCCACCACCCCGATTAAAATTTCTAGGTGGAAATCGTCTTAGTGATTCGAATGAAGAGGCTTTTGTTTTAAATGCTTGCCTCTTTTGTTACAACTCCTTAGTAATCTCCTTTTGATCTTCATTTGCCAACATTGCCTTATCTACCATTTCTAAAAAGGTGTGGGCGGCAAACATCCATACCGTGCTCCATATTCTTGAGTTTAACCTTGCTAAGAATCGATTTCTTTTCAAATTTTCATCCCTAGCGATGAATGGGGCGAATCTACACCCTTGTTCATATTTTTATACATATTCACCCACCGAAATTCCATCTTGCTTTAGTTATAGGAAGTCTTCAATCTTCTTAGCCCTCACATCCGTAATAAAGTATTTATTGTATAAGACCTCCTTAAATCCTTCCCAAGTTAAGGTAGGCAAGTCCACCATCAATTGTGCGCTCTCCCACCATATACGAGCATTCTTAGTCAACATAAAATTGGCACATGATACTCGCTCATTGTTGGTAAATTGCAAGTAGTTGAATATCACTTCTAAAGACTTAATCCATTCCTCCGTTATCATTGAGTTAATGCCCCAAAGAATTCTTGAGGATTCATTTTACAAAACCTCTCCATCATATCATTCCTTTGTTGGGCAAGTGGAGGTGGGGGTTATTGATGCATGGCCGAAGTTGTCTCATCTCGCTCCGTATGGACTTCTTGCTATTGTTGCGTTACTTACTATTGTTATTGTATCATGTCCATCATATGATTTAAGGCCCGTTGTTGATTACGATTATTGTAGTTGGAGGCCCCTTCACCTCCCGTCCGTACCGGATACTTTCTTGACATGTTTCGACTTTGTAGATGCCATGTTATGCTAAAGTTAGTTCGGTATTGAAAACAACATATAATATAAATCATCCACTTACATGTGAAATATATATATATATATATATATGAAGCATTTCGTACACAAGAGGCATTTACAAGAACTTTTACCTTTTAAACGCTTTTGTGCTCTATTTATAATCAAAAGTGTACTTATTTACATCAAGAAATGCACAACAAGTACTATACCACATGATTGAGTTACTATCTATTATGTCCAACCAACAAATCGGATGCATCATGGGAGGTAGTGCTTGACCGTCCACTAGTCAATGACATCATTCGATGCAATGCATACTATCTCATGAACGAGGGGTAACGGTAGAGCCCAACCGTACATCAACCCGGTACAGTCCGTCTAACCCGTACCGAAGGAAGGCTCGGACCGAGTTACGATAACAAAATCAATCATCACCCCTTCCTAAACCTCATCGAGCAATTGCCGATCTCTTAGTAAGAGAGTTCAGCGTAGAGTCAATCGTAGGAAATCCAAACCACAAGCATCGCTGGAAGGAAGCATCGCCGAATGTTATTTCTGAATCGAGTCATGCACTCGAGTGACATGGGCTACGATATCCCGATCTAGTATCATAGTCAAGCTCTTCGACTCAACCTAGTAGGTAGCTAGGGTGGCCCGCTATTGGCGCGTCCTAGCAGTCGTAGGGTGTATAGAATAAATACGACATCTACAAGCAATAATATTTACTAGTATTAATATTTCTAAAACATAATTATTTATCGACATGAAAATCACAAAATAGTAATCATACACATTTTTTTTTCAAAAAAAATTAGAAATCAAATTGTTATCCATCGAGTAAGCACACCGGTCCTCAAGCTCGGGTGACACTTAGGGTTTTACCCAATTAACTAAACCTAGATCCGATACCACCCTATGACGCCCCCTCCCCGCCCACTTGTTAATCGCCTAAAACGAAGTGGCCGGGCGAGGAGCACGTCATGCCGACACGTCCAACCCGACTTAAACCCTACTACATATATGCCGGTACCATAACAACATATTATATATTGAAATATGTACAATACCAATTACATGAAAAAAATATTCACAACGGAAGAAATTACAATTTATTTGCAGTCTGTCGTTTAAATATCTACATACACCCCAACACTAGAATTATAATCAAAATAATATCCCTTTAGGTTTGTGCCACTATGAGCCCTTTTGGAGGATCCGCAGACATCCTCATCGATACTACACTCATCGTTACCTGTCATAACATGCAAATAACAACGAGGTGAGTCGAAGCTCGATAAATGGGGTGATGCACGTGATATGCAATGCTTTTCTAACTTCCCACCATACTCATCAATTTTAATTCTTGATACCCCGGGTATTAGCAACTTTACTCTATTTTTAATCCAAGTGATTACCGAATCACCTTCTGCTAACAATAGAATTATCCCTCGTTGTAGCGACTATTAGTGAGAATCCATCATCTAACATTGCGAGCACATAGTCGGGTCGCTAATACCCATTGATTTCTATTAGGTTACCGTACCTACTTATACAACCCACTCTTCAACCAATTAATTATTTCTCGATCCATGCTCGTGACGATTGATATTTGTCGAGGTGTGAAATTAATTCCTATGAAGATATTCTTCTTCCACTTCATTTGGTATGTTTAGATATTAATTCGTTCTACATTCGAGTTATGTGTTTTTTGACATTTTGAATTAATTAAAACATGTTATGGAGTAACGTACCCTTTTTTTTCGAATTTAACACTTTTTGGGTGAGTTAGGCTCCTAATAATATTAAGTCAAATTTTTGGTTTGTCTTCGTGGTCTTACCTTTCTAATGTTATTTTTTTCTCCTTATTTGGGGCCTAATTGAATTAGTAGTTACCCAATTGATTTAGTGAAACCCAAAACCCCCATTTTTCCCAAGCTTGGCCAAATGGCCCCTAAATTGGCAAGGAATTTGTCTTTGTTTTTATATGACTTTTCTTTTCCTTTCCTTTTGACAAACTAGCGAAACAAAGTATTAAGTACCAAAGGAAGTCCATTTTCACCATTCTTGGCCAAATATGACTCTAGGAAATCCCTAAAATTCCATCTTTTCTTCCTTCCTATTTTACCTTGTCTAAGTCCATATCAATCCTAAATTAATCTGCCAAGTTTCGATCAAACCCAATTCCATCATTCATATCCACCAAAACATAAATCTAGCTATATACAAGGCTTTCTAAGCTTTAAGAAATAACCACACAACGAAACATCATAATTAAACCATAGCAATTACCAATTATAGAACAACCTAACCAACACAATCAAGCCAACAAAACACATCACAACATAAACACAAGCTTAACCAATTACAATAAGATCAATGAAATGGCATAAAGAACTAAAGAAACCCACTTACCTAGATAGACTTGATTAGGAATTTTTCCTAGCTTTTCCCCTTTTTCTTTCCTTCCTTTCCCTTTTTTATTTTTCTCTCTTTCCTTGTCGTGACTTTCTCTCCCTTTTCTCACAAATGGGTTTTTTCTCTCTTCCTTTGGGTGCTATGGTTTTGGCCAAAAATTTTCAACCATCTTCCCATTTTAATAACATATATACTTGCTTTTCTTTTGCATAAATCAAGGTTACAAGTGTCTCAAGCCAATTTAACAAAGTGTAAGGCAATTGGGTGCATCATAGGACAAGTGGCGGGTTTGATTGGGTTTAGGGGTGAGTTGGCTTCCAAGCATTTAATTAAGGTTTTTAGGTGTCTAATGGTCAACCAACTAGATAATTAGGCTATCTAAGTCTTCAAAATAATTTGGTTCCAATGAAAAAGTCCCTTAAGCTAGTTTAGTTTCAGATCATACACATACACCTCAAATCTAATTGTAGTAGTTGTATTACTGTGGTAGCCCCTTATCAAGCAACAACGTCCCACTTCGGACACAATTAAATCCTATATTTTTTATATTATAAATTAGATATATTAATTCAAAACTTTCCAAATTTTATATTAAACTACCAATCACACGATTAATAACAATTTTGAAGCTTAAGGATCAATCTATCTAGTAATAGTTCATCTAGAACATTATATACTAAAACGGGCATAACTTTTTCTATATAAACCTAATAAGAAAAATATTTTATGGGGTATTTGAGACATATATGAACAACTTTTATTCTTTAAGCTTCATCCAGAAATCAACCTAATGTTCTTGAACAAGCTACACAAAATCCGGATAGAACCGAATTCTCAAGAACACTAATTTTGCCTACTTGATTCCTCTACCAGCTTAAACCATTAATGTCAAGAAAAATAGTTTTAATTTAACAAAAATCATACATTTCAAGAATTAATTTCTTATGATGTCATGAGGATTACACATACAAAAAAACAATTTTGGAATTCTTCTCCCTAATTAATTTAGTAATTTCCTCCCAAATTTTTTTGAACTTTTCTCTACATTAGAATACTTTTGTCACTTGTATGATATGTTCTAGGTATTTAGGAATACAAAATAGCATATACAACCACACTCGGATGTAGTATAGATATTTCTAAATGTTTATATTTATAGTTGAGAATGTTCACTGAAGTTACGGAAAGGGAGAGGGAATGAGGGAGAGGAAAGGATTATGAGAGAGGGAAAGTGAGGGAGAGAGAGGAAGAGGGGGAGACAAAGAGAGATAGACATAGTAAGAGGGACAGAGAGAGAGAGAGAAACATAGTGAGGGAGAGAGGGTGAGAGAGAGAGTAAGAGGGTAGAGAGATAGAATAAAAGAGAAAAGGAAAAAGGATAGAGGTAGAGGGAGAGAGAGAGGGAAAGGGAAAGGGAAAGAGACAGAGATAGGGATAAGAGGAAAGAGAGGGAAAGGGGAAGGGAGAGTGAGAGGGGGAGGCAGAGTGAGAGGGGAAGGGAGAGGGAGGGGGAGAGCAAGGGAAAAGGAGAGGGGGAGAAAAGAGAAATGGGAGAGAGGGAGAGGCAGAGAGAAGGATAAAAAGGAAGAGATTAGGGAGAGAGGGAGGGAGAGTGTGAGGGTGGAAGGAGGGGGTGTGAGAAAGAGGGAAGAGGAGAGAGGGAGAGGAGGAACAAGGTGATGTATAAAGAGAAAGGGATAAAGAAAGAAGAAGAAGGAAATGGAGGGTGAAAAAGAGATAGAAGGAGAGGGGAGTGAGAGAGAGGAATAGGAAAAATAGAGTGAGGGAGAAAGAGTGTATGTGTGAGAGACATCAATAGAGGGAGAGAGAGAAAGAGGGAGAACTGGGAGAGAGATATAGGGAAATGGAGGGGGAGGGTGAGAGAGGTTGTTAAAGGGAAAGAGAGAGAGGGGGAGAGTGAAATAGGGAGAGACTAGGAGAGAGACACAAGGAAAGAGAAGGAGAGGGTGAGAGAGGTTATTAAAGGGAAAGAGAGAGAGAGGGACAAGGAGAGGGAGACAAAGGGAGAGATAGAGGGGGAGAGATTTGGTGAGAGTGGTAGAGAGAGGGAGAGAGAAGGAAACAGAGAAAGGGGTAGAGAGAGAGAGAGGGGGAGAGGGATAGAACAAAAGAGAAAAGGAAATGGGATAGAGGGAGAGGGAGACAGAGAGGGTACAAGAGAAAGGGGGAAGAGGAGAGAGAGGGAGAGGAGGGATAGGGTAAGGTATAAAGACAGAGGGATAAAGAGGGAAGGAGAAGGAAAGGGAGGGCATGAAAGAGAGAGTAGGAGAGGGAGGGAGAGAGAGAGGAAAGGAAAAATAGAGGAAGAGATAAAGAGGGAGAGAGAGAAAGAGTGTTTATGTGAGAGAGAGAAAGAGAGGGATAGAGTTGGAGAGGGAAAGAGTAAGAGAGGAAGAGAGACATAGGGAAAGGGAGGGAGTGGGTGAGAGAGGTTGTTAAAGGGAAAGAGAGAGAGGGAAAAGTAGAGGGAGAGAAAGAAAGAGATTTGATAGGAGGGGTAAAGAGAGCGAAAGAGGGAAACAAAGAGAAAGGGGGAGAGAGAGGGAGAGAAAGAGGGAGAGAAAGAGAGAGAGATTAAGCAAGAGGGGAGAGAGACAGAGAGGAGAGAGATATATAAAGAGGGAGAGGAAGATAGTGAGAGGGGGAGGGGGACAAAGAGGGAAAAAGAGGGAGAGAGAATGAGTGAATGGGAGAGAGAGACGAAGAAAGATAATGGGAGGGGCGAGGGAAAGGAGAGAAGGAGAGTGGGAGTGAGCAAGAGAGGGAGAGATAGATGAAGAGGGAGATAGAGAGTGAAAGAGATAGGAGGAGAGGGAGAAGAAGAGAGTAAAAGAAAAAGAGAGAGAGAAAGGGATAGGTGGTGAGAGAGAGTGGGAGAGACGGAGGAAGAGAAGGATAAGGATAGAAAGGGAGAGAAAGAGGGGAGAGAGGGAGAGAGAGGGAAAGAGAGAAGGGAGAGAGAGATGGATAGAGAAAGAGAGAGACTTAGAGATAGAGAGAGAAAGGGAGAGAGGGATAGAGAGTGAGATGGACAAACATGACAGAGAGAAAAAGAGATAGAGGGAGAGAGTGAGGGAGAGATGAGGCAAAGAGAGAGAGAGAATAGGTGAGAGAGAGGGAGAGGGAGGAAGAGAAAAGGAGGGAGAATGAGGGAAAGTGGGGGAGAAAGCGAGAGAGAGGAAGAGAAAGGGAGAGGGAATAGGTGAGAGGGAGAGAGAGGAAGAGAAAGGGAGAGAGTGAGGGAATGTGGGAGAGAAAGAGGGGTAGAGGAAGAGAAAGGGAGAGAGAATCGGGGAAAGCGAGAAAGAGAAAAGGAGAGGTAGAAGGGAGAGAGAGAGAGAGAGGGATAGAGAGAGGTCGAGGGAGGGAAGGAGAGGGAGACAGAGAGTAAGAGAAATAGGGAAAGAGAGAGGAAGATGTAGAGAGGGGAAGGAAGAGACAAAAAGCTAAGGAGAGAGAGGTAGAGATGAAGGGAAAGAGGGAGAGAGAGGGAGAGGGAGAGGGAGAAAGAGAGAGAGAAAAAGGGAGGAAAGAGATATAAGGGAGTGAGGAAGAGGAATAGAGAGGGAGAGAGGGAGGGAAAGAGGGAGAGAGAGGATAGAGCGGGAGAGAGAGGGAGAGAGCTAGAAAGAGGGAGGAAGAGAGAGCAAAGGGGTAAGAAATAGAGGAAAAGGGAGAGGGAGAAAGAGAAGGGAGAGGGAGAGAGGGAAGGAGGGAAGAGGAGTGAGAGGGAGAAGAGAGGGAGAGAGTGAGAGCCGAGAGAGATAGAGAGAGGGGGAGAGAGTGTGTGAGAGAGGGAGAGAGAGGGAGAGAACAAGAGAAAGAGAGGGAGAGGGATCGAGGGAGAGATTATGAGAGGGAGATAAGGAATGGGAGAGAGAGGGAGGGAGTTAGAGAGAGAAGGTGAGAAAAAGTGAGAGGGAAAGAGAGAGAGGGAGAGAAAGAGAGGGGGAGAGGGATAGGAAGAAGGAGAGGAAAGAGAAAGAGGGAAAGAGGGAGGGGGAGAGAGAGGGAGGGAGGGAGGGAGAGGGAGATGAAGGGAAAGAGAGGGAGAGAGGGAGAGATAAAGAAGGAGGGAGGAGAGAGAAAGGGAAGGAGGGATGGAGGGAGAGAGAGAGGGAGAGAGAGGGGAGATAAAGAAGGAGGGAGGGGATAGAAAGGGAAGAAGGGATGGAGGGAAAGAGAGGGAGAGAGAGTGGGAGATAAAGAAGAAAGGAGGGGAGAGAAAGGGAAGGAGGGATGGAGGGGAGAGAGAGAGGAAGATAGGGGGAGAGGGAGAGGGAGAGGGAGAGTGGGGAGAGAGAAGAGGATGGGTAGGGGAGAAAGAGGTAGATTGTGAGATGGAGAGTGAGGGAGATAGCGAGAGGGAGAGAGAGCGAGAGAGTGGGAGAGATTAAGAGAGGGAGAGCGAAAGAGAGAGGGAGAAAGATGGAAATAAAGAGGGAAACGTATAGGAGAGAGAGATGAAAGAAAGAGAGAGAGTGTGGGAGAGAAAGAAATAGAAAGAGGGGGAGAGAAGGAGGTACAGAGGTAGAGATAGGAGAGAGAATTAGAGAGGGAGAGTGAGAATAAGGAAAGAGGAAGTGAAAGAGAGACGAACATGGAAAGAGAGAAAGAGGGATTGAGAGAAAGAGAGAGAGGGTTAGAGAGAGGGAGAGAGAGAGAGGAAAGCGAGAGGGAAAGAGGATGAGAGATAGAGGGAGAGAGAACACAAAAAGAGGGGGAAGAAGAGAGAGGGGAGGGAGAGAGAGGGGTGGGTGGGGAGAGAGAGGGAGAGGGAGGAAGGTAGATAGTGAGATGAAGAATGAGGGGGATATAGAGGAAGAGAGCAAGAGAGTGGGAGTGATTGAGAGAGAATGAGAGAGAGAAAGATAGAAAGAGGGAGATAGTAAGGGAGGGAGATCGGGGGAGAGAGAGAGATGGAAGGAAAGAGAAAGTAAGGGAGAGAAGGATAGATAAAGAGAGAGAGCTAGGGGAAGCGATAGAGGGTGAGAGGGGGAGGGAGAGGGGGATAGAGAAGGGAGAGTGTAGAGGGGTGGGAGTGGGAGATAGAAGGACCGGGAGAGAGGAAGAGAAGGAGATTGTGAGAGGAGGAGTGAGGGAGATAGGGAGAGGTCGAGAGCAAAAGACTATGAGAGAGAGAGAGGGAGAGAGAGGGAGGGAGAGAGGAAGAGAGAGAAGGAGAGAGAAGGGAAAGAGATAGGAGAGATAAAAAGGAAAAATGACGTGAGAGAGTGAGAGGGATAAAGGAATAGAGGGAGATAATGAGAGGTAGAGTGAGTAAGGGAGGAGAGAAGAGCGAGAAAGAGAAGGTGGAAAAAGGGAGAGAGATAAGGAGAGAGATAGAGAGAAACAAAAAGAGGGAGGCAAAGAGGCGGGGAAAAGAGAGAAGGGGAGAGTAAAGGGAAAGAGGAAGATGGTGGGAAATAGAGAGAGGGATAGAGAGGGAGAGAGGGAGGGAGAAAGAGGGATAAAGGGAGGCAGAAAGAGGAAGAGAGAGGTCGAGAGAGAGAGGAAGAAAGAGGTAGAAAGGAAAAGAGAGAGAGAGGGAGAGGGAAAGAGTGGGTAAAAAGAGTAAAGGAAAAAGGAAGGAGAGAGAGTGGGAGAGAGATGGGAAAGATAGAGAGGGTAAGAGGGAGGGGGAGAGAGGAGGGAGAAAGGGAGAGGAAGAGAAGGAAAAAGAGTGGGAAAGAGAGAAGGAGAGGCATAGAGATGGAGAGGGAGAAAAGGAGCAAGATGGGGAGGGAGAGGGAGAGAATGAAAGGGAGAAAGAGGGAGATGGAGATGGAGAAAGGGAGAAAGAATAAAGGAGAGGGGGAGAGAAAAAGAGAGGGAGAGAGAAAGATAGAGGTATAGAGAGAGGAAGTGAGAGAAAGAGGGACAAAGAGAGAGAAGGATAGAGGGAGAGAGAAAAAGAGGGAAACAAAAAGAGATATATAGAGGGAGAGAGAGGGAGATAAATAGAGAGAGAGAGAGAGAGAGAGAGTGGGAAAGATTGAGAGAGAGGGAGTAAGAGTGAGAGATAGAGAGGGAGGGCGGGAAGAAGGAAGGGAGAGAGAGGGGGAGGATAAAGAGAAAGATAAAGAGATAATGAGAGGGATAGTAAGAGAGATAGAGGGAGGGAGATAGAGAGAGACAAAGAGGGAGAGATAGTAGAGGGATAGTAATGGAGATAGAGGAAGGGAGAGAGAGTGAGAGAGTGGGAGAGAGAGAGCAAGAGAGTGAGAGAGAGGGGGAAGGAATGGAGGGGGAGGGAGAGGGAGATTGCAAGAGGGAGAGTAAGAATGGGAAGGTAAGAGGGGAGAAAGGTAGAGAGAGGGAGGGAGAGATAGAGAGAGGGGGAGAGAGAGAGAGGAAAGGAGGAAGAGAGAGAGAGATGGACAGGGGAGGAAAGGAAGATGTAGAGGGATAAAAAAGGAGATAGAGAGAGGGAGAGAGAGTGATAGGGTGGGAGAGGGACAGGGAATGGAGGGAGAGGGATAGAGGGCGATATTAGGAGAGAGAAGGAGAAAGGGAGGGAGGGTGAAAGAGGGAGATAGAAATAGAGAGAGAGGGAGATAAAGTCAACTAGAAAGAGAGAGATAAAGGGAGAGAGCAAGGGAAGAGAGCGGGAGGGAGAGGGAGGTAAAGGGGGTGGGAGAGGGAGGTAGAATATTAGAGGGAGAGAGAAGGAAATAGAGAGGGAAAGGGATGAGAGAGGTAGAGAGGAAGTGAGGGAGAGAGGGAGAGGGATAGAGAGGCAGAGAGGAAGTGAGGGAGAGAGGGAGAGGGAAGAAGAGGGAAGGAGAGAAAGATAAAGAGAGATAAATGTAGAGAGTGGGAGAAGGAGAGCGAAGGAGGGAGAGAGGGGGAGAGAAAGAAAGCAAATGAGAGAAAGAGACAAAGAGAGAGAAAGAGTGAGAGTATGAGATGGAGTGAAAGAGAGAGAGAGGGAAAGGGAAAGTGGGATGGAGAGGGAAATAGAGGGAGAGTCGGAGATAGAGGGAGAGGGAGAGAGAGGAATAGATGGAGGAAGGGAAAGGTGGGAGGGACCGAGGGAGGGAGAGGGAGAGTGAGCAAAAAGGTACAAGAGTGAGAGGGTGAAAATGAACTAAGGCATGGAGATGGAAGGAAAAAGAGAGAAGGAGGTGAGGGAGGGAGAAAAGAGAGAGAGAAAGAGGAAGAAAGATTGAGGGAGAGCGAGAGAGGGAGATAAAAGAAGATATAAAGAGAAAGAGAGAGGGAGATAGAGAGAGTGAGAGAAAGAGAGAAGGAAATAAAGGGAGAGGGAAAGAGGGAGAGAGAGCGAGCGAGAGAGAGAGGCAGGGAGAGGGAGGGAGAGAAAGAGGGGGTAGAGAGATAGAGAGAGAGGAAGAGTGATATAGTGGGAGAGCGAAGGGATTAAAAGAGATAGAGAGGAGTAGAGAGATATAAATGGATAGTGTGGGAGGAGAGAAAGGGGTTGGGATAGAGAAGGCAAAGAGAAAATAGGAAGGGGAGATAGAAGGAGAGGGGGAGAGGGAAATTTAGAGGGAAAGGAGAGAGTGAGGGAGAGGGAGAGAGAGGGGGAGGCAATGGGAGAGAGGGAGAGAGAAATAGCAAAGGGTGGGAGGGGGAAAGAGAGGGAAAATGAGAGAGGAAGATGGAGAGAGGGAGACCGAGGGAGATAAAAAGAGGGAGAGAGAAATAGCAAAGGGTGGGAGGGGGAAAGAGAGGAAAAAGGAGAGAGGAAGATGGTGAGAGGGAGACCGAGGGAGATAAAAAGAGGGAGAGAGAGCGAGAGAGTGGGAGGGATTAATGGAGAGGGAGAGAGTGAGAGGGGGAGAGAGAGAGGGAGGAAGGGGGGAGAGAGAGGGAGAAAGTGGGAGAGAGGGAAAAAGAGGGAGTGAGAGAGAGAGGTAGAGAGGGAGAAAGTGAGAGAGAGAAATGGTGGGATAGGATATTAGTAGAGAAGGAGAAAGGAAGATAGTGAGATGGTGAGAGGTGTTAGATATGTATGCCCAAGATCCATATATATTATGTGATATGTAAATAATAATCCCTATATGGCAATAAAAGATATATTCACTATATGAAAGTTTCTTTTTATTTTGAATATATTCCTTAAGTATATTGTTAGAATATCTATTCTAAAAGATGTTTAGAATATGAATGACATATATTTCTAGAACAAAATACATTGAAGAGTTCATAGTCATAGGATACCCGATTGGGCATCAATTATCCGAAAGACTATCATCTCTATTTATTTATGATGGTGAGTCTCATGCTATAAGATATGTGATATTAGAACAAATATGTGGACACTCATCATGGGTAGGTTGAACAGATGACATTAGATTACTGGTAACATGAAGTTCTAACTACTTGTCAATAATTCATCATCTAGATTATAATAAGTGCATATAATCCTTTAACCTAAGGTGACACTCGTTATCTCACACAGGTGATTAGGGTTTGTTACTCGCTTACATATCTATACTAGTCATGTATAGGTATATGGCGTGTCATGGCCTTAGTTACTTAAGTGTAGGAGGTAAGTGTTTAGCCAAGAGAAATTCGTTACCTGGAGTAGACAATGATAAGATTTTATGCTATATGGTTATTCTTGATAAATAAAGTTCCCGGCCAAGACAAAAAGATTCACTAGAAGAGGGTTTCTAGTAGGAGTCTTATAATATCAAGAAATAAAACCGAGATGAGGACATACCATTTAAGCAATTAAGGTTTGACATTAACATACCCCTAGCTAAAATCGAGATCTTGTAATGAAAGGATTCGAGAGCACGATAATTATGATCATTGGTTTCGTGGAATGTAATTAATCAGCTTAACACATTCATTTCTAATTAGGCAATCATGATATCAAATGCTAGGCATCACTCATGACTTATGGGACTAAGGACATATTGAAAGATCCTTGAATTAAGAAAAGAGTTTTCTCCTAATATCAAAGAGTTGATATCATATTCCCATTGCTAATTGGACATGAACCTACAAAGTCACACACAATAGAGATTTTATCGAATGAGTAATTATTGATTTAATTATTAATTAAACTATTTAATTTGTTAATTAAAAACAATAGGATTAAACTTGTAATTGAATTTACAAGGTCTCTAAGCATGTCCCGAAGTTTAATCTAACTAAGGGTAAATTAAAATATGACTTAATTTATATGACATATAAATGACAAGTCATTGAGATTAAGTCAATTACTGAATTAATCAAAATAATCTTAGTAGAAGATTAACATAATCTTAGTGGAAGATTATGTGTTTTGATTAATGCATGCATGCAAACTCCTCCACTCAAGATATGTTAGTGGAAAGTGTAGAGAATTGATTCATGCATTATTTACATGTGTAATCAAAAAAGTGTCTTGATTGTTTCATGCATGAATGACATATGTCATGAAGGATGCATGCATGATTGACAAATGTCTTTGTGAAAGAAATTTGGTATCTCTCATTCATGCAATCTCTTCACTCAACATAAGTTAGTGGAGAGTTTAGAGAATTAAAAACATGCATGATTGACATTTGTCATGGAGGTTGCATAAATGATTGACAAATGTCTTTGTGAAAGACATTTGTTATCTCTCATGCATGCAAGTCTCTCCACCTAACATAAGTTAGTGGAGAGTGTAAAGAATGACAAGTAGAAGAAAAATATGAGAGAATGGAGATAGTCTTGTATGGTCACTCATCTTAAACACTCAAAAGTGTTAGACACTTGACTTAAGCAAAAATAAAGATTAACTCTTAGACTACTTCAAGCTAGATTAGTTGGTGAGCTAAAGATTAATTCTGAACATTTGAGAGACATGATCATACTAGCAAACTAGGTCATAGACCGAAGGCTCAACCGTGTAACGCTCGTGTGGATGAACTAGAGGCTTCACAATCGGGGAGCTATAGGCCGAGAACAATCTTTGTGCTGCACTTCAAGAGGTAAGAATTTAATTTGATGTTTTTATACCTTGCATGTGTGTTCTAAATATCATTTAGCTGATTCTTGAATTATGGGCTATGAGACATCTACTTGTTATGTGATGAGATCACACCAATTATCTTGTTTTTGTAATTTTTGAAATGCCACACACTTCCATCGTGCCCCTTCCCATTCCATTCAAGTGGTATCAGAGCCACCTAAATGATATTTAGAATCCATGTTTGTGTTGTCAAGATTGTGATTATTGTTATGGCTAATGGTTAGATTGATTGTTGTTTGATTGGATCAAAAACATGCATGCCGTTTTTCAAGTCGATTGGATTCTGGCAACTTGTGGTAAAAATATCATAACTTTTACATGACTATTCATAATTGAGTGAAAGGTTTTTAAATGAAGCTAGACTTCTTTATCTTTCTATCACAACTTCAATTTCTTAAAACGCAATTTTCTAGGGAGAGTTATGCTAGTTCTAACTCACAGATCTAGGCAAAGACTCGATTCTCGGATGCCTTCTCTTTTCAATAATTTTGGTTGTTTTAAGAGTTTTTATTCAAGTTTTAAGAATGAATCAAACAATTTTTTTGATGTTCTCTATAATATGTGATATTCCAGAATATTTATTTTAATTATTCCATAATTAGAATAATCAAAATTAGTCTAAGTTTACTTGAATATGTGATATTTAAGTAGTTTATGGAATTGTTCCATAGTTAACACAAACTATAATATTTTTGCATGAGTTGTTTAAATTTATATTTTGTAGTGAATGAATGAATGGCATGATGGATGATCATGGACTTAGGAAACCAATTTGTGATTGTATTAAATGGGAATGTAATAATTAATTTTAAGGTGTTGTTATATTTTCTATTGAGCCTATCGAGCTCTTTGGTTTGTAATCTCGCCTTGGTATACCAAGGATGTTTATGTACTTATGAAGACATGGACAAGCAAGATCAAAGGAGGTTCAACCCATCATAATGCCTAGTGGGAGCATGAAGTTCAAAAGTTGAAGAGCATGTTTGGCGAATTAACCCTAAGCCTCACCCTATTCCTTGTGGCTAGGAATTAGGTCCATAAATAGTCCATGATCATACCTTTTACATTATCTATGCATATATGTGATGTACGTGATATGTATGAGATGCTTATGATAAAATGGATAATGTGTAAAGTGAGACCTAATAATAATAAATCAAAAAAAAAATCTTCCAACAAAGAATTAAGTCTAGGCTCTCCATTGAAACAATAATTTTAGAACTTTTAAACAAAATGTTTAAGAGATCTTCTAGTCATTATTATTAAGCATGAGATGTAGTAGACATATGGATACATTATTTACCAAGAACGGCATTGTGAACCTAAGGTTTCTAATGTTCAAATCCATTTATTTATCGGTTCAATGGTTAATGGACTTAACTAGTGTAAAGGGCGAAGAACGACATCGTGAACCGAGGTCCATAGCATTAGGAGCCATATTGATTAAACCTCACATGAGATGTGATGAATAAGAGTTGTTCACTCATAACATTTTAATGTTCTAAGAATAGCATTATGAACTCCGAGGGATTTTAATATTTTTATGAGAATATTAATCACTTACTAGAGTTCTCCAACGAGCTTCCGTTTTCTACTTGGAAGTGCAAAATTTGCCAAATTAGTGAGAAGACCATATTTGATTAAAGACCAAATCATTATGGTAATTACTTATCATGTAAACTAATTAATCTTGTTAATTTTTGTAGATTATCTCTCGAAAATGAAACGAGCTCATAGGGCCTAACTTTTTGGACTCGGTTAAGAAACCTTAAAATAGTCCTTGCTTCGGAGCGCATATCATATATGCTCGGCACACCAATTCCCGACCCTTTACCCGAAGGGGCCTCTCGATCGAGAACGGGTTACACTTGAGAAGTGGAAGCTTAATGATCTACAAGCAAAGTGCTACATGCTTGCTTCTATGACTAATGAGTTATAGAGGCAACATGAAAAGATGAATGATTTCCATTCTATTCTTCTTCACTTACAAGAGTTGTATGGTGAGCACAAAAGAACTACTAGATATGAGATATCAAAATAGTTATTTTCTTCAAAGATGAGTGAGGGTAATGATGTTGGAGTTCATGTCCATAAGATGATAAGTGTTATTGAGCAACTAGAGGGTCTAGAATTAATTATGGACTACAACCTTCAAATGGATTTGATCCTTTAGTCTCTTCCCGAATCTTTCTCTCAATTCATTGTGAATTTTCACATGAATAAATTAGAATGCACACTTTTTGAGTTATTAAACATGTTAATAATGGATCAAAAATCATTGACAAAAGGGAAAGAGGTTGTTGTTGTTGCCTCTTCTTCTAGTAAGACTAAGAAGAAGAAAAGCAAAGGAAAGGGTTCCAACCTCAAGCTTTAGGGTTATCCAAGTACTTTTTCTATGAAAGATTTAGGAGATGCAACTTATATTTTTGGTATTTGTATCTATAGAGATAGATCGAAGAGAATAATAGGACTCTTGCAAAGTCGATACTTGGAAAAGGTGTTAAAAAGGTTCAACATACTTGATTCCAAGAAAGGATTGTTGCTCGTGAGGCACGTATTCATCTATCTAAATTGATGTCTAGAAACACCCGAAGATAGAGAAAAAATGGAAAAGATTCCTTATGCTTTAGCTATTGAAAGTCTTATGTATGCCATGTTGTGTACTAGGCTAGATATCACATATGTTGTCGGTATGACTAGCGCATTTCAATCCAATCCAGGTTTGGACCACTGGAATGCGATCAAAGCCATCCTAAAGTACTTGAGAAGAACTAAGGATCTTATTTTGACATATAGAAGAGGTGACTTATGATTGGATGGTTTTACGGATCTCGATTTTCAATTAGATATGGATGATAGAAAGTCTATCTCTAGGTTTGTGTTTGTTTGTAATGGAGGTGCAGTATGTTGGAAGAGTTCCAAATAGAGTACTACCGCAAACTCTACTACCGAGGCCGAGTAGATTGCTACATCGGATGCTACAAAAGAAGCCGTTTGGATTAAAAACTTTATGATAGAATTGGGGTCGTTCCTACCATTAAGTTACCAGCTTCTCTCACCGTGATAACACCGGTACTATAGCTCAAACAAAGGAACCAATGTCTTAGCGTAAATCCAAACACATAGAAAGGCATTATCATATTATCGGAGAGATTGTTGGCGAGGCGATGTAGCCTTACGTAAAATAACATCAGCTGAAAACCTCATTGATCCACCGACAAAGGCCATGACACAACAACACTTAGACTATCATCTTGATAAGATAGGTTTTAGATACTCTAGTGAATGGCTCTAGTGCAAGTGGGAGATTGTTAAATATGTATGCCCAAGAGCCATATATACTATGTGATATGTAAATAATAATCACTATATGGCAATAAAAGATATATTCATTTATGAAAGTTGTTTTTATTTTGAATATAGTCCTTAAGTATATTGTAAGAATATCTATCTTAAAAGATGTTTAGAATATGAATAATAGATATTTCTGGAACAAAATACATTAGAGAGTTCATAGTCATAGGCTACTTGATTGGGCATCAATTATCCGGAAGACTATCACCTCTATTTGTTTATCATAGTGAGTCTCATGCTATAAGATATGTGATATCAAGACAAATACGTGGACCTCATCATGGGTAGGTTGAACAGTGACATTAGATTACGATAAGATGAAGTTCTAACTACTTGTCAATAATTCATCATCTAGATTATAATAGTGCATATAATCCCTTAACCTAAGGTGACACTATTATCTCACACATAGGTGATTAGGGTTTGCTACTCGCTTACATATCTATACTAGTCATGTATGGGTATATGGCGTGTGATGGCCTTAGTTAGTTAAGTGTAGGAGGTAAGTGTTTAGCCAAGAGGAATTCGTTACCTTAAGTAGACAAGGATAAGATCCTATGCTATCTAGTTATTCTTGATAAATAAAGTTCCTGGCTAGGACAAAAAGATTCACTGGAAAAGAGTTTCTAGTAAGAGTCTTATAATATCAAGAAATAAAACCGAGATGAGGACATATCATTTAAGTAATTAGGGTTTCACATTAACATGACCCTAGCTAAAATTGGGATCTTGTAATGAAGGGATTCGAGTACACGATAATTATCATCATTGGTTTCATGGAATGTAATTATTCAGTTTAATACATTCATTTCCAATTAGGTAGTCATGATATGCAATGCTAGGCGTCACTCATGACTTATGGGACTAAGGACATATTGAAAGATCCTTGAATTAAGAAAAGATTTTTCTCATAATATCAAAGAGTTGATATCATATTCCCATTGCTAATTGGACATGAACCTAGAAATTCACACACAATAGAGATTTTATCGAATGAGCAAGTATTATTTTAATTATTAATTAAAGTGTTTAATTAGTTAATTAAAAAAATAGGATTAAACTTGTAATTAAATTTACAAAGTCTCTATCATGTCTTGAAGTTTAATCCAACTAAGGGTAAATTAAAATATGACTTAATTTATATGAGATATAAATGACAAGTCATTGAGCTTAAGTCAATTAATGAATTAATCAAAACAATCTTAGTGGAAGATTATGTGTTTTGATTAATGCATGCATGCAAACTCCTCCACTCAAGATATGTTAGTGGAAAGTGTAGAAAATTTATGCATGCATTATTTACATGTGTAATCAAAAAGTGTCTTGATTGTTTCATGCATGAATGACATATGTCATGAAGCGTGCATGCATGATTGATGAATTTCTTTATGCATGAGAGATAACAAATGTCTTTATGAAAGACATTTGTTATCTCTCATGCATGTAAGTCTCTCCACCAAACATAAGTTAGTGGAGAGGGTAGAGAATTAAAAACATGCATGATTGACATTTGTCATGGAGTTTGTATGCATGGTTGACAAATGTCTTTGTGAAAGACATTTGTTATCTCTCATGCATGCATGTCTCTCCTCCCAACATAAGTTAGTGGAGAGTGTAGAGAATGACAGGAAGAAGAAAAAGATGAGAGAATGGAGATAGTCTTGTATGGTCACTCATCTTAAACACTCAAAAGTGTTAGACACTTGAATGAAGCAAAAATAAAAATTGACTCTTAGACTGCTTCAAGCTAGATTACTTGGTGAGCTAAAGATTAATTCTAGAAATTTGAGAGACAAGATCATACTAGCAAACCAAGTCATAGACCGAAGGCTCAATCATGTAAAGCTCGTGTGGATGGACTAGAGGCTTCACAATTGGGGAGCTATACGCCGAGACCAATCTTTGTGCTGCACTTTAAGAGGTATGAATTTAATTTGATGTTTTTATACCTTGCATATGTGGTATAAATATCCTTTAGCTGATTCTTGATTTATGGGCTATGAGACATCTACTTGTGATGTGATGAGGTCACACCAATTATCTTGTTTTTGTAGTTTTTGAAATTCCACACACTTCCATTGTGTTGCCTTCCCATTCCTTTCGGAGAAAGTGTGTGTGAAAGAGAGAGGGATAGGGAGAGAGGGAGAGGGATAGAAAGAGATAGAAAAAGAGAGAGAGGGTAGAGTGAGAGAAAGGGATTGGAAAGGCAGAGAGAGAGGGAAGCAAAGAGAGAATGGGAAAGTGGGAGGGATAGAGAGACGAAGAGAGAGGGAGGGAGAGAGAAAAAAGAGTGAGGGAAATAGAGGGAGAGAGATAGAGAGAGGTTCATAGAGAAAGAAAGAGCAAGGAAAACGGAGAGAAGGCAATAAAGGGAGAGATGAAGAGTGAGAGAGAGGGGGAAGAGGGAGGACAAAAAAATAGAGAAAGAGGGAGAGAATGGGTTGGAGGGAGGGAAAGAAAAAGGGAAAAAGGGAGAGGAAAAGAGGGAGAGAGGGAGAGGAAGAATGGGGGAGAAAAGGAGAGAAAAAGAGGGAGAGAGGGAGAGGAAGAAAGGGGGAGAGAGAGAGGGAGACAGGGAGAAAGAGTGGGAGGGACAGAGAGAGGGAGAGAGGAAGAGGGATGGAGAGGAAGAAGGATGGAGAAAGAGAGGGAAACATAGAGGGAGGGAGAGAGAGGGAGTGAGATTGAGAGAGGGGGAGAGAGAGGGAGAGGTAGAGATGGAAGAAGGAGAGAGGTAGAATGAGAGTGAGGGGGAGAGGGGAGAGAAGGGAGGAGATCGGAGGAGAGAAAGGGTGAAATGGAGGATGAGGTAGGTAAGGAGAGAGAAGGGGGAGATAGAAAAGGTTATAGGAAGGGGGAGAGAGAGATAGACGAGTGGGAGGGAAAATAGAGGGAGCGAGATGGGAGAGAGGGAGAGGAAAGGAAAGGCGAGAGAGAGCGAGGGTGAAAAGGGTTAAGAGGGAGAGGAAGAGAGGACGAAGGAGAGAGGATGAGAGGGAGGTAGTGGGATGGAATGTGAAGTAGATAAAGAGAGGGAAAGAGAGCGAGAGTAGGATAGAGAGAGTGTGGGAGGATGGGAGGGAGAGGTAGAGAGAGGGTGAGAGAAAGGGATAAATGAAGAGAGGGATAGAGGAAGAGAGGGAGATTGAGGGAGAGTAAGGGAGGGAGGGAAAGAGAGGGGGAGAGAGAGAAGAGGGAAAGACCAAGAGAAAGTGAGATAGAAAGATAGAGAGGTAGAGAGGGATAGATAGAGGAATGGAGAGAGAGTGTGTAGGAGGGGGAGAGGAAGAGGGAGAGAGGGAGAGATTGCGAGAGATAAAGAGAAATTAAAATGAGGAGAGAGGGAGAGGGAGAAAGGGAGAGAGTGTGAGGGAGAGGGAGAGGGAGAGGGAAAGGGAAAGGGAGAAGCGGAGAGGGAATGGGAAAGAGAGAGGGAGGGGGAGAGAGAAAAAGAGTGAGAGAGGGAGCAAGAGATAGAGGTATTGCAAAAGAGAGGGGGAGATAAAGGGAGAAAGGGAGATGGGGTGAGGGGGAGAGAGGGAGAAAGGACGAGAGGAGAAATAGGGAGAGGGTGAGGGAGAGATGGAAGGGATGGAGAAAGGGAGGGGGAGTAAAAGAGTGAGGGAGAGGGATGGTGGGAGAAAAATGGAGAGTAGAAAAGAGAGATAGCAATAGAGAGGGAGATAAAGGGAGGGAGAAAGAGTAAAAGATTAGGGAGAGAGAAAAAGGAGTGAGGAAAAGAGTAGGAGCTAGAGAGGAGGGATAGGAAGAAGGGGAGAGAGGGAGAGGGAGAGTGGGAGAGAGAGAGTGGGAGGGAGATAAGGAAAGAGAGAGGGAGAGAGGGGGATAGAGAGATGCGAGAGAGGGAAAGAGAGAGAAAGAGAGAGAGTGAATGGGGGAGAGAGAGGGCTGAAGGGAGAGGGAGAGATAGTGAGAGAGGGAGGGAGGGAGGGGGAGAGAGAGGGAGGAAGAGAGGGAGGGAGAGAGGGGGAGAGAGAGGGAGGAAGAGAGGGAGAGTAAAGGAATGAGAGAGGGAAAGAGGGAGAAAGAGAGAGTGAGGGAGAGAGTAAGGATAGGGAGAGGGAGAGAGAGAGGCGAGGGAAAGAGAGAGAGGGAGAAAGGAAAAAAGAGATGGAGAGGGGAAAGAGGGAAAGGAGTAGAAAGCTAGCGAATGAGAACGAAGAGAGAGATAAAGAGGGAAGAGAAGAAAGGAAAAAGAGAGAAAGGGGGAGAGATGGAAGGGAAGAGAGGGGGAGAGAGAGAGGGAGGGATAGAGGGTAGGATAGAGAGCAAGAGAGAGAAGGAGGGAGAGAAAGTCATAAAGGGAGATAGAGGAAGAGGAAAAGAGTGTGAATTGATATGAAGCAAGTAAATATTGATTGTATTGTCGTACCTCTATCGGTATTACAACTTACATGTATATAGCTACATATAGCATATAAAATAGGAAATTACGGACTAAGAAATTACAACTATAAATCTTTCCGAACTCCTTGATTAGAGCCTTAAATTCCTATATTTATATTTAAAAATAAACATAGAATATTTTAAATAGAATATTTCCTATTCCAACACTCCTCCTCAAGCTAGCTTGTAATGTCTTCCATTGCCGACTTGCTTATTAGGAAGCTTCAAATCTTCAAGTAATTTCTTAATCCGGATAGCTTCACAAATCCTCATGTGCAAGGGATCTAATTTCTGCTTTAAAACTACTTCGTGCCACAACATTTTACTTCTGCTTCTTCAATTAACTAAATTTCCTCCCATAAATGTACAATATGTAGATGTTGATTGCTTGTATATCACACTATCGACCTAGTCGGCATCGGTATAGACTTCCACTCGAAAGTGATCATGTTTTTTAAATATCAAACCCTTTCCCGGAGTCCCTTTTATGTACTTTATTATCCTATAGGTAGCTTCAAAATGCTCATGGCTCGGTGCATGCATGAATTGGCTTATCATACTTACAACAAATGCTATACTAGGGCGAGTGTGTGACAAATATATAAGTTTACCCATTAAGCACTAAAATTTCTCTTTTTCAATCACATTCTCGATTTTAGTAGGATTTAGTTTGAGATTTACCTCAACCGGAGTCTCAACAGACCTTACCACCTAGAAGATCAGTTTCATTCGGTAAATCAAGGACATATTTGCTTTGATTTACAAAGATTCCTTCATACGATCTTGCAAATTCCATGCCAAGAAAATATTTCAATGTCCCTCGGTCTTTAATCTCAAAGTCTTCGACTAGTCTTTTTTTAATCTTCCTAATTCATCATGATCATCACTCGTTAGTATCATGTCATCAACATATACAATGAGGATTGCTATCTTCCCTTTATCAGCTCGTTTATAAAAAAGAGTAAGATCTCGCTTGACTTTGATGATAGCTATATCCTTTTAAAGTCATCCCAAATCGTTCAAATCATGCCCTTGGAGACTTTTTGAGGCCATATAATGACTTCTTATGTTTGCAAGCTTTGTTTCGACCAACAAACTCTTCAAAACTAGGAGGTGGATCGATAAAGACTTCCTCTTCCAAATCACCATTCAAGAAAGCATTTTTCACATCTAGTTGGTGTAATACCCAATTGAAATTTACTACAAGAGACAATAAAACACGTATAGAGTTAATTTTTGCTACTGCAAGTAAAGGTCTCTTGATAATCAACACCATATGTTTGAGTAAATTCTTTAGGCATAAGTCTAGCCTTGTATCTCTTTACACTACCATCCGCCTTGCATTTCACAAGTAAATACCCATTTACACCTAGCTATTTTCTAACCTCTAGGAAGCTCTACAATTTACCATGTTTCATTTTTCTTTAGTGCATTTATTTCCTCCATCACAACTATTCTCCAATTTGGATCATCAAGTGCTTCCCGAATGTTTCTTGACACAAACAGAGTTAGAGATTTTTGAAGTAAATGCCCTATGGTTTTGAGAGAGACGATCATAAGATAGATAATTTACAATTAGGTGATTAGTGCAAGAACGAGTTCCTTTTCTAAATGCATTAGGAACATCAAGATGACAATATTCATGAGAAACAAGCATTGGGTAAAATAGAAGGTGAAACGACATTGGGTAAAATAGGAGGTGAAATAGGAGGATTAGTATTTTGAGAAGTGTTTTGAGTACTCGAATCCGGGTAATTGATTTACTAGGTGTCGAAGGAACAATAGGTTCTTTACCCTTCGATGTTTATTTCCCTTTGCATAAACAATGACCTCAAGTTCCCGATCCTTAGGATTATTTTGCAATATTTCTCTCCCCGTCAAAGATTCAACAAATTTACGGCAAAACGAGTATTCTTATCGGTAGAAATTATCTTGTCATTTTCAAAAACACTAGGTGTAAAGGCCACTCGTTTGAGGAAAAGTAGTAAAAATAGGTATGTTCTCCTAACTATTTTCTTCCTCTAAACTCTCCCCCTAAAGAATTTTTTTTGAAAATAAGGTTGATCTTGAAGAAATAAAACACCCATAAGTAACTAGGACTTTTTGGATATTTGGATGAAAACACTTGTACCGCTTTTGATTTGACACATAGCTAATAAAAACATATTTTTCACCCCTTGGGTCAAGCTTGGACCAATCCTTATTGGGTAAATGAATATAAGTTGTGTACCTAAATATTTTAAGGGATAAATTGGATGAAATTTGATTTTAAGGAAAGAAATTTTTAAAGCGCTTAAAAGGAGTAATGAACTTAGGTACATGAGAGGAATTTTGTTTATCAAATACGTTGTCGTTAAAACCGCTTCTCCCTAGACATACTTAGGGATATGAATAGAAAACATAAAAGATCGAACAACTTCCAATAATTATCGATTTTTTCACTCGACTATACCATTTTGTTGAAGTGTATGAACACAAGTGGATTCATGATGAATGCCTTTATCTTTAAAAAAATTTCTAAGAGTTTCATTGAAATACTCGGTACCATTATTAGTATGAAACATACCAATTTTAGTTTGAAATTGAGTTTTAATCATGTTATAAAAATTTTGGAACACTCGTCTCAACTTTAGATTTATCAACCAGTAAATATACCCAACACAACTTAGTATGATCATCAACCAAGGTTACAAACCATTTTTTGCTTGAATAAGTAGGGATCCATAAAGGACCTCATACCGACTATGAATTAAATAAAATGGTCATGAAGATTGATAAGGTTTTGAAGGATAAATATTTTTATGGCTTTTTGACAAAATGCAATCTTAACAATGAAAAAGAGAATTATCCGAGCCCTTAAATAAGGTAGGAATAATTTAATTTTTTAAGATAAAGAAAATTAGGATGCCCTAGTCTATAGTGCTAAAGCATTATTTTATCTTTACCGAGGATAGAACTGATACTACTTAGTCCTCGAGGTCTTTTATCCTTAGAGACTTCATCTTCAAAATAGTAAAGACCATCGATCATTCTAGCACTCGCTAATCTTTTTCCTCGAATTTTGATCCCGAAACACACAATAGGAATAAAGGAAAGTGATACTATAATTAGAATCTTTTGATAATTTGTTTACGAGATAAAGGATTGCATGCAAGTTTTGGTACATGCAGTAACAAATTTAAGAGATAAAGTATCCGAAAAAATAATTGAACCTTTGTCGACAATTGGGGAGTAGGACCCTCTCGTTATACAATTTTTTTCATGACCCGAACAAGGAACATAAGTATGAAACAAATTTGTACAACTTGTCATATGGTCGGATGCTCTAGAATCAATGATCTATAGAGCGGATTGTGATAAAGAGTAACACACTAAGGCATTTAAATCACTACCTGTTTGTGCCAAAGAAGCATTATGAATACCAAATAATCCAGAATTAGATTTGAGAATAAAGTTCTCTACATCCCAAACTCGGATAGGTCGGATCATCGAAGTTTGGCTCATTCTTCTCACAAGTTGAATATCCAATCTTTCCCCGTCGCGGATGTACATATGCATAGATTGAGACCAAGACAAGGAATATTTGGTTTTGTAAGAAGTAGATGGATGGACAAAAGTTAGTGTAGAATCCAATGTAATTTCGGACATGGTGGTGAGGAAGAAAATAAATTAGAGTAGTTGACGGCTAGGGTTTTTTGTTTAGAGAAAATAGACCAGCTTTGATACCGTGTGAATTGATATGAAGCACGAAAGATTGATGGTATTGTCGTACCTCTCTTGGTATTACAACTTACATATATATATATAGCTACATATAGCATCTAAACTAGGAAAATACAAACTAGGAAATTAAAGTTATAAATCTTCCTAAACTCCTTGATTAGAGCCGTAAATTCCTATATTTACATCCTAAAATACACCTAGAATGTTCTAAATAGAATATTTCCTATTCCAAAGAGAGAAAGAGTGAGAAAAAGAGGGTAAAAGAGTGAGGGGGAGAGAGAGAAAGAGGGAGAGGGACAAAGAGAGTGAAGAGAGATATTGGGAGAGAAAGAGAGAGAGGAAGAGATTAAGATAGATGAGGGAGATTGAGAGAGAGAGAGAGAGAGCTGGAGAGGGAGTGAAAGAGGGAAATAGAGTTTGTGTGTTGGAAAGGGAGAAAAGGAGAGAGAGCGAGAGGAAGGGAGGGAGAGTGGGAGAGATTGAGGGAGAGGGGGAGAGGGAGAGAAGGAGAAAGAGAGAGGGAGAGAAGGAGAAAGAGAGAGGAAGAGAAGAGGGAGAGAGAAAGAGGGAGGGAGGGAGAAAGAGGGAAATGGGGAGAGAAAGTGAGAAAGAGAGGGAGGGAGTGAGGAAGGGAAAGAAGGAGGGAGGGAGGGAGAGAAAGAGAGAGGTAGAGGGGAGAGAGTGATTAGGAGAGAAGAGGGAGGGAGGGAGGAAAAAAAGATGGAGAGAGAGGGAAAGAGAGGTAGAGAGGGAAAGAGTGAGAGAGAAGGAAATAGAAAGGGAGGGAAAGGGAGAGAGAGGAGGAGGGAGGGAAGGAGAGAGGAGAAGGAAATAGGATGAGAGGAGACAGAGAGAGAAAGAGGGGGAGAGAGAGAGGAAGAGGGATTAGGAGAGAAATAGAGAGGGAGAGAGAGATTGAGCAAGGGATAGAGAGAGAGAGGATACAAGGGATTGAGGATGGGAGGGAAAGAGTGAGAGAGTAAAAGAGAGGGAAGGAGAGAGAGGAGAAGAGGTGGAGATAAAGAGAGGTAGAGAGAGGGGGGTCGGAGAAAGAGGGAGAGGGAGTGTGAGAGAGAGATGGGGTGAAAATAGAGGAGGATATAGAGGGAAAAGGGAGAGAGGTGATGGTAAGAGAGGTAGGAGAGAGGAAGAGAGGGAAAGGGAAGGAGAGTGATGGAGAGAGGGAGAGAAAAGGAGAGGGAGTTAGAGAGTGAGGGAAAGGGATAATAGGAGAGAGAGAAGGAGAGAGAGGGAGATGGTAAGGGATAAAAAGGGAGAAAAAATGGGATAAAGAGAGAAAGAGATGGTAGGGAGAGATAAGGAGAGAAAGAGAGAGAGGGAGGAGAGGGAAAAAGGAAGGAGTAAGAGGAAGAAAGAGAGAGAGAGATATGGGGAGAGAGGCATTAAGAGGGAAAGAGAGAGGGAGGGAGAGATAATGAGGGAGAGGGAGAGGGAGGGGTAGAGAGAGGTAGTGAGGGGAAGGGAAAAGAAGGGAGCGAGAGAGGGTGGAGAGAGAAAAGGGAGAGAGGAAGAGGGGTTAAGAAAGAGTGGAGAAGAGGGAGGGAAAGAGAGGAAAGGAGGGAGGGAGGGAGAGAGAGGGAGAGAAGGGAGAAAGAGAGGAGGGAGAGACAGTAAGAAGAGAGGAAAAGATAGATGGATAGAGATATGGAGAGACAGAGGGTGAGAGAGGGAGATGAAGAGAGGGAAAAGGAAAGAGGGATAGACGAGGGGAAAGAGAAACGAGAGATAAAAAGGAGAGAGTGAGGGAGTCGGAGAGAGAAGGAGGGAGGAAGGGAGAGAAAGAGAGTGAGGGAAGGAGGGAATGGGTGAGGGAGAGGTAGAGGAGAGAGAGGGAGAGGGAGAAACAGAGATAGAGTGAGAGGGAGAGGGGGAGAGAGACGTAGAGAGAGGGAGAGGGATATGGAGGGATAAAAGGTGGGAGAGGGAGATGAAGAGAGAGAAAAAGGAGAGAGGGATAAACAAGGGGAGAAAGAAAAAGAGATAAAAGGAGAGAGTGAGGGAGAGAGGGAGAGAGACATATAGTGAGAGAGAGAAAGGGTAGGAGAGAGAGGGAGGGAGGGAGGAAGAGAGAGAAAGAGAGTGAGGGAAGGAGGGAATGGGTAAGGGAGAGGTAGAAGAGAGAGAGGAGAGAGGGAGAGAGAGGTAAAGAGAGGGAGAGGGAGGGAAGGAGAGATAGGAAGGGAGAGTAAGTAGGAGAGAGAAAAAGAGAAGAGGGAGTGGGAGAGAGAGTGAGAGAAATAGGGAAAAGGGAGAGAGGGGTCTAGAGAAAGAGGGAGAGGAAGAGTGAGGGAGAGAGGGAGAGGGAGAGGGAGAGGGAGAGGGGTAGGGAGAAAGAGGGAGAGGAATAGGAGGGAAAGAGGGAGAGGAATAGAGGGAGATAGTGAGTAAAGAAGAGGGAGAGAGAGAAAGAAATTGAGAGGGTGGAAAGACCAATAGGGGAGAGAAGGAGAGAGATAGATAAGGGAAGGAAGGAGAAACAAGGGAAGAAAGAGGTAAAGGAAGAGAGAGCAAGCGAGGGAAGGGGAGAAAAAGAGAGAAGGGGAAAGAGAATGGGAATGAGAGGTAGAGAGGGAGAGAAAAGGAGAGGGAAAAGCAGAAGAAGAGAGAGGAAAATGGAGAGAGAGAGATAGAGAGTAATTGAGAGGAAGGGATAGAAAGAAAACAAGGTTGGAGATGAGGGATGGGGGAGAAAGGGAGAGAGAGAAAGAGACGGGGTTGGTAGAGGGAAAGTGAAAGAGGGGGAGAGAGAGCGATAAAAAGAGAGAGAAGGAGAAACGAGAGGGTGAGAGGGGAGAAAGGGATGGGAGAGAGGGATAGAGTGAGAAAGAGAGAGGTAGAGAGTGGGAGGGAGATAGAGGATGAGAAGAGAGAAAGAGAGGGAGTAAGACAAAGATAGATGAGAGAGAAAAAGAGAGAGAAAAGGAGAGAGAGGGAAAGAGAGAGGAGGGAGAAAGGGAGAGACAGAAAGGAAGGAGAGATAAAGGGAGAGAGTGAAAGATAAGTGAGAAGGAGAAATGATGAAGAGAGGGAGAGAGTGAGGAAAGAAGAGAGAAGGAGAAAGATAGAGGAGGAGAGAGGGAGTGGGTGAGAAGGGGAAGAGAGAGAGGGCTAATGGGAGAGGGGAGGGGGAGGGATGGCGAGATAGAGGGAGAGGGGGAGGAGGAATGAGGGAGGGAGGGAGGGGAAGGTAAATAGAGATAGAGGAAAGGAAAGAGGGAGGGAGAGAGAGTGAGAGTGAGAGAGAGGAAGAGAGGGAAAGACTGGGAAAGGGAGAGGGAATGGGATGAGGAGAGAGGGAGAGAGGGAGTCGGAGGGGGAGTGAGCGAGAGAGAGAGGGAGGGAGTGAGAGGGAGAGTGAGAGAGGGAAGGTGAGAGGGAGGGAGAGAGGATGAAGGAGAAAGGGAGAAGGAGAGATAGGGAGGGAGAGAGGGGAAAGAGATGAGAGTGGAAAAGTACGAGAGAGGGAGAGAGGGGGAGAGAAGTAGGAGGGAGATAGAGGAAGGTTGGTAGGTGAAGGGAGAGAGAGGGACTTAGAGAGGGAGAGATAGACGAAGAAAGTGATAGGGGATAGAGAGGTAGAGAGAGTGAGGGGGAGAGAGAGAGCGAGAGAGGAAGAGGGTTTGGGAGAGTGGAGAAGAGGGAGTGAAAAGAGGAAGGGAGAGAGGGAGAGGGAGAGGGAGAGATAGGGAGAGAAGAGGAGAGAGTAAGGAGAGAGACATAGTGAGAGGGGGAGAACGATGGAGAGATAGAGGATGAGAGAGGGAGAGAGAGTAAGGGGGATAGACAAGGGGAGAGTGAAAGAGGGATAAAGGGAGCAAGTGAGGGAGAGAGGTGAAGAGAGTGGGAGAGAGGGAGAGAGAGAGAGAAAGAGAGTGGGGGAAGGAGGGAATGGGTGAAGGAGAGAGAGAGTTAGAAAGAGAGATAGGAAGAGAGGAAGAAGGGGAGAGAGAGGGAGGGAGAGGGAGGGAGGGAGAGGGAGAGAGAGGAAGGGAGAGAAAGTGGAGAGAGGGCAGAGAGGAAGGGAGAGAAAGTAAGAGGGAGGGAGAGAGAGAGTAAGAGAGGTAGAGAAAATGGAGAGGGAGAGGGAGAGAGAGGGGCGGGGAGAGAGAGAAAGGGAGGGAGAGAGAGGTAGAGAGGGAAGGAAAGAGGGAGAGAGTGAGACAAAGAGAGGGGGAGAAAGGGAGAGGAAGGGAAGGAGAATGAGGGAGGAGAGAGAGGTAGAGGAAGAGAGAGCAAGGGAGGGAAGGGAAAAGAGGGGGAGAGGGAGAGAGTATGAGAGGGAGATAGTAAGAGGGCGAGTAAGGGAAGGAGGTAGAGAGAGGAAGAGAGGTAGAGAGAATGGGAGAGATAGGTGAAGAGGGAGAAAAAAGGAAGAAGAGGGAGAGGAAGAGAAAGAGAGAAGGAGAGAGTGATAGAGAGCAATGGAGATGGAGAGAGAGAAAGAAAGACATGGTGGAAAGTAGGGATGAGGGAGTGAGACAAAGGGAGAGAGATAGAGGAAGAGAGGGGAGGGAGGGGAATAGAGAGAGAGGGAGGGGAAATGAGAGAGAGATGAAAAGAGATAGAGACAAAGATGGGGATGGGTAGGGAGAGTGAGTGAGGGAGAGAGGGAAAGGGAGGGAGACAAAGAGGGAAGGATGGAGTTTAGGACGAGGAGATAGATAGAGAGAGGAAAAGTGAGAGAGAGAGGGAGAGGGAGGGAGGGAGGAAGATGTGGAGAGATAGGGAGAGGAAGGGATGAAGCAAGAGAAAGGTAGAAGGAGGGAGAGATAGAGAGGAAGGAAGGGAGCAAGAGATAGAGAGGAGGGAGAGATAGAGAGGTAGGGAGGAAAGGGAGAGAGGGAATAGAGACAGAGAGGGATGGAGTGAGAGGGAGGGAGTAAGAGGTGGAGAGAGAGGGTGGTGGGATGGAGAGAGAAGGCGAGAGGGAGTGTGATAGAAAGATGGAGAGAGGGAGAGAGACAAGGATAGAAAGAGATAAGGGGAAGAGGGAAAGAGGATAGAGGGAGAGAAAGAGAGAGTGAGGCAAAGAGTTGGAGAGAGAAAGAAATAGAGAGGGTTAGAGAACAAAGGAGAGGGAGAGAGACAAGGAAGGAAGGGGGAGAGAGAGGGAGAAAGAAAGAGAGGGAGAGACAGAGAGAGTGAGTGAGATAGAGAGGAAGAGAAAAGGAGAGGGAAAAGGACAGAGAGCAAGAGAGAAGGATAAAGAGAGAAAAAGAGAGAAATAGAGAGGGAGAGAGAGAGGGAGCAAAGGAGAGAGGGAAAGAGAGGGTGATATGGAGAGAGAGGGAAGGGTAGAGAAGGGGCAAGAGATAGGGACAATGAGGGAGAGATGGAGAGGAAGGGATAGATGGAGAGAGAGAAGAGAGATAAGAAGAGAGGGAGAGAGAGAGGGTGGTGGGATGAAGAAAGAGAGAGAGAGTGAGTGTGATAAAGAGAAGGAGAGAGGGAGAGAGAGAGTGAGAGAAAGAGAGAGGGGGAAAGAGAAAAAGAGAAGGAGAGAGGGAGAGAGAGAGTAAGAGAAAGAGAGAGGGGGAAAGAGAAAAGAGAAGGAGAGAGGGAGAGAGAGTGAGAGAAAGGGACAGGGGAAAGAGAAAAGAGAAGGAGAGAGGGAGAGAGAGAGTGAGAGAAAGAGAGAGGGGGAAAGAGAAAAGGAGAAGGAGAGAGGGAGAGAGAGAGAGTGAGAGAAAGAGAGAGGGGAAAGAGAAAAAGAGAGGGAGAAGATTGATGGAGAGAGAGAGACAAAGGGAGAGGGAGGTAGAGAGTGGGAGAGAGAGATAAAGAGGGTGAGAGAGAAAAGGAGAGGGAGAGATAGAAAGGGTGAGAGCAAGAGAGGGAGAGAGATAAGGAAGGAAAGGGAGAGAGTGGAAGAGGGAGAGAGAGAAAAGGGAAGGGTTAATGATAGAGAGAAACGAGGAGAGAGAGGGAGAGAGGGAGAATGGTAGAGGGTGGGAGAGGGAGAGGTAGATAGAAGAGGGAGAGGAAGAGAGGGAGAATGAGGGGAAGAGAGGGAGATTGAGAGAGTTAAAGAGAGAAGGATAGAAAGAAGACAAAGAGAGGGAGAGATAAGGACGGAATGAGAGAATGAGAGAGTGAGGGAGGGATAGAGCTAGAGATGGAGAGAGAGATGGAGAGAGAGAGAAAGAGATAATGAAAGAGCAATAAAAGATGATGGAGTGAGAGATAGAGAGAGAGAGGGAGAGGGAGAATGAGAGAGAGGGAGGGAGGGTTGGAAAGAGATAAGGAGATAGAGAAGATAAAGATTAGACAAGAGAGAGGGAGAGAGTAAGTGAGAGGAAGAGAGATAGAGGGAGAGAGAGAGATCAAAACAGAGGGAGAGAGAGGAAGAGTGTGAGAGAGGGTGTAAGGGAGGGAGGAGAAGCGAGGAGGAGAGAGGGAATAGAGAAAGGATGGGATAGAGAGAGGAAGGGATGGAAAGAGAAGGAGGAAGAGAGAGAAGGAGAGATTGAAGGAAAAGAAGAGATGTAAAAAGAAAGAAAAACAAGTAGGAGAGGGAGTGAAAGATGTAGGAGGCAATGGGAAAGAGGGAGAGAGGTAGAGTAAGAGAGGGAGAGGGAGAGAGGTAGAGTAAGAGAGGTAGAGGGAGAGAGAGAGGGAGAGAGGGAGAGATAAAGAGAGGGAAAGGGAGAATGAGAGGGAGAAGGAGGGAGGGAGAGAAGGAGAGAGAAGATAGAAAGGGGAGGGAAGGAAGAGGGAGGGAGAAAGAGAGAGAGAGAGAGTAAGAGAAAGAGATAGAGGGAGAAAGGTAAAGAGAGAGAGGAAGAGAGGAAGGAGGGAGGGAGGGAGGGAGAAGGGAAAGGGAGAGAGAGACATGGAGAGATAGGAAGAGATGGAGATAAGGGGAGAGGAAGAGAGGGAAGGAGCATAGGAAATAGAGAGGAGGAGGGAGAGGGGGAGGGAGAGAGAGAGAGGGGAGAAAGAGCTAAAGAGGAAGGGAGGGAAGGAGAGAGAGGGAGAGAGATAGGGTGAGAGAGAAGGGGAGGAAGAAGGGGAGAGTTAGAAATAGGGAGATAGAATGAGATAGAGGGAAGAGAGAGATAGAGGAAGGGAGAGGGAGAGAGTGGAAGGGAGAGAGTGGAATAGGGGGAGAGAGGGAGGGACCATGAAAGAGATTTAGGAGAGATGGAGAGAGTGAGTGGGAGGGAGGGAGGAATGAAAGGATTGAGAGAGGAGCGAGAGAGAGGTAGAGTGAGAGAGGGAAAGGGAAAGAGGAAGAGAGGTAGGGAGAGAGAGGGGGAAGGGGAGAAAGGGAGATAGAGAGGAGAGAGATAGAGGAAGAGAGGGGGAGACATAGAGGGAGGGGAAAGTATAGAGAGATAAAGATAGATAGAGACAAAGAAAGGGATGGGGAGGGAGAGCGAGGGAGAAATAGAGAGGGAAGGGAGGGAAAGAAAGAGGGAAGGATGAAGGCCGAGATGAAGATAGAGATTGAGAGAGGAAGAGTGTGAGAGAGAGAAAGAGAAAGGGATGGAGGGAGGGAGTAAGAGATATGGAGAGAGAGAAAAGAAAGAACAAAGAAGGGAGAGATAGAGAGGGAGAGAGGGAGAGGGTGTAACCCTCGTGAAAATCCTTAACCGTAAAGCGATGCATATTAGAATATTTAGATATATACAAATATTAAGAGTAAGGATAATTCTCATTACACCATGAGAAATTAATTCTTGAAATGTGTGATTTATGTTAAATTAATTTTATTGTGCTCGATATTAATGGTTTAATTATTAAAGAAATCAAATATGCAAAATCAATGTTTTGATGACTATATTCTACTCGAATTTTATGTGATTTATTTGAGGACTTTAGAGTGAATTCTAGGTAAAGTGTAAAGAATAGGAATTGTTCATATGTGTGTCTACTAGCTCTCTATAAATTCTTTATGATTTTTAGACCTATATAAAAAGAGTTATGACTATTTTAGTATAGGCTAGTCATAAAGCATCACTACCGAAATATTTTTGGGGGAAGAAAAATCGTAGTTTAGGGAGAGGGATTTCTGAAATTTAATTGATAGAAATGTGTTCAGTTACTTGATTTACTCTAATAAATTAATTAGGAAATATAAACCCCCTAATTAATGAATTAAGTCCAACTCACCCTAAACCTCTCAAATCGCCAACCTCTCTCTCATGACTCACCAATTACTTTCCACTCACTCAAATTAAATTAAACCATTTGTACACCTATTTAGCTATAAGAAATGAAGAATATATATATATAGAAATGGAGTGCATGGCTTTCATTTTGTTAGTCCAAAACCGTAGCTCACAAATAAGAGAGAAAATAAAAGTGAGAAAGAGTCAAACGACAAAAGAGGAAAGGAAAAGAAAAGGAAAGAAAAAAAACAAAAGAAGGCAAAGCCAAGGAAATTCTAACCATACCTAAGCCAAGTAAATGGGTTTCTTTGGTTTATTTATGCTTTCACATGCCCATTTTTATGTGTATAAGTTAGGTATTGGTTGAGTTGTTTTTGTATTGTTTAGCTTAGTTTGTGTTAGTGGTTGTTTAATGTCTTGGCTTGCTCTACTTGTGGATGTTGTGTAGGTGATGAATTGTGATGTTTATAATTCCTAGTGCATGTCTAAATATGTGAAAATGAGTTGGATTGAACTTGGACTGAAGTTTAATTGGACTAAAACATGGTTAATGTGGGTTGGAATGAATGGCCGAACCGAGTGTTATTGAGAAGTAGTTTTTGTCCGACTTTGGTATTACCTATTCAAGGACTTTAGAATGATTTCCAAGTGAACCTAAAGGAATAAAAGTTATCTTTCTATGTCTTGAATAACATCCTGTAAAAAATTTTCATTATTAGGCTTATATAGAAAATGTTATGCCCATTTTAGTACAGTACCGTGCTAGGTGAACTACCGGTAGACAGATTGAATCTTAAACTTCAAAATTATGTTATTAATTGTGTGTTTGGTATTTTAACCTAATTTTAGGATATGTTATGAATCAATATGTCTAGTTTCTAATTAAAAAAAAGGATAAGATTTAATTACGCTTAGAAATTGATACGTCACCTACCGAATGAGAGGCCGCCCTATAATAAACCACAAATTGGATAGGAGGGGAAAATGAATTCCTAGGGTTTCACTAAAGAATCCTTTTGGGCTAATTAAGAAAATGAATAAGATTGGACCCATTTTATGTAATTAAGGGCATAGGACTTAATTACAATTTAATTAGGCATACATTAATAAGTTAGGATGAAAAAGTAATCTTTGGCCACTTTAAGGACCTATTCGACTTAAACCCTAAACTATGGGGATTTGGATTCCAATCCTTCAATTCCATAATTAATTGTTCGAGTGCACCCTAATAAGTATAAGAGGACATTTAGATAGGAAAAATTGCTAGGTAAACCGAAATTTTGACCAAGAACATTAAAAGCCCAATTCATCCCAAAATGCCCTAATTTGGGTTCGGAGAAAAAAAATGTCGACTTAGTATGTTTTAAATTGGTCTATGAACTATATAGGGAAACTGGTTTAGGTTGGATATCGAGAATGAAATAATAATGTAGATGGGTTGGATATTGAGGATGAAATAACGGTATGGGGTTTGATATCCTATATCCTTGGTACTATAATTATGGTATCACATGCATCATATGCATTAATAGGAAAGAAATGGGAACATAATCAATTGATTGAGAATAGAGTTGTATGAATAGGTTTGGTAACCTAATCAAATAAAAAGGGGTTAGCGGTCCAACTGTGTACGTACTCTAAGCCGTGTGGCCGCACTATTAGGCGATAGATTTTCGTTAGCAATGGCTACAACAAGGGATAATTTCGTTGTTAGCATTCGATGATTCGGTAATCACCTATAGAGTAGACCGCTAATACCTAGGGTATCCAAAATTAAAAATTGATGAGAATGATGGGAAGTTAGAAAAGCATTGCATATCACGTGCATCACCCCACTTAGTGAGCTTCGATTAACCGTGTTGTTATTTGCATGTTATGACGAGTAGCGGTGATCTGTAGTACCAATAAGGACACTATTGGATCCTCCAAAAGGGCTTAGGGTGACATAAACATTAAATGATTTTATTTTGTTTGTAAATTTTGGGGTTGGGGTGTCGAGGAACATTTTGATGGTGTTGTAAATAAATTTTATAATTTCTTCAATCTGTATTATTAATATTATATAAATTAATTTGTACACGTTTCATGGTATGATAAATCCTTAACATATGAGCACATACGTGTCTAAGTTTATTTCGAAGACTCGTCTTGTCGAGCATGACGTGCCTCACCTAGTTACTCCTATTTAGGTAATAGAGAGTGAACTAGGGTGGGGTTGTCATAGGGTAGTATTAGAGCTATGGCTTAGTTAATTGGGTAGAACCATAAGTGTCACCCGAGCTTGAGGACCGATGTACTATGCGACAAGTAACAATTTGATTTCTAATTTTTTTAATATGAATGATTATTATATGATTTTCATGCTAGTTTTTATTTATGTTCCAAATAAATGTTAATACTTGTAATTATTATTATTGTAGATGCCATATATATTTGGCACACCCTACGTTGCTAGGACGTGCCAACAACGAGCCACCCTAGCTAACTACCGCTAAATTAAACAACTTAACTATAACCCTCGATCGGGATATAACGACCCATATCTCTCGGATGCATGACCTAATTTAGTGAATAACATTCACTAATGCTTCTTTCGTGCGAGATCGCAGAGATGAATTTTCTACGACTAACTCTATGTTGGACTCTTTTACCGAGAGATCACTCGTTGTTCAATGAGGTTGAGGAAGGATCGATAGATCGATTTTTTTATCGAGATTTGATTCGAGCCTTCCTTCCAAGATCGATTAGGTGGACCTATACCCGATTGATGTATGGATTGGATTTACCATTGCCCCTCGCACGTGAGATAGTACGTATTGCATCGGATGATGTTATTGATTGGTGGAAGGTCAAGCACTCCTTCCCATGACACGTTCAATATGGTGGTTGGACATGATAGATAGTAATGCCATCACACGATGTAGTACTTGTGTATTTTCCGATGTAAATAAGTACACTTTTGATTGCAAAAAAAAAAAAACTTTTAGAAGATAGAAGTGTTTGTAAATATTGTGGTGTACGAAATGCTTCACATATATATATAATTTCACACGTAAGTGGATAATTTACATTATATATTGTTTTTCATACCAAAACTAACATGGGCATAACATGGCATGTACAAAGTCTAACCATGCTAAGAAAGGAGCCAATACGAAGAGGAGGCTAAGGGACCTCTAATGATCGAACGGAAATCAACAAGATGCTTTAAGTCGTATGATGGATATGATACAACGAACAACAATAAGCAATGCAACAACGAGTAACAAGACCATGCAAAGCAAATGAGACGACTCCTAGCTATGCATCAATCGCCTCCACCTCGCCACCCCAAAGCATAGGAATGATGCGGTGGAGAGGTTTCGTAAGATGAGTCCTTAGGAATTTTTCAAGGGTGTTAACCCAATGATAGCAAAGGAATAGTTTAGAAGAAATTTTTGAAAACCTATAATTTACCAACGATGAGCGAGTATCGTGTGCCATTTTAATGCCGACGAAGGATGCCCACATATGGTGGGAGAGCTCACGATTAACACTCGACCTACCTACCTTAACATAGGAAGGATTTATAGAGATTTTTTGTAATAAATACTTTACGATAGACGTGAGGCGAAGAAAATTGAAGAATTCCTTGAATTAAAGCAAGATGGGACATCCGTAAGTGAATATGTAAAAAAATTTGAACAAGGTCGTAGATTCATCCCATTCATCGCAAGGGGAAAAATCCGAAAAGAACAAATTCCCGACGAGGTTAAATCCTAGAGTGCGAAGTATGGTTCGGATGTTTGTCGCTAATACCTTCTAAAAAATGGTGGATAAGGTGATGATAGCTTATAAGGATCGAAGGAGATTACAAGGGTGGTGTAATAAAAGAGGCAGGTGTTTAGATCGAAAGCCTTATCATCCGGTCTAGTAAGGCAAGGATTGTCCGGGAATTTCAACCGAAGTTATGGCCGAGGGAATACTCGGGCCACCGGATCAACACCTTAAGTTCCGAGATAACCGTCAAGCGGCTAACCAAGGTCAATGATGGGTAATCCACCCCGATGTAATAAGTGTGGAAGGTTCCATGCTAAGGAATGCAAATCAAACGTCGGGATATGTTATGTGTGTCAAAAGCCGGGACACATGTCCTATAATTGCCATCAAGTACAAAAAATGAGACCGGGAAGAGTACCTACACGGATGTACACTATGACACAGGAAGAGGCGGATCGGAGGAATACAGCGAGTAATTCGCGATAATGTCTCAATCCTTGGCTTGATTGCATATGTTTTGATTGATTCGGTGCAACCCTATAATAAACCACAAATTGGATACGAAGGAAAAATGAATTCCTAGGGTTTTCACTAAAGAATCCTTTCAGCCTAAGTAATAAAATGAATAATATTGGACCCATTTTATGTAATTAAGGGCATAGGACTCAATTACAATTTAATTAGGTATACGTTAATAAGTTGGGATGAAAAAGTAATCCTTGGCCACTTTAAGGACCTATTCGGCTTAAACCCTAAACCGTGGGGATTTGGATTCCAATCCTTCAATTCCATAATTAATGGTTCGAGTACATCCTAATAAGTATAAGAGGATGTTTAGATACGAATAATTTCTAGGTAAACCAAAATTTTGACCAAGAACATTAAAAGCCCAATTCAGCTCAAAATTCCCCAATTTGGGTTCGGAGAAAAAAAATGTCACCTTAGTATGTTTTAAAATGGTGTATGAACTATCCGGGGAAATCAGTTTAGGTTATATATTGAGAATAAAATAATAATGTCGATGGGTTGGATATTGAGGATGAAATAACGATGTAGGGTTTGATATCCAATATCCTTGGTACTCGTAATTGTGGTATCACGTGTATCACATGAATCAATGAGAAAGAAATGGGAACATAATCAATTAATTGAGAATGGAGTTGTATGAATAGGTTTGGTAACCTAATAAAATAAAAAGGGGTTAGTGGTCCAGCTATGTGCGTACTCTAAGCTATGTGAGTGCACTATTAGGTGATGGATTCCCTTTAGCAAGTGGCTACAATGAAGGATAATTTTATTGTTAGCATTTGATGATTCAAAATGACCTATAGAGTAGATCGCTAATACCCGTGGTATCAAAAATTAAAAAATTGACGAGAATGATGCAAAATCGGAAAAGCATTGCATATCATGTGCATCGCCCCACTTACCGAGCTTTGGCTCACCTCATTGTTATTTACATGTTATGATAGGTAGCGATGATTGTAGTACCAATAAGGACATTATCGGATCCTCCGAAAGGGCTTAGGGGTGACATAAATCTTAGAGGATTTTATTTTGTTTTTAAAGTTTAGGGTTGGGGTGTCGATGAACATTTTGATGATGTTATAAATAAATTTTGCAATTTCTTCCACTCGTATTATTAATATTATGTAAATTATTTTATATGCGTTTCATGGTATGATAAATCCTTAACGTATGAGCATGTACATGTCTAAGGTTATTTCAAAGACTAGCCATGTCGGCATGACGCACCTTGCCTAGTTACTCCTATTTGGTTAATAAAGAGTGAACCGGGGAGGAGGCATCATAGAGGGAGTGGGAGAATGAGGGAGGGAGTAAGAGATGGAGAGAGAGGGAGAGAGAGAGATAGGGAAAGAGAGAAGGAGAGAGTGAGCGATAGGGAAAGAGAGAAGGAGAGAGTGAGAGATAGGGAGAGAGAGGGAGACGAAGGAATCTAGAGAGAGAGAGATAGGGAAAGAGAGAAGGAGAGAGTGAGAGATAAAGAGAGAGAGGGAAAGAGAAGGAATCTAGAGAGGGAGAGAGATAGAAAGAGAGAGGGAGAGAGGTAAAGATAGAGTGGGATAGAGGCGGGGAGAGAAATTCGGGAAAGGAGGGAGAGAGAAAGAGGAAGGGAGAAGGAATTGTAACGCCCATAAAAATCCTTAACCATAAAGCGATACGTGTTAAAATATTTTTATATATGCATATATTAAGTGTAAGTATAATTATCATTACCATAAGAAATTAATACTTGAAATGTATGATTTATGTTCAATTAAAGTTATTTTTCTTGAGATTGATGGTTTAATTATTAAAGAAATCAAATATGCAATATCGGTGTTTTGAGGACTATATTCTGTCCGAATTTTGTTTGATTTATTCAAGGACCTTAGAGTGATTTATGGGTAAAACCTAAAGCATAAAATTTTTTTATCTATGTTTCAACTAAATCCTTGTACAAGTTCGTTATTTTTAGGCATGTTTGTAAAGAGTTATGGCCATTTTAGTACAAACTTCTTTAGAGGAATCACTGCTGGAATATTTTTGGAGGAAGGGATTTCGAGTTTAAGGTGAGGAATTTCCAAAAATTGTCGGAGGGAGGGATGTTTAGTTACTTGAAATAGATTAGTTAGGGTGTTTAATTAGTCTAACCAATTAATTAATTAAGGCCAGCTCACCCTAAACCCATCAAACCCGCCACTCCCTCTCTCTTGACTCACCAATTACTTTCCACTCTCCCAAATTAAATTAAGAAATTTGTACACTTAATTAGTACTAATATTTTAAGCACGTATATATATATAATAAGTGAAAATGGTAAGAAAATTTTAGGCATCCCGTAGCTACCCAAAAAGGGAGAGAAAACGACAAGGAAATAGAGAAAGAGGAAAGGAAAAGAAAAAGTAAGAAGAAAGAAAATAAAGAAAGGGAAAGCCTAAAGAACCTTTAGGAATTTAAAGCAAGTAAGTTGGTTTCATTTTTAGTTTATTTTATGTTTTAAATTATCTTTTTAAGTGTTTATTTCATGGGTTTGTAATAATTTTTGTAGTAGGTTGCTATTGTTGTTTTTGTTGGTGTTAGGGTTTGATAAATTGTGATAGATCTATGTGTTTGTGTTGTGATGCAAAGTTTGTTTGATGTGTTTAAATGTGTGGATGGTTTGGAATGAAAAAGAAAAAAAAAGAAAAAGGGTATGGACCAAATTGATTGAAGCTAAACTATATTGGATGAGCTTGACTTGGAAATGAAAGAAATACACTTCTAGAGTTTCCCTAGGCTAAAACCATTCGACCAAGTGGGGAAAGTTGGGAAAGAATGGATCTTTTTGGGAAATTAAGGGCCTAAGATATCATGGTGATCCAATTAGGTATGGGTTAATATTTTAGGCTGAAAATAAATTTATTAGACATGAAAGGCAATCCTTGGCCACCTTAAAACCCAATCAGCCTAACTAAAAGAAAAATAGAGTTTTGGACTTCATTAGGTTAATTAGATACTTGATGGCTAAATTTGGTTTCCTTTGTGGACCTTAAGGTTTAGATCTCCTTGGTAACCCTTCTAAGTATGGTTTGGTAAGTTAGTATAAAAGGAATTGACCTAGAGATGGAAAAACAATTTCTTGCTCATTTTGGACCATTCGACCTAGGAGAGAAAATGACTAACATTGAATCCTTTTGTGTAATTAAAGATCAAGAATTAAATGTCAACTCAAATAGAAACCAATTAGTTAGTTAGATTACATGGGGAAACCTTTTACCACTTAAGGACACATTCGGCCTAGACCCATAAATTTTAGGGATTTATGTTCTTACCTTCTAATTTTATAACTAAGGGTTAAAGTACATTTAAGCAAATGTAAAATGAAATATTGAAGGGGTGAGGACCCAAGAAAAACCGAAGTAAGACCTAGACCCATTATGAGTCAACCTTGACTACTAAGATTAAAGGTTCGGATTAAACGAGAGTTTAGCTTAAGTATGTCACACATAAATCCTTAGGATTAATCGGTCTTGTAAACTAAGTAATACACTAGAAATTTGAGCCTAGAACTTACTAGGTACACGAGAAGGAAAAACTTGTAAGTACGAAGTAGATTATATAATGAATGATACCAATGAATGGAATTTTATTCTTGTTTTGAATACTTTGAATGGTACATGAAACACCTGTGAAGTCCCAACTGTGCGTCGAGACATGGGAATGGTATATGAAGAAAATGCTGATAGCGTAATTAGTTGAATGTGCTAAACATAATACCATGTGCATCAAGTGCATTCGGGGGTGGTATGAAATCGAGAAAAATCATTAAGTCATGAGATAATGTGGTTTGGTAATCGAATTGAATGAAATGGGTAACAACATGAAACCATGTGCATGCTCTATTACTAACATCTTATGCTAGGGATAATTTCGCTAACCGTGTGCTATAATGAGGGATAATTCCGTTATGAGCGAGTAGGTGATAATGGGATCACCGAGAGGGTAATAGAGTAGTCGGTGATAACACAATCATCGAGAGATATAACACACGGTCTTGCTAATACCTATGGTACCCGGATTAAAATGGATGGGTAGAATGGGAAACGTAACTTCATTGCATATCACATGCATCACCCCACTTACTAAGCTTTGGCTCACCTCGTTGTTGTTTTCGTGTTATGATAGGAAAGAGTCAAAGTAGTAAGGATGCTATCGTAGTGTCGATAAACAATTATATCAAAATTTCTTTTGATTGTAATTTTAGGGTTGGGGTGTCGATAAACAATTTGATGGCATTGTAAATAAATTTTATAATTTCTTTCTCTATATTTATTAATATTATGTAAATTTTCTTGTATGCATTTCATTGTATCATAAGTCTTCCATATTTGAGCACATACATGTTTGAGGTTAATTCGGAAATTGGTCGTGTCGGTGTGACGTGCTCCTCGCTTAGTCACTCCTTTTGGGTAATTAGCAAATGGGCTAGGAAGGGGGTGTCACGGAGAGAAAGGGAGACGAGAGAGGGATAAAGAGAGAGGGAGAAAGGGAGGGAGAGAGAAAGAGGGTGAGGGAGAGAGGAAGAGGAAGGGAGAGAGGGAGAGAGGAAGAAAGGGAGAGAAGGAGAAAAAGAAGGAGAGAGGTAAAAAAGGAGAGAGGATGGGAGAGAGAGAGAGGGAGGGAGAGAATGGGAGAGAGAGAGAGAGGGAAAGCGGGAAAGGGGAAGGGGGAGAGGGAAGGGGAGATGGAGAGGGAGAGGGAGAGAGGGAGGGAGAGAGTGGGAGAGAGAGGTAAAGAGGGAGGGAGAGAGAAAGTGGGGAGATAGAGGGAGGGGTAGAGAGATAGAGAGGGAGAGAGGGTGATAGAGATGGAGAGGGTGGGAGAGCGAAGGAGGGAGAGGGAAAGTGGGAGATAGAGAGGGAGAGAGGGAGATGTAGAGGAAGAGTAGGAGGGAGAGAGGTAGAGGGAGAGGGGGAGAGAATGGTAGAGGGAGAGAGGTAGAAAGGGAGAGGGAGAAGGGAGAGAGGGAGAAAGAGGGAGAGGGAGAGAGAGAGTGAGTGACATAGAGAGGAAGAGAGAAGTAGAGGGAGAAAGAGCAAGAGAGGAAGATAGAGGGATGCAAATAGAGAAGTAGAGAAGGAGAGAGAGAGGGAGCGAATGAGAGAGGGAGAGAAAGGATGATAGGGAGAGGAGGGAAAATGAGGGTGATAGGGAGAGAGAGGGTAGGAGAGAGGGATAGAGAGAGGAAGAGGGAGAGAGAGGGGGAGAGAGGAAGGTGAAAAGGAACAAGGGAGAGAAAGAGAGAGAGCAAGGGAGAGAGAGGGAGATGGAGGGGTTGAAAAAGGAGAGAGAAATAGAAAAAGAAGGAAAGAAAGAGAGGGAGAGCAAGAGATTGGGACGAAGAGGGGGAGTGGGAGGGAGAGGACGAGAGAAAAGTAAGGAGAGAGAGGGAGAGGAAGAGAAAGGGATAGAGTGGAAGAGATAGGAAGGGAAAGGGAGTGGTAGAGAGGGAGAAAGAGGAAAAGATCGAGGGAATTACAAGAATGAGAAAGATAGAGGGGTAGGGATATGGTGATGGAGAGATAGAGAGAGGGGGAGAAAGAGAGATAAAGAGAGTGAGAGTGAGGGAGAGAGGGAGGTAAGAGAGGTAGGGAGAGGGGAGAGAGAGGGAGAGAGAGGGGAGAAGAAGTGAGGGAGAGGGGAGAGGAAAGACATGCTAATTTTTCATGTCCTCACTCCCTCCCTCTCTCTCTCCCTCTCCCTCTCTTCCTCTTATCACTCCCTCTCCCTCTCTCCCTTTCTCGCTCTCTCCCTCTATCTCCTATTCACTTTTTCCTCTCTCTCCCTCTATCTCCTATTCCCTTTTTCCTCTATCTTCCTCTCCCTCTCTTCCTCTCATCACCCCCTCTCCCTCTCTCCCTTTCTCTCTCTTTCCCTCTATCTCTCATTCACTTTTTATCTCTCTCTCCTTCTCTCCCTTTTCTCTCTGTCTTTATCTTTCTCCCTCTCTCTTTTTCTCCCATTCTCTTTCTCCCCTACTCTCTCTCTATCTCTCTTCCTCCCTCCATCTCCCTCACTCCCTCTCTTTCTCACTCCCTCGTGGCCTTTCTCTCTCCCCTATCCCTTTTTCCCTTTCTCCTTCTCTCTCCCCCTCTCTCTATCCATCTCTCTCCCTCTCTCTCTATTCCATACACCTTCTCTCTATCTCTCCCTTTCTCACTCCCTCTCTCTCTTTTCTCACTCCCTCTATTTCTCTTCTTTTCCTTCTCTCCCACTCTCTCCCTCTCCCTCTCTTTCTCTCTCTCTCTTGGTCCCACTCTCTCTCCCTCTTTCCTTCTTCCTCTCTCCCTCCCATCCCTACCTCCCTTTTGCTCCCTCCCTCCCTCCCTCCTTCCCTCTCTCACTCACTTCCTCCCTTCCCTTTCTCTCTCTTTCTTCCTCCCTCTCCCTCCCTCACTCTCTATCTCACTCTCCCTATCCCTTTCTCCCCCCTCTTTACCCCGATCTCCTTCTCTCTCCATCATCCTTCTCTCTCCCTATCACTCTTTCTCCATATCTCCCTCTCTCTCTCCCTCTCACTCTCCCCCTCTCTCCCTACTTTATCTTTTCTCTCCCTCTCTTTCTCTCTTCCTCTCTCCATCACTCTTGCCCCTCTCTCCCTCTCTCTCTCTTTCTTTCTTCCTCTCTCCATCACTCTCGCTTCCTACTCTCTCTCTCTCACCTAATCCCTCCCTCCCCCTCTCTCTCCTTCTCTCTATGCATTTCCCTTTTCTTCCTCTCTCCCTCTTCCCTCCCTCCCTCTCTCTTTTCCCCCACAATCCCATCCCTTTCTCTCTCCCTCTCTTCCACTCTCTCCCTCTCTCTCTTTCTTCCTCTCTCTTTTCTCTCTCCCTCTCTCGCTCCCCTTTTTACTCTCTTCCTCTACCCCCTCCACTTTCTCCGACTAACTCTTTGTCCCCCTCTTTTTTCTCCCACCCTCTCCCATCCTCTATCCTTATCTTCCTCTTCCTCTCTCTATCTCTCTCTATCTCTCTTCCTCTCTCTCACCCTTTCCCTCTCCCTCACCCCCTCTTTGTTCCTCTCTACTAGTCTCCCTCTCTCCCTCTCTCTCTCTCTCCCCTCCCCCTCCATTACTTTCATTCTCTCTCGGTCCCTCCCTCCCCTCCCTCTCCCTCTCTCTCACTTTTTCTATTCCTTCCTTGCCCCTATCTTTATCCCTCTCCTACCCTCTCCCTCCCCCTCCCTCTCTCCCTCTCCCTCTCCCTCTCTCTCGCTCCCTCCCTCTCTCTCGTTCCCTCTCTCTTTCTCCCTCTCCCTCTCTCTCGCTCCCTCTCTCTTTCTTCCTCTCACCCTCTCTCCCTCCCTCTCCCTTTCTCTCTTTTTCTTTCTCCCTCCCTCCCTCTCGCTTCCCTCTAACTCCCCTCTCTCTCTCTTCCCTTCACCCTTGCTCCCTCTCTCTTCTTATTCCTCTCTATTCTTTTATCTTCCTCTCACTCTTTACATCTCTCTATCCTCTCCCTCTCTCCATCTCCCTCTCCCTCTCTCTATGCTTCTCTCTCCTAATTACTCTCCCTCTCTCTCCCTCTCGTACATCATTCTCTCTTAACCTCTCTCTCCCCCTCTCCTTCTCACCCTATTATTCTTTCTTCCTCTCTCCCTCACTCTTCCTCTCTCCCTATCTCTCCCTCACTTCCTTCCTTCTCCTTTCTCTCTCACCTATTCCCTTCATCCCTCTTTATTTCCCTCCCTCCCTCTCTCTATCACTATATCTCATTCTTTATCTCTCCCTCTCTCTCCCTATCTCCCTCTCATGCCCACTATCTCTCCCCCTCCCTCCCTCTTCCTTGCTCATTCTCTCTCTTTCTCCCTTTCTCCCTCACTCCTCCTCTCTTCCTCTCTCTCCCTCTTACTCACTCTTTTCTCTCCCTCTCCTTCTCTTTACCTCTCCCTCTCTATCCCTCTCCCTCTCACATTCTCCTTCTTTCCCTTTTCACCTTCTCTCTTTCTTTTTAGTGAAGAAGAGAAAGAGGGAGAGATGAAGGGGGAGAGGGGAAGAAAGATAGGGAAAGGCGAGAGAGGGAGAGGGAGAGGGAGAGAGAGAGTGCGAGAGAAAGAGGTAAAGAGAGGGAAAGGGACAAAGAAAAAAGAAGGAGAAGGGAAAGAGAGGGAGTGAGTTAGAGAGAGGATAGAGAGGACAGAGAGAGATGGAGAGAGAGATAAGGAAGGAGGGAAAGGGAGAGGGAGAGAGATAGAGGGAGAACGAGGGAGGAGAGAGAAGGAGAGGGATAAAACAAGAGAATGAGTGAGAGAGAGAGGGAGAGGGAGAGGGAAAAGAGAGAAAGAAAGAGAAGGAGAGGAGGGAGAGAAGGAGGGAGGAGAGGGGCAAAAAGAGAATGGAATGGAGGGGGAGGGGTATGGAGAGAGGGAGAGTGGGAGGAGGAAGGGAGGGGGAGAGAAAAGTAGAGGGCAATAGAGAGGGAGAGAAAGGGAGAGAGAGGGAATAAGAGAGAGAAAGAAAGAGGGAGAGAGGGAGAGAAAAAAAGGAGAGATAGAGGATGAGAGGGAAAGAGAGGGGAGAGAGAGGTAGCAGAGAGGAAGAGTTAAAAAGGGAGTTAGAGAAAGAAAGGGAGAGAGAGAGAGATAGAGAGAGGGGAAGAAAAAGAGAGAAAAAGGAGGGAGAAAGGGCTAGAGAGGGAGAAAGACGTTGAGAGAGAGAGAGCGAAAGTAAGATAGTGAGAGGAAGAAAGTAAAAGAGGATAGAGAAAGGTGAAGAGAGAGATAGGGAAGGAGGGAGAGGAAGAGGCAGAGGGGGAGAGAGGGAGAGAGATAAGGGAGATGGAGGGAGGGAGAGACAGGGAGAGGGGAAAAACAAGAGAATGAGTAAGGGAGAGAGGGAGAGGGAGAGGGAGAAAAGAGAAGGAAAGAGAGGGAGAGGGGGAGAGAAGGAGGGAGGGGAGGGGTATGGAGAGAAGAAGAGTGGCGGGAGGAATGGAGGGGGAGAGAAAAGGAGATGACAATAGAGAGGGAGAGAAAGGGCGAGAGAGGAAATAAGAGAGAGAAGAAAGAGGGAGAAAGGGAGAGAAAAAAGAGGAGAGATAGAGGATGAGCGAGGGAATGAGAGGGGGAGAGAGAGGGGCACGAGAGGAATAGTTAAAGAGGGAGTTAGAGAGAGAAAGAGAGCAAGAGGGAGATAGAGAGAGGGGAAGAAAGAGAGAGGAAAAAGAGGGAGCGAGGGCTAGAGAAGAGAAAGAGGATGAGAGAGAGAGAGGGAAAGTAAGGGAGGGAGAGGGAGAGGGAGAGAGAAAGGAAGGGTGAGGATAGAAAGAGAGAGAGAGAGATAGAGAGAGGGAGAGAGGGAGATAAGGACTTAGGGAAAGAGTTGAAGAGAGAGAGAGATAGGGAGGGAGGGAGAGAGGGAGAGAGATAGTGTCAAAGAGAGGGAAATGGAGAGAAGGTGAGAGGGAGAGGGAAAGATAGAGAGAAGGGAAGAGAGAGAGAAGGAAGGAGGAGGGAAAACAAGAGAGATGGGGAGAGGGAGGGTGAGGTAGGGAGAGAGAGAGGAAAAGAGAAGGATAGAGAGAGAAAGAGGGAGAGAGGGAGAGAAAGAAAAAGGGTAAAGGGGGATAGAGAGGGAGAGAGAGGAAGATAGGGGGAGAAAGAGGGAGAGAGAAAGAGTGAGGAGAGAAGGGGGAGAGGAATAAAGAGAGAGAAAGGAAAAGAGTGATAGAAAAAAAAGAAAGGGAGAGAGAGAAAAAGATAGAGAGGGAAGAGAGAGACGAAATGAGGGATATAGATAGAGAGCGGGAAAGAGAGATTGGGAGTGAAGGAGAGAGACATAGAGAGTGGAAAAGAGAGATGAGGAGGGAAGAAGAGGTAGAAATAGCAAGAGACGATAAGAGAGAGAGAATGGGAGATGGAAAGAGGGAGGGAGAGGGGGAGGGAGAGGGAGAGAGGGAGAGGGAGAGAGGGAGAGAGGGTAAGGGGTTGGGGAGAGAGAGATGGGGAGAGAGGGAGAGGGATGGAAGAGATAGAGGGAGAAGGAGAGAGAAAGAGGTACGGAGGGGTGAGCAAAAGAGAGAGAGAGGGAGAGAGGGGGAGAGGGAATGAGAGAGAGAGAGAGAGGGAGGGGGAGAGGGATATAGAGAGAGGGAGATCGATGGAGAGAGGGAGATCGATGGTGAGAGGTTAAGAGAGAGGGAGAGGGAGGGAGAGTGGGAGAGGGAGAGGGAGGGAGAGTGGGAGAGGGAGAGGGAGGGAGAGAGAGAGAGAAAGAGAGTGTAGTGCCCCCACTGCCTTATGAATTCCCTAAAAGGCATGGCTAGGTTTGCTACATTTTTAAGACTAAATTCTCGATTAATTCTCATAACACATAACCATAAATAAACAAATTATTAAGTAATGGAGTGCATATAATAAAATTTACATAACATCGATAAAGATGTCCATAGGATTACAAAATATTTAAAATGCCATTTGCCTACAAATAGACATCGTACCCCTTAATTACAAACAAAAGAAATTTTTACATTCTTGAGTGAGACATAAGCCTCTTTTTAGCGAGAACTGGCATCATCCTCGCCTAAATTATCTTTGCCCTTACCTATTACACCACACATTTACAATAAAAGAATGAGCCAAAGCTCGGTAACTAGGGTGATGCACGTGATATCTAGTGCTTTCCTATTACTCCGCTTTCCCCTATCAATTTTAATTCGAGTACCCTAGGTATTAGCAAATCTACTCTATTCCCACCTCTCGATGATTGTCCAATCACCTACTACTAACAACAGAATTATCCCTCATTGTAGCACACGGTTAGTGGAATTATCCATCGCCTAATGGTGTAATCAATAGAGCACGCGCACAACTTTATTGCTAATACCCGTGTTAATCCAATTCAATTACCAAACCTCATCAATTCTCCATCCAAAGATTTTCCCAATTCAATCCACCCTCAAATGCATATGATTGCAAATCTATTTTAGAGAATATTGTCGTGCCTTGAAATTGATAAAATAAATCATCAATCTAGGCTAGTGGATACTTATTTTTTACTATTACCTAGTTCAACTCCCAATAGTCAATACATAGCCTCGGACTACCATCCTTCTTCTTAACAAACAATACTAGAGCTCTCTATGGTGAGAAACTAGGGCCTATGAATCCCTTATCCAATAAGTCTTGTAATTGAACCTTCAATTCTTTCAACTCGGATAGGGCCATTCCGTAGGGAGTCTTAGAGATCGGGGCTATGCTCGATTCTAGATTAATCTCAAATTCTATCTCTTTTTTCAATGTAACTTAGTTAAGTTTTACGGGAATACATCTAGGTACTCCCGCACTACCTCTATATCTTTTGGTTTTGACTTTCGTTCTATCCGGTTCTCCACCACATGTGCTAGGTATCCCATACATCCTTTTTTCTAGCATCTCTCAAGCCTTTAAAGCCGAGATGGCTCGTACAACTTGAAACTTTAAATTAGCCTTAAATTCTAATTGCTTATTCGTAAGTAGTTAAAAAATTACCTTTCTACCTCGATAGTCTATAGTGGCATGATCCCTTATCGGCCAATCCATCCTCAAGATCAAATCAAAATCTTAGAGATCTAACACTATCGGATCGGCCTCTAGACTTCTATCCTCAATCTACATTGAACACTCTTTAACTATGCTTGTCGACTACATAACTTCTCCAAAAGGGATAGCTATAAGATACCCTTTAGCTAATGTCTTAGGTTTGGCACCTAGGCTTTTTACTAATATTTTTGATATGAATGAATGTGTAGCGCCGAATCCATCAAAACATAAGTAATCAAGTCGAGGATTGAGGCATTACTATGAATCACCGTTGCATCTCTTTAGTCAACCTCCTCTTGTGTCATTATATAAACCCGAGCAGGGGACCCTTCCTAGTCCCGATCTCTACACTTAGGGAGAGTTGTAGGATACGTGCCCTTGCTTGCAACATACATATCAAGTCCTCACATCCGATCGACACTCCTTGGTATGGAACCTTCCACACTTACCGCACCAAGGTTGTTTACTCATCATTAATTTCGAGTGATTACCCGAGTAGCGGTCTAAAAGCATATGGTGCTACTCCGGCGGCTCGTGTATTTCCCGAACCACTACCTTGATCAAAATTCCTAGGTGCGACTTGCCTCACTAGCACTGGATGAAGACGCTTCGATTTAAATGCTTGCCTCTTCTATTGTACTTCTTTTGTTATCTCCTTCGATCCTCTTTTGCAATCTCCTTTTAATCCTCTTTTGCCAATATTACCTTATCTATAATTTCTAAAAAGGTCTAGGCGACTAACATCCATACCATACTCTAAACTCTCGGGTTTAACCTCGCTAGGAATCGAGTCTTTTTCAAATTTCCATCCCCCGTAATGAATTAGACGAATCTAATCCCTTGTTTAAACTTTCATACATACTCACCCATGGACATACAATCTTGTTTTAATTCCGAAATTCCTAAATTTTTCTAGCCCTCACATCCGCGGTAAAGTATTTATTGTAAAAGATCTACTTAAACCCTTCCCATGTTAAAGTATGCAAATTTACTATTAATCATGTGCTTCCTCACCATGCATGGGTCTCTTTGGTTAGCATAAAGATAGTGTATGACACTCACTCATTATTGGTGAATTATAGGTACTCAAATATTGCTTCTAAGGACTTGATCTATTCTTCGGCTACCATTGGATTAACACCCTTGACAAACTCTTATGGATTCATTTTTTGAAACCTTTCCACTTCATCATTTCCATACCGAGGTGGAGGCTGCTGTTGCATAGCTAGGAGCTTCCTCATTTGCTTCGTATGGGTTTGTTGTTGTTGTTACATCGCTTGTTATTGTTGTTGCTTTATGTCCGTCATGCGATTTAAAGCTTCTTGTTGATTCCCATTGTTATTATCGGAGGTCCCTTCTCCTCTTACTTATATGAGATTCTTTCTTGGCATGATTTAGCTTTGTACATGTTACGTTCAAGTTAGTTTTAGTATCAAAATTCTATCTAATTACATGTGTCACACAATACAAAGTATCCAAGAAAATATAAAACTAAACATATCATACATAACAAACATTCATATTGACAAACATAGTTATATCCAAAGATGTACATGCCATATTTACTCTCAAAATGAGCATTCCTAGTTACATCAAAAGGGGCACAAAGACACTATACCATATGATACGTTTTCCTTTAGTAATACCTTTATTGTGTTGGATTAACATATCGGATGCATTATGGAAATGAGTACTCTACTCTCTATTAGTCGATAGCATCAACCGATGCGGTATGTACTATCTCGCAAACAAGGCTCAAAGGTAGATCCCGGTTAGGCATTAACCTAGTAAGGGTTTGCCTAACTCTGTATCGATAGGAAGGGTCAAATCAAGTTTTGATAAGAATTTCAATCGATCTCACTCTCCTAGACATCATCCATTAACCGTTGGCCTCTCGGTATAAGAGTCCAACGTATGGTCATCCTTAGAAGATCCACACTACGGTATTGCTCAAAAGAGGCATCAATGAACATTATGTGCTGAATTAGGTCATATACTCGGATAACTTGTGCCACCAAATCCTAGTCTAGGGGCATAGTAAGGTCGTTTAGCTCGGCCTAGTATGCGGCTAGGGTGGCCCGTTGTCAATGTGTCCTTGCGGTGTAGGAAACACAAAATAGGTATGGCATCTATAATAATAATATTTACCATCAACAATATTTCCAAAATATGACTATATGCTGGCATAAAGACATACAATAATCAAACATAGCTATAAGAAACAAAGAATCAAATTTTTACCCGTCAAGTAGCATACCGATCCTCGGGCTCACATGACACTTAAGACTCGACTCGATTTACTAAACCCGAGCTTTAATACCACCTCTCGTAGTGCCCCCAACTTCCTTACCAATTCCCTAAAAGGTGTGGCTAGGTTCACTACATTGTTAAGACTAAATTCCAGATTAATTCCTATAACACAACCATAAATAAACAAATTATTAAGTAATGGAGTGCGTACAATAAAATTTACATAACGTTGATAATTATGGCCATAGGAATTACAAAATATTTAAAATGCCATTTGCCCACAAATAGACATCGTACCCCTTAATTACAAACAAAAGAGATTTCTACATTCTTGGGTGACACATGAGCCTCTTTTTAGCGAGAACTGACAGCATCCTCAACTCGAATTATTTTTGCCTTTACTCGTTACACAACATATTTACAACAAAAGAATGAGCAAAACCTCGGTAAGTAGGGTGATGCACGTAATATGCGGTGCTTTTTGATTAATCTGCCTTCCCTCATCAATTTTAATTTAGGTACCATTGGTATTAGCAAGTCCGCTCTATTTCCATCTCTCGGTGATTGTCGAATCACCTACTACTAGCAATGGAATTATCCCTCATTATAGCATGCGGTTAGCTGAATTATACATCGCGTAATCGTGTAATCAATAGAGCGTGCACATAGCTTCATTACTAATACCCCTGTTAATCCAATTTGATTACAAAACCTCATCAATTCTCTATCCAAAGATTTTCTCAATTCAATCCACTCCCAAATGCACATGATGCACATGATGTTTTAGTTATCACATTCAACCAAGTAGGGGTACCAAACCCTACATTTTCCGACCATTCTTGAAATTCGATTCACATATAGAAAATTTCATATGTATTTTGCATACATTACACAAGGTTCACTTATGGGAATCAATTACCACCATATGGTAACGAACACCCAACGTGTTTTACTTCACTCGTAATTTACTTTCCTTTTGCGTGGTTGGCGAGTATTATCGTAGACTTCATCCTATATATGTTAGTATCACTTAGTTAACATAGATATTAACCCTAGGAGCAAATCTAAGGTGATTTCCTCACCCAAATCCCAAATTTGGCATTGATGGCCGAATTGAGCCCCTAATAAGTTTAAGCCATAAATTTCTTTTTTTTTCTTTTTTTGTAATTGGTGTGAAATTTCTTTTTATCCTTGATTACTATTCCATACCAAACGGTTTACCATTAAGTTATAGGGCATTGATTATATAAAAATACCAAAACCTTGCCTTTTCTAGCACTTGGTCAAATGGGTCCCCTTAGAGGAAACCTTAGGAACTTATTCCCTTCTTCTCTTCCAATTTGTTTCTTCCAAGCCCACATCACCCATAAGTGATTCCCACTAAATTTTGGCCAATCCCCTTCATTCCTAACCAAACCCAACCATAATTATTTAAACACACACAAATCTTTATAAGCCTTATTGAATATACACACTCACCATTCCTCGTATACTCCATACCAACAAACAAATACGTGCCAAGCCAACCAAAAATAATTTCAATGCAACAACTCAGCACATAAAATCAAGAGTTCAAATTAGCCATATAACATAAATACTTGGAAGCAAAATTATGACAGGAAATAACCCTACTTACATAGTTTAACTTTGCTAAAAATTTCCTAGCTTTTTCCCTTCTCCTTTCTTCTTTCTTTCTTTTTCTTTCTTTTCCATTTTTCTCCCTTTCTCTCAATTCCGTTTCTTTTCTTTCGGTGAGTTATGGTTTTTTTCTAAAAAAAATGGCCAACCATTTAACTCTCTGTCACACTTATATACTCCACTTTTCCTCTCATTACTTAGTATAACATATGTCTTAAGCTAACTTGCATAGTGTAAAGTGATGGAGAAAAAATGGAAGCAAGGTGGCGGGTTCAATGGTTAAACGTTGCTTGATGTCACCAAATAGAATAATGGAGAAGCTTAGGTGTCCAACTTATAACTAAAATGAGTGACTAGACAAACCAAATTTCTAAGGTAGTTTGGTTCCAATAATTCAGCAGTTCCTCTCTAAAATTTTAGCTTTTCCCAAATGTTAAATTACTTTTTCTCACTTATCTAATATATTCTAAAGAGTTGTTAAGGGAAATAATTGGTGACTCGCTAAATTACTCGAATTTTTACCCCATAAGTGCTCACTTAAATGCCAATTATATTATCATCAAAAAATAAAAATATCAAATAAATTTACACTCACATCTACCGTATATATTTATAGATATGCCAATATATATATATATAGGGTTAGAAATTTTCGTGGGAGTTATAGAGAGGGAGAGAGGAAAGCGAGTGAGTGGGGGAGAGAGACGGAGAGAAAGGGGGAGAGAGTGAGAGAGATGGAGGGAGATAGTGGGAGAGGGAAGGAGAGAGGAGGAGAGAGGGCGAGGGGGTGGTAGAGAAAGTAAGGAAATAGAGGGAGAGAGGAAGAGAGAGAAAGAAAGGGAGAGACAGAGGGATAAGAGAGAAAATAAGGGAGAGAAAGGGAGGAAGGAAAGAGTGGGAAAGGGATAAAGGAAGGATGAGGAAGAGAGAGAGACATATAGAGAGAGAAATAGAGGAAGAGGAGTAGAAAGAAGCTGGAGAGAGTTAGAAAGAGGGGAGAGAGAGGAAGGGAGAGGGAGAGAGATAAAAGAGGAGAGAGAGGGAGAGAGATAGAGTAGGAGAGAAAGAGAGAGAGGGAGAGAAGGATGGACGAGAGAGAGATAAAGAGGGAGAGCCGGAGAGAAAGAGAAGGAGAACAAAAAAGGAGAGAGGTTGAGAGGGAGAAGTAAAGTGAGGAAGGGGAAAAGAGAGGGAGATAGAGATGGGGATAGAGGGGGAGAGTGAGGGAGGCATGGAGAGGAGGGAGAGAGAGAAGAGAGAGTGAGAGATGAAGGGAGAATGGGAGGGAGAGAAGAAGAGAATGGGAGACGGGGAGAAAAAGAGAGAGATAAAAAAGGGAGAGAAAGGAGAGAGGAGGAGTATGGAGAGAAATGAAGAGAGGGAGAGAAGAAGAGAGAGGGAGAGAGGGAGAAAAGAAGGTAAAGGTTGAGAGAATAGAGATAGAGGAGGAGAAAGGTTGAGAGGGAGAGAGACGAGAGAGGACGGAAGGGAGAGAGAGAGGGAGTGAAGGAAAGATGGAGATTGAGAAAGGGAGAGAGTGTGAGAGAGAGGGAGGGGTAAAGAGAGGAAGAGAGCAAAGAGGAATTGAGAAAGTTTGAGAGAGAGAGGGAGAGATGGTGTGGAAGAGAGCTAATGAGGAAAAGGGAGAGAGAGAAGGAGTGGAAGAGAGGGAGAGAGGGAGAGGGAAAGGAAGAGAGGGAGAGAGAGGTTAGAATATAAAGATATTTTATTTAATTAATAAACGAATGTTTATTCAATATGAGGAATAAATTTTAAACTTTAATTAATAATGAAATAGAAACAAGTATGATTAAAAAGGAAATTTAACGGAATGAGTAAGGCTAAAATTAGAGATTGGTACCCTTAATTGATATGGTTATGTTTAACCTAGAGATGCAATTGCAAAACCTATGAGCATAATAAAAAAATTAAAAGTTTACATACCTGATTGAAATGATTAAGAAACTTTAGGGACATAAATTTCCCTTGGAAAAGGTCTAGGATAAGGGCCAATTTTAGGGAAATTGTGTAGTCATGGATCGAAATTAGAGAGTTCAATTCTAAAGATTTAATATTTAGAAACTAAAGTGTAAGATGGTGACACTTTAGAGGACTAAATAATTGATTTTGAGAGACTAATTATAGCAAGAGAAATCTCTAAAAATGGAGAGAGAAAAACAAGAGCAAATTCAATGAAGAGATGAAGAGAAAAATCTAAGGGAAAAGGGGGAGAAAAGAGAAAAATCAAGAGATTCCATTAATAACCAACCTTAAGATTAATATAAGTGTAACACGGTTGGATTAATCCTAAGGGAAAACCTTGGCTATAAATATGGAAGAAGAGGATAGAAGGAGAGGTTAGTGTTAGTATAGGTGCCCAAGATCCAACCATGTTTGGATGGGCACAAGTTAATGTATTATGGCATCATTTATTTTAATAATAATGAAAATATGATTCTATTAATTCTTATGTTTTCACGTTGATAAGTTCGAGTAGAATTAGATAGAATTCCTTATGATATGTATTTACAATAGTGATTGATGGAAAGATGTGAGACAAACACTAATGCATATAAATGATATCATTAAACATCCCAAGTCATAGCATTGTCAAGAATGGATATTGACAATATATAGATAGACTTGTGAGTACTACGCTTATACTATATTATAGCGAGTAGAATATTTCACACCTATTGACATGATGATGCCAAAGCAAGCACTTAGGTGATTTATGTTAGAGAACATATCACTAAACTTGATCGGCCATGAGAACCCATTTGGTTTTAGTATATACAAATCTCATACGGATGGGTACAAATGGTCCTTAGACTTGAAGTCATCATGATTATCTCATGAGAGGACTTATGCACTTTGACACTTATTTTGATTGACCCATTAAAGAGGCATGTGAGGGTGACATTGGACATCGACTCTCATGTGTGCAGCAACCCTACTAATTGCTGCATGTTAGGCATGTAGTATGTAGGCTATTGGCCTACCAAGCCATGTGCTAGGCATGTAGCTAGCATGCATACCGGCTTGCTAGGCTACATGCTAGGCTCGTAGGCTAAGCAAAACATGCCGGGATGTGTGTGCTAGGAACTACATGCCAAGTAGGGTAGTTTGCTAGCCCAAGCGCTAGGCATGCAATAGGTAGGCCAACATGCCGTGCGTTAGGAACATGGGCCGAAGCAAGCCATTGGCCAAACGCTTTCACATTAGATTGGTGGCCGTGGACGGACGCATATGAGCATGCAAACCCTAGGGTTTGGGCTTTGAGCCCCGTGAACCCTCGAGGCCCAAAACCCATGGGCCCAAGGCCCAAAAGGTTTTGTAAATTAAAAAATGATCGAAATCATAGATTTATAATTGTTTTATGAATGAAATTACTTCATTAGTATGCCATGTATCAATGCGATTAAAGCATGGGTGATCGGTATAGATGAATCGACCTAGTTTTATGAGTAAATACTTGTATTTTTTGGATAAATAGGACCTACATGTCCTACCTTCTCTATTATTCTATTGTATTTCTCTTCTCATCTTACTCCCCTCTAACTTGAGGTTTCTTAGTTCAAATAAATATAAAAGTAGTAAATAGGAATTAGAATAGATATAAGAAGAAGACACCAATGAATGAAGATATTCATAAAGAATTTGTAATAATTTTTCACCCAAGAATTGATCCACTAGTCTCCTTCTAACTCGAGGAGGCTAGTATTAGAAATCTGTTACCATTCACCAGCCCTCGAGTCAAGCATGGGATGTATGAATCGATGAGATCAATATTAGTATGATGGAGGAATAATATGATTATTATTTAGTATGCATGCTAGGATGAGACCAACCATATTAAATCTTTCAAATAAAATATTAAGTTGAATGCTTTCCAATGTTATGAGACGGAACTCTCTTGGTCGTTGTTGGCTTGTTGAGATAAATCAAGGTCATTTCTTCCTTAAGGGAAACAAATCATGGGCCATGCGATGTCCTTGAATGTTGGGTCTAAGTAAAATGAGTTGTTAGGTTTGTTGAGATAACTCAAGATCCAATAACACATGTGAGGAAGAATTGGTATTCATATAAGATGTGATAAGACAAGGAGTTGTCATGCTAATGGAATTAGGAATTACATTAGATGTAATTGATAAGGAGTTACCTACCTAATCCTTTATGTATTTCTTGTTGAGATAACTTAAAGCTAATGCATATTAGAAGATGGAATCCTATCCCACTAAGAAAATGAATCTAAAAGTTTTCTCAAGTCCTATATTAAAGGTTATAAAACTTGAAGAAAATAGTAGGAGCATTCATAGATTTTACTTCTTTAATTTATGTTTTGTTCTATTCTATGTAATTTAATTAACCAAATTATATGCTTTTCTATCCTATCAAATTACATAGTATCACCGCAACACATTGATACGATCAATCATTATGGAAGTAATGCCTTAAATGGCACAAACTTTCCTAAATTGGAAAATGAATTTGAGGATAGCCGTCCAATATAAAAAAAATTCTCTATATGATAGGGAAAGCTCTCCCAACTAAGCCTCCTCTAGTTCAAGATGAAGCTCATGAAACATGGATCAAACATAGAGATGATGTGATCACCGCTTCGAGCATCATGCTTGCTACTATGATGTTGGAACATAGGCACGAATATAGAAGCTCACAAGCTTTTGACATCATAGCAAAACTCAAGAGCTTATTTGAGAAGAATACTAGACGTAAGCGCTATGAGATAGCAAAGAAGCTTTTTAGAGCCGGAATGGATGAGGGATCCAATATCAAAAACCATGTTATTAAAATGACGAGGCTATATCAATAGAATGGTCAAACTTGAAGTTGGAATGGATGCTGAATTATCCATTAACCTAGTATTGCAATCGTTACCCAATAGCTTTGGATAGTTCATTATGAACTTCAACATGATGCACATGTAAAAGACTCTTAGAGAGTTATTATCCACGCTAAGGGAAGGTCTGAATTAACTAGAAGAACAAAAGTTATATACTTTTAGTTAATAAAGGAAAGGGCATAGTAAAGGACAAGAAAAAGCCCAAGAAGAAGAAGAAGTCTTCAATTGCGCCTACTAGAGGAGTGAAAAGGTCGAGGCTCGGAATAGCCCAAAGGATGCATTTTTTTTCATTATAATAAGAAAGGCCATTGAAAGTGCAAGCTGCGAGTACCTAGAAGGGGTGTAAAAGAAGAGTTTTACCCCTATCTTAGGTACTTACATTATTAATGCTAATCGTTTTATTTCTAAATTCCACCTTATGAGTATATGATACTAATCGTGATGGTTACATTTTTGAAATGTACAGGAGCTTAGAAAAGGAAGGAAGATAGCTTCGAGGGAGAATATATGCATAACAACAATGGATCAAGAGTTAGACCATTAGATGTAGGTATTTATGAGCTAGCACTACCATGTTATGATGTGTTAAGACTCAATCATTATTATTTTAGTAGCGACTAAAGATCTTATTTTCATTTCTTGTTTTGAATAAGCTTTTGATTTTTAAGGATAATAGTTATTTTTAAAGATGAATTTTTAAGGAGATAATGATTCTATGTTTTAAGCATAACTCCTAAGTATATAACATAAATGCTAGAAGACTCAATTGATCTAAATAAACATTAATTAGTAAGAAACATCAAACTTAATTATATAAGCGAGAATCCCATATCCAACCTACTTATATAAAGGATATTTAAAATCATTTGATGATGTCTAAGGAAACTTGTTTATTTGGCAAAGAAGCATCGATTCTCTTTTAGTTTAAAAGGAGAAAGAGTTACTCGCTTAATAAATACCTTATAGATAGAGATATATATGAGCCTATGTTCACCCAAGTAAGAGGAGAACATGCTTGTCACTAGTGGATCATGTTATGGTTATAATACATAAGTCCAAAGTATTTAAAATGTTTAAAAGTTTAGACTTGAAAAGTCATTTGACAAACTAGCAATTGTATTAAGGCATCTCGATTAGATCAAGAAAATGAATACTTGAATGCTAAAATTTTAGATCACCTTAAAGAGAATGAGATTCTTTATGAACATCACATGTTACACATGATCAATCCATTATGAGCCGAATTAATATCCATAAGTTTGGATAAATACTCCTTACTCGTAACCTTTACAATGAATAGGATTTCAATTAAATCTATTTAAATAAATCACATATGAGATATGTGAAAGGAAAGAGAATGAATTAATCTTTTCTTAAGATTTGAGGCTATAAAGTGTCTATCAAAGGGTTTGACAAAGACAAACCGATGCCTAAAATCAATAAAGTGCTAAATTGTGAGATATCCAAAGTAAGACAAGGATGTCAATATCTTGCCACTAAAACAAAGTGTTGTTCATTACTAAGCATACTATGTTCCTTGGGAAGGAATTTATTCACACCAAAGACAAGTAGGAGAAAATTTAAACTCAATAAGATTTGAGTAAACTCACAAATTGACACTTTAATAAAGGAATCCTCAAGTAGAAGGATTACAAAGTGTCTTAACTCTCTCATAAACAAAAACACTAGAAATTCATAAGTGCAAAAGAAATTCATTAACAAGATAAAAGGATATGATCTTCTCATCTTGACACATGGTGATGTGAGCCTTAAAGGGGTTGACGAAGCTAATACTTTTGAAATGACAATATTAGACATTGATTCCTAGAAAAGGATGAATGAAAAGATGTGTAGATGGCACACCTTGATGGTTTTCAAGAACATGTAAATAAGATTTGCAAAACGCCGAGGTCTATTAATAGACTTAAGCATGCCCGTAGGATAAAAGTCAAAGTTTTATGAAACGATCAAAGAGTTTGATTATTAATAAAAAAAAGATGAACCTTGTCTATATAAGAAGTTAATGGGATCCTACTAGTCATGGTTATTCGACACAAAATTACACCTTACTATAATATTATCATGCTGCAAACAAAAGATTAAGGAAGCAAATAAATTAATTAGGTTAAAATGGTTTTGGCCCATTAGGCTTAATTAAAAAACCTTAAGATATTTTGATGGGAGGATAAACATAACCTTATTGGATAAGGTTGAATGTTTTAAAGATAATGATCAAAAAATTCACATACAACATAACTCCTCATACTTGACGAATAAGGAAATAACAACCTCGAGTCCTCTAAGGACTCATTGTCGTCCCTCTCTTTGTCCTTGGTGGACAAGGAAAATCTCTTATAAATATATAGGAGAGAGAGAGGTGCAGAAATACAAGAAAAATTAAAGGGAGATAGTTTTGGCCAAAAATAAAGAAAAGAGGGAAAGAGAAATTTTGACCTCGCCCTAAAATAAACATAGGGCACACGACCAAGAGGGAAAAAATAGGAGAAATATTTTTTTCCAAAAACACTAGCAAGCCAAACTCTTTCCTTCTCTTTTAAGGTTGTTACAAAAGTTACTCGGGATTGATTTTTATAGAAAACATTAAATTAGAAAAGGTGGAGCTAGTACGCTGTTGATTTTGAGTGCTTCTTTGTAGATATTTGAACTGTGTGGATGGCATTTCGAAAAGGAATTTAGATCTCGTGATATAAAAGGTAATCCTTATTCCTTGCTTTAAATTTATGCATATATAGTTAGTAGATTGAACTCGCTTGATCTTGGGCCCTTAGATGGAGGAAATGTTTTTTCTTCATTCCGCACCTCCATAGGATACATGATCATTTAATTGAAAAATTGAGGAAACAACCACACAAAGGAGAGAGTTTAACCAAGAGAGAAATCACCAAACTAACACACCAAACCATTTTAGGTAACATTGAGACACCTCAAAATCATCCTAAAATTAGTTTGAGAGAATAAGAAAAGAAAGTGGAAAAGGTTCCACTTCCACCAAAACTTTGAGGAGAAAAGAGAAAAAAAGAACCAAGGAGGAAAAGAGGAAGATTGACCAACATTTAAGTAAGGTAAGTGTAATCATCTCTAAACCATAAGAAAATAGTGTTTTTTATGTGTAATTGATGTTAAATTTGATTTTACTTATTTGTGGATTAGTAGTTGAATTGTTGAGAATTGCCATGTTGTTGTTGAATTGGATGATTTTGATAATGTTTATGTGTTGTTCATGTTGAAATTATGATGAATAGATGATTAATTGGATTAAAAGAGTGCATCTTGAGGTTGTCCATGTTCTTTGAACAAGGTGGTTGATTTTCTTTAAGTTATGAATAAAAAGTGGTTTTAAGACCTCTTGTTTATAAAGTGTTTGATGATTTGCCCAAAAGTTGTTAATGGTATTGAATTGAAAAACTTGAAATTTTGCCACTTTGTTACAAAATTTTGGCCAAGATTAAAGTTTTAATTGCATGATTTAATTAACTATTTGATGTTAGAATGATGAAAAATGTATTAGGTTAAGAGGTTAAAGGTGAAAACTTGAGGAAAATACATAAATGAAAGTTGTTCTTCCATTGGCCAAGTTTCAACCAAGAATGAAAGACAAGGGCAAAAGAGGTTAATTTAAGGCTAATGTTAATTTTGAGGTTTAGAGGTATAAGATGGCATGAAAAATTATCATAATCATATGAAAAACGGATGAATTATGTTGCTTAAACATTCATCCATAACTTGTTTTTAAGGCATGGATTGTGTTTATTGATTGTCCCGTTTACATACATACTTGTTTTATATGGAACATGTATTTGATTTATTATTTGCATTACATGTTCTTAAGGATTTAAAAGTATTGATGTTGAGGCTTATTTTAAATGCATTTCATTTTATTTAAATGTATTTACACATCATAATCATGAAAGATGTTTTACATTCATGATTTTGATGAAGGGAAGAGAAAAACGAAAAGGAAAGGTTATCGTAAAGGAATGGCTAGGCATCTTCTTGAGGTTATGGGAGAAGAATGATCACCCTCTTTTAAGGAAAAGAGCATGCTAAGGGAATTATCCGGTGTATACTCTTAGAATGTAATAAAAAATAAAGACACATCAAGGGAGAGAGGGAGAGAGTGAAGGAAGAGAGGGAGAGGGAGTGAGAAAGATAGAAGGAGAGGAAGCGAGGAAGAGCAAAGGAGAAAGAGATGTAGAGAGAATGAGAAGGAGGGAGGGAGAAAATAGGTAAGGGAAGAAAGAGAGAGAGGGAGAAGGAGAGAAAGAGACCGAAGGGAAAGGGTGGGAGAGGGAGTATAGGAGGAGAGAAAGGGAGAGAGAAAAGAAGGGAAAGAGAGAAATAGGTAAAGGAAGAGAGAGAAATAGAGAAAGAAGGGGAGAGAGGGAAGAAGGGTGAGGAAGAGAGGGAGAGAGAGTGTGAGAGAGAAAGAGAAAGGGTAAAGGAGAGGGAGAGTGAGGAGGAGAGAGACGAGTGTGAGGGAGAGACGAAGAGGAAGATAGAGAGGAAGAGAAGGAGAGGGAGGGAGAGAGAGAGAGGGAGAGGGAGGAGAGGTGTAGGGTGGGGAGAGAGGGAGAGGGAGAATGAGAGAGGGAGGGAGGGTGAGATGGAGAAGGAGAGGGGTAAGAAAGGGATGGAGAAGGAGGGAAGGGGAAATAGAGAGAGGAAGAGAGAGAAGGATAGAAGGAGAGAGAGGAAGAGGTGGAGAAAGAGGGAATAAGAGAGGGGAGAGAGAGAGAGGTAGAGGTAGGGAGAGATAGGTAGAGTGGGATAGGGGGAGAGAGAGAGGAAGAAGAGAGGGAGGGAGAGAGAGAGGGTGGGAGAGGGAGAGAGTACGAGAGAAGGGGAGAGAGAGGGAAGAGAGAGGGAGAGGGAGAGTAGATAAAGAGAGATAAAGAGGAAGGAGGAGAGAGAAAGAGAGAGGAGAGGCCTAAAGAGGGAGAAGAAGAAATGGTTAAAGGGAGAGAGGGAGGGAGAGAGGGCGACAGGGAGTGGGAGATAGAGAGAATGAGAGAAAGATGGAGAGAGAGGGATAAAGTGAGAAGGAGGGAGGGAGATGGAGTGTAAAAGGGAGAGAGAAGGAGAGAGTGCGAGAGAGAGGAAGTGTTGGAGGGAGAGAGAGGGACCGAGAGGGAGGGAAATGAAAAGGAAGAGGGGTAGAGAAAGGGAGAGAGGGAGAGAGAGGGAGGAAGAGTTAGAGAGGGAGAGAGCTAAAGAGATAAGGGGAGGAAAAGAGAGAGATCGAGAAAGAGGGAGATAGGGAGAGAGATGGAGAGCAAGGGAGAGGGAGAGAAAGAAGAGCGAGAAAGGTAGCAAGAGGGAGGGAGGGAGGGAGAGGGAAAGGGGAGGGAGAGAAAGGGAAAGAGCGGGGGGGAGAGAGGGGGGTAAGAGGGGGAGAAAAAGAGAGAGAAAGAAAAAGATATAAAGAGGGAGAGACTAAGAAAGAGGAGAGAGAGATGGAGAGAGAGGGAGGAAGAAAGGGAGAGAGGTAGACATGGAGACATACAGATTATGCTAAAGAGATGGGTGAAAAGGGAGAGGGATAAAGAATGAGGGAGATAGAGAGAGGTGAGAGAGAGGGAGGAAGAGAGGGAGAGAGGTAGAGATGGAGACATGCAGATTATGCTAGAGAGAGATGGGCGAAGGGAGAGAGGGATAAAAAAGAGGGAGACAGAGAGAGGTGAGAGAGAGGCAGAGAGAGATAGATATGGAGAGAGAGAAGGAGGGAGATAGGTAGAGAGGGAGAGAGAGCAAGGGAAAGAGAAGAGAAGAGATGGAAAGAGACAATGAGAGAAAGAAAAGAGGGAGAGAGAAAGAGAGATATGTAGATGGGATAGATGGAGGGAGAGAGGGAGATGGAGAGAGAGGTAGAGGGGAGAAAGAGATGAAGAAGGAAAAAGGGAGAGTGAGGAAAAGGAAGTGAAATAGTGAGAGAGACAAAGGGTGAGAGAGAGAGGAAGAGAGGTAGAGAAGAGAGATTGAGGGGGAGGGAGGGAAAGGGATAGGGAGAGAGAGGTAGAGGGAGAGAGAGTGAGTAGAGATAGAAAGAGATAGAGGGAGAGAGGAAAAGAGAAAGAGAGGGGGAGAGGGAGGTATGATAAGGAGAGGGCGAGAGAGAGCGAGATAGAATGAGGGATATAGAAGGAGAGATAAAAGGGGAAAAGAGGGAGAGAGGGAAAGGGAATGAGAGAGAGATAGAGAGAGGGAGAGAGTGTAAGGAGAGAGAGCAAAGAGAGGGAGAGAGAGAGGAAGATGAAGTGAGGAAGAGAGAGAGAGAGAGACAAAAGGAGATAAGGATAGAGAGAGGGAGAGAAAAGGGAAGAGAGATAAGGAAAGTGGGTGGGAGAGAACGAGGGGATAGATAATGAGAGATAATAAGAGAGAGAATGAGAGAAATAGAGTGAGGGAGAGATGGAGGGAGAAAGAGGGATATGGAGAGAGAGGTGGACGGTGAGAGAGAGATGAAGAAGGAGAAAGAGAGAGTGAGGTAGATGGAGTTAGATAGTGAGAGAGACAAAGGAAGAGAGAGAAAGAGGAAGAGAAAGGGAGAGATGGAGGGAGGGAGGGAGGGAGGGAGAGGGAGAGACAAGTGGAGGGGGAGAGGGTGAAAGAAGGAGAGAGAAAAAGAGAGAGTGAGAGGTGAATAGAGAGAGGGAAAAAGAAAGGGAGAGAGAGATATGATCGGAAGATAGAGGGAGAGAGATAAAGTTATGAAGAGGGAGAGGGAGAGAGAGCGAGAGAGAACAAAAGATGGAGAGGGAGAGGGAGAGGGAGAGGGAATCAGAGAGAGATAGAGAGGGAGAGAGAGAGAGCAAAAAGAGTGGAGAGAGAAAGAGAGAGGGAGATAATGATAGAGGGAGGGTGAGGGAGAGAAAGGGAGAGCGAGAGAGGGAAAGAGAGAGATAAGAAGAGTGGAGAGAGAGAGATAGAGAGTAAGAGAGAGAGGGATAGATAGGAAAAGGGATAGAGAAAAAGGAGAGATAGAGAGAGATAGATGAGGGAAGGAGAGGGAGGGAGAGATAAGGGGTTAAGAGAGAGAGAGATAGAGGGGGGACAGAGAATGATAGAGGGAGAGATAGAGGGATATTTGGAGAGAGGGAAATAAGGATTGAGGGAGAGAGGAGGAGAGGGAGAGATAATGAGGGAGGGAGGAAGAGAGGGATGAAGAGAGGGAGAGAAGGAGTGTGAGAAAGGAAGGAAAAAGGAGAGAGAGGGATAGAGGGGGAGAGAGAGGGAAAGGGATAAAAAATGGGAGATGGGGAAAGGGAGAGAGTGAGAGGATTGAGAGAGTGAGGGGAAAGGGAGATAAGGAGAGAGAGAAAGGGAAAGAAAGAGGGAGAGGAAGAGAGGGGGAGGGAGAGAAAGATCAATAGGGAGGATGAGAGGGAGAAAGGGAGAGAGAGGATGGATAGTTAGAGAGGAGGGGGTAAGAGAGAGGGTGAGAGAAAGAGAGAGAGGGAGGGAGGGACAGGGGGAGAATGGGAGAGAGGAGATGAGAAGGATTGATAGATAAAGAGAGATTGAGGGAGAGAAAGAGAGAGGGGGAGAGGGGGATTAGGGGATGGAGAGAGGGAGAAATCGAGGGAGAGGGATAGAGAGAGCCGGATAGATGAAGTGAGAGAAAGAAGGGGAGAGAGGGAGGGAGAGGGAGAGAGAGTGGGGCGAGAGAGAGTGGAAGGGAGAGCGAGAGTGAGAGGGAGAGAGGGAGAGGGAGAGGGAGAAAGAGTTCGAGGGAGGAGAGGGAGAGAAGTAAGGGGGAGAGAGACGGAGAGGGAGGGGGAGGACACGAGGGAGAGAGGGGAGAGAGAGGGGGAGAAAACGAGAGGAAGAGAGGGAGGGATAGAAAATGAGAGAGGCGAGAAAGAGAGTGGGAAAAGGTATATGGAGAGAGGGAAGGAGAGGGTGAGATGGAAAAAGCAGGAGAGGGAGAGAGGGAGGAAGAGGAAAAGAGGGATTGGGAAATGAAGAGAGGGAGTGAGAGATGGAGAGAGGGAGTAGAGGGAGTGAAAGAGGGAGAGAGGGATCGAAAGAGAGAGGTGGGAAGGGAGAGGGAAAGAGTAGGAGACAGGTAGAGAAAGGGAGGGAGGGGAGAGGGAGAGAGACCGGGAAAGAGAGAGGAAAAGAAAAAGAAAAGGATAGAGGGGGAGTAGATAGGGGAAGGGAGAGGAAGAAAAAGATAAAGAGGGGGATAGGTGGTGAGAGAAAGACATTATGAGAGAGAGAAGGGAGAGAGAAAGTAGGGGAGAGGGAGAGGGGGATAGAGAAAGAGGTAGAGAGGAAGAGGGAGAGGGAGAGGGAAGAGGCAGAGAGGGGGAGAGAGAGGTTAAGGGAGAGAGGGGTAAGGGGGAGATAGGGAAAGTGAGAGGGATAGAGTGAGAGGGAGGGAGAGGTGGAGAGAGAAGGAGAGTAAAGGAGAAAGAGAAGAAGGGAGAGAGGGGGTTAAAAAGAGAGAGGGAGAGAGAAAAAGGAAGGGTGAGAGGAGGGAGGGAGAGAGAGGGAGGGGGAGAGAAAGAGGGAGAGAGAAGAGAGAGAGGGAGTGGGAAATGAAGAGAGGGACCGAGAGAGGAGAGAGAGGGAGAGAGGGGGAAAGAAAGAGGTGGGAAGGGAGAGGGAGAGAGTAGGAGATAGGTAGGGAAAGGGAGGGAGGTGGAGAGGGAGGGAGACTAGGAGGGAAAGAGAGGAAAAGAAAAAGAAAAGGATAGAGGGGGAGTAGATAGGGGAAGGGAGAGGGAGAAAATGATAGAGAGAGAAAGGATAGTCGGAGAGAGAAAGATGGTGAGAGCTAGAGAGGGGAGAGAGAAAGTGGGGGTGAGGTAGAGGGAGAAGGAGATGGAGAGAGAAAGGTAGAGAGGGAGAGGGAGAGGGAGAGAGGGGAAGAGAGAGGTTAAGGGAGAGAGAGGGTGAGGGGGAGATAGGGAAAGTGAGAGGGATAGAAGGAGAGGGAGGGAGAGGTGGAGAGGGATAACAAGGGGGAGAGGGAGGGAGTGTAAAGGAGAGAGAAAGAGAGGGAGATAGGGGGTTGAAAAGAGAGAGGCGGGGAGAGAGAGGGAGAGAGAAGGGAGGGAGAGAGGGACGAGGAGGGAGAGGAAGAGGAGGGAGGAGAGGGAGAGAGGGAGAGGGAGAGAAGGAAAGAGAAAGGGAGGAGAGAGAAAGAGAGAGGTAGAGAGAGAGAGAGGAGGGAGAGAGGTATAAAGGAAGAGAGGAAGGGTATGGCACCCCCTCCCGAGCCCACTCGCTAATTACCCAAAAAGGAGTGGCCGAGTGAGGAATGTGTCATGCCGACACAACCAAATCCCGACTTAATCCCTAATTTATACGTATTCATACATTAAGGGCACATTATATAATGAAACATGTACAGTACAAATTACATAACATTAACAAATATAGTAGAAGAAATTCCAAATTAATTCTAATACCATCAAAATGTCCACCAACACCCCAACCTAAAATTACAATAAAATAAACTTCATTACGTTTGTGTCACACATAAGCCCCTTTTTAGGAGGAACTAACAACATCCTTGCTACTTTGACCCTTTCCTGTCATAATCATGGAAATAACAACGAGGTGAGTTGAAGCTTAGTAAGTGGAGTGATGCACATGATACACAATGCTTTTTGGACTTTCCCACCATACTCATAGATTTTAGTTTTGGGTACCTTGGGTATTAGAAAGTCTCCTCTATTGGTGATTACTGAATCACCTAATGCTAACAATAGAATTATCCCTTGTTATATCCACTATTGGCGAGGATCCATCGCCTAACAAGTGCGATCACACATATTAGAGCACGCACACAGTTGGATCGTTAATACCCATTTATTCCGACTAAGTTGTAAACCAATTCTCAATCAACTTACTTTTCTCAATCCACCCCATAATGAACATGATGCACATGATGTTACATTTACCGTATTAAACATATCTAACCCATATAGGATTCAGTTTCATATATTTTCATACATCCCTCTCTCTAGTGCTCTCGCCCTCTCTCCCCTTCCCTTACTCTCTCTCCCTCCCTTTTTCTCTCCTTCTCCCTCTCTCTTTTTTCCTTCTCTCTCAATCTCTTTCCATCTCTCCCTCTCTCTCCCTCTCCCACTCTCTTTCTCTCTCCCTCTCTTCCCCTCTCTTTCTCTCCCTCTTTCTCTCCCTCTCTCTTTTCTTCTCTCCATCTTTCACCCCCTTTTCTCTCACTCTATCACTCATTTTCTCTCTTTTCCTCTCTCCATCACTCTCCCTACCTCTCATTCCCCCTCTCTTTATCTCTTTCCTTCTCTCTCCCTCTCTATTTTCCTTTTTTATCTCTCCCTCTCTCCCTCTCTCTCATTCCCCCACTTTTCCCCTCACTCTCTCTCTCCCTCTCCCTCTCTTTTGCTCTCTTTTCTTGCTCTACCTTTCGTGCTCTATCCCTCTACCTCTCTCCTTTTTCCACTAGCTCTTTATCTCCCTCTCTCTCTCTTTCCTGTTCCCTCCCTCTCTCTCTCACTCTTGCCCTCTCTCCTCTTCTCCCAAATTCTATCTCCCATTCCCTCTCACTTTCTCTCCTTCTCCCTTTCTCCTTCTTTTCTCTCTCCCTCACTCTCTCTTCATCTATCCTTCTCCCTCTCTCGTTTGTTTCTCTATCCCTATCCCCTCTCTCCCTCTTTCCCTCTTTCATTTCTTTCTCTCCCTCTTTCTTCCTCTTTTTCCCTCACTCTATTACCCTAATCTCCTCCCTCTCCGTCCGTTTCTCTATCCCTATCCCTCTCTCTCCCCCGTTTCCATCTTTCCTTTCTTTCTCCCCCTCTTTCTTCCTCTCTTTCCCTCACTCTATTACCCTAATCTGCTCCCTCTCTCTCTATCTTGTCTCCCTCTAACCCTCTCTTCCTCTCTCTATCTCTCTCTCACTTTTTCCCTCTCTCTCTCTCTTTCCGACTCTCACTATCTCCTTATATTTCTCTCGGTCCCTCTCTCCTTATCTCCCTATCTCTCTTTCCCTCCCCTCTCTCCCTTTCTACCCCTCCCTCTCCCTTTTTCTTTCTCTCTCTCCCTTTTCCTCTCTTCCTATCTCTACCTTTTACCCTCTCCGACCCTCTTCCTCTCTCTCCCCCTCTCTTCCTCTCTTTCTCTATCCATCTCTATCTATTTTTTCCCTTCCCCTCCCTCTACCTTTCGCTTTCTCTCATTTTCTCCTTTCCTATCTCTCTTCTTCCCTCCTCTTTCTCTCTCATACTCTCTCCCTCTTTTGCTTTCTCCCTCTCCATCACTCTCTTCCTTCCCACTTATACCCTTATTTTCCCTCTCCCTCACTCTCTCACTCATCCTCTCTCTCTCCCTCTCACACTCCCTTCCTCTCTCACTCTATCTCTCCCATTCCCTCATTTTGTCTCCCTCTCTCTCCTTCTCTCACTCTCTCTTTCTTTCTCCTTCGTTCTCTCTCTTTCCCTCTCTCTCCTTCTCACTTCCTCTCTCTCCTCCTTTCCTTCTCTCATCTCTCTCTCTACCACTCGTCCCTCCATCTCGCTCTCTCTATTTCCTTTTCTCTCCCCCTCTCTACCTCTTTTTTCCTCTCTCTCACTCTATCTCTCCCTATCTCTCCCCCTCTATTTCCCTCTCTCCTATTCCGTTCATCTCCCTCTCTCTCTCTCCTAGTCTCCCCCATCTCTCCCCCTCTCTATTTCTCCTTCTCCCACTCTCCTTTCCCTACCTTCATCCCATTCTCTCTTTCCCGCTCTCCTTTTATCCTCTCTCCTTTTCTCTCTCCATCTCCCTCGACCTCTACCTATCTCTTTCTCCCTTTCTTTCTTTTCCTCTCTCCATGTATCTCACTATCTTTCTCTCCCTGCTCTCCATCTCTCCCTCCCCCTTTACGTATCTCTTCCTTTCTTGCTCCCTCTCTCCCCATTCCTCTATCTCTTAAAATCTCCCTCTCTCTCCCTCACACTCTTTTTCTCCCTTCCTATCCCTTCCTCTCTCCATCTCCCTCATTCTCCATCTTCCCCTACTCCCTCTCACTCCCTTTCCCTCCCTCTCCCTTACCCTCCCTCCCTCTCTCCCTCTTTTTCCCTCTCTCCTCCCACTCGGTTTCTACCTTTGTCTCTCCCCCTCCTTCTCTCTCTCCCTCTCACTTTTCTCCCTCCTTCTCCCTTTAGGTCTCGCTCTCCCTCTCGATCTCTCTCCCACTCCCCATTTCTCTCTTCCTCTATCTCTCCCTCTTTCTTTCCCCCCATCTTTATGTCTCCCTCTCACCCTATTTATCCCTTTCTACCACTTCCTCTCTCTCCCCCTCCTAGTCTTCCTCTCACTCCCTCTCTTTTAATTTTCCCCATCTACTTCTCTCTCTCCCTCATCCTCTCTCTCTCCCATTCTCTCCCTCACTCCCTCTTCCCCTTTATCTCTTCCTCACCTTACCTCTCTCCCTATCCCTCACTGCCCCTCTCTCCCTCCCCTCTCCATCTCTCCCTCCCTATCCTTCTCTCTCTTCCACATAGCCTCTACTTCTCCCTTTCCATCTCACACTCTCCTTCTCTCCCTCTCTCTCTTACACTTTATCTCTCTCTCCTCTCTCACTCTCCCCTCTCTTCCCCTCCCTCTCTCCCTTTCTCTCTCTCCCCGCCTTCATATCTCCCTCTCTTTATATCTCCTCCTTTCTCTCCCTTTTCCTCACCATCTCCTTCTCCCTCTCTTTTTCTCTCTCTCCCCTCTCTCTCCCCCTTCCCCTTCCCTTTTCCTCTCTCCCTCTCTCCCTCCTCATCTCTCACTCCCCCTAGCCTTTTTCTTCTATCTCTTTGTCTCACTCTCTCTCCATCCCTCTCTTCTTGTCCCTCCCTCCCTCTCTTTCTTTCCTTTCCATCCCCTCTCTCCCTCTCTCTCTCCCGGTCTCTTTATCCCTTTCCCTCCCAATATCATTCTCCCCTAGCCTCTCCTTTCTTCATCCTCCTTCCCTCTCCTACTCTCTCTCTCCAACTCTTTCTCTCTTACCCTCCCTCTCTCCCACTCCCTCTCTCTTCCTTCTCCTCCATTCTCCCTACCCATTCTCCCTCTCCCTCCCTTTATCTCTCTACCTTCGTCTCTCTATCTCTCCCTCTCTCCCTCTCTCTCACCATCCCTCCCTCACACTCTCCCTCGGTCTCTCCCTTTCTCTCCCTCTTTTCCCTCTCTCTCTCTTTCTTTCTCCCCTTCCCTCTCCTCCCCATCACACTTTCTCGAGCTCTTCCTCTCTTTCTCCCCCTCTCTCCTCGCTTCCTTTCTCTCCCTCTCCCTCCCTCTCCTTTTCTCTCCTTCTCTCCCTCTCTCCTCTCTCCTCTCTTTCTCTCCCTTCCCTTTTTCCCTCTCTCCTTGCCTCCTTCCCTCTCTATCTCCCCCTCTCTCCCTCTCGTCTCACCATCTCTCCCCGACACTATCCATCTTTCCCTTTCTCTCTCTACCTTCTCTCTCTTTATCCGTCTCCCTACCTCTCTCTTTCTCTCCTCTCCCTCATTCTCTACTCCATCACACTTTCTCTAACTATTCCTTTCTCCCTCTCCCCCTCTTTCTCCTCCTCCACCCCATAATTCCTCTCTCCGACTCTCTTCCTCCCCCAATCTCTCACTCTCCCTCCCTTCTTTTATCCCCCTCTCTCTCTCCCCCTCTTCCTATTTCCATATCCCTCTCGCTCCCCCTCTCTCTCTCCCATCCTCTTTCTCTCTCCCTCTCCCTCTCTCTCCTATCCCCTTTCCCTTTCCCTCTCTCCATCTCTCCCCCTAACCCTTTCCCTCTCTCCCACCCCCTTTCCCATTCTTTTTCCCTCTCTCACCCCCTCTCTCCCTCCCACTAACCCTCTTCCTCACTCCCGTCTCTCTATCTCTCCTTCTCCCCTTGTCCCTCTCTCCCCTCTCTCCCTCTCCCCTCTCTCCCACTTTATCCATCTCCTCCTTTTTCTCCCTCCCTCCTTTCTCCTTTCTTCCTTATTTTTTCTTCTCCTCTTTCTCTCTCTCTTTCTCTTTTTCTCTCCCCCTCTCTCGTTTTCCCTCCCTCTCTCCCTCTATCCTCTCTCCCTCTCTCTATCTCATTATTCGTTTCTCCCTCTCTCTCACTCTCTCACTCTCTTTATCTCCCTCCCTCTTTCTTCCTATCTCTCCCTCTCTCTCTCCCCCTCTTCTCTCCTCCCCATTCTCCATTTTACCCCCTCTATCTCTCTATCTCCACCTCATTCTCCTTCTCTCTCCCCCTCTCTTTTCCCTCTCTCCTTCTCTATCTCTCCACCTCCCTCTCTCTCACTTTCTATATGTCCCTCTCTTGACATCTCTCTTTCTCTCTCTCCTCCCTATCCTTCTCTATCTAACTCTCCCTTTCCTTTCCTCTCCTCTTCTCTCTCTATGACTCTCTCCCTCCCCCTCTCCTTCTATCTCCCTTCATCTATCCTCTCCCGCTTTACCTTTCTCGCTCTCCATCTCTCTCCCTCTCTCCTTATCTCCTCTCTCCCTCTCTTCCTATCTCCTCTCTCCCTCACACTCTCCCTCTCTCTCCTTCTTTATCTCCCTCTCTCTCCCTTTCTCTCTTCATCCCTCTCTCTCTACCCCCTTTCCCCCTCTCCCTTTCTCCTCTTCCTCTCTACTTCCTTCTCCCCGCTCACTCCTTTTCTCTATCCTCTCTCCCCTTATCCCACTCTCTCTCCCACTCTATTTTTTCTCTCTACCCCTCCCTCTCCCTTTCTCACCTTCTCTCTCATTTCTCTCTCTCAATCTCTCTCCCTCCACTTTCTACCCCTCCCTCCCTCCCTCTCTCTTTCTCTCTTTCTATCTCACCCTCCCCTCTTCCCTTCTCCCTCCACATCTCTCTCTCCCCATCTCCCCTCTCTCTCTTTTCCTCTTTCTCAACCTCTTTGTTCCTCTCTCTTCTTCCCCATCCCATGCTCTCTCCCTCTTCCTTTTTTCCTCTCTCACCTTTCCTCTTTCTCCCTCTCTCTCCCCCTCTCTCCTTCCCTCTCTAACTCTTCCTCTCCCTCACCTACCCTATCTCACTTTCTCTCTCCCTCTTACTTTCTTTACCTCCCTCCCTTTATCCCTTCTTTCACCCTTCTTCTTTCTATCTCTCTCTCTTATTTTCTCTATCCCTCTCTCTTTCCTCGCTCCCTCATTCACCCTCTCTACCACTCGTCCTCCCTCCCTCACTCTCCCTCTCTTCCTCTATCTCTTTCTATCTCTTTTCCTCTCTCTCACCTTTCTCTCTCCCTCCCTCTCTCAATCCTCTCTCCCCCTCTCTCAATCCCTTTTATCCTCTTTCTCTCCTCCTCTCTCCCTCTTTCCCTATCTCCCATTAATCATTTCATTCTCTCTCACTCTCTCCTTCTCCCTCCCTTTTTCTCTCTTCCTTTCTCCCTCACCCTTTTTCCCTCGCTTTCCTTCCCCCTCTCTCCCCATCCCTTATTCTCTCTATCTTTTTCTCACCCTTTCTCTCCTCTCTCCCTCTACTCTCCCTCCCTTCCCTTTCTCTATCTACCTTTCACCCTCTTTATCCCTATCTCTTTCCTAGTCTCCCTCCCTCTCTCCCTCACACTCTCCCTATCTCTCCTTCTTTATCTCCCTCTCTCTCCTTTTCTCTCTCTATCCCTCACTCTCCTACCCTCTTTATCCTCTCCCTCTCTACTTCCATCTCCCTCCTCTCTCCCTCTCTCTCTCTTCTTTCCCTCACACTCTCCCTATCTCTCCTTCTTTATCTCCCTCTCTCTCCTTTTCTCTCTCTATCCCTTACTCTCCTACCCTATTTATCCTCTCCCTCTCTACTTCCATCTCCCTCCTCTCTCCCTCTCTCTCTCTTCTCTCCCTCTCTATTTTTCTCTCTACCCCTCCCTCTCCCTTTCTCACCTCGTCTCTCCCTTTTCTCTCTTGGTTTCTCTCCCTCCACTTTCTCGCCCCTCCCTCCCTCCATCTATCTATCTCTCTACATCCCCTTCTTTCAATCTCCCCTTCTCTTTCTCTCTTTCCATCTCACCCTCCTTCTTTCCCTCTCCCTTCACATCTCTCTCTCCCCCTCTCCCCCTCTCTATCTTTTTTGCTCTCTCAACCTCTTTCCCTTTCCCTCTTTCCTCATCCTATGCTTTCTCCCTCTTCCTCTCTTCCTCCCTCTCCTCCTCTCTCTCCTTCTCTCCCTATCTCTCATCCATCTCTCTCTCCCTCTCTCTCTCTCCCTCTCCCTCTCCCTCTCTCTTTTCCTCTCTCTCCCTCTCCCTCTCTTTCTTTCCCTCCGTAACTATCCCTTGCCCTCACCTACCCTATCTCACTTTCTCTCTCCCTCTTTTTATCCCTTCTTTCACCCTTCTTCTATCTATCTATCTCTCTCTCTTATTTTCTTTATCCTTTTCTCTCCTACTCCCTTATTCACCCCATCTTCTACTCTTCCTCGCTCCCTCACTCTCCCTCTCTTCCTCTATCTCTCTCTATCTCATCTCCTCTTTTACCCCCTCTCTTCATCTCTCTCACCTTTCTCTCTCCCTTCATCTCTCAATCTTTTTCTCCTCCCTCTCTCAATCCCTTTTCTCCTATTATTTGTTTCTCTCTCTCTCTCTCTCCTCTCCCTCTTCTTTTCTCTCTCCCCCTCCCCCTTTCCTTTTTTCCTCGCTTTTCCTTCCCCTTCTCTCCCCATCCCTTCTTCCTCTCTCTTCTTTCTTACCCTTTCTCCTCTCTCCCTCCACACTCCCTCCCTTCCCTTTCACTCTCTACATTTCACCCTCTCTATCCCCGTCTATTTCCCAATCTCCCTCCCTCTCTCTCTCCATCTCTCTCCTTATCCCTCGCTCACTCTCTCCATCTATCTCCCTCTCACTCTCTCTTCCACCCTTTCTCTCCCTCCCTCTCTCACTTCTTTTCTCCCCTCCCTCTCCCTCCTTATCCCACTCTCTCTCCCTCTTCCTCTCTCTCCTTCTCTCTCCCCCTTCCTCTTTTGTTCCTTCCCTCTCATTCTCCATCTCTTCCTTCCTTTCTCCCTCGCTCTCTCTCTCTATCCCCTACCTCTCCCTCCCTCTTTCCATTTCCCTCTCTCCCTCTCTATCTCTCGATATCTCTCTCTCCTTTCCACTCTCTATCGCCCTCTCATAATCTCCCTCTCGCTATCCCACCTCTCTCCCTCTCTCCCCTCTTTCTCCCTCTTTCTCCCTCCCCCGTCTCCATCTCCTTTCTTCCTCCTTTTCCCCTCTCCCTTCTACTCTCTCTCCCCCACTTCTCTTCATCTCCCTCCTTCTCTATCTCTCTCCCTCTTTCCCTATTCCTCTCTCTCCTCTATTTCTCCCTCCCTTTGTCTCCCTCTCTTTTTTCTCTCCTCTCTCTCCCTCTCTCCATTCCTCCCTTTTCTCTCTATCCTTCTCACCTTTTATTCTCTACCTCTCTCTTTCCATGTCTATCTCTATCTCTCTCTCTTTTTCTCCTTTCATCTCTCCCTCTCCTTCCTCCTCTCTCTATCCCCTTCACTCTCCCTCTCTTTCCCAATCTCTCTCATCCTTTTCCATCCTCCTCTCTCTCCTTTTCTCTCTCTCCCTCTCTTCCTCTATCCCTCTCTCTGTCTCTTCCTTTCCCTTTCCTTCCCTATCCCATTCTCACTGTCTTTCTTTCCCTCTCTTTCTTATCCCACTGTCACTCTCTACTTCGTCCCTCTGTTTCTCCCTCTAACTCCTTACCACCTTTCCCCCTTCCCCTCTATCTCTCGCTCACCCTCCCTCTCTCTCCCTTTCCATCTATCCCTCTCACTCTCTCTCTCTCTTTCTCTCTATTCCTATCTCCCTCTCCTTCCTTCTCCCCTTTCTCTCCCTCTCTCCCTCCCTCTATCCCTCCCTCTCCATCTCTCCCCCTCTCTTTAGCTCCCATTTTCTCCTTTCTCTCTTTCTCTCCCTCTACCTCCCTCTTTCTCTCTCTCCCTCTACCTTACACTCTCTCTCCCTTTCTCTCCCTCTCTCTCTCCCTTCGTCTCAATCTTTCTCTCTCTGCCCCTCTCTTTGTCTCCTATTCCCACTCTCTCTCCCTAACTCCCCTCTCTCCCTTTCTCCCTCCCTCATTTTCTCTATCTCCCTCTCCCTCTCTCCCTATCACCCTCTCTCTCCATCTCTTCCTCCCTCTCTCCCTCCCTCTCTCCCCCTCTTTTTCTCTCTATATCTCACACTATTTCCGTCCCCCACTCCCATTCCCTATCCCTTTCTCTCTCTCTCTCTCTCCCTTCCCTCTCTTTTACCCTCCTTCTATCAATCTCTCTCCCCTCTCCCTCCCTCCCTCTCCCTCCCTCTCTCCTCTCGCTCTCCCTCTCTACGTCTTCCTCTTTCTCTCACTACCCCTCTCTCTTTTCCTCCCTCCCTCCCTCCCCCTCACTCTCTCACTCCCTCCCTTTCTCTTTCTCTCCCTCTCTCACCGTCTCCCTCCCTTTCTCTTTCTCTCCCTCTCTCACCGTCTCCCTCCCTCTTTCTCTCCCTCCCTTTTCTCTTCATCCCTCTATCTCTCCCTCCCTCCCTCTCCCTCTCTCTTTCTCTCCCTCTCCCTCTATCACTCTCTTTCTCTATCCCCTTGCTTCCTCTCTCCTTCTCTATCTTTCTTCACTCTCTCTTTCTCTCTCCATTTCTCCTTCTCCCTCCCCCTTTCTCCTTCTCTCTATTTATCTCCCTTTCCCTCTCCTTCTCTCCCTCCCTCTCTTTCCACCTCCTCATCTCTCTCATTCCCTCTCCCCTCTCTCTCCCCTCCTCTCCCCTACTCGATCTCTCTCCTCCTCTCTCTCCCTCCCCCATTGCTTCTCTCCATCTCTCTCTATCCCTCTCGCTCTTTTCCCCCTCCCTTACCCACTCTCCCTCTCTTTATCCCCTTTCTTTGTCTCTTTTTATCTCTCCCTCTCTCCTTTTCTCTCTCTTTCTTAATCTCTCTATCACCTTCCCCCTCCTTCTCTCTCTTACTCTTTCCCTCTCATTGTCTCTTCATCTCTCCCCCACTCCTTTTCTACCTCTTTCTCCCTCTCTCTCCCCCTCTTTCTTTATCCTCTATTCTTTCCCTTTCCCCCTCTCTCTTCCTATCTCTACTCTGTCTACTCTCTTTTTCCCTCTCTCTCCCTTCTCTCCCTCTTCCTCTCCCCGTCTTTCCCTCTCTATCTCTCTACCCCTTCCTCTCCCACACCTGTCTTCCTCCTCTCTATTTCTCCCACCTCTTCTTCTCTTCTTCTCTCTCCCTTTCTCCTTCCATCCCTCTCACTCTCCCCTCCCTCTCTCCCTTTCTCTCCCTCTTTTTCCCTCTCTCCCATACCTTTTTCTTACTCCATCCCTCTACCTCACTTCAAACCCTCTCTTCCTCTCTCTCTCCCTCTCTCCTATATCTCCATCTTTCCCTCTCTCTCTTCCTCTCCCTTCCCCTATTCTCTCTCTCCCCTTCCCACTCTAAATCTCTCACTCTCTCTTTCTCTATTTTCCCCTCTTTTTTTCTATCCCTTCCCCTCTCTCTATCTCTCCCTCTATCTTTATCTATCCCTTTCTTCCTCTCTCTACTTCTCTCTATCTCCCTCTCCCTCGTCCCTCTCTTTGTCCCTTCCTCTTTCTCTCTCATGCACTCCCTTCTCCTCTCACTACTTCTCCCTTCCTCTCTCTCAATCTCTCTCTCCCTCTCTATCTCCCTTACTTCCTTCTTTCCTCTATCCCTTCACACCTTTTCCCACCTTTTCCTCCCCCTCTCTCCCCACTTCTATCTTCCTTCTTGTCTTTCCCTCGGTCTCCACTCCCTATCCCCCTCTCTCCCCCTCTCACTACCCCTCTCTCTTTCCTTCTCTCCCCTTCTCTCTCTCTTAGTCCCTCTCTATATCTCTATCTCTCCCTCTTTCTCTCTCCCTCTCTCCCACCCCCTCTCTTTATCTTTCTATCTCCCCCTCACTCTCTCTCTTACCAACTCTCCATCTCTCTTCCTCTCTACCTTTCCCCGCTTCTCCCTCTCTACCTCTCTCTATTAATCTATGTCCCATACTCTTTTTCTCCCTCCCTCTCTCTCCCCTTCACCCTTTCTCTCTCCTCCATTTTCCCTCTCTCTCCCATACTCTTTTTCTCCCTCCCCTCTCTCTACCTCTTAACCTCTATCCCTCTCTCTTTTCCTCTCTCTTCCTCTCTCTTCCTTTCTCTATCTCTCCCTCCCCACTCTCTCCTTCTCTCCCTTCCCTCTCCCTCTCTCCCCTATCTCACCTCCTTCTCTCTCCCTCCCTCTCTCTCTCCCTCACTCCCGTCCTTCCTTCTTTCATCTCTCCTTCTCTCCCATTCCACTTCTTCCTCCCCCTCTCCCTCTCTCACTCCATCTTCTCACCCTTTCCCCCCTCTCTCTCTCTCCCTCTTATCCTCTCTTCATCTCCCACTTTTCACTCTCTCTCCCTCTTATCCTCTCTTCATCTCCCACTTTTCACTCTCTCTCCCCTCTCTCCCTCTCTTTCTCTCCCTCCCTCTCTTCCTCTCTCCCTCTTAGTCTCTCCTTCTCCCTCTCCCTTCCTCTCTCTCTCATCTTCTCTCTCCCTCTCTCTATCCGTCCTTCCTCACCTCTACCTCCCTTTCTCTATCCCTCTCCACTCTCTCCCTCTTTGTCTCCCTCTCTCTACCTCCCTCTCTCTTCTACCTTTAGCCCTCTCTCTCTTTCCCTCTCTCTCCCTTTATCTCTTTCTCTCTCTATCACTCTCTCTCTATCCATCACTCTCTTCCACTCTTTCCCCTTTTTCACTCTCTCACTCCCCCTCTCTCGCTCTCTCCTTCCCTCATTTTCTCTTATTCCCTCTCTCCCTCCCCCTTTCTCTCCTCCTCTCTACCTCTCCCTTCTCTCTCTCTCGATCCCATCTCTTTCTCTCCTCCTCTCTTCCTCTCCCTTCTCTCTCTCTCGATCCCATCTCTTTCTCTCACTTTCTCTCTTTCTCCTCTCCCTCTTCCTTTCTCTAGCTCTCCCTCTTTATCTCTCTCTCCCTCTCTCTCTCTTCCTCCTTTCCCTCTCTCTCCCTCTCTCCCCCTATCCCTTTCCCTCTCCCCTTCCCACTCTCCCTCTCTCTACCTCTTTGTCCCTATCTCCCATCCCTTTCTCTCTCTTCATCCATCCCTCCCACTCCTAATCCCTCTCTTTGTCTCTCTCCCTCCTCTCTCACATTCCCTCTTTCTCTCCTTATCTCTTCCCCTCTCGCTCTCTCTCCCTCCTCTCTCTCATATCTCTCTCTCTACCTCACACTCCTCCTCTCCTTCCTCTTTCTCTCCCTCGCTTTCCCACTCTACATCTCTCTCTCCTCCTATCCCTTACTCCTTTTCTCTCCCTCTCCCCTCTCTCCATCTCTCACTCTGTCTCTCTCTCCCTCTCTATACTTCTCCCTCTCTCTCACTCTCTATATCCCTCACTCCCCCTCACTCTTTCCCTTCCCTTCTCTTTCTCTCTTCTACTCTCCTTGTGGCTCCCCAGCTCCCTTACCAATTACCTAAAAGGCGTGGCTAGGTACGTCACGGTTTAGAGACTCTTGTCTCAAATTTACTCCCATTTCTACATAGCCAATATATAATAACATATGCAATATAAAGTACATATAATAAAATTAATAAAGATAATTGCAAAAATCATAAAATATTCACGGTGTCATTTACCCTCTAATAGACACTATATCCCTTAATGACAATCAAAAGTGAATCCTATAATTTTTGTCTCACACATAAGCCTTTTTAAGGACGAACCGATAGCTTTTTTATTAGCACTACCATCGCTTTTACCTGTGATGGCATGAAATAATAACACGGTGAGTCAAAGTTTAGTAAGTAGGGTAATGCACGTGATATGGAATGCAATTCTATCCCTTAGCCTTTCCCCTCTTTGCTTTTAATTTGAGTACCCTAATATTAGCAAGTCTACTCTATTCTCATTCCTCGATGATTATCGAATCACCTACTCGCTAACAATGAAATTATCCCTCGTTGTAGCATACGGTTAGTAGGATTATCCATTGCCTATCGGCATAGTCACACGGATTAGCCACACGGAATAGAGCACGCACACGACTTCGGTGCTAATAACCGTTTAATCTGGTTAGGTTTCCAAACCCATCTAATTATAAACCACTTCGATTACCAAACCTCATTTTTTAACTCATGTGTTTTTCTCTAGTCAAACCACCCCCGAATGCATATGATGCAAGTGATGTATCATTAACCAAATTCCACCAAAACATGGGTACTAAACCCATCGATTCCATACCATCGGGGTCATACAAGGAAAATAAGACCTACCTAATCCATTTCGGTAATTGATTCCTAGGAATGCATTGGGGCATATTTGTAGTGGGTTTTCCTTTCTAACCCGAAATTTAGCCTTAAAAGCAAAACTTTATTTTTAATGGATCTATGTCTTAATTTTGATTATCATGCACTCTTACCTTCCCACATTTTATCTTATACTTATTTAGGTGTCATTAGACCTTATGAAGTTGGATGCTTATAACTCAATTTCTAGAAATTAGGGTTTAGGTCAAGTGTTTCCTAATCTAAACCAAAAGTTTTGTTTTTCTTGAAATATAACCTTTTTACACTTCAATTTATACTTATTTAGGGCATTTGAACCATTGATTCACAAATTGGATGAGTGGAACTCAAAACTCAAAATTTTGGGTTTAGGTTGAATGGGTCCATAAAGGGGCAAAGGATTTCCTTTTATTTCTATATAATTTCTTTTCACCCTAACTCACTAAGTTATACTTCAATGGGTTACCATGGAGTTCTAGATCTTTAGATCCATAAAAATAAATCCAAACTTAGCCTTTTTATTAACAAGGATGAATGGGTTTTCTTAAACATATCTAAGCCCATTTTGTTTTAATCTAAGCCCATCCACACATATTTTCCGAGCCCATATTGTTGTAACCAAACCAAACCTATCCACATATGTATAAACATCCATCACACATAGATCTTACATGGATACATCAACACGCCAACCATCCATCATCATACTTGTACAATCCAACATAAAGTTCACCATTAAATGCACATCATGCCATCTAACACACATTACAACCATAATGAACATAAACTAACATAAACAATGTAATGGGAAGTCTCCACTAACCTCCTCATTTAAGCACATATACAAGAAATTTAAAGCATAACATAAACCTACTTAAATTGCTTTAGCTTTCCTAAAGATTGCCTAAGCTTTCCCTTTTTCTTTTTCTTCTTTCTTTCTTTTTGCCTCTCTTCCCTCTCAAATCCGTTTCTCTCCTCTCGTTTGGACGCTACGGTTTTTTCTAGCCAAAAATGGTAAGGTTTTTGTCTTTCTCGCCACTTTTATATCACACTTTTTCCCTTCATTTATTGGTATTCCAAGTGTCAAAAATTTATGGAAGAAAAGATCAAATGATGAAGACTAAATGGGAGGTAAGTTGGCAATTTTAAAGTCAAAGTGGGCTAGGTGTCACAATTTAGAAAAACGTGACAGATTTAGTGCCAAATCAATAAATAAAGATGGAAATTAAAAGGTAACTAAACTAACTAAACTAACAAACTTCCTAAGGTCATTTGGTTCCTAAAAATTTGGGCCATGCACCATGTTTGGGAAATTCTTTCACTTGCATGGTAATTATAAATATAATATTATGGAAACATAAATAATGGCTAGTCGAACTCCCAAAAAGGTTATTCCTATCAACACTTCCATAAACCGTAGATATTTTAACACCATAACATAGAAAAGGAATGGAACATAAATTATACCCACATAACTATGGATATTCCAGGAGATATTTTTCCAAGGAATTGAAGTTATGGCATGCTGAAATTATTATTTTTTTTCTAATAACTCGCTCACATAAACACAAAGCATTTAACCTCACCAAACATGAACATGACACATAAATCACAATTTAGACTTAGTAGATGTAGATATAAATATTTCATTACGTATAGCTATGTTAAAGAGTTTCACGAGGGTTACATTTCTCCCCTCTTTAGAAGAAATTTCATCCTCGAAATGAGCTTACTCAAATAACTTTGGGGGTTTCTCTTTCATTTCTTCCTCCCATTCGCATGTTAGTTCTTCGAGGTTGTGATTCTCCCTAAAAAATTTAACTAAGGCAATGTCTTTATCCCTTAGATGTTCAAGTCATCAATTAAGAATTTGGATTAGTTTTTCCTCATATGTTAAGTTTGGGGTCAAGTTCGACAACGTTATCTCCAAAATCCGGCTAGGCTATCCAATTCATTTTCTTGACATAGACACATGAATGACATCATATACTCCTAATAAGGATGGCGATAATAATAGCCGATACGTCTTATCGCCTATGCGATCCAAGTATCTCAAATGGTCCAATATATCGTGAACTCAATTTTCCTTTCGTCCCAAATTGTAGTATGCCTTTCATCGATGAAACCCTTAAGAAAACATAGTCACCAATTACAAACTCTAGATCCTTTCTCCTATTGTTTGCATAGCTTTTCCGTCAACTTTGGACCTGTCTTTGTCCATTGGCAAATCTTAGCCACCACTTAGTCATCTCGTTGTACCAATTCTTGCCCCAATAACATCCTTTCCCCTTCTTCATCCCAGTGGATTGGAGATCTACACCATCGTCCATAGAATACTTCATAAGGAGCCATCCCAATGAATATTGATAGCTATTATTATAAAAAATTTTCACGAGGTGTAACTATTTCTCCCATTTCCCCGACTAGTCGAGAACGCATGCTCATAGCATGTCTTTGAGTATCCGAATGACTAGTTCAAATTGTCCATCGATCCGTGGATGGTAAGCCATGCTAAAGTTTATCCTTGTCCTCATGGCCTTATGCAAATTCTTCTAGAATGTTGTAGTGAATCTAGGATCTCGATCCGATACGATTGAGACCGGGATTCCATGTAGCCTCATAATTTCATCAATATACAATTGAGTGTACTCGACTCGAGCTATAGGTGGTCTTAACTAGAAGGAACTCGTGTCAATTTGGTCAATCTATCCACTATCACCTAAATGGCATTCGACCCTTTTTTTGATCATCCCATGACAAAATCCATCGTCATATGCTCCCATTTCCATTCTAGAATTGCCGAGGTTTTAACATTCTTGTCAATCTTTGGTGCTCTGCCTTCACTTGTTTACAAGTTTGACACCTCACCACATAGTTCGCAACATCTTTCTTATTTCCTGGCCACCAATAACTTTGTCTCAAAACTCGATACATTTTAGTACTTCTTTGATGTATTAAGTATAGGGATACGTGTGCCTCTCTTATTATTTCTTCCTTCAAATATGCTACCGATGAAACACACAATCTTCCCCCGAATCCGACCACTCCCTTATAATCTATTATAAAGTCGACTCCTTTTCAGACTTTTACACTTTTCCTTCATTCTTTCACCCTTTTGTCTATTTGTTGCCTAACTTGAATTCTTTCTTATAGAGTTGGTTGGACTAACAAAGCCGACATGATGCTCCCATAGCCCATAGGGATGATCTCTACTTCCAGCTTTTGTAAATCCCTCATTATCGATAACTAGATTACTTGCATCGTTGCTATTGATTTTCTACTTAAGGCATCAACCACGACATTGGCTTTTTTTGAATGTTAGTTGATGATGCAATCATAGTCTTTTACCAACTCTAGCCACTTCCTTTGCCTTATATTTAACTCCTTCTACATGACGAGATACCATAAACTCTTATGGTCCGTATATATCTCACATTTGGCTCTATATAAGTAATGTCTCTAAATTTTGAAGGCAAAGACAATTGTCACTAACTCCGCATCGTGCATTAATACCGTTCCTAACCCATTTTTGGAAGCATCGAGTATACACCATAAAGTTCCCATCTTTGAACGAAATGGTTAGTACTGGGATCGTAAATAGCCTTTGTTTTAAATTTTGAAAGCTCTTCTAATAAGCATCCATCTATTGAAACTTAATGCTCTTCTTCATTACGTTAGTTAGGTGCCTTGCTATCTTAGTGAATTCTTCAATAAATCTCCAATAGTAATCGGTTAGGCCTAAGAAACTTCATACCTCTAACACATTCTTTAAAGGAGGCTATTTTTGAATAGCTTCTATTTTCTTTGAGTTTGCTGCAAGACCTTCCATTGTCACTACGTGGCCTAGAAAAGCTATTTGGTACAGCCAAAACTCATACATCTTAAATTTGGCATACAACCGCTCTTCCCTTAACGTTTGCAAGATAGCTCGTAAATGCCTCTTATGCTCCTCTTCACTTCTAGAATAGACTAGGATGTCATCAATAAACATGATAATAAATTTATCCCAAAACTCCTTGAAGAATCGATTCATTAAGTTCATAAAAGTGACTAGGGCGTTAGTCAACCCAAACGGTATTACTAGGAACTCATAGTGGCAATATCTTATTCCGAAAGTCGTTTTCGTACATCGTACCACCTTACTCTCAAATGGTGCTACCTCGATTGTAAATTAATTTTTGAAAATATCATCGCACCTTGTAATTGATTAAACAAATCATCAATTCAAGGTAGTGGATACTTATTTTTTATTGTCACTCAATTCAACTCCCGATAGTCGATATATAGCCTAAGCTACCATCCTTTCTCTTTACCAACAAGAATGAAGCTCTCGGGGTAAGGAACTAGGGTGTATAAATCCTTTATCTAGTAAGTCCTACAACCGTACCTTTAACTCTTTCAACTCGACTAGGCCATTTGATAGGGAGTCTCGAGATTGGGGCCATGCTCGGCTCTATATTGATCTCAAATTCTATCTCCCTCTCCGGTGGCATCTTAGTCAACTTTTTGGAAAATACATCTAAATACTCCCGCATGACCTCGATATCTTTCGATTTTTCCTTCGTTCCACCCGGCTATCTATCACATATGCTAGGTACCCTAGACATCCTTTTCCTAGCATTTTTTGAGCCTTTAAAGTTGAGATGGTCGATACGATTTGAAACTTCAAATCGGCTTTAAACTCTAACTCGTTGATTCTCAAGTAAGTCAAAAGTTACTCATCTACCTCAATAGTCTATAGTGGCACCATGCCTTATCGGAAAATCCATTCTTAAGATCAAATCAAAATCTTGGAGATCCAACACTATCAAATCAGCCTCTAAACTCCTATCCTTAATTTGCACGAGACACTCTTTCACTATGACTATTAACTCCATAAGTTATTCGAAAGGGACAGTTATATGATATACACTATTGCTAGTGTCTCGGGTTTGGCACCTAGGCTTTTTACTAATATTATATACACTCAAGTCGGTACCCTTCTCATTCTTGGTTTCTACACCTAGTGGCAATTATGGGATATGTGTCTTGGCTTATGATAGTATAGCAAGTCCTCATATCCGATCGACACTCCTCGATATGAAACTTCCCACATTTAGTGTATCGAGGTTAGGTACTCAACGTCTATCCTAAATGATTATTTGATAGCAACCTCGATGTATATGGTGCCGGTCCGACCACTCTTATGTTGCCCGTGCCACCACTTTGAGTAAACGTCCTAGGTAGACCTCGTCTCACTAGTCTAGGTGAAGAGGCTCTAGATTTAAACATTTTTCTACTCTACTCGTATCTCTTTTGGTATCTCTTTCGATCCACGTCCGCCAACATGGCCTTGTCTACCATTTTTAGAAAAGTATAGACGGTCGACATTCGAACTATACTCCAAACGTTTAGGCTTAACCCTCTTAGGAATCAGTTATTTTTCAAATTCTTATCCTCTCGCTATGAAAGGGACAAACGGACACCCCTATTCAAACTTCTACATATATTCACCTATGGATATACCCTCCTATTTTAGTTCTAGAAATTCTTGAATTTTCCTAGCCCTTACATTAGCGGTAAAGTACTTATTATAAAAGGTCTCCCTAAACTCTTCCCATGTTAACGTAGGCACGTCTACTATTACCGGTGTGCTTTCCCACCAAGCATGGGCATCTTTGATGAGCATAAAGATAGCATATGAAATACACTCGTTATTGATCAATTATAGGTACTCAAATATTGCTTCTAAGGACTTGATCCATTCCTCGCCTATCATAGGGTTAACACTCCTAACAAACTCTTAGGGATTCATTTTGCGAAACCTCTCCACTCGCGTCATTCCTAGGCCGAGGTGGAGGCGGATGCTCGTTGATGCATCACCGTGAGCTATCTCATTTGCTCGCATGGGTTTGTTGTTGTTCTTGCATTACTTGCTACTATTGTTGTATTATGTCTATCGAGGATTCAAAGCTTCTTGTGGATTCTCACTATTAGTACCGGAGGTCCCTTCTCCTCTTGTTCATATAGGATTTCATCTTGACATGATTTGACTTTGAACTCGTTATGTTACATTTGGGTTAGTTTTGATATCGAAAGTGTTAATTCCATGTGTCACGCAATAGAAAATAGCCAAGAACATATAGAACAAAACATAGCAAACATACCAAACATTCATAGTGACATACATGTTTTCATCCAAAGGTTTTCATGCCATAATTACTCTCAAAAAGGCATTTCTAGTTACATCAAAAGGTGCATGAAAGGTATTATACCGTGCAACATGTTTCCTAATATCACAGACTACTCGATCGAGTTAACTTAGTGGACACATTGTGGAAAGGAGTACTCTACCCCGCACCCGCTTAATAGCGCCAACCGATGTAGTCCGTGCAATCTCGCGACCTAGGTGCAAAGGTAGACCCTAGTTATACAAGTAACCTAGTCATGGTCTACCTAACCTATATCGATAGGAAGACTCGCATCACGTAGCGATAAGAATATCGCTCGATCACTCTCCCAAATAGTATCTAATAACTATTGATCTCTTGACGAAGAGTCTAGCGCATGGTCGTATAAAAAATTCTACACTACGATATAGGTCAAAGGAGGCATCGTTGAATATTATTCGCTGAATCAAATCATGTACCCATATCACATAGGCCACCTATCCCGGTCCGGGGCCATAGTAAGGTCGTTTAGCTTAACCCAATATGTAGCTAGGGCGGCTCACCGTCAACGTGTCCTAATGTCGTTGGGAACATGGAATAGGTATGGCATCTACAATGTCAATACTTACCATTAACCATATATTCTAAGGAATGGTGATATATGACATAAAACACATTAAAAACACATATTTATTAGAGACCAAGAGGTAGCTTTTACTTATCGAGTAGCGTATCGGTCCTCGTGCTCATGTGACACTTTGGTTTCTAACCAATTAACTAAACATAAGCTCTAATACCACCTCATTGGCACCCCAACTCCCTTACCAATTACCTAAAAGGAGTGGCTAGGGATGTTGTAGTTTAGAGACCGACGTCTCAAATTTACTCCTATTTTTACATAGCCAATATATAATAACATATGAAATATAAAGGACGTATAATAAAATCAATGAAGATAATTACAAAATTCATAATATTCACGATGTTATTTACCCTCTAATAGACATCATATCCCTTAATTACAATCAAAAGTGAAGCCTATAATTTTTATGTCACACATGAGCCTTTTTGAGGAGGAACCGGTAGCTTCTTTATCAAGCACTACCATCTCCTTTACCTATCATGGCATGAAAGAATAACATGGTGAGCCAAAGCTCGGTAAGTAGGGTGATGCACATAAGATGCCATGCTATACTATCCCTTAGCCTTTTCTCTTTTTGCTTTTAATTTGGGTACCCTAGGTATTAGCAAGTCTACTCTATTCTCATTACTTAATGATTATCGAATCACCTACCGCTACCAACAAAATTATCTCTTGTTATAGCACATGGTTAGCAGGATTATCCATTATCTACCAAGTATAGTCACACAAATTAGCCACATAAAATAGTGCATGCACACAACTTTAGTGCTAATACCCATTTAATCTAGTTAGGTTACCAAACTTATCCAATTATAAACCACTTCGGTTACCAAACCTCATCATTTCTTGACTTAAGTGTTTTTCTCTAGTCATACCACCTCTCAATGCATATGATTTACGTGATGTATCATTAACCACATTTCACCAAAACATGGGTACTAAACCCGTTGAGTCCATACCATTGGGGGTAACACAAGGAAAACAAGACCCGTGTAATCAATTTCAATAATTGAGTCCTAGGAATGCGCTGGTGTGTATTTGTAATGGGTTTTCCTTTCTAACACAAAATTTAGCCTTAAAAGTCAAACTTTATTTTTAAAGGATCTAGGTCTTAATTTTGATTGTCTTACACTCTTACCTTTCCACATTTTATCTTATGCTTATTTAGGTGTCATTGGACTTTATGAAGTTGGATGATTGGAACTTAATTTCTAGAAATTAAGGTTTAGGTCAATTGTTTCCTAGCCTAAATCAAAAGTTTCATTCTTCATGAAATATAACCTCTCTACACTTCAATTTATACTTATTTAGGTGCATTTGAACCATTCATTCACAAATTGGATGAGTGGAACTCAAAACTCAAAATTTTGGGTTTAGGCCGAATGGGTCCATAAAGGGGCAAAGGATTTTCTTTTATTTCTATGTAATTTTTTTTCACCCTAACTCACTATGTTATACCTCAATGGGTTAACATGGAGTTCTAGATCTTTAGATCCATAAAAAATAAATCCAAACTTGGCATTTTTAGTCCCTAGACCGAATGGGTTTTCTTACGGATATCCAAGCCCATTTTGTTTTAATCCAAGCCCATCCACACACATTTTCCAATCCCATATTGTAAGTAATCAAACCAAGCCCATCCACACATGTATAAACATCCATCACACATAGATCTCACATGGATACATCAACACGCCAACCATCCATCATCATACTTGTACAATCAAACATAAAGTTCACCATTAAATGCACATCATGCCATCTAACATGCATTACAACCATAATGAACATAAACCAACATAAACAATATAATGGGAAGTCTCCACTAACCTCCTCATTTAAGCACATATACAAGAAATTTAAAGCATAACGTAAAATAACATAAACCTACATACATTGCTTTAGCTTTCCTAAAGATTGCCTAAGCTTTCCTTTTCCCTTTTGTCTTTTCTTCTTTCTTTCATTTCTTTCTTTTTTGACTCTCTTCCCTCTCAAATTCGTTTCTATCCTCTCTTTTGGAAACTACGGTTTTCTCTAGCCAAAAAATGGCAAGGTTTCCATCTTTCTCCCACTTTTATATCACACGTTTTCCTTTCATTTATTATTATTCCATGTGTCAAAAAATTTTGGAAGAAAAGGTCAAATGATGGAGACTAAGTGGGAGGCAAGTTCATAATTTTAAATTCAAAGTGGGCTAGGTGTCACAATTTAAAAAATGGTGATAGATTTGGTGTCAAATCAAAAACTAAAGATGGAAAGTAAAAGGCAACTAAATTAACTAAACTAACCAACTTCCTAAGGTAATTTGGTTCCTAAAAATTTGGCCCATGCACCATGTGTGGGAAATTCTTTCACTTGCATGGTCATTATAAATATAATATTATGGGAACATAAATATTGGCTAGTCAAACTCCCAAAAAAGGTTAGTCCTATCAACACTTCCATAAACTATAGATATCTCAACACCACAAAATGGAAAAGGAATGGCACATAAATTATACCCACCTAACTATGGATGTTCTAGGAGATATTTTTCCCGGGAATTGAAATTGCGGCATGCTGAAATTATTTATTTTTTTCATAACTCCTTATATAAACACAAAGCATGTTAACCTCACCAAACATGAACATGACACATAAATCACAATTTAGACTTAGTATAAGCGAGATATAAATATTTCGGAATGTATAGTTATGTTAAGGAGTTTCATGAGGGTTATATTTCTCCCCTCCTTCAAAGAAATTTCATCCTCAAAATTAGCTTACTCGAATAACTTTGGGTATTTCTCTTTCATTTCTTCCTCCCATTCCCATGTTAGTTCTTCGAGGTTGTGATTCTCCCACAAAAATTTAACTAAGGCATTATCTTTATCCCTTAGATGTTGAAGTCATCGATCAAGAATCCGGATTGGTTTTTCCTCATATGTTAAGTTCGGGGTCAAGTTTGGCGATGCGATCTCCGGAATCCGGTAGGCTCTCCAATACATTTTTTTTGACATAGACATATGGAAGACATCATGTACTCCCAATAAGGATGGCAATTATAACGAGTTGATATGCCTTATTGCCTATGCGATCTAGTATCTCTAATGGTCTAATATATTGTGGGCTCAATTTTCCTTTCGTCCGAAATCGTAATATACCTTTCATCGGTGAAACCCTTAAGAAAACATAGTCACCAACCGCAAACAGTAGATCCTTTCTCCTCCTGTTGGCGTGACTTTTCTATCAACTTTGGACCTGTCTTCTTTCGTTAGTGAATCTTAGCCACCATCTCAATCGTCTATTGCACCAATTCGGCCCTAATAACTTCCTTTCTCCCGCTTCATCCTAGTGGATTGGAGATCTACACCATCATCCATACAATGTTTCATAAGGAGCCATCCCAATGAACGAATGAAAGCTATTATTATAGGAGAACTTCATGAGGCATAAGTATTTCTCCCATTTCCACGACTAGTGAGAATGCATGCTCGTAGCATGTCTTCGAGTACATGAATGACTAGTTCGGATTGTCCATAAGTTTATGGATGGTAAGCCATGCTAAAGTTTAGCCTTGTCCTCATGGCCTTATGCAAACTCTTCCAGAATGTTATAATGAATCTAGGATCTCTATCTAATATGATTGAGACTAGGATTCCATGTAGCCTCATAATTTTATCAATATATAATTGAGCATACCGACTCGAGCTATACGTGGTCTTAACTAGAAGGAATTGTGTTGATTGGTCAACTCGTCCACTATCACCCAAATGGCATCCGACCTTTTTTCGATCCCCCGAGAAAATCCATCATGATAAGCTCCCATTTCCATTCTAGAATTGCCGGAGGTTTTAACATTCTCGTTGATCTTTGATGCTCTACCTTCACTTGTTGACAAGTCCGACACCTTACCACATAGTTCGTAACATCTTTCTTCATTCCCGACCACCAATAACTTTATCTCAAACCTCGATATATTTTAGTACTTCCTCGATGTATTGAGTACGGGGATGTGTGTGCCTCTCTCATTATTTCTTCCTTCAAATCTACTATCGACGAAACACACAATCTTCCTCCGAATCTAACCACTCCCTTATCATCTACCATAAAGTCATACTCCTTCCTAGCCTCTACACTTTTCCTTCATTCTTTCACCCTTTCGTCTATTTGTTGCCTAACTTGATTCTTTCTTGCGAGTTGGTTGGACTAACAAAGCCGACATGATGCTCCCGTAGCCCATAAGGATGATCTCTACTTCCAGACTTTTGTAAATCCCTCATTATCGATAACTAGATTACTTACATCGTTGCTATTGATTTTCTACTTAAGGCATCAACCACGACATTGGTTTTTTTTGAATGTTAGTTGATGATGAAATCATAGTCTTTCACCAACTCTAGCCACCTCCTTTTCCTTATATTTAACTCCTACGTGAAGATATATTGTAAACTCTTATGGCTTGTATATATCTCACATTTGGCTCCATATAAGTAATGTCTCTAAATTTTGAAGGCAAAGATGATTGTCACCAACTCGCAGATCATGCGTTGGATAATTCTCGCTTGTATTGTTTCAATTGCCATGAAGCATAAGCCACCACCCTTCTATTTTGCATTAACACTCGCTCCTAACCCATTTTTGGAAGCATCGGTATACACCACAAAGTTTCCATCTTTAAACAAAATGATTAGTACTGGGGCTATAACTAACCTTTGTTTTAACTTTTGAAAACTCTTCTAATAAGCATCATCTATTGAAACTTAATGCATTTCTTCATCGAGGTTAGTTAGGGGCCTTACTATCTTAGCGAAGTCTAACAAATCTCCGATAGTAATTAGCCGAGCCTAAGAAACTTCATACCTTCGAGACATTCTTTAGAGTAGGCTAGTTTTGAATAGCTTCTATTTTCTTTGGGCCCACTACAAGGCCTTCCATTGTCACTACGTGGCTTAGAAAAGCTATTTGGTCTAGCCAAAACTCATACTTCTTGAATTTGATGTACAACTACTCTTCCCTTAGTGTCTACAAGGTCGCTCGGTAAATGCCTTTTATGCTCCTCTTCACTTCTAGAATAGAGTAGGATGTCATCAATAAACACGATAATAAATTTATCAAAAAACTCCTTGAAGAATCGATTCATTATGTCCATAAAAGCGATTGGGGTGTTAGTCAATCCAAACGACATTATTAGGAACTCATTGTGGCAATATCTTATTTTGAAAGTCGTTTTCGGTACATCATATTACCTTACCCTCAACTCGGTGATACATTGAATGCAAATCAATTTTAGAAAACACTATCGCACCTTGTAATTGATCGAACAAATCATCAATTCAAGGTAACGGATACTTATTTTTTATTATCAATCGGTTTAGCTCTCGATAGTCAATACTTAGCCAAAGCTACCATCCTTTTTCTTTACCAATAAGAATGGAGCTCCCTAAGGTAAAAAACTAAGGCGTATAAATCCCTTATCTAGTAAGTGCTACAACTATACATTTAACTCTTTGAACTCTACTAGGGCCATTCGATAGGGAGTCTTCGAGATTGGGGTCATGCTTGGCTCTAGATCGATCTCAAATTCTATCTCCCTCTCTGGTGGCATCTTAGTCAACTTTTTGTGAAAATACATCTAAATACTCCCATACGACCTCGATATCTTCCAATTTTACCTTCTATTCCACTCGGCTATCTATCACATATGCTAGGTACCTTAGACATCCTTTCCCTAGCATTTTTTAGCCTTTAAAGCCGAGATGGTTAGTATAGTTCTAAATTTTGAATCAGCTTTAAACTCTAACAGTTGATTCCCAAGTAAGTCAAAAGTTACCCGTCTACCTCGATAGTCTATAGTGGCACTATGCCTTGTCACCCAATCCATTCCTAAGATCAAATCCAAATCTTGGAGATCCAACACTATCAAATCAGCCTCTAAACTCCTATCCTTAATCTGCATGAGACACTCTTTCACTATGACTCGTTGACTCCATAAGTTCTTCGAAGGGACAACTATAAGATACCCTATTGGTAATGTCTCGGGTTTGGTACCTAGGTTTTTACTAATATTTTTTATATGAATGTATGTGTAGCACCGAATCAATCAAAACATAAGTAGTCAAGCCAAAGAATGAGACATTACCATAAATCACCATCACATCTCTCCAATCAACCTCCTCCTCGCATCATTGTATACACTCGAGTTGGTACCCTTCTCGGTCTTAGTTTTTACACCTAGTAGCAGTTGTAGGATACGTATCTTGGCTTACGATAGATATAGCAAGTCCTTACATCCGATCAACACTCCCGGATGTGAAACCTCCCACACTTAATGTATCAAGGTTGGGTACGTAACGTCTATCCCGATCGATTATTTGATAGCAACCTCGGTGTATATGGTGCTGGTCCGGCCGCTCTTGTGTTGATCGGGCCACCAATTCGAGTAAAATTCCTAGGTGGACCTTGTCTCACTAGTCTAGGTAAAAAGGCTTTGGATTTAAAATATTTTTCTCTTCTATCGTATCTCTTTTGGTATCTTTTTCTTATCCGTGTATCGCCAATATGGCCTTGTCTACCATTTCTAGAAAAGTATGAACGATCGACATTTGGACCATACTCCAAACTTTTAGGCTTAACCCTCTTAGGAATCGATTCTTTTTCAAATTTTCATCCCCCGCTATGAAAGGGACAAACCGACACCCTTGTTAAAACTTCTACACATATTCACCTATAGATATACTCTCCTGTTTCGGTCTAGAAATTCTCGAATTTTCCTTGCCCTTACATCAGCGGTAAAGTACTTATTGTAAAAGGTCTCCTTAAACTCTTCCCATGTTAATGTAGGCACGTCTACTATTAATCATGCACTTTCCTACCAAGCACGAGCATCTTTGATGAGCATAAAGATAGTGGATGACATGCACTCATTATCAATTAATTATAGGTACTCAAATATTACTTCTAAGGACTTGATCCATTCCTCGGCTATCATAGGGTTAACGCTCTCGACAAACTCTTAAGGATTCATTTTGCGAAACCTCTCCACTGCATCATTCCTAGGCCGAGGAAGAGGTAGATGCTTTTGATGTATCGCCGGGAGCTATCTCATTTGATCTCGCATGGGTTTGTTGTTGTTCTTTCATTACTTGTTACTATTGTTGTATTATGTCTATCGGACGATTCAAAGCTTTTTATGGATTCTTATTGTTAGTACAAGAGGTCCCTTCTCCTCTTGTTCATATGAGATTTCATCTTAACATGATTTGACTTTATACATGTTATGTTATGTTTGGGTTAGTTTTGATATCAAAAGTATTAATGCCATGCGTCACGTAATAGAAAATAGCCAAGAACATATCGAACAAAACATAGCATACATACCAAACATTCATAGTGACATACATGTTTTCATCCAAAGGTTTTCATGCCATAATTACTCTCAAAAGGCATTTCTAGTTACATCAAAAGGTGCATGAAAGGTATTATACTATGCAACACGTTTCCTAATATTACAACTACTCGATCGGGTTAACTTAGTGGACACATCGTAGAAAGGAGTACTATACTCTCCACCAGTTAATAGCACTAACCAATGTGGTTTGTTCAATCTTGCATGCTCGGTGTAAAGGTAGACCTTAGTTATATAGTCACCTAGTCAAGGTCCGCCTAACCTATATCGGTAGGAAGACTCACATCATGTAGCGATAAGAATATCGCTCAATCACTCTCTCCTAAATAGTATCCAATAACCGTTGATCTCTTAAAAGAAGAGTCTAGCGCATGGTCAATATCGAAATTCTACACTATGATATAGGTTAAAGGAGGCATCAACGAACACTATTCGTTGAATCAAATCATGTACCCGGATCACATAGGCCACTATATCCTAGTCTAGGGCCATAGTAAGGTCTGTTTAGCTCAACCCAAGCATACGGCTAGGGTGGCTCACTCGTCAACGTGTTCTAGCGAAGCATAGGGAACACGGAATAGGTACGAAATCTATAATGTCAATGCTTACCATTAACCATATTTCTAAGAAATGGTGATATATGACATAAAACACATTAAACACACATATTTATTAAAGACCAATAAGTAGCTTTTACTTATCGAGTAGTGCACCGATCCTTAGGTTCATCCGACACTTTGGTTTCTAACCGATTAACTAAACCTAAGCTCGATACCACCTCATTAGCATCCCCATCTCCCTTACCAATTACCTAAAAGGAGTGGCTAGGTATGTCGCAGTTTAGAGACTAACATCTCAAATTTACTCCTATTTTTACAATAAAATAATGAAGATAATTACAAAAATCATAAAATATTCATGATGTCATTTGCCCTCTAATAGACACCATATCCCTTAATTACAATCAAAAGTGAAGCTTGTAACTTTTGTGTCACACATAAGCCTTTTTCTAGGAGGAACCGGTAGCTTCTTTATCAAGCACTACCATCGCCTTTACCTATCATAGCATGAAATAATAACATGGTGAGCCAAAGCTCAAAAAGTTAGGTGATGCATGTGAGATGCAATGCTATCCTATCCTTTAGCCTTTTCCCTTTTTGCTTTTAATTCGGGTACCCTAGGTATTAGCAAGTCCGCTATATTCCCATTCCTCGGTGATTATCGAATCACCTACTGCTAACAACAAAATTATCTCTCGTGGTAGAACACGTTAGTGGGATGATCCATTTCCTACTAGTATAGTCACACGGATTAGCCACACGTAATAGAGCACACACATAACTTTAGTGCTAATACCTATTTAATCCAGTTAGGTTACGAAACCTATCCAATTATAAACCACTTTGGTTATCAAACCTCATCATTTCTTGACTTAAGTGTTTTTCTCTAGTCATACTACCCCCAAATGCATATGATGTACGTGATGTATCATTAACCACATTTCATAAAAACATGGGTACTAAACCCGTTGATTCCATACCATCGGGGTCACACAAGGAAAACAAGACCAGTCGAATCCATTTTGATAATTGAGTCCTAGGAATGCGCCGGTGCGTATTTGTAGTGGGTTTTCCTTTCTAACCCGAAATTTAGCCTTAAAATATGAACTTTATTTTTAATGGATCTAGGTCTTAATTTTTATTGTCTTACACTCTTACCTTTTCACATTTTATCTTATACTTATTTAGGTGTCACTTGGACCTTATGAAGTTGTATGGTTGGAACTCAATTTCTAGAAATTAGGGTTTTGGTCAAGTGTTTCCTAGTCTAAATCGAAAGTTTCATTTTTCTTGAAATATAACCTTTCTACACTTTAATTTATACTTATTTAGGTGCATTTGATTCATTGACTCACAAATTAGATGAGTGGAACTCAAAACCCAAAATTTTAGGTTTAGGCCGAATGGGTCCATGAAGGGGCAAAGGATTTTCTTTTATTTCTATGTAATTCTTGTCCACCCTAACTCACTAAGTTATACTTCAATGGGTTAACATGGAGTTCTAGATCTTTAGATCCATAAAAATAAATCCAAACCTTGCCTTTTTAGTACCTAGGTCGAATGGGTTTTCTTAAACATATCCAAGCCCATTTTGTTTTAATCTAAACCCATCCACACACATTTTCCAATCCCTTATTGTTGTAATCAAACCAAACCCATCCACACACATATAAACATCCATCGGACATAGATCTCATATGGATACATCAACACGCCAACGATCCATCATCATACTTGTACAATCCAATATAAAGTTCACCATTAAATGCACATCATGCCATCTAACACACATTACAACCACAATGAACATAAACCAAAATAAACAATATAATGGGAAGTCTCCATTAACCTCCTCATTTAAGCACATATACAAGAAATTTAAAGCATAACGTAAAATAACAAAATTTAAAGCATAACGTAAAATAACATAAACATACTTACATTGCTTTAGCTTTCCTAAAGATTGCCTAAGCTTTCCCTTTTTCTTTTCTTCTTTCTTTCTTTTCTTTCGTTTTCGACTCTCTTCCCTCTTAAATTTGTTTCTCTCCTATCTTTTGGAAGCGACCGTTTTGTCTAGCCAAAAATGGCAAGGTTTCCATCTTTCTCCCACTTTTGTATCACACATTTTCCTTTCATTTATTATTATTCCAAGTGTCAAAAATTTATGATAGAAAAGGTCAAATGATGGAGGCTAAGTGGGAGGCAAGTTCACAATTTTAAAGCCAAAGTGGGCTAGGTGTCACAATATAGAAAAAGGTGGTAGATTTGGTGTCATATGAATAACTAAAGATGGAAACTAAAAGGCAACTAAACTAACTAAACTAACCAACTTCCTAAGGTCATTTGGGTCCTAAAAATTTGACCGATGCACCATGTTTGGGAAATTCTTTCACTTGCATGGTCATTATAAATATAATAATATTATGGGAACATAAATAATGGCTAGTCAAATTCCCAAAAAAGGTTATTCCTATCAACACTTTCATAAACCGTAGATATTTTAAAGCCACAAAATAGAAAAGGAATGGCACATACCCACCTAACTATAGATATTCCACGAGATATTTTTCCCCAAGAATTCAAATTGTAGCGAGGCTGAAATTATTTTTTTTCCATAACTCCTCACATAAACACGAAGCATATCAACCTTAGCAAACATGAACATAACACATAAATCATTTTTTAGACTTAGGATATGCAGATATAAATATTTCAATATGTATAGCTATGTTTAGGAGTTTCATAGGGGTTACTCTCCTTCTCTCCTTCTCTCTCTAACTCCCTCTCCCTCTCCCTCCCTCTCTCACTATCTCAATCTCTCTCTCCCTTTCTCTCCCATGCTCTTTCCCTCTCCCTCACACTCCCTCCCTCTCTCTCTCTCCCTCTCTTTCCTTCCCCCACTCTTCCTCTCTCTCTCTCTATCTCCTTCTCTCTCTTTCTCTCTTGATCTTTATCTCTCACTCTATCTCTCTCTCTCTCTCTCCCTCTCTCTCTAGCTCCCTCTATCTCTCTCTCAATCTCCTTCCCTCTCTCCCTCCCTCCCTTCATCCTCTCCTTTTCTCTCTCTCTCTCTCTCACCCTATCTTCTTTTCCTCTCTCCCCATCACCTTCCTCCCTCTCTCTATGTGTCTCTCTTCCTCCTCTTTCTCCCCCTCCCTCTCCCTCTTCCTCTCTTTCTCTCTCCCTCTCTCCATCTCTCTCCCCTTATCTCTTTATCTCTCTCTCCATCTCTATGTCCCTTTCTTTCCCTTTCTCCCTCTCTCAACCTCTTTGTCCCTATCCTTCTCTCTCCCTCCCTCCCTCTCTCTTTCCTTCTCGCTCTCTCCATCTCTATGTCCCTCTCCCTCCCAATATCTCCCTCTCCCTCTCCCTCTCCCATTCTTTCTCTCTCTCCTTCTACCTATTTCTATCACTCTTTTCCTTTCTCCCTCTCATTCTCCCTCCCATTTTTCCTTTCAATTTCCCTTTCTCTCTCCCTCCCTCCCTCTCCTAATCTCACTCCCTCTCCCACCCTCTCCCTCTTTACATCTCTCTCCCCTTCTCTCCCTCTCCCTCTACCTCTCCTCTCTCTCTCTCACTCTCTCACTCTCTCTTCCCCTCTCCTTACCCTTCTCTCTCCCCATTCCATCTCTTTTTGCCTCCCTCTCTTTTTGTCTTTATCTCTCATTCTCTCCCTCTTCTCCCTCTCCCTCTCATTTTTCCTCTCTCTTCCCCTCCCTCTATGACACCCCATCCCTAACCCACTAGCTAAATACCCAAAAGGAGTGGCTAGGCAAGGAGCGCATCATGCTAACACGACCAATTTTCAAATTAATCTCAAACACATATGTGCTAATATATTAAGGACTTATTATACAATAAATCATGTACAAGACAATTTATATAATATTAGCAATACAATGGAAGAAATTACAAAATTTATTTACAATACTATCGAACTGTTATCGACACCCCAACCCTAAAATTGTAGTAAAAATTTTTTTTGTACACTTGTCTCACACGTGAGCCTTTTTGGAGGACCCGATAGCATCCCTAGTACTTTGACTCGTACCGATCATAACATGAAAACAACGAGTGGGGTGAGTCGAAGCTTAGTTAGTAGAGTGATGCACATGATATGTAATGAAATTCCGTTCCCCATTCTACCTATCCATTTTAATCCAGGTACCGAGGTATTAGCAAGATCATGTGTTCCATCTCTTAATAATCGTATTATCACCTATTACTCTATTACTCTCTCTCGGTGATCTCATTATCACCTACTTCTCATAACAAAATTATCCCTCGTTGTAGCACACGGATAGCAGAATCATCCCTCGCTTAACGGTGTTCGTAATAGAGCATGCACATGGTTTCATGCTATTACCCATTCCATTCAATTCGGTTACCAAATCACATTATCTCACGACTCAATGATTTTTCTCAATTTCATTCCACCTCCGAATGTAAGTGATGCATATGGTATTATGTTTAACACATTCAACTAATTATGCTATCGGCATTTTCTTCTTAGTCCATTCCCATGTCCCAACGCACACTCGAGACTTCACAAGTGTTTCATGTACCATTCAAAGTATTCAAAATGAGAACACAAATCCCATTCATTGGTATCATTCATTGCATAAATCTACTTCATACTTACAAGTTTTCCTTCTCATGTACCTAGCAAGTCTACGCTCGGATATTCGGTGTATTACATAGTTTACAAGATCGGTTAATCCTAAGGATTCATGTGTGACATACTTAAGCTAAACTCTTGTTTAATCCGAACATTTAATCTTGTAGTCGAGGTTGACTCAAAATGGGTCTAGGTCTTAATCTCAATTTTTCTTGAATTCTCTTCTTTTTCCATTACTCCATTTATATGTCTTATAATGATTGGTCTCTATTTGAGTTCACCTTTAATTCTTGATCTCTAATTACACAAAAGGATTCATTGTTAATCATTTTCCTTTCTAGGCCGATTGGTCCCAAAATGAGCAAGAAATTGTTTTCCCTTTCTAGGTCAATTCCTTTTATACTAACTTGCCAATAACTTACCAAACCATACTTTAGAAGGTTTACCAAGGAGATCTAAACCTTAAGGTCCACAAAAGAAACCAAATTTAGCCATCAAATATCCAATTTACCTAATGAAGTCCAAAACCCAATTTTTCTTTTAGTTAGGCCGAATGGCTTATTAACATGGCCATGGATTGCCTTTTATGTCTAGTGAATTGTTTTCCACCCTAAACTATTAACCCATTCCTAATTGAGTTACCATGATATTCTAGACCCTTAATTTCCCCATAAAATCCATTCATTTCCAATTTTTCCCACTTGGCCGATTGGTTTTAACCTAGGGCAACTCTAGAAGTCCATTCCTTTCCTTTTCAAGTCATGCTCACCAAATCTCGTTTGGCTCTAACCAATTCGGTCCATACCTTTTTCTTTTGTTTTTCTTTCCAAACCACCCACACATTTAAACACATCAAACAAAATTTACATCACAACAAAAATACGTAGATCCATCACAATTTGCCAAACCGTAACACCAACACAAACAACCATAGCAAACCATTGAAAATTATTGCAAACCCATGAAATAAAAACTTTAAAAAAAAAATAACTTAAGACATAAAATAACTTTAAATGGAACCTACTTACTTGTCTTGAATTTATTAAAGGTTTTTTAGGCTTTCCTATTCTTTCTTTTTTTCTTCTTTCCTTTTTCTTTTTCTTTCCTCTTCCTCTCTTTCCTTACTCGTTTTTCTCTCCCTTTTGTGTAGCTACGGACTGCCTAAAATTTTCTTCCATTACCACTTAGTCTATATATATATACATGCTTAAAATCTTAGTATAATTAAGTGTACAAATTTCTTAATTTAATTTGGGATAGTGGAAAGCTATTGGTGAGTCAAGTGAGAGAGAGTGGCGGGTTTGATAGGTTTAAGGTGAGCTAGCCTTAATTCATTAATTAAGGGGGCTTATGTGTCCTAACTAATTGGTTAGACTAACTAAACACCATAAATAATCTATTTCAAGTAACTAAACATCCCTCCCTCTCATAATTTTCATAAATTCCTCACCTTAAACTCGGAATTCCTTCCCCTAAAAATATTCTACAGAGTGATGCCTCTAAAGCGACTTGTAGTAAAATAGCCATAAATATTTATACATAGATCTAAAAATCATAACATTTTAGAAAGAGCTAGTACAAACATAGATGAACAACTTCTATTCTTTATGTTTTACCCATAAAATAGCCATAAATTACCCATAAATTACTCAAATTAATTACACAAAATTCGGATAGAATATAGTCCTTAAAACATCGATTTTACATATTTGATTTCTTTAATAATTAAACAATTGATCTGAAGAAAAATAACTTTAATTTAACATAAATCATGCATTTCAAACATTAATTTCTCATGGTGTAATGATAATTATATTTACACTTAATATTTGCATATATATAAATATTCTAATATGTATTGCTTTATGGTTAAGGATGTTTACGAGGGTTACATGGAGGGAGGGAGGGAGAGGGAGGGAATGAGAGAGAGAGAAAGGGAAGTAAAGAGAGGGAGAGGGAGGGAGGGAATTCCTTCCTTAGTATATATACATGCTTAACCAATTATGAGAGAGAGAGAAAGGGAGAGAGAGGGAAAGGGAAACAAAGAGAGGGTTGCCTAAAATTTTCTTCCATTGCCACCTAGTCTATATATATATACATGCTTAAAATCTTATTATAATTAAGTGTACAAATTTCTTAATTTAATTTGGGAGAGTGGAAAGCTATTGGTGAGTCAAGTGAGAGAGAGTGGCGAGGTTTGATAGGTTTAAGGTGGGCTGGCCTTAATTCATTAATTAAGGGGGCTTATGTGTCCTAACTAATATAGTTCAAGTAACATCCCTCCCTCTCATAATTATTTTTGGAAATTCCTCACCTTAAACTCGGAATTCCTTCCCCAAAATAACCTAGCAACGATGCCTCTAAAGTAGTACGTACTAAAATGGCCATAACTCTTTATACATATATCTAAACATCACAAAATTATACAGAGAGCTAGTGGACACATAGATGAACAAATTTGATTAGGTTTACCCAAAAATCACTTTCAAGTCCTTAAATAAATCACACCAAATTTAGACAGAATATAGTTCTCAAAACATTGATTTTGCATATTTGGTTTCTTTAATAATTAAACCATTAACCTCGAAGCACAATAACTTTAATTTAACATAAATCACACATTTCAAGCATTAATTTCTCATGGTGTAATGAGAATTATACTTACACTTAATATATGTACATATATAAATATTCTAATATGTATCGTTTTACGGTTAAGGATTTTTTTACGGGGTTACACCCTCTCTCTCTCTCCTTTTCTCTCCCTCTTCCTTCCTCTCTCCCCTCCCTCCCTCTCCCTCCCTTTTTCTTTTCCTCTCCTACTCCTTCTCTTTTTCTCTGTCTCCCTCTCTCCCTTCCCTTCCTCTCCCTCCTATTCTCTCCCCCTTTCTCTTCGTCCCTTTCTCTCCCTCTATTTCCCTTCCTATCTCTTATTCTCTCCCTGCCTCACTCTTTCTCCCTCTCTCTCTCACTAGTCTACTATCTTAATCTCTCTCGACCCCTCATTGTCTTCCTCTCTCTTCCTTTCCCTCTCTCCATCCCCCTCCCTCTTCTCTGTCCCTCTCTCTTTCTCTTTTCTTCTTCTTTCCCTCTCTTTTCCTCTTTATCTCCCCCTTCTCTCTTTCTACCTCTCCCTCTACCTCTCTCTCATTTTCTTTCTCTCACTCTCCCACTCCTTCTCCCTCTCACTCCCCTTCTCCCTCTCACTCCCTCTCTCTATCATTCTCTCCCTCCCTCCCTTTCCTACTCTCTCTTCTTCTCTCTCTCTCCCACTCTCTATGTCATTTTTACCTCTCCCTCTCATTCCCCATCTCTTTCTATCTCACTTTCACTCTCCCTCTCTATCCCTCTCCCCTTTTGTCTCTCCCATTACCTCTCTCCCTTGCTTTCTACCTCTCCCTCTCTCCCCGTCTCTTAGCCACCCCCTCTCTATCCTTTTTCCTTCCTTTCTCTCCCACTCTCTATCCTTATACCTTCCTCTATCTCTTTCTCTCCCTCTCTCTCACACCCTCACTCTCTCCCTCTCATTCTCCCTCTCCTCTCCCTTTATCTCTCCCTTTCACTCTCTCCCTCTATCTCTTCGTCTAATACCCTCTATATCTCTTCCTCTCTCCCTCACTCTATATGTCCATTCCTCTCCCTCTTTCTCTCCCTCTCTATATATGTCTCTTACTCTCCCTTTTCTCTCCCTTTCTCCTTATCTCCCTCCCACTTCCCCTCTCCCTCAATCTCCCTCCTTTTGTCTCTCTATTCATCTCACTTCTCCTTCCTTCTCCCTCTCCCATTCCTTCTCTTTCCTTCTACCTTTCTCCCTTACTCTCTCCCTTTCTCTCTCTCACTCTTTCCTTCTCTTTCATCCCCTCTTTCCCTTTTCTTTTTTCACTCTTCCTCTTCCTTTCTCTATCTCCATACCTCTCCCAATCTCACTCCCTCTCTCACCCTCACCCTCTTATTCTCCCCCTCTTAATCTCTCTCCTCCTTATCTCCCTCTCCCTCTCTCCCTCTCCCTCTACCTCTCCCTATACTCTCCCTCCCTTTCCCTCCCTCCCCCTCTCTCTTTCAACCCCTCTCTCCCTCTCCCTCCCTCTACCTCTCTCCCTCTCTTCCTATCTCTCTCTACCTCCCAATCACTCTCTCTCATTTTCTCTCTCTCCATCTTTATCTCTCTTATCCTCCCTTTTGCTTTGTCTCCCCCTCTCCACCTCTCCCCCTTAGTCCCTCTCTCTCACTCTCCCTCTCATTTTCCCCCTCTCTCCCTCTTCCTTTCCCATCCTCTCTCTTCTCTCTCTCACTCCTCGCCATCTCATTCTTTTTCTCCTCCTCTTCCCACCCTCTCCCTCTTCCTATCATTCTCTCTCTCTCCCGCCCTCTTTCTCCCTTCCTCTCTCTCCCACTCTCGCCTTACCTCTCCCTCTCCTATTCTCCCATTGCCTCTCTCTTTTGCCTCTCTATCTCCCTCTCTTCATCTCTCTCTCACTCCTCTTCTCCCTCTCTTTCCCATCCTCCCTCTCTCTCTCCCTCTTCCTCTCTCTCCTAATTTATCTATCTCTCATCCTCCCCTCTCCCTCTCCCTCTCCCTTTTTCTCTTTCTCATTCTCTCTCCCTCCCTCTCTTACTCCCTCTTTCCCTCTCTCCCTCCTCTCCCTCTCCCTCTCTCCCCCTAATGCTCCCCCTATGCCCCTCTCTCCCTTCGTATCTTCCTTCATCTCTCTCGCTCTCTTCTTTTGTATTTTTCTTTATTCATCTCTTTCTCTCTCTCTCTTTCTTTTTCTCTCCCTCTCTCTATCTTGCCCTCTCTCCCTCAACCTCTCTCCCTCTCCCTCCCTCTCTTCCTCTCTCTTTCTCTTCCTCTCCCTCTCTCACCCTCTCTCCCTCTCACTCTCATTATCTGCCTTTCTCTCTCCCTCTCCCTCCCTCTCTTCCTCCCTCTTTCTCTTCCTCTCCCTCTCCTACCCTCTCTCCCTCTCACTCTCACTATCTACCTTTCTCTCTCCCTCTCTCTCTTTCTCTTCCTCTACCTCGCTTACCCTCTCTCCCTCTCACACTCACTCTCTCCCTCTCTCTCCCCCTCCGACTCCCTCTTTGTCTCTCCCTCTCTCCCTCTCTCTATCTCTACCTTGCTCTCCCTCTCTCATTTCTCTCTCCCTCTCTCTCATTTTCTCTCTCCCTCTCTCTCTCTTCCTCTTTCTATCTTTTTCCCCTCTCTTCCAATCTCCCTCCCTTTCTCTATCCCTCTTTTCCCCTCTCCCTCTTTCTCTCCTCCTTTCCCTTTTCTCCCTCCCTCTCTGTCTCCCTCTCCCCCTTTCTCACTCCCTCTCTCACTCTCTCTCCCCCTCTCTCTATCCCTCTCCATCTCTCCTTTCCTTCCTCATACTTTGTCTTCAACCCTGCCTCCCTCTTTCTTTCCCTCTATCTTGCTCTCCCTCTTGTTTTCCCTCTTTTTCCCTCTTTTTCCCTGTCCTTTCCTCTCTCTTCCCCTCTCTCACTCCTACGCTTTCACTCTTTGTCTCTTCCACTCCCTCTCCTTCTCTTCCTCTCCCTCTCCCTCTCTATTCCTCTCTCTCTCCCTTTCTCTCTCCCACCTATCTCCTCCTAACTCTCCCTTTCTCCCCCCTCGACTCGCTCTCTCTCTCTTCCCCTCACTCTCCTCACCTCTCTCCCTTTCCTTCTCTCTCCCTCTCTCTGCCCTTCCCCTCTCCCTCCCCCTACCTCTCACCCCTTGCTCCCCCTACCTCTCACCCCTCGCTCCCCCTACCTTTCTCTATCTATCCCTCCCTCCCCGCTCTTCTTCTCCCTCTCCCTCTTCCTCTCTCTTTCTCACTTTCTCTCTCCCTTTTTCTCCTCTTCTCTCCATCTGCTTCTCTCTCTCCCTCTCTATATCTATCTTTCACCTTTTGACTTTGTCTTTCCCTCTCGCTCTCTCCCCCTTTGCCCCCTCTCCCCTTTATCTCTCTCTCTCACTCTCACTGTCATCTTCCCTCTCTTTCCCTTTCCTTTCATCTCCCTCTCATCTTCTATCTCAATCCCTTCCTCTTACTCTTTTTCTATTCTTCTCCCCCTCCCTCTCTTTCTTTTTCTCTACCTTCTCCCCTCTCTCTCCATTCCTACCTGTCTTTTCCTTTCTCTCCCTCTCCCTCCCCCTCCTTCTCCTTCACTCCTCTCTCTCACTCTCCCTCTCCTTCTTATTTTCCCTCTACCTCCCTTTCCCTTCCTCTCTCTCTCTCATCCTCTATCTCACTCCCTCCCTCTTACTCTTCCTCTCCCTCTCCTTCTTTTTCTTTTTCTCTCCTCCTATTTGCTCCCTCTCTCTCCTTCCCTCCCTCTCTTTTCCTCTCTCTCCCTCTCTCTACCTCCCTTCTTCTCCCTCCGACCTCTTTCTCTCAACCTCTCACTCCTATACTCCGTCTCTCTCCCTCTCCCTCTTTCCTTCTTTCCTTCCCACTTTCCATCCCTCTCTCCCTCTCTTCCCCTATCCCCCTCTCATCCTCTCTCTCCCTCTCTCTCTCACTCTTGCTTTCCCTCTCTCTCCTTCTCCCTCCTTTTCTTTTTTCCTCTCTCTTGATCATTCCCTTTCACTTTCTCTCTCCCTCTCACTCTCTCTAGCCCTCTCCCTCTCTCTCTCTCCTCCTTCTCTTTCTCTATTACTCTCTACCTCTCTCTCTATCTCACCTTCTCTTCATCTTTCACTCTCTCCCTCCTCTACCTCTTCCTCTCCCTCTTGCTCTCTATCTCACACTCACTCTCTCCCACCCATTCTCTCCCTCTCTCCCATCCTCTCCCTCTCCTTCTTTGCTTTAGCCTCTTTCCCTCTCCCTTTTCTTCTCTCTCTCCCCCTTACTCTGCCTCTCTCTTCTTGTCCCTTCCTCTTTTTTTCTCTTTTCCCCTATCTCTCTCTCCCTTTTTCCATCTACCTTTTCTTGCTTACCCTCTCTCCCACTCCCGATCCCTCCCCCTCTCCCTCCCTCTTCCTCTCCTTTCCTCTTTCTCTCTCCCACTCTATCTCGCTCCCTCTCTCCACTCTCTCCATCTCCTTCTTTTCTCAATCTCTCTCACTCGGTCTCCCTTTTCTCTCCCTCTTTCTTCATCTCTCTATCTCTCCCTTTCTATCCCTCTCTCACTACTTCTCTCTTTCATTCTCTCTCCACCTCTCTCCTTATCTTCCCATCTCCCTTCCTCCCTCTATCTCTATGCATCTCTCTTCCTCCCACTCTCACACTCCCTCTCCCTCTCTCCCTTTCTCTCTCTCTCTTAACCTCTCTCCTAATCCCTCTCTCCCTCCCTCTCTTCCTCTGTCTCCCTTACTCCCTCTCTCCATCCCTCTCTCTTCCTCCCTCTCTCCCTCGCCCTCCCCTCTATCTTCCTCTCCATCTCTCTCTTCCTCCCTCTAGCTTTCTCTCCCTCTATATCTCTTTATCTTCCTCCACTACCTCTCTTTATTTCTCTCTCTCCCTCTCCATCTCTTCATTCTTCCATTTCACTTTCATACTCCCTCTTATTCTCTCTTTCACCCTCTCCCCCTTCCTTTCCTATCCCTCTCTACCTCCCCCTCTCTCCCTCTCACTCTCACTATCACTCTCTAAATCTCTCTCTCTTCCTCCCTTTCTCACTTCCTCTCTCGCACTCCTACTCTCTCTTCTCTCTCCCCTCTCCCTCTCTCCCCCTCTCCCCTCCCCCACTCTCTCACTCTCATTCTTCCTCTCTCTTTTGCTTTCCCTCTCTCTATCTCACTCTCTCTTCCTTTCTCTCCTTCTCTCTCTTTTTCTCCTCTCCCTCTCTCTCTTTCTCCCTCTCTCCTCTTCTCTCCCACTCCCTTCTCTCTCCCTTTCACTCTCTCTTGATGTCTATCCCTCTCCCTGTCTCTATTTCCCTCTTTCCCTCATCCTTACCCTCCCTGTCTTTCTTTCCCTCTCTTGCTCTCCCTCTCTTTATTTCTCTCTACTTCTTTTCTTGCTTCTCTCCTTCTCTCTTTCAATCTCACTATGACTCTCCCTTTCTCTCCCTTTCCCTCTTTCTCTCTCCCTCTCCTACTCTCTCATGTTATCTCTTCCTCTCTTCCTCTACTCTCCTCTTTCCCTCTCCCTCTCCTCCCTTTGCCCACTATTTTCTCTCACCCTTACTCTATTCCAATCTCTCTTCCTCTTCTTCTCTCTTTTAATCTCACTCTCATTCTCACTTTTTCTTGCCTCTCTCCTTCTCTCTCCCTCTCACTCTCTCCCTCTCTCTCTATCTCTCACCTACCCCTTTTATCCTTTTCTCTTCCTCGCTCTCCCTCCTCTATCTCTACATCCTTCTTTCCCTCACTCCCTTTCCCTTTTCTCTCTCTTTCCTCCCTCTCTCTCTATCCCTCCATCCCTATCTCTCCTTGTCTATCCCCCTCACTCTCCCTATCTCCAGCTCTTCTTCTTTCTCTCCCTTTCTCTTTCTCTATCCCTCTCCCTCCCTCTTTTCTTCCCTAACATCCTTTTTCTAGATAGAGATTGGGAGGGAGGGAGGGAGGGAGGGAGATAACGAGGTAGAGAGGGGAGAGAGAGATGGAGAGGGAAAGGGAGGGAAAGGGAGAGAGAGGGAATGAGAGAGAGAAAGAGGGAGAGAGAGGAGAGAGAGATAGACATAGAGGGAGGGGGATAGAGAAAAGAGGAGAGAGAAATAGAGGGAGAGGGAATGAGAGGGTTAGAAAGGAGGAGAGGGAGAGTGACGAATAGAGAGTGTGAGAGAGTTGGGGTGAGGGTAATGAGGAGCGAGGGGCGATAGGGGAGAGAGAGAGGTAGATGGAGAGAGGTAGAGGGAGAGAGAAAAGGTTAGAGAGAGGAAAGGAGAGAGAGGAAAGAGTGAGTAAGAGAGATAGAGTGGAGCAAGCGAGACAAAGGGAATGATGAAAGAGAGACATGGGAAGTTAGAGAGGTAGAGAGCGATAAGCGAGAGAAAGGGAAAGAGAGATAGAGAGGGAGCAAGAGAGGGTGAGAGAGGTAGAGAGAGGGAGTAGAAAAATAGAGTGGCATAAAGAGGGAGAGGGAGAGATATGGAGAGACAATGAGAGGATGAGAGAGAGGGTGGAGAGAGGAGAAGGGAAAGAAAAAAGGGAGAGACAAGGATAGAGATAGAGGGAGAAGAGGGAGAGAGAGAAAGATATAAAGAGGGAGAGAAAGGGAGAGGGAGTAGGATAGGGATAGAGAGAAGAAGAGAGGAAGTGCTGGCAATGGAGGGGAAAGAGAGTGAGAGAAAGAGACGGGTAGAGAGGAAGAGAGAGACGAGTGAGAGATAGAGGAAGAAAGGGAGAGAGAGAAAGGGAGACATAGAGGGAGAGAGGGAGAGAGAGGGAGAGAGGGAGAGAGAGGGAGAGAGGGAGAGATAGAGAGAAAGGGAGAGAGGTAGGGAGAGGGAGAGGGAAGAGAGGGAGAGAAAGGGGAGAGTGAGATAAGGAGAGAGGGAGAGGGAAAGAGAGAGAGGAAGGAAAGAGGTTGAGAAAGAGAGGGAGAGAGGGATAGAAGGATAGAGGAAGGGAAAGAGAGGGGTAGGGAGAAGAAGGGAGAGAGAGAGAGGGAGGGAGAGAGGGGAAGAGAGAAGGGAGAGAAAAGGAGAATGGGGATAGAGAGATAATATAGAGATTGAGAGAGAGAGAGGAGAGGGAGATAGAGAGGAAGAGGTAAAGATGAGAGAGAGGGATCGGAAGAGAGAGGGAAGGACATAGATAGAGAGAGATAATCTAGAGATTGAGAGAGAGAGATGAGAGGGAGATAGAGAGGGAGAGGCGAGAGATGAGAGAGAGGGAAGGAGATAGATAGAGAGAGATATGTAGATATTAAGAGAGAGAGAGAGAGAGGGAGACGAGAGAGGATAGGCGAGAGATGAGAGAGAGGGATAGGATGAGAGAGAGAAAGAGATATATAGCGAGAGATGGAGAGGGAGAGGGAAAGAGAGGGAAGGAAGGGAGATAGAGAGGGAGAGAGAGGGAAATAAAGAAGGAAAAGAGTGGGAGAGAGGGAATGAGAGGGGGAAGGGAGAGAGACGGTGGGGGAGAGAGAGGGGGAGAGTGAAAGGTATGGATAGAGAGGGAGAAAGTGAGGGAGAGGGAGAGAGGGAGGGAAGAGAGAGGAGAGAGGTAAGAGGGAAAGAAAGATGAAGAGAAAGCAAGATAGAAAGAAAGGGAGAGGAAGATGGAGAGAGAGGAATACGAAGGGAGAGAGAGAAGGAGAGGGAGGAAAGAGTGAAGAAGAGAGAGCGAGGGAGAAACGAGGGAGAGGGAGGGAGGGAGGGAGATAGAGAGGGAAAGAGAGGAAGATAGATAGAAGGAGAAGAAAAATAGATAAAGAGAGGAAGAGAGAGTGAGGAAGAGAGGGAGAGGGAGAGAGATGGAGAGACATAGTGATGGAGGGCGAGAGAGAGAAAGGAGAAGAGAGAGGGAGAGAAAGATCTAGAGATATAGGAAGAGGGGAGAGGGGCAATGAAGAGAGGGAAAGGGAATATAAAGAAAGAGAGAGAGGGGCGATAGGGAGATAGAGAGGGAGGGATAGAGGGGAGAAATGAAGGGAGAGTATGAGATAAGAGAACGAGGGAGAAAGCAAAGGAGAGTGAGATCAAGAGGGAGAGAGAGAAAGAAAGAGATATAAGGAGAGAGAGATAGGGAGAGAGTAAGCAAAGGAGAGACGAGGGAGATATAGAGAGGGAGAGAGTGAGAGACGAATAAGGGGAGGGAGTGAGGAAGGATAAGGGATAGGGGAAAGAGATAGATAAAGAGAAAAAAGGATAGAGGAGACTATGGGATAAAGAGAAGAGGAGAGAGAAGGAGGGAGACAGAGAGAGAAAGAGGGAAATTGAGGGAACGAGGGAGAGGTAGAGGGAGGAGAAAAAGGGAAGAAGAGGGGGAGAGAGGGAGAGTGGGAGAGAGGAAGAGGGATAGTGTAAAGGTGAGAAAAGGAGAGAGAGAGAGTGGGAGAGAGAGGGAGAGAGTAAGGGGAAAGAAGGAGGAAGGGGAGAGAAGGAAAGGGAGAGGTAGGGAGAGAGGGAGAAAGAGGGAGAGGGAGAGAGTGGGAGAGAGAGGGAGAGAGTAAGGGGAAAGAAGGAGGAAGGGGGAGAGAAGGAAAGGGAGAGGTAGGGAGAGAGGGAGAAAGAGGGAGAGGGAGAGAGAAAGGGAGGGAGAGAGAGGGAGAGAGGAAAGAACAGAGTGAGAGGGAGAGAATAAGAGAGAGAGAGTAGGATAGGGAGGGAGAGGGAAGAGAGAGTGAGGCAAAGATAAAGGAAGATAGAAAGAGGGAGAGAGAGGGAGGGAGGGAGAAAAAGGTGTTAGTGTAGGTGCCACTAGATCCAACCTTGTTTGGATAGGTTTGACTTATTATAATATTGCATTATTTATTTTATTGATAAAAAAACTCATTCTATTATTTATATTTATTTAATAGAATTAGATAGAAGTCCATATGATATGTATTGTATTAATGATTGATCGAATAATGTGAGACAACCATTAATGCACTTAAATGATATCATTAAATAACCCAAGTCATAGCATTATCAAGAATGGACATTGACTATATATGATAAGACTTGTGAATGCTATGCTCATGTTATATGATAGAAGTTGGAGATCGCACACCTATTAGCATGGTGATGTTAAAGCAAGCACATAGGTGATTAATGTTAGAGAACATATCACTGAACTTGACTTGCCATGAGGACCCATTGGTTTAGTCTATAGGAATCTTATATGAGATAGGTACAACTAGTTCTTTGATGTGAAGTTATCATGATTGTCTCATTAGACGATGCTTTGTACTTTGACAATCATTTCAATGAACCTAGTAAAGGGTTATAGGTAGGTGATTCATTGAGAGTACTAGGAATCTAATGGAGATAGGTGGATGGCTAAGATAGGATATGTCATTCCTTGTATGCTAAAGGAATTATCACATTGTTCTTCAATAAGTATCTGTTCAAGGAATGTATGACCATAATAGAAGTACACTAATAGAGCATAGTTAGTTTACTTTAAGAGTTAAGATATCTAGGAATTAAAAGAAACTTATGCAATCATAATTGAACGAAGTTTTAGATCACACAATGATAAATTGACATGAGGACTGAATTGTATGGTAACCATGCTCATGAAAGGTAATTATAGATTAATTAAGAGATAAAAGAGGTGTCTTTTATTCTTGATGCATTGCCAATGTGAGGAAAACCATGAGTCAAAAGTCATTATTTAATTCCAAGGAGTTGATTGTCATTCATGTAATTCATTGCTATTTTTTCTAGGCTTGTTTAATGTTTTTGCTAAGTCCCTAGAATGTTAAATTCTCTATGTAATTTCCTATATACAGCTTCTATATAAAGCTTTATCTAGCCTTTTCAGATTCATAGAAAATAAAAGAAATCTAATTCTTCTCTATAAAAGTGTAGCAACACTCTATCACTTAAAAGCTTCAGTTTTTCTAATTCTTTCTTGATTTCCCAAAAAATTTGGTATTAGAGCAATGTCGATTAGCAATTCCTCCTCTACTGGAACCATGTTCAATTATTCCTAAAGCCAAGTACCCAATTTTAGAGAAAATTATGGGTATTGGGCCGATCGGATGGATTTCTTCTTCATTGTATGAGACTTATAGGAGATTGTTGAAGAAGGATATGATAATTCTCCATCGGTAAGTCATTCATCCTTTACAAGTAGAAGTACGGAGACCTCATCTTAGGTTTACGTTCGGAACAAAGAAAAAATCACGAACAACACCCTTGCCTTGAGTTACCTCCATAAAGGAATCAAGCAAGACCATCTATCCATGCATTTTTGGCATTAGTAAAGCTAAAGATGCATGGGAAACTCTAAAGAAAGAATTTCAAGGGAATAATAAAGTTGTTTCTATTAGACTTCGAGTCACTTTGGAAGAACTTTGATTGCTTGACAATGAAAGAATAAAAAGCATCAAAGATTTTTTCTTCATGGTTACTTGAATTATAAATCAAATCGAGCTTATGGCGATTAGATTGAAGAAAAGAAGATAGTGGAGAAGATTCTCGAAGTCTACCACCAAAATTTGATCATACGAGTTACGGTAATCGAAGAATCAAAAGATCTCTCAATTCTAAGAATGTATGACCTTTGTGGTTCCTTAAAATCACATAAGGAAAGAATGAAGAGATCCTCGGAGTTAGTCCTTAGAGCAAGCCTTTCAATCAAAGGTCAATTTGGGACTAAAAATTCAAAAGAAGAGGGAAACTTCCAACATCAAGATCAATTTCAAAGGAGTTAAAATAACTACCCTTGAGGGTGTGGACGAGGCCGAGGTAAAGGCGGAAATACTCAACTTCAAAGAACAAGCAATCAAGGATAGAATTGCATCACATGCAAGAAGTCCAATCACACTTCGAGTTGAATGCTATTTAAGGTGTAAAAGGTGTGGATTCCAAATCATTCGGATCGAGGCTAGCTGGCACAAGAAAAATGAAAGTTCGAAGCTAATTTTAGCAAAGAGAATGATGAAGAATAAGTGTTTTTAATTTATCTCAATGCTGAAAGTAGAAAGAAGCTGGGTTTGGTACCTTGACGACGATTGCGAGTAACCATATGACAAATGACCATGAGTTATTTGTTAGTATTAATGAAAATTTCTCAAACTCTATCATTCTTGGTGATGGAAAATGCTGAAAGAGTTGAAAGAAAAGGAGTAATTGTAGTTCGGTCCGGATACGGTGAGTAAAAGTTCATTCATGATGTTCTTTACATTCCAACTCTTGCTCACAATCTCTTAAAGTGTTGGGCAATAGATTCAAAAAGGATATTGGGTGGTCTATGAAGAAAATAAGTATAGAGTTATAGACAATAAGAACCAATTGATGGATAAGGTTGAGATGACTTGCAATAAATTTTTTCCACTCTCCATCAACTATGCCGGACTAGTAGCCTTGAAGGGTGAAATTTCGAGATGAATCTCAACTGTGGCAACTCGGATATGGCCATTTAAATCATAAGGGACTACGACTACTTAAGCAAAAGGATATGGTTCATGGTCTTCCCCAAATAAATCAAATAGAAAGAGTTTGTGAAGGCTTTATCTACGGGAAGATGCACCATCTTCTTTTCCCAAAGACTTCTTGGAGAGCCAAAGCTCCTTTAGAGCTTGTTCATGCGGATATAGTTGGTCCCATAAGAACTCTATCACTTGGGAATAAAAGGTACTTCATCCTTTTTATTGATGATTATACTAGAATGGTGTGGATGTATTTTATTCAATAAAAATTAGATGCCTTCTCAAAATTTCTAGAATTCAAAGCCATTGTTGAAAGAAAAAGTGGGTTGAAAATGAAGACCATAAGAATTAATCGTGGAGGTGAATTCATCTATCAACCATTCATGGATTATTGCAAAAAAGAAGGCATTCAAAGGCAATTAATCATAAATAGAAGCCCTAACCAAAATAGAGTTGCTTGAAAGAAAGAATAGAATCATTGTTAAGATAGCCGAAGCATGTTAAAAGGTAAGGAGCTTCCTAATTCTCTTTAGGCTAAAGTCTGTATATACTAATCTTTACATCTTAAATAGGTCTCCAACAAAATCAGTAAGGAATAGAACTCCCTATGAAGCTTGAGTGGGAGAAAACCAAAAGTTAGCCATCTAAAAGTGTTTGGTTGTCCAGCCTACTCACTCAACAAAGCTCCAAATAAAGATAAGTTCGATCAAAAGGGAGAGAAGCTTCGGTTCATTAGGTACATCGATGAATCTAAGGGCTATAGGTTGCTAAATCCTATTAATAACAAGGCTGATAGTGGCAAGAGATGTCATCTTTGATGAAAGAGCAATATGGCGAGTGGAATTCCAACGACCAAAATTCATTAAATATTTAAGATTTTACTCCAATCTGAAGCATTAAGAATCGAATCGGTTATTGAAACTACGAATCTAGCAACTTCGGAAAGCTGGAACTAAAGCTCGGACATCAAGTTCGGGATGCGAAAGTCCGGATAATGGAGGGACTTCATCTTCTTCACCTATTCTAAGAAGATGCTGAAAGAGTTAGAAGACGCGCGAGAGAGGTATGGTGATTTTAGAAGCTATTTATCCAATGAAAATATAGATTTTGCTCTATTCTCTTATGAGCCATAGGCTTTTGAAGAATATGTAAAGAATGAAAATTGGAAAAAAGGTCATGGAAGAAGAAGCTGAACATGATTAATAAGAACAATAGTTGAAACCTTATAGATCCTCCCAAAGGAAAAGATATTATTGGTCTTAAATGGGTTTACAAGACCAAATACAATGATAATGGTTCCATTCAAAAGCACAAGGCCAAGTTAGTGACCAAAGGCTATTCCCAATAGCACTGGTGTAGATTTCAATGAGACTTTTGCACCGAGTTACAAGATTGAGACAATTTGACTTTTCCTTGCAATTGCTTGCCTATTTAGAGCTGAATATGTATCAAATGGATGTCAAATCTACTTTCCTTAATGGAGAACTGAAAGAGGAAGTTTATATGGAGTAGCCATGTGGATATGAAGTCAAAGGCAAAGAAGAGAAGGTGTACCGGTTGAACAAGGCATTATATGGCCTCAAACAAGCTCCACGAGCTTGGAATAGTAAGATTGATTCTTACTTTCGGAATTCGAGTTTTTAAAAAAGTTCTCATAAACCAAAAATTTATTTTATGAAGAATGCAACTGATTTTATCATAGTACGTTTGTATGTTGACAATGTAATTTACTTTGGGAGCAATCATCATTTACTTGCCGATTTTAAACACCCAATGATGAGGAACTTTGAGATGACGGATCGAGGAATCATGAAGTACTTCCTTGGGATGCAAGTGAAGCAAGGAAGAGGGGAAATTTTCATTTCCTAAGAAAAATATATAGCTGACATCTTGAAGAAATTCTAAGTGAAGGATTGTAAGGCCGTAAGTACTCCTATGGCTTTAAATGAAAAATTAAACTCTATTGATGGAGCTAAAAAGTTTGATGAAAATGAGTATAGGAGTCCGGTTGGATCTCTTATTTACTTAACTCATATTAGACCGGATATCACTCAAGCTATTAGTATGTTGTCAAGATTCATGCATAGCCCAAGTGTGCTTCATTATGCAACAACAAAAAGGGTACTAAGGTACCTAAAAGGCTCATTGCAACTTGGTTTAAAGTATGGAAAAGATTCCAAGTTAACTTTGACTTGTTTTATTGATAGTGATTGGGCTAAATCTACTAATGATAGTAGAAGCACATCAGCCTATATTTTTTTCCTTGAAAATAGTATCATCTCATGGTGTTCTAAAAAGCAAAACAACTGTTGCTTTGTCATTTATAGAGGCTGAATATACTTCAGCAATAGAAAGCTGCTTGTGAAGGAGTTTGGCTAAGGAAATTGCTCAATGATTTAGCACTAAAGTAGGAGGGTCCTATAACTATTTATTGTGATAATATGTCTATAATTTCCCTAACAAAAAACCCGAGTTTTTCATGCCGGATCAAAGCATATCGAACTCGGACATCGTTTTATTCATGACCTTGTGCAAAAAGAAGAGATACGGCTAGGGTTTATCGGCACCAATGAACAACCGAGTAGACATGCTCACAACACCTATTACTACTAGAATTTTTTCAAGTATAGAGACATGTTGGGTCAAAAGTCATTATTTAATTCCAAGGAGTCGGCTATCATTCATTTAATTGTACATTGTTTTTTCTAGCCTTGTTTAATGTTTTTGCTAAGTCCCTAGAATGTTAAATTCTCTATGTAATTTCCTATATAAAGCTATGTCTAGCCCTTTCAAATTCATAAAAAAATAAAAGAAATCTAATTCTTCTCTTCAAAAGTGCAACAACACTCTATCACTTAAAAACTTCGATAATTCTACTTCTTTCTCGATTTCCCAACGACCAATATGTCTTGGAGCCTATTAAGTCATACATATAAGTTTAAACATTCACATAGTAAAAGAGACATAAAGATTTCAGAAAAGGTTTCCAATTTTGGAAAAAAATTTCAAAAGTAGAAAGTTTCTTATTTTTTAAAAAGTTACCTCAAATGGAAGTTTCCTAAAATAGAAAGTTTCTTATTTTAGAAATCCGTTCCTAATTTGAATCTCAATTCCAAATTTAAAAATAAGTTATCTAAAAAGGAAATTAGCTTCATAATTTAGGTTCATGGGTAATTTGACAAACTATTTCCTAATGTGGGCCTCTTAAAAATATCTAACTCAATTTATTTAGATAGTTCAAATTAATTTGTAATTAATTAGGTCAAAAGCGTTTGGGCTAGTAGGTTTAATTTAAAAGCTATAAGATATTTTGATGGGAGGATAAACATGAATCTTATTAAATAAGGATCAAGGTTTAAAAGGATAAAATAAAAAAGCCCACATGTATTGTAACTCCTAATCCTTGGAGGACTAGGAAGAAATAACCTAGATTCCTTTTTAGACTTGATGCTTGCCACTTCCTTATGCTTAGAGGACAAGGAAGACACTCCCTATAAATAAAATAAGAGGTGTGACAAAGAGGAGACTTTTGGCTAAGCATACATGGCATTATAGGAAAATGAGAGAAAACACTTTTCTCCTTCCTGAAAATGCACCACCTCTCTCCCTCTCGGCTAGGGTTGTCACAAAATATCTTTGAATAGAACTTCTAAAGAGAAAATATTAAACAAGTTAGAAAAAGATAGAGCTAGCACTCTATAAGATATGAGTGCTTCTTGTATGGGTACTTGGACTGCATGGATTATCGATAGAGATCGGATGCTTGGACATTTATTTTTCAAAAAGGCTAAATCTGCACTATAAGAGATAATGCTTTACTCATGCTTTAATTCTTATATATATAATTAGTTAATTATACGGCTTGATCTTAGAAGCCTTAGATGGGAGAAATTTTTTTCTTTTACGCCGCACCTCCACAAGATGAATGATCCTTTAAATGGGGGAGAGAGAGGGTGGTTGAGAGAGGGAGAGAGTGAGAGGGAGGGAGAGAGGGGAGAGAGAGGGAGAGGGAAAGAGAGAAAGAGAGAAGGAGGAGAGAGTGGGAGAAAGGGAAAGAAGGAGAGAGAAGGGAGAAAGGGAGTGAAGGAGAGATGGGAAGAGAGAGGGAGAGAAGGAGAGAGAAAGAGTGGTAGGAAGATAGAGGGAGGGTGGGATAAGGAGGGTGAGAGAGAGGGAGGGAGAGAGAGGGATAGAGAGGGAGGGAGAGAGATAGAGAGGGAGGGAGGGGAGAGAAAGAGAGGGACAAAGAGGAGAGAGAGGGAAAGAAAAGGAGAATGAGAGGAGGAAGAGGAAGAGGAAGAGAGGAGAAAGAGGGAGTGTGACACCCCCTCCTCGACCTCTTGCTAAATACCCGAAGGAGTGGCCGGACAAGGAGTGCGTAATGCTAACACAACCAATTTTCAAATTAACCTCAAACACATATGTGCTCATACGTTAAATGCTTATCATACAATTTTGGTATACCTCAAATTGAGAGATGGAGAGGGGAGGGAAAGAGAGAGAGAGGGAGGGATTGAGAGTGGGGAGAGACGGGGTAAGGGATAAAGGGAGAGAGAAGGAGTGATAGAGTGTGAGGGATAGAGGAAGAGCGAGAGAGGGAGAACGAGTGTGTGAGAGAGTGGGAGAGATACGAAGGGGAGAGAGAATGAGAGAGAAGGAGATTAAGGAAGAGATGGTGGGAGAGGGAGAGAGGGAGTAGGAGAGAGGAGGAAGAGGGAGAGAGAGTGGAGGAAAGTGAGAAAAAGGAAAGGGAAAGAGAGGGAGGGAAAGAGAGAGATGGAGAGAGGGGGAGAGGGAGAGGAGAGAGAGAAAAATAGAGAGAGAAGGTGACACAAAGAGAAGAGAAAAGAAGAGTGTGAGAGAGGTAAGGAGAGAGGGAGAGAAGAGGAGAGAGAAAGAGGGCAAGAGAGTGAGGGTAAGAAAGAAGGAGAGGGGGGAAGAGGAGGAGAGGGAAAAGAAAGAAATATAGTGGGTGAGAGAGATAAGAAAGGAGAGAGCAAGGTTGGTAGAGGGAGGGAAAGGAAAAAAGAAAATAAGTGAGGAGAGAGAGGGAGAGAGAAAAATATTAGGAGAAAGAGATAAGGATGGAGACAAAGGGAGAGGGAGGGGATGGAAGAGGAAGGGAAAAGAAGAACGAGAGAGTGAGAGGGGGAGAAAAAGGGAGAGAGAGGTAGAGAGAGAGGGAGGGAGGGAAAGAAAGTAAGAGAAAGGGAGAGAAAAAGGAGATGAAAAGAGAGTGGAAAAGGGAGAGAGGTGAAGAGAGAGATAGAAGGAGAGAGAGGGAAAGAAAGAGAGAGAGAGGGAGATAGAGGGGGAGAGAGAGGAAAAAAAGTAGAGAGGGTAAGATAAGGAAGGAGAGGGAGAGAGAGAAAAGGAGAGAGAGATGGAGAGAGAGTGGGAGGGGTAGAAAAAGAAGATAAAGGTAGAGAGAATTAGAGAGAGAGGGAAAGGGTAGATAGAGAGAGGGAAAAAGTGGGAGGGAGATATGGGAAAGAGACATGGAGAAAGAGATAAAGGAGAAAGAGAAAGGGAGAGAGAGGTGAAGAGAGGTAGAGAAAGAGAGAGAGTAAAAGGGAAAGAGCAAGAAGGCATCGGAGGGAAAGAGAGGGAGGGACGGAGAAAGGGAGAGGGAGAAAGGGAGAGGGAGAAAGGGAGAGAGGAAGAGAGAAGGAGAGAGGGAGTGGAGATAGAGTGAATGAGTGATAGAGATAGAGGGAGAGAAAATAAGGGAGAATGGGGAATGAGTGAGAGAGAGGGAGAAAGGGAGAAGGAGTGAGAGAGGAGGAGAGAGAAAAGGAGAGAGAGGGAGAGAGAGTGGGAGAGAGAGGGGAGGGGTGAAGTGAGAGAAGGAGGGTGAGGGAGGGAGGGAGAGGGAGAGTGAATGAGTGATAGAGATAGAGGGAGAGAAAATAAGGGAGAATGGGGAATGAGTGAGAGAGAGGGAGAAAGGGAGAAGGAGTGAGAGAGGAGGAGAGAGAAAAGGAGAGAGAGGGAGAGAGAGTGGGAGAGAGAGGGGAGGGGTGAAGTGAGAGAAGGAGGGTGAGGGAGGGAGGGAGAGGGAGAGTGAGTGAGGGAGAGAGAGAGAAGGAGTGTGAGGGAGGGAGAATAAGGGTGGGAGAGAGAGAGAGGGATATAGAGGGTGGGTGACAAAGTGATAGAGGGAGAAAGAGAGAGAGGAAAGAGAGAGGAGGAAGGAAAAGGAGAGAGACGAGAGAGCGAGAAGGAGATAAAGGGATAAAGAGAGAGAGGGGAGAGAGGGGAAGACGGAGAGGGAGGTAGAGGGGGAGAGAAGGACGAGTGGGAGTGAGAGAGACAAAGATAGTTAGAGAGGGAGAGAGTGGGAGGGAGGTATAGTGAGAAAAAGAGAAAGGGAGAGGAAGTGAAAAAGATGGAAAGAGAGAGGAGAAAGAGTAGGGAGAGAGAAGGAGAGGGAAGGAGAGAGAGGGGAAAGAGAGAGTGGGAGAAGGAGGTAGAAAATGAACGAGGGAGAGAAAAAGATAAGGAGAGAGAGGGAGAGGGAAAGAGCAAGAAAGGGAGAGGGAAAGAGAAGAAGAGAGAGAATGAGAAGGAGAGCAAGACATTGGGAGGGAGAGGGAGAATGGAAGGGAGAGGGAGAGAGAGAAAGGGAATGAGAGAGAGAGAGGGAAAGGGAGGAGGAGACGAGAGAATGAAAGGGAGAGGGAGAGAGAGGGAATGAGAGAGAGAGGGAAAAGGAGGAGGAGAGGGAGAGAGAAGCAAGGTAGGGGGAGAGGGAGAGGGAGGGAGAGGGAGGGAGGGGGATGGAGAGATAGAGGGAGGGAGAATGAGAGACAAAGAGAGTGAGAGTGAGGGTGAGGGAGAGAAAGGGAGAGGGGAAGAGGGAGAGAGTAAAACGGATATAAAGAGGGAGGATAAGAGAGAGAGAGAGGGGGAGAAAGATAGAGGTAGAGAGAAATAGGGAGAGAGGGAGAGAGAGAGAGAAGGAGAGAGTGATGAGAGGAAGAGAGGGAGAGGCAAAGAGGGAGGGAGGGAGGGCATGAATAATTAGAACATCTTTTTTCTTTTAAATGGATGATCTTGAGGAAAATGTTTTTAGTGATTGTCAAACCATGAAGTCTTCTTTCCATTAGAAAGGGATAAAGTATCAAAATTTTTCATGATGTAAGGAAATGCTAATTTGTTCGGTAGTACTCAAGCCGGATAGCATTAAATATTCGGAAAAGTTACTAATAGTCCACATCATTATAACTCTAAATATAAAATTCGACATATTAAAGACATTGTGTAATACTCAATACCAGCCCATTTTCCCTCTCCCTCTCTCTGTCCATCCCTTCTCTTCTTCTCCCTCTCTCTCCCTCACGCTATCTCTCTATCTCTTACTCTCTCCATCTGTCTCTCTATCCGTATCTCTCCCTCTCTTTCACAATCCCTCCCTCACTCTCCCTCTCCCTACATCTTCCTCTCCCTTCCTCTCTCTCCTTCCCTCTCTCTCCGTACCCCTTTCCCTCTATACCTCTCTCCCTCTCTCTCCCGCTTTACCTCTTTTTTCTCCTCACCTGTCTTCATCTCTCCCTCTCTCTCCCCCTCCCTCTCTCTACCTCTCTACTCCCCATCTCTCCCTCTACCTCTCTCCTTTTCTCTTTCCCTTTCTCCCTCTACCTCTCCCTTTTCTCTCTCCCTCTCTCCTTTCTCTTTCTCTTTTTATACCTCCCTCACTCCCTCTAGCTCTCCCTTTTTCTCCCTCCCTTTCTCATTCTACCTCTGCCTTTTTCTCTCTTCCTCTCCGTCTCTTTCTTCCCTACCTCTCTTTTCTCTCTCCCCCTTTCCATCTCTCTCTTCCTTTCTCTTTACCTCTCTTCCTCTCTTTCTCCATCCTCTCCCTCTCTCCCTCTTGCTCCCTTACTTCCACTCTCTTTCCCTCTCTCTCTCTAAATTTCCCTTCCTTCTTCTCTCCCTCTCCCTTTCTCTCTCTCTCTCCTATTTTCCCTCTTCCACTCTCTCCTTTTTCTCTCTTCCTCTCCCTTCCCTCTCTCTTCCCTCCCTCTCACCCTCTCCCACTCACTCTCCTTTCTTTGTCCCCCTCCATCCCTCTTTCATTCTCCCTTTCCCTCTCCCTCTTCATCTCCCTCTCTCTCCTTCTCTCCCTTTATCTCTCTCTCCCTATCACCCTCTCTTTCCTTCTCTTTCTCTCCCTTTATCACTCTCCCTCCTTCTCTTGCTCCCTCTATCTCCCTCCTTCTCTCTTTCCCTCTCTATCCTTCTCTCTCCCACTCTAACATATTATTCCTCATCTCTATCACTCTCCCTCTCTCCTTATCTCCCTCTACCTCTTTCCATTCACCTCTCACCCTCTTTATCCCTCCTCTCTTCCTTCCCTCTCTCCCTCTCTCCCCTTATCGTTCTTTCTATCCCTTTATCTCCCTATATCTCTTACTCTCTCTCTCTTTCTCTCTTTGTTTACCTCCCTCTTTATCCCTCTCTCTCTCCCTCCCTCTCCCTCCCTCTCTCTTTCTTCTTTGTCTCTCTCCCTCCCTTTCTTCCTCTCTCCCTCCCACCTCTCTCTCTTACTTTCTCTCGCTTTCTCTCCTACTCCCTCTCTCTCTCTCCCCCTTTCTACCTCACTCTCTCCCTCTCTATCCCTCTCTCCTTAACCCCCTCTCTCTTTCTCTCCCTCTCTCTTCCTCTCTCTACCTCTATCTTTCCTATCCCTCCCTCTCTCTCCTTCTTTCTTGCTCCCTCTCTCACCCTTCCCACCTCTATATCCCTCCCTCTCCCTCCCTTAACCCTCTCTCTCATTCCTTTTCCCTCTCTCCTTCGTTGCCTCTCTCTATCCATCCCTTCCCTCTCTTTATTTCCTTGATCTTGTCTCCATCTCTCCCTCTCCCTATATTTCCCCTACCTTTTCTCCATCTCTCCTCTCACTCCCTCTCTTCCTCTTTCTCTCTCCCTCTCTTGACCTCTTTCTCTCTCCCTCTCTTGACCTCTTTCTCTCTTCCTCCCTCTTTCTCTCTCCCTCTCTTGACCTCTTTCTCTCTTCCTCTTTTTCTCTCCCTCTCCATCTATCCCACTCTCTCCTTCTTTCCTTCTCTTCCTCTCTCCCACTCCCTCGCTCTCTCTTCCTCTCTACATGCCTCTCTCTGTTCCTTTCTCACTCTCTATCCCTATCTCCCCTATCTCCCTACCTCTCCCTCACTTTTTCTCTCTCTCACACTCACCCCTTTCCCTCACTCACTTTCTTTTCCTCTTCCTTCTCTCTCCTTCTTCCTCTCTCTTCCTCTCTTCCTCTCCCATCTTTCCCTCACATACTCCCTCCCTCCCTCCCTCCCTCCCTCCCTCTCTTTCCCACTCTCCCTTTCTTGCTCCCTCCCTCTCTCCCTCTCTATCCTTCTCCTCCCCCTCCCTCTCTTTCTTTCTCTCTCTCTCCACTCCCTTCCTCCCTCTATCTTTCTTCCTTCCCCCCTCCCTCTCTCTCTCCCTTTTACTCTCTCCCTCGCTTCCTTAACCCCATCTCTTTCTCTCCCTCTCCCACACTTTCCTTGCCTCCCTCTCTCTCTTTCCTTCTCCCTCTCCCTCTCTCTCCTGCTTACTCTCACACTCTCTCCCTCCCTCTCCCTCTCTTCCTCTCTCTCCCTCTCCCTCTCTCTCTCCCCTCTCTCCCTCACCATTGATCCCTCTCTCTTTTTCTTCCTCTCTCTTCCACTCCACCTCTCTCTTTATTTATCCGCCTCTCACTCTTTATCTTTCTCCCTTTTTTGCTCTCTATCTCCCTTCATTATCTTTATCTCTCTCCCTATGCCTCACCCTCTCTATCTTACTCTCCTTCTCTCTCTTTGTCTCTCTCTATATCACTCTCTCTCAACCTCTCTCTCTCCTCCTCTCCCATTCACCCTCTTCCTCACTCTTCTCTCTTCCTATCTCTCGCCTTACTTCCTTCCTTCTCATCTCTCTCTCATGCACTCTCTCCATCACCCTCTATCTCTCCCTCTATATATCCCTCCATCTCTTTCTTTCCTTCCTTCTCTCTCTCTATCTTCCTCTCATTCCCTCTTTCTCTTCTTCCTCACTTCCTCTCTTGCCCCTCTCCTTCTTCCCCATTTGCTCCCTCCCTTCCTCCCTCCTCCTCTCCCTCTCCCTCTCTCTCCCTTATTTGCTCTTTCTTTCTCTTTCTTCCTCTCTCTCCCACTCCCTCTCTCTATCTCTCTCCCCCTTTTACTATCCCCATTCTCTCCCTCTCTTCCTCACTCTCCCTCCCTTTCCCTTTCTCCATCTCCTTTTCTCTTTCCCTCTCCCTCTCCCTCTCACTCTCCCTTTCTATATCTCCTTTTTCCCTCTCCACCTTATTCTATCTCAACCTCTCTCTCCCTCTCTTTTTCACCCTCTCTTTCTTCCTCTCTCCCTCACTCTCCCTTTCTCTCCCTTTCACTCTCTCCCTCTTCTCTCTCTCCCCCACTCCCTCTCTTCTTGTCTCTCTCTCCCTCTCCTTCTTTATCTCTCTCCCACTCTCTTCCTCCTTCTTGGTCTCTCTCTCCTCCTCCTCTCTTTTTGTCTCTCTTCCACTATCTTTCCCTTTATCTATCTCTCTATCTCTCCCTCTTTCCTCCTCTCTCACTCTCTCTCTTAATCTATCTCTCTCTCCCTTTTCCATTTCTCCCTCTCTCTTACTGCCTCTCTCTTCCTTTGTCTTTCTCTCACTCTCTCTATCTCTCTCTCTTTCTTGCTCTCAATCTCTCTCCCTCTCTCCCCCAATCTCCCTCTCTATCCCTCCCTTTCTCTTTCTCCATCTCCCTCTCACTCTTTCCCTCCTCTATCTCTCTCTCACTCTCCCTCTTTCCCTCTGCACCTTATTCTATCTCAACCTCTCTCTCCCTCTCCTTTTCACCCTCTTACTCTTGCTCTTTTCCTCTACAACTAATTCTATCTCAACCTCTCTCTTTCTCCCTCTCTCTTTTCACCCTCCCTTTTTCCTCTTTTCCTCATTCTCCCTCTCTCTCTTCCCTTCACTCTCTCCCTTTGCTCTCTCTCCCTCACTCCTTCCTTTCCTATCTCTCTCTCCCTTTCCCTCTTCATCTCTCTCTCTTTTCCTCCTTCCTAGTCTCTCTCTCTGTCCCACTCTCTTCCTCCCTCCCGGTCTCTCTTTCTCCCCCATCTTAATTTTTCTCTCTTTCCCATTCTCTTTCACTCTATCTATCTCTCCATCTCTCCCTCTCTCCTCTTCCCTCACTCCTCCTTCCCTCTCTTTCCTTCTATCACTCTCTACCTCTCCCTCTCCCTCTCGTACATGTCTTCCTTTCTCTCTCTTTCTCTCGCTCCTCTTCTCTCTTCCTCTCTCCTTCTTACTTTCTTCTTCCCTTTCCCTCTTTCCTTTTTATCTCTTCCTCCCTCCCTCTCTATTAACCTATCCCTCTATCTCTTTCCCTCTATCTCTCTCCTTCTCCCTCTGTACCTCTTCCTCTCTCTATCTCCATCTCCCACTCCTTCACTCTTTTTTGCACTCTCTCCCTCTCTTTTCTCTCTCTCTCTCGATTGCTCTCTTCGGCTCTCCCTCTCTCTCCCCCTCATCCCTCTTTCAATCCCTATCTTTATCCTTCTCTCCCCCATTGTCCGTCTCTTCTTCCTCTCCCTCTCTCGGCCTCTCTCCCTCTCTCTCTCCTTCTCTCTATCTCTCTCCCAATCTCTATTTCTCTTAACCCTCTATCCCTCTCTCTCTATCTCTCTCCCTTCTCTCTATCTCTCTCCCAATCTCTATTTCTCTTAGCCTTCTCTCCCTCCCACTCTCCTTCTCCTCTCTTCCCACTTCTCTCTCCCCCTCTCCCTCCCTTGCTCTAACTCTCCCCCTCTCACTCTTTCTCTTTATATCTCTTTTCCTCCTTATCTCTCCCTCCCTCTCCCTCTCTGAATATCGCTCTCTCCCTCCCTTCCTTTCTATCTCTCTCACTCAACCTCTCTCTCACTCTCTATCTCTTTCTCTCTTTATGACTCTCTCTCTCCTAACTCTTTCTCTCCCTCCCTTTCCCTCTCTCCCTCTCCCCTCCCCCTCTCTCTATCTTCCTCCCTCCCCCTTCCTCTCCCTATCTTAAATATTGCTCTCTCCCTCCCCTCTTCTATCTCTCTTACCCTCTCTCTCACTCTACCTCCCTCCCTCCCTCTCTCTCCCCATTCTCTCCCTTTTTCTCCCTATCCTTCTCCCTCTCCCTCTCTCACTCATTCTCTTTCTCTTTTCTCCCTTCTTGTCTCTCGCTCTCTCTCCCTTGATCCCTTTTGATCTCTCTCAATCACTCTCTCTCCCTCTCTCCCCTTAACTCCCACTCCTTGTCTCCCACTCTCTATATCTCTCCCTCTCTTCCTCTCCCCCACCCTCCCTCTCACTCTCTTTATCTTCCTCTCTCCTTATCTCTCTCTCTCTTTCCCTCTTCCTCTATCCCCCTGCTTGTCTTCCTCTCCCCCATCCCGGTCCCTTGATCCCTCTTCCTCTCTTCTTCTCTCATCCCTCTCTCTCTCCCTCTTACACTATCCCTCTCCTAATCCCTTCGCCTCACTCCTTACCCCTTGCTCCCTCTCCCTCTCTCCTATCCTCTTTCTCCCCTTCCCCTCTCTTTCTCCCTTTCTCTCAATCTCTCTCTCATTTAATCTCTCTCTCCATCTCTTTTACTTTCTTTCCCTTCCCTCTCTCTCACTCCTCCTCTCCCTCCCTCTCTTTGCCTTTCCCTCCCTTCTCTCTCTCTCCCTATCTATCCCTCTCTTACTCTCCCTCCATCACTCTCTTCCTTCCTCTTTCCCTCTCCTTCTCTCTTTATCTCAATCTCCCTCTCTCTACCCCTTCCTCTCACTCTTTCTCTCTTCCTCTCTCTCTCTCCCTCTATCTTCTTCTCCCATTTCCTCTTCATTCATCTCTATCTCTCGCCTCGCTCTCTCTCTCTCTATCTCTTTCTCTCTCCTTGCCTCCCTCTCTTCCTCGCTTTCTCTTCTTCCCTTTTATTTTCCCTCTCTCCCTTTCTATCTCCCTCTCCCCTTCTCTCTCTTCCTTTCTCTCCACTTCTCTCTCCCTCTCTTTCCCTACCTCTCTCTATCTCTCTCTCCCTCTCTCTCCCTCTCTCCCTCTCACCTTCTCTCTCTCCCCCTCTCATCTTCTTTCTCTCTCCCTCTCTCCCTCTCACCTTCTCTCTCTCCCTCTCTCCATCTCACCTTCTTTCTCTCTCCCTCCCTCCTTCCCTCTTTTCCCTCTCTCTCTCTCTTGTGCTCTCCATTTCCCTCTCTCTTTCCTTCCCATTATCCCTCTTTCTCCCTCTCTTTCTCTCTCTCCCTCTCTCCCCCTCTCTCCCTCTCTTTCCCTCCCTCTCACTCTTTTCCTCTTGCCCTCTTTCTCCCTTTGTATCCTTCTCCCTCTCTCTCCCATCTCCCTCTTTCCCTCTCTATGTCTCTCTACCTCCTTTATCCTCTCTCTCTATCTTCATCTTGCTATCTCCCTCTCTCTCCCTCTTGCTATCTCCTTTCCCTCCCTCTATCTTCATCTCCCTCTCCCTCTTTATCCCTCTCTCTCCTACTCTTCCTCTCTCTTTTTACCTCTCTTTCCCTATTTCCCTCTCTTTCCTTTTTCTTAGTAATGGAAAGAAAAAGGGAGATGGAGAGGGAGAAAGGGATAGAGAAAGGGGGAGAAAGAGAGGGAGAGAGGGAGAGAGAGGGAAGAGAGAAAGAGAGAGATAAAGAGAGGTAGAGAGAGGGATAGAGAGGAAGAGAGAGGGAGAGAGTCAGATAGGAGAAAGAGAATGAGAGAGGTAGAGAGAGAAAGGGAGGGAGGGATAGGGAAAGGGAGAGAGAGAAAGGGATAAAGATAGAGTGAAAGGGAGGGAGGGAGAGAGAAGAAGGGTGAGAGAGGGAGGAAAGAGAGGGAGAGAGAGTAAGAAAGGGAGAGAGAGGGAGAGATAGAGGGAGAAAGAGAGAGAAAGGGAGATAGAGTGGGAGAGAGGAGAAAAGAAGGGAGAGAGAGGAAGGGAGGGGTGAGAGGAAGAGAGAGGTAGGGAGAGAGAGGGAGAGGGAGAGAGGTGTTAGTGTAGGTGCCCATGATCAAAACTTGTTTCGATGGTTTTACTTATTATAATCTTGCATTATTTATTTAATTAATAAAAGAAGTCTTTCTATTAATTCTTACCGTTTATATTTGATACAATTAGATAGAAATTCATATGATATGCATTATATTATTGATTGAACGAAAGATGTGAGACAAACATTAATGCACTTAAATGATATCATTAAATATCTCAAGTACTAGCATTATCAAGGATGGACATTCACTATATGTGATAAGACTTGTGATTTCCATGCTTATGCTATAAGTAGGAGATCTCACACCTATCGGCATTATGATGCCATAATAAGCACTTAAGTGATTAATGTTAGAGAACATATCACTATACGTGGCTTGTTATAATAACCCATTTGGTTTAGTTTATAGAAATCGCATATGAGATGGGTACAACTAGTCCTTTGACCTGAAGTCATCATGGTTATCTCATTAGAGAATTTATATATTTGACACTTATTTCGATGGGCTTAGTCAAGAGCTACATGTGAGTGATTTTTTTGGGTGCTTGGAATCTAATAGAGGTAGGTGGATGATAAAGATAGAACATGCCATTCCTTATACGCTAAAGGAGTTATCATATTGCACTTCGATGAATATCCGCTCAAGGAGTCTATGGCCATAGTGGGAGTATACCAATAGAGTATAGTTCATTTACTTTAGAGTTAAGACATTTAGTAATCAAATAAAAGTTATGTGATCATAATCGAATAGACTATAAATCATGTTTGAGATTACACTATGATAAATTAGCATGAGGATCGAATTGTATGGTAACCATACTCATGAAAGGCAAAAGTTTCCTCTTTTGGAAAAATTTTCCTATTTTGGAAAAGGTTTCCTAAAATGAATAGTTTCCTACTTCAGAAATCAATTGCCTAATTTGGAAGTTATTTCCAAATTTAGAAGTTAGTTACTTAAAAAGGAAATTATTTCCTTAATTTTGGTTTAAAGGTAATTTGAGAAATTATTTCTCAATATGGGCTCCATTGAAATACTTAACCCAATTTATTTGGATGATCCAAATTAATTGATAATTAATTGGGCCAAAAGAGTTTAGGCCAATAGGCTTAATTTAAAAACATATAAAATTTTTGGTGGATAGAGAGAGGTAGAGAAAGAGTGAGAGGGGGAGGGTGAGCAAAAGAGTGAGACAGAGGGAGAGAATGAGAGGGAGAGAGGGAGAGGATGAGAGGGAGAGAGAAGGGGATAGAGAGGGAGGGAGGGAGAGAGAGAGAGAGGGATAGAGGGTGAAAGAATAAGAGAGAGAGGGATGGAGAGGGAGAGATGGAAAGGGATACGAAGGGAGAGAGAGGGAGGGGAGGGAGATAGAGGGGTAGAGAGGGAGATAAGGGATAGAGAAAGGGAGAAATGAGGAGAGAGGAGGAGAGAGAAGGAGATAGAGAGGGAGAAGGACTAGGAGGGAGAGAGAGGTAGATAGAGCTAAAGAGATGGAAAGGGAAAGAGGGAGGGAGTGGGGAAAGAGGGAGGAAGAGAGGGAGAGAGATAGAGAGAAAGGGAGAGAAGGAGAGAGAAGAAGAGGTAAAGAGAGGTAGGAGGTAGAAAGGGAGAAAGAGGGGTAGGAGATAGGGAAGCAAAAGGGAGAGGGGGAGGGAGAGAGAGAAACCGAGGCGAGAGAGTGGGAAAGAGAGAAAGAGTGGGAGAGGGAGAGAAAAATTAGGTGAGAGAGTTAGAAAGGGAGAGAGGGGAGAAAGTAAGTGGGAAATGGATAAAAAGATAGGGAGGGCAGGAGGGAGAGTGAGAGAGAGAGGGAAAAAGGGAGAGAGAGATAGAGATTAGAGAGGGAGAGAGAGAGGAAGAGAGGGAGAGAGATAGTTGAGGAAAATGGAGGAGAGAGGAACTTAGGGAGAGAGGGAGAGGAGGGGATAGAGAGCGAGAGAAGAAAAGAGATATAAAGGGAGAGAAAAAGGAGGGGAGGGAGAGGTAGATAGAAAGAGAAACAAAGATAAAGAGGGAGGGAGGCTAAGAGGGAGAGGGAGAGAGATAGAGGGAGGGAGGGAAAGAGAGAAAGAGATAGAGATGGGGAGAGAGGAGAGAGAGGGAGGGGTAGAGAGAGGGGAGAGAGAGAAGAGTGAGAGATAGGGAGTGAGAGAAGGAAAGAGTGGGAGATACAGAGAGAAAAAGAGAGAGAAAAGGAGAAAGGGAGAGAGGAGAAGGAGAGAGAAGAGGGAGGCAAAGAGGGGGAGAGAAGGAGAGGGAAGAGGAGGGAGATAAAAGGAGAGAAAGGGAGAGAAGAGGGAGATAAAGAGGAGGGAGAGAGAGGGAGAGAAGGAGTGAGGAAAGGAGAGAGAGAGAAGAAAAGGTAAAGGTAGAGAGAAAAAGAGAGAGAGAAAGAGCAAGATTGAGAGGGAGAGGGAGAGAGATAGTGAAAGGGAGATGGAGATAGAGAAAGGGAGAGACAGCGAGAGAGAGGAAGGGGTAGAGAGAGAAACGAGAGGAAAGGGAGATTGAGAAGTGGGAGAGGTAAAGAAAGGTAGAGATGGAGTGGGAGAGAGCTAGTACAAGAAAGGGGGAGAGAGAGGGAGAAAGGGAGACGGAGGGTAAGAGAGAGAGGAGGTGAGAGGGAGAAAGAAAGAGGGGAAAAGGGGAGATTGAGAGAAGGAATGGAGAGGGAGAAAGAGCGAGAGATAAAGGGAGGGAGGGAGGGAGAGAAGGGAAGGAAGGGGAGAGAGGGAGAGAGAGAGGGAGATAAAAAAGGGAGAGAGAAGAGAGAGAATGAGAGAGGGAGGATAAAAGGAGAAAAGGGAAATGAGAGAGATGGAGAGAGGGAGAGGGAGAAAGGGATAGAGAGGTAGGGAGAGAAAGAGTGGGATGAAGGGAGAGGGAGGGTGAGAGAGGAGGGAGAGAAAAGAAGAGGGGGAGGGAGGGAGGGAGAGAGAGAAGAAGAGAGGGAGAGAGGAGAAGGAGAGAGAAGAGGGAGGCAAATAGGGGGAGAAAGAGGGGGAGAGAAGGAGAGAGGAAGAGGAGGGAGAGAAAGAGAGAGAAGAGAGAGACAAAGAGGATGGAGAGAGAAGGAGGGAGGAAAAAGAGGGAGAGAGAGAGGGGGAGAAAGGGAGAGGAGGGATAGAGGGAAGAAAAGGTAAAGGTTGAGAGAAATAGAGAGAGAAAGGGAGAGGGAGAGAGAGGAAGGGTGGGAGAGAGTGTGAGTGAGAGATGGAGATAGAGAGAAAGAGAGAGGATGAGAGAGAGGAAGGGGTAGAGAGAGAAAGAGAGGAAATGGAGACCGAGAAAGTGGGAGAGGTAAAGAAAGGTAGAGATGGAGTGGGATAGAGCTAGTGCAAGAAAGGGGGATAGAGAGGGAGAAATGGAGAGGGAGGGATAAAGACGGAGGGTGAGAGAGAGGAGGAGAGAGGGAGAAAGAAAGAGGGGAAAAGGGGATATTGAGAGAAAGGAATGGAGAGGGAGAAAGAGAGAGAGAGATAGAGGGAGAGAGGGAGAGAGGGAAGGAAGGGAGAGAGAATGAGAGAGGGAGGATAAAAGGAGAAAAGGGAAAGGAGAGAGATGGAGAGAGGGAGAGGGAGAAAGGGATGGAGAGGTAGGGAGAAAGTGAGAGGGAAGGAGAGAGAGGTGGGAGAGAAAAGAAGAAGGGGAGGGAGGGAGGAAGAAGAGAAGGAGAGAGGGAGAGAGGAGAAGGAAAGAGAAGAGGGAGGCAAAGAGGGAGAGAGAGAGGGGGAGAGAAGGAGAGAGGAAGAGGAGGTAGAGAAAGGGAGAGAAAGAGAGAGAAGAGGGAGAGAAAGGGAGAGAAAGAGAGAGAAGAGGGAGAGAAAGAGGAGGGAGAGGGAAGGAGAGAGGAAAAAGAGGGAGAGAGATAGAGGGAGAGAGGGAGAAAGGGAGATAAGGGAGAGAGGGAAGAAAAGGTAAAGGTAGAGAGAAATAGAGAGAGAGAGAGGGAGAGGGAGTGATAGGAAGGATGGGAGAGAGAGAGTGAATGAGAGATCGAGATAGGGAGAGGGATAGAGGGTGAGAGAGAGGAAGGGGTAGAGAGAGAAAGAGAAGAAAGAGAGACCGAGAAAGTGGGAGAGGTAAAGAAAGGTAGAGATGGAGTGGGAGAGAGCTAGTGTGAGAAAGGGGGAGAGAGAGGGAGAAAGGGAGAGGGAGGGATAGAGACCGAGGGTGAGAGAGAGAGGAGAGAGAGAGAAAGTGGGTGTGTGTGTGTGGTTATAATAATTATAACCTAAAATCCTCCTTAAATATAAAGATATTTTATTTATTTAATAAAAGTATGTTTATTAAAGTGAGGAATAAAGTTTAAAATTTAATTAAGAATGAAATAAACATAAGTAGGATTAAAAAGGAAGGTTAATAGAATGAATAAGGCTAGAATTAGAGATTGATAATCTTAATTGATATGGTTATGTTTAACCTAGAGATGCAATTGCAAAACCTAAAAGCATAATAAAAAAATTAAAAGTTTAGGTACTCGATTGAAATGATTAAAAAACTTTAGGGACTTAAAATTCCCTTCGAAAAGGTCTACGATAAGGGTCAATTTGAGTGAAATTATGTAGTTATGGACTGAAATTAGAGGGCTTAATTGTAAAGATTTAATATTTAGGAATTAAAGTGTAAAATATTGACACTTTCTAGGACTTAATAATTAATTTTGAGAGACTAATTTCAATAAGATAATCTCTAAAAATGGCGAGAGAAAGAGAAGAGGAAAGTTGGTGAAGAGATGAGAAGTGAGGAAAGAAAAATCTAAGGGAAAAGGAGGAAGAAAAGAGAAAAATCAAGAGATGCCATCAATAACTAACCTTAACATTAATATAAGTGTGAGACACTTGGTTTAATCCTAAGGGAAAACCTTGGCTGTAAATATGGAAGAAGAAGATGGAAGGAAAGGTTGGAAAATTAGAGGAAATAAGCCACACCAAAGAGAGAGGAGTTCAACCAAGAGAGAAACCACGAAACCAACACACCAAACCATTTTAGGAAACCTTGAAACACCCTGAAATAATCCTAAAATTAGTTTGGGAGAATAAGAGAAGGAAGGGAAAAAGTTCCACTTTTGCCAAAACTTTAAAGAGAAAAGAGAAGGAAAGAACCAAGGAGGAAAAGAGGAAGATTGGACAAACTTCAAGTAAGTGTAATCGTCTCTAAGCTATAAGAAAATAGTGTTTTTGATGAGTAATTGATGTTAAATTGGATTTTAAGTTTTTATGGATTAATAGTTGAATTGTTGAGAATTTCCATGTTGTTGTTGAATTGGATGATTTTGATAATGTTTATGTGTCATTCATTTTGGAATTATGATGAATAGATGATTAATTGGATTAAAAGAGTGTGTCTTGAGGTTGTCCCTATTCTTAGAACAAGGTGGTTGATTATCTTTAAGATACGAATAAACAATTGGTTTTAAGATCTCTTGTTCACAAAGTGTTTAATGATATGTCCAAAAGTTTTTAATGGTATTGAATTGTAAAACTTGAAACTTGGCCACTTTGTTATAGAATTTTGGCCAAGAATGAAGTTTTGATTGCTTGATCTACTTAACCTATTTGATGTTAAAATGATGAAAAATGTATTATTTTAAGAGGTTAGAGGTGAAAACTTGAGGAAAAATAAATAAATGAAAGTTGTTCTTCCATTGGCCAAGTTTTAAACAAAAATGAAAGACAAGGGTAGGAGAGGTTAATTTAAGGCTAATGTTAATTTTGAGGTTTGGAAGTATAAGATGGCATGAAAATGATCATAATCATGTGAAAAATGGATGGATTATGTTGCTTAAACATTCATTCATAACTCGTGTTTAAGGCATGAATTGCATTTATTGAAATCCATGTTTGCATCTCTCTTCCCCTTACTCTCTCTCCCTTCCCCTCTCCCTCTCCCTTTCTCCCTCCCCTTCTCACTATCTCTATCACTCCCTCCCTTTCCCTCTTCCTTTCTCCCTCTCCTCGGTCTCCTCCCTCTCTATCTCTCCTACTTTCTCCCTCTATCCCTCACTCTCTCTTACTCTCTTTCGCTCTCCTTATCTCTCCCCTCTCTCTTCCTCCCTCCCTCCCTCTCACTCTCTAGTTCCTTATCTCTCCCTTCTTCCCTGCCTCTTCGCTCTTCTAATCCTCATCTCTATCTCTATCACTCCAGCTATCCCATGCACTCCCCGTCCCTCCCTCTCTCTTCCTCTCTCTTTCTCCCTCCCCTTCTCACCATCTCCATCACTCCCTCTCTTTCCCTCTCCCTTTCCTCAATCTTCTCCCTCTCCCTCTCTCCCACTCTCTCCCTCTATCCCTAACTCTCTCTCACTCTCTTCCTCTCTCTTTGTCTCTCCCTCCATCTCTCCCTCCCTCCCTCTCTCTCACTCTCTATTTCCCTATCTCTCCCTTCATCCTCGCCTCTTCCCTCTTCTAATCCCTATCTCTATCTCTCTCACTCTAGCTATCCCACTCTCTCCCTATCCCTTCCTCTCTCTTCCTCTCTCTTACTCCCTCTCTCTCCTCTTTTCCTCTCCTTTCCCCCTCTCCCTCTCCCTCTCCCTCTCCCTCTCTCTTTCCCTCCCTTTATCTCTTTCCCTCACCCTTTCTTTCTCCCACTCTCTCTCCCTCTTAATCACTCTCCCTCTCTCTCCTTCTCCCTCTCCCTCTCTTCCTATCTCTATCTCTCCTCTCCTTCTCTCCCTCTCTCTCCTGCTATCTATCTCTCCTTATCTCACACTCTCCCTCTCTCTCTTCCACCCTTTCCCTCTCTCCTGCTCTCTTCCCTCCCTCTCTCTCCCACTCTCACCCTCTTTAACACTTCCTTCCTCTCTTTGCCTCTCTTATTCTCTCTCCCCTCCCTTTGTCTCTCCCTCACTCTCTCTCCATCCCTCTTTCTTCTTTCACTCCTTTATACTCTCTCTCTTTTTTCTCTCTCCCTTTATCTCCTCCTCTCCTTTTCTTCCTCTCTAAATCTCTATCTCTCCTTCGTCTCTCTACCTCTTCCTCTCCCTCTCCCTCCACCCCTCCGAGATTATTGCATAGTGTAGGATTTTTTCAAGGGAGGTTAGATCCCTAGGGGTATGTCTTCTTGCATCCTAGTCTTGATTGCAAAGGTGAAAAACCCAAGTTCCCTAAGTGACTTAAGGCCTATAAGTCTATCTAATTTCAATTGTAAAAGTATTTCAAAAATCTTAGCTAATAAGTTGAGTGTAGTCTTTCCTAGTTTTATTGATCCAAAACAAGCTTGTTTTGTTAAAGGATGAGCATCATGAAAAATACGGCTCTAGCACAAGAGATGGTAGCAAGCTTAAATCGGAAGGTTCATGGGGATAACCATATTTTTAAACTCGTATATGTCGAAAGCTTATGATAGGGTAGAGTGGCATTTTCTCTCAAAATTCATGCATGTGATTGGGTTTAGTGAAAATTTATGTGACTTGGTGTATAGAAGTCTCGGTAATGTATGGTATATAATTCGGATTGAAGGAAGGAACTTGAAATTCTTTAAATCATACGGGGGTGTTTGACAAGGGACCCTCTATCACCTTTACTATTTATTTTGGTCCAATAAGTCCTTTCACTTAACCTTAAACAATAAATGGTGGAAGGTCTAATTCGACCATATAGGTTGTCAAAGGGAGCTTTATTAATTTCTCACTTGTTCTATACAAATGACATTTTGTTGTTCACAAATGGATCTAAACGGTCTCCGACATAATTGAGGGGTTTTTTGTTCAGCATGAGGAGTGCTCAAGGCAATTACTTAGTATGGCTAAGAGTGGGTTCTACACCGCTAAAAATTCACCACAAAAAAATAGCTTTAGTAAAGCAAGCATACGAGGATGTGGCCATTTCCAATTCCCATTGCAGTATTTGGTCAAGTTTATTTTCTACCATTAAAGATGAAGATTAAGTGGTAGTTGTGTGGTTGGAAGGTAAATTTATTATCCTTTAGTTCCAGATTGACTTTATTCCGATTAGTTATCAATAGTATACCAGTTCATGTGTTAGTCTGCTATCATAGTGCCCAAGGGCACACTTCAAAGAATTGAGAGTTAGATGGCTAACTTTTTGTGGAGCTCTTCTAGGGAAAACTACCATCACTAGGTCTCCTAGTGGTAGGTTTATTCTCTTTTTGAGGAAGGTGGATTGGGGATTCATGGATTGGTGCAAGTGATGGTAGCTCTACAAGCAAAGTTGGTCTTATATTCAAAGATCAAACCTTATAGTCCTTGCTTTTAGTTAGCTAATGGATCTTAGGAAAGGTCGTAGTTTCTTTTTAAGGTGTTAATTGTTGTGGTGTAGTTTTGGAGCCTTCATTACCTATAGATATAAGGCTCACTATGAGGGAAAGATTGTAAGAACTAGATGACTTCCTTTCCTTTGTTCCATGTCAAATCCATGGAGAAATGAAATGTATAAATTTTGATGAGTCAATAGAGTATAGATTGATTTGCACCCTCATACAATTAGGGGATTTTGAGACTAAAGCATATTGGAATTATATCCATCATCACTCTCTAAGATGGGCATGGGCTTCTCGGATTTAGAACCCTTACATTCCAACAAGTGTGGCTATGTTTATGTGAAATGGTTTCGAGGTGTTTTAGCAATTGACTCTTATATTCACGATCTATATATTCCAATAATGTCAATTTGCCTATGTTTCTCAAATCATTAGGCGAAACCATGTCGCACTTGTTCCTAGAATCTCAAGTTGTAAGGCAAGTGTGGGGGCATTTTGAAAGAATCTTTAGGTATGGCAGGAGGTGCAATTCATTAGAGGAGTGTGCATAGACATGAATTTCCTCATTCACTACTCAATTAGGTATGTGCTAAGTTGGTGTCTCTATTTTGTCTTATGGGAGTTATGAAAAAGTCAATATAAAGGAAAATATGAGGATGAACCAATGACGAGTAGGTGATATAGTGAGACAAGTGATGGAGGACCTACGAGATGTGTAGTTTATTTATGCCAAAAAAGCCTCGATCGTGATTGGTATAAGGAAGATGTAGGAGTTAGGTGTCACGCCAATCCTGTTAAAAGCTAGGAGAGGGAAGTGGATCAAGTGGAAATTGCCACCTTTTGGAAAATTTAAATTAAATGCTAGTGGATCAGCTAAAGATGGATTTTGTGCAAGTAGTCGAGTAATATAGCTTTATTGTTGGTTTTGCACACTTTTATAGGAGGGAACTAACTCAAAGGTAAAGCTTTTAACACTTAGAGATGGGTTAGTTCTTTGTAAGGACCTAAATCTTAACTTAGTGAGTATTGAATTTGATTTAATGGTAACCATCAATATTATATTAGGCACTAATAAGGTCCTCCGGTTATTTACATACCCGGTCCATGAATGTCGGGAATTAAGCGAGTGATCACTCATTTCAAGCATATTTGACGAGACCAAAATATGGTGGCAAATAGATTGGTCGATGAGCCAATTCAACATAAGTTAGAAATAGATTTTAGCGAGTTATGCACAATTACCTTTAAATGTAAAATTAGTTAATAGACAGGATAGGATGGGATTGATTAAATATATAGTGTCCTCTAGTCTTTAGGGGTAAAGCTTCCTTGTCCCCCTAGTTTGTTAGGTTAGGCTAGATCACTCCCCATGTACTCATTTTTCTCAAATCAATAAAATTATTAGGGTACGGATTGTGTTAAAAAAAAGTAAGAGGGAAAGAGGGTGAGAGAGGGAAAGAGAGAAGGAGAGAGGGAGAGGGGGAAAAGAGAAAGAGAGAGGGAGTAGGGGAGAGGGGGAAGGAGAGGGAGGAAGAGAGGGAGAGGGACGAGAGAGGGGGATAGGGAGATGGAGAGGGAGAGAGGGCAAGAAACAAAAAGGGACAAAAAGAGAGAGATAGTGGGAGAGAAAGGGTGATGAATAAAGAAAAATATAGAGGGAGGGAGTAAGAGAGATGAAAAAATAGGGAGGGAGAGGGGGCATAGGGGGTAAGAGGGAGAGAGAGGGAGCAAGAGAGAGGACATCGGGTGAGAGAGGGAGAAGGGGAGAGGAGGGGGAGGGAGAGAGGGAAAATAGGAGAAAGAGAGAGGGAGGAGAGAGAAAGTGAGATGGGGGAAGAGAGAGATGCAAAGGGAGAGAGAGGGAGGGAGGTGGATAGAGAGGGAGGGAGGTGGATAGAGGGAGAGAGAGATAAAGAGAGGGAGAGGAGAAGGGATAGAGAGGGGGGCTAGAAAGGGGGAGAAAGGGAGAGGGAGAGTGAGAGAGGGATTCGAAGAGAGAGGAAGAGGGAGAGAGGGAGAGAGGAAGGGAAAGAGTAGGAGGGACGACCAATGAGAGAGGGAAGGAGGGAGAGAGGAAGAGAGAGTAAATAAGAGAGAGGGAGAGAGGGAGAGAGAGGGAGAGAGAGGGAGAAAGAAAGAGAAGAAGAGGGAGAGGAAAAGGAGGATAAAGAGAGTGAGAGGGAGGGAGAGGGAGAGAGGGACAAAGGTAGGGAGAGGAAAAGGGAGACACAAAGAAAAAATGAGGAAGAGAAGGATAAAGATGGAGTGAGAGAAAGGGGGAGAGAGAGAAGTGGAGAAAGAGAGGGAGAGGGAGAGAGAGAGGGGGAGGGAGAGGAAGAGAGGAAGTAAGGAAGAGAGGTAGGGAGATAGAGAGAGGGGTGAGACATAGAAAGAGGGAGAGGGAGAGATGGAGGGAGAGATTGAGAGAGAGGCAGAGAAAGGTAGAGGGAGGAGAGAGGGGGAAAGAGGGAGAGGAAGAGAGAGAGTGAGTGAGAAAAAGAGTGAGAGAGAGAGAGTATGAGGGAGGGATAGAGAGAGGGAGAGAGAAGCAGAGATAGGAAGGGAAATAGCAGGAGAGATAGGGAGGAGAGGGATAGAGAGAATGGGAGGAGAGGGAAGGAGGGAGAAAGAGGGAGATAGAGAGAAGGAGAGAGAGAGGGAGAGGAAAAGAGAAAGAGTGAGAGAGGGAGTGAGAGAGAGAGGAAGAGAGAGGTAGGGAGAGGAAAAATGAGATGTAGATGGAGAGATAGAGAAAAAGTGGGTATGAGGAAAAGAAAGATGAAGAGGGAGAGAGAGTGAGAGAGTGAAAGAGAAGGAGAGGGAGAGAAGGAGAGAGAGATATAGAGAGGGAGAGAGAGGGATAGGGTGGGAGATTAAGGGAGGGAGAGAGAGATAGAAAGGGAGAGGGAGAGGGAGAGGGAGAGGGAGAGGGAGAGGGAGAGAGAGTAGATAGTGAGAGAGAGAGAAAGGAAAAGAGTGAAAGAGAGAGATGGAAGGAGAGAGAAAAAGAATAAAAGAGGAAGAAGGAGACGAGAAGTGAGATGAATAGAGAGAGGGAGGGAGGGAGATTAGGAGAGAGAAGGAAAGAGAGATAGAGAGAGAGAGGAAGAGAAAGAGGGAGAGCAAAGGATAGATAAAGAAAGGGAGAGAGGGAGACATAGGGAGGGAGTGAGAGGAAGAAAAAGGGAGGTAGACAATGAGAGGGAAGGAGAGATAAGGAGAGAGGGAGAGATAAAGTAAGTCGGAGATGGAGAAGGAGAAAGAGAGATAGAGGGTGAGAGAGAGGGAAGGAGGAGAGGTGGGAGAGGAATGTAGAGGTAGAGAGGGAGAGTGAGAGAAATAGAAAGGGATAGAGAGGGGTGGGTGATAGATGAGAAGAGAGGGAGGGAGGTAAAGGGAGAGACAAAGAGGGAGAGGAATAGAGAGGGAGAGCGAGAGTGAGATAGAAAGAGATAAGGAGAGAAAGGGAGAAGGATAATGGGACAGAGAGTGAGGAGAGAGAAAGAGAGGGAGGGAGGGAAGGAGAGAGAGAGGGAAGGAGAGAGAGAGGGAAGGAGAGGGAGAGAGGGAGAGAGAGGGTGAGAGAGACCGAGAGAGGAAGAGTGAAAGGAGGAGAGAGAGAGAGGTAGAAAGAAAGAAGGGAAAGAGAGAGAGAGAGGGAGAGGAGAAGAACGAGAGAAAGAGGGAGAAAAAAGAGATAAAGAGAGAGTGAGGCGAGAGAAAGGGTGAGAGAGGGAGAGTGAGAGAGGAAAAGGGAGAGGAAAAGACAACAGAGAGAAAGAGAGAGGGTAGGAGAGGGAGAGAGTGGGAGAATGGGAGTAAGAGGGAGATTGGTAGAGAGAGAAAGAGGGAAGGAAGAGGAAGAGAGAGAAGAGGAGAGAGAATGTGAAAGTGTGAAGGAGGAAAAGAGAGATGGAGAGGCAGAGAGAGAAAGAGAGAGGTAGAGGGAGGAAGATAGAGATAGAGAGGGAGAGAGAAAGCTAAAGAGAGGGTGAGATAGAAGGATAGGGAGAGGAATAAGGCAAGAGGAAGGTAGAGAGGGAGAGAGAAAGGGAGGGGGAGGGAGAGAAAGAGGGAGATAGTGATTGATAGGGAGAGAGAGCTTGAGCGACGGAGAGGGAAAAGAGAAAGAGTGAGAGAGACAAAGAGAGGGAGAGGGAGAGAGATAGAGATTGCGAGAAAGATAAAGAGAGAAGGAGTGAGAGAGGGGAGGAAGAGGGATGTACGGATAGAGGGAGCAAGGGAGATAGGGAGAAGGGGAGATATAGAGAGAGGGGAGAGAGAGGGAGAGAGAAAGGAAGAGGGAGAGAGAGAGAGTGAGAGGGAGAGCATGCGAGAGATAGAAGGAGGGAGAAAGGGAGAGAAAGGGAGGGAGGGAGGAGTGAGAGAGCGAAGTGAGAGACGAGAGATTAACGAGAGAGTGAAAAAGACGGGAAGGGAGGAAGAAAGAAGAAGAGGGAAAGAGGGAGAGGGAGAGTGGGAGAGAGGAAGGGAGAGAGAGGAAGATAGAGATTGAGTTAATGGTGAGAAGGGGGAGAGGGAGAGGGTGTGGGAGAGAGAGGGAGAAAGGAAGAGTAAAAGAGAGATAAAGAGAGAGAGATAGGGAGGGGAGAGGGATGGAGAAAGAGAAAATGATGGGAGAGAAGGGGAGAGAGTGAGGGGAAGAGGATGAGGAAGAAGGATAGAGGGAGAGAGAGAGGGAGAGAAAGAGGGGGAAGATATAGAGAGAGAATAAAGGAGATAGAGTGAGAGATAGAGGGAGAGGAAAATAGAGGTAAATGAGAGGGAAAGGTAAAAAAGGAGAGGTGGGAGAGAGAAGAAGAGGGAGAGAGAGGAAAAGAGAGAGTGAGAGGGAGGAAGGGATGGAGGGAGAGTGTGGGAGAGGGAGGAGAGGGAGAGAGGGGTATAAAGAGAGATGGGGAGATGGAGAGGGTAACCGGGAGAGGAGAGACATAGATAGAGAGGGAGGGAAAGGGACAGAGAGAAAGGGATGGAGAGAGAGGGAGAGGGAGAGAGGGGGTGGAGAGAGAGGGAGAGGGAGAGAGGGAGAGGGAGAGAATGGGTGAGGGAGAGAAAGAGAGAGAAAGAGAGGGATTGGGAGTGGGGGAGAGAGATGGAGAGAGAGAAAGGGATATGAGAGAGGGATAGAGAGGGAGAGGAAGAGGGGGAGATATAGAGAGAATGAGGGAGATAGAGTGGGAGATGGTAGGAGGGAGAGCAAGGGAGGAAGAGACAGAGAGAGGAAAAAGAGAGTGAGATAGAGGGAGGGAGGGAGAGAGGAAGAGAGTTAGAGAGAGTGAGGGATAGAGGGAGAGAGTGGGAGAGGGAGAGAGGGAGAGGGAAAGAGAGGGAGTGATAGAGAGGGTGAGAAAGGGAGGGAGAAAGAGAGAGGGAGAGGGAAAAGGAGAGAGAGGAAGGGGAGAGAGGAAGGGAGAGAGGGAGAAGGAGAGAGGGAGAGGGAAATAGCATCCTTTGTAAAAGTGTCCGAGTAAACCCATCCCAACCAAGTGCACTTGGATGCATTCGGTGCATCAATGGCATTTAGAATTTTTGGTTCTAAAAAGGTAGCTATTAGCTGTATATTTATATCCTCTCGTGATGCTCCTTGGATCCCCTATAAATAAAGAATCATAGTTTAATCTTGGTCCAATCGAAAATAGAGACTGGAAATAGCTAATCACCTTAGTCCCTATCTCGGACACATCTTCCATAAAAGTTCCATCCTATTTCTATGGTCGAAGGTCATCTTCCTCACATTATCTTTAATACAAGCATGAAATAACTTTATGTTTCTATCCCCCTTAACAACCCATTTAATTCGTTCTTTTTATCTCAACATCTCCTCATCCCATCGGATTAATCGAGCTAATTAAGCTTTTCTATCCTAAAGAATATCGGTTGAGTGAACATTCCAACTCTGTACCAATTCCATATCCAATTGATAAATTTCATCTTGCAACCCTTCCATTTTCCAATGAATGTTACCAAAAGCCTCTCAATTCCACACAAGCAACTTACTCGTCAAATGTTTAAGCTTTTGATGAAGAATTTCCATAGGCGAACCCCGAGCTATAGTATTCCATGAGTACATTACAAATTCGTAAAAATTATGATGTTCCATCCACATTTACTAAAATTGAAAGTGTCCCTCTCTACTCCGTTGTTGTGGCACCCGAATTAACACTAGACTATGATCCAACATTGTTCTTACCAAGTGCTTAATAACAAGGTTTGGCCTTATAGCATTATATGAACCATTAGCCACAACTCTTTCCAGTCTCTCTCAAATTCTTGCTAAGCCCGATTGATTATTGCACTAAGTAAATTTGCTACCCCGGTAACCCAAATCGACATACTAATTCTATCATAGCAATTATTAAACTCAAGCATACCTTGCATATCCATACTATTCCTACCTTTCATCTCATCAATATTCGATATAATGTTAAAATCACCACCCTTAAGCCATGGGTCATGAGAAATGGATCTTAGCCTATCTAATTCAATCCATAAATCCTACCTCTCCGTCCTATTATGGCTACCACATACTACTAAAATCCATAACTTACCCCCTTGATAACCCAAAATACTAATAATGACTACTTATTAATGAATTGCCTTATAAATCACCAAAATGCCCTTATCCCAAAATAACCATATATGAGTATTTTTTATATTAAAATGCTTGTAACATTTGTATTTGATAGACTTAGCAATGTTATCTATTTTATCCCCCTATCTTGGGATTGATAATAGCCAAAACTTTTAGCCTATGTCTGTTTCTTAAAAATTCTAACATAATTAATTAAATCAATGTTTTCCACACCTCTAACATTCTAGAAGATACTTGACATGATTAAATTGATGTAAATGTAGAAACTAGTGTTTTAAAAGATGAGCTTGTCTTTCTACCATAGTCCAGTATTTAAAGTTTCTTGATTCGGCTAATTTCTAAAACTTCTTAAAATTCTTCCTTGTTTTTTTTCAAATCACCCCCTTGAACATCTAGACTTCCTAAAGATAAATGAGGAAAGTTATATGTCTCTCTTTCACGCTCTATACCTAAAATTGATCCTTTCCACCCTACTTCTTCATTGCACTCTAAACCTTGCTTGGTAACCTCTTCCACCCTAACATGTTGCAACCCACACACCTTATCCTTATTACATCCCACTAACTACCTAAGCTTCACAATATGGCCCACTACCTAACGATCCATAGGATGATGTATTTGGTCTTCTATGAATTGTGCTCGCTACCTATGAACCAATCATTGATCCGTCATTCCCTCTTGTTGCCTTACTCATCTCTTAGTCACTATCCGTGATATTTAAACTATTAGAAGCCACAATCATAAATCGATCCGGTCATCTACTTTATTTAAATCCTTAGATGCTACTCGGAGCTACCTTCACCTTGGTGTTACCTCGATTGTCAATATTCATGTTTAGGTTATTTAAATTTTGTACCCTATCCACTTGGTGCTCCACCATATCCCTCTATCCCAACATCTCATCCTTTTTCTTCCAAGTTTTCACTAACTTGACTTGCTTACTAACAAGATCATTGATGTACAAATTATTTGCCAATGGTTGTGTCTCCCCACTCCATGCTCTAGATTATTAACACGGTCGAGCCGGACACCTTCTTCAATTTCCTTATGGTTTCCAAATCCACAAACTCCATGTCTTCTTGCACTCCAAGGATTGTAAAATGATTTTTATCCATTGTGATTGATTTTATTAACGGACTTAGTTTACCCCCACCCATAATTGTCTTTGTCTTCCAATGCATAGTATTTAGTATAGCCACCACATCTCCCTTCGAATACTCATAGAGTATGTCATGTTTATTATACATGTTATGCTCCCCGCTCTAATATTTTTATGGGATTCCTATCGGCTCCCTTAAATAGATTCCTCACCCCCTCTCACCTTGTCTCCTTCTCCAACTCTCTACCTCTATCCATCTCCCATGTTCGATCTAACCATATTCTTCTCTTCTTCTCACTCTCTCCCCCTTTGTCCCTTCCTCTTCATTCCTCTACCTGTTTCCCTCTCCTTCTCTCTCCTTCTCTCTCCTTCTCTCTCTCCCCTCTTCCTCCCTCTTTCTCTCCCTCTCCCTCACTCTTCCTCTCACTTTCTATTCCTCCCTCTTTCTCTCTCTCCCTCTCCCTCTCTCTCTCTTTTCGTCTCTCTCTCTTTTATCCATCATCCTTTATTCTCTCTCCTTCTCTCTCTCCCTTATTCCTCCCTCTTTCTCTTCCTCTCCCTTATCTTGCTCTCTCCCTTTTCTCTCTCTCTCTCTCCCTCTCTCCCTCTTTCCTTTTCTCCCTCTCTCCCTCACCATTCCTCTCTTTCTATTTCCCTCTCCAATTTCTCTATCTCTACCCATTTCCCCCTCTTTCCCTCCCTCACTCCTTCTCTTTCTCTCCCTCCCTCTCCCTCTCTCTCTCCCTTTCCCTCCCTCTCTCTCTCCCTTTCCCGCCCTCTCTCTCTAATGCTCCCTCACTCTCCTTACCTCTCCCTCGGTTCCTTTCGATCTCACTCCCTCTCTCGCTCCTCCCTTCATCTCTCTCCCTCCCCCTTCCCCCTTTCTCTCTCCATATCCTTCTCCCTTCCCCTCCCTCCCTCTCTTCCCCCTTACTCTTTCCCTCTCCCTCACACCCTCTCTCTCCCTCCCTCCCTTCCTCCCTACTCTCTCCCTCCCTTTCCCTCTCCCTTCCTCCCTCTCTCTCTCCCCCTTTATCTCTCTCCCTTACATTATATCCCTCCTATTCTCTATCTCTCCCTCTGGCTCTCCCACTCTCATTATCTCTCTCTCCCTTTCTATCTCTTCATCTCTCTATCTCTCTTTCTCCCTCTACCTCCCTCTCCATCTACCTCTCCTAATCTTTCCCCATGCTCTCCCTCTTTACCTCACTCTTTCTCTCCCTCTCTCTCTCTCCCTTCCACTCTCTCTTTTACTCTCATTCCCTCTCCCTCCCTCATTCTTTATCCCTCATCCCTCTCTTTCCTTTTTACTCTCTCTCTCCCTCTCCCTCTCGCTCTCCTCGCTCTTTCTATATCTTCATTGCTCCCTCTCACTATCTCCCTCTCTCTCCTTTTCTCTAACCTCTCCCTCTCTCTCCTTTAACCTAACCCTCACCCTCTCCCTTTCCCTCTCGGTCACTCCCTCTCTCTTTCTCTATGTCTCTCTCTCCCTCTCTCTCCCTTCTCTATCTCTTTCCCTCTCTCTCTCTCTTTTTACCTTCTCTCTCTCCCTCACATTCTCATTCTCTCAATCTCCCTCTCTCTTTTTCACCTCTCCTATCACTCTCTCTCTCCCTCCCCTCTCTCTTCCTCTCCATCCCCCTTCTCTATCTTCCTTCCTCTCTCGTTCCCTCTCTCCCCTCCCTCTCGCTCCCTCTCTCCCTCTATCTTTCCCTCAACCTACCTACCTCTCTCTTCCCCTCTCCCTCTCCCCCTTTATACCCCTCCCTCTCACACTCTTTTCCTCTCTGTCCCCCTTTCTTTTCCCCTCCAGCCTTTCTCACACTCTCTCTCCCTCTCCATCTCTCTCCCATTTCTCCCTCTTTCACTTTTCCTCTCTCTTTCCTTCTCTTTGTCCTCCCTCCCTTCCTCCCTTCCTCCATCTCTCACTCTGTCTCCCTCATTATATCTATATCTCCCCCTCTTCCTCTTCCTCTCCCTCTCTCTTTCCCTCCCTCCCTCTCCCTATCCCTCTCTCCCTTTTTCTCCCTCTCTATCCCTTTCTCCCATCCCTCTCTCCCCACGCATCTCCCTTTACTCCCCATCCCTCTTTTTCCATCTCTTCCTCCTCTCTCACTTTCCCTCTTTCTCTCCCCCTTTCTCGCTCTCACTCCCTCTCCTTCCTCCCTCTCTCTCCATGTCTCCCTCTCTCCCTCTCACTCATTCTCTCCCTCTCTCCCCTTTTCCCACTTTACATCCTACTCCTATTCTCTCTCCCCCTCTCTCCTTATCTCCCTCAACCTCCCTCTCCCCTCTCTTCCTCTCTCTAGTTCTCCCTTTCTCTATCTCACTATCTCTCCCTCTCTCCCTATTCCTCTATCTCCCTTTCTCTTTTCCTTTATCTCTTTCACTCCTACTCTTCTTCTCTCCCTCTCTATGTCTCTCCTCTCACTCCCTCTCTCCCCATCTTAAAATCTCTCTCCCTCTCGTATATCTCACACTCTCTCTCTCTTTCCCTCGCTCTTAATTGCTTCCCTACTCCCTCCCTCTCTCTCCCCCACGTCTCCCTTGCTCCCACACTCTCCCTCATCTCCTCGCTTCCTCCCTCTCTCCGGCTCCTTCCCTCTCTCTTTTCTCTTTCCCTTTTCCTCTCCATCTCTCTCTCCCTCTTTAACATTTCCTTTCTCCCTCTACCCTCTCTCCCTCTTTGCCTCTCCTATCTCCCCTTTACCTTTCCCTCTTCCTCTCCTATTCTCTGTCTCTTTTTATCTCTTTCTCTCTCTTAATCTCTAACTCACTCTCTCTCTCTCCCACTCCCTCTCTCTCCCACTTCCTCTCTCTCTCACTCCTTCTCCCTCTCTCACTCTCCTCCTCCTTTCTCCCTATCTCTCCATTTCCCTCTCTATCTATCTCTCTCGCTCTCCCTCCTTCTCTCTCCCCCTCTCCCCTCTCCCTTCCATCTCTCTCTCTCACTCTCCCTCCCTCCCCTCCCTTCCTCCCTCCCTTCCTCCCTCTTTATGCTTCTCTTTTCCTCCTTCACTCCCTCTCCCTCTCCATCTCTCTCCCTCTTACTCTCCCTCTCCCTCTCCCACTCTATACCCTTATTTATCTCTTTCCCCCTCTCTTTATCCCTCTCACTCTCTCTCCCTCTCCCCTCTTACTCCTCTATCTTTCCCTCTCTTAATCTACCCTAGCTCTCCCTTTTCTCTCCTCTCTCCCTTTCCCTCTCCCACTCTCTCTCTCTCTTTCCCTCTCTCTATCTCTCTCCACCTTTGTCCTAATATCCCTCTCTATTCATCTCACTTCCCCTCCCACTCCCTCTACAATTCCTTCTTTCTCTCCTTCTACTCTCTCCCTCTCTCTCTTTCTCTCTCCCTTTCTTCTATCTACCTTTTTGACCCTCTCCCTCTCCCCCTCTCTCTCCATCTCTCAAGCTCTCTCTCATTCTCTCCCTACCCCTCTCGCTCTCTCCCTCTTCTTCCTCCTCTCTCTCGCACTTTCTCACTCTCTCCCACTCTTCCTTTCTCTCTAACCCTCTCCATCTATCTTTCCCTCCCTCTAACTTTGTCTCTACCTCTCCCTCTCTCTCCCTCCCTCTCCCTCTCTCACTCACTCTCTTACTCTCCCTCTCATTTTCCCTTTCCCTCTCTCTCCCTCTCTCTCACCCCCTCCCTCTCACTTTTTGTATTTTCCTCTCCTTCTCCCTATCTTTCTCTTTATCTTCCTCTTTCTCCCTCCCTTCCTATCTTATCTTTTCTCCTTTGTTATCTCCCCTCCCTCTCCTTCTTTTCTCATTCTCTCACTCTCTCCCCTCACTCTCTCCCTCTCTCTCACTCCCTCCCTCCCCTTCTTCTCTCGTCCTTCTCCCTTTTTCTACCTCTCCCCTCTCGTCCCTCTCTCCATCTCTCTCTCACTCTCTTCCTCTTCCTCTCCCTCTCTCTCACACTCTCTCTCCCTCTCTTTCCTCCTCTCTCACACCATCTTTATCTTTCTCTTCCTCTATTTTCCTTTGTATCTTCCTCTCCCTCTCTCCCCCTTTGTCCCTCTCTCTTCTCTACTCATTTTCCCTCTCTCTCTCCCTCTCCATTCCTCTCTCTCTTCCTCTCTCACTTTCTCCCTCTCATTATTTTTCTCCTCCTTTCCCTCTCCCTCTCCCTCTTCTTCTCTTTCTCTCCCTCACTTTCTTTCTCTTTCTTTTTCTCCCTTCCTCTCTCTCCCTCCCTCCTCCCTCTCTCTCTCTCTTCCAATTCCTCTCCCTTTTCCCTTGCCCTCTCTCTCTCACTCCCTCTATCTCTCTCTCCCCTTCTCCTCCCTCTTACTCTCTGTTCCTCTTTATATCTCTCCCTTCCTCCCTCTCTCTTTATCTCTCTCTATCTCTCCCTCATTCTCTCCCTCGCTATCTCTATCTCTCTCTCTCCCTCTCCCTCTCTCTCCTTCAATCTCTCATCCTCTTTATCTCTCTCTCCTTTCCTCCCTCTCTCTTTCTCTCTTCTCTCTCTCTCTCACATTCTTTTTCTCTCCCTCTACATCTTTTCTTCCTCCATCTCACTTTCTCTCTCCCTCTCTCTTTCTCTCTTTATCCCTTTTTCCTTCTCTCCCTTATAGAGGGAGAAAGATGAGAGAGAAAGAGGAAGGAAGAGAGGGAGAGAGGATGAAGAGAGAGGGAGCAAGAGAAGAGGAGGGAGAGAGTGAGGGAGGGAGATAGAGGGAGGGAAAGAGGGATAGAGAGAGAAAGAAAGAGGGAGAGAAGGCGAGAGGGAGAGGGGGATAGAGAGAAAGGAGGGAGAGGGAATGAGGAAGAGTATATGTGAGTGAGGGGGATAGAGTTAGGGAAAGAAAGGAAAGGAAAGGGGAAGAGAGAGAGAGGGAGAGAGCATAGATAACGGGAGGGAGAGAGGGGTAAAGAGAGGGAGGGAGTTAAGAAGAGAGATGGAGAGGGAGGGAGAGGAAGAGAGAAAGGGAGAGGGGGTAGAGAATAAGAAGACAAATTAAGGGAGAGAGATTGAGGGAAAGAGGGTAGAGGGAGAGAGAAAGAGTGAAGGAGAGAGAGTGAGGGAAAGAGGGAGAGAAAGAGGGAAAAAGCAAAAAGGATGGAGAAGGGAAGAAAGATAGAGAGGGAGAGAGCATCAAAGAAGAAGAGAGAGAAGGAGGTGGAGAGGTGTGGTAGAGGGAGAGAGATGGAGGTAGAGTGGGAAAGGGAGGGAAGGAAAGAGAGAAGAGGGAGAGAGAGGGAGAGAAAGTCGAACAAAGAAAAGGAAGAGGGAAAGAGAGAAGGAGAGAGCGAGAAGAAGGGGAAGGGAGGGAGAGAGTTATAGTAGAAAAGAAAAGGAAAAGGGATAGAGGGAGAGGTAGAGAGAGAGAGAGAGAGAGGGAGAGGGAAGGGAAAGAGGGAGAGAGAATAAGGGAGAGGAAGAGAGGAAGAAAAAGAAGGGGGAGAGGGAGAGGGAGTGGGACGGATAGAGAGGGAGAGATTAGGGAGGGAGGGAGAGAGGGAGAGTGTGAGGGTGGAATGGAGGGGAGTGAGCAATAGGGAGAGAGAGAAAGAAGGAGGAAGAGAGAGGGAGGGAGGGACAGGGTGAGGTATAAAGAGAGAGGGATAAAGAGAGAAGGAGAAAGAAAAGGGGAGCAAGAAAAAGAGAGAAGAAGAAGGGGAGTGAGAGAGAGAAAGAGAGGAGGGAGGGATAAAAAGGGAAAAGAGAGGGATAGATAAAGAGGGAGGGAGAGAAAGAGTGTGAGAGAGATAGACAAAAAGAGGGAGAGAGTTAGAGAGGGAGAGGGAGGGAGAGGACGTGAGAAGGAAAGGAGAGAGGGAGAAGGAGAGGGAGAGGGAGGGAGAGGATGTGAGAGTGAAAGGAGAGAGGGAGAAAGAGATGGAGAAGGAGGGAGAGATAGGGAAAGATGGAGAGGAAGAGGGAGAGATGTGATGGGAGAGGTAGAGCAAGGGAGAGAAAGATGGAGAGGAAGAAGGAGAGATGTGATGGGAGAGGTAGAGCAAGGGAGAGAAAGGGAGAGAAATTAGGAGAGAGGGAGGGAGAGAGTGAGAGATAGTGATAGAAAAGAAGAGAGAGAAGGACAAGATGAGATAAAGAGAGAAGGGGAGGGAGATAGAGAGGAGAGAGATATAAAGAGTAAGAGGAAGAGAGTGAGAAAGAGAGAGAGGGAAAGAGAGGGAAAGAGATGAGAGAGAAGGAGGGAAAGGGAGAGAGAGAAAGAAGGGAGATAGAGGAAGGGGGAAGGGGAGGGAGAGAGTAGGAGAGGAAGAGATAGAAGGAGAGGGGGAAAGAGAGAGTGAAAGAGATAAGAGGGGAGAGAGAGGGAGAAAGAGAGGGGTAGATGGTGAGAGACAGGAAGGGAGAGAGAGGGAGGAAGAGAGGGATAAGGAGAGAAAAGGATAGAAGATGAGTGAGAGAGGGGAGAGAGAGATAGATAAAGAGAGGGAGAGAGTGGGAGAGAGAAAGAACAGTAGAGAGGGATAAAGAATGGGAGGGATAGATAGGGGGAGAGACAGAGAGACAGAGGGAGAGAGTGAGGGAGTGCAGGGACAAAGAGGGAGTAAGAGAGAGTGGGAGGAGAGAGAAAGAGTGAGAGAAAGGGAGAGAGGAAGATAAAGATAGAGAGTAAGGGAAATCAAGGTGAGAGAGATAGGGAGAGAGGAAGAGAAAGAGAGAGAGTAGGGGAAATCAAGGTGAGAGAGATAGGGAGAGAGAAAGAGTGAATGAGAGAGAGTGAGGGAAAAAGGAAAAGAAAGAGGGAGAGAGCAAAGAAGTGGGAGAAAGAGATTAGGAGAAGGGAAGAGAGAGATGGAAAGAGAGAGGGAGAGAGTGGAAGAGGAGGAGAGAGAGAGGGAGAGGGAGAGAGTGTGGTAAAAGAAGAGAGATAGAGGTAGAGTGGGAGAGGAAGGGAGAGACGTGAAGAGAGAGAAAGGGAGGGAGGGAGAGAGATATAGTAGAATAGAAAGGGAAAAATTATAAAGGGAAAGGGAGAAAGAGGGAATAAGAGAAAGAGGGAGAGGAGGAAAGAGATGGAGAAGAGGGGAGAGAGGGAGAGGGGAGGGAGACGAAGAGGGAGGAAGAGATAGAGAGCAACAGAGAGGGAGTGAGGAAGGAAGAGAGAGGGGGAGAGAGGGAGAGGGAAAGAGGGATAGAGTGAGAGAACCGAGGAGAGAATGAGGGAGGGAGGGAGGGAGGGAGAGTGTGAGGGTGGAGGGAGGGGTGAGAGAGAGGGAGAGTGGGAGAGAGAGAAAGGGAGATAGGGATAGTGAGTGAGAGGGATAGATAGGGAGTGAAAGAGAGATATAGATATAGAGATAGAGTGAGGGAGAGGGGGTGTAGAGAGGAAAAGGGTAAGAGAATGGGTGAGAGAGAGGGGTAGAGAGGAAAAGAAAGGGATAGAGTGGGGGAAAGTAGGAAAGAAAGAAGGAGAGAGGAAGAGAAAGGGAGAGGAGTGGGGAAAAGTGAGAGAGAGAGAAGAGAGTTAGAAGGAGGGAGAGGGAGAGGGAGAAGGAGAGGGAGAGAGGGAGAACAAGAGGTAGAGAGAGGAGAGGGAGGGATGGAGAGAGAAAGAGAAATAAAGAGAGAGGAAGGGAGGGAGAGAAAGTAGGAGAGATGGAGAGGGGAAGATATTTAAAGAAGGGGAGAGAGAGGGCATGAGGGGGAGGGAAGGAGGGGAGAGAGAGTGAGAGATATAGGGAAAAAAGGAGAGAGGGGGAGAGAGAGGGAGAAGGAGAGAGAGAAAGCTAGGGAGAGAGTAAGGAAAAAGGAGAGAGAGAGGGGAGAGGGAGAGATAGATAGAGAGTAAGGGAGAGGGAGAGAGAGAAAAAGCGATAAAGAGAGATGAGGGAGTGAGGAAGAGGGATAGAGAGGGATAAAAAGGGGGAGGAAGCAAAAAAAGGGAGGGAAGGAGAGAGAGAGAGAGGGGGACGGATAGCAAGAAAAAGGGAGGAAGGGAGAGAGGAAGAGGGTAAGAAAAAGTTAAAAGGGAGAGGGAGGGAAGGAATGAGAGCGAGAGGAGGGGAGGGAAAGAGTGAGAGAGTGGGAGAGATAGAGAGAGGGAGAGGGAGAGAGTGTGTGAGAGAGGGAGAGAATGAAATGGAGAGAGAGAGGGAGGGAAAAGGAGGGAGAGAGCATGACAGGGAGATGAGGAATAGGAGAGAGAGGGTGGGAGAGAGAAGGAGGGAGATTAGGAGAAAGAGAGGGGGAAAGAGGGGGAGATAGAGAAGGAGAGAGAGAGTGAGAGAAAGAGGGGGAGGGAGGAAGGGAGGGAGGGAGAGAGAGGGAAAGACAAGGGGATATGTAGAAGGAGATAGAGGGAGAGAGAGGTAGAGAGGGAGAGAGAGGGAGAGAGAAATGAGGGTGGGTGAGGGAGACGGATGTAGGTTATGAGATGGAGAGTGAGGGAGATAGTGAGACAAAGAGAGAGTGATAGAGTGGGAGAGATTAAAAGAGGGAGGATGATAGAGAGAGGGAGAAAGATGAAGATAAAGAGGGAAGGTGTAATGCCCCCAGACTCCCTTATCAATTTCCTAAGAGGTATGGCTAGGTTCATTACATTGTTAAGACTAAAATCCCAACTCACTTCCATAATACATAACCATGCAAGTAAGTATAATACAATTTACATACTATTAATAAATATAGTTATAGGAAATTACAAAATGTATAAGATGACCTTTATTCACTAATAGCCATCGTACCCCTAATTTACAATCAAAAGAGAATCCTATATTTTCGGGTAACACATGAGCCTCTTTTAGTGAGAACCAATAGTATCCTCGACCGACTTATCTTTTCCCTTACCTATTATCCACACATATACAAAAAATAAATGAGCCAAAGCTTAGTAAGTAGGGTGATTCACATGATATACAATTCTTTCCTATTACTCTACCTTTCCCCATCAATTTTAGTTTGGGCACCCTAGGTATTATCAAGTTCACTCTATTTTCATCTCTCGGTGATTATCGAATCACCTACCAAAGCATATGGTTAGCGGGATTATCCATTGCCTAACAATGTAATCAATTAATAGAGCACGCACACGACTTCATTACTAACACCCATTTAATCCAGTTCGGTTACCAAACCTCATCAATTCGTAATCAAATGTTCTTTCTCAATTCAGTCCACCCCCAAATGCAAATGATGTTTTAATTATCACACTCACACAATCATAGTTACCAAACCCTATACTCTCAACCCATTCTTGGAATTCAATCCATGCATAAGATTTCATATATAGTTCATATCGGTTAAATAGTATCCATCCAAAGAACAATTATCACCAATTTATATTCGATCTAAACTTTACTTTGTACGTAAGTACCTTCCCTTCATGTAATTAGTAAGTCTTTTCATAAAATTTGACCAACACTTAGCTTATGTAGATGTTAGCCTTACGGTCTAATTTAAATCGCATCTAAGGAGGAATTTCTCTCTTAGCTCATATTTTGGCATGGATGGCCGAATTTAGCTTCTAACTAGTCTAAGCTAAAATTTCCATTTTCCTTGAATTATAACCTTTCTACACTTCAATTTATATATAATTAGATCTAATTGAACCATGAATTATTCATCCGGATGAGTGGTACTCAAATCCCAAAAATTAGGGTTTAGGCCGAATGGTTCCCAAAACATGGCAAGGAATTTTCTTTCATTACAATGGAGTTTTTTTCATCCTAAAGTATACCTAGGTCATTGAAAATGAAGTCCTAGGTTCTTAATTACATAAAAAGGTCCAATCTTTCCCTTTTTGACATTTAGGCCGAATGGGTTTCCTAAAACATGCCCTAGAAATTCATTCCTTCGAAGTCCATCTCAACCATAGTTTAACCTAACGAAATTTTGGTCCAAGCCCCTTTGTTTATACCAACCCTATCAACACATACTTGGACATACACAAAGCTTTATAGGCTTCAAGAATTCATCACATACACAAGTCCAACAAGTAGATCCACATCAAACCATCAACACATCATACCAACACAAGTAACTTATAACAACATAACCAATGTCTCAAGTTACTCACATAAATTAAATACATAAAAACAAAATTGGAGGACATAAAAGAAAACCTACTTACTTAGTTCAAATTTAGGAGAAAATCTCTTAGTCTTTTCTTCTCCTTTCTTCTTTCTTCCTTTCCTCTTTTTGTTTTTTGTTTTTCTCTCTCTCAATTCGGTTTTCTCTCAATTTTTTGTGAGCTAAAATTTCCAAAGTGTGGCCGACCATTACGTCTCTTATATATATATTTCCAACTTTCTTCCTTCATTAAATACAATAACAAGTGTCCTAAACTAAGTTGATAAGGTGTAAAGTGATGGGAGATAATGGAAAACTAGGTGGCGAGGTTTGGAAGTCAAAGGGATGAGGTGTCCTTCAAATGGAAGAATAAAGAAGCTTAGGTGTCAAGTTAAATTTTAAGGATGGGTTATGAACTTAAACATGATCTTAAGGGTATTTTAAGCAAAGAATTTTGAGATTCCCCTAAACTTTCATCCCTCTCCATTTATTTAGACAATTTTCCCATTTCATGGCATATTCCCGATAAGTGTTAAAGGAAATAAATAACTAGCTAACTTACCCAAAATTTATGCGCCTAAAAATCTTACATTAACACCAAAGTCTTCCTATAACCACCATATATATTCGGACCACAAAAAAAAACTAACATGTCACATAGATCACACCAATCCTTAGTATATTTATCTATGAATATTTTGGCATGTATATTTTTATGATCAAGAATTTTCACGGGGGTTACGGAAGGATGTAGGGAGAGAGAGATGAAAAGAAGATAGAGCGTGAGGGAGAGAGAAATAGAGAGAGGGGAGAGAGAGAGAGAGATGGAAGAGAGAATGAGAGAGGGAGATTGATAAGAGGGAGAGAGGAAGTGAGGGAGAGAGGGAGGTGGAAAGAGAATAAGAGAGATTAAGAGAAAGAGAGAGAGAAGGTGCAAGAGGGAGAGAAAAAGTGTGGGAGGAAGAGAGGGAGATAGAAAAAAGAGAGAGGTAGATGGTGGGAAATAAAGAGGGGAATGTAGAGGGAGAGTGGAAGGGAGAATGGGGGAGAGGGAGAGAGAGTAGGGGAGAGATAGGGGGAGAGGGAGAAAGGGAAAGAGAAGGAAAGGGAGAGAAGGAGAGTGAGTAAGAGGGACGTAGAGATGGAGAAAAGGAGGGAGAGTGAAGGAGATTGTGGAAGGAGAAAGGAGAGGTGAGAGGGAGAAAGCAAGAGAGGGATATAGTGAGAGGTAGAGAGGGTTATAGTGAGAGGTAGAGAGGCATAGATAGAGGGAGAGAGAGAGAGATAGATAGAGAATGAGAGAGAATGTGTGTGTGTATAGGAGAGATTGAGAGAAAGGGAGTGATAAAAGGAGATAGAGAGGGAGAGAGGGAGGCATGAAGGGAGAAAAAGAGGAGAGAGGGATAGAGAGAGGTGGGGAGGGAGAAAGAGAGGGAGGGGTAGAAAAGGAGAGAGAGGGAGAGAGGGAAAGAGAGAGAGAGGGAGAGAGGGAAAGAGAGAGAGAGGGAGAGAGGGAGAAAGAGAGAGAGAGAGAGAGGGAGAGCATAGAGAGAAGGGTAGGAGGGTGAGATAAAGAGATATGAAGGGAAGGAGATTGTGAGAAGGATAATGATGGAGATAGAGAGGAGGAGAGAGAGTGAGAGAGTGGGAAAGAGAGAGGGAAAGAGGGAGAGTAAGAGAGTGGGAGAAAGGAGGGAGGGAGGGGGAGAGAGTGGAAGAGGGATAGAGGAAGAGAAGGATACTGCAAGAGGGAGTGTAAAAAAGGTAGGGAAGGAGAAGGAGTAAAAGAGAGAGAAAAAGGGAGAGAGAGAGGGAGAGTGAAGAGAGAGAAAAGGAGAGAGAGGGAGAGATAGAGGGGAAAGTAGGGGGAGAGAAGGAGATGGAGAGGGGAAGAAAAGGAGATAGTTAAAGGGAAAGAAAGTGAGATAGAGGGAGGGAGGAAGAGTGAGAGAGTGAGGAGGAAGAGGGAATTAGAGAGAGAGGGATAGAGGGCAAGATAGGGAGAGGGGGAGGGGGATAGAGGGAGAGGGAGAGGGAGTGATAGGGATGGAGAGGGAGGGGAGAGAGATAGAGATAGGGTGACGAGATGGAGATAAACTTAGCTAGAAAGAGAGAGATAAAATGAGCTTGAAAGAGGGAGATAAATGGAGAGAAAGAGAGGGAGAGAGGGAGGGAGGGAGAAGTAGAAAGGGTGGGAGAGGAAGGTGAAGTGGGAGAAGGAGAGAGAGAGAGGGAGAGGGTGAGAGAGGGAGGGAGAGAAAGAAAGAGAGATAGATGGAGAGAAAGAAAGGGAGATAGAGAGAGATAGAGGGGGAGGGATAGGTAGAGAGAGTAAGGGAGAGAAAGATATAGAGAGTGAGATGGCCGGATGGAGTGAAAGAGAGAAAGAGGGGAAGGGGGAGTGGGAGAGAGAGGGAAATAGAGGCAGAATGGGAATGAGAGGGAGAGGGAGAGAAAGGAATAGAGGGAAGGAGAGAGAAAGGGAGAGAAAGGGAGGGAGAATGGATGAGAGGGAGAGAGAGAGAAAAAGAGAAGATGAGAGAAGGAGAGGGATAAAGAAGGAGGGATGGAGGGAGAGAGGGGAAGAGTGGGGAGAGAGAGAGAGGAAGGGAGATATAAAGAGAGAGATAGAGAGGGGGAGTGAGGGAGAGAGAAAGAAGGGGTTTAAGATAGAGAGCGAGAGGGAGAGGGGAAGGAAGGGAGATAGTGAGAGGGAGTATGCGGGAGATCGAGAGGGAGAGAGAGCAACAAAGTGTAAAGAGAGAGAAAGGGAAAGAGACAGGTAGAGAATAATAGAGAGATTGAGGGAGAGAGAGGGTGGGAATGGGAGAGAAAGGGAGAGGGTCGGTGAGCAAAAGAGTACGAGAGTGAGAGGGAAAGGGAGAGAGGGAAAGAGTGAAGGAGTTGGAGAGGGAGAGAAGAGGAGAGAGGGAGGTGAAGAAGGAAGAGGGAGGGAGGGAGAAAGAGGGAGATGAGGGAGGGAGAGAAAAAGAGAAAGACAGATTGAGGGAGAGGGAGATAAAAGAAAGGGAAACGAGAGAGAGAGATAGAGAAAAAAAGAAAAGGGCGAGGAAAGAGAGAGAGAGATGGAAAGAGAGAGAAAGAGATAGAGAGATAGGGGAAAGGAGAGGGTGAGGGAGAGGGGGAGTGAGAGAGGGAGAGGTAGTGGGAGAGGGGGAGAGAGAGAAAGAGAGAAAAAGCAAGGTGTGGGAGGGGAGAGAGAGAGAGAGAGGCAGAAAGGAAGAGGGAGAGTGAGGGAGATAAGAAGAGGGAGAGAGAGTAAGATAGTGGGAAGGATTGAAGAGGGTGAGAGTGAGATGGAAAGAGAGAGAGAGAGAGAGGAGAGAGGGGGATAGAGAGGGAGGAAGGGGTAGAGAGGAAGAAAAAGAGAGAGAAATGGTGGGAGGGATAGAGGTAAAGAGAGAGAAAGGAGGAAATTAAGATGGTGAAAGGTAATGTGGCACCCTCTCCCGGCTCACTAGCTAATTACCCAAAAAGGAGTGGCTAGCAAGGAGCGTCTCACACCGACATGACCAATTCCCGACTTAACCCCAACACGTATGTGCTCATACATTAAGGACTTACCATATAATAAAATATGTACAAGATAATTTACATAATATTAATAAATATAGTGGAAGAAATTACAAAATTTATTTACAATACTATTAGAATGTTTATCGATACCCCAACCCTAAAAAGTATAATTAAAAGGAATTTTGGTACACTTGTGTCACACGTGAGTCTTTTTGGACGACCTAGTAGCATCCTTACTACTTTGACTCTTTCCTATCATAACATGAAAACAACAATGCCATGAGTCGAAGCTCGGTAAGTAGGGTGGTGCACGTGATATGCAATGAATTTTTATTTCCCATTCTATCCATCGATTTTAACCCACGTACCCTAGGTATTGACAAGATCATGCGTTATATCTCTCGGTGATTGTGTTATCACTTACTCGCTCTTTTATCCTCTCGGTGATCCCATTATCACCTACCGCTCATAATGGAATTATCCCTCATTGTAGCACACGGTTAGTGAAATTATCCCTCACTTAATGGTGTTAGTAATAGAGCACGCATATGGTTTCATGTTGTTACCCATTATCACCTACTGCTCATAATGGAATTATCCCTCATTGTAGCACACGGTTAGTGAAATTATCCCTCACTTAATGGTGTTAGTAATAGAGCACGCACATGGTTTCATGTTGTTACCCATTCCATTCAATTCGGTTACCAAATTGCATTATCTCATGACTCAATGATTTTCTCGATTTGATACCACCCCCGAATGCATGTGATGCATATGGTATTATGTTTAACACATTCAACTAATTATGCTATCAATCTTTTCTTCTCGGACCATTCTCGTGTATCGATGCACACTCGAGACTTCACAGGTGTTTTATATACCATTTAAAGTATTCAAAACAAGAATACAAATTCCATTCATTGGTATTATTCATTTCATAAATCTACTTCGTACTTACGAGTTTTCCTTCTCGTGTACCTAGCAAGTCTAGGCTCGGATTTCTAATGTATTACTTTGTTTACAATACTGATTAATCCTAAGGATTTATGTGTGACATACTTAAGCTGAACTCTTGTTTAATCCGAACCTTTAATCTTAGTAGTTGAAGTTGACTCATAATGGGTCTAAGTCTTAATTTTGGTTTTTCTTGAGTTCTCTTTTTCCTTTACTTCATTTATATATATTATAGTATAGCTAAATCTTTACATATGAGGTTGGAATAGGATTCCTTTTCCAAACCTAGTTTTGGTATTCATGATCGAATTTAACTCTTTATTGGACCTAGGTCTCTTTTTGGTTTTTCCTTGGGTTCTCACCCTTTCATTTTTACATTTGTTGAAATGTACTTTAACCCTTAGTTATAAAATCGGAAGGTGAGAACCTAAATCCCTAACATTTATAGGTCTAGGCTGAATCTATCGTTAAGTGGTTAAAAATTTCCCCATTTAATCTAACTTACTAATTGGTCTCTACTTGAGTTCACATTTAATTCTTAATCTTTAATTACACAAAAGGATTCAATGTTAGTCATTTTCTCTCCTAGGCGGAATGGTTCAAATTGAGCAAGAAATTGTTTTTCCATCTCTAGGTCGGTTCCTTTTATACTTACCAAACCATAATTAGAAGGGTTACCAAGCACATCTAAAGCTTCAGTTCCACAAAAGAAACCAAATGTAGCCATCAAGTATCCTATTTACCTAATGAAGTCCAAAACCCTATTTTTCTTTTAGTTAGGCCAATTGAATTTTAAGGTGGCCATGGATTGCTTTTTATGTCTAGTAAATTTATTTCCACCCTAAACTATTAACCCATACCTAATTGGGTTACCATGATATCTTAGGCCCTTAATTTCTCGAAAAGATCCATTCTTTCCTAATTTTCCCTACTTGGCCAAATGGTTTTAGCCTAGGGAAACTCTATAAGTGTATTTCTTTCCTTTCCAAGTCAAGCTCATCAAATTTAGTTTAGCTTCAATCAAGTCGGTCCATATCCTTTTTTTTTCATTCCAAACCATCTACACATTTAAACACATCAAATAAACATTTCATCACAACACAAACCCATAGATCTATCACAATTTATCAAACCCTAACACCAACACAAACAACCATAGCAAGCCATTGCAAAAATTATTATAAAAACATGAAATAAACACTTAAAATGATAACTTAAAATATAAAATAAACTAAAATCAAAACCTACTTACTTTGCTTTAACTTCCAAAAGATTGTTTAGGCTTTCCTCTCTTTTTTTCTTTTCTTTCTTCTTTCCCTTTTTCCTTTCCTCTTTTGCCGTGTTCACTCTTTCTCACTTTGATTTTCTCTCTTGTTTTGTAAGCTACGGTTTGGACTAAAAAATAGCATCCATATACTCCACTTATAAATATATATATATATATATTTCATTTCCTTATAGTTAATAGGTATACAAGTGTCCCAAAATAATATGGCAAAGTGTAAAATGAGGGGTGACAAAAAGGGAGCAAGCTGGCGAGTTTGGCTAGTCAAGGTTTAATCTAACTAATACCCTTAAAATAGTTTAGTTCTATTGAAAAAGTCTCTTAAGGTAGGTTAGTTCAAGTAACAAACTTACACATTAAATTTGGTTGTACCACATACATGATAGGGTAGCCTCTTATCAAAGTGCAACATCCCCCTTCGAACACCATTAAATCCTATGCTTTTTATATGAGAAACTAAAAATATTAAAGTACATCATATAAAAAAATTTGGTTAAAATACCAAACAAACGAGTCACAACATAATTTTGAATTTTACGACTCAATCTGTTTAGCGATAATTCATCCAGAATAGTATGTACTAAAATGGGAATAACTTTTTATATATAAACCTAATAATCGAAAACATTTATAGAGTGTTAGTTAAGAAATAGATAAACAACTTTCATTCTTTATTTTTTACTCTGAAATTACTCTAAGGTCTATGAATAAGCCACACACAAAATTCGAGACAGAATCTAATTCTCAAAAACACCGATTTTGCATACTAGATTCCTCTAATAATTAATCTCAAGTAAAATTGTGTTAATTTAACACAAATCATTCATTAATTTCTCATGGTGTAATTTTCCAAAATTTCATTCCATAATATATATAATTAAAGATTTTCACGGGGGCTACATTTCCCTCCCCTTAAAAGAAATTTCATCCATGAAATTGGCTTATCCGAATAACTGCGGGTATTTAGCTCTCATTTTCTCCTCTTGCTCCCGAGATCATTTCATCAAGGTCATGATTTTCTCACAAAAATTTAACTAGGCTAATCTCCTTATTCCTTAGTTGTCTAACCTTTGTATCCAGAATCGGAACTAGTCTTTCTTCATAGGTTAAGTTTGGGGTTATGTTTGGCGACTCTGTCTCCAAAATTCGACTAAACATTCCAACACACTTTCTTAGCATAGACATATGAAACACATTATGCCCTCCTATGTATTGCGGACTTAACTTCCTTTTTTCCTAAATCGTAGTACGCCCTTCATCGGTGAAAGTTTTAAGAATACATATTCACTGAATATAAACTCTAGATCCTTCCTCCTCTTATCGACGTAGCTTTTTTGTCTACTCTCGGTTATTTTGATATGTTGGTGGATCTTATCCACCACTTTAGTCGTTTCTTGCACTAGCTCAGTCCTAGCAACTTCTTTTCCCCTATCTCATCCCAATCCATAGGAGATCTATATCGTCACCCATACAAGGCTTCATAGGGAGCCATCCTAATTAAAGCTTCATAACTATTATTATATGCAAATTCAGCTAAACATACGTATTTCTTTCATTTTTTGGACCAATCCAGAATGCATGCTTGCAACATATATTCAATAATCTGGATTACTCGCTCGGATTATCCATCGATTTAGGAATGATATTCGATGCTAAAGTTTAACCATCGCTCCCATGGCCTTATACGGACTTTTCCAAAATGCGAGAGGTGAACCTAGGATCTCGATTTAACACAATTGAGATCAAAATCCCATGTAGCCTTACAATTTCATCAAGATACAACTAGGCGTACTAGTTCGGATTATAGGTGGTTTTAACTAGAAGAAAGTGCACTAATTTGGTCATTTTATTGATGATCATCCAAATGGCATTGACTTCCATTCCGATCTTGGCAATCCCATAACGAAATCCATAGTTACATGCTCTCATTTCCATTCTAGAATTGCCAACGGTTTTAACATTCCGTGGGTGTTTCGCCTTCACATGTTGATAGACTTGACACCTTGCCATAAAATTAGTTACGTGTCTCATCATTCCGGGCCACCAATAACTTTATCACGAGTCCTAGTACATCTTCGTGCTTCCTAGGTGTATCAAATAAGGAGTTACGTGCACTTCTTTTAATATCTCTTCCTTCACATCCTCCACCAAGGGAACACATAACCTCCCTTTAAATCTAATGAAGCCTTTGTCATCTACCATAAAATCGAACTCCTTCTCCCCTCTATGTTTTTCTTTATTTCCTTTAGCTTTTCATCTACTTACTACCCCATCCGAATTCTTTCCTATAGAGTCGATCTGGACTAATAAAGCCGATAAAATGCTCGGTGGTCTACTAGAGTTATCTCCAATTCTAGCTTTTGTAGATCTCTCATTATCGATGGCTAGAGTGCCCGTATTGTTGCTATTGATTTTCTACTTAAGGCATCGGTAACAACATTAGCTTTGCTTGGGTGATAATTGATTATATAATCATAGTCCTTTACCAGCTCTAACCACCTTCTTTGTCTCATGTTCAACTCCTTCTGCGTGAAGATATATCGTAAGCTTTTATGATCCATATATATCTCACACTTTTCTTCATATAAGTAATGTCTCTAGATTTTTAAGGAAAAAAAACTACCGCCACTAGTTCTAGATCATACGTCGGATAATTTCGTTCACATTCCTTCAATTTCTACAATGCATAGGCTACTGCTACTCTATTCTACATCAATACCGCTCCTAGCCCATTTTTAGAAGCACCACTCGTAAACCACAAAATCTCTATATTCGGATGGAATAGTTAGCATTGGGGTCGTGACTAACCTTTGCTTTAATTCTTGGAAGCTTTTCTCATAGGAATCCATCCATTGGAACTTAGCGCTCCTTTTCATCAAATTAGTAAGAGGCCTAGCTATCTTAGAGAAACCCTCCATAAATCTCCAATAGTAACTAGCTAACCCAAAGAAGCTTCGTACCTCCGTCACGTTCTTTAAGGTAGGCTAGTTTTGGATAGTCTCTACCTTCTTTGGATCACCGTTATGCCTTCCTTTATCACCACGTGACCTAGAAAAGCGACTCGCTCTAGTCGAAATTTACATTTCTTGAATTTGATGTATAGCTATTACTCCCTTCACGTCCGAAGGGTAGCTCTTAGATGCTCCCTATGCTCTTCCTTACTTCGAGAGTAAACCAAGATATCATTGATGAATACAATGATAAACTTATCTAGGAATTCCTTAAAGACTCGATTCATCAAGTCCATGAAAGCGGTTAGGGCATTAGTCAACCCAAACGGCATTACTAGGAATTTGTAGCGGTAGTATCTCATCTTGAACATCGTCGTCTTCATGTCCTTCGATTTTACCTTCAACTGGTGGTATCCCAATTGTAGATCTATCTTGGAGAACACCATTGCATCTTGTAATTGATTAAACAAATTATCGATCCGGCGTAACGAGTACTTATTTTTAATCGGCACTCGGTTCAATTTTTGATAGTCAATGCATAGCCACGGACTACCATCTTTTTTTTCATAAACAATACTAGAGCTCCCTAAGGTGAGGAACTAAGGTGTATAAATCCCTTATCCGAGTAAGTCCCGTAGCTGCACCTTCAACTCTTTCAATTCAATTGGAGCCATTCTATAGGCGATCTTAGAAATTGGAGTCATGCCTAGCTCTAGCTCAATCTCAAATTCTATCTCCCTCTTTAGTGGCAATGTAGTTAAACTTTTTGGAAATACGTCCACATACTCCCGAACAACTTCTATATCATCCATCTTCAACTTTTCCTCTATCTGCTATCCACCACATATGCTAGATACCCCGTACACCTTTTTCCTAGCATTCTTCAAGCCTTTATGGCCGAGATGATCGGTATGGCGTAAAACTTCATATCGGCCTTAAACTCTAATGGTTGATCTCCAAGTAGATAAAAAACTACTCTCCTCCCTCGATAATCGATGGTGGCACCATCCCTCGTTAACCAATCAATTCCTAGAATCAAATCAAAATCTTGGAGGTCCAATATGATCAAATTAGCCTCCAAACTCCTATCCTTAATTTGGACCGCACACCGATTGACTAAGCTCATTGAATCCGTAAATTTTCGAAGGGACGACTATCGGGTATCCTATTGCCAATGTCTTAGGTTTCACACCTAGGCTTTCTACTAATGTTTTTGATATGAATGAATATATGGTATCGAATCAATTAAAACACAAGCAATCAAGCCAAGGATGTAGACATCATCTGTCGTGTCCCTCTTGTTAGCCTTTTCTTGCATCATTGTATAAACCCTATCGGGTACTTTTTTAGTCTCGGTTTACGTATCCGAGGATAGTTAGAGGCTATGTGCACTTGCTTGTGACAAATATAACGAGACCCTCAAATCTAGCGACACTCCCCTTGTGAAATCTTTCACATTTCTTGCATCGAGATTGATTACCCACGTTGGCCTCGGCCGATTCCCCGATAGTGGCCTCGGGGCATAAGGTGATGGTACGGCGGCTCATACATTTCCTAGATCACCGGTTTGGTTGAAATTTCTAGGCAAAGCTCGCCTTTATGGTCTAGAGGAACGGACTACGGGTCAAAATGATTGTCTCCTCTACTTAACTTCCTTTGTAATTTCCTTCTAATCTTGATCTACCAATATTGCTTTATCTACCATTTTGAAAAAAATTATTGGCGGTAGACATTCGTACCATGCTTCAAACTCTTAGGCTCATCCTTGTTAAAAAATGATTCTTCTTCAAGTTGTCATCCCCTGTAATGAATAGGATGAATCAACATCTTTGCTCAAATCTTCATACATATTCATCTACGAACATCCCATCTTGCTTTAGTTCTAGAAATTCTTGAATTTTCTTAGCCTCACGTCCGTTATAAAGTATTTATTATAGAAGACCTCCTTAAATCCTTCCCAAGTTAAGGTAGGGAATTTCACTATCAATCATGCGCTCTCCCACCATGTGCAAGCATCCTTAATCGACATAAAAAGGATGCATGATACTCACTCATTATTGGTAAATTGCAAGTATTTGAATATTGCTTCTAATAACTTAATCCATTCCTCCGCTATCATTGAGTTAACACCCCCAAAGAATTCCTAAGGACTCATTTTACAAAACATCTCCACTCGCGTCATTCCTATGCTAGGGTGGCGGAGGTGGGGACTGTTGATGCATAGTCGGGAGCTATCTCATTTGCTCCGCATGGTCTTGTTATTGTTGTCGCATTGCTTATTATTACCGCATCATGTCTCTCATACGACTTAAAGCATCTTATTGATTTCTATTATGATCATTGGAGGTCCCTTCACCTCCTACTCATGCCGGCTCCTTTCTTGGCATGCTTTGACTTTGTACATGCCATGTTATGCTCATGTTAGTTTTGGTATCGAAATCAACATATAATCTAAATCATCTAGGTGGGTATGAGATTATAAGTATATATCATAAATATTAAGCACTTCATACAAAACGAGCATTTATAAGCATTTCCCTTCCTAAGGGTTTCCATACATATTGACAACCAAAAAGGTGGTCCTATCTACATCAAAATTGTATGAAAATTGCTATGTTGCGGATTATATCTTCCTTATAGTATGTCTAACATGGCACACTAATATATTGGACGAGTCGAGGAATGGCGCCCTCTACTCATCTCCGATTGATAGCATCGACCGATGCGATAAGTGTTATCTCATGAGTAATACCTATAAGTAGAACTTAATTATACATGGGTCGGGTAAGGGTTTGTATAACTTACATAGGTAGGAAAGCTCGGATAAAGTTTTGATAGGAATTGTGATCTATTTGACTCGCTCGACCTTATCTAGCGACTGCCGATCCCTCGATAGGAGAGTCCAGCGTATGATCGTCCTCATAAAATCTAGGCTATGGTACTCGTTCAAATGTAGCATCAACAAATACTATCTCGCTGAATTAGGTCATGGACTCTAGTGACATGAGTCGCTATATCCCGATCCACCATCATGGTGAGGTTATTTAGTTCCACCAAATAAGCGACTAAAGAGGCCATCTGTTTGTAGGTCCTAGCAACTTGGGAAACACATCGTACATATGACATCTATAACGAAAATAATTACGATCATCATTAATTTCTAGGTTCGATTAATACTAATTCAAAAACATACAACCATGACATACATTTATTAACCAAATAAAAATAATGAATCGGTCTTTTACCGTCCAAGCGTGTACTCGGTCCTCAAGCTTATGTGACACTTAAAACACTACCTAACCTATGAAACCAAGGCTCGATACCACCTTGTGGCACCCGCCATGGCTTACTAGGTAATTATCTAAAAAGAAGTGGCTAAGCGAGGAGCGTCTCACATTGACACGACTAATTCTCGACTTAACCCCAACATGTATGTGCTCATACATTAAGGACTTATCATATAATAAAACACGTATAAGATAATTTACATAATATTAACAAATATAGCGAAAGAAATTAAAAAATTTATTTACAATACCATCGGAATGTTTATTGATACCCTAATCATAAAAATTACAATCAAAAGGAATTTCGATACACTTATGCCACACGTGAGCCTTTTTGGAGGACATGGTAGCGTCCTTACTACTTTGACTCTTTTTGTCATAACATGAAAGCAATAATGGCGTGAGCCATAGCTTAGTAAGTAGGGTGATGTACGTAATATGCAATGAAGTTCTATTTCCCATTCTATCCATCAATTTTAATCCAAGTACCACTAGGTATTAGCAAGATCGTATGTTATATCTCTCGATGATCGTGTTATCACCAATCGCTCCATTACCCTCTCGGTGATCCCATTATCGCCTACTACTCACAACGAAATTATCCTTGGTTGTAGCACACGGTTAGCAAAATTATCCATTGCTTAATGGTGTTAGTAATAGAGCACACACATGGTTTCATGCTCGTTACCCATTCCATTCAATTTAGTTACTAAACCATATTATCTCACGACTCAATGATCTTTCTCAATTTCATACAACCCTTAAATGCATGTGATGCACATGGTATTATGTTTAACACATTCAACTAATTATGCTATCAACCTTTTCTTCTCGGACTATGAACGTGTCTCGATGCACACTCAAGACTTCATAGGTGTTTCATATACCATTCAAAGTATTCAAAACGAGATACAAATTCCATTTGTTGGTATTATTCATTTCATAAATCTACTTCGTACTTATGAGTTTTCCTTCTTGTGTACCTAGCAAGTCTAGGCTCGAATTTCTAGTGTATTACTTAGTTTATAAGACTAATTAATCCTAAGGATTTATGTGTGACATACTTAAGCTCGAACTCTTGTTTATTCCAAACCTTTAATTCTGGTTTTTCTTGAATTCTCTTTTTCCTTTACTTTATTTATATATATTATAGTACAACTAAATCTTTACGCATGAGGTTGGAATAGGATTCCTTTTCTAACCCTAGTTTTGGTTTTCATGACCGAATTTAACTCTTTAATGGGCCTAGGTCTCTTTTTGGTTTTTCCTTAGGTTCTCACCCATAAGAGATAGAGGAAAGGAGAGAAAAGGAGTGAAATAGAGAGAGGGAGAGAGGGAGAGGGAGAGGTAAAGATTGAGAGAAGAAGAGAAAGAGAGGGGGAGAGAGGAGGAGGGGGAGAAAGATGAAAAGAGAGAGGGAGAATAAGAGGGAGAGGGAGGGAGAGAGAGGGAGATTGAAAAGGAGATGGAGAGATGGAGAGAGAAAAGAGAGAGAGAGACTAAGGAAGAGAGGGAGCATGAGGGGAAATTTCAGCTTAGATTGGTTAGAAGCTAAATTCGACCATCCATGCCAAAATACGAGCTAAGAGAGAGATTCCAGCTTAGATCCAATTTAAATTAAACCCTAAGGCTAACATCTATGTAAAATAAATGTAGGTCAAATTTAATGAGAAGACTAACTAATTACATGAAGAAAGGTAACTTACGTACGAAGTAAAAGTTTAGAGTGAATACAAATTGGTAATAATTGTTCTTTAAATGAATACTATGTAAAGGATATGAACTATATCTAAAGTCTTATGCATAGATTGAATGCCAAGAATGGGTTGAGAATATAGGGTTTGGTAACCATGATCGTATGAATGTGATAATTAAAACATCAAATGCATCATATGCATTTGGGGGTAGATTGAATTAAATTAAAAAGAACATTTGATTGAGACTCGATGGGGTTTGGTAACCAAACTCGGATTAAATAGGTATTAGCAATAAAGTTGTGTGCGTGCTCTATTAATTGATTACACCGTTAGGTGATGGATAATCCCGCTAATTGTGTGATATAATGAGGGATAATTTCATTGTTAATGGTAGGTGATTCGATAATCACCGAGAGTTGAAAATAGAGCAAACTTGCTAATACCTAAGGTAATCGAACTAAAATTGATAGGGAAAGGCAGAGTAATAGGAAAGTATTGCATATCATGTGCATCACCCTACTTACCGAGCTTTGGCTCATTCCGTTGTTGTAAATGTGTGATGTAATAGGTAAAGGCAAAGATAATTCGGTCGAGGATGATGCCAGTTCTCACTACAAGAGGCTCATGTGTTGCCTAAAAATATAGGATTCTCTTTTGATTGTAGATTAGGGGTACGAGTGTTTATTAGTGGATAAAGGGCATCTTAGATATTTTATAATTTCCTCCGATCGTATTTATTAATGGTATGTAAATTGTATTGTACGCACTCCATAGTTATGTATTATGGAAGTGAGTTGGGATTTTAGTATTAACAATGTAACGAACCTACCCACACCTCTTAGGAAATTGGTAAGCAAGCAAGGGGCATTACGGTGGTGGTATCAAAGCCTAGGTTTATAGAACCGATTAGAGTCTTAAGTGCCCCATGAGCATAGGGATCGATACACTACTTGATGGGTAAATTTTGATTCTTTGTTTTCCAATAAATGTGTGTGTTTATTGTGTGCTTTTATATAGTATAGAGCCATTTCTCAAATATAATATTGGTGGCCAATGTTATCGATGTAGATGTCATAACTATTTCCTATTTCCCATGTTGCTATGACCCGCTGATAGAGGGCCACTCTAGCTCGCTTATTGGGTCGAATTAAGCAATCCGACTATGACTTTGGATCGGGACATGGTGGCTCATGTTATTAAAGTACATGATATAATCCAAGCACATAGCGTTTGTTGATCCTCTTTTGATCGGTACCATAGTGTAGATTTCATGAGGATGACATTACATCGAACTTTTCTCCTAAGGCATCAATTCTTATTAGATGAAATTTGGATGAATGTGATGGATCGATTGTCTTATCGAGACTTAATTTGGGTCCTTTTATCGATACAGAGTTAGGCAAACCCTCACTAGATTAATGTATAACTAGGGTCTATCTATATGTCTTGCTCATATGATAGGACATTCCACATTAGTTGACGTCATTGATTGGTGGAGCGTAGAGTATTCCCTTCCCCATTGAGTCTAATATGTTAATCCGATGCATTAGATGTGCTACTTTGCACGTACTACTAGGAGTGCCTTTGCTTGTACATATAGTATGGAAACATTAGGATGTAAATGTGCTTATCAATGTGAATGCATGTTTTGTATGATATCTACTAAATGTTTATAGAATGTTATGTGTACATGAATGTTTTATATGATGCATCACATGTGATAAGGAAAGGATTTTGAGACCAAAACTAACTCGAACGTAACATGATATATACAAAGTCAAACCATGCCAAGGAAAAATCCTGTATGAGCGAGGAGGAGAAGGGACCTCCAAAAATGAGAGCGATAATCAACAAGAAGCCTTAAATCATATCGTAGGGATAACGCAACAACAACAGAAGCGATGCAACAACAACAACAAACCCATACGGAGTAAATAAGGCAACTTCTAGCTATGGAAGAGCAACCTCCACCTCGAGCATAGGAATGACGCATAGAAAGATTTTGAAAAATGAATCCCCAACGAGTTTGTTGGGGGGTTAATCAAATGATAACCGAGGAATGGATTAAATCTATAAAAGCAATATTCGAATACCTATAATTCAATAATAATGAATGAGTGTCGTGTGCTATCTTTGTGCTAACCAAAGACGCCCGGACATGGTGGGAAAGTGCACGATTGACGATCAACATGCCCACTTTGACCTAGGAAGGATTTAAGGAGGTCTTTTACAATAAGTACTTCACTACATATATAAAGGCTAGAAGGATTCAAGAATTTCTAAAATTGAAACGGAATGGAATGTCCATGGGAGAATATGTACAAAGATTCAAACGGGGATGTAGATTTATCTATTTCATTATGGGAGATGAAAATTTGAAAAACAATCGATTTCTAACGAGGGTTAAATGTAAGGGTTCAAAGTATGGTGCGGATGTCGACCGCCAATACTTTTTTAGAAATGATGGATAAAGCAATATTGGCGATGAGGATCAAAAGGAGATTACAAAGGAAGTATAGTAGAAAAGGCAAGCATTTAAATCCAGAACCTTTTTGTTCGGACCAATAAGGCGAGTGCCACCTAGGAATTTTAATCGAGGTGGTAGTCAAAGGAATGCACGAGCACCCAAACCGAGTACCATACATTTCTAGAACGCTATCGGGTAATTAACTAGGACCGGTGATGAGTAACCAAACTTGGTGCAATAAGTGTGGGAGGTTCCATATTAGGGAGCGCCGACTAGACATGAGGACTTGCTATATTTGTCACCAACCATGGCACCTATCCTATGACTCGCCCTCGGATATGTAAGTTCGGACCAAGGAAAGTACTTGCTCGGGTATATACAATGACGCGAAGGAGGTTGACCGGAGGGATGCAACGATCATTTATGATAATGTCTCAATTTTTGACTTAATTACATATGTTTTGATTGATTTTGGCACCACATTTATTCATATAAAAAATGTTAGTGAAAAACCTAGGGCTTAAACCAAAGACATTAGCCGTAAGATACCTTATAGCCATCCCTTCGGAGAATTTATGGAGTCAACAAGTATAGTTAGAGAGTGTCCAGTAGCAGGTTGAGGATAAAATTTTACGAGCCAATTTAATAGTGTTAGATCTTCAAGATTTTGATTTGATTTTAGGGACGGATTGGCTAACAATGCATGGTGCCAATATAGGATGTCGAGGCAGAAGGGTAATTTTTTATCTACTTAGGGGTCACTCGTTTGAGTTTAAGGCTAATTTGAAACTTTGAGTCCTATTGATCATTTCGGCATTAAAAGCTCTAAAGATGCTAGAAAAAGGATGTATGGGGTACCTAGCGCATGTGGTAGATAGCCGAGTAGAACGAAAGTTCAAATTGAAAAATCTAGAGGTTGTGCGAGAGTATTTAGACGTATGCTAAAAAAACTTGATTAAGTTACCACCCGATAGGGAGATAGAATTTGAGATTGAACTAGAATCGAGCATTACTGCGATTTCTAAGACTCCCTATAGAATGGCCCTATCCAAGTTGAAAGAGTTGAAGGCACAATTGTAGGACTTATTGGATAAGGGATTTATACATCCCGAGTTCCTCACACTAGGAAGCTCCGGTATTGTTTGTAAAGAAGAAGAATGGTAGCCTACAACTATGTTACGAGTATTGAAAGCTGAACCGGGTGATAATCAAGAATAAGTATCCGTTACCTCGGATTGATGATTTGCTCGATCAATTACAAGATGCGATAATATTTTTCAAAATAGATTTGAAATTGGGGTATCATCAATTGAGGATAACATTAGAAAATGTAAGGAAAATGACATTTAGAATGAGATAAGGTCACTATGAATTTCTAGTCATGCTTGTTTGGACCGACTAATGCTCCGGTAGCTTTTATGGACTTGATGAATCGAGTCTTGAAGGAATTCTTGAATAAATTTATCATCATGTTCATTGATGATATTCTAGTTTATTCTCGAAGTGAGGAGGAACATAAGGGACATTTATGAGCTACCCAGCGGATGTTAAAGGAGCGAGTAGTTGTATACAAAGTTCAAGAAGTATGAATTCCGCCGAAACAAGTCACTTTTTTCATCCACGTACTAACGAAGGAAGGTATAACGAGTTGATCCAAATAAGATAGAAGCCATTCAAAATTGGCCTACCTTGAAGAAGTTATCAAAGGTATGAAGTTTCTTAGGTCCGGTTGGTTATTATCGGAGATTTGTTGGGGGCTTTTCTAAGATAGCAATGCCTCTTACCGACTTGATGAAGAAGAGTATTAAGTTTCAATGGACGGACGATTATGAGAACGAGTTTTCAAGAATTGAAATGAAGGCTAATCACGACCCCAATACTAATTATCCCATCCGAAGATGAGAACTTTATGGTGTATAGTGATGCTTCCAAGAATGGGTTATAAGTGGTGTTAATGCAGAATGGAAGGGTGATGGCCTATGCTTCACAACAATTTAAAGAATATAAGCGAAATTATCCAACGCATGATCCGCAATTAGTGGCGGTTGTTTTTTCCTTGAAAATTTGGTGACATTATTTATATAGAGCAAAATGTGAGATATATACGGACCATAAAGTTTTATAATATATCTTCACACAAAAGGAGTTAAATATGAGGCAAAGGAGATGGTTGGAGTTAGTAAAAGACTATGATTGTATAATCAACTATCACCCGGGAAAAGCCAATGTCGTTGCCGATGCTTTAAGTAAAAAATCCATGGCAGACGATGCGGACAATTCAATTGCCAATCTTAAGGGATATACAACGATGAGAGTTAGAGATCATGCCAATAGGCCACAACAAGCACTTTATCGACCTCGTTAGTCTAGCCAACGATGTAAGAAGAGTTCAAACGGGGCAACAAATGGATGAAAGGATGAGGGGATTGAAGAAAAGTATAGAGACGAAAAAGGAAACAGATTTTTTTATTAATAATAAATGGGTTATTAGATTTAAGGGAAGGCTATGTGTCCCATGGTGGAAGATTGGGAGGAAATACTAAGGGAGGCACATGTAACTCCATACTAGATCAATCTATGTAATACAAAAATGTATCGTGATTTGAGATGATGTTATTGGTGGCCATTAATAAAGAAGGACATGACCAATTATGTAGCAAAGTGCCGGATTTATGAACAAATGAAATTGAAAAATCAAAAACCCATGGGAATATTAAAACCACTAGCAATTTCAGAATGGAAGTGGGAGCATATAACTATGGATTTTGTTAATAGGATTGCCGAGGTTCGAGAAGGGAATAGATGCCATCCGGGTAATTGTGAATCGATTAACTAAGTTAGCGTATTTTCTCCCGAGTCAAGACCACTTACAACCTAAACCAATATGCTCTGTTGTATATTGATGAACTTTTAAGGTTGCATGGGATTCTAGTCTCAATTGTATTAGATCGTGATCCCGCATTTACCTTAGCATTCCGAAAGAGTTTACACAAAGTCATGGGTATGAGCTTAAACTTTAGCATGGGTTACTATCCATAGATCGAAAGATAATCCAAATGGGTCATTTAGATTTTCAAAGACATGTTATGAGCTTGTGTCCTAGATTGGTCCGAGAAATGGGAAAAATATGTATGATTAGTTGAGTTTACGTATAACAATTGTAACCCCATAAAAATCTATAACCGTAAAGCGACACATATTAGAATATTTATATGTATGCATATATTAAGTGTAAGTATAATTCTCATTACATTATGAGAATTATTTCCTAAAATGAATGAATTATGTGAAATTAAAGTTATTGTGCTTGAGATTAGTGATTTAATTATTAAAGAAATTAAGTATGCAAAATCAATGTTTTGAGGATTACATTCTCGCCTAAAATTTTTTGTGATTTATTTGAGGACCTTGGATTGATTTCTGATTAAAACTCAAAGAATAAATTTTTTTTTCTCTATATCTATAATATCTCTCTATAAAATTTCATAATTTTTGGACCTACACATTAAGAGTTAGATCCATTATGGTGAGGGTTGTTTCGAAATGTATTCTCGCTGAAATTCGGGAGAAGAATCGCTCGAATCTTGTGGGATTTATTTGATGATGTTAGATTAATTTCTGAGAAACACTTAAAGAATAAACATTGTTCATCAATTTCTTTACCATCTCCATATAAAATTGGGTGATTTTTAGATTTATATATGAAACGTTATACTCATATTAGTACATATCATTCTAGACGCAATCATGCTTGAGCAGATTTATCCTTAAAAGTTAAAAATTCATTATGAGTCGTATGTTAGGTATTTTGACCTAAATTTTGGATATGTTTTATCTTGATATGTATAGTTTCTCATATAAAAATCATCGGATTTAACGGTGTCTATAAGTGGAACGTTTCTATTGGAGAAGAGGATGTCCTATAAGATAGCTTCTCCAAACAGACTTGAGATGTGTGTGTGTAATTGGGACCAAACGAATTTAGGGACTTAATTAGCTTAATTAATATATGAAATAAGATACTATAAGGGTTTATTTAGCTTAATTAAAAGGGTGAGACACCTAGCAATTTCATTAAATACCCTAAGACAACTCACCATGCCAGCTCACTTGTAGTCGTCATGCAAATCCATCCATTGCTTCATGAAATATCCATTTACTTTACACCTTACCAAATATATTTAAGCCACATGTATCTATACTTAGGGAAAGGAAATGGGAGGTATATATGTATAGAAAGAGTGGAAGTTGGCTGAAGGTTTAGGGAAAAAGGAAAGAAACCTTTAACACACAAGAGAGAAAAACGTGATAGTGAGGAGAGAAAAGAAAAAAGAAAGAAAAGGAAGAGAAAGGAAAGGAAAGAAAGAAGGGGAGAACCTAAAAAACCTTAAGGAAAATAAAGCAAGGTAAGTAGCTTTATTTTCATGCCTTTTGTCCTCTTCTCAAGGTATTTAAGATGTGGGTTGGTTGTATTATTAGTTGTATTGTAAGCTTGGTTTTGTTGGTGGATTTGTGATATATTGGTTTGATCTATGTGTGGATGTTGTGTTTGTGATGTTTTAGGGTAATCATAATGTTGTATGGATTTCTAAGTATATGGTGATGAGTTTGATTGGACTTGATCTAAATTTAATTGGACTAAAACATGGTTAATGTGGGGTTAGAATGTATGGTTAAACTAGGGTTAGTGAAGAGTAATTTACGTCCGCATATGGTATTGCCTATCAAGGACTTTAGAATGATTTCTAGGTGAACCTCAAAGAATAAAATTTATTTATCTATGTCTTAAATAACTACCTATAAAATATTTTTATCATTAGGCTTATGTAAAAAATTTATTCCCTTTTTAGTATAGATTGTTCGGGAGGAAGTACTTCTAGATAGATTACTTCTTCGGTTTCAAAATTATGTTACAAATTGTATGTTTAGTATCTAAATATAATTTTTGGATATGTTATGAATCAATATGTCTAGTTTCTAAAAAAAAAAAAACTATAGGATTTAATTATGCTCATAAATTGGTATGTTACCTACGTGATTAGAGGCTACCTTGTAATAAACCCTAAACTATGGGGATTGGATTCCCATCCTTCAATTCCATAATTGATGGTTTAAGTATACTCGAATAAGTATGAAAAAAAATATGTGGTAACTCGCGTGGTTTGATTTGGAAACCTTGTGTGGGCTTGGCTTGGAAACCCGATATGGGTTGGATTATGAAATCTCGTATGGATTGGAGCAATGAAAGTGTACGATATAGTATCCATAATGGATTGAATGTAATGAATGTGTTAGCATGAACCATGTGCATCACGTGCATCGAAGGGGTGTTATGACACAAGAAAAATCATTGAGTCATGAGAAAAATGCAGTTTGGTAACCGAATTGGTCGGATGGGTAGCGAGCATGAACAATGTGCGTGCTCTATTACTAACATTGTTAAGCGAGGAATACTTCCGCTAACTATGTGCCACAACGAGGGATAATTCCGTTGTGAGCGGTAGGTGATAATGAGATCATTGAGAGAGAGTAATAGAGCGGTAGGTAATAACATGATCACCGAGAGATGGAACGCATGCTCTTGCTTGTACCTAGGGTACCCGAATGAGAAACCAAACTCGCATTGCATATCATTTGTATCACCCTATTTACCGAGCTTTGGCTCATTCAATTATTGTTTTCATTCTATGACAAGAACAAGTCAAAACATTAAGGATGCTACCGTAACCTCCAAAAAGGCTTACATGTGACACAAGCGTGTCAAAATTTCTATCGATAAAAAAAAAATCTTAGGGTTAGGTATCAATATATATTTTGATAGTGTTATTGCAAATAAATCTTGAAATTTCTTTCACTCGTTTTGTTAACATTATGTAAAGTATTTTTATATGTTTCATTGTACAATAAATTCTTAATGTATGAGCACATACGTGTTTGAGGTTAATTCGGAAATTGGTTATGTCGGCGTGACACGCTCCTTACCTAGTTACTCCTATTTGGGTAGTACATAGTGGGCTAGGGAGGGGGTGTCACGGGGTGGTATCGAGCTATGGTTTTGATAACAAGGTAGAGGGCCCAAGTGTCACATAAGCCCGAGGACCGAGTAGTCTCGTTCAATGAAAAAAATAAAAAAATAATAAAATTTTCAATTGTGATCCTCTCGAGTAATCTATCTTATTATGTATTTTCATGTTGTTGACATTTGAGTATGCTTGAAAGTATTGATGAGTGCCAATATTGGTGGTATAGATGCTATACATACGATGTGTTCCCTAGGCTGCTAGAACTCACGGACGGAGGGCCTCTCTATCTCGCTTATTCGGTAGAATTAAATAACCTCACTATGACGACGGATCGGGATATTGTGACACATGTCACTAGAGTGCATGATTTGATTCAATAAATAGTATTTGCTGATGCCACTTTCAAAGGGTATCGTAACCCGGAATTCATGAGGATGACCTTACGCCGACTCTCCTGTCGAGGGACTAGCAGTTGCTAGATGAAGTCCGGGTAGGCCAAATAAATCCCAATGACTATAAAAACTCGATCAAAGCCTTCCTACTAGTGCAAGTTATATGCACCCTTACTCGACTTATGTATAATTAGGGTCTACCTGCATGTATTGCTCGTGAGATAGCACTTATCGTATTGGCCGATGCTATCAGTCGGTGGCAAGTAGAGGACGCCTTTCCCCGACACGTCTAATACATTAATATGTCACATTAGACATACTACAAAGAAGATATAATGTATAATATAATAGCTTCGTATTATTTTGCTATAGATATAAGTCCTTTTTTGGTTGTCAATATGTACGGAAGCCCTTGGGAAGGGAAATGCTTGTAAATGCTTGTTTTGTAAGATGTACTTAGTATGTATAATATAGATGTATAACTTAAGATATATATGTACGGATGTATAATTTTGTACGTACCTAAATGATTTACATTATAAGTTGATTTCAATATCATAACTAACTTGAATGTAACGTAACATATACAAAGATGAATCATGTCACGAAGAAGCCGGTACGAACACGAGGAGGAGGGACCTCTAGAAGTGAAAGTGAGAATCAACAAGACATCATAAATTGTATGATAGTGTTAATGCGAGCAACAATAGCAAGCGATGCAACAACAACAACAACAAAAAATGCATGCGGAGCAAATGAGATAGCTCTTAACTATGCAACAGCGACCTCCGCCTCCTCCTCAACATAGGAATGATATAATGGAAGGATTTCATAAAATGAATCCCTAGGAGTTTTTCGAGGACATTAATCCGATGATAGCCGAAGAATGGATTAATTCACTAGAAGTGATATTTGAATATCTATAATTCACCAATAATGAGCATGTATCATGTGCTATCTTTATGCTACTCAAAGACACTCGCACTTGGTGGAAGAGTGCACGGTTAATAGTAGATGTGCCTAATTTGACCCGGGAAGGATTTAAGGACGTCTTTTACAATAAGTACTTCACAGTGGATGTGAAAGCTAAGAAAATCCAAGAATTCTTGCAATTGAAACGGGATGGCATGCCCGTGGGCGAGTATGTGCGAAAATATGAGCAAGGGTGTAGATTTGTCCCATTTATCATAGGAGATGCAAATTTGAAAAAGAGTAGATTTCTAACGGGGTTAAACCCAAGAGTTTAGAGTATGGTGCGGATGTCGACTGCTAACACTTTTCCGGAAATGGTGAATAAAGCAATGTTGGTAGATGAGGACCAAAAGGAGATTACAAAGGAACTCGTAGTAGAAGAGGCAAGCATTTAAATCCGAAACCTCTTCATCCGGACCGGTAAGGCGATTCCCATCGAGAAATTTCATCGGAGTGATGGATTAAAAGATGCACGAATTGCTAGACCTACATCGTATGCTCCAAGACCAATGTTGAATAGTCAACCAAGACCACCGATGGGAAATCAACCACGGCCGGTGATGAGTAATCAACCTCGATGCAATAAATATGGGAGATTCCACATAGGGGAGTGCCGACCGAATTGAGGATTTTTTATGTTTGCCATAGGCAAGGGCACATAGCCTTTAATTGTCCTCGGATACGAAACTAGGATCAAGAAAGGTACCTGCTCGGGTATACACTATGACGCGAAAGAGGCTGATCGGAGGGGTGCAACGAGTAATTTATGGTCACGTCTCAATCTTTGGCTTAATTACTTATGCTTTAATTAATTATGGTGCCACACATTCATTCATGTCAAAAACATTAGTAAAGAGCCTAGGTGTAAAACCTAAAACATTGGCAATAGGATACCTAGTAGTAGTTCTCTCTGGATAATTTATGGAGTCGACGAGCCTAGTCAAGCGAGTGTCCGGTATAGATCAAGAATAGGAGTTTGAAGGCTGATTTGATAGTATTAGATCTCAAAGATTTTGATTTGATTACGGGAATGGATCGGTTAATGAGGCATAGTGCCACCATTGATTATCGAGGAAGGAGAGTAGGTTTTGATCTACCCGGAAATCGGCCATTGTAGTTTAAGGCCGATACAAAATGTCATGCCATACCAATCATTTCGGTCATAAAGGCTCAAAAGAAGCTAGAAAAATGGTGTTGGGGGTACTTAGCACACGTGGTAGATAGTCGGGTGGAACAAAAGTTAAAACTAGAAGATATAGAAGTGCTAATGGAGTATTTAGATGTATTTTCGGAAAGTTTGACTACGTTGCCACCGGAGAGGGAGATAGAATTCGAGATTGAGTTGGAGCCGAGCACGACTTCGATTTCTAAAACTCCCCGTAGAATGGTGCCAATTGAGTTGAAGGAGCTGAAGGTGCAACTACAAAACTTATAGGATAAAGATTCATACATCCTAGTTCCCGACCTTAGGGAGCTCCGGTATTGTTTGTGAAAAGAAGGACGGTAGTCTACAATTATGTATTAACTACCGAGAATTAAATCGGATGACGATTAAGAATAAGTACCGTTATCACGGATTGACGATTTATTCGATCAATTGAAAGGAGCATCGGTGTTTTCCAAAATAGACTTACAATTGGGGTATCATCGGTTGAGGGTGAGATCGGAAGATGTGAAGAAAACGACGTTCGGGATAAGGTATGGACACTATGAGTTCCTAGTAATGTCGTTTGGGTTGACCAACGCCCCAACTCGCTTTTATGGATTTGATGAATTGAGCCTTCAAGGAGTTTTTAGACAAGTTTATCATTATGTTTATTGATGATATATCTTCACGCGAAGGAACTAAATATGAGGCAAAGGAGATGGGTTGAGTTGGTAAAAGACTATGATTGCATCATCAACTACCATCCGAGAAAAGCCAATGTTGTTGCTAATGCCTTGAGTAGAAAGTCGGTAGCAACAATGCAAGTCATCTAGTCACCGCTCGTGAGGGAATTATAGAAGCTAGAATTAAAGATCATTCCTATGGGTTATGGGAGCGTCATGTCGGCTTTGTTAGTCCAATCGACTCGCAAGAAAGAATTCAAGTTGGTCAACACACGGACAAAAGGCTAAAAGAGTGGAAGAAAAGTATAGAGGTCGGGAAGGAATCGATTTTGTGGTGGATGACAAAGGCATAATTAGATTTAAAGGGAGATTATGTGTTCCCTCGATGGACGATGTAAAGAAGGAGATATTAGAAGAAGCACATGCAACCCCCTATTCAATGCACCCGCAAGGCACGAAGATGTATCAAGACTTTCAACAAAGTTATTGGTGGCCCGGAATGAAGAAAGATGTAGCTAATTTTGTGACAAGTCGTCAAGTTTGTCAACGAGTGAAGGCGGAACACCGGAGACACTCGGGAACATTAAAACCATTGGCAATCCCCAAATGGAAATGAGAGCATATAACGATGGATTTTGTCATGGGATTGTCAAGATCGGAGAGGGGTCGGATGCCATATGGTCGATAGTAGATAGGCTAACCAAATCGATGCATTTTCTTCTAGTCAAAGCCACCTACAATCCGAACCAAGTACGCCCGATTGTACCTTGACAAAATTATAAGATTACATAGGATTTTGATCTTAATTGTGTCGGATCAAGATCTCCGATTCAACTCTGCATTTTGGAAGAGTCCGCACAAGGCTATGGGGATAAAGCTAAATTTCAGCACCACATATAATTCATAAACCGATGGATAGTCCGAATGAGTGATCCGGATCCTTAAGGATATGTTACGAGCATGCATTTTGGATTGGTTCGAAAAATGGGAGAGATACGTTCGCTTAGCTGAATTTGTATATAACAATAGCTACCAAGTTTCAATTGGGATGGCTAACTATGAAGCCTTGTATGGGCGGTGGGGTAGATCTCCCATACATTGGGATGAGATAGGGGAAAGGAAGATGTTGGGACCGGAATTGGTGTAGCAAACAGTCGACGTGGGGGAAAAGATCCATCATTGGATAAAAACAGCTCGGAAGCGAGCGGAAAAGCTACATCAATAAAAGAAGGAAGGATCTTGAATTTACCATCGGTGACTATGTATTCTTAAGAGTTTCACCAATGAAGAATATTTATATGTATGCATATATTAAGTGTAAGTATAATTCTCATTACATTATCGAAATTATTGCTCGAAATGAATGAACTATGTGAAATTAAAGTTATTGTGCTTGAGATTAGTGATTTAATTATTAAAGAAATTCAATATGCAAAATCGATGTTTTGAGGATTACATTCCGTTTGAAATTTTACGTGATTTATTTGAGGACTTTGGAGTGATTTATGATTAAAACTCAAAGAATTAATATTGTTTCTCTATGCCTATAATATCTCTCTATAAACGTTCATAATTTTTGGACCTATACATTAAGAGTTATATCCATTATGGTGAGGGTTACTTCGAAATGCATTCTGCTGAAATTCGGGAGAAGAATCGCCCGAATCTTGTGGGATTTATTTGATGCTCGTTATATTGATTTCCGAGAAACACTTAAAGAATTAAATTTTTTTACTTATGTCTATAATATCTCTATACAAAATTTGGTGATTTTTAGATTTATATATAAAACGTTATAACCATATTAGTACATATCATTTTAGACACAATCTCGTCAGGCGATTTATCCTTCATTGTGAGTCGTATGTTGGGTATTTTAACCTAACTTTTAGCTATGTGTTACCTTGATATGTCTAGTTACTCATATAAAAATCATAGGATTTAATGGTTTTTATAAGTGGAACGTTTCGTTGGAGAAGAGGTCGTCCTGTAAGATAGCTTCTCCAAACAAACTTGAGATGTGTGTGTGTAATTAGGACCAAACAAATTTAGGGACCTAATTAGCTTAATTAATATATGAAATAAGATACTATAAGGGTTTATTTAGCTTAATTAAAAGGGTGAGACACCTAGCAATTTCCTTAAATTCCATAAGACAACTCACCATGCCGACTCACTTGTAGTTGTCATGCAAATCCATCCATTTCTTCATGAAATATCCATTTACTTTATACCTTACCAAATAAATTTAAGCCACATGTATCAATAATTAGGGAAAGAAAATAGGAGGTATATATATATAGAAAGAGTGGAAGTTGGCTGAAGGTTTAGGCAAAAAGGAAAGAAACCCATAACACACAAGAGAGAAAAACGTGATAGTGAGGAGAGAAAAGAAAAAGGAAATAAAAGGAAGAGAAAGGAAAGGAAAGAAAGAAGGGAGAACCTAAAAAACCTTAATGAAACTAAAGCAAGGTAAGTAGGTTTATTTTCTTGCCTTTATTCCTCTTTTTAAGGTATTTAAGATGTGGGTTGGTTGTATTATTGGTTGTATTGTAAGCTTGGTTTTGTTGTTGGATTTGTGATATATTGGTTTGATCTATGTGTGGATGTTGTGTTTATTATTTTTTATGGTAATCATAATATCTTATGAGTGTCCACATATGTGGTGATGAGTTTGATTTGACTTGGACTGAATTTAATTGGACTAAAACATGGTTAATGTGCGATTGGAATGTATGGTTAAACTAGGGTTAGTGAGGAGTAATTTCTGTCCGCATTTTGGTATTGCCTATTCAAGGACTTTAGAATGATTTCTAGGTGAACCTTAAAGAATAAAATTTATTTATCTATGTCTTAAATAACTACCTATAAAATATTTTTATCATTAGGATTATGTATAAAAAGTTATTCCCTTTTTAGTACACACTTGTTCGGGAGGAAATACTGCTGGACAGATTGCTTCTTAAGTTTCAAAATTATGTTAGAAATTGTATGTTTAGTATCTAAATATAATTTTTGGATATGTTATGAATCAATATGTCTAGTTTCTAAAAAAGAAAGATAGGATTTAATTATGCTCATAAATTGGTACGTTACCTACTTGGTTAGAGGCTTCCATGTAATAAACCCTAAACTGTGGGGATTGGATTCCCGTCCTTCAATTCCATAATTGATGGTTTAAGTATACCCTAATAAGTATGAAAAAAAATGTGATATCCTGTGTGGGTTTTACTTGGAAACCCTGTGTGGGTTCAGCTTGGAAACTCGGTGTGGGTTGGATTATAAAATCCTGTATGGATTAGAGGAATGGAAGTGTAGGGTATAGTATCCATGATTGATTGAATGTAATGAATGTGTTAGCATGAACCATGTGCATCACATGCATCGAAGGGGTGTTATGACATGAGAAAAATCATTAAGTCATGAGAAAAATGCGGTTTGGTAACCGAATTGGTCGGATGGGTAGTAGCATGAACCATGTGCATGCTCTATTACTAACACTCGTTGAGCGAGGAATAATTCCGCTAATCGTGTGCCACAATGAGAGATAATTCTGTTATAAGCGATAGGTGATAATGAGATCACCGAGAGAGAGTAGTTGAGCGATAGGTGATAACACAATCACCGAGAGATGGAACGCACGATCTTGCTTGTACCTAGGGTACCCAAATTAAAATTGATGGGTAGAATGGGAAACGGAATCGTATTGCATATCACTTGTATCACCCTACTTACTTAGCTTTGGCTCATTCCGTTATTGTTTTCATTCTATGATAGAAACAAGTCAAAACATTAAGGATACTACTAGAACCTCCAAAAAGGCTCACATGTGACACAAGCATGCCGAAATTTCTCTCGATAAAAAAAAATCTTAGGGTTGGGGATCAATATATATTTTGATAGTATTATTGCAAATAATTCTAGAAATTTCTTTCAATCGTTTTTGTTAACATTATGTAAAGTATTTTTACATGTTTCATTATACGATAAATTCTTAATGTACGAGCACATAAGTGTTTGAGGTTAATTCATAAATTGGTTATGTCGGCGTGCCTAGTTACTCCTATTTGGGTACTAGAGAGTAGGCTAAGGAGGGGACGTCATAACAATAGCTATCAATTATCAATCAAGATGGCTCCTTATGAAGCCTTGTATGGATGATGGTATAGATCCCGAGTACAATGGGATGAAATAGGATAAAGAAAGTTGTTAGGGCTAGAGCCGGTGCAACAAACAATTGAGATAGTCGATAAAATCCATCGACGGATGAAAACGACTCAAAGTAAATGGAAACGCTACATCGACAAAAGGAGGAAGGATTTGTAATTTATAGTTGGTGATCATGTTTTCTTAATGGTTGTACCAATGAAAGGTGTATTGCGATTTGGAAAGAATGGGAAGTTGAGTCCATGATACCTTTGACCATTCAAGATACTTGATCGGGTAGGCGATAAGGCATATCATCTGTTGCTACTTGCCATCTTTAGCGAGAGTTCATAATATGTTTCATACATCCATGCTAAGAAAATGCATTGGAGAACCTAGCTAGGTCTTAGAAACAACACCGTCGAATTTAACCATAGACTTAACGTCCGAGGAAAGACTAGTTCGGATTACGGATCAACAAGTTAAACAACTAAGGAATAAGGAAATTGTCGTAGTCAAGGTTCTATAGGAGAATCACAACCTCGAAATGTTGACATGGGAACGAGAGGAAGAAATAAAAGAAAAATACCCAAAATTACTCAAGCTGAGTTAATTTTGAGGACGAAATTTCTTTTAAGGAGAGGAGAAATGTAACCCACATTAAAATTCTTGATCATATAAATATATGTAACGAGACTATTCATAGATATTTATGCTAAGTATGGGTGTGATCTATATGACATATTAAGATTTTTGTGGTATGAATATATATGGTGGTTATAGGAATATTTTGGTATGTATGTAAGAATTTAGGGGGATAAGTTTCGAGTAAGTTAGCTAGTTATTTATTTCCTTTAACACTTACCAAGAATATGCCATGAAATGGGAAAGTTGTCTAAATAATTTGAGAGGGCCGAAATTTTGGAGGAATGCTGAAATTCTTAGACTAAAATACCCTTAAGATTATTTTTAATTCCATTACACATCCTTAAATTTCAACTTGACACCTAAGCTTCTTCATTCTTCCATTTGAAGGACACCTCATCACTTTGGCTTCTAAACCCGCCACCTAGCCTTCCATTATCTCCTATCACTTTCACCATACCAACTTAGTTTAGGACACTTGTTATTGTATTTAATGAAGGAAGAAAGTTGGAAATATATATATATATAAGAGAGAGCTAATGGGCGACCACACTTTGGAAATTTTAGCTCACCAAGAATTGAGAGAAAACCGAGTTGAGAGAGAGAAAAACAAAAAACAAAAAAGAGGAAAGAAAGAAAGAAGAAAGGAGAAGAAAAGACTAAGGGATTTTCTCCTAACTTTGAACTAATAAAGTAGGTTTTCTTTTATGTCCGCCAATGTTGTTTTTATGTATTTAATTTATGTTAGTAACTTGAGACATTGGTTATGTTGCTATGAGTTGCTTGTGTTGGTATGATGTGTTGATGCTTTGATGTGGATCTACTTGTTGGACTTGTGTATGTGATGAATTGTTGAAGCCTATAAAGCTTTGTGTATGTCCAAGTGTGTGTTGATAGGTGTGGCATCAACAAGGTGCTTAGTTTGAAATTCGATTGGGTTAAACAATGGTTGAGATGGATTTGGAAAGAATGAGTTTCTAGGGTATGTTTTAGGAAACCCATCCGGCCTAAATGTCAAAAAGGGAAAGATTGGACTTTTTATGTAATTAAGAACCTAGGACTTAATTTTCACTCACCTAGTTATACATTAGGATGAAACAAAACTCCATTGTAAAGAACAAAATTCCTTGCCACGTTTTGGGAACCATTCGGCTTAAACCCTAATTTTGGGATTTGAGTTCCACTCATCCCAATTGATAATTAATGGTTCAATTAGAGATAAATATATATAAATTGAAGTGTAGAAAGGTTATACTTCAAGGAAAATGGAAATTTTGACATAGGCTGGTTAGAAGCTAAATTCAACCATCTATGCCAAAATATGAGCTAAGAGAGAGATTCCACCTTATATGCGATTTAAATTGGCCCGTAAGGCTAACATCTATGTAAACTAAGTGTAGGTCAAATTTAATGAGAAGACTGACTAATTACATGAAGAAAGGTATTTATGTACGAAGTAAAAGTTTATACCAAATATAAATTGGTGATAATTGTTCTTTGGATGAATATTATGCAAACAATATGAACTATATCCGAAATCTTATGCATAGATTGAATTCCAAGAATGGGTTGAGAATATAGGGTTTGGTAACCATGATTGCGTGAATGTAATAATTAAAACATCATGTGCATAATATGCATTTCGGGGTGGATTGAATTGAATTGAGAAAGAATTTGATTAAGACTTGATGAGGTTTGGTAATCAAAGCTGGATTAAATGGGTATTAGCAATGAAGCTATGTGCATGCTCTATTAATTAATTACACCATTAGGCGATGGATAATTTCGCTAATCGTGTGCTATAATGAGGGATAATTATGTTGTTATAGTAGGTGATTCGGTAATCATTGAAGTTGAAAATAGAGCGAACTTGTCGATACCTAGGGTACCCGAACTAAAATTGATGGGGAAAGACGGAGTAATAGGAAAGTACTACATATCACATGCATCATCCTACTTATTGAGCTTTGGCTCATTCTGTTGTTGTAAATGTGTGATGTAATAAGTAAGGGAAAAGATAATTCGGTTGAGGATGCTTGTCGATTCTCACTGCAAGAGGGTCATGTGTTACTTGAAAATATAGGATTCTCTTTTGATTGTAAATTAGGGGTACGATGTCTATTAATGGATAAAGGGCATCTTAGATATTTTGTAATTTTCTATAACTCGTATTTATTAACGATATATAAATTGTATTGTACACACTCCATAGTTATGTATTATGGAAGTGAGTTGGGATTTTAGTCTTAACAAAGTAACGAACCTAGCCACACCTCTTAAGAAATTGGTAAAGGAGGTAGGGGCATTACACCCTTTCTCTCCCTTCCTCTATCCCTCTACCTCTTTCCCTCCTCTCCCTCTCTCTCCCTACCCCCTCTCTCTCTCCCTCTCTCCCTCTCTTTCTCTCTCCCTCTCTTAACCTCCTTCTCTCTCTCACTCTCTCCCTTTCTCTCTCCCTCTCCCTCTGTCCCTCTCTTTCTATCACCTCCTGTCCTCTTTCTATATGTCTCTCTTCCTCCCTCTCCCTCTCCTTCTCTCTCTTCCTTTCTCTATCTCTATCTTACTTTCTCCCTCTCTTTCTCTCTTCGACACTCTCCCTCTCTCTATCTCGCTCCTTTATCCCCCCATCTCTCTCCCTATCTCTTTCCCTTTCTCCCTCTCTCAACCTCTCTATCCCTATCCCTCTGTCCTTCTCTCTCCCCCTACCTCTCTCCATCCCTCTTTTCCTCCCTATCACCCTTTCCATCTATCTCTTCCTCTCCATCTATCTCATCCTTCCTTTTGCTTTCTCTCTCCCTCGTTATCTCTCTTTTCCTCCCTCTCACTTTAACACTCTCTCTCCTCTCCTCTCTGCCTCTCTCCCCCTTCTTTCCCTCTCCCTTGCTCCCTTAATCTCCATCTCTATCCCTCTCACTCCTACTATCCCACTCTCTCCCCCTCCTTATTCTCTCTTCCTCTCCCTTCCCTTCTCTCTTTCTCTCCCTCTCTCTCCACCTCCTTCTTCTCTCTTCCTCTCCCTTCCTTCCTCTCTCTCTCCCTCTCTCTCTCCCCCTCCCTCCCTTTATCCCTCACCCTCTCTCTCTCCCCCTCCCTCCCTTTATCCCTCACCCTCTCTTGCTCTCTTACCCTCTCTTTTCCCCAATCTCTCTCCTTTTCTCCCTCTCTCTCTTTCCCTTTCTCCCTCCTCTTATCTCCATCTCTCCCTCTCACCCACTCTCTTGCTATCTCTCTCTCCCTATCTCACACACTATCTCCCTCTCTCTTCCCTTCCTCTCTCAATCCCTTCCTCTCTCCCTTATACTCTCTCTCCTTCCTTCTCTCTCTTTCTATCTCCCCCTCTATCTCCCTCTTTCTTCCCCTCTCCCTCTCTCCTTCTCTAAATCTCCATCTCTCCCTCTCCCTCTCTACCTCCTCCTCTCCCTCTCTCTCCCTCTCCTCTTTTTCCTCTCTCTCTCCTTCTCCCTCTCTCTCTCACCCTCTCCCTCTCCCTCTCACCTTCTCCATCTACCCCTTTCTCCCTCTCCTTCGTCTCTTCCCTCTCCCTCTCTCCATCTACCCCTCTCCCACTCTCACCATCTATCCCTTAATCTCTCTCTCTCTCACTCTCCCTCTCTCCCTCTCTCTCTTTCCCTTCCTTTCTCTCTTCCCCCTCTCTCCCTTCACTCTCCTATCTCTCTTTCTCTCCTTCATTCTCTTTTCCCTCTCTTTGTCTCTCCCTCCTTCCCTCTCCCTTCCTCCATCTCCCACTCTATATCCCTTATTCTCTCTATATCTCCCCCTCTTCCTCTTTACCTCCCTCTCCCTCTTTATCCCTTTGTCCTATCCCTTCCTCCATCTCCCACTCTATATCCCTTATTCTCTCTATATCTCCCCCTCTTCCTCTTTACCTCCCTCTCCCTCTTTATCCCTTTGTCCTATCCCTTCCTCTCCCACCAACCCTCTCCCCATTCCCCATCCTTCTCTTTCTCTCTCTTCTTCTCCCTCTCCCTCTCTCTTTCCCACTCTCTCTCTTTCCCTCTCTTTCTCTCTCTATCCCACTCCTACTCCCTCTCTCTCTTTCCATCTCCCTATATCTCTCTATCTCCCTCTCCTCCCTCTCCCTCTCCCCCTTTCCCACATTCTCCCTCTATACCTCACTCTCTCTCCCTCTCTCCCTCTCTGCCTCCCTATATCATATTCTTGCTCTCTCCGTCCCTCCCCCTCTCCTTTTCTCTCTCCCTCTACCTCTCTCCCTCTCCTCCCATCACCTGCCTCCCTCTCTCTACATGATTCTCTTCCTCCCTCTCTCTTACTCCCTCTCTTCCTCTCTCTTTCTCTCTTTATCTCTCTCTTACTTTCTCCCTCTCTTTCTCTCTCTAACTCTCTCCCTCTCTCTATCTCGCTGCATTATCTCTCTATCTCTCTCCCTTTCTTTTTCCCTTCTCCCTCTCTCAACCTCTCATCCCTATCCTTTTGTCCCTCTCTCTCTCCCCTTCCTCTCTCCATCCCTCTCTTCCTCCCTATCACCCTCTCCTTCCTCTTCCTCAATTTGGACTGGACACCGTTTGACTAGGCTCGTTAACTCCATAAGGTGTTCGGAAGGGATTGGTATCGGATAGCCTATTGCCAATATCTCGGGTTTCACGCCTAGACTTTCTACTAATATTTTTGATATGAATGAATGTGTGGCACCGGAATCAATCAAAACACAAGCAATCAAGCCAAAGGTGTAGACATTACCATATATTATTGCCATGTCTCTCTTGTCGGCCTCCTCCTAGGTCATTGTATAAACCCGTGTAGGTACTTTTTTTGGTCTCGATTTCTATGTCCGAGAATAGTTAGAGGCTATGTGTCCTTGCTTTTGACAAACATAGTAGCCTCGGTTGATTCCTTGATAATGGCCTCGGGGTATAAGGTGATGGTACGGCGGTTCGTGCATTTCTGGACCACGATTCGATTGAAATTTCTAGGCAAAGCTCACCTTTGTGGTCGGAGGAAGAGGCTCCGGGTCGAAATGATTGTCTCTTCGTTGAACTTCCTTTACAATTTCTTTTTGGTCTTCATCCGCCAACATTGCTTTATCTACCGAGTTCGAAAAAGTGTTGGCGGTAGACACTCGTACCATGCTTCGGACTCTTAGGCTCGACTTCGTTAAAAGCTGATTCTTCTTCAAGTTGTCATCCATTGTAATGAATAGGATGAAGCGACATCCTTGCTCAAATTGCCATACGTATTCACCTACAAACATCCCCTCTTGCCTTAGTTCTAGAAATTCTTGAGTTTTCTTCACTCTTACATTTGCCGTAAAGTATTTATTATAGAAGACCTCCTTAAATCCTTCCCAAGTTAAGTTAGGCGGGTCCACTACCAATTTTGCGCTCTCCCACCATGTGCGGGCATCCTTCATCAATATAAAAATGGCACACGATACTCGCTCATCGTTGATAAATTGTAAGGATTCAAATATCGCTTCTATAGACTTAACCCATTCATCCGCTATCATTGGGTTAACACCTCCGGAGAATTCCCGAGGACTCATCTTACAAAACCTCTCCATCTGTATCATTCCTATGCTAGGGCGGCGAGAGATGGAGGCTATTGATGCATGGCTAGGACCTATCTCATTTACTCGCATAGCCTTGTTCTTGTGTTGCATTGCTTGTTGTTATTGCTGCATCATGTCCATCATGCGACTTAAAGCGTCCTGTTGATTTCTACTATGATCATTGGAGGCCCCCTCACCTCCTGTTCATGCTAGCTCCTTTCTTGGCATGCTTTGCTTTGTGCATGCCATGTTATGTCCATGTTAGTTTTGGGATGAAAGAAAATCATCCACTTACTCATAAAATTATAGATATTTATATATATAAAGCATTTCATACATAACGGTATTTACAAGCACTTCTATATGCACGTTTTTTTTTGCTCTATTTACAATCAAAAGTGTACTTAGTTACATTAGGAAATACATAACAAGTACTACATCAAGTGATAGCGTTACTATCTATCATGTCTAACCAACATATCGGACGCATCGCGGGAAGGAGTGCTCGACCCTCCACCAATCAATAACATCATCCGATATCATGTGTACTATCTCATAAGCGAGAGGCAACGGTAGACCCCGCTACACATCAAGCGAGTATGGGTCCGCCTAACTCGTATTGGGAGGAAGGCTCAAACCAAATCTCGATAACAAAATAGACCTATCCGCCCTTCCTCAACCTCATCAAGCAATAACTGATCTATCGATAAAAGAGTGTGACGTAGAGTTAGTCACGGGAAAGCCATACTTGTTATACTATTGAAAAGAAGCATTAGCTAATGTTATTCATTGAATCGAGTCATGCATACGAGTGACGTAGGCTACTATATCCTAATCGGGGCCCATAATTAGGCTATTTAGTACAGCTACCGTAATTAGCTAAGGTGGCTCGTTGTTGGCACGTCCTAGGAATGCGGGGTGTGTGAAATAAATATAGCATCTACAACAACAATAATTAATAGAATTAACATTTCTAGAACATCATTAAATACCAGCATGAAAACCATATAATAATCATTGATAAAAAAAATTTAGAAATCAAATTGTTACTTGTCAAGTAGCACACCGGTCCTCGAGCTCGGGTGACACTTAAGGTTCTACCCAATTACCTAAACTATAGCTACGATACCACCCTGTGATGCCTCCACCACTTGTTCACTCTCTATTACCCAAATAGGAGTAACTAGGCAAGGTGCGACACGCCGATACGACTAATTTTTAAATTAACCTTAAACACATACGTGCTCATACGCTAAGGACTTATCATACAATGAAACACGATCAAGATAATTTACATGCTATTAACAAAATAGTGAAATGAATTACAAAATTTAATTACAATCCATCAAAATATTTATTGACACGCCAACCCTAAAATTACAACAAATGAAATCCCTTAAAGTTTATGTCATCCAAGAGCCCTTTTGGACGATCAGACAACATCCTTACTACTTTGAGTCGTTCCTGTCATAACATGCAAATAACAACGAGGTGAGTCTGAAGTTCGGTAAGTAGAGTGATGCACGTGATATGCAATGAAGTTTTGTTTCCCATTCTACTCATCGAATTGTCCCTCGTTATAGCACACGGTTAGAAGAATTATCCCTCGCTTAACGATGTTAGTAAATAGAGCTCGCACTATGGATTTCTTGCTATTACCCATTCCACTCAATTCGGTTACCAAACCATTTTATTTCATGACTCAATGATTTTTTCTTAATTTATTCCACCCCCAATGCACATGATGCACATGATTACATGTTTAATCACATTTAACCAAACTCGGGTACCAACCCTTCTTTCTCAAGCCATACTCATGGTCCAACCAACACTCGAGATTCACACGTCCCTCACATACCAATCATGGTACTCATAGCGGGAACACAACCTCCGCTCATTAATATTGTTCATTAGTTTCATTAATATTTAAAAGAAGGTCCAAGTCTTTTCCTTATTTCCTCTCTAAAAGAATAAATTTTCTTTAGAATTTTCAAATCCCTTTTATTTCTATCTAAGTCCACTTATTTTAGTCCAAGCTCATTTCTTTTAGTCTAAGCCCATCTACTTTAAAACCAAGCTTTTTGATTTTAGTCCAAGTCCATTTAATTTATTCTAGGCCCATTAACTTTATTCAAGTTTATTAACTTAATCCTAAGTCCATTGACTTTATCCAATTCCATTTTATTTTATCTACACCCATTAATTATGTCTAAGTCTAATTATTGGGTTTTAGGGTTTACTACGGGCAACCTCTAATCGAGTAAGTAATTTTTCAACTTCTGAATATAATTAAATCTTACCCATTTTATTTTAGATACTAGAAATATTTGTTTATAATATATCTAATTAGGTCAAAATACCAAGTACACAATTTATTATAAAATTTTGAAACTTAAGGAGCAATCGCCCGAGTAGTAGTTTGTCTAGAGCTATCCGTACTAAATCGGGTATAACTCTTTTTAAATGAATCCAATGACCAGGTAATTTTAAGGGACGTTAGTTCAAACATATATGAATAACTTTTATTCTTTAAGTTTCATCCAGAAATTGACCTAAAGTCCTTGAACATGCACCCCAAATTCGGATAGAATTTACTCCTCATCAACACTAATTTATTAGTTCTTTCCAAACCAACTTTAAACATGTTTTAGTTCATTTACATTTAGTCCAAGTCCAATCCAACCCATCACCACATACATGGACATTTTTAAAAACATCAAAACATCATAAATTATTACAACAAGGCATCCATACATGGATTCCTCCCAAACATCAAGCATATAACCATCACAAACCACCAAAACAACATATTACATGGTTTAAACTTTAAGACATGAAAATAACTCAAATCAACTCATAATTTAAGTACATGAAATGAAACTTAAAGCATAATATGATACTCAAATGAAAACCTACTTACAATGATTTATGCTCCCTTAAAATATTTGGTAGCTTTTCCTTCCCTTTTTCCTTTTCTTTTTCTTTTTTCTTTCTTTCTCTCTTTTTGTCGTTTTTCTCTCTTCAATTTGGCTTCTCTTTTAATTCTGGAAGAGCTACGGTTTTTGACCTAAAAAATGGCAGCCATTTAACCCTCTTTTTCCCTTATATACCCACCTTTTCTTCTCTCATTTATTTATATCACAAGTGCTAAATTTTAACTAGGCAAAACGTAAAGTGGAGGAAACTTGGAAGGGAAACATGGTTGGTTTGAATAAAGGACAAGAGTCGAGTTGTCTTTGACTCATTTAATGCAAGTCTTATGTGTCCTAACTAAGTCATTATACTAACTATATCCCTAATGAAAATATTTTAAGCAACCAAACATCTTATTTTCTCACAAAATTTCTAAAATGTCTCTCCTAAAAGTTTGAAATTTCTTTCCAAAAAAAAACAATTCCGGTAAGCGGTGCATCCTAAACTGTGTATACAAAAATAGAAATAAATTTTTATATAAAGATATAAAATTCATGAAATTTTATAGAGGGATATTCCACACATAGAAGAACAACGTTTATTCTTTAAGTTTTTCTCAAAAATCAATCTAACATCATCAAATAAATGTCACAAGATTCGAGCGATTCTTCTCTCGAAATTCCAACAGAATGCATTTCGAAACAACCCTCACCATAATGGATATAACTCTTAATGTATAGGTTCAAAAATTATAAAATTTTATACAGGTCTATTCAACACATATATGAACAACTTTTGTTCTTTAAGGTTTATCGAAAAATCACCCTATGGTCCTAAAAAATTCACATAAAACTCAAGCGAGAATATAGTTCTTAAAACATCGATTTTGCATATTTGATTTCTTTAATAATTAAACCATCAATCTTAAGCACAATAACTTTAATTCAACATAAATCACATATTTCAAGAATTAATTTCTCATGATGAAATGAGACTTATACGTACTCTTAATATACATATATATCAAATTATTCTAATACATGTCGCGTTACGGATAAGGGTTTTTACGGAAGTTACACTCTTACTCTCTCTCTCCTTCTCTCCCCTTCTCCATCTCCCTCTCTTCCTATCTTCATCTCTCCCCCCATCTCTCTCTCTTTCTATCTCTCTCTCCATATCTCATACTCTCCCTTTCTCTATCTTCTTCCCTCTCCCTCTCCAAATCACTCCCTCTATCTCTCACTCGACCCTTACTATCACTCCCTCTCTCTTCGTTCTTTGCTCCCTCTCTCCCCCTCTCTCTCAATCGCTCCCTCTCTCTCCCTCCCTCTTTCTCTATCTCTCTTCTTTACATTCTCTCTCCTTTCTTCTCTCTCCCTCTCTTCCTATATCTCCCCCTCTCTCCCTCTCCCTCTCTCCCTTTTCTAAATCTCTATCTTTCCCTTTTCCTCTCTCCTTTTCTAAATCTCTATCTCTCTATCTCCCTCTACCTCTTTCTCCCCCTCCCTCTCCTTTCCTCTTCTTTCTCTCTCCTTTACCTCTCGTCCTACCCCTCTCTCCCTCTCCCTCTCTTTCTCCCTCTCCCTCTCCCCCTCTCCCACCTCTCCCTCTATCCCTCTCTCCCTCCCTCCTTCTCGCTTAATCTCTCTCTCTCACTATCTCTCCTTCTCTCCCTTTCCTACCTATTTCCCTCTCATGGTCTTTTCCTCCTTGCATCTCCTACTCTATCTCCCTCATTCTCTATATCTCTCCTCCCTCTTCATCTCCCTCTCTCTTCCTCTCTCCCTCTATTGCTCTCCCTCTCCATCACCCTCTCTCCCTCTTAATCCCTTTCTCCTATCCCTCTCTCTCTATCCCTCTCCCCCACTCCTCATCCCTTTCTTTCTCTCCTTCCCTCTCCTCCTTCTTCTCTCCCTCTTCATCTCTCTCCCTCCCCCTCTCTCCCTCTCCCTCTCCCTCTCACCTTCTCTATCTCCCTATCTCTCTCCATCTCCCTTTCTACCTCTCCCTCTCCCATACTCTCCTTATATCCCTCACTCTCTTACTCACTTATCTCACTTATCGGCCTCTCTTCCTCTCTCTCTCCCCTCTCTTCCTCTTTTCCTCTCTCTCACTATCTCTTTCCCTTTCTCCCCCTCACTTCCTCTCTTTCTCTCTCCTATCTCTACCCTCTCCCTTTCCCTCCTCTGTCTCGTACTCCCTACATCTCCCTCGCTCCATCTCCCATTCTATCTCCCTCATTCTCTCTCTACATCTCCCCTTTCGTCTCCCTCTCTCTGTCTTTCTCCCTCTATCATTCTCCCTCATCCCTTCCATCTCTCCCTCTCTTTCCCTCTCTCCCATCCCTTTCTCTCCCTCGCTCACTCCCCTCTCTCTCTTGCTCACTCTCCCTCCCTCCTCCCTCACACTTGTTCTCTCCCTTCCCTTTCTCTCTCTCTCCCTATCCCACTCTACATCTCAATCTACTCTCTCCCCTACTACTTTTTCTCTCTCCCCCTCTCTCATTCTCTCCCTCTACCTCTCTCTCCCTCTTTCTTTCTCTTCCTCTCTCCTACTCTTCCTCTCTCTCACTCCCTCTCCCTCTCCTTCTCCCTTTCTCCCTTTTTCTCTCTCCTACTTTTCTTCTCTCCATACCTCTTTCCCACTCCCTCTCCCTCTCCCTTCTTCCTCTCTCCCTCATTTCCATCTCTCTCCCACTCTCTCCCACATCCCTCTCTCTCCCTCTCAATCTCTATCTCCTACTTCTTTTCTCTCTCCCCTCACTCTTCATCTCCTCCTCTACCTCTCTCTCTCTATCTCCCTCTCTCTCACTCTCTCTATCCCTCTCTCTTTCTCTCTCTTTCCTTCCTCTCTTTTTCCCTCTTACTCCCTCTCTCTCTCCCTCTCCCTTCCTCTCACCCATATCTCAATCTCTCTCCCACTCTCTCCTACATCCTCCCTCCCTCTCTCTCTTTTCCCCCTCTCCCTCTCCCTCCCTCCTCTCTCCCTTTCTCCCCGCTCTCCCTCTCTACCTCCCTCTATCTCTCTCTCGCTCTCCCTCTCTCTCTCCCTCCCTCCCTTCTCTCTATTTCTCTCCCTCTTTCTCTCCCATTCCCTCTCTCCCTTTCACCTTCCTCCCTCTCTCTCTATACGTCCCTCTTCCTCCCTCTCTCCCACTCCCTCTCCTTTGCTTCCTCTCTCTCTCTCCCCCTCTCTATCTCCCTCTTGCTTTTTTTGTCTCTCTCTCCATCTCTCTCCCTATTCTCTAGCTCTATCCTCCTTTCTCCCTCTCTCTCTATTCCCCTTCTCTCCATCTCTCTTTCCCTTTCTTCCTCTCTTAACTTCTATATCCCTATCCCTCTCTCTTCCTCTCTCTCTCCCCCTTCCTTCCTCTCTCCATCCTCTCTTCCTTCCTCTCACCTTTTCCCTCTCTCTCTCGCCCTTTCCATCTATCTCATCCTTCCATTGGATTTCTCTCTCCCTCTCTATCTATCTTTTCCTCTCTATCACTTTCATACTCCCTCCCATTGTCTTTCTCCCGCTCTTCCAATTCCTTCTCTCTCCCTCTCTCCCTCTCTCCCCATTCCTTTACTCTCCCCACTCCACCAACCTCCGTATCTATCCTTCTCACCCCTACCATCCCACTCTCTCCCTCTCCCTCTCTCTCGTTCCTCCCCCTCATTCCCTCTCTCTTCTCTCTTCCTCTCCCATTTTCCCTTTCTCCCTCTCCTCACTCTCTTGCCTTTCTTTACCTCTTTCTCCCTCGCTCGCTCTTGCTCTCTCACTCTCTCCCCTTAATCTCTCTCTTTCCTTCTCCCTCTCCCTCTCTCTTGTTATCTCTCTCTCCCTATCTCAAACTCTCCCTTTCTCTAACTTCCTCCCTCTCCCTCTCTTCCTCACCATCCCTCCCTCACTCTCTCGTCCCTCCTTCTCCCTCACATTCTCTCTCTTTCCTTCTCTCTCCCTCTATCTCCCCCATTCTCTCCTTCGCCCCGCCCCTCGCCCTCTCCCCCTCTTTCTCCCTCCCTCTCTCTCTCTCCTTCCGTAACCCCCATGAAACTTCTTAACCACATCGCTATAGGTACTAAATGTTTATATATGTATATACTAAATATAGGTGTGATTTATGTGTCATTTTAATATTTTTATGGTGTTAACATGCTAAGTGTTTATGTGAGGATTTATGGGATGAACTTCAAGCAACTTAGCTAGTTACCATTTATTTTCTTTAACATATATTGAGAATGTAATATATTTAGAACGTACCATGAAGTGAGAAAAATTAGCTAAAGGTATGGATAGTGTCGAAATTTTAGGGAGAGAAATGTAACTCTCATGAAATGAATTCTTAACCTTATAAATAAATAAATAAATACATACATATATAAATAAATAAATAAATAAATAAATAAATAATTATATACATACATACATACATATATATATATATATATCCTGGAATATCTATAAAAAAATATATTGGATCTGGGTGTAATTTATGTGATATTTTCTTTAATATTTTGTGATATTAAAATAACTAATGTTCATGGGAATGTTTATGAGAATAAAATTTTGGGTAATTAGCTAGCCATTATTTAATTTCCCATAACATATACCTAAAAATGCCATACAAGTGAACGAATCACCTAAATATGGTGAAAATGCCGAATTATTGGAACCAAACTACCATAGAAATTTAATTGGGCTAGTTACCCTTTTGTTACCCATTTTTAGTTACTAATTGGACACCTCATCATCCACCATGTTCTAATTAGTGACACCTAGCCATCTTTGACTTCAAACCCGCCACCTTGCTTCCATTTTTCTTCTCTCACTTTACACCTTGTAACCATAAAATTAAGAAACATATCCTACTAATTAATGAGAAGAAAAAAGGTGGAGTATATAAGTATGAGAGAGAGTTAGACTTAGCCATTTTAGCTCATTAAAAATTGAGAGAAAAATGTAGGGAAAGAGAGAAAAACAAAAAGGAAAAGGAGGGAAGAAAGAAGGAAGAAAGGAGGAGAAAAAGGCTAAGGGATTTTCTACCATCTTTAATTAAGTAAGTAGGTTTACGTTGCATTATGTTATTCCATTAATTTCATTTATATGTGCTTAAATTAGTTGGTTGTTTAAAGCTTTCCATTATGTTGTTATGGGTTATTCATGTTAGTATTTTGTGTTTGATGGCTTGATATGAAAGTAATGATTGGATTGTATATATGATGATGAATGGTTAGTATGTTATGCATCCATGTGTTATGTATGCCTAAATTTGTGTTGATGAAGGATTTGAAAAAGGAAAGAATTCTTAGAGTATCCTTATGGAGATCATTTGGCCTAGGTATTAAAATGACCAAAGTTTGGATTGTTTTTACGTAACTAAAGATCTAGAACTTAATGGTAACTAAATTAAGTATAAATTTGTAAGTTAGGAGGAAAAGAAATTACATAGAAACAAAAGAAAATCTCTTGCCACTTTTAGAACCCATTCGGCCTAAACCCAAAAATTTTGGATTTGAGTTCCAATCATCCAACTTGATAATTAATTGTTCAAATACACCTAAATAAGTATAAATTGAAGTCTAGAAAGGTTAGATTCCAAGGGAAATGGAAATTCGGCTTAGGCTGGGAAACATTCGACCTAAACCCTATGTTTTGAAAATTGAGTTCCACTCATTCAAATTGATTATTAATGGTTCAGTTAGAACTTAATAAGTATAAAATGAAGTGTTGGAAGGTAAGAATTCAAGAAAAAAATCAGAATTAGGACCTAGACGTATTAGAAGCTAAATTTTGGGTTAGGAATAAAATCCCACTTCAAATATGCTCAAATGCATTCCTAGGACTAAAATATAGGAATGGATTAACCCTAATGGGTGGGTCTTCAATTCTTTACATGACTCCTATGAAAAATATATGAAATCCCAAGCATGGATTGGATTCGAGAGTGGTATGAAAATGAAGGGTTTGGTACCCATGATTAGTGGAATGTGGTAAATGAAACATCATGTGCATCATGTGCATTTAGGGGTGGATGGACTTCGAGAAAATAATTGAGTCGAGAAATGATGAGGTTTGGTAACCGAATTGGTTCAAAATTGGATAGGTTTGATAACCTAACTAGATTAAATCGGTATTAGCAATGAAGTCGTGTGCACACTCTATTAATTGAATACATTGTTAAGCAATGGATAATTTCGTTAACTTGTGTGCTACAATGATGGATAATTCCGTTGCTAGTAGTAGGTAATTCGATAATCATCGAGAGATGGAAATAGAGCGGACTTGCTAATACCTAGGGTACTCGAACTAAAATTGATGGGAGAAGGCAGAGTCATAGGAAAGCACTCGCATATCACATGCATCACCCTACTTATCGCACTTCGGCTCACTCTATTGTTATTTCATGCCATGACAAGTAAAGGCGATGGTAGTACTAACAAAGAAGCCGCCGGTTCCTCCTAGAAAAGGGCTCATGTGTGACACAAAAAACTTAAAAATTTCTTTTGATTGTAACATAGGATATGATGTCTAGTAGTGTGTAAATAACATCGTAGATATTTTATGACTTACGTAACGGTATTCATTAAAGTTGTGTAAATTTAATTGTATTTCCTTCTAACTTAATATGTTATTATTTATTGGCTATGTATGATGGTAGTAAATTGAGACTTTAGCCTCTAAACTATAACACACCTAGCCATGCCTCTTAGGTAATTGGTAAGGGAGATAGACGCATCACACCTTTCCTCTCTCTCCCTCTCCCTCTCCCTCTCTTTCTTTCTCTCCCTCTCTTCATCTCCCTCTCATTCCCTCTCCCTTTCTCCTTCTCAACCCTCTCCTTCTCCCTCTCTTTCTTTCCCTCCCACTCCCTCCCTCTTTCCTTCTCCTTCTCCTTCTCAACCCTCTATCTCTCCCACTCTCTCTCTCTCTCTCCCTCTCTTTCTTCTTCTCCTTCTCCCTCTCTCCTTCTTCCCCTCCCCCACCCTCTCTTCTATCCCTCACTCTTTCACTCACTCTCTTCCTCTCTTCCCTCCTCTCTCCCTCCCACCTTCTCTCTCACTCTCTCCTTCCCTCTCTCTCCTATCTCTCCTTCTCTCACTTTCCCTTTCTATGTCTATTCCTCCCTCCATCTCCTTCTCTATCTCTCGTATTCTCTCTATATCTCCTCCTCTTCCTCTCCCTCTCCCTCTCTCTCCCTCCCTCCCTCTTTCCTTCGATCACTCTCCTTCTCTACCTTTAGCTCTCTCTCTCCCTTTATCCCTCTCCCTCTCTATTTCTCTCCCCCTCTCTCTCCATCCCTCTTCCTCATCCTCATCCCTCTCTTTCTCTCTCCCCCTCCCCCTCCTTCTCTCCCTCTCCATCTCTCTCCCTCTCCCTCTTACCCTCTCTACCTCCTTATCTCTCTCCATCTCCCGCTTTCCCCCTCCCTCTCCCTCTCTCCCCTCCCATAGTCTTCCTCTATCCCTCACACTCTTTTCCCTCTTACCCTCTCTGCCTCCTCATCTCTCTCCATCTCCCTCATTCCCCCCTCCCTCTCCCTCTCTCCCCTCCCATAGTCTTCCTCTATCCTCACTCTCTTTTTCCCCCTCTTTCTCTCTCCCTTCTTTCCTCTCCCTCACTCTCTTTCCCTCTCTCTCCCTTCACTCCCTCTCCTTCTCCCTCCTATCCTCCTACTCTCCCTTTCCCTCTCTATCTCTCCCTCCTCCTATCTTCCTCCCTCCATCTTCCACTCTATCTCCCTTATTCTATCTTTACATCTCCCCTTTCCTCTTCCTCTCTCTCCTTCGCTCCCTCTATCTTTCTTCTTCCTCCCCTCCCTCCTCTCCCTCTTTATCCCTCTCTCCCATCCATTTCTCTCTCCATCTCTCTCCCCTCACTCCCTATCTCTCTCTTTCTCTCTTTCCTAATCTCTCTCTCCCACTTGATCTCCCTCTCCTTGCCTCCTCCTAATATCTCAATCTCTCTCTCCCTCTCTCCCTCTCCCCCTCTCTCTCTCCCTCTCCCCCTCTCCCTCTCCCTCTCCTTCTCTCTCCCTCTTTCCCTCTCTCTTCATCTCCTTCTCTCTCTCTCGATCTCTATCTCTCACTCCCTCTCTTTCATTCCTCCCTCTCTCCTTTTCTCTCCCTTGTCTCCCTCTCTCCCCCTCTCTATCTCACCTCGCTCTTTCTCTCTCCCTCTCCATCTCTCCCTCTCTCCATCTCTCCTTCTTTCTACCTCTCTCCTATCTCCCTCCCTCTCTCCCTCTCTATATGTCTCTCTTCCACCCTCTCTCCAACTCTCTCTCCCTCTCCTTCTCTGGCTCCCTCTCTCTATCTCTCCCTTGCACTCTCTCTCCCTTTCTCTCTCTATCTCTCTCCCATTCCCTCTCCCCCTCCCTCATCCTCTCTCTCCCCCTCTGCCTCTCTCTCTCCCTCTCCCTTTTTCCCTCTCCTTCTCTCTCCCTCTTTCTCTCTCTCTTCTTCTCCTTCTCTCTCTCTCGATCTCTATCTCTCACTCCCTCTCTTTCATTCCTCCCTCTCTCCATTTCTCTCCCTTTGTCTCCCTCTCTCCCTCTCTATCTCCCCTCGCTCTTTCTCTCTCCCTCTCCATCTCTCCCTCTCTCCATCTCTCCTCCTCTCTACCTCTCTCCCTCTCTATATGTCTCTCTTCCACCCTCTCTCTAACTCTCTCTCCCTCTCCTTCTCTCGGCTCCCTCTCTCTATCTCTCCCTTGCATTCTCTCTCCCTTTTTCTTTCCATCTCTCTCTCATTCTCTATCTCTCTCCCTTCATCTCTTCCCTTCGCTCCCTATTTTCCTCCCTCTCTCCCTCTCTCTTTCTCCCTGCTCCCTTTCTTAACCTCTCTCTCCCTATCCCTCTCTGTCTCCCTTCCCTCGCTCCATCCCTCTCTTCCTCCCTCTTTCCCTCCCTTTCCCTCTCTCCCTCCCTCATTCTCTCTTACTCTCTCTCTCTCCCTCTCTATCCCTCTCTCTCTCATCTCCCCTTCTCTCGTTTTCCCTCTATATGTCTATTCCTCCCACCATCTCCTACTCTATCTCCCTCATTCTCTTTATATCTCCTCTTCCTCTCCCTCTCTCTCTCCTTCCTCTCCCCTTTGATCCCTCTCCCTCTCTCCCTCTCGCCCTCTCTCCCTCTTTCCCTCTCTTCCCCACTCTCTCCATCCCTCTCACCAACTCCTCATTCCTCTCTTTCTCTCTCTCCCCTCCCTCTCCCCTCCCTCTCCCCTCCCTCTCCCCTCCCTCTCCCCCTCTCCCTCTTTATCTCTCTCCCTCCCCTCTCTCCCTCTCCCTCTCCCTCTTACCCTCTTTGTCTTGCCATCTCTTTTCTCTCCCCTCTTTCCTCCCTCCTCCGTCTCCATCTCCCCTCTCTTATACTCTTCCTCTATCCCTCACTCTCTCCCTCTCTATCTCCCTCTCTCTCTCTTTCCCCCTTTCTCCCCCTCCCTTCCTCTCCTTCTCTCTCCCTTCACTCCCTCTCCTTCTCTCTCCTTCTATCCCTTTCCCTCTCTATCTCTCCCTCCCTCCCTCTTCCTCCCTCCACTCCCACTCTATCTCCCTTATTCTATCTCTACATCTCCTCGTTCCCCTCCCTTCTCTCCCTCTCTCTCCCTCTCTCCCATCCATTTCTCTCTCCATCTCTCTCCATCTCTCTCCCACTCCTCTCCTTCTACCTCCATCTTCCTAATATCTCAATCTGTCTCTCCCTCTCTCTCCCTTCCTCCCTCCCTCTCCCCTCTCCCTCTCCCTTTCCCTCTTTCCCTCTCTTTCACTATCCCTCCCTCCCTCTCTCTCCACTATTTTTCTCTCTCTTGATCTCTATCTCTAACTCCTCTCTCTTTCCCTCTCTCTCTCCCCCTCTCTATCTCCCCCTATCTCCTTTTCTCTCTCTCCCTCTCTCTTTATCTCTCCCTCTCCCTCCCTCTCCACCGTTCTCCCTCTCGACATCCCTCTCTATCTCCCTCCTTCCCTCTCTCTCTATATGTCTCTCTTCCTCCCTCTATCTAACTCCATCTCTCTCCTTCTCGTACTCCTTTTCTCTATCTCTCCCTTTCTCTCTCCATCCCTCTCTCTACCTCTCTCCCATTCATCATCTCCCTCCCCCTCTCACCCTCTCTTCCTTCCTCTTTCCCTCTCTATTTCCCCTTCTCCCTTTCTCAACCTCTCTCCATCTCCCCCTCCCTTTCTCTATCCCTCTCTTCCTACATCTTCACCTCCCTTTCCCTCTTTCTCCCTCTCTCCCCGTATCCCTATCCCTCTTGTCCTTCCTCTATCCCCCTGTCTCCCTCTCTGTCTCTCTCACTCATCTCTTTCTTTCTCTCTCTCTTTTGCTCTCCCTCTCCCTCCCAATCCCTTTCCCTCTCTCCTCCCTCTCCCTCTCACTCTCTCCCTCTCTTTCTTTTTTCCTCTCTCCTCTCCATCTCCTTCTCTCTATCTCAATTTCTATCTCTCACTCCCTCTCTCTACCACTCCCTCATTCTCACTCCTCCATCTCTCTATTTCTCTCCCTCTCTCTTCCCCTCTCTCTTTCTCTCCCCTACCTCCCACCCCTCCCTATATGTCTCTCTTGCTCCCTCTCTCCCACTCCCTCTCCATCTCCTTCTCCCTCCCTCTCTCCATATCTCTCCTACTCTCTCCCTCTCTCTATATCTCTCCTATTCTCTCCCTCTTTCTCTATCTCTCTCCCTCTCGTCTATCTATCTCTCTCCCTCTCTCTTCATCTCTCTCCCTCTCTCTCATTCTCTCCCTCTTCTTGTCTCTCTCCCTCTCTCTTTCCTCTTCTTCCTCTCTCAACCTCTCTCCCTATCCCTCCCTTTCCCTTCTTCTCTCTATCTCTCACTTCCTTCCTCTTACCCTTTCCCTCTCCCTCTCTCTCTCTTCCTTTCCTTCTATCTCTCCCTCCATTGGCTTTCTCTCTCCCTTTTTATCTCTATATCTTCCTACCTCTACCTCTCTCTTTCTCTCTCTCCCTGTCCATCTCTTTTTCCCTTCCTCTCACTTACACACTCTCTCCCTTCTTCTCTATCCCTCTCTTCCCCTTCCTTCCCTCTTCTTCTCTCTACCAATCTCCCTCTCTATCCCTCCCACTCCTGCTCTCCCACTCTTTACCTCTCCCTTCCCCTCTCTTCCTCTCTCTCACTTCCTCTCTCCTCTTTCTTTTCTCTTTCTCTCCTGTTTTCCCCTCTCCCTCTCTCCTTCTCTCCTTTTCATTCTTCCTCTCTCTCTCTCCTTGTCTCACTCACTCTTTCTCTCTTCACTCTTTCTCTTTCTTTCTTTTTTCCTCTCCCTCTCTTTTCCCCTTCTTTCTTTCAACCTCTCCTCTCTCTCTCCCTCTCGCTATCCCTTTCCCTCTATCTCCCTCTCTCTCCCCCTCTCCCTCTCTTTCCCTCTCTCCCTATCCATCCCTCTCCCTCTCTCCCTCTCCCTCCATCTCTCCATCGCTCACTTCCTTCCCCTTATCCTTTGCCTCTCCCTCTCTCTCTCCCTCCGATTCTATCTCTCCCTCCCTTTGGCTTTCTCTCTCCCTCTCATTCTATCTCTCCCTCCCTTTAGTTTTCTCCCTCCCTCTTTATCTCTCTATCTTCCTACCTCTACCTCTCTCTTTCTTTCTCTCCTTGTCCATCTCTCTTTTCTTTCCTCTCACTTTCATACTCTCTCCCCTCTTCTCTCTCCCTCTCTTCCCCTTCGTTCTCTTTTCTTCTCTTTACCAATCTCCCTCTCTATCCCTCTCACTCCCACTCTCCCACTCTCTGCCTCTCCCTTCCCCTCTCTTCCTCTCTCTCACTCCCTATCTCATCTCTCTTCTCTCTTCCTCTCCCTTTTCCCCCTCTCCCTTTCTCTTTCTCTCCCTTTCATTCTTCCTCTCTTTCTTTCTCTGTCTCACTCACTCTTCCTCTCTCTCCTCTCTTTCTCTTTCTTTCTTTTTCTCCTCTCCTAATCTCTCTCCCTCTCTCTTCCCCTACTCTCTTTCAACCTCTCCTCTCTCTCTCCCTCTCATTATCCCTCTCCCTTTATAACCCTCTCTCTCCCCCTCTCCCTCTCTTTCCTTCTCTCCCTTTCCATCCCTCTCCCTCTCTCCTTCTCTCTCTTCTTCTCTCCTTCTTGCCCTCTCCTCGCTCTCCCTCCCTCTTGCTCTCTCCCCACTCTCTGTCCCTCTCTCCCTCTCCTTTTCTCTCCCTCTCTATCTCCTTATCTCTTCTATCTCACCCTCTCTCTCCCTCTCTCTCTCTCCACATTTCTCTCTCTCTTTAGCTCTCTCTCACCTCTTATCTCTCATCCACCCTCGCTCTCTATCCTTTTCTCTTCCTCTCTCTCTCTCTCTCCCACCCTTTTTCTCTTTATCCCTCCTTTGATCTCTCTCTCCCTCTCTTCCTTTCTAACTCTCTCCATCTCTGTCCCTCCCTTCCTCTCTCTTTCTCTTTCTCCCTCTCCCATACCTTTTATTTGTCCCTGTCTCCCTATCTCTCTACCCCTCTCACTCTCTGTCTCCCTTTCTCCCTCTCACTCCCTCTCGATCTCTTCATCTCTCACTCTTTATATCTATCCCTTACTCTCCCACTATCTCTCCCTCTCTCTTCCTCTCTACATCTCTACATCCCCTAATCTCCCTTCCTCTATTTATCCTACTTTCCCTCTGCCTCTCCCTCTCTCTCTTTCTTCCTCTCTCTCTCACTCACTTCTTTCTCTCTCTCACTCTCTAGCTCTCTCTCTCTTCTTTTTTTCCTCTCCCTCTCCCTCTTTTTCTCTCTCTCCCTTTCTATCTCAATCTCACTCCCTCTTCAACCCTCTCTGTCTCCCTCTCCCTATCTCTCTCTCTCACTCTCTCCCTCTCTCTCTCTATCTCTCTTTTCCTCTCTCTCGCTTTGTCTCTAGCTCTCCCTCTCCCTCTCATTTTCCCTCTCTCTCTCTCCATCTCCCTTTCCCTCTCTCTTCCTTCCTCTCACTCTTTCTCTTTTCCTCTCCCTTTTCCTCTCCTCCTCCCTATCTCCCTCTCTTCCTCTCCCTCCCTTTCTCTCCCTCCCTTTCTCTCCCTCACTCTCCCTCCCTTTCCCTTCCTATATCTCTCTCCTTTTTCCTCTCCCTCTCTCCCTTACTTTTTTCCCCTCTTCATCTCTCTCCCTTCCTCCCTCTCTTCCTCTCCCTCTCCCTCTCTCTTTCTTTCTTTCTCATTCTTTCTCTCCCTTTACATCTCTCTTTTCCCCTATCTCAATTTCTCTCTCCCTTTGCTCTCTCTCTTTTCCCACTTTCCCTCTATCCCTCCGTCTACCTCTCCCCTCTCCCTCTCTCACCTAATGCCCCTCTCTTTTGCTTCCTCTCTCCCCTCTCCCTCCCTACCTTTCTTTGTCTCTCTTGCTCCTTTCCTTTTTATTTTTTTATTTATCACCCTCTCCCTCCCTCTCCTTTTATTCCTCTCTTCCTCCTTCTCTCCCTCTCCCCTTCTCCTTCTCTCCCTCTCTCTTTCCCTCTCTCACCCTCTCTTCTTCTCACTTTTTTTTTAATAGGATTGGCACCAATATAATTTTATTGATTTGAGAAAAATTAGTACATAAAGGGATAATCTAGCCTAACCCAAGAAACTAGGGGAAAGAGGAATCCTTACCCCTAAAGACAAGAGGACACTCAATAATTAAACAATTTCATCCTATCATGTCTATTAACCGATTTTACATTTAAAGATAATTATGCTTAACTACTAAAATCGGTTCGACTTATGTTGAATCACCTCATCGACCAACCTATTTGCCATCATGTTTTACTCTCGCTAAATATGCTAAAATGTATGGTTACTCCTTAACTCCCGACATTCTCGGACCGGGTATGTAAATAACCAAGGGACCTTATTAGTGCCTAATATAATATTGATAGTCATCATTAAATCATATTCAATACTCACTAACTCAAGATTTAGTTCCTTACATAGAACTAACCCATCTCTAATTGCTAATAGCTATGCGTTTGAGTTAGTTCCCTCCCCATAGTAGTGTGCAAAACCAATGACAAAGGAGCCCGAAAAGCCCTAGATTACTCCACCACCTATACAAAATCCATCTCTAGTCGACCCATCAACATTTAATTTAAATTTACCAAAAGGTGGTGGTTCCCGCTTGACCCACTTCTCTTTAATAGTTTTTGGCGGGATTAGCGTGATCCCTAACTCCCGCATCTTCCTTATACCAACCACATTCGGAGGCTTTTTGGCACAAAGAAGCTACACAAATCCTGTAGGTCCTCAATCACTCATGTTACTATATCACCTACTATCATTGGTTCATCCTAAAGGATCATGCATCATTTGGAGATGTGGAATAAACAAAAATTTCCTCCATCTAAGGGCCCACGGTCAACCCGTTGAATCAATTAGCCATATATGCATGAATTCAAAGCAATAAATAAAGGTTTACCTCTTATAGTGCAGATCCAAATTCTTTTTAGAAAAGCCATCCAAGTGTCCATCCTCTATTGATGATCCACGTAATCCAAGTATCCATAAAGAAGCACTCCAAATCGGTAGGGTGCTAGCTCCATCTTTTCTAATTTGTGTAGTGTTTCCTATAGAAATAAATCTCGGGTAATTTTACGATAACTTTAAAAGAGAAGGAAAGAGTATGGAGCACTAGGTTTTTGGAGAAAATTATTTTCTCTTTTTTTGCCATGTGCCCTATGTGTTTTTAGGGCTAGTCGAATTTTTTCACTAAAAAATTCTCTCCCCTTTTTTCTAGTTTTGGCCGCACCTCTCTCTCTTAAAAAATGCTCTTTATGCCTCACCTCTCCTCCTATTTAAAGGGGAGAGTTTCCTTATCATCCAAAGATAAGGAGACAGACGGCAAATAAGTCCTAATTAGACTTACGGTTGTTGCTTCCTTATCATCTATGGATGAGGAGTTATTTTGTATGTGGACTTTTGATTATTATCTTTAAAACATTCAACCTTATCCAATAAAATTGATGTTTATCCTCCCATCAAAATATATTAAGGCCTTTAATTAGACCTAATGGGCCAAAACCAATCTAGCCCAATTAATTTATTTCAATTATCCAAATAAATAATCTTAGATTATTTTAGGTGGGTCCATGTTAGGAAATAATTTTCTAAAATATCCTTTAACCTAAATTAGGAAACTCAATTCCATTTTAGGTTATTTATTTCCAAATTTGGAACTAACTTCCAAATTAGGAAACCGATTTCTAAAAGAGAAAACTTCCCATTTTAGGAAACTTCCTAATTAAGGAAACTTTTCATTTAAGGAAATTTTTCATTTTGGAAACTCTTTCTAAAACTGAAAACTTTTATGATTGAAAACTTTTTTCAATATCTTTTCTTCTCATTTATATTGTGAATGCTTAAAGTTATGCATGTGAATTAATAGGTCGCTTGGATATATTAGCAATGTATGAAGAATAAAAGACTCCTCTTTTATCTCTTGATACATAAATCAAGATTGGACTTTAGCAAGGTATCATGATTACGCAATTCTCTAGGAGGATTAATTAATCCATTATTAGTTTTTACAAGCATGGTTACCATACAATTTAGTCCTCATGTCAACTTCTCACAGTGTGATCTCAACCTTAGTTATAATCACACAAGTTTTATTCAATTCCCAAATGTCTTAGCTATGAGATTAACCAAGTATGGCCACAGATTTCATGAGTAGGCATTTATTGAAATGTAATATGATAACTCCTTTAGCATACAAGGAATGAAATATCCTATTTTAGTCATAAACCTACCTCCATTAGATTCCTAGTGAACCCAATGAATCGCCCACGTCCAATCCTTTAATGGGTCCATCAAAATGAGTGCCAAAGTGCATAAATCCTCTCATGAGATAATCATGATGACTTCAAGTCTAAGGATTATTTGTACCCATCTCGTATGAGGTTCCTATATACTAAAACCATATGGGTTCTCATGGCAAATCAAGTCCAGTGATATGTTCTCTAACATGAATCAACTAAGTGCTTGTTTTGGCATCACTATGCCAATAGGTTTGAGATCTCCTACTCGCTATCATTTAGCATAAGCATAGCACTAACAAGTATGTCCATTTATAGTCGATGTCCATTCTTGACAATGCTATGATTTAGGACATTTAATGATGTCATTTATATGGAATAGTGTCGGTCTCACGTCTTTCGATCAATCACTATTGCAAATGCATATCATAAGGACTTCTATTTAATTCTACTGAATTTACAAACATAAAACATAATAATTAATAGAATGACTTCTTTATTATTATTAAAATAAATAATACAATAATACAATAACTCAAGCCCATCCAAGCATGGTTAGATCTTGGGCATCTACACTAACACATCCTTATATTTTGCTTTACACTTACTTTTCCATAACTACCATAAGACAAAACAAAGGACACCAACTTGGCAAATACCCGATTGAGTAGGGAACGAGAACATCCATGTTTATGCACACTCATCTAACGAATTCCACTCGTCGCCACACCCAAAGATTCTTCTAAAATGCCCCTACACTTGCGTCACAACCCGAGATTCTAGAAATAGGTGTGACATGGTTTCTGTCTTATGATTCAAGCAGCACATGCAAATTAACACTATTGGAATGTGTAGATCCCGAATACGAGAGTTAACTACCAAAGCAACTCTAAACCATTTAAAGGATAATGTATCTTATGGAGGTGCGGAATAAATAAAATTTTTACTTCATCTAAGGCCTCAAGATCAACCCGTTGAATCTACTAACCATACATACATGAATAATAAGCTATAAGTAAAGGATTTTACCTCTTGTAGCATTGACCTAAATTCATTTTCTTTGATAAGCCATCCAATTTTCTAGCCTTTATTGATGATTCATGTAGTCCAAATATCCATAAATAAGCATTCAAAATTAGTAGGGTGCTAGCTCCACCCTTATTGATTTAGTATTTCCTCTAGAAATCAATCCCGAGCAATTTTGTGATAACCTCAAAAGGGGAAAAGAGTATGATCTTTTTAGGTTTTAGGAGAAAAATATTTTCTCCCATATTTTCTCTCTTGGTTGTGTGCCCTAGGTAATTTTTAGGGCTGGTCAAAAATCTCCCACTTCTCTCTCTTTCGCTTGGGTGAATCTCTCCTTTCCCGTTGATTCTGTCTTTTCTTTCTCCAACCCCTTTTATGCTGCATCTCTCCTCCTATTTCTAAGGGAAGAGTTTCCTTGTCCTCTAAGGACAAGGAGAAGGGCGACTACATGTTCTTTTAGGACTCTAGGTTATTGCTTCCTTATCCTCCAAAGTTAAGGAATTATTTAATAAATAGACTATTTGATTATTGTCTTTAAAATATTCAAACTTATCCAATAAGGTTAATGTTTATCTTTAAAACATTCAACCTTATCCAATAAGAATTATTTTTATCCTCCCATCAAAATATCTTAAGGCTTTTAATTAAATCTAATATGCCAAACCTATTTTAGCTCAATTAATTTATTTAGACTATCCAAATAAATATTCTTAGATTATTTTGACGGGTTCCAATTAGGAAACAATTTCTTAAAATACCCTTGAACCTAAATTAGGAAACTCCTTTCCTTTTAAGTTCTTTATTTCCAAATTTGAAACTAATCGCCAAATTAGGAAACCAATTTCTAAAATAGGAAACTTTTCGAATTGCCTTAAACTTTGTTAAATTGGTTGGAGGCACTTGTAACCTTGATTTATGGAAAAGAAAAGCAAGTATATATGTTAGTAAAGTGGGAAGATGGCTAAAAATTTTAGGCCAAAACCGTAGCACCCAAAGGAAGAGAGAAGAACCAATTGTGAGAAAGGGGAGAGAAAGTCACAGCAAGGAAAGAGAGAAAAAGGAAAAGAAAGGAAAGGAAGGAAAGAAAAAGGGGAAAAGCTAGGGAGAAATACTAATCAAATCTATCTAAGTGGGTTTCTTTAGTACTTTATTCCATTTAATTGATATTATTGCAATTGGTTAAGCTTGTATTTATGTTGTGATGTGTTTTGTTGGCTTGATTGTGTTGGCTAGGTTGTTCAATGATTGGTAATTGCTATGGTTTGATTTTGATGGTTAGTTATGTGGTTATTTGTTAAAATTTTGGAAGTTTTATATCTAGCTAGATCCATGTATGGATGGGTGTGGCTAATGGAAATTGGTTGACCAAAACTTGGTGAGTGAATTTGGGATTTGTATGGACTTGAATAAAATGGAGTAGGAAGGAAAGAAAAAAGATGAATTTTAGGGCTTTCCTAGAGTCATATTCGGCGAAGAATGGTGAAAATGGACTTCGTTTGGTACTTAAGACTTTGTTTAGATGGTTTTTCAAAAAGAAAGGAAAAGAAAAGTAATATAAAAAAAAGATAAATTCCTTGCCAATTTAGGGACCATTCGGCCAAGCTTAGGAAGAATGGGGGTTTTGGGTTTCACTAAATCAATTGGGTAAGTACTAATTCTATTAGGCCCCAAATAAGATAAAAAAATATGATGTTAGAAAGGTAAGATCACGAAGAGAAATAAAAAATTTGACTTAACATTATTAGGAGCCTAACTCGCCCAAAGAGCATTAAATTTGAGAGAAAAGGGTAAGTTACACCATAACATGTTTTAATTAATTTAAAATGTCAAAAATACATACCTCAAACATAGGATGAATTAATATCGAAACATACCAAATTAAACAAAAGAAAAATATCTTTGTGCAAATTAATTTCACGACTCAACAAATATCAATCGTCGATGTTTAAACCTAATTAGGTGAACATTGTGATGAAGTGAACACATGACCCTATGTGGATTAGATATCGGGGATGGAATAATGGTGTAGGGTTTGGTACCCTAGTATCCTTAATAAGATAATCATACCATCATGTGCATCACGTACATGTGTCGGGGATCTGGCCGAGAAAGAATCCATTGGTTGAAAAGTGGGTTGTATAAATAGGTCCGGTAACCTAACCGGAATAAATGGGTATTAGTGGTCCAGATTGTGTGCGTAACCTAAGTCGTGTGCCGGACTATTAGATGATAAACTCCCGCTAATAGTGGCTATAACATGGGATAATTTTGGGATAAAAAATAGAGTAGACTTGCTAATACCTAGGGTACCTAGAATTAAAATTGATCAGCTGATGGGAAGTCGGAAAAGCATTACATATCACGTGCATCACCCCACTTATTGAGCTTCGACTCACCTTGTTGTTATTTGCATGTTATGGCAAGTAGCAGTGATTGTAGACCAAAAAGGACGTTGTCAAATCCTCGAAAAAGGCTCATATGTGACGCAAACCTAAGGGGATGTTATTTTGATTGTAATTCTAGTGTTAGGGTGTCCGTAGATATTTAAACGACATGTAAATAAATTGTAATTTCTTTCGTTGTGAATATTCTTGTCATGTAATTTGTATTGTACATATTTCAATATGTAATATATTGTTATGGTACCAGCATGTATGTTGTAGGGTTTAAGTCGGGTTGGGCATGTCGGCGTGACACACTCTTCGCCTAGTCACTCGGTTTTAGGTAGTTAGTAAGTGGGCCGAGGAGGAGGTGCCACACTCTCCCTCTCTCATCTCTCTACCCACTCTCTCCCCCTTTCCCTCACCCTCTCTCCTTCTCCACTCTATCTCTCCCTCCCTACCCCCTCTCTCTCCCTCTCTCTCCCTATCTCTCTTTATCCCTCCCTCTTCCTCTCTCTCCCTCTCAACCTTTCCTTAGAGAGAGATAGGGAAGAGGGAAAGGGAGAGGGAAAGGGAGAAAGATAAAGCGAGGGAGAGAGAGGTAGAGAGGGAGGGAAAAGAGAAAGAGATAGAGAGTGAGGGAGAGGGAAAGATAGAGAAAGAGAGAGAAAAAGAGAGATAGGGGAGTAAAGAAGAGGGATAGAGAGGGACAGAGAGGGAGGGAATGAGGGTGGAAGGAAGAGGGATAGGAAGGATGGGATGGGGAAAGAGCGAGAGGGAGAGAGGGAGGGAAAAGAGAGAGAGATAGAGAGTGAGGGAGAGGGAAAGATAGAGAAAGAGAGAGAAAAAGAGAGATAGGGGAGTAAGGAAGAGGGATAGAGAGGGACAAAGAGGGAGGGAATGAGGGTGGAAGGGAGAGGGATAGGAAGGATGGGATGGGGAAAGAGCGAGAGGGAGAGGGAGAGATAGAGAAAGTGAAAGAGAGAGTAAAGAAAAGAGAGATGGAGGAGTGAGGTTGACGGATACAGAGGTATAAAGAGGGAGGGAAGAAGGGTGGTAGGGAGAGGGAGAGGGATAGGGATAGGAAGGATGGGAGTGAGAAAGAGGAGGGAAGAGAGAGAGGGTGAGAAAGACGAGAAAGAGAGAGAGAGAGAGAGGGGGAGAGAGAGAGAAAGTGAGAGATAGAGGGTTAGAGAGGGAGAGAGGAGGAACGGGAGAGAAGAAAATGGAGAGGGGTAGGGAGGGAGAGGGAGAGAAGGAATGGGATAGAAAGGGCGAGGAGAGTGAGGAAGAGGGAAAAGAGAGAGAGAGGGAGAGGGAGAAGGAAAAGGAGAGGTATAATGAGAGAGACGGAGATAGAGAAGGAGGGAGGGAGGGAGAGAAAGAGATAAAGGGAAGGAGGGAAAGAGAGGGAGGAAGAGAGAGATATAGAGAAGGAGGGAGGGAGGGAGAGAAAGAGATAAAGGGAAAGAGGGAGAGAGAGGGAGGAAGAGAGAGGGAAGGGAGAGGGGGAGAGGTCAAGAAGGAGAGAGGGAGAGAGAGTGATAAGGGTAGGTGGGGGAGAGAGGGAGAGAGAGGGAGAGGTAGATAGTGAGATTGGGAGTAAGGGAGATAGTGAGAGGGAGAGAGTGAGAGAGATTAAGAGAGAGATATATAGAGAGGAAGAAAGGGGGAGAGAGTGCAAGAGACTATAAGAGAGAGAAAAGGAAGCAAAAAAGAAAGAGAGGGAGAGTGATAGAGAAGGAGAGAAAGGAAGAAGGGAGAGAGTGTGAGAAGGATAGAGGAATAGAGAGAGATAGTGAGAGTGAGCGTGAGGAAGGGAGGGAAAGAAGGAGAAAGAAAAGGAGAGTGATAGATAGAGAGAGGAAGGAAAGAGAGAGAAAGGGGTGAAAGAGCGAGAGAGGGAAGAGAGAGTGAGGGAGAAAGGGAGATAGAGTGGGAGAGGAAGAGAGAGGGAGATGGTGGGACATAGGAAGAGAGGGATAAAGATAGAGAGAGGGAGGGAGAAAGGGGTAGAGAGACGAGAGAAAGGAGAGAGGGAGAGGAAGGGAGAGGGTAAGAGGGAGAGAGATAGAGGAGAGAGTGAGGGAGAGAGATATAAGAGAGAGTGAGGGAGAGAGAGTGAAGGGGAGAGAGGAGGGAGATAGAGAGGGTGAAAGAGAGAGGGAGAGAGGGAGGGAGTGAGAGAGAGGAGGGATGGAGAGAGATAAAGGAGAAGAGAGAAGGAGAATGGGAGAGAGAAAGGGAGAGTAAGATAGGGAGAGAAAGGGAGAGGGAGATAGAGAGGGAGAAAGAGCAAGGGAATGGGGAGAGAATGAAATGGGAAGATTTTAAGAGAGAGAGAGAGAGAAAGAGTGAGAGAGAAAGAAAGAGGAAAAAAAGTAAAGGGCTAGAGACAAAGAGGAAGAGTGAGGAGGAGAGAGAAAGATGAAAGGGGAGAGAGAAAGGGGGATAGAGAGGCGGGGAGAGTGAGGGAGAGAGTGAAATAACTAGGGAGAGGTGAAGGGAGAGAGAGTGATAAAGAGATAGAGAGAGAGGGGAGAAAGAAGTATGGAGGGAGAGAGAGAGTAGGGTGGGAGGGGGAGATAGAGGGAGAGAGAAAGAGAAGGAGATAGTGAGAGGAAGAGAGAAGAAGATAGATAAAAGGAGAGAGATAGATAGATAGAGAGAGTGAGAGAAAGTGTGTGTAAGAGAGATTGAGAGAGAGAGGGAGTGAGAGAGGGAGATAGAGAGGTAGGGAGGGAGGGGGGAGAGAGAGAGATAGAGGGAGGGAGAGAGGGGTAGAGAAGGAGAGAGGGAAAGAGAGAGAAGGAGAGAGAGAGATTGATAAGGAGAAAGGGAGAGAGAGGGGGAATGATAAAAATAGAAGGGCTAGGAGGGGGATATAGAGAGGAAGAGAAGGAGATAGTAAGAGGGATAGTGAGGGAGATATAAGGGGAGAGAGAACAAGAGAGTAAAGAGAGAGAGAGAGAGGGAGATAAAATGAGAGAGAGGGAGAGAGAGGGAGAGAGGGAAGGAGGGAGGAGAAGGAAGAGAGGGAAGGAGAGAGAGAGAGAGGGAGAGAGGAAGATAGGGAAATTGCAAAAAGGAGAGTAAGAGAGCGATGGAAGGAGAGGGAGTGAGAGAGGGAGAAAAGGAGAGAGAGGGACATATGAAGAGAGAGAAATGAGAGAGAGAGAGAGCAAAGGAAGGAGAGGGAGATAGAGAGAGGAAGAAAGGAAGATAGTGAGAGGGAGAGAATGGGAAATAGAGAGGCGGAGGGAGTAAGGGAGTGGGGAAGGGAAAGGGGAAGGGAGAGAGAGAGGGATAGAGGGTGAGATAGGGAGAGAGAGGGAGAGGGGAGATAAGGGGAGAAATGGATAAGGAGAGGGAGAGAGGGAGAGGGGGAGAGAGAGGGAGAGGGAAAGGGAGTTATAGGGATGGATGAAGGGAGAGAGAGAGATAAAGCGAGGGTGAGAGAGGGAGATAAAGTGAGCCGAAAGAGGGAGATAGAGGGGGAGAGAGAGGGAAAGGGAGGGAGGGGAGGGAGATAACGTGGGAGAGGAGGAGAGAAGTAGAGAGAGAGAGAGTTAGACAGAAAGAAGTCTAGTGATATATTCTTTAACATAAATCACCTAAGTGCTTCCTTTGGCATCACCATGCTAATAGATGTGAGATCTCCTACTACTATCATATAGCATTAGCATAGCACTCACAAGTCTATTTGTATATAGTCAACATCCATTTTTGACAATGCTATGACTTAGGATGCTTAATGATATCATTTATATGCATTAGTTTTTGTCTCATATCTTTCGATCAATCATTATTGTAAAAGCATATCATAAAGACTTCTATCTAATTCTACTAAATTAATAAATATAAAACATAATAATTAATAGAAAGACTTCTTTATTATTATTAAAATAAATGGTATATTAGTAGAATAACTCAAATCCACCCAAACATGATTGGATCTTACGCACCTACACCAATAAGAGCATGCATGATAGAGGGAGAGCAAAAAAAAGAAGAGGGAGAGAGGAGGGAGAACAAGAGGCAAATAGAGCAAGGGAGACGCAGAGAGGGAGAGAATGGAAGGGAAAGTGAGAGAGAGGGAGAGGGAGAGAGGGAGAGGGAAGGAGGGAGCGAGAGGGAGAGGGAGAGGGGAAGAAAGGGAGAGAGGGAGGGTGGGGGAGAGAGGGAGAGAGAGAGAGAGGGTGGGGGAGAGAGGGAGAGAGGAAGAAAGGGAGAGCGGGAGGGAGGGAGAAGGAGAAGCGGGGAGGAAGGGAGAGGGAGAGAAAGAGGGAGAGAGGAAAGGGAAAGAGAGGGTGAGAAGGAGGGAGAGAGGAGAGGAAAGGAGAGAGTAAGAGAGAGTGAGAGGGAGAGAGAGAGAGATTGGGAGGGAGAGAGGGGGAAGATAGAGGGAGAGAGGTAAGAGGGGGAGGGAGAGGGATAGAGAGGAAGAGAGGGAGAGAGGTAGAGAGAGTGAGATAGAGGGAGGTAAAGAGGGTGGCATGCTTAATAAGGCTGAAAAATAGAGTATATATATAAGGGAAAGATGAACTTTAGTCATTTTTTTTGGAGTGAAGCTCGTAGCCACCGGAATAAGGAGAGAAATAAAAGTAAGGAAGAGAGGAGGAGAAAAAGAAAAGAAAGAAAAGGAAAAGCTTAACCAACCTTTAGGAAATTCAAACAAAGTAAGTAGGTTTTCATTTGAGTATCATATTATGCTTTAAGTTTCATTTCATGTATTTAAATTATGAGTTGATTTGAGTTATTTTCATGTCTTGAAGTTTAAACCATGTAATATGTTGTTTTGGTGGTTCGTGATGGTTCTATGCTTGATGCTTGGGAGGAATCCAAGTATAGATGCCTTTTGGTGATCTTTTGATGTTTTTAAAAATGTCCATGTATGTGGTGATGGGTTGCATTAGACTTCGAATAAATATAAATAAAAAAGACATGTTTAAAGTTGATTTGGAGAGAACTAATAAATTGGTGTTGATGAGGAGTAAATTTTGTCCTCGAAATTGACTTATTCAAACAATTCGGGATATTTATCCATCATTTCTTCTTCATGTTCCCAAGTCAATTCTTCGAAGTCGTGATTTGTCCACAAGACTTTAACTAACTCGATTTCCTTATTTTTCAATCGTTTGACTCGTCGATCGAGAATGCGGACTGGTCTTTGTAAAACTCTCCTCCCTCAACAATCAATAGTGGCACCATATCTCAATAACCAATCCATTCCCGAATCAAATCAAAGTTGTGGAGGTCCGATACAATCAAATCGGCCTCCAAATTCCTATTCTCAATTTGGACTTGACACCGTTTGACTAGGCTCGTTGACTCCATAAAGTCTCTAGAAGGGATTGCTATCGGATAGCCTATTGCCATTGCCTCGGGTTTCACACCTAGACTTTCTACTAATTTTTTTTATATGATTGAATGTGTGGCACCGGAATCAATCACAACACAAGCAATCAAGCCAAAGATGTAGACATTATTGTATATTACTTGCCATGTCTCTCTTGTCGGCCTCCTCCTAGGTCATTGTATAAACCGTGCGGTACTTTTCCCGGGCTCGATTTACGTGTATGAGGAAAGTTAGAGGCTATGTGTCCTTGCTTTTGAAAAATATAGTAGACTCTCAAATCTGGTCGGCACTCCCCATGTGGAATCTTCCACATTTATTACACCGAGATTGATTACTCATTCGTCGGCCTCGGTTGATTCCCTAATAGTGGCCTCGGGGTATAAGGTGATGGTCCGGTAATTCGTGCATTTCCTGGACCATCGGTTCGATTGAAATTTCTAAGAAAAGCTCGCCTTTGTGGTTCGGAGGAAGAAGTATGGATGGGTTTAAAACAGCTTTTTTAATGATGGTATGTTCGACGATTATGTCAAAAATAACGAGAGAAAACATTTCGGATAATTTAGGTAATTATCCTTTGGGGTATTTCTAAGTGTTTGGAATGCATGATATCAATAAGAAATTTATTTTACAATTTTAGGAACATTGGGATTTTATTTGGGAAAATTTCGAATTAATTAAAAGAAAGTTTCTAAAATGTAGAGCTAGATTATGTCCGAAGTTTACATGATTTATTTGAGAACCTTAGTGTGATTTATGGGTAAAATGCAAAGAATGAAAGTTTTTTATCTATATGTCTACTAGCCTTCTATAAAGTTTCGTAATTTGTAGATATTTATATAAAAGGTTATTTTCGTTTTAGTATAGCTTGTTCGGGAGATAACACTCGCTGGAATTATTTTTTTTGGGAAACGAATTTCGAGTTTTCAACGGGGAAATTTCGAGCTTTTATGAAAGAAATTATTAGGTCAAAATGATTATCTCTTATACTGAGCTTCCTTTGCAATTTCTTTCCGGTCTTCATCTGCCAACATTGCTTTATCTACCATTTCTAAAAAAGTATTGGTGGTAGACATTCATACCATGCTTCGAACTCTCAAAAAAGGGGAAGTTAGGAAATCATTACATATCACGTGCATCAACCTACTTACCGAGCTTTGGATCACTCTGTATTTATTTCATGTCATGACGAGTAAAGGTGATAATAATTCGATAATGAAGCTATCGGTTCCTCCCAAAAAAGGCTCATATGTGACAAAAAAAATATAAGAGTCCCTTGTGCTTGTAAATTACATTTTGTAATGATATTCAATGCGTTGTGCATGTTGTATGGGAGTGAATTTGAGATGTTAGTCTCTAAGCCGTGACACACCTAGCCACACCTTTTAGGTAATCGGTAAGGGAGTCGTGGGCATCGTAGAGAAAGTAAGAGATAGATAGGGAGAGATAAAGAGAGTGGAAGGTAGGGAGAGAGGGAGAGCGAAAGAGAGGAAGGGAGGAGAGAGAGAGAGAGGAAGGGGAAAGAAGCAAAGAAAAGAGAGTGAAATGGAGGGGGAGAGATAAAGAGAGAGAGAGAGAGGGTGGGAGGGAGAGAGATGAAGAAGGAGAAAGAGAGAGAGAGGAAGAGATGAAGGAAGGGTTTGAGAGAGAGAATGAGAGGGAGAGAAAGACATGTATAGACTAGGATAAAGGAAGCGGGAGAGGGAGAGAGAGAGAGAGGAATAGAGTAAGATAAAGAGAGGTGGGGAGAGAGGAAGAGTGTGAGGTGAGAGTGAAGCGAGAGAAAGAGAGTGAGAGGGAGGGAAAGAGTGAGAGTGGGAGAGAGGGAGATTAAGAGAAGGGAAGGAGGGAAGAGAAGAACAAAGAGAGAGGGAGAGGGAGTTAGAGAGTAGGAGAGAGGGAGAGAGGAAGAGAGGAAAGAGAGATAGAGGTAGTGAGAGAAGGAGAGCGAGAGAGAGTGGGGGAGACGGATGAAGAGGGATAGAGAGGGAGAGATAGAAAGAAGAGAAAGGGAAGGAAGGAGGGAGAAAAGAGGGAAAGAAGGAGGTAGAGAGAGGGAGAGGGAGGGAGGAAAGGATAGAGGGGAGAGAGAAAGTGGGAGATAGGGGAAGAGAGGGAGAGGAAGTTGGTAGGAGGGAGACAGGAAGAGAGATATAGGGGGAGAGTGAGAAAGAGAGGGAAAGTGAGGAGAATTATAAAAAGAAAAGGAGAGAGAGGGAAGGAGAGAGAGAGAGGGGAGGGAGAGATGAAAGGACATAGAGGAAGAGGAATGATGAATGAGAGGGAGGGAGAGAGATAGCAAGGGAGAATGAGAGGGAGGGAGAGCGAGAGGGAATGAGAAGGAGGGAGAGCGAGAGGGAGAGCGAAAAGGAGAGAGTAAGAGGAAGAGAGGGAGAGAGAGGGAGAGAGTGGTGGAGAAGGAGAGGAATGGAGGGAGGTAGAGAGGGGTTAAGAGAAAGAGAGAGGGAGAAAGATAAAGAGAGGAAGAGAGGGAGAGAGAGGGAGAGAGTGGTGGAGAAGGAGAGGAATGGAGGGAGGTAGAGAGGGGTTAAGAGAAAGAGAGAGGGAGAAAGATAAAGAGAGAAAGAGAGGAAAGGAGGGAAAATGAGAGAGAGATAACAAGAAAAAGGGTGACAGAGAGAAGAAGAGAGTGAGAAAAAATAGAAGTGAGTGGGAGAGAGGGAGAAGAAGGGAGAGAGAGAGAAAGAGGGGAAAGAGAAATCGAGATAGTTAGAGAGAGAAGGAAAGGAAAAGAGGGAGAGAGGGAGAGGGTGGGATAGAGAGAGGAGGAGATGGAAAGAGAGACAGAGAGGGGGAGAGGGAGAGCGAGGAAACGGACGAGCGAGAGAGGGAGAGTGAGAGAAAGGGAGAGGGAGAGAGATGCATTGAAAGAGAGGAGGAGAGGAACGAGAAAAATATAGAGAGGGAATGGAAGGGAAGGTGGGAGAGAGAGAGAGAGAAGGAGAGGCGAGAAAGAGGGAGAAGGGGAGAAAGAGGATAAGAGAGGGAGAGAGAGAAAGAGAGGGAAATAGAGATTAAGAGAGAGGAAAGGGATGAGAGTGAGAGTAGGAGACAGGGAGATAGAGGGAGAATGGGAGAGAGAGTAAGAGAGAGATGGAGGAAGAGGGAGAGAGGAAGGGATAGATGTGAGAGAGTAAGAGGGAGAGTGGGAGAGAAACAAGGAGAGGGGACATAGAGAGAGGGAGATGGTGAAAGATAGAGGGGAAGGGAGGAAAAGGGAGAGAGAGATAGGGAAAGGGTGATAGAGAGATAGAGATGGAGAGGGACAGAGGGAGATAGAGGGAGAATGAGAGAGAAAAAGAGTGAAGGGGAGGGAAAGAGAGGGAGAGGAGGGAGAGCGAGATAAAAGGAGAAAGAGTGAGAGAGGGAGAGGGAGTGAGAGATAGAGGGAGTGGTGGAGACAGAGAGAGGGAGAGAGGGGGAAGAGAGGGAGGGAGATAGAGGGAGAGGGAGAGGAATAGAGAGAGAGGGGGAGAGAGATAGAGGGAGAGGGAAAGGAATAGAGAGAGAGGGAGAGGGAGGGAGGAAGGGAAAGGGAGTAAGAGATAGAAGGAGGGTGAGAGTGGGAGATAAAAGAGAGGGAGAGAGGGAGAGGGAGAGAGAGACAGTGAGGGAAAGAGAGATGGAGGTAGAGAGAGATAGTGAGGGAAAGAGAGATGGAGGTAGAGAGAGGAAGAAAGGGAGAGAGATAAAAAGAGAGAGATGGGGTGGGAGAGAGGGAGGGAGAGGGAAAGTGGGAGAGAGGGTAAGAGGTAGAGAGAGGAGTGAGAGAGAGAAAGAGAGATAAATAGAGAGAGTGAGAGAGGGAGAGGGAGAGGGAAAGCAAGAGAATGGGAGAGAAGGCAAGAGGTAGAGAGAGGAGTACAAGAGAGAGAAAGAGAGATAAATGGAGAGAGTGACAGAGGGAGAGAGAAATAGAGAGGGTGAGAGGGAGGGAGATAGAGTGAGAGAGGGAGAGAGAAAGGGTTAGGGAGAAGGGAGGATAAGGGAGAGATAGAAGGAGAGAGGGGGAAGATAAGAGGGGGAAGATAAGAGAGAGAGGGAGCAAGAGATAAGGACACAGAGAGAGGGAGAGGGAGAGAGAGGGAAAGAGTAAGAAGTAAGAGAGGGATTAGAGAGAGAGATAGATAAAAAGAGAGAGGGAGAGAGAGGGAAAGAGTAAGAAAGTAAGAGAAGGATTAGAAAGAGAGAGAGAAAGAGAGGTATAGAGAGGGAACGAGGGAGAAAGGGAGGGAGAGTGAGAGGGAACGAGGGAGAGAGAGAGAAAGGATAAGAGAAGGAGAGGGAGAGGGAGAGAGAGGGTGGGAGAGATGGAGAAAGGAAGAGGGAGAGAGAGGGGGAGGGAGAAAGGGTTGGTAGGAGAGAAAGGGTGAGGGAGAGGGAGGGAGAGAGAGGGGGATATAGTGGGAGAGAGGGGAGGGGGAAACAAGGTAGAGGGAGAGAGAGAAGGAGAGAGTGAGAGGGAGGGAGAGGGAGATAGAGAGAGTGGGAGAGAGAAGGAGAGGTGGAGGGAGAGGGAATAGGAAAGGAAGAGGGAATAAGGGGAAGAAAGAGGGAGTGAGAAAGAGTGAGAAAGAGGAGCAAAGAGAGGCAAAGATGGGAGAGGGAGGGGGAGGGAAAGAGAGAGAGAGGGAGAGAGAGAGGGAAAGAGAGAGATAATGAAAGACGAAGAGAGAAATGGAAGGGAGAGAGTAAGTGGGATGGAAGGAGAGGGAGAGGAAAGAGGGAGGAAAAAGGAGGGGGAGAATTAGAGAGGGAGAGAAAGAGATAAAGAGAGGGAGGAAAATGGAGAAAAAGAGAGCAAGAGAGAGAGGAAGAAAAGGAGAGAGAGGGGGTGAGAGAGAAGAAAGGAGAGAAAGAGACAAAAAGAGAGGGAGAGAGAGAAATAAGGAGGGAGAGGAAGAGTCGGAGGGAAGAGAGTATGGGATTTTAAGAGGGGGAGGTGGCGAAAGAAAGGGAAGGATGGTTGGAGAGGGATAATGGAAGATAGGGAAGAAGAGAGGGAGGGAGAGAGAGGTGGATAGAAAGGGAGAGAATGAGATAAGGAGAGGGAGAGAGAGGTGGGGAGAAAGGGTGAGAGAGGTATTAGGGGAAAGAGAGAGAGAGAGAGAGAGGGGAGAGATGGAAAAAAGGAAGAGGGAAAAGGTGAGGGGAGAGGGTAAAAGAAAAATGAGATGGAGAGAGTGAGAGAAGATGAGAGGTAAAAGGAGAGGTAAGTAGAGGGAGAAAGAGAGGGAGAGAGGAGGGAGGGAGGAAGGAGGAAAGGGAGAGGGAAAGGGATGGGGAGAGAGGAGGATAGAGAGGGAGAGGAGGATGGAGAGGGAGAGAGGTATAGAGTGAGGTAGAGAGAGAGTGGGAAGCGAATGAGAGCAAAAGATATAGATAGATTGAGGGAGAGAGAGAAAGAGGGATAGAGAGGGATAGAGGGTGGGAGGGGGAGAGAGTGAGAGAAAAGGAGAGGGGTTAGAGGGAGAGGGAGGGAGAGGGAGAGATGAGTGAGAGGTAATGGGTGAGGGGTAGTGTGAGAGAGAGAGAGAGCGGTGTGGGGGAGTGGAAAAGAAAGAGAGAGGGAGAAAGAGAGGGAAAAAGAGAGAATGATAGAGGGAGGGAAAGTCAAAGGGGATAGAAAGAGAGGGAGAGACAAAGATAGAGAGAGATAGCTAAAAGAGCGAGGGAGAGAGAGGAGGGATAAAGAGAGGGATAGAGGAAAGGTGAGAGGGAGAGAGGGGTAGAGAGAGATGGAGAAAGAGAGAGGGAGAGAGGAAGAGAAGGAGGGAGGGGGAGAGAGGGATAAGCTAAGGGAAAGAGAGAGAGGTAGAAGGAGAGAGGGAATGAGGAAGAGAGAGGGCTAAAGTAGGGGAGAGAGATGACAGAGAGAGAGTGAGAGAGGTAGAGGGAGTAAGAGAGAGATAAAAAGGAGAGAGGGAGAGAGGAGAGGCAAGAGAGAGAGGGAAAGGGAGAAATAAAGAGGGAGAGAGGGGGACAGAGAGAGAGAGAGGGAAAGGGAGAAAGGAAGAGGGAGAGAGGGGGGACAGAGAGAGAGAGAGGGGTGGGAAGGATAAAGGGTAAGAGGTTGAGATAGAGCAGGGAGGGAAAGAGGGAAAGAGTGAGAGAGAGGGAGAGAGAGATAGCTTGAGAGAGAGGGAGAGGGAGAGGAAGAGAAAGAGGGATAAAGATAGAGGAAGAAAGAGGGATAGAAAGAGAGAGAGAGAGATAGAGATAGAGGAAGAAAAAGGAAAAGAAAGAGAGAGAGAGATAGAGATAGAGGAAGAAAGAGGAAAAGAAAGAGAGAGAGAGAGATAGAGATAGAGAAAGAAATAGAGAGAAAGTTAGGAGAAGAGAAAGGGAGAGGGAGAGATAAAGTGAGAGGGAGAGAAAGCAAGAGAGAGGTAGAGCATAAGAGAGAGGCGGGAGAGAGAGAGAGGGAGAAAGGAGAGCGTGAGGGAAGGGGGAGAGAGAGTGTTAGCGTAGATGCCCAAGATCCGATCATGTTTTGATAGGTTAGAGTTATTGTATTATTGCATCTTTTATTTTGTTAGTAATAAAGAAGATTTTTTTATTAATCCTTATATTTTATGTTTATTAATTTAGTAGAATTAGATATAAGTCCTTATGATATGCATTTCCAATAGTATTTGATCGAAAGATGTGAGATAAACACTAATGCATATAAATGATATTATTAAATGTCCTAAGTCATAGCATAGTCAAGAATAGACATTGACTATATACATATAGACTTGTGAGTGCTATGCTTAATGTTATACGATAGGAGTAGAAGATCTCACACCTATTGCCATGGTGATGCCAAAGCGAGCACTTAGGTGATTTATGTTAGAGAACATATCACTAGACTTGACTTACCATGAGAACCCATTTGTCTTATTCTATGGGAATCTCATACAAGATGGGTACAACTAGTACTTAGACTTAAAGTCATCACATTTATCTCATTAGAGGATTTATGCACTTTGAAACCGATGGACCTAGTAAAGGGTTGCATGTAGGCGATTTGTTGGGTGCACTAGGAATCTAATAGGGGTGGGTGTATGACTAAGACAGGACATGTCATTCCTTATATACTAAAGGATTTATCACTTTGCACTTTGATGAATATTTGCTCAACAAATCTGTGGCCATAGTAGGAGTAGACCAATAAAGCATAGTTGGTTTACTCTAAGAGCTAAGACATTTAAGAATCAAAGAAAACTTGTATGATCATAATCAAACATGACTTATAACCAAGTTTGAGATCACACTATGATAAGTTGACATGAGGACTGAATTGTATGATAATCATACTTGTTAGAAGTAATAATGGATTAATTAATCTTTCTAGAGAATTGGGTAGTCATGATTTCTTACTCGAGGCCAATCTTGATTTATATATCAAGAGACAAAAGAGAAGTCTTTTGTTCTTAATGCATTGCCAACGGATCTAGGAGTCTATTGAGTCACACGCATAAGTTTAAGTATTCACATGATTAAAGAGAAGTAAAGATATTAGAAAATGTTTTTAATTTTTAAAGTTTCTAATTTTGGAAAAGGTTTTCAAAAATGAAAAGTTTCCTATTTTAGGAACCAATTTCCTAATTTGGAAATTTGTTCCAAATTTGGAAGTAAATAACCTAAAATGAAAATGAGTTTCCTAATTTAGGTTAAATGGTATTTTGAGAAATTATTTCTTAATGTGGGCCACCTAAAATTATCTAAGATTATTTATTTAGATAGTCCAAATAAATTAATTAGGCTAGAATGGTTTTGGCCTAATAGTTTTAATTAAAATCCTTAAGATATTTTGATCGGAGGATAAACATTAACCTTATTGCATAAGGATGAATGTTTTAAAGATAAAGATAAAAAAAAGAAAACCCATATGTAAAATAACTCTTAATCCATGGAGGATTAGGAAGTAACAACCTAGAGTTCTTAAGGGACTCATTGTCGCCCCCACCTTGTCCTTGGAGGATAAGGAAGTCTCTCTAATAAATATATGGGAGACAGAGGTGTAGCACATGTAAGAAATTAGAGGGAAGAAATTTGACAAAGAGAGAAAATCCCTCTAAGGTACATGGTAAAAAGCAAAAAAAAAGGAAAAATATTTTTCTCCTCAAACCCTAATAGACACCACTTTTCCTCTTCCTTTAAGGTTTTCATAAACTTGCTCTAATTAGATTTTCATAGGAAACACTACATAAATCATAAAAGGTAGAGCTAGCACTCTATCAATTTTGAATGCTTCTTTGTGGGTGCTTGGACCGCAAGGATCATCCATAGAGGCCGCACACTTGGATGGCTTTTCCGCTAAAGAATTTAGATCTACACTACTAGAGGTAAGTCTCTATTTATTTCTTTAATTCAAGTATATATATTTAGTTGATTCAATGGTATGATCTTAGGCCTTTTCCCTCTCTCTTGCTCTCTCTATCTCTCTCTCCCTCTCACACACTCTTTGTCTCCCCCTTTCCCTTTCTCCTTCTCTCTATCTCTACCTTGCTCTCCCTCTCTCTTCCTTTCTCTCTCTCATAATTCCTCTCTCTATGTCTTCTCACTCTCCCTCTCCCTTTATCTCTCCCTCTATTTTCCCATTTCTCTCCCTCTCACTCCCTTTCTATCTCTCCCTCTCTCCCTATCTCTATATGTTCCTCGCTCTCCCTTTATCTCTCCTTCTCTTTTTTTCTCTCTTCCACTCTCTCTCCTTCTCTCTCTCTCTCCATATCTTTGTCCCCCTTCTTCGAATCTCCCTCCTTCCCTCTCTCTATTCATCTCACTTCCCTCCCCTCTCTCTATCCCATTCTTTCTTCCTCTCCTTCCACCTCTCACTTTCTCTCACTCTCTCCCTTTCTCTCTTTCACTCTTTTTCTCTCTCTCCCTCTTTTCCCTCTCCCTCTCCCCATCCCTTTTCCTCTCTCCCTCCCTCTCTCTATCTCACTTCATCTCCTACCCTCTCCCTCTCCACCTCTCTTCCCTCTCTCCTCTCCCTCTCTCTCACCCTCTCACTCTTTAAGGAAGAGAGAGGGAGAGAGAGGGGAGAGAGGGAGAGAGAGGGAAAAAGAGAGAGAGGAGAATAGGAGAGAGAGAGGGAAAGGGTGGGAGAGTTAGAAAGAGGGAGATAGGGAGAAGGAGAGAGGGTAAGGGATAGATGGAGAGGCGGATAAGGTAAAAGTGGGAGAGAGAAGGGGTGAGAGAGAGAGAGATGAAGAAAAGAAAACAGACAAAATGAGAGAGAGATGAAGAGGAGGGAGAGAGAGAAGAACAGAGGGAGAGAGATGGAGATGGGGATGGGGAGAGAGGGGGATGGAGAGGAAGAGTAAGGGTGAGGGATATAGAGAGGGGGAAAGGGATAAGGATAGAGGGAGGAAGGGTAAGGGAGAGGGAGAGAGAAAGGGAGGGAGATCGTGAGGGAGAGAGAAAGGGAGGGAGACCTAGAGAGGGAGAGAGGGAGTGGAAGGGAGGAGAGGAAGATAGAGAGGGAGACAAAGAGGGAGAGAGGAAATGGAAAAATAAGAGAGAGAGATTGGGAGAGGAAGAGGGAGAGTGTAGGTGAAAAAATAAAGGAGAGAGATTGAGAGAGGGAGAGAGAATGAGACATAGGGAGAGAAAGGCAGAGAGGGAGGGAGGGAGAAAGTGAGAGAAAAAGAGAGGGAAAGAGAGAAGAGAGAGAGGGAAAAGGAGAGTGAGGGAGAAAGGGATAGAGATAGTAAGAGGGAGAGAAAAATAAGGATATAGAGATGGAGGTAGGTAGAAAGAGAGATGGAAATTGGAAGAGAGATAGAAAGGGGATGAGAAAGAGAAGAAGATAGAGAGGGAGATATAAAGAGATCAAAAGGAAGGCAAAGAGGGAGAGAGGGAAAGAAATAGAAGGGAAATACATGGAGAGGGAAAGAGAGATACAAAGAGGAAGGGAGGGAGAGAGAAGAGGAAGGGATAGGGAGAGAAAGAGGGAGATAGTGAGGGAGGTGGTGAGGGTTAGAGGGGGAAAGAAATAAGGATTGGGAGGGAGAGGAGTGGGTAAGGGATGGGATGAGAGGGAGATAGAAAAAGGGAGGGAAAGATAGGGAGAGGGATAGAGAAGGATGGAGGGGAGGGAGGAGGAGAGAGAGGGAGGTAATAAGGGAGTGAGAACAAGATTGGGAGATGCAAAAAGAGAGAGGGTAGAGGGAAAGGTAGGGTGTGAGAGAGAGAGAGGGAGGGAGGAGAGGAAGAGAGTGGGAAAGAGAAATAAAGATAGGGGTAGGGAGGGAGAAGGAGAGAGGGAGAGTGAGAGATAGAGGGATAGAGAGGGAGAATGAGACAAAAAGATAAAGAGAGGGAGAAGGAGAGAAGAAGATAAAGAGAAGGAAAGAGTGTGAGAAGGAAAGAGAGTGAGAGAGGGTGAGAGAGAGAGGGAGATAGGAGGGATAGAGAGAGAGTGAGAGGGGAGAGAGAGGGAGAGGGAGGGAGAAGGAGAGAGTGAGAGAAAAGAGAGGGAGAGAAAAAGGAAAGAGGGAGAAAGAGATGGAGAGGAAGGGAAACAGGGAAAAAGTTAAAGGGAGAGTGGGAAAGAGAGAGAGAGGGAGAGAGAGGGAGGGAGGGAAAGAGAGTGAGGAGGGAGAGAGAGTGAGGGAGGGATAGAGAGGGAGAGGGAGACAAGGAGATAAGGTGAGGGAGAGGGAGTTAGAGGGAGAGAGAAATAAAGATAGAGGGAGAAGGAGAGGGGAGAGAGAGAGAGGAAGATAGGGTGAGAGAGAGTGGGAGGGAGAGAGTGGGAAATAGGGAGAGGATAAGGGGAAAGAGAAGTAAAGAGGGAAAGATGAAGAGAGAGGGAGGGAAGAGAGGGGGAGAGAGAGGGGGAGAGGGAGGGAGGGTGAAAGAGAGGGAAAAGGGAGGAAAAAGGGAGATAAAGGGAGAGAGAGATAATGGGAGGTAGGGAGAGGGGACAAGGAGAAAGAGGATGAAAGAACGAGAGAAAAGGAGCGAGCGAGAGGGAGAGATAAGGAGAGAAGGGGAGAGAGAGTGAGGGAGGGAAGGAAAGAGGGGGAGAGAGAGAGGAAGGGTAAGAGAGGGAGGGAGAAAAAAGGGAGAGAGGGTGAGGGAGAGAGGTAGAGAGAAATCGGGACAAGGGAGGGAGGTAAGGGGAAATAAGGGGAGGTAGATTAGGAGGGGAAGATAAGGAGGGAGAGAGAGGGAGAAGGTGAGAGAGAGAGATGGTGGGAGGGAGGGGAGACAAAAGGGTAGAGAGGAGAGAGGAGAGAGAGAGTGTGTGTAGGAGAAAGTAGGAGAAAGGAGATAAGCAAAAAGGCAAAAAGAGAGGTAAAGAGATTTAGACAAGAAGAGAGAGAGGGATAAAGGGAAAGAGAGGGAGAGAGAGGGAGAAAGGTAGGGAGAAACAGATGGGGATAGAGGGAGAGAGTGAGAAAGAGAGAGAGGGAGAGAGAGGTAGGAGTGAGAGAGAGAGAGGCGAGAGAGCGAGTGTGAGGGGAGAGAGAGGGAAATAATGAAGGGGAGGGGCGGAAGGAGTTAGGGAGAGGGAGATATGATGAGGGAGAGAGAGAGGGAGAGAGAGGGATAGGGATGGGGGAGAGAGGGAGAGAGGGAGGGAGAGAGAGAGGGAGAGAGAGGGATAGGGATGGGGAGAGAGGGAGAGAGGGAGGGAGAGATAAGGGGGTAAAAAGAGAGGGAGGGAGAGGGAGAGAAAGAGATTGAGGAGTAAGAAAAGAGGGAGGAAGAGGGAGAGAAAGGGATTAAGGGGATAAAGATGGATGAGAGAGAGAGGGAGGGGTAGACATAGAAGAGATTAAGAGAAAAAGAAAGACAAAAGGAGAGAGGGTGAGGGAGATATGGAGAGGGAGAGCTGGTAGGAGAGAGAGAGATAGAAGAAGGGAGAGGGAGAGTGAGAGGAGGGAGAGAGAGAAGAAGAGGAAGGGAGAGGGAGAGAGAGGGAAAGAGAGATAGAGGGAGAGAGGGGTGAAAGGGAAAGAGAGAGATAGAAAAAGAGAGATAGGGAGAGAGAGGAGGGGGAAAGAGGGGAGAGAGAAGAAGAGAGAGGGAAAGGGAGAGGGATAGAGAAGGAAAGAGAGGTAGAGGGAGGGAAGGGGCTGAGAGGAAAGAGAGATAGAAAGAGAGTGGGAGAGAGGGAGGGAGGGAGATAAAAAAGAGAGATAGATAAAGAATGAGAGTGGGAGGGAAGGAAGGAAGGAGGAAGAGAGGGAGAGAGAGATAAAGAGGGGGTGAAAGGGAACAAAAGAGAGGGAGGGAGGGAGAGCGAGAGAGAGAAAGAGAGGGGGATAGAGAGCATGGCGGGGAGGGTGAGGGAAAGAGAGAAAAGGAGGGGGAGAGAGAAAGGGAAAGAGAGAGAGGAAGAGAGAGTAAGAGGGAGAGAGAGAAGCTAAAAGGGAGAGAATGAGGGGTCGAGAGAGAGGGATAGAGAAGGGAGAGATAGAGAGATAAAAAGGAGAGAGAAAAGGAAAGAGAGAGGGTGAGAGGAGAGAGAGAAGGAGAAAGCAAGGGGGAGGGAGAAGAACAGAGAGTGAGAGGGGAGAGAGAGAAGTAGAAAGGGAGAGAATAAGGGGTGGAGTGAGAGGGATAGAGGAGGGAGGGAGAGAGGGAGAGTGAAAGAGAGCGTGAGAGAATGGAAAAGGGCTCGAGGGAGAGAGATATAGAGAAGGGGGACAGAAAGGGAAAGAGAGAGAGAGGGTGAGAAGAGAGAGAGAAAGAGAAAGTGAGAGGGTTAGAGAGATAAAAGGAAAGAGAGGATAGAGAGAGAAGGTAGGGGAGAGAGAAAGGGAAAGAGAAAGGGAGAGAGAATGAGAGCAAGAGGGAGAGAGACATAGAAGGGTAGAGAATGAGGGGTTCGGGGAGAGGGATAGAGGAGGGAGGCAGAGACGAAAAGTGAGAGAGAGGGTGAGAGTATGGAGAGAGGTTGACAGAGAGAGATAGAGAAGGAGGGAGAGAGAGAGGTAGATGAAGGGGGAAGAGAGAAGGAGTGTGGAAAAGAGACTAGGAGAGATAAAGAGAGAGAGAAAGGGAGGGAGGGAGATAGGGGAGGGAGAGAGAGAAATAGGGAGAGATAGGGGGAGAGGAAGGGAGATAGAGAGTGAGAGGGAGATGGAGAGAGAGAGGAGGGAGAGGGAGAGAGCATTAGAGAGAAAGGGAGAGACCACATGAGAGAGAGAGTAGGGGAGATAAAGAGAGGAGATTAAGAGAGATAGGTAGAGAGAGAGAGAGAGGGAGAGCATAAGAGAGGAAAAGAGTGGGATAACGGGAGGGAGAGAGAGGGAGGGAGAGAACATGAGCATAAGCAAGAATGATTAAGAAGTAGAGAGAGGGAGAGAGGGAGAGATAAGGAAAAGGGGAGAGAGATAGAGGGAGAGGGGAGATAGGGAGAGGGATAAAGAGGTAGAGAGAGGGAGAGAGAGGGAAAGAGAGGGATAAGGAGGGAGGGAGAGAGGGGTAGAGAGGTAGAGAGAGGGAGATAGAGTGAAAGTGGGAGATAGAGCTAGAGAGAAAGAAATAGAGGGGAGAGAAAAAAGGAGAGAGACAGTGAGGGAGTAGGAGGGAGAGTGTAAGAGAGAGAGGGAGAGAGACAATGAGAGAGGAAGAGAGAGAAAGCGGGGAGAGGAAGTCCGGGATAGAGGAATAGAGAGGGAGAGAAAAGGAAAGAGAGATAAAGAGGGAGGGAGGGAGAGAGAGAGAAAGGATAGAGAGGGAGAGGGAGAGCATGGGAAGAATAGAAGGGGAAGGAGTGAGAGGGAGAGATAGGGGAGTAAGAGAGAAGGGGGAGAGAGAGGGTGAGAAAAGAGAAGTTAGAGAAATTATAAGGGTAAGGGATAGAGGAAGAGAGAGAGGGGAAGAGAGCAAGAGAGAAAGAGGGAGAGAGAGGAAGGGATGGGAGGGAGAAAGAGAAAGGGAGAGAGCAAGAGGTAGGGAGAGAGAGATACGGGGAGGGAGAGACAGAGGTGGTGAGGGTGAGATAAAGAGAAGGGGAGAAAGTGTGAGAAGGGATAGAGAAAGAGAGAGAGAAGGAGAGAGAGAGAGATAGTAGATGGAAGAGATAAGGAGAGAGAGAGGTTAGGATATGGAGGGAGAAAAAAAGAGAGAGTGTGTGAGAAAGAGAGGGGGATAGAGAAAGAGAGAAAAGATGTTGAGAGAGAGATGAAAAAGGAGAGAGAAGGAGAGAGGGAAGGGAGAGGGAGGGAGAAGAAGAATGAGAGAGAGGGAGTAAGGAGAGGATAGTTAGAGGGAGAGAGAGGGAGATGGAGATTGAGAGTGAGGGAGAAACAGAGAAAGGGAGAGAGATAGGGCAAGAGGGTGGGAGGTAAAGGGATTGAGAAAGAGAGAGGGAGATAGAGATGGAGAAAGTTAGAGGGGAGAGAGGGAGATGGAGAGAGGAAGTGAGGGAGAAAGAAATAAAAAGAGGGTAAAAGATAGAGAGAGTGAGAGTGAGAGAGTGAATGAGGGAGAGATAAAGAGAGGGAGAGAAAGGAGAGAGAAATGGAGAGAGATGGAGAGAGGGTGAGGAAGGAAGGGAGAGAGGGAGAGAGTGAGATTGGGAAGAGAGGGAGAGATTGATGGATGGAGAGAGGGAGAGAGAGAGAGGGAGATATATAGAAGTGAGTAAAAGGGAGAGAATGGGAGAGGGAGTGGGAGAGGGAGAGGGAGAGTTCAATAAGGAGAGAGAAGAAGAGAGGAAGAGGGAGAGGGGGAGAGAGTGAGAAAGAGCAAGAGAGGGAGGCGGAAGGAGGGGTAGAGGGTGAGGAAGAGTAAGAGAAGGAAAGAGAGAAAGAGAGAAAGTTAGGAGGAGAGAGAGAGAGAATGAGAGAGAGAGAAGAAGATAGAGAGAGGTAAAAAGAGAGATAGAGAGGGGGAGAGAAAGAGAGGGTGAAAAAAGAAGGAGAGAGAATAAGAGAAAGAGGGATAGAGAGAGAGGGAGAGAGATATATAGAGATAAAAGGTGAAAAGGGGAGAGAAAAATAGAGGGAGAGGGATGAAGTGAGGGTGGCAAAGAGAGGTGGCAGAGAGAGCGAGAGAGAAAGAGAGGGGAGAGAGAATAGGAGAGAGGGAGGGAGTGGGAGGGAGAGAAAAGAGAGATAGAGGGAAAGGGAGAGATTGGGAGAGAGAAAAGGGAGAGAGAAAGGAGGAGAGAGAAAAAGGGAGAGAGACGGGATAGGGAAAGAAGGAGGGAAAAAGAGAGAGACAAAGTAGGAGAGAGAGAGAGGGAGAGATAGAGGGGAAGGAAGAGAGAAAGAGATAGCATAGGAGATATAAGAAGGAGAGGGGAAAAGAGGGAAAAGGAGAGATAGAGAAAAAGGAAGAGAGGGAAGAGAGAGAGATAGAGAGAGAGGTAGAGAGAGAGAGAGAGAGGAAGACGGGGAGAGCAAGGGTATGTGAGAGAAGAATTGTAAGAGAGTGAGAGAGAGTAAGAGAGAAAGAGAGAGGGAGAAAGAAGGAGAAAAGGAGAGAAGGCATAAGGGAGCGAGAGAGAGGGCGAGAGAGAGAGTAGTGGAGCTAGAGAGAGGAAGGGAGTGAGAGAGAGATAGGGAGAGAGAGAGAAAGAGAGATAAAGAGGTAGAGAAAGGGGGAGAGAGGGAGGGAGAGAGAATGCTCTAGAGGTAGAGAGAGAGAAAGAGAGACAAAGTTCACCTAATTAGGTTTAAACGTCGATGATTGATATTTGCTAAGTTGTGAAATTAATTCGCATGAAGATATTTTTCTTCTATTTCATTTGGTATGTTTTAATATTAATTCATTCTACATTCAAGTTATATGGTTTTTGATATTTTGAATTTATTAAAACATGCTATGGAGTAATGTATCCTTTTTTTTTAATTTAACATTTTTTAGGCGAGTTAGGATCCTAATAATGTTAAGTCAAATTTTTGGTTTCTCTTTGCGAAGTTACCTTTCTAATGTTATTTTTTTATCCTTATTTGGGGCCTAATTGAATTAGTAATTACCAAATCGATTTAGTGAAACCCAAAAACCCCCATTTTTCCCAAGCTTGGTTGAATGGTCCCTAGATTGGCAAGGAATTTGTCTTTGTTTTTATATGAATTTTCTTTTCCTTTCTTTTTGAAAAACTAACTAAAAAAAGGTCTTAAGTACCAAAGGAAGTTCAGTTTCACCATTCTTAGCCAAATATCACTCTAGGAAAATCCTAAAATTCCATCTTTTCTTCCTTCCTATTTTACCTTGTCTAAGTCCATATCAAACCTAAATTAATCTACCAAGTTTTGGTCAAACCCAATTCCATCATTCACATCCACTAAAACACAAATCTAGCTATATGCAAAGCTTTCTAAGTTTTAACAAATAACCACACAACTAACCATTACAATCAAAGCATACCAATTACCAATTATAGAACAACCTAACCAACACAATCACGCCAACAAAGCACATCACAACATAAACACAAGCTTAACCAATTTCATAACATCAATTAAATGGCATAAAAAACTAAAGAAACACACTTACTTAGATAGATTTGATTAGGATATTTCCTTAGCTTTTCCCCCTTTTTCTTTCCTTCCTTTCCTTTCTTTTCTTTTTTCTCTCTTTCCTTGTTGTGACTTTCTCTCCCTTTTCTCACAAATAGGTTTTTCTCTCTTCCTTTAGGTGCTATGATTTCGGCCTAAAATTTTTAGCCATCTTCCCATTTTACTAACATATATACTTGCTTTTCTTTCCCATAAATCAAGGTTACAAGTGTGTCAAACCAATTGAACAAAGTGTAAGGCAATTGGGTGAGTCATGGGACAAGTGGCGAGTTTGATTGGGTTTAAGGGTGAGTTGGCTTCCAAGCATTTAATTAAAGTGCTAAGGTTTCTAATGGTCAACCAACTAGGTAATTAGGCTAACTAAGTCTTCAAGCTAATTTGGTTCCAATTACAATGTCCCTTACGCTAGTTTAGTTGCTTTCATACACATAGACCTCAAATCGATTGTAGTAGTCTGTATTACGGGCGGCCCCTTATCAAGCAACAACACCCCACTTCTAGACAAAATTAAATCCTACAATTTTTATATTAGAAAATAGATATATTAGTTCAAAACATATTGAAAATTTAGGTTAAAATACCAATCACATGATTAATAATATAATTTTGAAGTTTAACGATCAATCTGTCCAACAGTAGTTCATTTAGAACATTATATACTAAAACAGGCATAACTTTTTTTAAATAAACCTAATAAGAAAAATATCTTTAATTTAATACAAATAATAAATTTCAAGAATTAATTTCTTATGGTTTCATAAGGATTCCACGTACCAAAAAAAAATTTCAGCATTCTTCTCCTTAATTAATTCGAGTAATTTCCTCCCAAAAATTTTCTAACTTTCCCTTACTTTAGAATACTTCTCTTACTTGTATGATATGTTCCAGGTATTTAGGAATACAAAATAGCACATACAACCACACTCGGATGTAGTATAGATATTATGAAATGTTTAAATTTATAGTTAAGAATGTTCATGGGGATTACATTTCTCTCCCCTTAAAAGAAATTTCATCCTCGAAATTGACTTATTCGAATAGTTTTGGGTATTTATCCCTCTTTTCTTCCTCCCGTTCCTAAGTCATCTCTTTGAGGTTATGATTTTCCTATAAAACCTTAAGCTGGACCAATTTCCTTATTTCTTAATTGTTTGATCTTTCGATCAAGAATTTGGACTATTCTTTCTTCATATGTTAGATCTAGGGTAAGATTTGGCGACTCTGTCTTTAGAATTTGACTCGGCTCTCCTACGCACTTCCTTAGCATGGACACATGGAATACATTATGTACTCCCGATAACGATGGCGGTAGCAACGGATGATAGGCCTTATTGCCTACTCGATCCAATATTTCAAAATGGTCTAATGTATCGCGAGTATTAACTTCCTCCTTTCCCAAATCATAATATGCCCTTCATTGGTGAAACTTTTAAGAATACATAGCCATCCCAATTGAAGCTTGGTAGCTATAGTTAAACACAAATTCAGCTAAGCATACGTATCTCTCCCATTTTTTAGACCAATCAAGAATGCATGCTCACGAGCATATCTTCAAGAATCTAGATCACTCATTAGGATTTTTCATCGGTTTGCGAATAATAAGTCATGCTTGAAGTTCAATTTCATGCCAATGGCTTTGTGTAGACTCTTCCAAAATACGAAGGTGAATCTAGAATCTCGATCTAACACAATTAAGATCGAGAATCCCATATAGTCTTACAATTTCTTCAAGGTACAATTGGGCGTATTGGTTTAGATTATATGTGGTTTTGATCGACCAAAAGTGTGCTAATTTGGTCGGCCTATCCACGATCACCCAAATGGCATCCGACCCCTTTCGAATCTTGGCAATCCCATGAAGAAATCCATAATTACATGCTCCCACTTCCATTCTGAAATGGCCAATGGTTTTAACATTCTTTAAGGTCTCCGGCCTTCACTCGTTGACGGACTTGACATCTTGCCACAAAATTAGCTATGTCTTTCTTCATTCCGAGCCACCAATAATTTTGTTGTAAGTCTCGATACATCTTCGTACCTCTCGGGTGTAATGAATAGGGAGTTATGTGCGCTTCTTTTAGTATCTCCTCTTTCACATCTTCCATCGAGGGAACACACAAACTTCCTTTAAATCTAATTATGTCTTTTCATCTACTTGTAAAATCAAATTCCTTCCCGACCTTTATGTTTTTCTTCAATTCACTCAACTTTTCTTCTATTTCTTGCCTCATTTGAATTCTTTTACGCGAGTGGGTTGGACTACAAAGACCGATAAAATGCTCTCATGACCTATCGAATTATATCCGAGTTTTAGCTTTTGTAGATCTCTCACTATCAATGGTTGGATTACTCGCATCGTTGCTATCAATTTTCTACTTACGGCGTCGACAACAACATCGGCTCTACTTGGGTGTTAATTGATTATACGGTCATAATCCTTCACTAGCTCTAACCACCTTTTTTGTCTCATGTTCAATTCCTATTGTATGAAGATATATCATAAGCTTTTATGATTCGTATATATCTCTATGATGCATAGGCGACTAGTTTTAGATCATGCATCGGATAATTTCGTTCATATTCCTTCAATTTCGCGATGCATAGGCGACTACCTTCCCATTTTGCATCAACACCGCTGCTAACCCATTTTTAAAAGCATCACTATAACTATAAAGTTTCCAACCTTGGACGAAGCGATCAACACTACGGCCTTAACTAACCTTCGTTCCGGCTCTTGGAAGCTCCCTCACAAGCATCCATCCACTAGAACTTAATGCTCTTTTCCATCAAGTTAGTAAGAGGCACGGTTATCTTCGAGAAGCCCTCCATAAATCTCCAATAATAACCAACTAGCCCTAAGCGACTTTGTACCTCGATATGTTTTTCAAGATAGGCCGATTCTGGATAGCCTCTACTTTCTTTAGATTTACCGTTATGCCTTCCTTCATTACTACATGGCCTAGAAAAGCCGCTTGCTCTAGCCAAAATTCTCATTTCTTGAATTTGGCATACAACTACTACTCCCTTAATGTCTACAAGGTTGTTCGTAAATGTCCCTTATGCTCTTCCTTGCTTCGAGAATAGACTAGGATATCATCAATGAGCATGATGATAAACTTATCTAAGAACTCCTTGAAGACTCTATTCATCAAGTCCATAAAAGTGAGTGGGGTGTTGGTAAACCAAAATGACATTACTATGAACTCATAGTGTCCGTATCTTGTTACGAACATCCTTTTCTTCACATCTTCCGATCTCACCCTCAATTGATGATACCACGATTGTAGGTCTATTTTGGAAAACACTGCTTGCTCTTTGCAATTAATCGAATAAATCATCAATCCGGGTAACAAGTACCTATTTTTAATCGTCACTAAATTCAACTCCTAGTAGTCAATACATATCCTTAGACTATTGTCCTTCTTTTTCATGAGCGATATTGGAGCTCCCCGAGGTGAGGAACTAGGGCGTATGAATGCCTTATCCGATAAGTCCCGTAGTTGCACCTTCGACTCTTTCAACTCAGCTGGTGCCATCGATAAGGAGTTTTTGAAATCGAAGTCATCCCGACTCTAGATTAATCTCAAATTCTATCTCCCTCTTTGGTGGTAACGTAGTCAAACTTTATAGAAATACGTCTAAATACTCCCTTACTATTTCTATATCTCTTGGTTTTGACATTTGTTTCACTTGATCTGTCCACCATATGTGCTAAGTACCCCGTACACCCTCTTTCTAGCATCTTTTGAGCCTTTATGGCTGTAAAGGCTGAATCTTGCTCAAAACTTTATATCGACTTTAAACTCTAATGGTTGATTTTCAAGTAGGTCAAACACTACCCTCCAACCTTGACAATTGATGGTGGCACCATGCCTCGTAACCAGTCCATTCCAAGAATTAAATCAAAATCTTGGAGGTCCAATACTATAAAGTCAAACTCCAAGGCCTTATCCTTAATTTGTATGGGACACCGCTTGACTAGGCTCGTCGATTCCATATGTTCTTTAGAAGAGACTACTATCGGATATCCTACTCGTCAATATTTTAGGTTTAACACCTAGGCTTTTTACTAATGTGTTTGATATAAATGAGTGTGTGGCACTAGAATCAATCAAAACATAAGCGATCGAGCTAAGGATTAAAACATTATTGTAAATTACTATCATGTCTCTCTTGTCGGCCTCCTCTTAGGTCATTGTGTAAACTCGAGTAGGTACCCTTTCCGAACTCGGCTTTTAGACACAGGGGTAATTGTAGGATATATGTCACGGCTTGTGGCATACAAAGCAAGTTTTTACATCCGATCGACATTATCTAGTATGAAATCTCCCACATCTATTGCATTGGAGCTGATTACCCATCACTAGGCTGTAGTTGATTGCCATCATTGGTCTCGGTTGACTATTCGATGCTGGTCTTGGAGCATATGATATAGGTTTGGCGGTTCGTGCATCTCTTAATCCACCACCCCGATTAAAATTTCTAGGTGGAAATTGTCTTAGTGATTCGGATGAAAAGGCTCTCGTTTTAAATGCTTGCCTCTTTTATTGCAACTCCTTAGTAATCTCCTATCGATCTTCGTACGCCAATATTGCCTTATCCACTATTTACGGAAAGGTATGGGCGGTAGACATCCATACCATGCTCCGTACTCTTAAGTTTAACCTTGTTAAGAATCGATTTCTTTTCAAATTTTCATCCCCGGTGATGAATGGGGCGAATCTACACCCTTATTCATAGTTTCATACATATTCGCCCACCAAAATTCCATCTTGCCTTAGTTATAGGAAGTCTTGAATCTTTTTAGCCCTCACATACGTAGTAAAGTATTTAATTATATAAGACCTCCTTAAATCCTTCCCAAGTTAAGGTAGGCAAATCCACTATCAATCGTGCGCTCTCCCACCATATGCGGGCATCCTTAGTCAACATAAAAATGGCACATGATACTCGCTCACTTGTTGGTAAATTACAAGTATTTGAATATTGCTTCTAAAGACTTAATCCATTCCTCCGCTATCATTGAGTTAACCCCTAGAGAATTCGGAGGATTCATTTTACAAAACCTCTCTATCGCACCATTCCTTTGCTAGGGTGGCGGAGGTGGGGGTTGTTGATGCATGGCCAAAAGCGATCTCATCTACTCCGTATGGACTTCTTGCTATTGGTGCATTAATTGTTGTTTCTATTGCATCATGTCTATCATACAATTTAAGGTGTCTTATTGATTGTGATTATTGTCGTTGGAGGCCCCTTCACCTCCTATCCATACTTGGATACTTTCTTGGTATGTTTCGACTTTGTAGATGCCATGTTATAAATCATTCACTTACATGCAAAATTATAGATATATATATATATGAAACATTTCGTACACAACGGGCATTTACAAGCACTTTTACCCTTTTAAATGCTTTTGTGCTCTATTTATAATCGAAAGTATACTTATTTACATCGGAAAATGCACAAGTACTATACCATATGATTGAGTTACCGTCTATTATGTCCAACCAACATATCAAATGCATCATGGGAAGGAATGCTTGACCCTCCACCGATCAATAACGTCATCGATGCAATGCGTACTATCTCACGAGCGAGGGGTAACGGTAGACCCCAACTATACCTCGACCGGGTATGGGTCGCACTAATATGTACTAGAAGAAAGGCTTAGACCGAGTTACAATAACAAAATCGATCTATCAACCTTTCCCAAACCTCATCGAGCAATTGATGATTTTTTGGTAAGAGAGTCTAATGTAGAGTTAGTCATAGGAAATCCATACTATGGTACTACTAGAAAGAAGTATCGGCAAATGTTATTTGCTTGAATCGGGTTATGCATCCGAGTGATATGGGCTACTATATCACGATCCGGGATCATAGTCGGGTTGTTCGACTCGGCCTAGTAGGTAGCTAGGGTGGCCCGTTATTGGTGTGTCCTAGCGGCACGGGGTGTATAGAATAAATATGACATCTATAGCAACAATATTTACCGGTATTAATATTTCTAGAACATAATTATATATCGACATGAAAATCACATAATAATAATCATAAACATTTATTTAAAAAAAATCGGGAATTAAATTGTTACTCGTCGAGTAGCATATTGGTCCTCGAAGCTCGAGTGACACTTAGGGTTCTACCCGATTAACTAAACCTAGCTTTGATACCACATCTGTGGTGCCCCCTCCCCGGGCCACTTGCTAACTACCTAAAACGAGTGGCCGAGGTGAGGTGCGCGTCACACTAACATGTCCAACTCGACTTAAACCCTACTACGTACATGCTAGTACCATAACAACATATTACATATTGAAATATGTATAATACAATTACATGAAAAAATATTCACAATGAAAGAAATTACAATTTAGTTACGAGTGTCGTTTAAATATCTACATGCACCCCAACACCGAATTAAAATCAAAATAATATCCCCTTAGGTTTGCGTCACATATGAACCCTTTTGAAGGATCCGACAACATCCTCATCGATACTATAGTCATCACTACTCGTCATAACATGCAAATAGCAACAAGGTGAGTTGAAGCTTAATAAGTGGGTTGATGCACATGATATGCAATGCTTTTCGGACTTCCCACCATACTCATCAATTTTAATTTTGGATACACAGGTATTAGCAAGTCTACTCTATTTTTAATCTAGGTGATTATTGAATCACCATCTGCTAACAATACAATTATCCCTCATTGTAGCCACTATTAGCGAGAATCCATCGTCTAACAGTCCGGGCACACGACTTAGAGTATGCACACGAATTGGACCGCTAATACCCATTTATTTACGTTAGGTTACTAGACCTATTCATACAATCCACTTTTCAACCAATTAATTTTATTTCAATCCATCCCCGACATATGTAAGTGATGCACATGATGCTATGATTATCGTATTAAGGATACTAGGGTACCAAACCCTACACCATTATTCCACCCACGATATTTAATCCACACGGGGTCATACGTTCACTTCATCGTAACGTTCACCTAATTAGGTTTAAACGTTAAAGGTTGATATTTGTTGAAGTTGTGAAATTAATTCCCATGAAGATAGTTTTCTTCCACTTTATTTGGTATGTTTAGATATTAATTTTTTCTACATTTGAGTTATGTGGTTTTTGACATTTTGAATTAATTAAAACTTGTTATGGAGTAATGTACCCTTTTTTTCAAATTTAACACTTTTTGGGCGAGTTAGGCTCCTAATAATGTTAAGTCAAATATTTGGTTTCTCTTCGCGATCTTACCTTTCTAATGTTATTTTTTCTCCTTATTTGGGGCTTAATTAAATTAATAATTACCCAATTGATTTAGTGAAACCCAAAACCCCCATTTTTCCCAAGCCGAATGGTCCCTAAATTGGCAAAGAATTTGTCTTTGTTTTTATATGACTTTTCTTTTCCTTTCCTTTTGAAAAACTAGCTAAACAAAGTATTAAGTACCAAAGGAAGTCCATTTTTACCATTCTTGGCCAAATATGACTCTAGGAAAACCTTAAAATTCCATCTTTTCTTCCTTCCTAGTTTACCTTGTCTAAGTCCATATCAATCCTAAATTAATCTACCAAGTTTCGGTCAAACCCAATTCCATCATTCACATCCAATAAAACATAAATCTAGCTATATACAAGGCTTTCTAAGCTTTAAGAAATAACCACACAACTAATCATCACAATAAACCATAGCAATTACCAATTATAAAACAACCTAACCAACACAATCAAGCCAACAAAACACATCACAACATAAACACAAGCTTCACCAATTACAATAACATTAATTAAATGGCATAAAGAACTAAAGAAACACACTAACTTAGATAGATTTGATTAGGAATTTTCCCTAGCCTTTCCCCTTTTTCTTTCGTTCCTTTCCTCTCTTTTCTTTTTCTCTCTTTCCTTATCGTGACTTTCTCTCCCTTTTCTCACCAATGGTTTTTTCTCTCTTCCTTTGGGTGCTACGGTTTTGGCCTAAAATTTTCAGCCATCTTCCCATTTTACTAGCATATATACTTGCTTTCGTTTCTCATAAATCAAGGTTACAAGTGTCTCAAACCAATTTAACAAAGTGTAAGGCAATTGGGTGCGTCATGGGACAAGTGGTGAGTTTGATTAGGTTTAGGGGTGAGTTGGCTTCCAAGCATTTAATTATGGTGCTTAGGTATCTAATGGTCAACCAACTAGATAATTAGGCTAAGTATTTCTTCAAAATAATTTGGTTCCAATGAAAAAGTCCCTTAAGCTAGTTTAGTTCTAGTCATACACATACACCTCAAATCTAATTGTAGTAGGCTGTATTACGGGGCAACCCCTTATCAAGCAACAATGTCTCACTTCGGACATAATTAAATCCTATAATTTTTATATTAGAAATTAGATATTTTAATTCAAAACTTTGCCTAAATTTAGATTAAACTACCAATCACACGATTAATAACATAATTTTAAAGTTTAAGGATCAATTTGTCCAGCAATAGTTCATCTAGAATAGTATATACTAAAACGGGCATAACTTTTTCTATATAAACCTAGTAAGAAAAGTATTTTATAGAGGGTAGTTGAGACATACATCAACAACTTTTATTCTTTAAACTTTACCTAGAAATCAACCTAAGGTCCTTGAACATGCAACACAAAATTCGAATAGAACCGAATTCTCAAGAACACTTATTTTGCCTACTTAATTCCTCTACCAATTAAACCATTAATCTCAAGAAAAATAGCTTTAATTTAACACAAATCATACATTTTAAGCATTAATTTCTTATGATGTCATGAGGATTACACGTACCAAAAAAAAAAACAAATTGGCATTCTTCTCCTTAACTAATTCGGTAATTTCCTCCTAAAAATTTTCGAACTTTCCCCTACTTTCGAATACTTTTCTCACTTATATGATATGTTCTAGGTATTTAGGAATACAAAATAGCACATACAACCACACTCGGATGTAGTATAGATATTCTAAAATGCTTATATTTATAGTTGAGATGCGAAAACGGGAGTTACGAAAGGCGAGAGGGAATGAGGGGGAGGAAGGGAGTAAGAGAGATCAAAAGCAAGGGGAGAGAGAGCGAGAGAAACATAGTGAGGGAAAGAGAGTGAGAGAGAGAGAGAGTAGGAAGGGAGAGGGATAGAGTAGAAGAGAAAAGAAAAAAGGATAGAGGTAGAGGGACGAGAGAGAGAGGGAGAGGGAAAGGGAGAGAGAGGGAGAAGAGGAGAGAGAAGGAGAAGGGAGGGAAGTGAGAGGGAGAGGGAGAGGGATGGGGAGAGCAAGGGAGAGGGAGAGGGGAAGAAAAGAGAAAGGGGAGAGAGGGAGAGGTAGAGAGAAGGATAAAAAGGAAGAGATTAGGGAGGGAGGGAGGGAGGGAGAGCGTGAGGGTAGAAGGAGGGGAAGTGAGAGAGAAGAAGAGAGAAAGAGGGAGGAGGAGAGAGGGAGAGGAGGAACAAGGTGACATATAAAGAGAAAGGGATAAAGAGACAAGAAGAAGGAGAGGGAGGGAGAAAAACGGATAGAAGGAGAGGGGCGGTGAGAGAGAGGAATAGGAAAAGTAGAGGGAGAGAGAAAGAGTGTATGTGTGAGAGAGAGCAATAGAGGGAGAGAGTGGAAGAGGGAGAGATTAGAAGAGAGACACGGGGAAATGGAGGGAGAGGGTGAGAGAGGTTGTTAAAGGGAAAGAGAGAGAGGGAGAAGGAGAGGGAGAAAGAAAGGGAGACAAAGGGAGAGATAGAGGGGTAGAGATTTGGTGGGAGTGGTAGAGAGAGGGAGAGAGAAGAAAAGGGAGAAAGGGAGAGAGAGAGTGGGAGGGGGTGAGAGAGTAGAAGGGAAAGGGAAAAGGGATAGAGGGAGAGGGAGAGAGAGAGGGAGCAAGAGAAAGAGGGAGGAGGATAGAAGGGAGAGGAGGGACAAGGTAAGGTATAAAGAGAGAGGGATAAAGAGAGAAGGAGAAGGAGAGGGAGGGAGATATAAAGAGGGAGAGAGAGCAAGAGTGTATGTGAGAGAGAGAGAAAGAGAGGGATAGAGTTGGAGAGGGAAAGAGTCGGAGAGGGAGAGAGACATAGGGGAAGGAAGGGAGAGGGTGAGACGGGTTGTTAAAGGGAAAGAGAGAGGAAGAAGGAGGGGGAGAGAGGGGAGAGAAAGGAACAGATTTGATGGAAGGGGTAAAGAGAGCGAGAAAGAGGGAAAGGGAGAGAAAAAAAGTGAGAGAGAGAGAGAAAGGGAGGGTGAGAAGGAGGGAGAGAAAGAGAGAGATTAGGAGAGAGATAGAGAGGAGAGAGAGATATAAAGAGGGAAAGGAAGATAGTGAGAGGGGGAGAGGAAAAAGAAGGAAAGAGAGAGAGAGAGGGAGGGAAAGGGAGAGGGAGAGAGGGAGGAAGATAATAGGAGGGGCGAGGGGAGGGAAAGAAGGAGAGTGGGAGAAATCAAAAGAGGAGAGATAGATGGAGAGGGAGATAGAGAGAGTGAAGGAGATAGGAGGAGAGGGAGAAGAAGAGAGTAAAAGAGAGGGAAAGAGAGAGTGGGAAAGATGGAGGGAGAGAAGGATAAGGATAGAAAAGGAGAGAAAGAGGGGAGAGAGGGAGAGAGAAGGAGAGAGAGAAAGGGAGGGAGAGATGGATAGAGAAAGAGAGAGTTAGAGAGAGAGAGAAGGGAGAGAGGGATAGAAAGTGAGAGGGATAAACATGATGGAGAGAAAATGAGATAAAGGGAGAGAGTGAGGGAGACATGAGGTAAAGAGAGAGAGAGAATGGATGAGAGAAAGGGAGAGAGAGGAAGAGAAATAGAGAGGGAATGGGTGAGAGGGAGAGTGAGGAAGAGAAAGGGAGAGAGTATGGGAATGTGGGAGAGAAAGAGGGAGAGATGAAGAGAAAGGGAAAGAGGGATAGAGAGAGGTAGAGGGAGGGAAGGAGAGGGAGAGAGAGAGCAAGAGAGATAGGGAAAAGGGAGAGAGGGAGAGGTGGAAGGAGAGAGAGAAAGCTAAGGAGAGAGAGGTAGAGATGAAGGGAAAGGGGAGAGAGAGATAGAGAGTAAGTGAGAGGGAGAGAGAGAGAGGAAAGAGAGGGAGGAAAGAGATATAAGGGAGTGAGGAAAAGGGATAGAGAAGGAGATAAGGAGAGGAAGGATAGGAGGGGGAGAGGGAGAGGAAGAGAGAGCTAGAAAGAGGGAGGAAGAGAGAGGAAAGGGGTAAGAAATAGAGGAAAAAGGAGAGGGAGAAAGAGAGGAGGGAGGGAGAGAAGGAGGGGGAGGAAGAGTGAGAGAGAGAAAGGAGGGAGAGAGTGTGTGAGAGAGGGAGAAAGTAAGAGAAAGAGAGGATGAGAGAGGGAGAGAGCAAGAGAAAGAGAGGGACAGAGAGGGAGAGAGCAAGAGAAAGAGAGGGAGAGGGATGGAGGGAGAGACTAGGAGAGGGAGATAAGGAATGGGAGAGAGAGGAAGGGAGATGGAGAGAGAGAGTGAAAGAGGGAGAGAGAGAGAGAAAGGGAGGGAGGAAGGGAGAGAGGTAGAGGGAGAGGAAGAGAGAGGAGAGAAAGGTAGAGATAAAGAAGGAGGGAGGGAGAGAAAAGGAAGGAGGGATGGAGGGGAGAGACGAGGGAGAGACAAGGGGAGGTAAAGCAAAAAGGAGGGGAGAGAAAGGGAATGAGGGATGAGTGAGAGAGAGAGGGAGAGAGAGGGAGATAAAGAAGAAAGGAGGGAGAGAAAGGGAAGGAGGGATGGAGGGAGAGAGAGAGGGAAGACGGAGGGAGAGGAAGAGAGAGAGGGAGAGGGAGAGAGGGGAGAGAGAAGAGGGAGAGCAAAAGAGAGAGGGAGAAAGATGGAAATAAAGAGTGAGAGTAGAGAGAGAAATAGAAAGAGGGGAAGAGAAAAAGGTAGAGAGACGGAGATAGGAGAGAGAATTGGAGAGGGAGAGTGAGAATAGGGAAAGTCAAAGGAGGGAGAGAGGGAGATGGAAAGAGTGAAAAAGAGATTGAAAGAAAGAGGGAGAGGGTAAGAGAGGGAATGAGAATAGGAGAGACGGGGAAAGGGGATGACGGATAGAGGGAGAGATAAAATAGAAAGAAGGGGAAGAAGAGAGAGGGGTGGGTAGGGAGAGAGAGGGAAGGGAGAGAGGTAGGTAGTGAGATGAAGAATAAGGGGGATATAGAGGGAGAGAGCAAGAGAGTGGGAGTGATTGAGAGAGAATGAGAGAGAGAAAGATAGAGAGGGAGATAGTGAGGGAGGGAGATTGGGAGAGAGAGAGATGGAAGGAAGGAGAAAGTGAGGGAGAGAAGGATAGATAAAGAGAGAGAGATAAGGGAAGAGAGAAAGGGAGAGAAAGGGGATAGAGAGGGAGAGTGATAGAGGGGGTAGGAGTGGGAGATAGAAGGAGAGGGAGAGAGGAAGAGAAGGAGAGAAGGAGATTTTAGAGGAGGAGTGAGGGAGATAGGGAGAGGTAGAGAGCAAAACACTAAGAGAGAAAGAGAGAGAGGGAGAGGGAGGGAGGGAAAGAGGAAGAGAGAGAGGGAAGAGAGATAGGAGAGATAGAAAAGGAAAAATAGGGTAAGAGAGTGAGAGGTATAGAGAAATAGAGGGAGATAGTGAGAGGTAGAGTGAGTGAAGGAGGAGAGAAGAGCGAGAAAGAGAAGGAGGAAAGAGGGAGAGAGAGAAACAAAAGAGGGAGGGAAAGAGACGGGGAAGAGAGAGGGGAGAGTGAAAGGAAGAGAGAGAGATGATGGGAAATAGAGGGAGGATAGAGAGGGAGATAAGGAGGGAGAAAGAGAGAGACAGTACAGAGAGAGAAAGAGAGAGGTAAAAAGGAAAAGGGAGAGAGAGGGAGAGGGAGAGGGAAGAGGGAGAGAGGAGGAAAGAGGGGGTAAAGAGAGTGAAGGAAAGAGGGAGGAAAGAGGGGTAAAGAGAGTGAAGGAAAGAGGGAGGAAAGAGAAAGGGAGAGAGATGGGAGAGATAGAGAGGGTGAGAGGGAGGGAGGGAGAGAGGAGGGAGAAAGGGGAGAGGAAGACAAGGAAAGAGGGTGGGAAAGAGAGAAGGAGAGGGAGAAGAGGAGCGAGAGGGGGAGGGAGAGGAAGAGAAGGAGAGGGAGAAAGAGGGAGATGGAGATGGAGAAAGGGAGAAAGAATAAGGGAGAGAGGGAGAGAAAGGGAGAGGGAGAGAGAAAGAGGAAGGAAGAGAACGAAAGGAGAGAGAGAGAGAAATAGGGACGAGTGAGGAAGAAAGAGATGAAAGAGGAGAGATAGGGAGAGAGGGAGAGAGAAAGGGAGAGAGAGGAGGGAGGGAGAGAGAGTGAGAGAGTGGAAGGAGGAGGGAGAGGTGAGAGGAAGAGAGAAAGATAGAGGGAGAAGAGAGGGAGGAGAGAAAGAGGGATAAAGAAAGAGAAGAAGGAGAAAATGAGAGAGAAAGAGATATATAGAGGGAGAGAGAGTGGGAAAGATTGAGAGAGAGAGGGAGTAAAAGTGAGAGATAGAGAGGAAGGGTAGGAAGAAGGAAGGGAGAGAGAGGGAGAGGATAGAGAGAAAGGGTGGGAGGGGGAGATAAAGAGAGATACGAGAGGGAGAGATAGTGATAGGGACGATAGGGAGATAGAGGGAGGGAGAGAGAGTGAGAGACTGGGAGTGAAAGAGCAAGTGAATGAGAGACAAGGGAGGGGAGAGTAAGAAAAGGAAGGAAAAAGGGAGAAAGGTAGAGAGAGGAAGGGATAGATAAAGAGAGATAAAGGAAGAGAGAGAGAGAGAGAGAGAGAGGAAAGGAGGGAGGGAGAGGGAGATGGAGAGGGAAGAAAGGAAGATAGTCGGAGGGATAAAAATGGAGATGAGAGAGAGAGGTAGAGAGAGCGATAGGGTGGGAGAAGGAGAGGGAGAGGGAATGGGAGAGAAAGGTATAGAGGGCGATATTAGGAGAGAGGGAGATAAAATAAGCTAGAAAGATAGAGAGAAAGGGTGAGAGAGAGGTCGTGAGAGAGGGAGAGGGAGGCAGAGGGAGGAAGGGTGGGAGAGGGAGGTAGAATAACGAGAGGGAGAGAGAAGGAAAGAGAGAGGAAGAGGGATAGAGAGGTTAAGAGGAAGTGAGGGAGAGAGGAAGAGGGATAGAGAGGTAGAGAGGAAGTGAGGGAGAGAGGAAGAGGGATAGAGAGGCGAGAGAAAGTGAGGGAGAGAGGGAGAGGGTGCGAGAGGGAAGGAGAGAAAGATAAAGAGAGACGGATGAAGAGAGAAGGAGGCGGAAAGAGAGGGAGAGAAAAAAGAAAATAGAGAAGAGATAAAGAGAGAGAAAGAGTGAGAGCATGAGATGGAGTGAAAGAGAGAGAGGGAAAGGGAACGTGGGATGGAGAGGGAAATAGAGGGAGAGTCGGAGATAGAGGGAGAAGGAGGGAGGGAAAGGTGGGAGGGACCGAAGGAGGGAGAGAAAGGGAGAGAGAAAGAAAGAGAAGGGGAGAGAGGAAGAGAAAGGGTGAGAGAGGGAGAGGGATAGAGGAAGAGAGGGATATTGCAAGAGGGTGAGTAAGAAAGGGATGGAAGGAGAACGAGTGAGAGAGGGGATAAAAGAGGGGGAGAGAGAGGGAGAGATGAAGAGAGAAAAGGAGAGTGAGGGATAGAGAGAGGAAAGAAGGGAGAGAGATAAAGATGGAGAAGGGAGGAAAGGGAGATAATGAGAGGGAGAGAAAAGGAGATAGAGAGAGGGACGGAGTGCAGAGGGTGGGAGAGAGAGGGATAGAGGGCGAGACAATGAGATAGAAGGAGAGAGGGAGGGAAAGAGGGAAAGAAGGAGAGGGATAGGGAGAGTGAGTGATAGGGATGGAGAAAGAGGGGAGATAGAGAAAGGGAGAGAGAGGGAGAGAGATGGATATAAAGTGAGCTAAAAAGAGGGACATAAAGGGAAAGAGGGAGGGAGAGGGAGGTAAAGAGGGTGGGAGAGGGTGGTAGAGTGACGAGAGGGAGAAAGAAGGAGAGAGAGGGAGAGGGATAAAGAGGGAGAGAGGGAGAAGGTGGGAGAGGGAGGGAGAGAAAGATAGAAAGAGATAGATGAAGAGGGAATGAGAGATAGAGAGACGAAGGGAGGGAGAGAGAGGGTGAGAGAGAAAGCAAGGGAGAGAAAGAGACAATGAGAGAGAGTGAGTGAGAGACTGAAATGGAGATGGAGAGAGAGAGGGAGAGGGAGAGTGGGAGGGAGAGGGAAATAGAGGGAGTCATAGATAGAGAGAGGAAGAGGGAGGAATAGAGGGAGGGAAAGAATGGTGGGCGATAGAGAGGGAGGGAGAAAGGAAAAGAGGGGGAGAGAGAGAGAGGTGAGAGAGGGAAAGAGTGGAGGAGAGAGAGGAAGAGAGAGGTAGAGAGGGAGAGAATGGAGGAGATAGAAGGAGAGAGAGGTAGAGAGGGAGGGTAAGGAAAAGAGAAAGAGGGGGTAAGATAGGGAGGGAGAGAGAGAAGGAGAGGGAAGAGAGGGAGATAGTGAGAGGGAGTGTGTGGTAAATAGAGAGAGGGAGGGTGGGAGAGAGAGTAAAAGAGTGGGAAAGAGAGAGAGAGGGAAAGGGGGAAAGAGAGAGGTAGAGAGCAATAAGAGAGGAGAAAAGAGACGGGGTGAGAGTGCGAGGGAAAGGGAGAGGGACAACGAGCAAAAAAGTGTGAGAGTGAGACGGAGTCGAGTGGGAGAAAATGAAATGAGGGAGGGAGATGGAAGGAAAAGGAGAGAGGGAGGTAAGGAAGGGACAAAAGGGAGAGAGAAAGAGGAAGAGAGATTGAGGGAGAGACAGAGAGGGAGATAAAAGAAGGTAGAAAGAGAAAGAGAGTAGGAGATAGATAGAGTGAGAGAGGAGGAGAGAAGGAGATAAAGGGAGAGGGAAAGAGGGGAGAGAGAGGGAGAAGAGAGGGAGGGAGAAGGAGGGAGAGAAAGAAGAGGGTAGAGAGATGGAGAGAGAGGAAGAGTGATATAGTGGAAAGAGAAAGAGAGAAAGAGAGAGAGGGAAGAGAGATGTAAATGGATAGTATGGGCGAGAGAGAAGGGCTGGGATGGAAAAAGGGAGAGAGAAAATAGGAAGGGAGATAGAAGGAGAGAGGCAGAGGGAGAGATAGGGGGAATAGAGAGAGTGAGGGAAACGAGAGAGAGAAGGAGAGAGAATGGGAGAGAGGCAGAGAGAGGGAAAGAGAAAGAGCAAGGGGTGGGAGGGGGAGAGAGAGGAGAAGGAGAGAGGAAGATGGTGAGAGGAAGAGTGAGGGAGATAAAGAGAGGAGAGAGAGTGAGAGAGTAGGAGGGTTTAAGGGAGAGGGAGAGAGTGAGAGGTAGAGAGAGAGAGGAAGAGGGAGAGGGAGGAAGGGAAAGTGGGAGAGGGAAAAGAGAGAGAGAGGTAGAGAGGGAGAAAGGAGAGAGAGAAATGGTGGGATGGGATATTAGTAGAGAAAGAGAAAGGAAGATAGTGGGATGGTGAGAGGTAGGCTGATTGAAATAGAGAGAGGGAGAGAGAGTGAGAGAGAGGGAGAGAGAGAGAGGAAGGGAGGGGCGAGGGAGGATAAGAGAGTGAGGGAGGGAGGAGAGAGAGGGGTAAGGGGTAGAAAGAGATAAAGCATGGGAGGGAGGGGGAGAGAGAGGGAGAGGGATAGAAAAGAGAGGGAGATAGTGAGAAGGATAATAAGGGAGGGAGGGAAGAGAGGGAAAGAGAGAGAACGGGAGATAGAGGAGAGAGATATGAAGAGAGAAATGGAGATAGAGGTAAAGAGGGGGAGATGGGAAGAGAGAGGAGAAAGAGAGATATAGAGGGAGAGAAAGGGAGATGGAGGGAGGAAGGGAGGGAGAGGGAGAGAGGTAGAGGGAGAGATGGAGAGAGAGGTAGAGAGGTAGAGAGAGGGGAAAGAGGGAGATGGAGAGAGGAATAGAGGGAGATCGTGAGAGCAAGAATGAGAGATAGAGAGAAGGAGGGAGAGAGAGAGGAAGAGAGTGATAGAGAGGAGAGGGAGAGAGAGAATGAGGGTGGGAGAAAGGTAATGGGAGAGGGAGATAGAGAGGGAGAGGAAGAGAGAAAGAGGTTGGAGGGAAAAATGGAGGGAGGGATAGAGAAGGAGATAAAAGGAGAGGTAAAGAGAGAGAGAGAGAGAGATGAGGGAGAGAGAGAAAGAGGGAGAGAGAGGGATGGGGAGATAGAAAGAGAGCAAGAACTGGAGAGGGAGAGAGAAGGAGAGGAAGATATAAGGAGAGAGAAAGAGAGATAAAGAGAGAGAGGGAGATAGAGGAAGAGAGGGAGCAAGGGAGAGGGGAGAAAGAAAGAGATGGAGATAAAGATAAAAGGAGAGAGAGAGGGAGTGAGAGAGAGGGAGAAAGAGATGCAGAGAGAGAGATGGAGAGAAAGAGAGAGGTAGAGGTAGAGAGGGAGGGAGAGAGATAGGGAGAAGGGGATGAAGAGGGAGGGAGAGAGATAGGGAGAAGGGGATGGAGAGGGAGGGACGAGAGAGGGGAGATCGAAAGGAGCCAAGAAGGAAGAGAGAGATGGAGGGAGGGAGGAAAAAGAGAGAAAGAGAGGTGGGAAAGGGAGAGGGAGGAACAAGGAGAGAGAGTGAGGGAGAGGTGGGGTTAGGAGGAGAGAGAAAGAGAGAGAGGGTTAGAAGGGGAGAGAGAGGGAGAGGGAAAGAGGATGAGAGGGAGATAGTGAGATGGAATAAGAAAAAGATAAAGAGAGGGAGAGAGTGAGAGAGTAGGATAGAGAGAGGGAGAGAGAGTAGTAGGGATAAAGGGAAGGGGAGAGTAGGAAGAGAGAGGGAGAGCATGAGAATGAGGGAGGGAGAGAGAGGTAGAGAAAGAGAGAGAGGGATAAAGGAAGAGAGGGAGATAAAGAGGTAAAGAGGGATGGAGAGAGAGGAGGAGGAAGAGAGGAAGAGATGGAGATTATTGTTGAGGGAGAGAAAGGGAGAAAGTAGGAGAGATAAAGAGAAAAGGAGAGGGGGAGAGGGGGAGAGAGGGAGAGAGTGAGGGAAAGGGATAGGGAAAGGGAGAATGAGAGAGGGAGAAAAGAGGAAGAGAGGGAGAGAGTGAGATAAGAGGGAGAGAGGGAGAGAGTGAGATAAGAGGGAGAGAGGAAGAGAGAGATGGAGAGAAGGAGAGAGGAAGAGGAGAGGGAGAGTAGAAAGGGAGAGGAGAGAGATAGGGAGAAATGGATGGAGAGGGAGGGATAGAGAGGGGAGATAGAAAAGGAGCCAAGAAGGAGAGAGAGATGGAGGGAGGGAGGAAAAAGAGAGAGGAAGAGAAGTGGGAAAGGGAGAGGGAGGAACAAGGAGAGAGAGTGAGGGAGAGGTGGGGTTAGGAGGGGAGAGAAAGGAAGAGAGGAGTTAGGAGGGGTAGAGAGAGGGAGAGGAAAAACGGATGAGAGGGAGATAGTGAGATGGAATATGAAGAAGATAAAGAGAGGGAGAGAGTGAGAGAGTAGGATAGAGAGAGGGGAGAGAGAGTAGTAGGGATGAAGGGAGGGAGAGTAGGAGAGAGAAAGAGAGAAGGAGAGGGTGAGAATGAGGGAGAGAGGGATAAAGAAAGAGAGGGAGATAAAGAGGTAAAGAGGGATGGAGAGAGAGAGAAAGGAGGGAGAGAGGAAGAGATAGAGATTATTAGAGGAAGAGAGAGGGAGAAAGTGGGAGAGATAAAGAGAAAAAGTGAGGGGGAGAGGCGAGAGAGAGTGAGGGAGAGGGAGAGGGAGAGGGGAGGAGAGGGATAGGGAAAGGGAGAAGGAGAGAGGGAGAGGGAGGGGAGAGGGAGAAAAAGGGAAGAGGGAGAAAAAGGAGGAGAGAGGGAGAGAGGGAGGAAGAGGGAGCACTTTGAGGTAGCGAAAGATGTAGATGGGAAAAGAGAGAGAGGGAAAAGCGAGAGAAAGAGAGGGAGATTAAGGAAGAGATAGAGGGAGAGAGAGTTAGTGGTTAAGAGAAGAGGGAGATAGAGAGGGAGTGAGAGAGTGTGTGTGTGAAGGAAATTAGGAGGGAGAGGGAGAGAGGTAAGGGGAGATAGAAAAGGAGAGAGGGAGAGTGAGAAAGAGGGAGGGAAAGGAGAAGAGAGAGGTAGGTAGAGGGAGAATGGGAAAGAGGGAGGGGAGAGAGGGAAGGAAAGAGAGGGAGGAAGAAAGAAATAAGGAGTAAGGGAAATAGAGGGAGTGAGAGAGAAAGAGGTGGATAGAGAGAGAAAGAGCATAGAAAAAGGGAGATATGGCAATAGAGGGAGGGAGAGGGATAGAGTGTGGGATAAAAAGATAGAGAAGGAGGGAGAGATGGGACAAAAGGGAGGGAGAGAAAAGGGAGAAAAGGAGAGGAAAAAAGGAGAGAGGGAGAGAAGAAAGGGGGAAAAGAGATAAAGAAGGAGAGAGAGATAGAGAGTGGGAGAGAGGGAGAGAGAGGGGAGGGATTGAGAGGGATAAGGTTGAAGGAGAGAGGGAGAGGTGGAGGGAGGGAGGGAGTAAGAGAGAAAGGTAGAGAAAGGAAGAGGTAGAGATGGAGAGAAAGAGAGAGGTATAAGGAGAGAGTGGGGAGAGAGGGGAAGGGAGGGAGAGGGAGTGGGAGAGAGAGAGAAGAGGATAGAAAGACAGAGAAGAAAGGGAGAGAGAGTTAGAGGGAGGGAGGGAAATGAGAGAAAGAGGGGGAGTGAGAGAGGGAGGGAAAGGGAGAGAGAGTGAGGGAGATGGGGTTAGGAGGAAGGAGAGAGAGGAGAGGGAGACATAAAGAGAGGGAGATAGTGAAATGGAATGTGAGGGAGATAAAGAGAGAGAGAGTCGGAGGAAGGGGAGAGAGTAGGAGAGAGAGAGGGTGAGGGAGAGGGGGAGAGAGAGAGAGAGGGTGAGAGAGAGAGAAGAAGAGAGGGAGATGGAGGGAGAGTAAGGGGGAGGGAAGTAGAGGGAGAGAGAGGAAGATAGAGGGGTAGAAAGTGATAGATAGAGGGATAGAGAGAGAGGGAGAGGAAGTGATGGAGATAATGATAGGGAGAGTAAGGGAGATAGAGAGAGAGGGAGAGAGGGAGAGAGTGGGAGGGATAAAGAGAAAGGGAGTGGAGGAGAGGGAGAGAAGGGAGAGAGTGAGAGATAGGGAAAGGGGAAGAGAGGGTGAGAGTGAGGGAGAGGGAGTGGGAGGAGAGATAGTGAGGGACTGGAAGAGGGAGAGTGAGAGGAAGAGGGAATAGTGGGAGAGGGAGAGAAGAAGTGAGAGAGGGAGAGAGAGCACTGAGGCAGTGAGAGATGGAGAGAGAGGGTAAGAGGGAGATAAAAGGAGAGGGAAAAGAGAGAGAAAGAGAGGGAGATTGAGGAAGAGAGAGTGAGAGAGATTACGAGGTCGAGAGGTAGAAAGGGAGGGAGAGAGATGGAGAGAGAGGGAGATAGGGTTAGAGAGGGAATGGGAGAAAGTGTCTATGAAAGAAAGAAGAAGAGGGAGAGAGGGAGAGGGATAGAGAGAGATAGAGAAAAGGGAGAGGGTAGAGTGAGAGAGAGGGATGCAAAGAGAGAATGGGAAAGTGGGAGGGGCAAAGAGACAAGGAGAGAGGGAGGGAGAGAGAAAAGAGTGAGGGAAATAGAGGGAGAGAGATAGAGAGAGGTTCATAGAGAAAGAAAGAGCAAGGAAAAAGGGAGAGAAGGCAACAAAGGGAGAGAGAAGAGTGAGAGAGAGGGAGAGAGAGGGGGACAAAGAGATATAGAAGGAGGGAGAGAAAAAAGGAGGGAGGGAGAGAGAGGGAAATAGGAAGAGAGATTGAGAAAGAGGGGGAGGGAGTGAGAGAGGGAGAGAAGGAGGGAGGGAGGGAGAGAAAGAGAGAGAGGTAAAGGGGGAGATAAAGGGAGAGAGAATGATTGGGAGAGAGAGGGAGGGAGGGAGGAAAAAAGATAGTGAGAGAGGGAAAGAGAGATAGAGAGGGAAAGAGTGAGAGAGAACGAAAAAGAAAAGGAGGGAAAGGGAGAGAGAGGGGGAAGGGAGAGAGGGAGAAAGAAATAGGATGAGAGGAGAGAGAGGGAGAGAAAGAGGGGGAGAAAGAAGGGGAGAAAGTGGGAGAGAAAAGAGAGGGGAGAGATAGAGCAAAGGAGAGAAGGAGAGAGAATATGATGGATAGAGGACGAGATGGAAAGAGTGAGAGAGTAAAAGAGAGGAGGGAGAGAGAGGGAAGAGGTGGAGATAGAGAGATAAAGAGAGTGGGAGGGTAGGAGAGAGGGAGAGAAAGTGTGAGAGAGAGATACAGTTAAAATAAAGGAGGATATAGAGGGAGAAAGGGAGAGAGGTGAGGGTGAGAGAGGGATAGGGTGAAAAATTAGGAGAGAGGAAGAGAGGGAAAGGGAGAGGGGGAAAAGGGAAGGAGAGTGATGGAGAGAGGGAGAGAAAGGGAGAGGGAGTTAGAGAATGAGGGAGAGGGATAGCGGAAGAGGGAGAGGGAGAGAGGGGGAGATGGTAAGGGATGAAAAGGAGAACGAATGGGATAAAGAGAGCAAAAGATGGGAGGGAGAGATAAGGAGAGAAAGAGAGAGGGAGGAGAGGGAAAAGTAAGGAGTAAGAGGGAGAAAAAAAGAGAGAGACATGGGAGAAAGGCATTAAGATGGAAAGAGAGAGGGAGGGAGAGATAAAGAGGAAGAGGGAGAGGGAGGGGTAGAGAGAGGTAGTGAGGGGAGGGAAAAGAAAGGAACAAGAGAGGGTGGAGAGAGAAAAAGGGAGAGAGGAAGAGGGGTAACGAAAGAGTGAAGAAGAGGGAGGGAAAGAGAGGAAGGGAGGGAGGGAGGGAGAGAAGGGGGAAGAGAGGAGGGAGAGAGAGCTAAGGAGAGAGGAAAAGAGAGATGGATAGAGATATGGAGAGATAGAGGGTGAGAGAGGGAGATGATGAGAGAGAAAAAAGAGAGGGATAGACGAGAGGAGAGAGATATAGAGTGGGAGAGAGAAAAGGTGGGAGAGAAAAGGAGGGAGGAAGAGAGAGAAAAGAGTGAGGGAAGGAGGGAATGGCTGAGTGAGAGGTAGAGGGAGAGAGAGGGAGAGGGAGAAAGAGAGATAAGGAGAGAGGGAGAGGGGGAAAGAGAGGTAGAAAAAGGGAGAGGGATATGGAGAGATAAAGGGTGAGAGAGAGAAAAGGAGAGAGGGATAAATGAGGGGAGAGAGAAAGAGAGATAAAGGAAGAGAGTAAGGAAAAGCGACATAGAATGGGAGAAGAAAGGGTAGGAGAGAGAAGGTTGGTGGGAGGAAGAGAGAGAAAGAGAGTGAGGGGAGGAAGGAATGGGTGAGGGAGAGGTAGAGGAGAGAGAGGGAGAGGGAGAAAGAGAGATAGGGAGAGGGGTAGAGAGGGGGAGAGAGAGGTAAAGAGAGGGAGAGGGAAGGAGGGAAAGATAGAAAGGGAGAGTAAGTAAGAGAGAGGAAGAGAGAAAAGATAGTGGGATAAAGAGTGAGAGAGATAGGGAAAAGGGAGAGAGGGAGAGGGAGAGAGAGGGCATGGAGAAAAGGGAGAGGAAGAGAGAGGCAGAGAGGCGAGGGAGAGGGAGAGAGGGAAAGCGGGGAGAAAGAGGGAGACGAAGAGAGAGAGAGAGGGAGAGGAAGAGAGGGAGATAATGAGTAAAGGAAAGGGAGAGAGAGAAAGAAAGTGAGAGGGTGGAAAAGATGAATGGGGGAGATAAGGAGAAAGATGGATAAGGGAAGAAAGGAGAAAGAACGAAAGAGAGAGGTAAAGGAAGAGAGAGCAAGCGAGGGAAGGGAGAAAGAGAGAGAAGGGAAAGAGAATGGGAGTGAGAGGTAGAGAGAGAGAAAGGAGAGGGAGAGGGAGAAGAAGAGAGAGGAAAAGAGAGAGGGAGATAGAGAGTAATTGAGAGGGAGGGAGAAATAGAAAGAGAGGCTAGAAATGAGGTATGGGGGAGAAAGGGAGAGAGAGAGAGAGGGATGATAGAGGGAAAGAGAAAGAGGGGGAGAGAGAGGGATAAAAAGGGAGAGAAGGAGAAAGAGAGGGTGAGAGGGGAGAAAGGCATAGGGAAAGAGGAATAAAGTGAAAAGAGAGGGAGTGAGAGAAAGAGAGAATGAGAGAGAAAATGGGAGAGAGGGAAGGATAGATGAGGGAGAAAGGGAGAGAGAAAAAAAGAGGGAGAGAGAAAAAGAGGGAGAGAGAGAAGGAGAGAGTGAAAGATAAGTGAGAAGGAGAGAGAAGGGAGGGAGAGACCGAGGGAAGAAGGGTGAGGAGAAAGATAGAGGAGGAGAGAGGGAGAGGGTGAGAGGGGGAAAGAGAAGGAGGGCTAAAGGGGAAGGGAAAGGGAGAGGGATGGTGAGAAAGAGGCGGAGGGGGAGGAATGAGGGAGGGAGGGAGGGGAAGGTAGATAGAGACAGAGGGAGGCAAAGAGGGAGGGAGAGAGAGTGAGAGAGAGAGAGAGGAAGAGAGGAAGAGAGGGAAAGACTGGGAAAGGGAGAGGAAGTAGGAGGGGAAGAGAAGGAGAGAGGGACTGGGAGGGGGAATGAGGGAGAGAGAGGGGAAGAGATTGAGAGGGAGAGTGAAAGACCGAGGGTGAGAGGGAGGGAGGGAGGGTGAAGGAGAGAGGGAGAAGGAGAGATAGGAAGGGAGAAAGGGAGAGAGAGATAGAGAGTGGAAAAGTACGAGAAGGAGTGAGAGGAGGAAAGAGGCAAAGAGGGGGAGAAAGAGTAAGAGGGAGATAGAGGAAGGTTGGGAGGTGAAGGGAGAGATTGAGGGAGAAAGAGATAGGGCAGAGAGAGGTAAAGAGAGTGAGGAGGGAGAGAGGAAGAGGGTTTGGAAGAGTGGAGGAGAGGGAGGGAAAGAGAGGAAAGGAGAGAGGGAGAGGGAGAGATAGAGAGAACGGGAGAGAGAGTAGGGAGAGAGATGTAATGAGAGGTGGATAGAGATGGAGAGATAGAGGATGAGAGGGGGAGATGAAGAGAGAGAAAATGATAGAGGGATAGAGAGTGAGAGGGATAAACGAGGGGAAAGAGAAAAGGGATAAGCGAAGTAAGTGACGGAGAGAGGTAAAGATTGGGAGGGAGGGATAGAGAAAGGGTGAGAGAAAGAGAGGAAGGGAAGAAGAGAGAGAGAGAAGAGAGTGGGGGAAGGAGGGAATGGGTGAGGGAGAGAGAGAGAAAGAGAGATAGGGAGAGAGAAAGAGAGGGGGATAGAGAGGTAAAGAGAGGGAGGGAGAAAGAAAGAGAGAGGGAGAGAGAGGAAGGGAGAGAAAGTAGGAGAGAGGGAGAGAAAAGAGAGAGGGAGAGGGAGAGAGAGGCGAGAGAGAGAGAAAGTTAGGGGAGAGAGGTAAAGAGGGAAGTAAAGACGGAGAGAGTGAGAGAAAGAGAGAGGGAGAGGAAGAAGGGAGAGAGATAGAGAGTAAAGGAGAAGGAGAGAGAAAAAAGAGAGAGAATAAGGGAGAGAGGGGAGAGGAAGAGGGGGAGAGAGAGTAAAAGAGAGGGAAAGAGAAAAAAGAGAGAATGGGGGAGAGAGGGAGAGAAAGGGAAGGAGAATGAGGGAGGAGAGAGAGGTAGAGGAAGAGAGAGCAAGGAACGGAAGGGGAAATAGGAGGAGAGGGAGAGAGTAAGAGACGGAGATAGTGAGAGGGAGAGTAAGGGAAGGAGGTAAAGAGAGGGAGAAAGGGAGAGAGAATGGGAGAGATAGGTAGAGAGGGAGAAAAAAGGGAGAGAGAGGGAGAGGAAGAGAAAGATAGACGAAGAGAGAGATAGAGAGCAATAGAGATGGAGAGAGAGAAAGAAATAGAGGGTGGAAAGGAGGGATGAGGGAGAAAAGGAGAGAGAGCAAGAGAGAGGAGGGAATGAGAAAGAGGGGGAGAGCTAGAGGGAAAGAGAGGTACAAGAAAAGAGAGCAAGGGAGGGAAGGGGATAAAGAGGGAAGAGAGAAAGTAAGAGAGGGAGATTATGAGAGGGAGAGTGAGGGAGGGAGGGAAGGAGAGGGGAGAGAGAGGAGGGAGAGGGAGAGAGAGAGGGGTGAAGGGAGAGGGGGAAGAGAGTTGGAGATAGGGATATAGAATGAGATAGTGGGAAGAAGATAGATAGAGGGGGAGATAGGAAAAGAGTGGCATGGAGAGAGAAATGGGGGAGAGGGAGGGAGGAAGCAAGGTGTAAAGTTAGGAGAGAGAGAGTAAGAGGGAGAGAGGGAGGAATGGAAGGGTGAAGAGAGAATAGAGAGAGGTAGAGGGAAAGGGAAAGAGGGAGAGAGTTAGTGAGAGAAAATGAGAGAAAGGGAGATTGAGAGAAGGGAGGGAAAGAGAGGGAGAGGTGGAGAGAGAGGGAGTGAGACAAAGGGAGAGAGATAGAGGAAGAGAGGGGGAGAGAGAACGGAGGGGAAAGGAGAGAGAGAGGGAGGGGAACTTAGAGAGAGATGAAGAGAGATAGGGATAAAGAGGGGGATGGGTAAGGGAGAGTGAGAGAGAGAGAGAGAGATAGAGGGAGAGGGAGAGGGGGAGAGAGAGGTAGAAAGAGGGAGAGGGATATGGAGAGATAGAGGGTGAGAGAGAGAAAAGAAGAGAGGAATAAATGAAGGTAGAGAGAAAGAGAGATAAAGGGAGAGAGTAAGGGAGAGAGTAAGGGAGAGAGAGAAGAAAGGGTGGGAAAGAGAGGAAGGAAGGGAGGAAGAGAGAGAAAGAGAGTGAGGGAGGAGGGAATGGGTGAGGAAGAGGTAGACGAGAGAGAGGGAGAGGGAGAAAGAGAGATAGGGAGAGAGGTAGAGAGGGAGTGAGAGAGGGGTAAAGAGAGGGATAGGGAGGGAGGGAGAGATAAGAAGGGAGAGTAAGTAGGAGAGAGGAAGACAAAAGAGGTAGTGGGAGAGAGAGTGAGAGAGCTAGAAAAAGGAGAGAGGGAGAGGGAGAGAGAGGGGCATGGAGAAAGAGGGAGAGGAAGAGAGAGGGAGAGAGGCAGAGGGAGAGGGAGAGGGGAGGGAGAGAGGGAAGGGTAGGGAGAAAGAGGGAGAGGAAGAGAGAGAGATTGTGATTAAAGGAAGAGAGAGAGAGAAAGAAAGTGAGAGGGTCGAAAAGATGAATGGGGGAGATAAGGAGAGAGATGGATAAGGGAAGGAAGGAGAAAGAAGGAAGAGAGAGGTAGAGGAAGAGAGAGCAAGCGAGGGAAGAGGAGAAAGAGAGAGAAGGGAAAGAGAATGGGAGTGAGAGGTAGAAATAGAGAGAAAAGGAGAGGGAGAGGGAGAAGAAGGGAGAGGAAAAAGGAGAGAGAGATGAGAGTAATTAAGAGGGAGGGAGAGAAAGAAAGAGAGGTTAGAAATGAGGGATGGGGAGAAAGGAAGAGAGAGAGGGATATAGAGGGAAAGAGGAAGAGGGGGAGAGAGAGGGATAAAAAGGGAGAGAAGGACAAAGACAGGGGTGAGAGGGGAGAAAGGGATAGGGAAAGAGGGACAAAGTGAGAAAGAGAGAGGCAGAGAGTGGGAGGGAGACAGAGGATGAGAGGAGAGAAAGAGAGGGAGTGAGACAAAGAGAGAATGAGAGAGAGGAAATGAGAGATAGAAGGAGAAAGGGAGAGAGAGAAAAGGAGGGAGAGAGAGAAGGAGAGAGTGAAAGATAAGTGAGAAGGATAGAGGAGGGAGGGAGGAAGGGAGGGAGAGAGTAAGGGAATAAGGGAAAAGGAGAAAGATAGAGGAGGTGAGAAGGAGGGCTAAAGGGGAAGGGGGAGGGAGAGGGGGAGGAGGAATGAGGGAGGGAGGGAAGGGAAGGTAGATAGAGACAGAGGAAGGGAAAAGGGAGGGAGAGAGAGTGAGAGAGAGAGAGAGAGGAAGAAAGGAAAGATTGGAAAAGGAGAAGGAATTGGAGGGGAAGAGTGGGAGAGAGGGAGTGGGAGGGGAGTGAGGGAGAGAGAGGGGAGAGAGTGAGAGGGAGAGTGAAAGAGTAAAGGTGAGAGGGAGGGAGAAAGGATAAAGGACGGAGGGAGAAGGAGAGATAGGAAGGGAGAAAGAGGGAGAGAGATAGAGAGGGGAAAAGTATGAGATGGAGAAAGAGGAGGGAAAGAGGGAAAGAGGGAGAGAGAGAGAGTAGGAGGGAGATAGAGGAAGGCTAGGAGGTGAAGGGAGAGATAGAAGGAGAAATGGATAAGGGAGAGAGAGGCAAAGAGAGTGAGGAGGGAGAGAGAGAGGAGAGAGGAAGAGGGTTTAGGAGAGTGGAGGAGAGGGAGGGAAAGAGTAGAAAGGAGAGAGGAGAGAGAGAGATAGGGAGAGAAAGGGAAAGAGAGTAGGGAGAGAGACATAACAAGAGGTGGAGAGAGATGGAGAGATAGGGGATAAGATGGGGAGATGAAGTGAGAGAAAATGACAGAGGAGCAGAGACCGAGAGGGATAGATGAGGGGAAAGAGAAAGAGGGATAAAGGAAGCAAATGAGGGAGAGAGGTAGAGAGAGTGGGAGAGAGGGATAGTGAAAGGGTGAGAGAGAGAGAGAAAGAGAGGAAGAGAGAGACAGAAAGAGAGTGGGGGAAGGAGGGAATGGGCGAGGGAGAGGGAGAAAGAGAGATAGGGAGAGAGGAAGAGAGGGGGAGAGAGAGGTAGAGAGAGGGAGGGAGAGGGAAGGAGAGAGGGATAGAGAGGAAGGGAGAGAAAGTAGGAGAGAGGGAGACAGAGGAAGGGAGATGAAGTAGGAGAGAGGGGAGAGAGAGAGTAAGAGAGGGAGAGAAAACGGAGAGGGAGAGGGAGAGAGAGGGTCGGGAGAGAGAGAAAATGAGTGAGAGAGAGGCAGAGAGGGAAGGAAAGAGGGAGAGAGAGTGAGAGAAAGAGAGAGGGAGAGAGGAAGAGAGGGAGAGAGATAGAGAGTAAAGAGGGGGAGAGAGAGAAAAAGAGAGAGAATGGTGGAGAGAGGGAGAGAAAGGGAAGGATAATGAGGGAGGAGAGAGAGGTAGAGGAAGAGAGAGCAAGGGAGGGAAGGGGAAAGAGAGGGAGAGGGAGAGAGTAAGAGAAGGAGATAGTGAGATAGTGAGAGGGAGAGGGAGAAAAAGGGAGAGAGAGGGAGAAGAAGAGAAAGATAGATGAAGAGAGAGATAGAGAGCAATAGAGATGGAGAGAGAGAAAGAAAGAGAGGGTGGAAAGGAGGCATGGTGGAGAAAAGGAGAGAGAGTGAGAGAGGGATGAGAGAGGGAATGAAAAATAGGGGGAAGGGCTAGAGGGAAAGAGAGGTACAAGAAGAGAGAGCAAAGGAGGGAAGGGGATAGGGAGGGAATAGAGAAAGTAATAGAGGGAGATTATGAGAGGGAGAGTAAAGGAGGGAGGGAAGGAGAAGGGGAGAGAGAGGAGGGAGGAAGGGGGAGAGGGAGAGAGAGAGGGGGAGGGAAGGGAGAGGGGAGAGAGTTGGAGATAGGGATATAGAATGAGATAGTGGGAAGAAGATAGATAGAGGGGAGAGAGGAAAGAGAGGTAGGGAGAGAGAAGTAGGGAGAGGGAAGGAGGGAGCAAGATGTAAAGTTAGGAGAGAGAGATTAAGAGAGAGAGAGGGAGGAATGGAAGGATGGAGAGAAAATAGAGAGAGGTAGACGAAAAGGGAAAGAAGGAAAGAGTTGGTGAGTGAGAAGGGAGAGAAAGGGAGATTGAGAGAAGGGGAGGGAAAGAGAGGGAGAGCGGTAGAGAGGGAGTGAGACAAAAGGAGAGAGATAAAGGAAGAGAGGGGGAGAGAGAGGGGGAGGGAAAAGAGAGAGAGAGGGAGGGGAAATGAGAGAGAGATGAAGACAAATAGAAACAAAGAGGGGGATAGGTAGGGAGAGTGAGGGAGAGAGAGAGGGAAGGGAGGGAGACAAAGAGGAAGGGATGGATGTTGGGATGACGAGATAGATAGAGAGAGGAAGAGTGTGAGAGAGAGAGGGAGAGGGAGGGAGGGAGGGAGGGAGTGATTAAGAGATATATAGAGAGAAAGAGAAAGCAAATAAGGGAGAGATAGAGAGGGAGAGAGAGGGAGAGAGGGAGAGGAAGTGGGAGAATGATGGAGGGAGCAAGAGATGGAGAGAGGGAGAGGGAGGGGGATAGGGAAAGAGAGAGGGAGAGGGATAGGGAAAGAGAGAGGGAGAGAAGGAGAGGGAGGGGGATAGGGAAAGAGAGAGGGAGAGAGGAAGGGGGAGAGAGAGCAAGAGAGGAAGATAGAGAGAGGCAAAGAAAGAAGTAGCGAGGGGAAAGAGGAAGTGAAGGAGAGAGGGAAAGTGAGGGTGACAAGGGGAGAAAGGGATAGAGAGGGTGATAAGGAGAGAGAGAGAAGGGGAGAGAGATAGAGAGAGGGAGAAAAGAGAGACAAAATGAGAGAAAGAGGGTGAAAGAGAGAGCGAAAGGAAAGGAGGGAGCAAGAGAAAATACGAAGGAGGGAGAGATGGAGAGGAAGGAAAGGAGTAAGAGATAGGGAGAAAGAGGGAGAGATAGAGAGGTAGGAAGGAAAGAGAGAGGGAATAGAGACAAAGAGGAAGGGAGAGAGAGGGAGGGAGCAAGAGGTGGAGAGAGAGGGTGGTGGGATAGAGAGAGAAGGAGAGAGGGAGTGTGATAGAGAGAAGGAGAGATGGAGAGAGAGAATGAGAGAAAGAGAGAGAGGGAAAGAGAAAGAGAGAGGGAAGAGGGAAAGAGGGAGAGAGAGAGAGAGATAGAGAGAGGGAGGTAAAAAGTGGGAGAGATAGAAATAGAGAGGGTGAGAGAGCAAAGGAGAGGGAGAGAGAGGAAGGGTGAGAGAGAGAGGGAAAGAGAGGGAAAGAGATGGAGAGGGAGAAAGAGAGGGAGGGAGAGGGAGAAAGAGAGGGAGAGAGAGGGAGAGAGAGAAAGAGTCAATGAGATAGAGAGGAAGAGAGAAGGGAGGGAAAGGGAGAGAGAGCAAGAGAGAAAGATAGAGAGAGGCAAAGGGAGAAATATAGAAGGAGAGAGAGGAAGCAAGGGAGAGAGGGAAAGAGAGGGTGATAGGGAAAGAGAGGGAAAGGGAGAGAGATGGAGAGGGGAAGAGGGAGAGATAGGGAGAAAGAGAGAGGAAGCTAAGGAGAGAGTGTGAAAGATAAAGGGAGAGGAAGGGAAGGAGCAAGAGATAGGGAGAGTGAGGGAGAGATGAGAGGAAAGGATAGAGGGAGAGAGGGAAGAGAGATAAAGAGAGAGGGGAGAGAGAGGGAGGGAGTAAAAGGTGGAGAGAGAGGGTGGTGGGATAGGGAAAGAGGGAGAGAGTGAGTGTGATAGAGAGTAGGACAGAGGGTGAGAGAGATTGAGAGAAAGAGAGAGGGGGATGAGAAAAAGAGAGGGGAAAGATGAAAAGAGAGAGAGAAAGAGAAAGGGAGGTAGAGAGTGGGAGAGAGATAAAGAGGGTGAGAGAGAAAAGGAGAAGGAGAAATAGAAAGGGTGAGAATGAGAGAAGGAGAGAGAAAGAAAGGAAAATGAGAGAGAGGAAAAGGGAGTGAGAGAAAGGGGGAAGGTTAATGAGAGAGAGAAATAGGGAGAGAGAGGGAGAGAGTGAGAATGGGAGAAGGAGAGGGAGGGAGAGGGAGAGGTAGATAGAGAGAGGGAGAGGGAGAACGAATGAAAGAGAGGAAGATTAAGAGAGAAGGATAGAAAGAAGACAAAGAGAGGGAGAGATAAGGATAGAAAGAGAGAAAGGGAGAGTGAGGGAGGGGAGAGAGATAAAGAGAGGGTGAGGGAGTGAGAGCAAGAGAGGAGAAGAGAGAGTGAGAGAGATAAAGGGAAAGTGAGAGATGGAGAGAGAGAGGGAGAGGGAGAATTAGAGAGAGGGAGGGAGGGATGGAAAGAGATAGAGAGAGAGAAGATAGATATTAGGCAAGAGACAGGGAGAGAGTGAGTGGGAGGAAGAGAGATAGAGGGAGAGGGAGAAAGAGATAGGTGGAGAGAGAGAGATCAACAGAGAGGGAGAAAGAGAGAGAGAGAGTGGGAGGAAGAGATAGGGTGAGAAAAAGGGTAAGAATTAGAGGAAAGAAAAGATAGGGGAGGAGAGGGAAGTAGATTGGGGGAGAGAGGAAGAGAGAAAGAGGGAGAGAGAGAAAGAGTGTGAGAGAGGGTGGAAGAGAGGGAGAGGGGAGCAAGGAGGAGAGAGGGAATAAAGAGAGGGAGGGATAGAGAGAGGGAGGGAGAGATGGAGAGATTTAGGGAAGTAAAGAGATGAAAAAAGAAAGAAAAGAGTGGGAGAGGGAGTGAAAGATGGAGTGAGAGAATGGGAAAGAGGGAGAGAGGTAGAGTAAGAGAGGGAGAGGGAGAGAGAGGAAGAGAGAGAAGGAGAGAGGGAGAGGGAGAGAGAGATGGAGAGAGGGAGAGGGAGAGAGAGATGGAGAGAGGGAGAGATGAAGAAAGGGAAAGGGAGAAGGATGGAGGGAGAGAAGGAGAGAGAAGATACAGAGAGGAGGGGGAAGGGAGAGGGAGGGAGAAGGAGAGGGAAAGAATAAGATAGCAAGAGAGAGGGAGAGGGAGAGTAGGAGGAAGAGACAGAGGGAGGAAGGAGGGAGGGAGGTAGAAGTGAAAAAGGAGAAAGACATGGGGAGAGAGGGAGAGAGGGAGATAAGGGGAGAGGGAGAGAGGGAAGGAGCGTAGGAGTGAGAGAGGGAGGGGAGAGAGGGAGGGAGAGAAAGAGATAAAGAGAAAAGGAAGGAAAGAGAGAGAGGGAGAGAGAAGGGAGGAAGAAGGGAGAGTTAGAAATAGGGAGATAGAATGAGATAGAGGGAAAGAGAGAGATAGAGGTAGGGAGAGGGAGAGAGAAGGAGGGAGAGAGTGAAATAGGGGGAGAGAGGGAGGGAGCAAGAAAGAAAGTTAGGAGAGAGGGAGAGAGTGAGTGGGAGGGAGGGAGGAATGGAAGGATTGAGAGAGGAGTGGAGAGAGGTAGAGTGAGAGAGGGTAAGGGAAAGAGGGAGAGTGGTAAGGAGAGTAGGGGAGAGAGAGGGGGAGGGGGAGAAAGGGAGAAAGAAAGGAAAGAGATAGAGGAAGAGAGGGGAAGAGACAGAGGGAGGGGAAAATAGAGAGAGATTAAGATAGATAGAGACAAAGAAGGGGATGGGAGGGGAGAGCGAGGGAGAAAGAGAGAGGGAGGGAGGGAGAGAAAGAGGGAAGGATGGAGGTTGGGATGAAAAGAGAGATTGAGAGAGGAAGAGTAAGAGAGAGAAGGAAAGGGAGGGAGGGAGGGAGGGAGTAAGAGATATGGAGAGAGATAAAAGAAAGAGCCAAGAAGGGAGAGATAGAGAGGGAGAGAGCGGGAGAGGGTGTAACCCCCATGAAAGTCCTTAACCGTAAAGCGATGCGTATTAGAATATTAAGATATGTACATATATTAAGAGTAAGTATAATTCTCATTACACCATGAGAAATTAATGCTTGAAATGTGTGATTTATACTAAATTAATGTTATTATGCTTGAGATTAATGGTTTAATTATTAAAGAAATCAAATATGCAAAATCGGTGTTTTGAGGACTATATTCTCGCTCGAATTTTTTCTGATTTATTTGAGGACTTTAGAGTGATTTCGGGTAAAACTTAAAGAATAAACGTTGTTCATCTATGTGTCTACTAGCTCTTTGTAAACGTTTTGTAATTTTTAGACCTATATATAAAGAGTTATGGCAATTTTAGTATAGGCTAGTCTTGAAGCATCATTGCTGGAACATTTTTGGGGGAAGAAAATTCTAAGTTTAGGGAGAGGGATTTCTGAAATTTAATGGAAAGAAATGTGTTTAGTTACTTGATTTAATATAATAAATTAATTAGGACACCTAAACCCCCTAATTAAGGAATTAAATCTAGCTCACCCTAAACCTCTCAAATCGCCACCCTCTCTCTCATGACTCACCAATAACTTTCTGAATATATATATAGAAATGGAGTGCATGGCTACCATTTTGTTAGTCTAAAATCATAGCTCACAAACAAGAGAGAAAATAAAAGTGAGAAAGAGTGAAACGACAAAGAGGAAAGGAAAAAAGAAGGAAAGAAAAAAAAAGAAAAGAAAGAAGGCAGAGCCAAGGAAATTCTAACCATGCCTAAGCTAAGTAAGTGGGTTTATTTGGTTTATTTATGCTTTTACATGCCCATTTTTATGTGTATAAGTTAGGTATTGGTTGAGTTGTTTGTGCATTGTTGAGCTTAGTTTGTGTTGGTAGCTGTTTCATGTCTTAGCTTGATTTACTTGTGGATGTTGTGTAGGTGATGAATTGTAATGTTTATAATGCCTAGTGCATGTCCAAGTATATGAAAATGAGTTGGATTGGACTTGGACTGAAATTTAATTGGACTAAAACATGGTTAATGTGGGTTGGAATGAATGGCCAAACTAGTGTTATTGAGGAGTAGTTTCGTCTCGAATTTGGTATTGCCTATTCAAGGACTTCAGAATGATTTATGGGTGAACCTCAAAGAATAAAAGTTGTTTATCTATGTCTTTAATAACTTCCTATAAAACATTTTCATCATTGGGCTTATATAGAAAAAGTTATGCCCATTTTAGTACAGATTGTCTTGGGTGAACTATTGCTAGACAGATTGAATCTTAAACTTTAAAATTATGTTATGAATTATGTGTTTGGTATTTAAACCTAATTTTTGGATATTTTATGAATCAATATGTCTAGTTTTTAATTAAAAAAATGATAGGATTTGATTATACTTAGAAATTGGTAGGCCACCTACTTGATTAGAGGTCGCCCTATAATAAACCACAAATTGGATAGGAGGAAAAATGAATTCCTAGGGTTTTCACTAAAGAATCCTTTCATCCTAAGTAAGAAAATGAATAAGATTGGACCCATTTTATATAATTAAGGGCATAGGACTCAATTACAATTTAATTAGGCATACATTAATAAGTTGGGATGAAAAAGTAATCTTTGGCTATTTTTAGGACCTATTCGGCTTAAACCCTAAACTGTGGGGATTTGGATATCGAGAATGAAATAATAATGTAGATGGGTTGGATATTAAGGACCAAATAACGACGTCAATGATATCTAATATCCTTGGTACTGTAATTGTGGTATGACGTGCATCACTTGCATGAGTTGGAAAGAAATGGGAACATAATCAATTAATTGAGAATGGATTTGTATGAATAAGTTTGGTAACCTAATAAAATAAAAATGGGTTAGTAGTCCAATTGTGTGCGTACTCTAAGTCGTGTGCTTGCACTATAAGGTGATGGATTCCCATTAGCAGTGACTATAGCAAGGGATAATTTCGTTGTTAGCATTCGATGATTCGATAATCACCTATAGAGTAGACCGCTAATACCTGTGGTACCGGAAATTAAAAATTGATGAGAATGATGGGAAGTCGAAAAGCATTGCATATCACGTGCATCACCCCACTTACCGAGCTTCGGTTCACCTCATTGTTATTTGCATGTCATGAAAAGTAACGCTGACCGTAGTACCAATAAGAACACTGCCGGATCCTCCAAAAGGGCTCGGGGGTGACATAAACCTTAGAGGATTTTATTTTGTTTGTAAATTTTTGGTTTGGGGTATCGAGGAACATTTTGATGGTGTTGTAAATAAATTTTGTAATTTCTTCCATCGTATTGTTAATATTATGTAAATTATTTTGTATGCGTTTCATGGTATGATAAATCCTTGACGTATGAGCACGTACGTGTCTAAGTTTATTTCGAAGACTAGTCGTGTCGGTGTGACGCGAGCTCGCTTAGTTACTCCTATTTGGGTAATAGAGAGTGAACCGGGATGGGGGCGTCACAGGATGGTATCATAGCTATGGTTTAGTTAATTGGGTAGAACCTTAAGTGTCACCCGAGCTCGAGGACCGGTGTACTACGTGATGAGTAACAATTTGATTTCTAATTTTTTTAATGTGAATGATTATTATATGATTTTCATGTTGGTATTTTTTGTGTTATAAAGAAATGTTAATACTAGTAATTATTATTGTTATACATGCCATATTTATTTCGTAAACCTTGTGTTGCTAGGATACGCCAACAACAAGCCACCCTAGCTAACTACCGGGTCGAATTAAACAACCTAACTATGACCCCCAATCGGGATATAGAAGGTCACGTTACTCGGGTGCATGACTTGATTCACCAAATAACATTCGCCGATGCTTCTTTCCAGTAGTACCGCAAGTATGAATTTGCTCCAACCGACTCTATGTCGGACTCTTTTACCCGGAGATCGACTGTTGCTTAATGAGGTTGAGGAAGGGCTAATAGGTCAATTTTGTTATCGAGATTTGGTTCGATCCTTTCTTTCGATACGGATTAGGTGAACTTATACCTATTTGATGTATAGATAGGTCTACCATTGCCCTTCGCACGTGAGATAGTACGCATTATATCGGATGATGTTATTCACCGGTAGAGGGTCGAGCACTCCTTCCCATGACGCATCCGATATAGTGGTTGGACATGATAGATAGTAATGCCATCACACGATGTAAGTACTTGTTGTGTATTTCCTAATGTAAATAAGTACACTTTTGATTCTAAAAAAAAAAAATTAAAAGATAAAAGTGTTTGTAAATACTGTCGTGTACAAAATGCTTTATAATATATATATAATTTCGCATGTAAGTAAATAATTTACATTATATATTTTTTTTCATACCAAAACTAACATGGTCTTAACATGGCATGTACAAAGTCCAACCATGCCAAGAAATGAGCCAATACGAACAAGTAGGTAAAAGGACCTCCAATGATCGTAACGGAAATCAACAAGATTCTTTAAGTTGTATAATGGATATGATGCAAGCAACAACAACAAGTAATGCAACAACAACAACAAGCAATGCAACAACAACAACAAGACCATACCGAGCAAATGAGATAGCTCCTAGTTATGCATCAAGAGCCTTCACCTCCGCCACCCCGACGATAGGAATGACGCAATGGAGAGGCTTCATAAGATGAGTCATTAGGAATTTTTTAGGGAATTAACCCAATGATAGCGAGAGGAATAGGTTAAGTCTTTAGAAGTAATTTTTGAATACCTATAATTTACCAACGATGAGTGAATATCGTGTGCCATTTTGATGCTAATGAAGGATGCCCACACATGGTGGGAGAGCACACAATTGACAATGGACTCGCCTACCTTAACATGGGAAGGATTTAAGGAGGTTTTCTATAATAAATACTTTACGATAGACATGAGGGCGAAGAAAATTCAAAAATTCCTCGAATTAAAGCAAGATGGGATGTCCGTAAGTGAATATGTATGAAAGTTTGAACAAGGCTGTAGATTCATCCCATTCATCGCGAGGGATGAAAATCTAGAAAAGAATAAATTCCTAGTAGGGTTAAATCCAAGAGTACGAAGTATGGTTCGAATGTATGCTGCAAATACCTTCTCGAAAATGGTGGATAAGGCGATGATAGTCGATGAGGATCAAAAGGAGATTATAAGGGAGATGTAGCAAAAGAGGCGGATGTTTAGATCGTAAGCCTCATCGTCCGGTCTAGGAAGGCGAGGATTGCCCGGGAATTTCAACCAAAGTGGTGGGCAAGAGAATACTCGAGCCACTAGGCTAGCACCGTACGTTTCGAGACCACCGTCGAGTGGCTAACCAAGGTCAATGATGGGTAATCCAACTCGATGTAATAAGTGTGGAAGGTTCCATACTGGGGAATGCAAATTGGATGTCGGGATGTGTTATGTGTGCCAAAATCCAAGATACATGTACTATAATTGCCCTCAAGTGCAAAAAGTGGGACCGGGAAGAGTACTGTTCGGGTGTACACTATGACACAGGAAGAGGCGGATCGGAGGAATACAATAGTAATTCGTGATAATGTCTTAATCCTTGGCTTGATTACATATGTTTTGATTGATTCGGTGCTATACGTTCTTTTATATCAAATACATTAGTAAAATGCCTAGGAGTCAAACCCGAGACATTAGTCTGTAGGATATCTTATAATGGTTCCTTCGGTGAAACTATGGATCGATGAGTGTGGTTAAAGAGTGTTTGATACAGATTGAAGATAGGAAGTTAGAAGCCGATTTGATAGTGTTGGAACTCTAGGATTTTGATTTGATCCCGGGGATGGACTGGCTGATAAAACATGGTGCCAATATAGACTGTCGAGGAAAAAAGATAACTTTTGATCTACCCGAGAGTCGGTAATTAGAGTTTAAGGTCGATTTGAAGTTTCGGACTACATCGATCATTTTAGTCATCAAAGCTCAAAAGATGCTAGGAAAGGGATGTATGGGGTACCTAGCACACGTATTGGATAGCCGAGTAGAGCGAAAGATGAAGCTAGACGATATAGAATTCATGCGGGAGTATCTAGACATATTTGCAAAAAATTTGACTACGTTGCAACCTCGAGAGGGAGATAGAATTTGAGATTGAGTTGAAGTTGGGCACGACTCGATTTCTAACACTCCCTATATAATGGCCCTAGTTGAATTGAAAGAGTTGAAGGTGTAGCTATAGGACTTACTAGATAAGGAATTTATATGCCCTAGTTCCTCACCTTGGGGAGTCCAAGTACTATTCATCTAAAAAAAGATGGTAGTCTAAGGCTATGTATTGACTACCAAGAGTTTAATCGAGTGACGATTAAGAATAAGTACATGTTACCCAAGATTAATGATTTATTCGATCAATTGTAAGGGGCAACGAGTGTTTTCCAAAATAGACTTACAATCGAGGTATTATCGATTAAGGGTGAGATCAAAAGATGTAAAGAAAACGACATTCGAATAAGATACTAACACTACGAGTTCCTAGTAACATTGTTTGGGTTGACTAACGCTCTAGCTGCTTTTATGGACTTGATGAATCGAATCTTTAAAGAATTCCTAGACAAGTTCATCATCATATTCATCGATAATATCCTAGTTTACTCTCGAAATAAGAAGGAGCATAGGGAACATCTAAAGGCCACCTTATAGGCGCCGAGGAGCGAGCAGATGTATGCCAAATTCAAGAAGTGCAAACTTTGGCTAGAGCAAGTGGCTTTTCTAGGCGATGTGGTAACGAAGGAGGGCATAACGAGTAGATCCGAAGAAAGTAGAGGCTATTCGAATTGGCCTACCCTAAAGATCGTAACGGAGGTACGGAGTTTCTTAAGGTTGGTTAGTTATTATCAAAGATTTGTTGAAGGCTTCTCTAAGATAGCTAGGCCTCTTACTAACCTATTGAAAAAGAGCATTAAATTCTAGTGGATGGATGCTTGTGAGGAGGGCTTCTAAGAGCTGAAACGATAGTTAGTCATGGCTCTAGTGCTCGATCGTCCCGTCTAAGGCTGAAAACTTTATGGTGTATAGTGATGCTTCAAAAAATGGGCTAGGAGTAGTGTTGATACGGAATGAGAAGGTAGTCGCCTATGTATCATGACAATTGAAGGAATATAAATGAAATTATCCGACGTATGATCTAGAGCTAGCAACGATAGTCTTTGCCCTAAAAATCTAGAGACACTATTTATATAGGGCCAAGTGTGAGATATATACGGATCATAAAAGCCTACGATATATCTTTAGACAAAAAAAGCTAAAAGGATGTGGTTAGAGCTGGTGAAGGATTATGACTCGTATAATCAATTATCACCTAGGCAAAGCTAATGTTGTTACCGATGCCTTAGGTAGAAAATCGATAGCCATGATGCGAGTAATCCGAGTTGTCGATAGTGAGAGATCTATAAAAGCTAGAATTGGAGATAATTCCAATAGGGCGGGAGAACATTTTATCGGCTTTATTAGGATAGTCGACTTTGTAAGAAATAATTCGGATAGAGGCGACGAAATGGATGAAAAACTCGAATCAATTGAAGAAAAACATAAAGGTAGAGAAGGAATCCTATTTTGTGGTGGATGATAAAGGTATTATTAGATTTAAAGGGAGGTTATGTGTTCCCTCGGTGAAAGATGTGAAGAAAGAGATATTAAAAAAAGCACACTTAACTCTCTATTTGATACATCCAGGAAGCATAAAGATGTATCAAGGCCCGTAAAAAAGTTATTGGTGGGCTGGAATAAAGAAAGATGCGACTAATTTTGTGGCAAGGTGTCAAGTTTTTCAACAGGTGAAGGTGGAACACGAAAGACTCTCGGGAACGTTAAAGCCATTGGCAATTCCGGAATGGAAGTGGCAGCATGGAACTATGGACTTCTTCATGGGATTGCCAAGATCGAAAAAGGGTCGGATGCCATTTGGGTGATCATCGATAGATTGACCAAATCAACGCACTTTTTTTAGTCAAAACCACCTATAATCTAAACCAGTATGCCTAGTTATATCTTGACGAAAACATAAGACTACATGGGATTTTAGTCTCAATTCTATTAGATCAAGATCCTAGATTCACCTCAACATTTTAAAAGAGTCTATATAAGGCCATGGGTATGAAGCTAAACTTCAACACGGCCTATCATCCATAAATGGACAAACGGTTGAAACGAGTGATCTAGATTCTCGAGGATATGTTACGAGCATGCATTTTGGATTGGTTCAAAAATAGAAGAAATACGTATGTTTAGCTGAATTTGTATATAACAATAGTTATCAAGCTTCGATTGGGATGGCTCCCTATGAAGCTTTGTATGGATGGTAGTGTAGATCTCCTGTGCATTGGGATGAGATAGGGGAAAGGAAGTTATTGGGACTAGAGTTGGTGCAGCAAACGGTTGAAGTGGTGGATAAGATCCGCCAACGAATGAAGACGACTCGAGTAGACGGAAAAGCCGATGACATGTGTTCTTAAAATTTTCACCGATGAAGGGTGTACTACGATTTGGGAAGAAAGGAAAGTTGAGTCCACGATACATCGGACTATTTGAGATACTTGGACCGAGTAAGTGATAAAGCCTATTGCTCGTTGTTGTTGCCATCCTTAGTGAGAGTACATAAATTATTTCATGTGTCCATGCTAAGGAAGTGCATAGGAGAGCCGAGTCAAATTTTGGAGACAGAACCGCCAAACCCGACCCCGGACTTAACCTATGAGGAAAGACTAGTTCGGATTCTAGAAAAACGGGTTAGACAACTAAAGAATGAGGAGATTAGTCTAGTTAAAGTTTTATGGGAAAATCATGACCTCGAGGAGATCACTTAGGAATGGGAAGAAGAAATGAGAGACAAATACCCAAAACTATTTGTATGATTCAATTTCGAGGATGAAATTTCTTTTAAAGAGGGGAGAATTGTAACCCCTATGAAAATCCTTAATCGTAAAGCGACGCATATTAGAATATTTAGATATATACATATATTAAGAGTAAGTATAATTCTCATTACACCATGAGAAATTAATTCTTGAAATATGTGATTTATGCTAAATTAGTGTTATTGTGCTTGAGATTAATGGTTTAATTATTAAAGAAATCAAATATACAAAATTAATGTTTTGAGGACTATATTCTACTCGAATTTTATGTGATTTTTTTGGGGACTTTAGAGTGATTGTTTGGTAAAAATTGAAGAATAAAAGTTTTCATCTATGTGTCTACTAGCTCATCTGTAAACTTTGTGATTTTTAGGCCTATATATAAAGAGTTATGGCCATTTTAGTATAGAGTTGGTCTTGAAGCATCAACTTCTGGAACATTTTTGGGAGAAGAAAATTCTGAGTTTAGGGAGAGGGATTTCTGAAATTTAATGGAAAGAAATGTGTTTAATTACTTAATTTACTATAATCAATTAATTAGGACACCTAAACCCCTTAATTAATGAATTAAGTCCAACTCACCCTAAACCTCTCAAATCGCCACCCTCTCTCTCATGACTCACCAATAACTTTCTACTCACCAAAATTAAATTAATCCATTTGTACACCTATTTAGCAATAAGTAAATGAAGAATATATATATATATATGGAGTGCATGGCTACTATTTTGTTAGTCCAAAACCATAGCTCACAAACAAGAGAGAAAATAAAAGTGAGAAAGAAGAAAAAAGAAAAGAAATAAGGCAAAGCCAAGGAAATTCTAACCATACCTAAGCTAAGTAAGTGGGTTTCTTTGGTTTGTTTATGCTTTTACATGCCCATTTTTATGTGTATAATTTAGGTATTGGTTGAGTTGTTTATGTATTGTTCGACTTCGGTTTGTGTTAGTGGTCGTTTGATGTCTAGGCTTGCTCTACTTGTGGATGTTGTGTAGGTGATGAATTGTGATGTTTATAATGCCTAGTGCATGTCCAAGTATGTGAAAATGAGTTGGATTGGACTTGGAATGAAATTTAATTAGACTAAAACATGGTTAATGTGGGTTAGAATGAACGACCAAACCGAGTGTTATTAAGGAGTAGTTTTGTTCGACTTTGATATTGCCTATTCAAGGACATTAGAATTATTTTTGGGTGAACCTCAAAGAATAAATTTTTTTTTATCTATTTCTTGAATAAATTTCTATAAAATATTTTCATTATTAGGTTTATATAAAAAAAGTTATGCCCATTTTAGTACAGATTATGCTCGGTGAACTACTGCAGGACATATTGAATCTTAAACTTCAAAATTATGTTATGAATTGTGTGTTTTGTTTTTAACCCTAAATTTGGGATATTTTATGAATCAATATGTCTTGTTTATAGTAAAAAAATTATAAGATTTAATTATGCTCATAAATTGGTACGTCACCTACTTGATTAGAGGCTACCCTATAATAAACCACAAATTGGATAAGAGGAGAAAGTGAATTCCTAGGGTTTTTACTAAAGAATCCTTTCAACCTAAGTATGAAAATGAATAATATTGGACCCATTTTATGTAATTAAGAGCATAGGACTCAATTACAATTTAATTAGGTATACATTAATAACTTGGGATGAAAAGGTAATCTTTGGCCATTTTAAGGACCTATTCGGCTTAAACCCTAAACTGTGGGGATTTGAATTCCAATCCTTCAATTCCATAATTAATGGTTCGAGTATAGCCTAATAAGTATAAGGGGACATTTAGATAGGAAAAATTGCTAGGTAAATCAAAATTTTAACCAAGAACATTAAAAACCCAATTTAGCCTAAAATGCCCCAATTTGGGTTGGGGGAAAAAAATGTCACCTTAGTATGTTTTAAACTGGTGCATGAGCTATATAGGAAAATCATTTTAGGTTGGATATCGAGAATGAAATAATAATGTAGATGGGTTGGATATTGAGGATGAAATAACGGTGTAAGGTTTGATATCCAATATCCTTGGTACTTGTAATTGTGGTATCACGTGCATCACGTGCATCAATGGAAAAGAAATAGGAATAGAGTCAATTAATTGAGAATGGAGTTGTATGAATAGGTTTAGTAACCTAATCAAATAAAAGGGGTTAGCGGTCCAATTTTGTGCATACTCTAAGTTGTGTGCTCGCACTATTAGGCAATGGATTCCCATTATCGGTGGCTACAATGAGGGATAATTTCATTGTTAGCATTCGGTGATTCGGTAATCACCTATAGAGTAGATTGCTAATACCCGTGGTACTTGAAATTAAAAAATTGATAAGAATGATGGAAAGTCGGAAAAGCATCGCATATCACGTGCATCACCCCACTTACCGAGCTTTAACTCACCTCATCGTTATTTGCATATTATGATAGGTAGCGGTGATCGTAGTACCAATAAGGATGCTTGTCGAATCCTCCAAAAGAGCTTAGGGGTGACATAAACCTTAGAGGACTTTATTTTGTGTGTAAATTTTAGGGTTGGGGTGTCGACGAATATTTTGATGGTGTTGTAAATAAATTTTGTATTCGGTAATCACTTATAGAGTAGATCACTAATAACTAGGTACCCGAAATTAAAAAATTGATGAGAATGATGGGAAGTCGGAAAAGCATCACATATCACGTGCATCACCCCACTTAGTGAGCTTCGACTCACCTCATTGTTATTTGCATGTTATGATAGGTAGCGGTGATCTGTAGTACCAATAAGGACGCCGTCGGATCCTCCAAAAGGGCTTAGGGGTGACATAAACCTTAGAGGACTTTATTTTGTGTGTAAATTTTAGGGTTGGGGTCTCGAGGAATATTTTGATGGTGTTGTAAATAAATTTTGTAATTTCTTCTACTCGTATTGTTAATATTATGTAAATTATTTTGTATTCATTTCATTGTATGATAAATCCTTAACATATGAGCATGTACATGTTTAAGGTTATTTCGAAGACTGGTCGTGTCAACATGACGCGCCTCGCCTAGTTACTCCTATTTGGATAATAGAGAGTGAATCGAGGTGGGGGCATCACATAGGAAGTGGGAGAATAAGGGAGGGAGAAAGAGATAGAGAGAGGGGGAGAGAGAGAGATAGGGAAAGAGAGAAGGAGAGAGTGAGAGGGAAAGTGAGAGATAGGGAAAGATAGGGAGAGAGAAGCAATCTAGAAAGGGAGAGAGATAGAAAGAGAGAGTGAGAGGTAAAGATAGAGTGGGATAGAGGCGGGAGAGAAAGTGAGGAAAGGAGAGAGAGAAAGAGAGGAAGGGAGAAAGAATTGTAACCCCGTAAAAATCCTTAACGATAAAACGACACGTGTTAAAATATTTATATATATGCATATATTAAGTGTAAGTATAATTCTCATTAAACCATAAGAAATTAATGCTTGAAATGTATGATTTATGTTAAATTAAAGTTATTTTGCTTGAGATTGATGGTTTAATTATTAAAGAAATCAAATATACAAAATCGGTGTTTTGAGGACTATATTCTTTCTAAATTTTGTGTGATTTATTCAAGGACCTTAGAGTGATTTATGGGTAAACCATAAATTATAAGCGTTGTTTATCTATGTTTCAACTAACGCCCGTAAAATTTCGTTATTTTTAGACCTATTTATAAATAGTTATGGCCATTTTAGTACGGACTACTTTAGAAGCATCACTACTGGAATATTTTTAAGGGAAGAAATTCGAGTGTAAGGTGAGGAATTTCCAAATGTTGTGAGAGGGAGAGAGGAAGAAAGGGAGAGAGATATGGAATAGGAGAGAGGGAGAAAAAGAAGGAGAGAGGTAAAAAAGAGAGAGGATGGGAGAAAGAGAGAGGGAGGGAGAGAGTGGGAGAGAGGGAAGGAGGGAAAGAGGGAGAGGGATAGGGAGAGTGGGAGAGGGGGAGGGAAGGGGAGATGGAGAGGGAGAGGGAGAAAGGGAGGGAGAGAGTGGGAGAGAGAGGTAAAGAGGCGGGGAGAGAGAGGGGGAGATAGAAGGAGGGGCGAGAGAGATGGAGATAAAGAGAGGGAGATAGAGATGGGGAGGGTGGGAGATGGAGGGAGGGAGAGGGAAAGTGGGAGATAGAGAGGAAGAGAGGGAGATAGAGAGGAAGAGTAGGAGGGAGAGAGGTAGAGAAAGAGAGGGAGAGAATGGTAGAGGGAGAGAGGTAGAAAGGGAGAGGAAGAAGGGAGAGAGAAAGAGAGGGAGAAAGAGGGAGAGGGAGAGAGAAAGAGAGGGAGAAAGAGGGAGAGGGAGAGAGAGAGAGGTTAAGTGAGATAGAGAGAAAGAGAGAAGTAAAGGGAGAAAGAGCAAGAGAGGAAGATAGAGAGAGGAAAATAGTGAAGTAGAGAGTGAGAGAGAGAGAGGGAGCAAATGAGAGATGGAAAGAGAGGGTGATAGGGAGAGACAGGGAAAAGAGGGTGATAGGGAGAGAGAGGGCATGGGAGAGAGATGGAGAGAGGAAGAGGGAGAGAGTGGGAGAAAGGGAGTGGAAACAAGAGAGAAAGGGGGCAAGAGAGAGGGAGATGAAGGGAAGGAGCAAGAGATAGGAGAAGGAGGGAGAGGTGGAGAGGAAGGGATAGAAGGAGAGAGGAAAGAGAGACAGAGAGAGAGGGAGAGAGAGGGAGGGAGCAAGAGGTTGAGAGAGAGAGGGTGGTGGGATGGAGAGAGAGGGGGAAAGGGAGCATGATAAAGAGAAAGAGAGAGAGGGAGAAAGAGTGAGAGAAAGAGAGAGGGGGAAGAGGGAGAGAGGGAGAGAAAGAGAGAGGGAGGCAAAGGGTGAGAGAAAGAGAGAGAGAGGGAAAAGGGAGAGAGGGAAAGAAAGAGAGAGGGAGGTAGAGAGAGAGATAGAAAGGGTGAGAGAGCAAAGTAGAGGGAGAGAGAGACAAAGGGTATGACAGACAAAGGGAGAGAGACGGGGAAGGAAAGGGAGAGAGGGTGAGAAAAGGTGAGAGAGGGAGAGAGAAAGGCAAAGGGAGAATAAGAGAGGGAAATAAGAAGAGAGAGGGAGAGAGTGAGAATGGGAAAAGGAGGGAGAAGGAGGGAAAGGAAGAGGTAGATAGAGAGAGGGAGAGGAAGAGAGGGAGAAAGAGAGGGAGAGAGGGAGATAGAGCGAGTTAGAGAGAGAAAGATAGAGAGAAGGAAGGATAAAAAAGGAGAGTGAGGGAGGAAGCAAGAGATGGTTAGAGAGTGGAAGGGGAGGGAGAGGGAGAGAGGAAGAAGGAGAGTTAGAAGGGAGAGAGATGAAGAGAGAGGGAGAGAAGGACAGAGAGGTAGAGAGGGAGAGATAAAGGAGAAAAGGAGTGAGAGAAGGTGAGAGAGAGATGGAGAGAGGGAGAGAGGAGAGAAAAAGAGATAGTGGTAGAGAAAGAAAGAGAGAGGAAGAGGTAGATAGAGAGAGGAAGAGTGACAAGTAGGGAGAGAGGGAGAGATAAAGAAAGGAAGGGAGGGAGATAGGGTGAGAGAGAGATGGAGAAAGGGAGGGAGAGAGAAAAAAGAAGGGGAGAGAGAGGTGAAGAGAGGGAGAGAGAAGGAGAGAGAGTAAGAGGGAGGGTGCAAAAAGAAGTGAGAGGGAGAGAGGGTAAGAGAGGGAGAGAGGGAGAGGGAAAAAGGAGGGTGAGAGAGGGATAGAGGGGAAGAAAGAAGGAGATGGAGATAGATGGATAGTGAGTGGGAGGGGTACAAAGGGATAGAGAGGGAGAGAAAGGAGGAGGGAGAGAGAGGGAGAGGGAGAGAAAGGAGGAGGGAGAGAGAGGGAGGGAGAGGGAGAAAGGGTTGGTGTGTGGGAGAGGTGGAGATAGAGAGACGGTGAGGCAAATGGAGAGAGAGAGGTAGGGGTTGGGCAAGCAAGAAGGGGGAGAGAGAGGGAAAATGGTGACACTTTATAGGACTTAATAATTGATTTTGAGAGACTAATTTCAGTAAGATAATCTCTAAAAATGGAGAGAGAAAGAGAAGAGCAAAGTTGGTGAAGAGATGAGAAGCGAGGAAAAGAAAAATTTAAGGGAAAAGGAGGAAGAAAAGAGAAAAATCAAGAGATGCCATCAATAACCAACCTTAATATTAATATAAGTGTGAGACACTCGACCTAATCCTAAGGAAAAACCTTGGCTATAAATATGGAAGAAGAAGATGGAAGGAAAGGTTGGAAAATTAAAGGAAACAAGCCACACCAAAGAGAGAAGAGTTCAACTAAGAGAGAAACCATGAAATGAACACACCAAACCATTTTAGGAACCCTTGAAACACCCTAAAATAATCCTAAAATTAGTTTGGGAGAATAAGCGAAGGAAGTGGAAAAATTTCCATTTTCACCAAAACTTTGAAGAGAAAAGAGGAGGAAAGAACTAAGGAAAAGAGGAAGATTGGCCAAACTTCAAGTAAGTGTAATCCTCTCTAAACTATAAGAAAATAGTGTTTTTGATGAGTAATTGATGTTAAATTGGATTTTAATTTTTTATTGATTAATAGTTGAATTGTTGAGAATTGCCATGTTGTTGTTGAATTGGATGATTTTGATAATGTTTATGTGTCATTCATTTTGGAATTATGATGAATAGATGATTAATTGGATTAAAAGAGTGTGTCTTTAGGTTATCCCTATTCTTAGAATAAGGTGGTTGATAATCTTTAAGATACAAATAAACAATTGGTTTTGAGATCTCTTGTTTACAAAGTGTTTGATGATATGCCCAAAAGTTGATAATGGTATTGAATTGTAAAACTTGAAACTTGGCCACTTTGTTATAGAATTTTGGCCAAGAATGAAATTTTGATTGCTTGATCTACTTAGACTATTTGATATTAAAATGATGAAAAATGTATTATTTTAAGAGGTTAGGAGTGAAAACTTGAGGAAAAATAAATAAATGAAAGTTGTTCTTCCATTGGCTAAGTTTCAAACAAGAATGAAAGACAAGGGTAGGAGAGGTTAATTTAAGGCTAATGTTAATTTTGAGGTTTGGAGGTATAAGATGGCATGAAAAATAATCATAATCATGTGAAAAATGGATGGATTATGTTGCTTAAACATTTAGTCATAACTCGTGTTTAAGGCATGAATTGTATTTATTGAATATCCATGTTTGCATGCATACTTGTTTTATATGGAAAATGCATTTGATTTATTATTTATATTACTTATTCTTGAGGATTTAAAATTATTGATTTTGAGGTTTATTTTAAATGCATTTTATTTTATTTAAATGCATTTGCACATCATAATCATGAAAGAGGTTTTACATTCATGGTTTTGATGAAAGGAATAGGAAAGGTTTTCAAAAAAGGAATGGCTAGGTATCTTCTTAAGGTTATGGGAGAGTAATGATCACCCTCTCGGAAGGAAAAGAGCATACTAAGGGAATAATTTGGTGTATACTCTTAGCATGCAAAGTAAAATAAAGACACATTAAGAGAATGATCCGGTATAGACTCTTGAAATGTGAAGGAAAATAAGCACATGCTAAGGGAATGATCCGATGTATACTCTAAGCATGTAAAGGAAAATGAGGACATGCTAAGGGAATGATCTATTATATACTCTTATCATGTAATGGAAAATGTTATAGTGCTTCGTGAAGTTTTAACAATTGCTTGTTTTAAAAAAGGATCGATTATATACACAATAGGTAGGGTGCATTCGAAAAGAAAAATTAATTTAAAAAGGCATGAAAATGATTTTAAAATGCATTATATTCATAAAAGGAATGAAAATGATTTTAAAATGCATTACATTCATAAAAGGCATTACATGCATTGCATGGATTAGACTTACTTGGGCATTGCTTTGTTTCTTATGGAGGAGGAGAAAAGAGAGATGAATAAGTATTATCATTGAGAAATATTGAAGACTTGCCATATGTATGCTTACTATAGAGAAAGAGGAAGGGAGAGGGCGAGAAACAAGGAGAGAGAGGGAGGGAGGGAGAGGAAGAGAAATAGGAAGAGATAGAGAGAGGGAAAGAGAGGGAGTGAACAAGAGAAAGGGAGAGAGATGAGGAGAGAGAGAGATAGATAAGAGGGAGAGAAGGGGGAGCGAGAGAGATAGAGAGGGAGAGAGAGGAGGAGAGAGAGAGAGGGAGAGGGAGAGGGAGAGAGGGAGTGATAGTGAAGGGAGAGAGAGGAGAAGGAGAGATATATTAGAGGGAGAGAGATATAGGGAGGGAGAGAGAGGGAGAGAGGAATAGAGATGTAGATTAAAGGAGAGGGAGATAAATAAGGAGGTTGAGAGGGGGAGAGAGAGGAAGATAAAAGGGGAGAGGGAGGAGAGGGAGTGAAAGGAGGAAAGAGAATGAGAGAGGGAGAGAGGGAGAGGGATGGAGAGAAGGAGGGGTGAAGAGGGAGAAATGGTGGGAGAGAGGGAAGGGTGAGAGAGAGGGAGAGAGAGGGATGTAGAGAGGGATGGAGGGTAGAGAGAGGGGGAACAGGGGAGAGAGAGACATGGAGAGAGATGGAGAAGTAGAGGGAGACATGAGATAGAGAAGGAGGGAGAGGAAGAGGGAGAGAGAGGGAGAGGGGGAGAGAAAGACATGGAAGGAGATAGAGAAATAGAGGGAGACATGAGATAGAGAAGTAGAGAGAGGAAGAGAGAGGTAAAGGGGGAGGGGAGAGAGGGGAGAGGGAGAAAGAGGGATAAAGGGAGGAGAAAGGGAGAGAGAGGAAGAGTGAGAGAGAGAGGGATTGAAGAAAGAGGGAGAGATTGGGTGAGAAAAAGGAGAGAGTGAGAGAGAGGGAGGGAAAGAGAGGTACGAATACGGAGGGAGGAAGCGAAAGAGAAGAAAGGAGGCAAAGAGAAAAAGAGTGGAATGGAGAGGGATAGAGGGAGAGGGATAGAGGGAGATTCAAAGAAAGGAGATAAAGAGAGAAGAAGAGAGGGAGAGGGAGGGAGAGTAGAGAGAGGGGAGAGATTAAGATAGAGAGGGAGAGAGAAGAGAGAGTGTGAGATAGAGAGGGAGAGAATGAGAAATAAGGAGAGAGATAGAGATAGAGAGAAAAAGAGCAATGGAGAGAGATTAAGGAAGAGAGAGAAAGAGTAAGTAGAGAGAGATAGGGAGAAATAGAGGGAGAAAGAGAGAGATAGGGACGGCGAGCACGAGAGATAGAAAGGGAGAGAGGGAGAGGAAGAGAGTGGGTGAAAGGAAGAGTAAGGAAAGGAGAGGGAGAAAGGGAGGGAGAGAGAGGGACAAAGGGAGATTGGGAAAGAGGGATATCGAGGGAGAGAGAGAGGGAGGGAGAAGGAAGAGAGTAGGAGAGAGAGGGGAGAGAGGTAAAGAATGGGCGAGAGAGAGGGGAAGAGGGAGAAATGGAGGGAGAGATAATGAGACAATGGTAAGGGAGAGGACAAAAGAGAGGAAAGAGAAGAGAGATTAAGAGAGAGAGGAAGGAGATAGAGAGGGAAAGAAGGGGAGAAAGGAAGAGAGAGAGAGAGAAAGAGATAGAGAGAAACAAAGAGATAAGGATAGAGGAAGAGAGATGGAGAGAGGAAGAGAGTGGGAGAGAAAGAGAGGGAGATAGAGAGGGAAATAGAGGAAGAGAGGGAGGGAGAGAGAGGGAGAGGGAGAGAGGTAGAGAGAAAGGAAAAGGGAAGAAGAGTACATGAGGGAGGAAGAGGGAGACATATAAAGAGAGAAAGGGAGAAGGAATAAGAGAGATGAGGAGAAAAAGAACGAGAGGGTGGAGAGAGAGGGATAGAGAGAAGAAGAGAGACAAAGAAAGTGAGGGAGAGAGAGGAGGTGTGAGAGGGGGAGAGATAGAGGGAGAAAGATTGGGATAGGGAGGGAGTGACATGAGAGAGCAAATAGAAAAGGAGGGAGAGAGGGAGAGAGAGGTAGAGAAAAAGAAAGGGAAAGAAAGAGGGAAAGGGAAGGAATGAGTGAGAGGGAGATAGATAGAAAGGGAGAAGGAGAGGGAGGGAGCGGGAGAAAGAGAAAGGGAGGGAGAGGGAGAGGGAGAGAGAGTGAGTGAGGGGGAGGTAGGGAGATGAGGGAGAGTGAGAGAAAAAGAGAAGGAGAGAGAGAGGGAGAGTGAGGGGGAGGTAGGGAAAGAGAGATAAGAGGGGGAGAGAGATAAGGAAATAAAAAGAGGGAGAATATGAGAAAGGGAGAGAAGAATAATGAGACAAAAGGAGAGGGAGAGGGAGAGGGAGAGCGAATAGGATAGAGAAAGGAAGGGACAGAGGAAGAATTAGAGAGGAAGAGGAAGATAAAAAGTAAGAGAGAGAGGAAATGGAAGGAAAAGGGAGATGGGGAAAGTGGGAGAGGGAGAGAGGGAGAGATAGGATGGGAAAGTGAGGAAGGGAGGGAAGGGGAGAGAGCAAGAGGGAGGAACAAAGAGTGAAAGGTGGAGGGAGAGAGAGGGAGGGAGAGGGAATAAGAGAGAGAGAGGGAGTGAGAGAGAGGGTTGGGGATAGAGAGAGGGAGAGAGGGGGAGAGATAGGAGAGAGGGAGGGAGTGAGAGAGGAAGAGGAAGATAAAGATAAGGAAGTGAAGAGAGGGAGAGAGAAGGAGAGAGGGATGGAGAGGGAGAGAAATGGGGGAGAGAGTGAGAGAGAGGAGAGAGAGCGAGAAATAGTGAGGGATAAATAGTGGGAGAGAGAAAGGGAGAGAGAGCAATAGGGAGAGGGAGAGAGAGAGAGGGAGAGGGAGGGTGAGAGGGAAAGAGAGGTAGAAGGAAGGACATAGAGAGATGAGAGGGGGAGAGGGAGGGAAAGGGAAGGAGGTGAGAGAAGAAGGGATAGAGAGAGAAGGGGGAGGGAGAGAGAAGAGGGAAGGGAGAGGGAGGAGAGAGAGGGATGGAGAGGGAGCGAGAGAAAGAGCGAGGGAGAGAGGGATGGAGAGAAAGTGGGAGAGAGAGGGAGAGAGGGAGGGAGTGAGGAACATAGAGAGGGAGAAAGAGAGAAAGAGGGATAGAGAGATAAGAAGAGAGAGAGAGGGAAACATAGAACGAGGAGAGAGATAATGATAGAGGGATATACGGATAGGGAACGAGAGGGAGAGAGAGATGGTGAGGGAAAAAGAGAGGGAGTAGGAGGAAGAGAGAGGGAAAGAAAGAGAGAGGAAGGAGAGAGTAAGGAAGGTAGAGAGGGAGTGACAAATTGAGGTGGAGAGAGAGGGAGAGGGGTGAGAAGAGGGATGGAGAGAGAGAAAGAGAGAGAGATAGCGAGAAGAGTGGGAGAGGGATATAAAGCGTGAAAGAGAGAAAGAAAGAGAGGGATGGAGGAAAGGAAAGAGAATGAGAAGAAAGAGACAGAGAAAAGGTGAAGAGAGAGAAAGAGAGAAGGAGTGGAAGAGATTGAGAGAGAGTGAGATAGGTGAAGAGGGAGGAAGCAAGAGAGAGGGAAAGAGAGTGAGTTAGGGCAAGAAGGGAGAGGGAAACAATGAGAGAGGGGGAGTGAGACCAAGAGGGAGAAAGAGAGAGAGGGAGACAAAGAGGGATAGAGAGAGGGAGAGAAAAGGATGGGGAGAGTGAAGCAAAGATGGAGGGAAACAAAAAAGAGATATTAAGGGAGAGAGTGGGAGACAGAAAAGGAGAGAGGTAGGGAGAGAGAGAGAGAGAGGGGGAGAGAGAGGATGCACAAGAAAGCGAGGGATAGGGAGGTTAAGAGAGACGATGAGTGGGAAGGGGATAGAGGGAGAGAAAGGGAAGAAGAGGGAGCGGGAGAGAGAGAGAGGAAGAAAGAGAGAGGGAGTGAGAGAGAGGGTAGGAGAGAGGCGGAGGGTGGGAGAAAGGAAGAAGAGAGAGGTAGAGAGAGGGAGAGCAAGAGGGAGGGAGAGGGAGAGAGAGGTAGAGAGATTAGGAGAGAGAGGAAGGGTGAGAGAGGATGTGAGGGGAGGGAGGAAACTGAAAGGATGGGAGGGCAAGAGGGATAAAAGTGGGAGGGAAGAATAGAGAGAAGGAGATAGGGATAGAGAAAGGGAGGTAGAGTGAGAGAGGGAGTGGGTGGAGGAAAGGAGGAAAAGAGAGGTAAAGGAGGGAAAGGAAGAGAGAGGGAGAGAGGGTGTAGGAGAGAAAAAAAAGAATGTGAGGGAGAGAGAGAGGTAGAGAGAGGTAGGGAGGGAGGAGAGAGATAGAGAGGCAAAGAGAAAGAAGGGAGAAAGTTAGAGAGAGATAGAGAGGGAGATAGAAGGAAAGATAGAAGGGTGGGAGAGAGAGAAAAGAGAGAGGAAGATGAACATATGGGGAGAGAGTGAGAGAGAGGAAGAAAAAAGAGCAAGAGAGCGAGAGGGAGAGAGGGAGGGAGAGAAAGTAGTAGAATAAAGAGGGACGAGAGGAAAATAAAAGAGAGAGTGGGATAAAGAAAGAGGAAAAGAGAGAAGGGACGAGAAAGGGAGGGAGGGAGAGAAGTGGTACAAGAGAGAGCGAGAGGGAGGGGAGAGGAAAAGAGAGGGAGAGAGAGAGAAAAGAAGAAAGAAATAGGGAGAGAGAGGGGAGAGGAAAATAGAGGGAGAGGGAGGGAGATAGTAAGGGAGAGGGAAAACAAGAGGGAGTAGGGGAGAGAGAGGAAAGAGAGGGGAGAGATAGATAGAGGGAGAGAGAAGGAGAGAAAAGGAGAGAGGGAGAGGGATAGGCATTAATAGAGAGATAAAGAGAGTGAGAGAGGGAGAGAGAGAGGGAGAGGGAGAGAGAGATAGGGGAGAGAAGGAGAGAGGGAGAGAGAAGGAGAGGGGAAGGGGAGAGGGATAGAGATTAAGAGGGAGATAAAGAGAGCGAGAGAGGGAGAGAAAGGGAGAGGGAAAGGGAGAGAGAGATAGGGGAGAGAAGGAGAGAGGGAGAGAGAAGAAGAGGGATGGGGAGAGAGGGAGAGAGACCCTCTTCCCACCCACACTCTCTCTCCTAATTCTCTATCGGGGATAGGGAGAGAGGGAGACCTTCTTTCCCACCCACACTCTCTCTCCCTACCTCTCTATCTTTTTCTCTCCCTCCTTCCCTCTCTCTACCACTACCCCTCTCCCTCCCACCCTTTTCCTCTCCCACTTTCACGCTCTCTCCCTCTCCCTTCCCTCTCTCCTTCCCTCCCTCCCTCTTCTTTTCCTCCTTTCCCTCTCTCCCTCTATCACTTTCTCCCGCTCCCCTATTTCTCTCTCTCTAACTTTGTCCCTCCCTCTCCCTCTCTTTTTCCCTCTCCCCTCTCTCACTTTCTCCCTTCCTCTTTTCGTCTCACACACCCTTTCTCTCAATCTCATTTTCTCTCCCTTTCTCTCTCTTCCTCTCACCATCAATCTCCCTATTGCTCTCTCTCTCTTTATCTCTCTCCTTTTCACCCTCTCTCACTCCTTATTTCCTTATCTCTCCCTCTCTTCCTCTCTTTTGCTCTCCCACTCTCTCTCCCTCTCTCTCTATAACTCCCATGAAATTTATTAATTATAAAAATATATATGTTTAAATATTCATAAACATGTCTATATTAAGTAAAAGTGATAGTATGAATTGTTTTAAAAGTTTTTACGATAACGATATGTTTGACACTTACGTGGGAAATTTCGGGAGGAAAAATTCTGATTAATTTAGTTAATTATCCTTGGGATATTTCTAAGTATTTGGGATGAATTATATTAGTGAGAAATTTGTTGTAAAATTTTAGGAACATTGGAACTTAGTTTTGGGAAAATTTTCTGAATTTTAGGGGTGAAAAATTCTGAACTTTGTGTGATTTATTTAGGGTTATTAGAGTGAATTTTGGATAAAATTCAAAGATAAAAGTTGTTCATCTATGTATCTACTAGCTCTTTATAAAATTTCATGATTTTTAGATCTATATATATAAAGTTATGGTCGATTTGGTCCGGACCATTTGGATGTACCATCGCTGGAAATTTTAGGAAAGAAAATTCCAAGTTTAGGAAAAGGGATTTTCAATATTTAATAGAAAGAAATGAGATTAGTTACTTAAAATTGGTTAGTTAGGATGGTTAGTTAGCCTAAGTACTTAGGCACCTAAGCCACCCTAATAAATGAATTAAGGCCAACTCACTTCCTTTGACTTCGAACTAGCTACTTGCTTCCTTGATCACCAAGTACTTTCCACAATGGCTAATTGATTCAAGGCAATTGTAAAAGAGGAAGAAAAGGAGAAGTATATAAGGGAGAGAAAGGGCTAAATGGCTGGAACTTTTAGCCAAAAACCCTATATAGGTTAGATGATGATAACGAATTGATAGTTCAAGTTCGGTATTTGCAATAAGTTAAACATGGTAACATGGCATTATGTTCATAACGTGCTTTGGTAAGGATGAATTGAGAAAGAATCAAATGGTTGAAAAGTGGAGTGTATGGATAGGGGAGGTAACCTAATCGAAGAAAAAGGGGTTAGCAGTCCATCCGTGTTCGTACTCTAAGCTATGTACCTACACTATCGGGCGATGGATTCCCATCAACGAGTGGCTACAATGAGGGATAATTTCGTTGTTAGCATTCGGTGATTTTGTAATCACCTATAGAGTAGATCACTAATACCCGGGGTACCTAAAATTAAAATTAATGAGTATGGTGGCAAGTTAGAAAAGCATTTCATATCATGTGCATCACCCCACTTACCGAGCTTCGACTCATCTAATTGTCATTTGCATGTTATGACGAGTAGCGTAATCGTAGTACCAATAAGGATGCTTCTAGATCCTCGAAAAGGGCTCGGGGGTGACACAAACCTTAAATTCGATTGTAAATTTTAGGTTGGGGATCGGTAGACATTTTAATGGTATTATGAATAAAATAAACTGTAATTTCTTTTGATGTAAATATTATTGTCATGTAAATTGTATTGTACATGTTTCAATAAGTAATATGTCATAATGGTACTAGCATATACGTAGTAGGGTTTAAGTTGGGTTGAACGTGTTAACGTGATGTGCTCCTCGCTCGGCCACTCCATTTTAGGTAGTTAGCAAGTGGGTCACGGAAGGGGGCCACACTCTCTCCCCCTTATTCCCTCTCTCTCACCTCTCTCTCTCTCTCTCCCTTTCCATGCCTTTCTCTATCCCTCGCTCCCTCTTTATCCCTCTCCCTCTACCTCTAGCTCTCTCTCCCTCCCTCTCTCTCTCTTTCCTTTCCCTTTCCATTTCCCTCCTTCTTGCATTCCCTCTCACTCTCTCCCTCTTCCCTTCTCTCTCTCCCTCTCTCTCTCCTTCTCTCACTCTTCTTTTTCCCTCTCCCCCTCTTTCCCCCTCTCCCCTCTCTTTCCCTCTCCTCTCTCCCCCTCTCCCTCTCCGCTCTCTCTTTCACTCTCTCCTTTCCTTCTCTCCATCTTTCACCCCCTCTTTCTCTCACTTTATCTCTCCCTTTCTCTCCTTTCCTCTTTCTATCACTCTCCCTACCTCTCTTTCCCCCTCTTTATCACTTTCCTCCTCTCTCCCTCTATCCCTCTCTCTCTCCTCTTTCCTCATCTCTCTCTCTCTCCGTCCTCTATTCTCCCTCTCACACTTTCTATCCCTCTCTCTCTGTCTCACCTTTTCTCCCTCTCCAAAGCTCTATCTCCCACTCCCTCTCTATTTATCTCTTTCTCTCTCTCCCTTCCTTTTTACCTCTCCCTCTCCCTCTCTCTATCCCTCTCCCTCTCTCCCTCTTTCCCTCTTTCCTCTCTTTTCCTCTCTCCTTCTCTCTCCCTCTTTCTCACTCTTTTGCACTCTGCCCCTCTCTATCACTCTCTCTCCCTCTCTATCGGACTTCTACCCTTCTTTTCCTTCTCCCTCACTCTCTCACTCATCCTCTCTCCCCTCTAACTCACTCTCCGTCTCTCTCTTCATCTCCCTCCCTCTACCACTCTTTCTCTCCCACTCCCTTACTCTCTTTCCATCCCTCTCCCTCTCTCACTCTCTCTTTCTCTTTCTCTTTCTCTTTCATTATCTCTCTATCTCTCTCCCTCTCTCTCTTTTCCTCTCCCACTCTCTATTTCCATCTTTATGTCTCTGTTTCCCCCACTTCTCCCCTCCTTTCCCTCTCTTCTCTCCCTCTCTCCTACTCTGTCCCTCCCTCTCGCTCTCCCTCTCTCCCTCTCTCTCCCCCTCTCTCCCTCTCCCTCTCTCTCCCTCTCCCTCTCTCTCCCTTCTCTCCATCTCCCTCTCTCTCCCTCACTCTCCCTCTCCCTCTCTTTTCCTCTCTCTCACTCCCTCTCCCCTATCTCTCCCTCTCTCCCTCTCCCTCTCCCTCTCTCTCCTAGTCTCTTCCCATCTCTCCCTCTCTCTATATCCCTCTCCCCTCTCCCTCCCTCCCATTCTCTTTTCCCCTTTCTACTTTTGTCCCTATCTCCCTCTTTGTCTCCCTCTCTCTCTCCATCTCCCTCGCCTCTACCCATCTCTTTCTTCTTTTCTCTCTCTCTCTCTTTTCATCTCTCTCCTTATCTTTTTCTCTCCCTCTCTTTCTCTCTCACTCTTTCTCCGCCCTTTACTTATCTCTCCCTCTCTTAGTCTCTCTCCCCTTCTCACTCTCTTCCTCTCTCTCTTAAGCTCTCCCTCTCTCTCCCCTACACTCTCTTTCTCCCTCCCTCTCCCTTCTTCTCTCCATCTCTCTTACTCTCCCTCCCCCTTCTCCTCTCTCTCCCTCTCTCCTTTACCTTCCCTCCCTCTCTCTCTTTATTTCCCTCTCTTTCCCTCTCCCCTTCCACTTTCTCTCCTCGTACCTCTCTCCCCTCTCTCTTTCCAACTCTGTCTCTTCTCCTTTTCCCTCTCTCCCTCCCTTTCTTTCCATCTCGACCCCTCTCCCTCTCCCTCTCTCTCTCCCTCTCTCTTTCTCTCACTTTCCCCTTCCCTCTTTATTTTCCTCTCTCCCTATCTCTCTCTCCCTCTCCCCCTCTCTCCCTATCGTTATATCTCTTACTCTCTCCCTCTATCTCTCCCCTCCCCCTCTCTCCCCCTTTAGCTCTTCTCCCTTCTACTCCATCTAGGTCTTTCTCTCTCTCTCTCTCTCCTCCCTCCCCTCCTCTTTTCCCTTCCTCCATCTCTCTATCTCTCCATCCACCTTCTCTATCTCCCTTCCTTTCTCCCACTCTCACTTTCCCTCTCACCCTCTATCTCCCTCTTTACCTCTTCCCCTCTCTCTATCTCCCACCCTCCCATTCTTCCTCTCACTCTCTCTTTTTCAATTCCCCCTCTACTTCTCTATCCCTCCCTCTCTCTCTCCTCTCCCCCTCTACCACTTCTTTATCTTCTTTCCTCTCTCTCTCTCTCTCACTTACTCTCTCTCCTTTTCTCTCTCCCCCACTCACTCCCTCTCTCCCACTCTCCCTCCGCCTCTCCATCACCCTACCTTTCTCTCTATCTCCCACTCTCTCTTCCTCTCTCTCCCTATCCCTCTCTCTCCCTCTCCCTCTCCTTATCTCTCTCTCCCTCTCATTCTCCCTCTCACTCTCACCCTCTCTCCCTATCCCTCCCTCTCTCTTCCTCCCTATTGCCTTCTCCCTCTCTCCTCCATCTCCATCTATCTCACCCTCCCTCTACCTCTCTCTATCCTTCTCCCTCTCCACCTCTTGTTTCCTCCCTCTTACTTTCACACTCCCCTTTCTCCTCTCTCTCCTCCTCTCTTCCCTTCTTTTCCTCTTCCTCTCTATACCAATCTCCTTCTCTATCCCTCTCACTCTCGCTCTCATACCCTCTCCTTCTCCCTCCCTCTCTTTTCCTCTCTCTCGCTCTTTTTCTTTTTCTCTCCTCTTCTCTCATTTTCCTCTCTCCCTCTCCCTCCCTTTCCCTCTCATTCTTCCTCTCTCTATCTATCTCTCCCTTTCTTTCTCTCTTCTTCTCTTCTCCATATCTCTCTCCCTCTCTCTTACCTTTTTCCCTTTTTAACCTCTCCCTCTCTCTTTCTCTCCCCCATCTCCCTCTCCCTCTCCCTCTCTCCCTTGAACTCCATCCTTCTTCCTCTCCCTCTTTCTCTCCTGCTCTCCTTTACTACTCTCCTTCCCTCTTTCTCTCACCCCACTCTATATCCCTCTCTCCCTCTCCCAATCTCTTTCTATCTCACTCTCGCTCTCAATCTCCCCCTTTCTATCTCCCTCTACCTCTCTCCTTCTCTCCCCATCTCTCACCCACTCCCTCTCTCTATCCTATTTTCTCTTTATCCCTCCTTCCATCTCTCTCTCCCTCTCTATTCCTCTCTAACTCTCTCATTCTCTCTCCTTCTGTCTCTTCTCCATCTCCCTCTCCCACTCCCTCTATCTCTCCTTCTCTCCCCATCTCTCTCTCCCTCTCACTCTCTACCACTCTCTTTCTCCCACTCACTCACTCTCTATCTCCCTCTCTCCCTCTTTATCTATCCTCTACTCTCTATCTTTCTCTCCCTCTCTCTCTCCCTCTCCCTCTCCCTCTCCCATTCTTTCTCTCTCCTTCTACCTCCTCTCTCTCTTCTTTTTCTCTCTCTCCTTGTTTTTTCCCTCTCCCTCTCCCTCTCTTGTTCTCTCTCTCTCAATCTCACTCCCTCTATCACCCTCTCCCCCTCCTTTTCTCTCTCTCTCCCTCTCATTCTCTCTCTCTCTCACTCTCTCTCCCCTTCTCTCTCTCCCTCTCCATCTCTCTTTTCCTCTTTCTCACTTTTTCTCTATCTCTCCCTTTCTCCCTCTCTCTCCCTCTCTCTTGTGCTCCTTCTCATTTTCCCTCTCTCTCTTTCTCCCTTCCTCTCTCTCTCACTCTTTCCCTTTTCCTCTCCCTCTCCATCTCCTCCCTCCTCCTCGCCCTCCTACCTCCCTTTCTCTTCCTCTCTTTCCCTCCATATCTCTCCTTCTCTCCCTCTCTCTCTCCCTCTCCCTTACTTTCTCTCCCTCTCTTTCCCTTCATATCTCTCCTTCTCTTTGTCTCTCTCTCCCTCTCTCCCTCCCCCTACCCTACCTTTCTCTTAATCTCTCTTCGTCTCTCCCTCTCCCTCCCTATATGTCTCCCCTTCTCTCTCCCTCTCTCTGTGTCTCCTTTCCTCACCCTCTTTCCCTCCTTTTCCTCTTCTCTTTGTCCCTTTCTCTCACTCCATCATTATCTCTCTCTTCCACTCTTTTCCTTTGTCTCTCCCTTTCCTTCTCTCCCTCTCCCTTCCTCTCTCACACACTATTCCTCTAACTCTTTTTCTCCTCCTCTCCCTCTCCCTCTCCTTCTCTTTCTCTCCCCCACTCTCTCTCCCTCTCTCACCCTCCCTTTCTCTCCCTCTTCCTCTCCATCCCTTATTCTCTTTTCCTCTCTCTCCTTCTCTCTTGCTCTTTACCTCCCTCTCTCCCTCTCTCTCCCTCTTTTTATCTTTATCTCTCCTCCCTCTCCCTCCCTCTCTCTCTTTCTCATTCTCTTTCCCCCTATATCTCTCTTCCCCCATCTCACTTTCTCTCCCTCACCCTCTCTCTTTCTCCCACTTTCCCTCTCCCTTTTCCTCTCCCTCTCTCCCTTCTCCCTCTCTCACCTAATATCCCTCTCTCTTTCTCCCTCTCTCTTGCTCCCTCTCTCTCCCTCTCTCTCCCTCTTATCCCCTATTCCCCCTCTCCCTCTTTAGCTTTCTTTATCTCTCTTGCTCCCTCCCTTTGTATTTTTCTTTATTCATCACCCTCTCTCTCCCTTTCTCTTTCGCCCTCTCTTTCTTCCCTTCTCTCTCTTTCTCTCCCTTTCTCTATCTTTCCCTCTCTCCCTCGCCCTCTTTATTTCTCCATCTCCCATTCCCCTCTCTTTCCCTCACTCCCCTCTCCCTCTCTTCCTCTCTTTCCTTCTCTTTCGTTTCTTCTTCTCTCTCCCCCTCTCCCTCTCTTACCCTCTCTCCCTCTCACTTTTTTTTGAACAAGGTCGATACCTAGATAATTTTATTGATTTGAGAAAGATGAGTACATCGGGGGACAATCCAACTTAACCTAACAAACTAGGAGGACAAGGAAACCTTACCCCTAAAGATAGGAGGACACTCTATAATTAAACAATCCCATCCTATCTTGTCTATTAATCAATTTTACATTTAAAGATAATTGTGCATAGCTGCTAAAATTAGTTTCTAACTCATATTGAATCACCTCATGAGCCAATCTATCTACCACCATGTTTTGCTCTTGTAAAATATGCTAAAATGTGGGACTACTCCTTAATGCCTAACATTCTCGGACTGGTATATAAATAACCAAGAGACCTTATTAGTGCCTAATATAATATCCATGGTTACCATTGAATCGGATTCAATACTCACTATGTCAAGATTCGGTTCCTCACACGGAACTAACCATCCCTAAGTGCTAATAACTCGCCTTCGAGTTAGTTCCCTTCCCATAGTAGTGAGCAAAATTAGCAATAAAGGAGGCTAAAAGGTCTTGTATTACTCCATGACTGGCATAAAATCCATCTCTAGCTGATCCATCAACATTTAATTTAAATTTACCAAAAGGTGGCGGTTTCCATTTGATCCACTTTCCTTTCCTAGCTTTCGATAGGATTGGCATGATGCCTAATTCCCGCATCTTCCTTATACCGATCACATTCAAAGGTTTTTTTGGTAAAAATAAGCTACATTATCCCATTGGCTCTCAATCACTCGTCTCACTATATCACTTGCTATCATTGGTTCATCCTCATATTTCTCTTTACACTAACTTTTCCATAACTCCCATAAGATAAAATAGAAGACACCAACTTAGCATATGCCCGATTGATTAGTGAATGAGGACATCCATGTATATGCACACTCCTCTAATGAATTCCATTTGCTGCCATACCTAAAGATTCTTCCTAAATGCCCCCACACTTGCCTCGCAACCTAAGATTTTAGATGTGAGCGCAACATGTTTTCTACCTTACGATTCGAGCAACGATAAGCAAATTGACACTATTGGAATGTGTAGATCCCGAATATGAGAGTCAACTATCAAAGCACCTCTAGACCATTCCACACAAACATAGCCACCCTTGTTGGAATGTAAGGGTCCCAAATCCAAGAAGCCCATGCCCACCTAAGAGAGTGATGATGGATATAATTCCATCACGTTTTAGTCTTAAAGTCTCCTAATTGTATGATGGTACAAGTCAATATATCCTCTATCGACTCATCAACCTTCATGCACTTCACTTCTTCATGGATCCAACATGGAATAAAGGAAAGGAATTCATCTAGTTCTTGCAATCCTTCCCTCACTATGAGCCTTATATCTATAAGTAACAGAGACTCTAAAATCGCACCACACTAGTGAAAACCCCAAAAAGAAAATACAACCTTTCCTATGATCCATTGGTTGACCAAAAGCAAGGACTATAAGTGTGGAAAAATTATTTTCCAAATATGTGAAGATGTCCTCAAAAGCTTCTCCATGTCCCCATACCTCACATGCAAAAATCAAGCCCAAAGGCTTGATCCTTGAATATAAGACCATGCTAACGTTTCTTACTGAGCTACCATCACTTGCTCCAATCCACAAATCCCTAATCCACCTTCCTCAAAAAGAGAATAGACCTGCCACCGAAGACCCAGTGATGGTAGTTTTCCCTAGAAGAGCTCTACAAAAAGTTAACCATTTGACTCTTAATTCTTTGAAGTATGCCTTTAGGAATTAGGATAGCAACTAACACATGAATTGGTATACTGTTGATAACTGATTAGAGTAAAGTCAATCTATTTCAACCACATAACCTTTGCTTAATCTTCATCCCCAATGGTAGAAAGTAAACTTGACACATTCTACTTGTGAAGGGAGGAACGCCCAAATACTACAATGAGAATTGGAAATGGCCACATCCCGTATACTACTTTACTAAAGCTATTTTTTGTGTTGACATATTCTTAAGGGTGTGGAATCCACTCTTAGCCATAGTACGTAATTACCCTAAGCACTCCTTATAAAAGAAACCCCTTAATTATGTCGGAGACCGTTTAGATCCATTCATGAACAATAACATGTCATCTGTGTAGAACATGTGAGAAATTAATAAAGCTCCCTTCGCAACCTATATGGTCGAATTAGACCTTACACCATATATTGTTTAAGGTTAACTGAAAGGACTTGCTAGATAAAAATAAATAGTAGAGATGATAGACGGTCCCCTTGCCAAACACCCTTGTATGATTTAAAGAATCCAAAGTTCCTTCCCCGAATTCGAATTGTATACCACACATTATTGAGACTTCTATATACCAAGTCACACTAATTTTCACTAAACCCCATCACACGCATTAATTTTAAGAGAAAATGCCACTCAACCCTATCATAAGCTTTCAACATATCTAGTTTAAAAATATGGTTATCCCTGTGAACCTTCCTATTTAAACTTGCTACCATCTCTTGGGCTAGAGTCACATTTTCCATGATGCTCTATCCTTTAACAAAACTAGCTTGTTTCGGATGAATTAAACTAGGAAGGACTACACTCGACCTATTAGCTAAGATTTTTAAAATAATTTTATAGCTAAAATTAGATAGACTTATCGACCTCAAGTCACTTAGGGAACTCGAGTTTTCCACCTTTGGAATCAAGACTAGGATGCAGGAAGATATACCCCTAGGGATCCGACCTCCCCTAAAAAATCTTGCACTATGCAATAACCTCGGATCAAACCATATTCTAGCATCCTTTGTAAAAGTGTACTATGAACCCATCCCAACCAAGTGCATTCAGTCCATTAATGGCATTCACAATTTTTGGTTTTAACGAAACATCTATTAGTTATGTACTTATGCCCTCTGTGTTGCTCTTTAGAACCTTGTAAACAAAGAATCATGGTTTACTATTGGTCTAGTAGAAAATAAAGACTAGAAATAGCTAACCGCCTCAGCCCCTACCTTAGGAACATCTTTCACAAAAATCTCATCCTGTTTCCGCAATCGAAAGGTCATATTCCTCACATTATCTTTAATACATGCATGAAAGAACTTTATGTTTCTATTTCCCTCAACAACCCATTTAATTCATGTTTTTTATCTCAACATGTCCTCATCCCATCGGATTAATCAGGCTCATTCGAGCTTTCCTATCCTGAAGAATTTCAACTAACTGAACATTCTAACTCTGTGCCAATTCCATATTCAATCGATAAATTTCATCTTCCAACCCTTCCATTTTGTGAAGAATGTTACCAAAACCTTTTCAATTCTACACATGCAACTTACTCCTCAAATCTTTAAGCTTCGATGAAGAATTTTCATAAGTGAACCCTAGGCTATAATATTCCCGAAGTCCCTTACAAATTCCTAAAATTATGGTGTTCCATCCATATTTACCGAAACCTAAAAAGTCCTTCTCTACCCCGTTGTTGTGGCACCCGAACTAACACTAGACTATGATCGGACACTCGTTCTTACCAAGTGCTCAATTACAAGGTTTGGCCTTGTAGCAATATACGAACCATTAGCCATAACACTACCTAGTCTCTCCTAAATTCTTCCTAAACCCGACTAGATGCTAGCCTATCAAATTCGATTCGTAAATCTTACCTCTCCCTCCTATGCAACTACCATATATTACTAAAACCCATAACCTACCCTCTTGATAACCAAAAATACCGACGAGTAACTACTTGTTTATGAATCGGCACATAAGTCATCAAATTTCCTCATCCCAAAAAAACCATATATGAGTATCCGAGTTAAAATGCTTGTAACATTTGTATTTAATAGACTTAGCTATGTTATCTATTCTATCCCCCTATCTTAGGATCGATAATAGCCAAAAATTTTGGCATATGCTCGTTTCTTCAAAATTTTAACATAATTAATTAAGTGTTTCCCATACCTCTAACATTTTAGAAGATACCTAGCTCGATGAAATTGATGTAGAGGTAGAAACTAGTGCTTTAAAAGATGACCTTGTCTTTTTACCATAGTTCGACAATTGAAGTTTCTTGATTCTCGCTAATTTCTAAAACTTAAATTTTTTCCTCACTTTTTTCGGACCATCCCCTTGAACATCCGGAATTCCTAAAGACAAACGATGAAAGTTATATGTCTCTTGTTCATGCTTTGTATCCGAAACCGAATCTTTCCACCCTACTTCTTTACTACATTCTAAACCTTGCTTGGTAAACTCTTCCACCCCGACATGTTGCAACCCACACACCTTATCCTTATTAGATCCCACTAACCGCACAAGGTTCACAATATTACCCACTATCAACGAGTCCACAAGATAATGTATCCGACTTTTTATGAGTTGTGCCCACTACCCATGAAGCTTAATACCCCTAAACTAGTAACTTAACCTTTATTCCCTCTTATTGCCTTACTCATCTCTTGTTCACTATCCATGATACTTAAACTATCGAAGCCACATTCACAAAATCGATTCATCATCTAGTGCAACTACATCCTTAGATGCTACTATAGCTATCTTCACCTTGGTGTTGCTCGAACTATCGGTATTTATATTTAGGTCACTTAAATTTTATACCCTAGCCCGTTGGTCCTCCCTCATATCCTTTTTTCCCAACATCTAACCCTTTTTCTAAGCTTTCACTAACTCGAATTGCTTACTAACAGCATCATTGATGTACAAATTATTTGCCAACAATTGTGTCTCTCCACTTCCATGTTCTAGATTGCTAACATGGTCAAAACCAGTACACCTCCAATTTTTGTATTGCTTCCAAATCCACACACTCCGTGTCTTTTGGCATTTCCAAGACTCGTAAAATGAGTTTTAACCACTATGATTGATTCCGTTAACCGACCTAGTTTACCCCCACCCATAATTGCCTTTGCCTCCCCACGCATGGTATCCGGTATAGCCACCATAGCTCCCTTCAAATACTCATGTAGCATGTCATGTTTATTCTACATGCTAGGCTCCCCTCTCTAGTATTCTTATGGGATTCCTATTAGCTCCCTTAAATTAATTCCTCATCATCGAGATGTTAGAATCTTTTTTGCTTGACACTTAAGCCCATTGAGTAGATTCATGTTGCTATGCTATCTTATTCATACCTATATCACTCAACTTCCCATTCCGTTTCGGTACCCCTCCAACTCGAAGCCCCCTTAATTTCTTTCGATAAGACTCATCAGAATGACCTATAAGACCATAACCATTGCAATATATCAAGTTCCCCTCATACTAAATCCTTTGCCAAAAATCATGCTCCTTAGAACTACCCACCCAAATCCTACCAGGCAATGGTTGAGAAATATCTACTTTATATAAATGCGGGCATACATAGGATGAGTTAAAGACATGGTTCTTTCTTCAACCCTTAAAAACCTCTCGATGCCTTCCCTAATACGTTTCAAATATGATGGATTGAAATATAGTGAAGCCAAGTGTGGAAGTCTCATCCTTATAGAGATGATTAGACTATCCCTCTAAACTTAAACTCGGTATTCCACCAAAAAACCCTATTCATATAGTTCATGATTTTATGATCTTCTCTAGATAGAGCTTGGTTTAAATCTCCCTTTGATTCCAATTTCACCATGACATGTCTTGGGTCTAGCAAACTAATTACGAGTTCTCCCAATAAGTTTTATAGCTGCTAAATATGCTTGGAAGATGTCTTTCACTCGATGGTTTCCCTACTAAACATTTAACAATAATGGTATGATTAAATTAGGCAACCACCGACTCCAACTAAATTGAAGAAAAGAAACAATCTAATTCGGAGTTAATATATGTTGTTTGTCTTGGAACAAGAGGTATATCTTTTAAAGAATAAGAGGTAATAGTATGATTTTTTGCCCTCCTCCAACGGACTACAGTAACCTTAGCATATGATAGGCCTACGGACTTTGTGGATACTCTTTGCTCATGTAATATTTCCTTGCTATTCAGTATGATACCCGAGTTAATTATCCTCGCTCCTATAGCTTACTACGTTATATTTGGTAGTGAGATTGATTTCTCGATTAGAGCTGATCGAAGCTCATTCTCCTATAACATTTAAGTCAAATCTCTTTTTTTTTTTTTATAGTTTGAGGGATGGTAAGGGCCAGCAACGTTGCCCGAGCCACCATGGCTAAAGGCTAAAAACTTCTTCTTCTTCTTCCTCCTTGAGATTGTGTTCTTGCTTCTATTTTTTAGAGCTAGGGTTTCCTATTAGTGTGTCTCTCCTTTTCACTCTCAACCTCTCTCTTCCCTCTCTCTCTTTCCCTCTCTATCTCTGTCTTGCTCTCCCTTTCTCGCTCTTTCTATCTCTCTCTCCCTTTATTTATCTTTCTCCCCTCACTTCTAATATCCCTCCTCCCTCTTTCTATCCCTCTCTCTTCCTCTCTCCATCTCCCTCTCCCTCTCCCTCTCTTCCTGTCTCCCTTTCTCTATCACTCTCTCCTTCTCTCCCTATTTCTTATTCTCCCTCTCATTTCCCCTCTCTCTGCCTCTCCCTTCCACTCTCATTCTTTCCCTCTCACTCTTTCTCTCTTCCTCTCCCTCTTCCTCTCTTTCACTTTTTCTAAGTCTCTCTCCCTCTCTCCTCCCTCACTCACCCTTCCTCCCTCTTCCTCCTTTTCTTTATCTCTTTCCCTCTCACTCTCTTGCTCTTTCTCTCCCGCTCTCTCTCTCCACCTCTCTCCTTCTCCTCTTCCCTCTCTCCTTCTCTCCCTCTCCCCCTCTCTCTCCCTCTTTTTATCAATCTCTCTCCCTCCATCTCTCCCTTCTCTCCCTTTCTCTCTCACTCTCTCTTCTTCTCTCTCCTTTTCTCTCTCTATTCCTTTCTCGCCCTCTCATCTCTCTCTACCGATTTACTTTGTCTTCCCCCTCCCTTTCTGCTTCTTTGTCCCTTTTTATTATTCTCCCTCTCATTTTCCTTCTCTCTCCCTCTCCCTTTCTCTCTCTTCCTCTATCTCACTCCCTCATTCTTACTCTGTTTATCTTCCTTTTCCTCTCTTTATCCTTCTGTTTCTCCCTCCCTCTCTCCCCCTTTATCCCTTTCCATTGTTCTTCCTCTCATTTTCTCTCTCTCTCTCTCGATTTCCTTTCCTCTCTCTTTCTCTATCTCACTCCCTCCCTCTCACTCTGTTTATCTTTCTTTCCCTCTCCTTATCTTTCTTTTTCTCCCTCCCTCTTCCTCCCTCTATCCCTCTCTCTTCCTTCCTCTCTCTCCCTCCCCCTCTATCCATCTCCCTCTCACACTCTCTCTCCCTCTCTCTCCTTATCCCTCTCCCTCTCTCCCTCTTATCCCCCTTTCCCTCCCCTCTCTTCCCTCTCCTTCCCTCTTTCCCTCTCTCTCTTTTTCTCTCTACCTCTCTCTCTCCCTCTCTACCTCTCTTTCCTTCTCTCTTTTTCGCTCTCTTTTAATCCTCCCTCTCTCTTTCTCCCTCCTTCTTACTTTCTCTCACTCTCTCCCCTCCCTCTCTCTCCCTCTCCCTCTCTCCCACTTTCTATCTCGTCCTCTCTCCATCTCCCACTCTCTTCCTTTCTCTTCATCTTCCTTTTGCTCTTACTCTCCCTCTCTCCCTCTCATTCTTTTCCTCTCCTTCCTTTATTCTCCCTCTCTCCCTCTTCTTTTTGGTCTCTCTTCTACCCCTCTTGCTCTTCGTCTCTCTCTCCCACTCTATTTTTCTCTCTTCCTCTCCATCTCTTGCTCCTTCTCTCCCTCTTTATTTCTCCCTCTTGCCTCTCTCCTACTCCTTCTCCCTCCCCCTTCCTCTCTCTCTTCCCTTCCTCTCTCCCTCTTTCTCCATCTCCTCCCTTTTCTCGATCTCTCTCACTCACTCTCTCCCTCTTCTCTCCCTCTCTCTATCATTCTCTTGTTCTCCCCCTCTCTTTCATTCTCTCTCCCTTCCTCTTTCCCTATATCCCTTCCTCCCTCTTTCTCTCTTCATGAATCTCTCTTCCTCCCTCTCTTTTTCCCCTCCCCCTCTCCCTCTCTCTCTTGCACTCTTTGTCTCTCTCCATCTTGATCCTTTTCTCTCTCCCCTCTCTTCCTCTTTCCCCCTCTCTTTCCCTTTCTCCCTCTATCAACCTCTCACTCTCTACCCTCTCCCTTTGCCTCACTTTGTCTATCTTTCTCTCTCGCCCTTCCTCTCTCCATCCCTCTCTCTTCCACCCTCTATCTTATCCCTCTCACTTTTTCTCTCTCCCCCGCCATCTCTCTCTTCCTCCCTTTTGTGTTTCACATCCCTCTCTTTCTCTCTCTCCCCTCTCCCCCTTCCTTACCTCTCCCTTCCTCCCTCTCTCCTCCATAATATTGCTCTCTCTTCCTCTTAATCTCGCTCTCCCACTCTTTACCTCTTCCACTCCCTTCCTGTTTCTTGCTCCTGCTCTCTCTTCTCTCTTCCACTCCCTCTCTCCCTCTCTCTCCCTCTCATTCTCTCTCACTCTCTCCCTCTCTCTTCTTCTCCTTTCTTCTCCTCTCCCTCTACTCTATTTCCCTTTCTCCCTCTCCCTTCCTCTCCCCCTTTCTATCCCTCTCTCTCTCCCTCTCTATTCCTCTCTCTCCCTCTTTTCTCGTTCCCTTTCCCTCTATAGCTATCTCTCCCTCTCTATCCCTCTCTCTCTCTTTCTCTCTCCCTCTCTTTCTCCCTCTCTCTCACCCACTCCTTACCTCCCTCTCCCCTTTACTCTCTCTTGATTCTCTCTCTCCTTATCTCTTCCTCTCTCTATGTCTCTCTATATACCTCTCTCTCCCTTTCTAGTCCCTTTTCTCTCTATCATTCTTTATCTCTCTCTCCCTCTCTCCTCTCTCCCTCTCCCTCTCTCCCTTTCTCCCTCTCCCTCACATTCTCCATTTTTGCCTCTCTCCCTCTTTTTGCTTCCTATCTTCCTCTCCTTATCTCCCTCTCTCTATGTCACCCTCTCTCTTTCCCTCTATACTCTTTCCACTCTCTCTCCCTCTCTCATCGCTCCATCAACTCTCTCACCCTCTCCCTCTCTCCCTCATATCCTCTCTCTTCCTCTCTCCCTTATGCCCTTTCTCTTTCTCTCTCCCTCCCTCCCTCTATCTCTCTCCCTCTCCCTCTTCACTCCTCTCTCTCCCCCTTACTCTCTCTCCCCATCTCTCTTTCTCCCTATGATACCCCCTTCTCGAGCCATTTGCTAATTACCCAAAAGGAGTGGCTAGGCGAGGAGCGCTCATGCTAATACGACCAATTTCCGAATTAACTTCAAACACGTATGTGCTCGGAAATGAAGGACTATTCATACAATGAAATACGTACAAGATAATTTACATAATATTAATAAATATAGTGGAAGAAATTATAAAATTTATTTACAATACCATCAAAATATTTATCGACACCCCAACCCTAAAATTATAATCAAAAGAAATTTTGGTACACTTGTGTCACACATTAGCCTTTTTGGAGGACCCGGTAGCATCCTTACTACTTTGACTCTTTCCTGTCATAACAAAACAACAACGAGGTAAGCCAAAGCTCGGTAAGTAGGGTGATGCACGTGATATGCAATGAAGTTCTATTTCCTATTCTACCCATCCATTTTAATTTGGGTACCCTAGGTATTAGCAAGATTGTGCGTTATATCTCTCGATGATCGTGTTATCACCTATCGCTCTATTACCCTCTTAGTCTTCCATTATCACCTACTCGCTCACAATGAAATTATCCCTTGTTGTAGCACACGATTAGCAAAATTATCCCTCGCTTAATGATTTTAGAATAGAGCACACACATGGTTTCATGCTCGTTACCTATTCCATTCAATTCGGTTACCAAATCGCATTATCTCATGACTCAATGATTTTTCTTGATTTCATACCACCCCCGAATGCACGTGATGCACATGGTATTATGTTTAACACATTCAACTAATTACGCTATTATCATTTTCTTAGGACTTCACACTTAGGACCATTCCCATGTCCCGACGCACACTTAGGACTTCACAAGTATTTCATGTACCATTCAAAGTATTCAAAATGAGAATATAAATTCCATTCATTGGTATCATTCATTACATAATCTACTTCATACTTACAAGTTTTTCCTTCTCGTGTAAATAGTAAGTCTAAGCTCAAATTTCCAATGTATTACTTAATTTACAAGATTGGTTAATCCTAAGGATTTATGTGTGACATACTTATACTTAAGCTAAACTCTTATTTAATCCAAACTTTTAATCTTAGTAGTCGAGGTTGACTTATAATGGGTCTAGGTCTTAATTTCAATTTTTCTTGGGTCCTCAACCCTTCAATATTTCATTTTACATTTGTTTAAATGTACTTTAACCCTTAGTTATAAAATCGAAGGTGAGAACCTAAATCCCTAAAATTTATGGTTCTAGGCCGAATGTGTCCTTAAGTGGTTAAAGGTTTCCCCATTTAATCTAACCTACTAATTGGTGTCTAATTGAGTTCACATTTAATTCTTGATCTTTAATTACACAAAAGGATTCAATGTTAGTCATTTTCTCTCCTAGGTCGAATGGTCCAAAATAAGCAAGAAATTTTTTTTCCATCTCTAGGTCAATTCCTTTTATACTAACTTACCAAACCATACTTAGAAGGGTTACCAAGGAGATCTAAAGCTTAAGGTCTACAAAGGAAACCAAATTTAGCCATCAAGTATCCAAAACTCTATTTTTCTTTTAATTGGGCCGATTAGGTTTTAAGGTGGCCACGGATTACCTTTCATGTCTAATAAATTTATTTCCACCCTAAACTATTAACCCATGGCTAATTGGGTCACCATGATATCTTAGGCCCTTAATTTCACAAAAACATCCATTTTTTCCCAATTTTCCCCACTTGGCTGAATGGTTTTAGCCTAGGGAAACTCTAGAAGTGTATTTCTTTCCTTTCCAAGTCAAGCTCATCTAATCTAGTTTAGCTTCAATCAATTCAGTCCATACCCTTTTTCTTTTCTTTTTTTTCTTTTTCATTCCAAACCATCCACACATTTAAACACATCAAACAAACTTTGCATCATAACACAAACACATAGATCTATCATAATTTATCAAATGCTAACACCAACACAAACAACCATAGCAACCCATTGCAAAAATTACTACAAACCCATGAAATAAACACTTAAAAAGATAACTTAAAACATAAAATAAACTAAAAATGAAACCTACTTACTTGCTTTAACTTCCTAAAGGTTGTTGAGGCTTTCCCTTTCTTTCTTTTCTTTCTTCTTTCTTTTTCTTTTCCTTTCCTCTTTCTCTCTTTCCTTGCCATTTTCTCCCTTTTTGGTTACCTACGGGATGCCTAAAATTTTCTTGCCATTTTCACTTATTCTATATATATATACATGCTTAAAATCTTAGTACTAATTAAGTGTACAAATGTCTTAATTTAATTGAGGGAGTGGAAAGTAATTGGTGAGTCAAGAGAGAGAGAGTTCCGGGTTTGATGGGTTTAGGGTGAGCTAGCCTTGATTCATTAATTAATGGGCATTATGTGTCCTAACTAAACATCCCTCCCTCTCACAAATGTTGGAAATTCCTCACCTTAAACTCGGAATTGCTTCCTCCAAAAATATTCCAGCGAGTGATGCCTCTAAAGCTATTTGTACGAAAATGGCCATAACTCTTTATAAATAGGCATACAAATAACGAACCTTTATAGGGAGTTAGTAGAAAAATATATAAACAACTTTTATTCTTTAGGGTTTACCCAAAAATCACTCTAAGGTCCTTGAATAAATTACACATAATTCGGACGTAATATAGTCCTCAAAACATTGATTTTGCATATTTGATTTCTTTAATAATTAAACCATTAATCTCAAGAAAAATAAATTTAATTTAAAATAAATAATACGTTTAAAGAATTAATTTCTCATGGTGTAATAAGAATTATACTTACACTTAATATATGCATATATATAAATATTTTAATACGTGTCGTTTTATGGTTAAGGATTTTTACGAGGATTACACCGTCCATCTCCCTCTCCTTCTCTCTCCCTATAGAGAGTGAGAAACATAGAAAAATAAGGAGAGGCAAAGGGAGAAAAAGAAAGCAAGGAGAGAGGGGTAGAGAGGTCGGGAAAGAAAGAGAGAGGCGAGAGGGAGTGAGAGGGAGAAAGAGAGAGGGGGAGGGAGAAAGAAAGAGGGAGAGGGGAGAGGGCGAGAGAGATGGAGGGGAGGGAGAGATAGAGAGGGGGAGAGAGAGAGAGATTGTGTGAGAGAAGAGAGGGAGAGAAGGAAAATGGGAGATGAGGGGGAGAGCATTGGAGAGAGAGAGAGAGTAGGAATGGGAGAGAGCGAGAGAGAAAGAGTAAGCATGGGAGAGAGCGAGGAGGGAGAGGGAGGGAGAGGTGAGAAAGGGAGTGAGAGGGAAAGAGAGAGAGGGAAAAGAGGAACAAAAAGAGGGAGAGGGAAAGAGAGAGAAGGAAAAGAGGGATAAAGAGAGGGAGAGGGAGAGGGAGAGGGAGAGGGAGATTGGGAGAGAGAGGAAGATAGAGAAGGAGGGAGGGAGAGAAAAAGAAAGAGGGAGGTAGGGAGAGTGGGGAAGAGAGGGGGAGAGAGTGACTAGGGTGGGTAGGGGAGAGAGAGGGAAAGGAAGAGGGAGAGAGACTAGGGGATTTAAAAGGGAGGGAGAAAGAGAGGGGGAGAGAGGGATAGAGAGATAGGGGGTGAGAGAGAGAGAAGATGGAGAAAAAGAAAGAGGTAGAGTGGGTAAGAGGGGGAAAGGTAGAGGGAGGAGGGGGAAGGGGAGTGAGAGAGAGCAAGAGGGAAGGAGAGGGAGCGTAGGGGAGTGAGAGGAAGGGAGAGGAGGAAAAGGAAGGGAGAGAGAGAGAGAAGAGTAAGGGAGACAGAGAGTGAGAGAGAGAGAAAATATGGAGGGAAAGTGTGAGTGTGAGAGAGAAAAAGGGAGAGAGAGGGAGAGATGAAGAGAGAGAGTGAGGGTGAGAGAGAGAGGGGGTGATAGAGAGTGAGAGTGGGCAAGGAAGATAGAAATGAAAAGAGGGAACGAGAGAAGAAAAGAAGGAAAGTGGGAAGGAGAGTAGGGAAGAAAATGGGGAGAGCAAGGAAGAATTTGGGTGAGATGAGTAGAGAGGGAGTGAGAAGGAGAAAGAGAAAAAAAGAAGGAATATGGGAGGAAGAGTGGAGGAGAAACTACAGAGAGAGAGAGGGACAATTTGGGTGAGATGAATAGAGAAAGAGTGAGAGGGAGAGAGATGGGGTGAGAGGGAAAGAGAGCAAGGGAGAAAGAGGGAGGGGGAGAAAGAGGGAGAGGGGTAGAGAGAGATAGGAAGAGGGAGGGATAGAGATGGGGAGAGAAAGATAGGAAGAGAGAGGAAGAGAGGTGGAGCGAGGTAAATCGAGAGAGAGGGAGAGAGAGTGATAGGGAAAAAGGGTAAAGGGGAGAGATACGGGGATAAAAGGCACGAGAGAGGAGGAGAGAGAGGGAGAGAGAAAGAGAGAAGGGAAAGAGACAGAGGGAAAGAGAGGAAGAGTGAGAAAAGGAGAGAAGATAGAGAGGGAAGGAGATAGAGGGGAAGAGGGAGGAATAAAGATAGAGGGAGAGAGTAAGGGAAATGGAGAGAAAGAGAGAGGAGTATGAGAGGGAGAGAGAGAAAAGGATGGAGTGACAGAAAGAGAGTGAGTGGGATAGAGAAAGAGAGGAAATAGGAGAGGGAGCGATGGATAAAAAAGGAGAGATAGAAAAAGAGTGAGGGAGGAAGAAAGTGGGAGAGAAAAAGATTAGAAAGCAATAGAGTGGAAGAGAAGGAAAGAGAGAGGGATGTAGAGGGATAAAGAGAGAAGGAGAGAGGAAAAGAGGTAGATAGATAGGGAAAGAGTGAGAGATAAAGAGAGAAATGGAGGGAAAGGGAGAAAAAAGAAAGGGAGGGAATGAGAGAGAGAGGGAGAGAGGGGGAGAGGAAGAGTGAGAGAAGGAGATGAAGGAAGACAGATAGGGAGAGAGGAGGGAGAGGGAGAGAAAATGTGGGAGGAAGGGAGAGAGATCAAAGGGAGGGATGGAGAGAGGAAATGAGAGGAGGGAGAGTGTAAGCGAGAGAGGGAGAGGAAAGAGAGTGAGGAGGCCCAAAGAGATGGAGTGAGAGAGAGGAAAGGTAAGAGGAAGAGTAAGAGAGAAAGAGAGGAAGAGAGGGAGAGAGGAAAAAACAAAAGGAAAATAAGAAGGAGAGCCGAGGAGAGACCGGGAGAGAGAGAGGGAGATTTGGGTGAGATGATAGAGAGGGAGTAAGAGGGGGAGAGGGAGAGAGAGCGAGGTATGGAGAGGGAGAGAGAGATAGGAAGAGAGAGGGATAGAAGGGGTGAGCGAGGGAAAGAGGGAGGGAGAGAGGTGAAGAGAGATGGATGGAGAGAGAGAGAGAGGGTGATAAGGAAAGAGGGTGATGGGGAGAGATATAGGGATAAAAGGCACGAGAGAGGGGGAGAGAGTGAGAGAGAAAGAGAGTGATTAAAGGAGATAGATGAAAAGAGAGGAAGAATGAGCAAAGGAAAGTGGGAGGGAGATAGAGGGGAAGAGGAAGGGATAGAGATAGAAGGGTAGATAGAGAAAGAGATGAGAGAGATGAGGAGAGAGAGATAGAGAGAAGGAGTGGGAGAGGGAGAGGGAGAGGGAGGGAGGAAGAGAGGGAGAAGGAGGGAGTGAGAGAAAGAGAGAGTGAGTGGGAGAGAGAAAGAGAGGAAATGGGAGGGGGAGTGAAGGAGAAAAGAGGAGAGAAAGAGTGTGGCGCCCCTCCCCGGCCCACTTGCTAACTACCCGAAAAGAAGTTGCTAGACGAGAAGCGCATCATGTTGACATATCCAATCCGAATTATACCCTACTACATATATTCCGGTACCGTAATAACATATTACATATTGAAATATGTACAATACAAATTACATGACAAGAATATTCATAGCGAAACAAATGACAATTTATTTATAGTGCCGTTTAAATATCTACAAACACCTCAACAACGAATTACAATCAAAATAACATCCACTTAGGTTTGCATCACATATGAGCCCTTTTGGAGGATTTGGTAGCGTCCTTATTAGTACTACGATTACCGCTACCTATCATAACATGCAAATAACAATGAGGTACTCCGAAACTCGGTAAGTGGGGTGATGCACGTGATATGCAATGCTTTTCCGACTTCCCACCATACTCATCGGCTTTGATTCTAGGTACCTTGAGTATTAGCAAGTCTACTTTATTTTTAATCCAGGTGATTACCGAATCACCTTCTGCTAACGATAGAATTATCTCTCATTGTAGCCACTATTAGTAAGAGTCCATCATCTAATAGTGTAAGCACACGATTTAGAGTATACACACAAATGGATCACTAATACCCATTTATTCCTGTTAGGTTACCGGACCTATTCATACAACCCACTTTTCAAACTAATTGATTCTTTCTCGGTCCATCCTTGACACATGTACATGATACACGTAATGCTATGATTACCATCTTAAGGATACTCGGGGTACAAACTCTAAACCATTAGTCCATCCTCGATATCTAACCCATACGGGGTCATACATTCACTTCATCGCAACGTTCACCTAATTAGGTTTAAACATCATCGGTTGATATTAGTTGACCTATGAATTTAATTTGCATTAAGATATTTTTCTTTCGCTTAATTTCATATGTTTAGATATTAATTCGTTCTATATTCGAGGTATGTGGTTTTTGACATTTTCAATTATTTAAAACATGTCATGGTGTAACTTATTCTTTTCTCTCGAATTTAACACTTTTTGGGCGAGTTAGGCTCCTAATAATGTTAAGTCAAATTTTTTTATTTCTCTTCACGATCTTACCTTTCTAATGTTATTTTTATCCTTATTTAGGGCCTTATTGAATTTTTAATTACCCAATTGATTTAGTGAAACCCAAAACCCCCTTTTTTTTCAAGCTTAGCTGAATGGTTCCTAAATTGGCAAGGAATGTTTCTTTGTTTTTATATGCCTTGTCTTTTCCTTTCTTTTTGAAAAACTAGCTAAACCAAATTGGTTTACCATTAAGGTCAAAAGTCTTAAGAACCAAAGGAAGTCCATTTTCACCATTCTTGGCCGAATATGACTCTAGGAAAACCCTAAAATTTCATTTTTCTTTCCTTCCTACTCCATTTTATTCAAGTCCATACAAATCCCAAAATTCACCCACCAAGTTTCGATCAATCAAGTTCCATTAGCCACACCCATCCATACATGGATCTAACTAGATAAAAAACTTCCAAAATTTTAACAAATAACCACATAACTAACCATCACAATTAAACTATAGCAATTACCAATCATGGAGCAACCTAACCAACAAATCAAGCCAACAAAACACATCAAAACATAAACAAAAGCTTAACCAATTACAATAACATCAATTGAATGGCATAAGGAATTAAAGAAACCCACTTACTTAGATAGATTTGATTAGGATTTTTCCCTATCTTTTCCCTTTTTCTTTCCTTCCTTTCCTTTCTTTTCTTTTTCTCTCTTTCCTTGCCATGACTTTCTCTCCCTTTTCTCGAATTGGTTTTTCTCTCTTTTTTTGGGTGCTACGGTTTTGACCTAAAAAAAATAACTAAGTTCAACCTTTCCCACACTTTTATACCTCATTTTTTCCCCTCTTCTTAATTGATCCAACATGTGTCAAAATTTAACTAAGCAAAGTGTCAAGTGAAAGAAGCTTGGAAGGTAAGGTGGCGGATTGGGAGGGCTTGGAAAGTCAAATTGATGAGTTGTCTTTTAATTCCATTAATGTGTATGCTTAGGTGTCCTAACTAAATAATTAAACTAACTAAACCCTTAAACTAACTTAGTTCATGTAAAAAAACATATTTTCTTCATAAATTTTTTGAAATTTCCCCTCTAAAACTCAAAAATTCCTTTCCCTTCCATTCGAGCAATTTCTAAGAAAAATATTGCAATGTTCCTAAAATCTTATAAACACCCCTTTTCACTTGTATAATATGTTCCAATTACTTCATATAAAATAAATGGCAATTAATTAATTTGTCCAAAACTTCACCCTAAAATTCCCACATAAGTGCTAAATATATTATCATCACCAAGCAGTTAAAATGGCACCTACAATTGTACTCGTACTTAATGTATATTTGCATGAATATTCCAGCATACACATATATTTATAATTAAATATTTTTGCGAGGGTTACACATCTCTCCCCTTTAAAGGAATTTCATCCTCGAAATTGACTTATTCGAATACCTTTGGGTATTTATCTCTCATTTCCTCCTCCCGTTCCCAAATCATTTCTTCGAGGTTATGATTTTTCCATAAAACTTTAAGTAGCCTAATCTCCTTATTCCTTAATTGTTTGACTTGCCTATCAAGAATATGGATTGATATTTCTTCATACATTAAATCCGGAGTGATATTTGGTGGCTCTGTCTCTAAAATTTGACTTGGCTCTCCTACACACTTCCTTAGCATGGACACATGGAATACATTATGTACTCCCACTAACGATGGTGACAAGAATAAGCGATAGGCTTTATCGCCTACTTGGTTCATATTTCAAATGGTCCAATGTATCGCGGACTTAACTTCCCCTTTTTCCTAAATCGTAGTACGCCCTCAATCGATGAAACTTTTAAGAATACATAATCACCAATTATAAACTCCGGATCCTTTATCCTTTTATCGACATAGTTTTTTTATCTCGCTCTAAGCTATTTTCATCCATTGGCGGATCTTTTCCACCACTTCGGTTGTTTGCTTGCACCAGCTCCGGTCCTAACAACTTCCTTTCTGCTATATCATCCCAATGCATGAGAGATCTACATCATCACCCACACAAAGCTTCATAGGGAGCCATCCCAATTGAAGCTTGGTAGCTATTGTTATACATAAATTTAGCTAAGTGTATGTATCTCTCCTATTTTTTGAACCAATCTAGAATGCATGCTCGTAGCATATCTTTAAGAATGCGGATCACTCGGTTCGGATTGTCCATCGCTTTATGAATGATAAGCCGTGCTCGAAGCTTAGCTTCATACCTATGGCCTTATGCGGACTCTTCCAAAATACGGAGGTGAATCTAGGATGTCGATCTAACACAATTGAGATCGGAATCCCATGTAATCTTATAATTTCATCAAGGTAAAATTGGGAGTACTCGGTTCGGATTTTAGGTGGTTTTGATCGAAAGAAAATGCGTTGATTTGGTCGGCCTTTCCACAAGCACCCAAATGGCGTCCGACCCCTTTTTGATCTTGGAAATCCCATGATGAAATCCATAGTTATATATTCCCACTTCCATTTGGAAATCGCCAATGATTTTAACATTCCCAAGGGTCTTTAGTGTTCCGCCTTCACCTATTGATAGACTTGACATTTTGTCACAAAATTAGCTACGTCTTGTTTCATTCCGAGCCACCAATAACATTATCGCACGTCCTAGTACATCTTCGTGCTTCTTAGGTTTATCGAATAGGGAATTACATCCGCTTCTTTTAATATCTCTTCCTTCACATCCTCCACCGAGGGAACACAAAACCTCCCTTTAAATCTAATTATGCCTTTGTCATCCATTGTAAAATTAGATTCCTTTCCAGACCTTTAAGTTTTTCTTCAATTCACTCAACTTTTCATCTATTTACTCGCCCCATCTAAATTCTTTCCTACATAGTGGGTTGGACTACCAAAAGTGATAAAATGCTCTCATGACCTACCAAAATTATCTTCAGTTCTAGCTTTGGTAGATCTCTCACTATCGATGACTAGATTACCCACATCGTTGCTACCGATTTTCTACTTAAGGCATCGACAACAACATTAGCTTTGCTCGGGTGATAATTGATTATACAATCATAATCCTTCACCAACTCTAACCACCTTCTTTGTCTCACGTTCAGCCTCCTTTTCTATGAAGATATATTGTAAACTTTTATGATTCATATATATCTTACACTTGGCCCTATATAAATAGTGTGTCTAAATTTTTAAGGAAAAGACTATCGCTATTAGTTGTAGATCCCGTGTCGGATAATTTTGTTCATATTCCTTCAATTATCATGACATATAGGCGACTACCTTTCCATTCTCGCATTAACACCGCTCCTAACCCATTTTTAGAAGCATCACTATACACCATAAAGTTCTCAACCTCGGATGGAACAATCAGCACTAGTGGTCGTGACTAACCTTCATTTCAACTCTTGGAACCTCTCATCACAAGCATTCGTCCACCGGAACTTAATGCTCTTTTTCAACAACTTAGTAAGAGGCCTAGCTATCGTAGAGAAGCCCTTCATAAATCTTCAATAATAACTAGCTAGGCCTAAGAAGCTTTGACCTCTAACATATTTTTCAAGGTAGCCTAGTTCTAGATAGCCTCTACTTTCTTTGGATCTACCGTTATGCCTTCCTTCGTTATTACATGGCCTAGAAATGCCACTTGCTCTATCCAAAATTTTCATTTCTTTAATATGGCATATAACTATCGCTCCCTCAACATCCGCAAGGTTGTTCTCAAATGTCCCTTATGTTTCTCCTTACTTTGAGAATAGACTAGGATATCATCAATGAACATGATGATAAACTTATCTAAGAACTCCTTGAAGACTCAAGTCATAAATTCTATAAAAGCGACTGGGGTGTTGGTCAACCCAAACGGCATTACTAGGAACTCATAGTGTTCATATCTTGTTCCGAATGCCATTTTCTTCACATCTTTCGATCTCACCCTCAACTCGTTGATACTCCGATTGCAAGTCTATTTTGGAAAACATTATCGCTCCTTGTAATTGTTCGATAAATCGTCAATCCGGGGTAATGGGTACTTATTATTAATTGTCACCCGATTCAACTCTTGATAGTCAATACATAACCTTAGACTATCGTCCTTTTTCTTCACGAATAGTACTCGGAGCTTCCCAAGGTGAGGAACTAGGGCGTATGAATCCCTTATCCAAGTAAGTCTTGTAGTTATACCTTCGACTCTTTCAACTCGGTTGGGGCCATCTTGTAGGGAGTTTTAGAAATCGGAGTCATGCCCGGCTTTTGATCAATCTCAAATTCTATCTCCCTCTACTGTGGTAATGTAGTCAAACTTTCTAGAAATACATCTAAATACTCGTTATCGGTTCTATATCTCTTGGTTTTGACTTTTATTCCCCCGACTATCCACCACGTGTTCTAAGTACCCCTACACTTTTTTCTAGCATCTTTCGAGCCTTTATGGTCGAAATAACTAGTACGGCTCGAAACTTCATATCGGCCTTAAATTCTAATAGCTAATTTCCAAGTCGGGTCAAATACTACCTTTCGACCTTAACAATTGATGGTGGCACCATGCCTCGTTAACGATCCATTCTCGAAATTAAATCAAAATCTTAGTGGTCTAATACTATCAAGTCGGGCTCAAACCCCTATCCTCAATCCGTATAGGACACTAGTTGACTAGGCTTGTCGATTCCATAAGTTCTTTAAAAGGGACTACTATCGGATATCCTACTATCAATGTTTTGGGTTTGACATCTAGGCTTTTGACTAATGTGTTTAATATAATTGAGTGTGTGGCATCGAATCAATCAAAACATAAGCGATCGAGCAAGGATTGAGATATTACCACAAATTACTATCGTGTCCCTCTTGCCAGCCTCCTCTTGGGTCATTGTGGAAACCCGAGCAGGTACCCTTCCTAAACTCGATTTTTTCACCTAGGGGAAATTGTAGGATATGAGTCCCGGCTTGTGGCATACAAAGCAAGTTCTTACATCCGATCGATATTCCCAAGTATGAAATCTCTCACATCTATTGCATCGGGGCTAATTACCCATCACTCGGTTATGGCCGATTGCCCATCATTGGTCTCGATTGACTATTCGATCGGGTCTTGGAGCATATGGTGCGAGCTTGGAATTTCATGCATCTCTTGATCCACCACCCCGATTAAAATTTCTAGGTCGAAATCGTATTAGTGGTCCGGATGAAGAGGCTCCTATTTTAAATGCTTGCCTCTTTTATTGCAACTCCTTGATAATCTCCTTTTGATCTTCGTCTACAAACATTGCCTTATCCACCATTTCCGGAAAGGTGTGGGTGGTAGACATCTATACCATGCTCCATACTCTTGGGTTTAACCTCGCTAGGAATTTATTTCCTTTTAAATTTTTATCCTCGGCGATGAATGGGGGAATCTACACCCTTGTTTAAATTTTCATACATATTCTCCCATCGACATTCCATCTTGCTTTAGTTCTAGGAAGTCTTGAATCTTCTTAGACCTCACATCTATAGTAAAGTATTCGTTATAGAACACCTCCTTAAATCCATCCCAAGTTAAGGTAGGCATGTCCATTATCGGTCGTGCACTCTCCCACCATGTGGAACTTCCTTAGTCGGCAAAAAAATGGCACACGATACTCGCTCATTGTCGGTAAATTACAAGTATTTGAATATCACTTCTAAAGACTTAATCCATTCCTCTATTATCATTGGCTTAACACCCCTGGAGAATTCCCGAGGATTCCTTTTTCAAAACCTCTCTGCCACATCATTGCTTTGTCAGGGGCGGAGGTGGGGCTCGTTGATGTATGGCCAAGAGTTGTCTCATTTGCTCCATATGGACTTCTTGCTATTGTTACATTACTTGTTGTTGCTTGTTGCATCATGTCCATCATACGATTTAAGGCATCTTATTGATTACGATTATTGTCGTTGGAGGTCCCTTCACCTCCTATCCGTACTATATACTTTCTTGGCATATTTTGACTTTATACATGCCATGTTATGGTCAAGTTAGTTTTGGTATTGAAAACAACATATAATTTAAATCATCCACTTATGTGCAAAATTATATATATATATATATATATATATATATTAAACATTTCATACACGAGTAGGTATTTACAAGAACTTCTACCTTCTAAAAGTTTTTGTGCTATATTTACAATCAAAAGTGTACAAAAGTGTACTTATTTACATCAGGAAATGCATAATAAGTACTACACCGTGTGATAGAGTTACTATCTATTATGTCCAACCAACATATCGAACGCGTCATGAGAAGGAGTGCTCGACCCTCCACTAGTCAATAACATCATCCGATGAAATGCGTACTATCTCGCGAGGGAGGGGCAATGGTAGATCCCAATTGTGCATCAATCGGGTATGGGTCCGTCTATCCCGTATCGAAAGGAAGGCTCGGACCATGTCTCAATAACAAAATCGATCTATCAACCCTTACCAAATCTCATCGTGCAACTGCTAATCTCTTAGTAAGAGAGTCCGATGTAGAGTCGGTCATAAGAAATCTATACTATAGTACTACTGGAAAGAAGCGTCGGCGAATGTTATTAGTTGAATCGGGTTATGCACCCAAGTGACATTGGCTACTATATATTGATTTAGGGTCATATTAAGGTTGTTCAACTCGGCCATCGCAGTAGCTAGGGTGGTCCGTTGTTGTCACGTCCTAGCGGCCTCGAGGTGTATGAAATAAATACAACATCTACACCAATAATATTTACCGGTAGTAATATTTCTAGAACATAATTATATACCGACATGAAAATCACATAATAATAACAATCATACACATTAAAAAAAAATAAGGAATCAAACTCGTTACCTTTTGAATAGCACAACGATCCTTAAGCTCAAGTGACACTTCGGGTTCAACCCCATTAACAAAACCATAGCTTTGATAACACCCCGTGGCGCACCCTCCCTAACCCACTTGCTAACTACCTAAAAAAGAGTGGCCGGGCGAGAAGCACGTCATGCCGATAGTCCAACTCGACTTGAACCCTACTACGTATTTGTTGGTACCATAACAACATATTACATAATGAAATATGTATAATACAAATTACATGAAAAAGAATATTCACAACTAAAAAAATTATAATTTATTTACGAGTGTTGTTTAAATATCTACGGACACCCCAACACTAGAATTACAATCAAAATAACATCCCCTTAGGCTTGCGTCACATATGAGCCCTTTTGGAAGACCCAATAGTGTCCTTATCGATATGACGAGTCACCGCTACTTGTCATAACATGCAAATAACAATAAGGTGAGCCAAAGCTTAGTAATTAAGGTGATGCACGTGATATGCAATGCTTTTCCGACCTCCCACCATACTCATCAACTTTAATTCGGGTACCCCGAGTATTAGCAAGTCTATTCTATTTTTAATCCAAGTGATTACCGAATCACCTTCGCTAACAATGAAATTATCCCTCATTATAGCCACTATTAGCAGGAGTCCAACATCTAACGGTGTAGGCACACGACTTAGAGTACGCACACGACTAGACCACTAATACCATTTATTCCTCGCTACGTTACCGGACTTATTCATACAATCCACTTTTTAGCCAATTGATTCTTTCTTAGTTTGTCCCCGACACATGTACGTGATGCACATGATACGATGATTATCGTATTAAGGATATGGGGTACCAAACCCTACACCATTATTCCATCCCCAATATCTAACCCACACGAGGTCATATGTTCACGTCATCGCAACATCACCTAATTAGGTTTAAACATCGTCGGTTGATATTTATTGAGCTATGAATTTAATTTGCACGAAGATATTTTTCTTCCGCTTAATTTGGTATGTTTAGATATTAATTCGTTCTACATTTGAGGTATGTAGTTTTTGACATTTTGAATTATTTAAAACATGTTATGGTGTAACTTACCCTTTTCCCTCGAATTTAACATTTTTTAGGTGAGTTAGGCTTCTAATAATGTTAAGTCGAATTTTTGGTTTCTCTTTACGATCTTACCTTTCTAACATTACTTTTATCCTTATTTTAGGTCCTAGTTGAATTAGTAATTAGCCAATTGATTTAGTGAAACCCGAAACCCTTTTTTTTTCCAACCTTGGCCGAATGGTCCCTAAATAGGCAAGGAATTTGTCTTTGTTTTTATATGCCTTGTCTTTTCCTTTCTTTTTGAAAAACTAACTAAACTTAATTGGTTTACCATTAAGGTCAAAAGTGTTAAGTACCAAAGGAATTCCATTTTCACCATTCTTGGTCGAATATGACTCTAGGAAAACCCTAAAATTTCATTTTTCTTTCCTTCCTACTACATTTTATTCAAGTCCATACAAATCCCAAAATTCACCCACCAAGTTTTGGTCAACCAAGTTCCATTAGCCACACCCATCCATACATGGATCTAGCTAGATACAAAACTTCCAAAATTTTAATGAATAACCACACAACTAACCATCACAATCAAACTATAGCAATTACCAATCATGGAACAACCTAACCAACAAATCAATCAAACAAAACACATTACAACATAAACACAAGCTTAACCAATTATAATAACATCAATTGAATGGCATAAGGAACTAAAGAAACCCACTTACTTAGATAGATTTGATTACGATTTTTCCATAGCTTTTCCCCTTTTTCTTTCCTTCGTTTTCTTTTTTCTTTTTCTCGTCTTTCCTTGTCGTGACTTTCTCTCCCTTTTCTCATAATTTGTTTTTCTCTCTTCCTTTGGGTGCTATGGTTTTGACCTAAAAAAATGACTAAGTTCAACCTTTTCCACACTTTTATACCTCTTTTTTTCCTCTTCTTAATTGATGCAATGTGGCGCCTCCGGCTCCTTTGCTAATTACTTAAACGACGTGATCTGGGTGCACCATAGTTTAGAGAACGAAGTCTCTAAATTTGAATCCCATACACATACACAAGGTACTGAATATCATTGCAAAAGTTATAAAAAAATGTAGGTGTTTTATAGGTAAAAATGAATCTTATAATTGTAAGGTCACATATGAGCCTTTTTCTATGAGGAACCGACTGACTTCATTATCGGCATTATTATTGCCTTTCCTTGTCATAGCATGAAATAAACATAGAGTGAGCCAAAGCTCGGTAAGTACGATGATGCACGTGATATACAATGATTTTCTAACTCTCCCACCTTGACTCATCAAATTTTAATTCGAGTGCCCTAGGTAATTAGTAGGTCTACTCTATTTTTAATCCATGTGATTACCAAAACACCTTCGCTAATAACGAAATTATCTCTCATTGTAGCCATTGTTAGTAGAAATCCATCGTCCTAGTTTAAATGGCATTTAAACTAATACCCATTTATTCCAGTAAATTACCAAACCTATACAATTCAATTCGATTCGGTTATCAAACCTCATCGTTTTTTAATCACTTGTTTTTCTTAAGTCAAAAAATTTTTCGTATGCATATAATGCACATGATGTATCATGAACCACATTCCATATCTCATAGGCACCAAACTCTTTATGTCCATACCATTTTGGAAATTCAATCCACACTTGAGACTTCATCAATATTTTCATGGTATTCTCATACGAAATACATAACTCATCCATTAGGTTTACTCAAGTCCCATATTTTAATCCTAGTTTAAATGGCATTTAATATGAGCCTTAATAGTCGACTTATAATTTTAGTGCTTCCAAGTCCAAATTTCAGTCTTTCTTGAATCCTCTTCTTCTAATACTTCATTTTATACTTATTAGAGTATAAAGAAACCATTACTCATAAAGTCGGGTGTTTGGAACTCAATCTCTAAATGTTGGGTGTTCGGAACTCAATCTCTAAAAGTTGGGTTTAAGCCGAGTGTTTTCGAGTAAAAACAAAAATTTCTATTTTTCTTAGGATCTAACCTTTCTACACTTTATTTTATGCTTATTTAAATACATTTAAACCATTGATTCATAATTTGGGTGAATGATATTCAAAACTCGAATTCTAGGGTTTTTGGTCGAATGGGTTAATTAGGGGCAAAGGTTTGTCTATTGTTCCTAAGTCCTTTTTGTCCATCTTAATGTACTAAATTATACTTAAGTGGATTACCTTGGAATTCTACATTTTTAGGTCCATAAACATAAATCCAACTTGGCCATTTTAGTACCAAGGCCCAATAAGTGTTCTTAGGATATCCAAGCCCATTTTATTTTAATCCAAACCCATCTTGTTTTAATCCAAGCTCATTTGTTTTAATCCAAGCTCATTTTATTTCAATCTAAGCTCATCTTGTTTTAATCCAAGTCCATGTTATTTTAATCCAAGCCCATCCTCACATATCTTTCAAACCCATATGGTTATAACCAAATCAACCCATCACACATGCATAAACATCCATCATCATATTTTTACATAGCATACTTATACATTTCAACTTAAAGTTTACCATGAAATGCACATCCAACAACTATACTAGATCCATCATTAAAAACATCATAGATCCATCACCAAAGGCATCATATATAACATCAACACAAACTACCATAACCACATATTACCTAGCTAAAAAAAAAACTCATAAAATGAACATGGAAATTAGAATTTTAGGGCAAGAATAAACCTAAATGAAACCTACTTACAATGATATAAGCTTGCTTAAGATTTCCTAGACTTTTTCTTCTTTTTCCTCCTTTCTTTCTTTCTTTCCTTTTTCTCCTTTCCTTTCTCTCTTTGTTTCCTTCACAAAGCCGTCTCTCTCTCCTCTCTTGGAAGCTATGGTTTTTGCATCACAAAAATGGCAAAGTTCATGTCTTTCTCCCATTTTCATATCACACTTTTTAAACTTTTTATTTCTTTCATGTGTTAGTATGCCAAGTGTCCAAATTTTATGGTGAAAAGAAGTCAATTTATGGAGACAAAAGAGAGAGAAGTTGGCATGTTTGCCTTTCGAAAATTGAGTGAGAAAGTACAAATGGAAGTATGGTGGAAGTTTTTATGTCACATCACTAACTAAAGAGAGAAACTAAAAGGTAACTAAACTAACTAAACTAACCAATTCCTTATCTCATTTGGTTTCTAAAATCCGACCATGTCTCTTATTATGGTAGTTCTTTTTCTTGCATGGTCTTTTAAAAATATCAAATAATGGAAAAATAAATAATGACTAGTTAAATTCTCAAAAAGTTATTCCCATAAATACTTCCATAAACCTTAGATATTTTAACACCATAAATATAAAAAAAATAACACATAAATTATACCCATATAAGAAAGGATATTCTAGGAGATATTCTTATCGAAAATTAAAATTGTGGGATACCGAAATAATAAATTTTTTTCCTCACATAAACACAAAGCATATTACTATCTCTAAATATTAATCGCACTTAATACTTCATATACGGATATAAATATGTCGGTATGTATAGCTAGGCTAAGGAGTTTCATGGGGGCTATATTTCTCACCTCCTTAAAGGAAATTTCATCCTCGAGATTGGTTTATACAAATAACTCGGGTATTTCCTTTTCATTTCCTCTTCTAGTTCCCGTGTCATTTCTTCGAGATTATGATTCTCCCATAAAACTTTAACTAGGGCAATGTCTTTATTCCTTAGGTGTTTAACTCGTCGATCGAGAATCCGGATTGGTCTTTCCTTATATGTTAAGTTTGGGGTCAAGTTCGGCGACGTCGCCTCCGGAACCGGACTAGGCTCTCCAATCCATTTTCTTAACATAGACACATGAAAGACATCATGTACTCCTAACAAGGCTAATGGTAGCAATAGGTGATATGCCTTATCGCCTATACGATCAAGTATCTCAAACGGTCCAATATAGCATGGACTCAATTTTCCTTTCGCCTAAATCACGGTATGCCCTTCATCGAGGAAACTCTTAAGAAGACATAATCATCCACTTCAAACTCCAAATCCCTTCTTCTTGTGTCGATGTAGCTTTTCTATCTACTTTGGGCCATCTTCATCTATTAGCGATTCTTAGCCACCACCTCGGTCGTTTGTTGCACCAATTCCGTGCCTAATAACTTTCTCTCCCCTACTTCATCCTAGTGTATTGGGGATCTATATCGTCACCCATATAAAGCCTCATAGGGAGCCATCCTAATGGATGATTGATAGCTATTGTTATAGGTAAACTCCACACGGCGTACATATTTCTCCTATTTCTTGGATCAATCAAGAATGCATGCTCACGAGCATGTCTTCGAGTATCCGAATGACCCATTCGGATTGTCCGTCGATCTGCGGATCCTAAGTCGTGCTAAAGTTTAGCCTTGTCCCCATGACCTTATGCAAACTCTTCCAGAATATTATAGTAAATCTAAGATCTCAATCCGACATGATTGAGACTAAGACCCCGTGTAGCCTCATGATTTAATTGATATACAACCGAGCATACCGGCTTAGGCTATATATGGTCTTAACTAGAAGGAAGTGCATCGATTTGGTCAATCTGTCCCCAATTACCCAAATGACATCCAACCCTTTTTTCAATCTTGCCAATCCCATGGCAAAGTCCATAGTGATGTGCTTCCATTTACATTCTAGAATCGCCGATGATTTTAACATTCTTGCGAGTCATTGATACTTAGCCTTGACTTATTGACGAGTCCGACACTTCACCACATAGTTTGCAATTTCTTTCTTAATTCCCGACCACCAATAACTTTGTCTTAAATCTCGATACATTTTAGTACTTCCTGGATGTATTGAGTATATGGATGCATGTGCCTCTTTCAAGATTTCTTCCTTTAAATCTACTATTGATGGAACACACAATCTTCCCCTAAATCTATCCGCTCCCTTATCATCTATCATAAAGTCAAACTCCTTTTCAGCCTCTATATTTTTCCTCCATTCTTTTAGCCTTCCTCTATTTATTGCCCAGACTTGAATTCTTTTTTGCATGGTTGGCTATTCTAACAAGGTCGACATAATGTTTTTGGAACCCATAGGGATGATCTCTAATTCTAGCTTCTATAAATCCCTCACGAGTGGCAACTGGATAACTTGCATCATTGTTATCGATTTTCTACTCAAAGCATCGGTAATGACATTGGCTTTTCCTGGATGGTAGTTGATGATGCAATCATAGTCTTTCACCAACTCAAGCCACCTCCTTTTCCTCACATTTAGCTCCTTTTATGTGAAGATATAGCGTAAACTCTTATGGTCCATATATATCTCACATTTGGCTCCATATAAATAATGTTGGCAAATCTTCAAGGCAAAGATGACTGTGGCTAACTCCGGACTATGCGTTGGATAATTCCGCTTGTATTCTTTCAATTGTCATGAAGCATAGGCTACTACCCTTTCATTTTGCATTAGCATCGCTCCTAACCCATTTTTAGAAGCATCGATATAAATCACAAAGAAACTTAACGCTCTTCTTCATCAAGTTGGTCAAGGGCCTTGCTATCTTAGTGAAGTCTTTAACAAATCTCCGATAGTAACGAGCCGAGCCTCGAAGCTTCATACCCACGACACATTCTTCGAGGTAGGCCAATTTTGAATAGCTTTTATCTTCTTCGAGTCCATGGCTACGCATTCCTTCATCACCACGTGGCCTAGAAATGCTACTTGTTCCAACTAAAACTCACACTTTGGGAATTTTTCATACAACAACTCGCTCCCATAGTGTTTGCAAGGTAGCTTGTAAAAGCCTCTCATGCTCTTCTTCACTCCTAGAATAGACTAGGATGTCATCAATAAACACGATGATGAATTAATCCAAAAACTCAAACACTCAATTCATCGAGTCCATAAAAGTGGTCAGGGCATTAGTTAATCCGAATAGCATTACTAGGAACTCATAGCGGCTATATCGTGTTCGAATGTCATCTTCTTTACATCTTCCGACCTTACCCTTGGCTGGAGATACCTCAATTGTAAATTGATTTTTGAGAACACCATCACACCTCGTAATTGATAAAAAAAATCATTTATTTGAGGTAATGGATACTTATTTTTTATCATCACTCGGTTTAACTCCCAATAGTCGATACACGGTCTCCGGCTCCCTTCCTTTTTCTTTACAATAATACTAGAGCTCCCCAAGGTGAGGAACTAGAGCGTATAAATCCCTTATCTAATAGGTCCTACAACCGTGTCTTTAACTCCTTGAACTCGACTCGGGCCATTCGATAGGGAGTCTTCAAAATTGAGATCATGCTCGTGCCTTAGATTGATCTCAAATTCTATCTTTTTCTATGGTGGCATCTTCATCAACTTCTCGGGAAATACGTCTAAAAATTCTTACATAACTTTACTATCTTTTGATTTTGACTTTTATTCCACTTGGTGGTCTATCACATACGCTAAGTATCCCAAATAGCCTTTTCCTAGCATCTTTTCATTCTTCATAGCCGAGATGGTCGGTATGCCTCGAAACTTCAAATCGACTTTAAACCGTAACTCGCTGATTCCCGGGTAAGTCAAAAGTTACTCGTTTACCTCGACAATTTATCATGGCACCATGCCTTGTCGCCCAATCCGTTGCTAGGATCTATCACATATGCTAAGTATCCCAAATAGCCTTTTTCTAACATCTTTCGAGTCTTTATAGTCGAGATGGTCGGTATGCCTCGAAACTTCAAATCTTCTTTAAACTCTAACTGTTGATTCTCAAGTAAGTAAAAAGTTACCCGTCTACCTCGACGATCTATTGTGGCACCATGCCTTGTCATCCAACCCATTTCTAAGATCAAATCAAAATTTTGGAGGCCTAACACTCGTCAAATCAGCCTCTAGGCTCCTAACCCGAATCCGTACTTGGACACTTCTTTACTATACTCATCGACTCCATAAGTTCTCCAAAAGGGACGAGTTATAAGATACCCTACGACTAAGTCTCGGGTTTGATACCTAGGCTTTTTACTAATGTTTTTGACATGAATGAAGAAGTAGCACTAGAATCAATCAAAACATAAGTAACCAAGCCAAGGAGTGAGATAGTAACATAAATCATTATTGCGTTCCTCCGGTCGGCGTCCTCCTATGTCATCGTATGCACCTAGGCCGGTACCCTTCCTAGTCCTCGCTTCGCACTTGGGGGTAGTTGTATGATACGTGTATTGGCTTGTGACGGGCATAGGAAGTCCTCAAATCCGGTCGACACTCTTTGGTGTGAAACCTCCTACACTTATTGAATCGAGGTTGAGTACTCATCATCCACCCTAACTAATTATCCGTGAATGACCTCGATGTAAATGGTGCTCGGTCCGTGCTGCTCTTGTATTACTTAGGCCACCACTTCTAGTGAACTTCCTAAGTAGAACCCCTCTCATTGGCTCGAACAAAGAGGCTTCGGATTTAAATGCTCCCCTCTTCTATCGTATCTCTCTCATTATCTCTCTCCGATCTTTGTCCACCAAGCATGACCTTGTCTACCTTCTCTAGAAAGGTCCGGGCGACCGACATCCGCACTATACTTTAAACCTTTGGGTTTAACCCTCCTAGGAATCAATTCTTCTTCGATTCTCGTCCCTTGCTATGAAAAGGACAAACGGACACCCTTTTTCAAACTTCCACACATACTCACCCACGGACATACCATCCTACTTCAATTTTAGAAATTCCTGGATTTTTTTGGTTTTCACATTTATCGTGAAGTAGTTGTTATAAAAGACCTTTTTAAATCCTTCCCAAGTCAAATGAGGCACATCTATCTTTAATCGTGCACTCTCCCACTAGGTGCGAGTGTCTTTAGTCGGCATGAAGATAGCGCATGATACTTGCTCATCATTGGCAAATTGTAGGCACTCAAATATCACTTCTAGTGGCTTAATCCATTCCTTTGCTATCATTGGGTTAACACCCTAGTAAACTCTTGGAGATTCATCTTTCGAAATCTTTCTACTATGTCGTTTCTATGTTGAGGCAAAGGGAGAAGGCTGCGATGAATAGCCGGGAGCTATCTTATTTGGTCCGTGTGGGCTCGTTATTGTTCTTTTATTGCTTGTTGTTGTTGTTACATTACGTCTATCGGATGATTTAACATGTCTTGTGTATTCTCATTGTCCGTATTAGAAGTCCCTTTTCTCCTTCTCGTATGAGATTTCATCTCAACATGCTTTGATTTTGTAGATGTCATGTTACGTTTGGGTTAGTTTTTGTATCAAAAATTTTACTATCATGCATCATACAATGGAGAATCGCCAAGAATATATAGAAAATAAATCATAGCATACATGTCCAACATTCAAAGTGACATACATGGTTACATCCCAAAAGGTTTTCATGTCATCATCACATTTAAAAAGGGTAGTTCTAATTGCATCAAAAGGTGCACAAGACCTCAAAAGGTGTACGGGACACTAGATCATATGATACATTTCCTAGACATACATCTACTCTCTCCAACTACCAATCAACAAAGTGAACACGACGTGGAAAGGAAAAATCGACTCTCCACCGAGTCAATAGCGCCAATCCATTTGATCCGTACGATGTCGCGAGCTAAAGGCAAGGGTAGACCCCAATTATACATCAACCTCGTAAGAGTCCTCCTAACTCTGTATTGGTAGGAAGGCTCACATCAAATGGCGATAGAAATATCGCTCTATCATGCTCTTCCACATAGTATCCAATAACTATTGACCTCATGGAAAAAGAGTCCGACGCATTATCGGCCTTAGAAAGTCAACATTACGATATAGGCCGGTGAAAACTATTAGTTGAATCGAGGCCATGGACTCGAATCATATGGGCCACCGGATACTAGCCTCGAGGCCATGGTGAGGTCGTCAATGAGTCTTAGAAATGTTAGGAACATGTTAATTAATCGACATCTATAATAAAAATACTTCTTATTTATCATATGTATAAGCGAGGGCTATAGAGTATAAACCATACAATAAATACGAATATTTACACACGAGTAAACACTTCACATTTATTAAATACCAAGAAGTAGACTTTTCTTGTTGAGTAGCGCACAAATCCTCAAGCTCATGTGACACTTAGGTTTCTACCCGAATAACTAAACCAATGCTCGATACCACCTCTCGTGGCACCTCTAGCTCCCTTACTGATTACCTAAATGGCATGGCCGGGTGCACCACGAGTTTAGAGACTAAAATCTCTAAATTTTAATCTCATACACATACATAAGGTACTAAATATCATTACAAAATTTATAAAATAATAAAGGTATTTTTACGGGTAAAATTGAATCCTATAATTGTTGGGTCGCACACGAGCCTTTTTTGGGAGGAACCGATAGCTTCATTATTAGCATTATTATTGCCTTTCCTCGTCATAGCATGAAATAAACACAAAATGAGTCGAAGCTCAATAAGTAGGGTGATGTACATAATATGCAATGATTTTCCGACTCTCCCACCTTGACTCATCAAATTTTAATTCCGTGTACCTTGGGTAAATAGCAGGTCTATATTTTTAATCCAAGTTGTGACACCCTCTCCCCGGACCACTTACTAAATACCCAAAAGGAGTGGCTAGGTAAGGAGTGCGTAATGCTAACATGACCAATTTCCCAATTAACCTTAAACACAAATGTGCTCATACATTAAGGACTTATCATACAATGAAACAAGTACAAGACAATTTACATAATATTAGCAATACGAGTGGAAAAAATTATAAAATTTATTTACAATACTATCAAACTGTTTATTGACAACCCAACCCTAAATTACAATCAAAAGAAATTTCGATACACTTGTGTCACACGTGAGCCTTTTTGGAGGACACGGTAGCATCCCTACTACTTTGACTCGTTCCTATCATAACATGAAAACAACAATGGGCTGAGCCAAAGCTTAGTAAATAGCGTGATGCACGTGATATGCAATGAAATTATGTTTCCCATTCTACCCATCCATTTTGATCCGGTACCCTAGGTATTAGCAAGACCGTGTGTTCCATCTCTCGAGAGCATATTATCACCTATTGCTCTATTACTCTCTCGATGATCTCATTATCACCTACCGCTCACAATGGAATTATCCCTCGTTGTAGCACACGGTTAGCGGAATTATCTTATGCTTAACGGTGTTAGTAAAGAGCACGTACATGGCTTCATGCTATTACCCATTCCATTCAATTTAGTTACCAAATCACATTATCTCATGACTCAATGATTTTTCTCAATTTCATACCACCCTCGAAGGCACGTGATGCACATGGTATTATGTTTAACACATTCAACTAATTACGTTATCATCATTTTCTTCTCGAGTCCATTCCCGTGTCCCTACACACACTCGGGAATTCACAAGTGCTTCATGTACCATTCAAAGTATTTGAAATGAGAACACAAATCCCATTCACTGGTATCATTCATTGCATAAATCTACTTCGTACTTATGAGTTTTCCTTCTTGTGTACCTAGTAAGTCTAGGCTTGGATTTTTGGTGTACTACTTAGTTTACAAGACCAACTAATCCTAAGGATTCATGTGTGACATACTTAAGCTAAACTCTTATTTAATCCAAACCTTTAATCTTAGTAGTCAAGGTTGACGTAGAATGGGTCTAGGTCTTAATCTTGATTTTTCTTGAATTCTCTTTTTTTTCCCATTACTTCATTTATATGTCTTATAATAATTGGTCTTTATTTGAGTTCACCTTTAATTCTTGATCTCTAATTACACAAAAAGATTCATTGTTAATCATTTTCTTTTCTAGGTTGATTGGTCCCAAAATGAGCAAGAAATTGTTTTTCCCTTTCTAGGTCAATTCCTTTTATACTAACTTGCCAATAACTTACCAAACCATACTTTAGAAGGGTTACCAAGGAGATCTAAACCTTAAGGTCCACAAAAGAAATCAAATTTAGCCATCAAATATCCAATTTACCTAATGAAGTTCAAAACCCTATTTTTCTTTTAGTTAGGCCGAATGGGTTGTTAAGATGGCCATGGATTGCCTTTTATGTCTAGTGAATTTATTTCCAACCTAAACTATTAAACCATTCCTAATTGAGTTACCATGACATTCTAGGCCCTTAATTTCCCCAAAAGATCCATTATTTTCCAATTTTCCCCACTTGGCCGAATGGTTTTAACCTAGGGCAACTCTAGAAGTGCATTCCTTTCCTTTTCAAGTCATGCTCACCAAATCTAGTTTGCCTCTAACCAATTTGGTGCATACCATTTTCTTTTCTTTTTTTTCTTTCCAAACCATCCACACATTTAAACACATCAAACAAACTTTGCATCGAACAGAAACACATAGATCCATCACAATTTGCCAAACCCTAACACCAACACAAACAACCATAGCAAACCATTGAAAATTATTATAAACCCATGAAATAAACACTTAAAAAAAATTAAGACATAAAATAAATATAAATTGAACCTACTTACTTTGCTTCAATTTCCTAAAGGTTGTTTAGGCTTTCCCCTTCTTTCTTTTTTTTCTTTTTTCTTTTTCTTTTCCTTTCCTCTTCCTCTCTTTCCTTACCGTTTTCTCTCTCTTTTGTATAGCTACGGGTCGCCTAAAATTTTCTTCCATTCTCACTTAGTCTATTTATATATATCTATACATGCTTAAAATCTTAGTACAATGAAGTGTACAAATGTCTTAATTTAATTTAGGAGAGTGGAAAGCTATTGGTGAGTCAAGAGAGAGAGAGTGGTGGGTTTGATTGGTTTAGGGTGAGTCGGCCTTAATTCATTAATTAAGAGGGCTTATGTATCCTAACTAATTGGTTAGACTACCTAAAAACTCTAACTAATATAGTTCAAGTAACTAAACATCCCTCCCTCTTACAATTTGTTTTTGAAATTCCTCACCTTAAACTCGGAATTCCTTCCCCAAAAATATCCCAACGAGTGATGCCTCTAAAGTAGTATGTACTAAAATGGCTATAACTCTTTATAAATAGATCTAAAAATCACAAAAGTTTATATAGAGCTAGTAGACACATAGAGGAACAACTTTTATACTTACATTTTACCCAGAAATCACTATAAAGTCTTCAAATAAATCACACAAAATTTGGACGGAATATAGTCCTCAAAACACCGATTTTGCATAATTGATTTCTTTAATAATTACACCATTAACCTAAGCACAATAACATTAATTTAACATAAATCACACATTTCAAGCATTAATTGCTTATGGTGTAATGATAACTATACTTACACTTAATAAATGCACATATATAAATATTCTAATACGTATCGCTTTACGGTTAAGGATTTTTTTTATGGGGGTTACATAGTTGATTACCAAATCACCTTCTACTAATAATGGAATTATCCCTCATTGTAGCTACTGTTAGTGAGAATCCATCGTCTACCGAGTGCGAGCACACGACTTAGAGTACGCACAAAGCTAGACTGCTAATACCCATTTATTCCGGTAGGTTACCAAACCTATCCAATTCAATCCGATTTAGTTACCAAGCCTCATCATTTCGACTCAACTGTTTTTCTCAAGTCAAACCATTTTTTGCATGCATATGATGCATGTGATGTATCATGAATCACATTCCATATCTCATAGGCACCAAACTCTTTATGTTCGTACCATTTCGGAAATTCAATCCACACTTGGGACTTCACCAATATTTTCATGGTATTCTCATACGAAATACATAACCCATCCATTAGGATTACTTAAGTCCCACATTTTAGTCCTAGTTTAAATGACATTTAATATGAGCCTTAATAGTTGACTTATAATTTTAGTGGTTCTAAGTCCAAATTTTGATTTTTCTTGAATCCTCTTCATCTAATACTTCATTTTATACTTATTAGAGTATAAAGAAACCATTACTCATAAAGTTGGGTGTTTGAAACTCAATCTCTATAAGTCGGGTTTAAGCCGAGTGTTTCCTAGTAAAAACCAAAATTTCTCGGGAACTCAATCTCTAATACCATTTTTCTTAGGATCTAACCTTTACGCACTTTATTTTATGCTTATTTAAAGACATTTAAACCATTGATTCATAATTTAGGTGAATGATATTCAAAACCCGAATTTTAGGGTTTTTGGTCGAATGGGTTAATTAGGGGCAAAGGTTTGTCTTTTGTTCCTAAATCCTTTCTTTCCATCTTAATGTACTAAATTATACTTAAGTGGATTATCTTGGAAGTCTAGATCTTTAGGTCCATAAACATAAATCCAACTTGGCCATTTTAGTACCAAGGCCCAATAAGTGTTTTTAGGATATCCAAGCCCATCTTATTTTAAACCAAGCCCATCTTGTTTTAATCTAAGCCCATTTGTTTTAATTCAAACCCATTTTATTTTAATCCAAGCCCATCCTCACATATCTTCGAAACCCATATGGTTATAACCAAATCAACCCATCACACATGCATCAACATCCATCATTATATTTTTACATTGCATACTTACACATTTGAACTTAAACTTTACCATGAAATGCACATCCAACAACTATACTAGATCCATCATCTAACATGTCATAGATCCATCACCAAAGGCATCATATATAACATCAACACAAACTACCATAACCACATATTACATGGCTAAAAAAAAAATCATAAAATCAACATGGCAATTAGAATTTTAGGGCATGAATAAAGCTAAATGAAACCTACTTACAGTGATATAAGCTTGCTTAAGATTTCTTAGACTTTTCCTTCTTTTTCCTCCTTTCTTTCTTTCCTTCCTTTTTCTCCTTTCCTTTCTCTCTTTCTTTCTCACAAAGTCGTCTCTTTCCTTACTTTTCTCCTTTCCTTTCTCTCTTTGTTTCTCTCACAAAGCCATCTCTCTCTCATCTCTTGGAAGCTATAGTTTTTGCCTCACAAAAATGGCAAAGTTCATGTCTTTCTCCCATTTTCATATCACACTTTTTAAACCTTTTATTTCTTTCATGTGTTAGCATGCCAAGTGTCCAAATTTTGTGGTGAAAAGAAGTCAATTTATGGAGACAAAAGAGAGAGAAGTTGGCATGTTTGGCTTTTCAAAATTGAGTGAGGAAGTACAAATGAAAGTATGGTGGAAGATTTTATGTCACATCACTAACCAAAGAGAGAAGCTAAAAGGTAACTAAACTAACTAAACTAACCTATTCCTTATCTCATTTGGTTCCTAAAATTTGACTATGTATCTTATTTGGGTAGTTATTTTTCTTGCATGGTCTTTTAAAAATATCAAATAATGGGAAAATAATAATGGCTAGTTAAATTCTCAAAAAGGTATTTTCATAAATACTTCTATAAACCTTAGATATTTTAACACCATAAATATAAAAGAAAATGACACATAAATTATACCCACATAAGAAAGGATGTTCTAGGAGATATTCTTACCGAAAATTAAAATTGTGGCATACCGAAATAATAAATTATTTTCTCACATAAACACAAAGCATATTACTATCTCTAACTATTAATCGCACTTAATACTTCATATACGGATATAATATATCGGTACGTATAGCTAGGTTAAGGAGTTTCACGAGGGTTACATGCAACATGTGTCAAAATTTAACTAAGCAAAGTGTCAAGTGAAAGAAGCTTAGAAGGTAAGGTGGCGGATTGGGAGGGCTTGGAAAGTCAAAGTGATTAGTTGTCTTTTAATTCCATTAATGCATATGCTTAGGTGTCCTAACTAAATAATTAAGCTAACTAAACCCTTAAACTTACTTAGTTCATGTAACAAAACATATTTTCTCCATAAATTTTGGAAATTTCCCCCTCTAAAACTCGAAATTCCTTTCCCCTCCATTTGGCAATTTCCAAGAAATATATTCCAGAATTCCCAAAATTTTATAAACACCCCTTTTTCACTTGTATAATATGTTCCAAGTACTTCATATAAAATAAATGGTAATTAATTAATTTATCCGAAACTTCATCCCAAAATTCCCACATAAGTGCTAAATATATTATCATCACCAAAAAGTTAAAATGGTACCTATAATTGTACTCGTACTTAATGTATATTTGCACGAATATTTCAGCATATAGATATATTTATAATTAAATATTTTTACGGGGGTAATAGAGAGGGAGAGAGGGAGGGAGGAAGATAGAGGGAGAGAAAAGATGGGAGAGGAAGATAAGGAAAGAGAGGGATATAGACGGACGAGAGAGAGGAGAGAGGAAGAGAGGGAGAGAGAGTGAGAGAGAGGGAGATAAAGAGGGAAATAGAGGGAAAGGGAGGGAAAAGGAGAGAGAGAGGGAGAGAGGGGGAGAGGAAGAGGGAAAAGAAAGGAAAGGGAGAGAGTGGGAGAGGGAGAGAGAGGGAAGGAGAGAGGGAGAGGAAGAGTCGAAGGAAGAGAGGGAGATATGTATGGGAGGGAGGGAGATGGGACAGGGGAGATAGAGACAGGTATAGATGAGAGAAGGAAGGGAAAAAGAGTGGGGAGGAGTAGAGAGATAGAGGGAGAGAGAGGGAAGGTAGGAGGGAGAGTAAAAGAGGATAGAAAGAGAGGGAGAGAGAGAAGAAAAAAGGAAAAGTGGGAAGGAGAGCGAGGTGAGAGACTAGGGAGAGTGAGAGGGAGAATTTGGGTGAGATGAATAGGGAGGGAATGAGAGTGAGAGAAAGGGGGAGGAGTGAGAGAGAGCTAGGGAGAAAGAGGGAAAGGGATAAAAGTGAGGGGGATAGAGAGGGAGAGGGAGAGATAGAAAAAGAGAGGGATGGAAGGGGTGAAAGAGGGCGGGAGAGAGGTAGAGAAAGGTAGGTTGAGAGAAAAGGAGAGAGGGTGATAGGGAAAGGGGGTGAGGGGGAGAGATACAGGGGATAAAAGTTATGAGAGAGGGAGAGAGAGAAAGAGAGTTAGGGAAGGAGACGAGAGGGAAAGAGAGGAACAGGTAGGGAAAGGATAGAAGGGAGAGAGGGAGGGAGTAGAGGGGAAGAGGGAGGGATAGAGATAGAGGGGTAGATGAAAAGAGAGAGATAAAGGGAGAGAGAGGTAAGAAAAGAGAAAGAGAGACGGAGAGATAGAGACTGAAAGGGAGAGGTAGGGGGAGATAGAGAGAGAGAGAGAGGAGAGCAAGGGACAAAAGAGAGGGAGAGAGATGGAGAAAGAGAAGGAGAAAGAGTGGGAGAGGGATAGTGAGAGAGAGAGGGAAAGAGACAAAGAGGGGGAAAAAGAGGGGAAGCAAGAGGAAGAGAGAGAGGTTAAGAGAGAAAGAGGAAGAGAGAGGGATAAAAAGTGAGAGGGGGAGAGAGAAAGAGAGGAGAGGGCAATAGAGAAAGGGAGGGTGAGGGAGAGAGAGAGAAAGAGAGAGTGGAAGTGAGAGGGAAAGGGAGAGGGGAGAGAGAGAGTAAAAAAGGGAGAGAGAAGAAAAGGGTGAGAGAAGGAGTTATAGAGAGAGGGAGAGAAAAGGAGAGATTGTTAGAGTGAGGGAGAGGGGCGAGAGAGAGAGAAAGATAGGGAGAGAGAGGGAGAGATAGGGAGAGAGAGGGAGTTGTAAGGGGAAAAAGAGGGAGAGATAGGGAAAGAGAGGGAGTTGTAAGGGGAAAGAGAGGGAGAGATAGCAATAGAGGGAGAGAGGGAGATCTCACCCTCTCTCCCTCTCTTTATCTCCCTCTCACTCTCCCTTTCGTTTTATCTCTCTCTCTCGCTCTCCTTCTCTCTCCCCTCCTCTCTGTCTTTCCCTCTCCATTACTCTCCCCTTCTCCTCTCGTAATCTCTCTCTTTCCCTCTCTCACTCTCTCTTTCCCTCTCTCCATCTATCCTTCTCTCTCTTATTATCTCTCTCCCTCCTTCTCCCTCTCTTTTCCCTCCCTCTCTCTCTCCCTCTCTCTACCTCTCTCTCTTTCTCTTTCATTCTCTCTCTCTCTCTCTCTTCGTTTCCTTTTTCCCCCTCTCTCTTCCGTTCCCTCCTTCTCTCTATACCTCTCCCCTTATCTCTCCCTCACTCTCTCTCCCTATCTCTCTCTCCCACTTTCTCCCTATTCACTTTCTATCTTCCTCCCTCTCTCTCCCTTACTTTCCCTTTCTCTCACTCTCGCTCTTCCTACTTCTCTCCCTCTCTCCCTCTTCTTCTTTCTCTCTCTTTTTGTTCTTTCCTACTCCATCTCCTTTCCTCTCTCTCTCTTCCCATCCTCTCTCATCCACTCTCTCTCTTTCTCCTTTTCCTTTTCTTTCTCCCTTTCTCTCTGTCTCCCCCTTTATCTTCCCCTCCATCCCTCTCTCTATCACCCTCTACCTCTCTCTCCTTCTCCCTCTTCCTCTCGCCCTCTATCTCCCTCTCCCTCTCTCTCTATCTCCCTTTCTCCCTTTTGCTCTCTCTCCCTCTCACTTTCTATGTCCCTCTCTTTCTCTCACTCTCTCCCTTTCCCTCTCCCTCTTCCTCTCTTTCTCACTATCTCGCATTTATATTCCTCTCTCTCTCTCATTCTCCATCTGTCCCTCTCTTTCCTTTCCTCTTTCTCTATCTCTCCATCTCGCTCTCCCTCTCCTTCTCCCTCTCTCCCTCTCTCCCCTACTCTTCTCTCCTCTCCCCCTCTTTCTCTTCCTCTCCCTCTCTCCTCCTCTCTCCTTGTATCTCTCTCTCACTCTCTCCCTCTTTCTTTTCCTCTCCCTCTCTCCTCCTTCTCTCCTTGTATCTCTCTCTATCACTCTCTCCTTCTCTCTTTCAATCCCTCTCACCCATTCTCCCTCCCTCTTTCTCTTTCTCCCACTCTCGGTCCCTCTCTCTCTTTCTATCTCCCTCTCTCCCCCTCTCCCACTCATCCCCTCTCTCCCTCTACCTCCCTCTCTCCCTCTACCTCCCTCTCTCCCCCTCTTCATCTCTCTCTCCCTCTCTCTCTCCCTCTTTATTCCTCTATCTTCCTCTCCCTCTCTTTTCATAGCCCATCTTTTTTTCCTCCATCTCTCTTTTAATCTTTCCCTATCCCTCCCTCTTTCTATCCATCTCTCTCTCCCTCTCCCTCTCCTTTTCCTTTCTTCCCCTCCCTCTCTCTCCCTTTCCCTCTCTCCCCTTCCCTATTTCTCTCTCTATATCTCCCTTTCATTCTCCCTTTCGTCCTCTCCTTCCCACTTGTCCCTCTCTCTCCCTCTCTTCTTTACTCTCCCTCTTCCTCTCCCTCCCTCTCTCCCTATATCTTTCTCTCTCTCTCTTACTCTCTCTATCATTGTCTCCATCTCTATCTCTTTATCTCCCCTTCTCTCTCCCTCTCTCTCTCAATCTCTCTAACCCACTCTCCCTCCCTCTTTCGATCTCATTTCCCCTCTATCTCTTTCTCCCTCTTTCAATTTCTCTCTTTCTTTCTCTCTATCTACCTCTCTCTTACTCACTCCTTCTCTCTCCCTTTACCTCTCTCTCTCCCCTCTTGATCTTTCTCTCTCTCCCTCTCTATCCATCTCTCTCTCCCTCTCTATCCATCTCTCTCCATCTTCTTCTCTTCCCCTACCTCCTCTCTTTCCATCTCTCCCTATCCCTCTCTCTCTCTCCCTCTCTCTTTCTCCCTCTCCTCCCCTCTACTCTCCGTCCCTCCCTCCACCTTTGACCCTCACCCTATCTCACCCTCTATCTCTCTCTCTAACCCTCTCTTCATCTCCCTCTCACTCCCTCTCTCCATCTACCTCTCACTCTCTCTTTATCTCCCTTCTCTCTTTCCTTTACCTCTTTCCCTCTCTTTCCCTCTCTCCCCCTTTCTCTCTCCTTCTCCCCCTTTCTCTCCTACTCTCCCTCTCCCACTTGTCTCTCTCCCTCTCAACCCATCTCTCCCTCTTCCTCTCTCTTACTCTCTCTACCTCTCCCTCTTATTCCTTTTCTCTCTCTCCCTTTTTTACTTTGTCTCTTTCCCTCTCTTTCTCTCCCTCTCTCTACCTTTCTCTCTTTCTTTCTTTACATTTCTCTCTCCCTTTGTCACTACCACCCTCCCTACCTCTCTTTCTCTCTCTCACCCTCTCTCTTTCCCTCCCTCTCCCTCCCTTTCCCTTTCCCTCTCTCTATCTCTTCCTCCTCCCCTCTCGCACTCGACTTACTCCCTTTCCCTCCCTCCCTCCCTCTTTTTTCTCTCCTTCTCCCTTTCTCTTTCTCTCTCTCTCTATTTCACTCTCTACTACTACGGGAATCACTTTTGCTTTCTTTTCCTCTAGTTACTAAAATGTTTTAGTTTGCTAGGTTGTCTCTTACCTACCCATGGATTTGACATCAATTTAAAAGGTTGACCTCTTTAGGAATCTCTAAATCTATGCTTATTTTCAACTCCTCAAAGCATTTTTTGCTTATTACACCCTTCCTCGTCTCTAGGTGCATAGGTATCCATCGTAAGCCTTTCCTTATTTGAAACTCCTCCTTAACTTTAAGGTTATGGCCCTAAGGTGCTACTAAATGGAAGGATCTTATCGGCATCCATGAATTATAAATCACATATTGAACTATTGAATAAAAAAAATAGGTATTATCGTATAGCTTTGTATTGACTAAGATCAAAAGTTAAAGATAAACAGATTCAAACCACTAACATCCATCATAGGGTAAATAACCACCATTCGAGCCTATGACTAATTCTACCATAGAGGCTAGTGATAGAAAATAACTCACCCCCGAACATGACTAGCAACTTTCATTTTATTATGCTCTCCAAAGAGCAACTCTTCTCAAAATCTCTAAAGGTGCTAAGTTGGAATCCCATTCTAATGAAGGATTCTTATGGTTCCGGAGGATCTAGCTATAAGAAACCTAGGAATGAAGAGAGAGAGAAAGACGAAGGGAGAGAGGGAGGGAGATAAGGATAGAGTGAGTGGGTGAGAGAGAGGGAGCGAGATAGGGAAAAAGGGAGAAGAGGGAGAGAGAGAGGGAGAGAGCGAGAGTGACAAAGAGGGATAGAGAGGAAGAGGGAGAGTGAAAGGGTGAGAAGGAGAGAGGGAGGAAGAGATGGAGAGGGACAGAGTAAGAGGAAGAGGGAAGGAGGAAGACAGAGAGAGAGAGAAGTAAAAAGAAGGAGAGATAGGAGAGAGAAGAAGGAGGGAGAGAAATGGAAAAGAGGGAGAGAGAGGGAGAAAGAGGGATAGAGTTAGGATGAGAGAGAAAAGGAGCAAGAGAGGAAGAGAGAGAGTGCAAGAGAGAGGGAGAGATAGAGATGAGGAGAGAGAGGGAGAGAGAGTGAGAGAGGTAAAGAGAGGGAGAGGAAGAGGTGAGGGAAAAAGAGAGGGAAAGGGGGAAGAGAGAGAGCGAGGGTGAAAGAGAGAGGATATAGAGAGGCAAAGAGGGAGAGAGAAAGTGAGGGAAATAGGGAGAGAGAAAGGGAGAGAGATGGAGAGAGAGAGAAGAAGGGAGCGAGAGAGGGAGAGTAGGGGGAGAGGGAGAGGGAGAGGGAAAGTGAGAGAAAAAGGGAAGGAAAGGGATAAAGAGAAAGATGTAGAGAGGAGGATAAAGGAAGAGAGAGGGTGAGAGAGTGGGGGAGAAAGGAAGAGCAAGAAAGGGAGAGAGATAGAGGCATAAAGAGGGAGACAAAAAGTGAGAGAGAGGAAGAGAGGGAGAGAGCGAGGGAGAGGGAGGGAGATTGGGGTATAGACAAGGGGAGAGAGGGGGAGCGAGATAGAGAGGGAGAGAGGGAAAAGGAAAAAGGGAGGGAGAGGGAGAGAAAGAAGGAGGAAGAAAGGGGAGAGAGGGAGAGATAAAAGGAGGGAGATAAAGAGGGAAAAAGAGAGAGAGGGAGTGAAAGGGGGAGAGAAGGGGAGAGAGAGCGAGAGAAAGAGATAGAGGAAGAGGGAGAGGCATAAGAAGAAAGGGAGAGAGAGGGATGAGAGAGAGGAAGAGAGGGAGAAGAATAGTGATGGAGAGAGAAAGAGAGGGTGAGAGTAAGAGGGTGGAGAGAGAGAGATAAAGAGAGAAAGAGAGAGGGAGAGAGGGAGTAGAGAGAAGGAGAAAGAGGGCAAAAAGTGTGAGGAAAACCATGAGTCAAAAGTCATTGTTTTATTTCCAAGCGATTGGCTATCATTCATTTAATTCTCTATTGTTTTTCTAGGCTTGTTTAATGTTTTTGCTAAGCCCCTAGAATGTTAAATTCTCTATGTAATTTCCTATGTACAGCTTCTATATAAAGCTGTGTCTAGCCCTTTCAAATTCATAGAAAATAAAAGAAATCTAACTCTTCTCTTAAAAAGTGCAGCGACACTTTATCACTTAAAAACTCTAATAATTCTACTTCTATCTCGATTTCCTAACAAATTTAGTATCGAGCTATGTCAATCAGCAATTCCTCCTCTACTGGAACCATGTTCAATTATTCCCAAAGCCAAGTACCCATTTTTGAAGGAGAAAACTATTGGTATTGGGTCGATCGGATGCGTTTCTTCTTCATTGCATGAGACTTATGGGAGATTATTGAAGAAGGGTATGATGATTCTCCATAGCAAGTGATGATTCATCCTCTACAAATAGAAGTATAGAGACCTTACCTCGGGTTTCTATTTAAAATGAAGAAAAGATCAAGAACAACGCCTTTGCTCGGAGTTACCTCCATCAAGGAATCGACAAGACCATCTATCCACACATTTTTGGCATTAGTAGAGCTAAAGATGCATGGGAAACTCTAAAGAAGGAATTTCAAGGAATAATAAAGTTTTTTCTATTAGAATTTAGTCACTTTGGAAGAACTTTGATTGCTTGACAATGAAAGAATCGGAAAGCATCAAATAATTTTTCTCCAAGGTTACTAAAATTGTAAATCAAATCGGAGCTTATGATGATCGGATTGATGAAAAGAAGGTAGTGGAGAAGATTCTTAGATGTCTACCACTAAAATTTGATCATGCGAGCTACGACGAATCGAAGAATCAAAAGATCTCTCAATTCGAGCATGTATGACCTATGTGGTTCCTTAGAATCACATGAGGAAAGAATGAAGAGATCTTCAAGTCGGTCCTTGGAGCGAGGCCTTTCAATCAAAGGTCATTTTAGGACAAACAATTCAAGAAAAGAGGGGAAACTTCTAGCATCAAGATCGGTTTCAAAAGAGTCAAAATAACCGACCTCGAGGGCGTGGAAGAGATCGAGGCATAGGCGGAAATACTCAACTTCAACGAACAAGCAATCGGGGATAGAATTACATCATATGCAAGAAGTCCAATCACACTTTAGTTGAATGCTATTTAAGGTGTAAAAGGTGTCGGATTCTAAATCATTCGGATCGAGACTGCTGGCATAAGAAGAATCAAAGTTCGAAGCTAATTTTAGTAAAGAGAATGATGAAGAACAAGTGTTTTTAACTTATCTCGATGCTGAAAGCGAAAGGACTCGGGTTTGGTACCTTGACGAGTGGTTGTAGCGAGCCATATGCCAAATGATCGTGAGTTATTTATTAATATTGATGAAAATTTCTCAAATTTTGTCATTCTTGGTGATTGAAAATCTAAAAGAGTTAAAGGAAAAGGAGTAATTGCGGTATAGTCCGGATACGGTGAGCAAAAGTTCATTCATGATGTTCTTTACGTTCCCACTCTTGCTCAAAATCTCTTAAGTGTTGGGCGGCTAATTCGGAAAGGATATCGGGTGATCTTTGAAGAAAATAAGTGTAGAGTTATAGACAAGAAGAACCAGTTGATGGCTAAGGTTGAGATGAATTGCAACAAAGTTTTTTCACTCTACATCAACTATGCAAGTTGAGTAGCCTTGAAGGGTGAAATTTCGGACGAATCTCAATTGTGGCATCTCGGATATGGCCATTTAAATCATAAGGGACTCGTAGCTACTTAAGCAAAAGGATATGGTTCATGGTCTTCCCCAAATAAATCAAATAGAAGGAGTTTGTGAAGGCTATGTCTACGGGAAGGTGCACCATCTTCCTTTCCTAAAGACTTCTTGGAGAACCAAAGCTCATTTAGAGCTTGTTCATATAGATATATTTGGTCCCACAAGAACTCCATCACTTGGGAATACTTCATCCTTTTTGTTAATGATTATACTAGAATGGTGTGGCTATATTTTATTCAATAAAAATCGGATGCCTTCTCAAAATTTCTGGAATTCAAAGCCCTTGTTGAAAGACAAAGTGGGCTGAAAATGAAGACCTTAAGAATCGATCGTGGAGGTGAATTCATCTATCAACCATTCATGGATTATTGCAAGAAAAAAGGCATTCAAAGGCAATTAACTATGAGGAAAAGCCCTCACCAAAATGGAGTTGCTAAGAGAAAGAACAGAACCATTGTTGAGATGGCTCGGAGCATGCTAAAATGTAAGGAGCTTCCAAATTCTCTTTAGGTTGAAGCTCGTACATACTACTGTTTATATCTTAAATAGGTCTCCAACAAAATCGATAAGGAACGGAACTCTTATGAAGCTTGGAGTGGGAGAAAGCCAGAAGTTAGCCATCTAAAAGTGTTTGGTTGTCCAACCTACTCACTCAACAAGGCTCGAAATAAAGATAAGTTCGATCGAAGGGAGAGAAGCTTCGTTCATTAGGTACAGCGATGAATCTAAGGGCTACGAGTTGCTAAATCCTATTAATAACAAGCTAACAATGGCAAGAGATGCCATCTTTGATGAAATAGAAGTATGGCAGTGGAATTCCAGCAACCAAAATTCATCAAATATTTAAGATTTTGCTCTAATCGAAGCATCAAGAATCGAATCAGCTACTAAAACTCAAAATCTAGTAACTTCAAAAGTCTGGACCTACAGCTCAAAGCTCAATTTCAGAATGCGAAAGTCCGGATAATGAAGGGACTTCATCTTCTTCTCCTATTTTAAGAGGATCTAAAAGAGTTAGAAGACTGCCGGAGAGGTATGGTGATTTTAGAAGCTATTTCTCCAATGAAAATGCATATTTTTCTCTTTTCTATTATGTGCCATAAACTTTTAAAGAAGCTATAAAGGATGAAAAATGGCAAAAGGCCATGGAAGAAAAAGCTGAACATGATTGATAAAAACAATACTTGGAATCTTATAGATCCTCCCAAAGGCAAAGATATTATTGGTCTTAACTGGGTTTACAAGACCAAGTACAATAAGGATGGTTCCATTCAAAAGCACTAGGCTAGGTTAGTGGCCAAAGGCTATTCCCAACGACTGAAGTAGATTTCAACGACACTTTTATGCCACTTGTAAGAATTGAGATAATCGACTTGTTCTTGTAATTACTACCAAATTGGAGTTGAATGTGTATCAAATGGATGTCAAATCATCTTTCCTTAATAGAGAACCGAAAGAGGAAGTTTATGTGGAGCGACCACGTGGATATGAAGTCAAAGGTGAAGAAAAGAAGGTTTATCAGTCGAACAAGGCATTGTATGGCTTCAAACAAGCTCCATGAGCATGGAATGGTAAGATTGATTCTTACTTTCGAATTCAGGTTTTCAAAAAAGTTCGATGAACCAACACTTTATTTTATGAAGAATGAAGCTGATTTTATCATTGTCTACTTGTATGTTGACGATTTGATTTACTTTGGGAACAATCATCATTTACTTGTTGATTTTACGCACTAAATGATGAGGAACTTTGAGATGACAGATTTAGGAATCATGAAGTACTTCCTTGAGATGCAAGTGAAGAAAGGAAGAGGGGAAATTTTCATTTCCTAAGAAAAATATTTAGTTGACATCTTGAAGAAATTCTATATGAAGGATTGTAAGGTCTGTAAGTACTCCTATGGCTTTAAATGAAAAATTGAACTCTAATGATGGAGCTAAAAAGCTTGATGAAAATCGAGTACGGAGTCTAGTTGGATGTCTTATTTACTTGACTCATACTAGATCGGATATCACTCAAGCTATTAGTATGTTGTCGAGATTCATGCACGACTCAAGTGTGCTTCATTATGCAAAGACAAAAAGAGTACTAAGGTACCTAAAAGGCTCATTGCAACTTGGTTTGAAGTATGGCAAAGATTCCATGTTTACTTTGATTGGTTTTACCGATAGTTACGGCTCTGGATCTACCGATGATAGAAGAAGCATATCAGCCTATAGTTTTTCCTTGGAAATAGCACCATCTCATGGTGTTCTAGAAAGCAAAACACTATTGCTTTGTCATCTACGGAGGCTGAATATGCTTCGACAACGAAGCTGCTTGTGAAGGAGTTTGGCTAAGGAAATTGCATAATGATTTAGGACTAAAGTAGGAGGGTCCTACAACTATTTATTATGACAATATGTCAATAATTACGCTAACAAAAAACCCATTTTTTCATGCCGGATCAAAGCATATCGAACTCATACATCATTTTATTCGTGACCTTATGCGGAAAGAAGAGATACGACTAGAGTTTATCGACACTAATGAACCAACGGACATGCTCACAAAACCTATTACTACCGAGAAGTTTTTGAAGTTTAGAGACATGTTAGGACTCACTATTTTAGAGGGAATTTGTGAGGAAAATAATGAGTCAAAAGTCATTGTTTAACTTCCAAGGAGTTGGTTGTCATTCATTTAATTCTTTGCTATTTTTTCTAGGCTTGTTTAATGTTTTTGCTAAGTCCCTAGAATGTTAAATTTTCTATGTAATTTCCTATATACAGCTTCTATATAAAGTTGTGGCTAGCCCTTTAAAATTCATAGAAAATAAAAGAAATCTAACTCTTCTCTTAAAAAGTGCAGCAGCACTCTATCACTTTAAAACTCTAATAATTCTACTTATATCTCGATTTTCTAACAAAAAGGAGAGAGAGAGAGATAGAGTAAGATAGATGAAGAGAGAGTTAGAGTGAGAAAAGGAAAGAGTGATGGGAGAGTGAGGGCAATTGGAGGGAGAGAGAAAGGAGGTTGAGGGAGAGATGGGGACATATCAAGAGGGAGAGTAAGGAAAGGAGAAAGAGAGGTATAAGAGGGAGAGGGAGAGAGAGGATGTGAGAGGGAGTGGGGGAGAGATACAAAGAGAAAGAAAGGGAAAGAGAGAGAAAGAGAGAGAATGCGAGAGAGAGAAAGTAGGGGAAAGATAGGGGAGAGGGAGAGAGCATGGGAGAAGAAGAGAGGCAATGAGAGGGGAGAGAGAGCATAGGAGAAGAAGAGAGGGAGTAAGAGAGAGAGAGAGAGAGGTAGAGGGAAAGAGAGGTAGAGAAAGATCAATAGAGAAAGGGAGAAAAAGATAGAGAGAGAACGAGGAAAAGAGAGGAAGAGAGAGAGAAGTGGAGAGAGAAGGAGGGAGAGGGAGAAGGTGAGTAAGGGAGAGAGTGGGGATGAAAGAGAGGGGAAGCGAGAGAGGGAGGCAGAGAGTGGAAGAGAGAGGGAGAGATAGAGAGGAGGAGAGCGAGTGAGAGAGAGGGAGAGAGAGGGAGAGGGTGAGAGAGGGAGAAGGAGTGAGAAATAGAGAGAGAGGGAAAGAGGAAGTAAGGGAAAAAGAGAGGGGGAGGAAGAGAGGGAGAGGGGGAAAGAGAGAGGGCGAGGGAGAAAGAGGTTGGATAAAGGAAGGCAAAGAGGGAGAGAGAGCGAGGAGGGCGAGAGAGAGGGAGAGAAAGAGAGAGGAGGGAAGAGGGAGAGGGAAAGGGAAAGTGAGAGAAAAAGGGAGAGAGAGGGACAAAGAGGGAGAGAGAGGGAGAAAGTGAAAGAGTAGAGATAGGGAGAAGAAGAGAGAAGGAGGTAGAGAGAGGGAGATAGAGGAAGAGAGAGGGTGAGAGAGTGAGGGAGAGAGTGGAGGAGAGGGAGAGAGGAAGAGAGGAAGAGAGCGAGAGGGTGGAGAAAGAGAGATAAAGAGAGAAAGAGAGGGAGAGAGAGGGAGATAAAGAGAAGGAGAAAGAGGGCAAGGAGGAGAGAGAGATAATGGAAGAGAGATGAAGAGAGGTAGAGTGAGAAAGGAAGAGAGTGAGGGGGAGAGTGAACAAGACAAAAGAGAGAGAGGTGGGAGTGAGAAAGGGAGGTGGGGGGAGAAATGGGGACATTAAGAGAAAGAGAGGGATAAAAAGGGAGAGGGAGAGAGAGTATGCGAGAGGGAGTGGGGGAGAGATATGAAGAGAAAGAGGGGAGGGAAAGAGAGGGAGAGATAGAGAATATGAGAGAAAGGGAGAGATTAGGGGAAAGAGAGGGAAGAGGGAGAGAGCATGGGAGAAGGAAAGAGGGAGTGTGGGGGGAAAGATGGAGATAAAAAGATATAGAGGGAGAGAGATAGAGAAAGAGAAAGAGAGGAAGAGAAAGGAAAAGAAAAATAAGAGGGAAAGAGAGGGAGGGAGAGGGAGAGGAGAGAGGGGGAAGAGAGGGTTAGAAAGAGTGAGAGGGAGGGGGAGATGGAGAGGGATAGATAAAGAGGGAGATGGGGAGAGAAAAGGAGAGTGAGGAAGGGAGAGAGTGAGAGAGGGAGAGAGAGGGTGACAAGGAGAGAGAGAGGGAAGGAGTGAGAGGGAGATGGGGAGAGAGAGGTTGATAAGAAATGAAGAAAAAAGAAAATGGGGAGAGAGGGAGGGAGGGAGGGAAGGAGGGAGAGAGGAAGGGAGATAGAGATAGGGATGGGTAGAGAAAGTGGAACCCGAAGGGAGAGAGGGAGAGGGAGAGAGAGGGAGGGGGATAGAGAGAAGAGGAGAGAGAAGAAAAGAGAGGAAGAGGGAGAGTGAATAAGAGGGTGAGAGAGGGAAAGAGAGAGAGAGAGAGAGGAATAGAGAGAGTTAGAAAGTTAGAGAGGAATAGGGAGAGAGGGATGGGGGAGAGAGAGGGAGAGCGAAAGAGAAAAAGAGAGGGAGAGGGAGAGGGAAAAGGTGAGAAGGAGAGAGGAAGGGAGAAAGAGGAAGAGAATGAGAGACATGGAAGGAACAAAAGGGAGATAAAGAATGATGAAAGAGAAAGATGGGAAAAAGAAAAAGGGGAGACAGAGGGATAGTGCGATAAAGAGGGAGAGAGAGGGAAAGGGAGATAGCAAGAGAGGGTGAGAGAGGGAAAGGGAGATAGCAAGAGAGATAGCAAGAGAGGGTGAGAGAGGGAAAGGGAGATAGCAAGAGAGGGTGAGAGAGGGAGAGAGTTAGAGAGAAAGAGAAGAAAGGGAGAGAGGGGTAAGGGGGAGAGGGAGAGAGTTGAAGGAAGAGAGGATGAGAGAGAGGGTGGAGAGAGAGTAAGGGGAGAAAAAAGGGAGAGAGAGATAAAAGAAGAGAGAGGGAGAGAGAAAGAGGAGAATGGGAGAGAGGAGTGAGGGGGTAGAGGGAGTGAGATGGAGGAAAAGAAGGTGAAGAGAAAGAGTAAGGGGGAGAGGAAAAGAGGGAGAGAGAGATAGAAAAAGAGAGAGGGAGAGAAAGAAAGATAGAAAGAGAGAGAGAGAAGGAAAGGGAATAAGAGAGGGGGATAGAGGAGAGGGAGGGAGAGGGAGTATGATAGAGATAGAGAGAAGAAGAGAGGGAGAGATGGAAAAGAAAAGGGTGAGGGAGAGAGAGAAATAGAGGGGGAGAGAGGAAGAGAGACTGGGAGAGAGGGAGAGTACAAGGTAGAGGAAGAAAGAGAGAGAGAAAGAGAGAGATAGAGAGAGGGTGGAGTGGGGTAGAGTAGGGGAGAGAGAGGGAGAGGGAAAGTGAGAGAGGGACAGAGGAAAGAGATAGAGGGAAAGCAAGAGAGGGGAGAAAAGGAGAGGGAGAGGAAGAAGGAAGAGAGAGAGGGGGAGAGTGAGATAGAGAGCTAAAGAGAGAGAGATAAAGAGAGATGGAAAGGGAGAAGAAGGGAAAGGGAGGGGAGAGAAAGGGAAAAAGAGAGAGGGAAGGAGAGACGCAGATAGAGATGGGAAGAGGGATAGAGGGAGGGAAAGAGAGAGGGTGAGGGAGACAAAGAGGGAGATAGAGGGAGGTAGGGAAGGAGGGAGAGAGGATGAAAGGAGGGAAAGAGGGGGAGAGAGAAAATGAGAGAGAGGGAGAACGAAGAGTTATAAGATAGAGATGGAGAGAGAGGGGGAGAGATGAAAGAGGGAATATGAAGAGAGAGGGAAGGAGATAAATGGAGTGAGAGAGCTAGATAAGGAGAGAGAAAGAGAAGGAAGGAGAGGGAGAGAAAGAGGGAAAGGGAGGGAGAGGGAGAGATGGAGAAGGAGGGAGAAAGGGAGAGAGGAAGATGGGAAGAGAAGAAGGAAGGGAGAGGGAGAGAGGAAGTAAGGGGAGGGGGGACGGGGAGAGATAATGAGATAAAGGGATAAAAGAGGTGGTAGAGGAGGGGGAAAGGGAAAGTTAGAGGGGGAGAGAGAGAAAAAGGTGAAAGAGAGGGACATAGAGAAAAAGTATGAGAGAGGGAAGGGAGAGGGCGGGAGAGGAGAGAGATAAGAGAGAGAAAGAGAGGGATGTAGAAGGCGAGGGGGAGGGAGAAAGGAATGAAGGAGAGAAAAAGAGGGAGAAGGAGGGATAGATGTAGAGCGAGGAAGAAAAGGAGAGGGAGAGTGGAAGGGAGAAAAGGGAAGAGAGTGAGAGAGATACGGTAAGGGAGGGAGAGAGGGTGAAGGAGAGAGGGAAAGAGAGGAATGAATGAAGGAGAGAGAAAGAGGGAGAAGGAGGGAGAGAGAGGGAAGGAGAGAGGTAAAGAGAGGGAGAAAAGGAGAGGGAGAGTGGAAGGGAGAAAAAGGAAGAGAGAGAGAGAGAAAAGGTAAGGGAGGGAGAGAGGGTGAAGTAGAGAGGAAGAGAGAAGAAGTGAGAGTATGAGATATATAGGAAGAGGGATAAAGGGAAAGGGAAGAGTGGAGAGGGAAGATGGAGAGGGTGAGCGGGGAGAGGGGGAGGGAGGGAGAAAGAGAGAAATGAAGGGAGAGGGAGAGAGGAAGAGGGAGATAAAAGGTGGGGGAGAGTGAGATAGTGAAGGATATAGAGTGATAGGGAGACGGACGAAGTGAGAGAGGGAGAGAGAGCGAGGGAAGGAGAGAGATAGAGATATGAAGAGGGGAGGGGACAGAGGGATAAAGGGAGGGAATGAGGAGGGATAGGGGGTAGGGGAGAAAAAGGAGTGAGACGAAGAGAAAAAGAGATAGAGGAGAGTATCGGATAGAGAGAAGGAGAGAGAGAGAAGGAGGGAGACAGAGAGAGGGAGAGGGAAATTAAGGGAAGGAGAGAGAGGGAGAGGGAGGAGATAGGTGGAAGGAGAGGGGGAAAGAGAGGGAAAGAGAGAGGAGAGAGAGGGAGACCGGGAGAGAGAAAAAAGGAGAGAGTAAGGGCAAGAGAAAGAGAGAGGGAGAGAGGAGGGAGATAGACGAGAGAGAGGGAGAGAGAGTAAGGGAGAGAGAAGGAGGGAGGGGGAGAGATGGAGAGAAAGAAAGAGGGAGGGGAAGGGAAGGGAGAGGGAGAAAGAGGGAGAGAGGAAGGGAAGAGAATAAGAGAGAAGAGAGTAAGGAAGAGAGAGAGTAAGAGGGAGGAAGATGGAGAGAGAGTGGGATAGGAAGGGAAAGGGAGGAGAGAGTAAGGGAGAGAGAAGGAGGGAGAGAGAGGGAGGGAGGGAGAAAGAGATGTTAGTGTAGGTGCCCTAGATCTAACCTTGTTTGGGTAGGTTTGACTTATTATGATGTTGCATTATTTATTTTATTAATAAAAGAACAATTTTTATTAATTCTTTTATTAATATTTATTGAATAGAATTAGATAGAGGTCCATATGGTATGCATTTCCATTAATGATTGATCAAAATATGTGAGACAAACATCAATGCGCTTAAATGATATCATTAAATGTCCTAATTTAGAAAATTGTCAAGAATGAACATTTAATATATGATATAAGACTTGTGAGTGCTATGCTCTTAAATAAGATAAGATCTCACACCTATTGGCATGATGATGCCAAAAGCAAGCACTTAGGTGATTAATGTTAGAGAACATGACTCGTTATGAGAATCCATTTGGTTTAGCCTATGAGAATTTCATACATGGGTACATCTAGTCCTTTGACTTGAATCATCTCGATTATCTCATTAGAGGATTTTTATACTTTGACACTCGTTTCGATGAACTTAGTAAAGGGTTATAGGTGGGTGATTAATTCGGTGTACTAGAAATCTAATGGAGATAGGTGGATGACTAAGATATGGCATGTCATTCCTTGTATGCTAAAGAAGTTATCATATTATGCTTCGATAAGTGTCCGCTTAAGGAATCTACGGCCATAGTAGAAGTACACCAATAAAGCATAGTTGATTTACTCTAAGGGTTAAGACATTTTGGAATTATAGAAAACTTGTGTGATTATAATTGAATAGACTAATAACCAAGTTTGATATCACACTATGATAAATTGACATAAGGATTGAATTGTATGGTAACCATACTCATGAAAGGTAATCACAGATTAATTAATCCTCCTAGAAAATTGGGTAGTCATGACGCCTTTCTAGAGGCCAATCTTAATTTATGTATCAAGAGATAAAATAGGTGTCTTTTATTTTTAATCTCTTTTATCTCTTTATACATTGCCAACATGTTTAGGAGCCTATTGAGTCACAAGCATAAGTTTAAGCACTCACATAATAAAAAAGAAGCAAAGATTTTGGAAAAGGTTTCCAATTTTGAAAGTTTTCAATTTTCCAAAAATTTTTTGAAAATAAAAAGTTTCTTGTTTTGGAAAAAAGTTACCTAAAATGGAAGTTTTCTAAAATGGAAAGTTTCCTATTTTAGAAATCGGTTTACCAATTTGGAAGTCGGTCCAAATTTAGAAATAAGTTATCTAAAAAGGAAATTAGTTTCCTAATTTTGATTTATGGGTAATTTGGAAAATTATTTCCTAATGTGGGTCTCCTAAAAATATCTAAATCAATTTATTTGAATAGTCCAAATTAATTAATAATTAAATAGACCAAAAGAGTTTAAGCCGGTAGGATTAATTTAAAAGTCTAAAAGATATTTTGGTGGGAGGATAATTATGAATCTTATTGAATAAGGATCAAGGTTTAAAAGGATAAGATCAAAAAGCCCATATGCATTGCAACTCCTAATCCTTGGAGGACTAGTAAGTAATAACCTAGAGTCCTTACTTCTTTGTCCTTAGAGGAAAAAGAAGACACTCTCCCTATAAATAAAAAGAGAGGCGTGGAAATGAGGAGACTTTTGGCTTTGCATACACGAAATTATAGAAAAAGAAGAGAAAATATTAAACAAGTTAGAAAACGATGGAGTTAGCACTCTACAACTTATGAATACTTCTTGTGTGGGACTACATGGATTATCGATAGAGGTCGGATGTTTAGATGGTTATTTTCTATAAAGGTTAAATCTACACTATAAGAGGTAATACTTTACTCATGCTTTAATTCTTGTACATATAATTAATTGATTCTATAATTTGATCTTAGGAGCCTTAGATGGAGGGAAAAAATTTTTTTATTCTGCACCTTCATAGAATGTTTGATCCTTTAAAAGGAAAAGAGAGAGTGGAAAAGGGAGAAGGAGAGAGTGAGAGGGATGAGGACGGAGAGAAGGAGAGAGGGAGAGGGATGAGGACAGAGAGAAGGAGAGAGGGAGAGGGGAGAGATGGGGAAATAGAGCAAGAGGGAAAGAGAGAAAGAGAGAGAGGGAAAGAGAGAGAGGGTGAGAGGGAGAGAGAGGGAGAGATAAAGAGGAAGATTGAGAGAAGGTGGGATAGGGAGGGTGTGAGAGAGGGAGGAGAGAGGGAGAGAGAGGGAGAGGGAGGGAGGAAGAGAGATAGAGAGGGAGAAAAGGGAGAGAAAGGAAGGGAGAAAGAGGAGAGAGAGGGAAAGAAAGGGAGAAAGAGAGGGAGAAAGAGAGAAGGGAGGGAGGAGAGAGAGGTAGAGAGGCAAAGAGAGAGACAGAAAAGAGGAGTGGGAAAGAGAAAGAAGGAGGGGGAGAGAGGGAGGGAGAGAAAAGGAGAGAGAGGGAGAGGGAGGTAAAGGGAGGGAGAGGGAGATGGAGATGGAGAGAGGATAGAGATAAGGAGAGAGGGAAGAGAGAGAAAGATAGAGAGAGGGAGATAAAGGGAGAAAGGGAGAGGATAAAGAGAGAGTGAGAGATAGAGGGTAAGGGAGAGATAGAAGAGAGGAGAGAAGGAGATAGTGAGAATGACTAAGACAAGGAGAGAGGGAGGGGAGGGAGAGAGAGAGGAAAGGAGGGAGAGAGGGAGGGAAAGAGATAGTGAGAGAGAGTGGAAGAGAGAGAGAGAGATGGAGAGAGGGAGGTGTAGAGAGGAAGAGAGAGGGAATGAGTAAAAGAGAGGGAGAGCAAGAGAGAGAAGGAGAGAGAGTAAGGGAGAGAGAGGAGAGGGAGAGGGAGAGTATAAGAGAGAAGAGAGAAAGAGAGGAAAGGAGAGAGAGAGAGATAGGGACGGAGAAGGAGCAAGAGAGAGGCGGATGGAGAAAGAGAGGAAGATAGCAAAAAAGAAGGAAAAGAATAGATAGGGAGTGGAAAGAGAAAGGGAGAGAGAGGGGAGAGAGTGGGAGAAAGGGAGTGGGAGAGAGAAGGAGAGAAGGGAAAAAGGGAAGGGAAAGAAAGAGAGAATGAGGGAGAGAAGATAAGCGATAGCGAAAAGGGAAAGAGAAAGGAGGGAGAGGGAGAGAGGGAGCAAGCTAGAGAGAGGGAGAAAGAGAGTAGGAGAGAGGGAGAGAGAGAGATAGAGAGTGAGAGATATAAGGAGGGGGTGAGGGAGGGAGGAAGAGGGAGGAAGAGGGAGAAAAGGGGGAATGGGAGAGAAGGAGAGTGAGCGGGAGAGAGATGTAGAGGGAGAGAGAAAGGGATAAAGTAAAAGAGAGAGAGATATAAAGGAAGAGGGAGGTTGATAGACATAGAAGGGGAAGGAGGGGGAGACAGAGGAATAAAGGGGGAGAAAGAAAGGGGGACAGAGAGAGTGTGGATGAAAGAGAGGGTGAGCGAAGAGGGAGAGAGAAGGAAAGGGAGAAAGAGAAAGGTAGAGGGAGAAAGGAAATGAAAAGAAGAGAGAGTGAGGAGGAGAAAAGAGAGGGTAAGAGAGGAAGGGATAAGAGAGAGTGTGGGGGAGAGAGAGGGAGGGAGAAGGAAAAGAAAGAGAAAGGAAAAGAAAGAGCGGGGGAGGGAGGGAGAGAGAGGAAGCAAGACAAAGGGTCGAGAAACGAGGGCAAAGAGATATAGAGGAAAAGAGAGAGAGAGGATGAGAGAGAGGGAGAGAGGAAGAGGGAAGAAAAGAGAGACGGGATGAGAGAGAGGGAAGGAGGAAGAACAGAGAGGGAGAGAGAGGGAGAGGAAGAAAGAGTAGGATGGGGGAGAGAGAGAAGGAGAGAGGGGGAGAGATAGAAGGAGAGAGGAATGGAGGGAGAGATGGAGGTAGGGGAGAGAGAGGGAGAGAGGGAAGTAAGAAAGGCGAGAGAGAGGGAGAGAGGGAGAGAGAGGGAGAGGGAGAGGGAGATAGTGGGAGAGAGAGAAAGGGAGAGAGAGGGATAAGAGGAAAGAGGGATATTGAGATATAAAGAAGGAAGAAGAGGGAAGGGGAGATAAAAAATGAGAGAGAGAGAGAGCGACAAAGATGGAAAGATTGGGGGAGAGGGATAGAGAGGGAGGGAGAAGGAAAAAGAAAGAGAAAGGAAAAGAAAGAGCGGGGGAGGGAGGGAGAGAGAGGAAGCAAGACAAAGGGCTGAGAAACGAGGGCAAAGAGATATAGAGGAAAAGAGAGAGAGAGGATGAGAGAGAGGGAGAGAGGAAGAGGGAAGAAAAGAGAGACAGGGATGAGAGAGAGGGAAGGAGGAAGAACGAGAGAGGGAGAGAGAGGGAGAGGAAGAAAGAGTAGGATGGGGGAGAGAGAGAAGGAGAGAGGGGGAGAGATAGAAGGAGAGAGGAATGGAGGGAGAGATGGAGGTAGGGGAGAGAGAGGGAGAGAGGGAAGTAAGAAAGGCGAGAGAGAGGGAGAGAGGGGAGAGAGAGGGAGAGGGAGAGGGAGAGGGAGATAGTGGGAGAGAGAGAAAGGGAGAGAGAGGGATAAGAGGAAAGAGGGATATTGAGATATAAAGAAGGAAGAAGAGGGAAGGGGAGATAAAAAATGAGAGAGAGAGAGAGCGACAAAGATGGAAAGATTGGGGGAGAGGGATAGAGAGGGAGGGAGAGGGTAAGAGAGGAAGGAAGAGCAAGAGAGAGGGAGAGAGGGGAGTAGGAAAGAGGGGGAAAAAGAGAAGAAAAGATGAGAGGGAGAAAAAGGGATTAAGAGAGAGACGAGGGAGGGATAGAGAGAAGGAGATAGAGGCAGAGAGGGAGATGGAGGCATAAAGAGGGAAGGAGGGAGAGGGAGAGAAAGGAAGATACATAAAAAGGCAGAGAGTGAGAAAGAGAGAGGAAGGGAGCGAGCCAAAGAAGGAGAAAAAGGGAGAGAGGGAGAAAAGAGGCAATAGATGGAGGAAGGATAGAGATAGAGATGGGTATAGAGATAGAGGGAAAGAGATAACGGGAGGAGGGGGAGAGAGAGGGAGAGAGGTAGAGAGAGGTAGGGAGATAGAGTGGGGGTGAGATAAGGAGAGAAAAAGATGAAGAGAAAGAGATGGAAAGGGAGAGGGAGACGGAGAGAGGGAGGAAGGAGGAGAGAGGGAGAGGAAGAGAGAGGGAGGGATGGAGAAAGGGAGGGAAGGAGGAGAGAGGGAGAGGGAGAGAGAGGGAGGGATGGAGAAAGGGAGGGAAGGAGAGAGAGGAGGGAGAGAGCAAAAAGAGTGAAAGAGAGAAGGAGGAGGGATAGGGATGGAGAGAGGGAGGAGAGAGGGATAGGGAAAGGAGGAGGGAGATGAAGAGAAAAAGAGGGAGAGAGTGGGAGGGGGAAAGGCCATAAGGGGAGCCATGGAGGAGAGAGTAAGAGAGAGAGAGGGAGGTAGAGAGCATAACAAAGAGAGAGGGAGATAGAGAGGGAGGGGAGAGAGATAGGAGGAGAGAGAGAAAGTGAGGGAAAGGGAGAGAGGAAGAAAAGTAGAGAGGCAGAGAGGGAGAGAGAGGGAGAAAGAAAGGACGAGAGAGGAAGAGGAAGGGAGAGAGAGGGAGAGGAAGAGAGGGATAAAGGGAGAGGGAGGGAGAGGAAGAAGAAGAAGAGAGAGGGAGAGAGAGGGACGTAGAGAGAGAGGGAAGGAGAGAGGGGTGGTGATAGAGAGAGGGAGAGGGAGAGGGAGAGAGTGATGGTGAGAGAGAGAGGGAGTGTGAGAAAGGGAGAGAGTGTGAGGGAAGGAGGGAGGAAGAAGAGAGAGGGAGAGGGAGAGAGAGTAAGGCGGGGGAGAGAGTGAGAGGTAGAGAGAAAGAGAGAGAGGGAGAGATAGAAGGAGACGGGAATGGAGGGAGAGATGGAAGTAGGGGAGAGAGAGGGAGAGAGGGAGAGTAAAGGAGGTAAAGAGAGGGAAAGTAAGGGAGATAGAGAGTGAGAGAGAGAGAGAATGAGGGAGAGGGAGGGAGATGGAAGGGGATAAAGGGAGAGAGAGGGAGAGGGATGGGGGAGAAAGGTGGAGAAAGAGGGAGAATGAGAGGTAGAGGAAGGAAGAGAGTGGAGAAAGGGAGAGGCAAAGATGGAGACAAAGGGAGAGGGAGAGGGAGAGGGAGATAGTAAGAGAGAGAGAAATGGAGAGAGAGGGATGAGGGGAGAGAGGGATATTGAGATATAAAGAAGGAAGAAGAGGGAGGGAAGATAGAAAATGAGAGAGAGAGAGAGAGAGAGATTGAAAGATTAGGGGAGAGAGATAGAGAGGGATAGAGACGAAGGGAGAGGGTAGGAGAGGAAGGGACAGAGAGAAAGGGAGAGAGAGAGGAAAGGGAGAGGAGAGAGAGGGAAAGGAGAGAGATATTAAGAAAGAGAGAGGAGAGGGTAGGAGAGAGGGAGAAGAGATAAGAGGGGGAGAGAAGGAGGGGAGAAAGGGAGAAATATAGAGAGAGAGAGAGAGGAGAGGGAGAGAGTGGAGAGAAAGGAAAAAAGGGAGAGAGCGAGGGAGCGAGTGAGAGAGAAAGTGAGGAGAGGGAGAAAGAGATAAAGAGAGATGGAAAGAGAGATAAAGAGGGAGAGACCGAGAGAGAGGGAAAGAAGAGGAGAGAGCGGGTGAGGTAATGAGGTAAAAGAGAGAGGGAAAGGAAAGAGAGTGATAGAGACAAAGAGAGGGGCATAAAGAGAGGGAGAGGAGGGTGAGGTTAGAGGATGGGAGCAAGAGAGACAGAGATATAGGAAGAGAAAGGGAACGAGAGGGATAGAGGGGTAGTAGGAAACGGTGAGTAGGGAGAGAGAGAGAGAGGAGTGAGAGATAGAGGGGGAGGAAGAGGAGAGAGTAAGAGTGAGAGAAACAGAGAGAGGGAGAGGTAGAAGGAGAGGGATAGGAAAAAAGGAGAGAGGGGGAGGGAGCAAGTGAGAGGGAGACGAGAGAAAGAGATAGTGGATGAGAGAGGGAGAGGGAGACAAAGATAGAGAGAAGAAGCGAGAGGGAGAGGAAGAAAGAGGGAGAGAAAAAGCTAAATGGAGGAAAAAGGAGGTTGAGAAGGAGAGAGAAAAAAGGGAGAGAGAAAAAGCAAAAGATAGGGAGAGGGAGTAGGAGAAAAGGAGGAGAGGAAAAGAAAGGGATAAAGAGAGAAAGATGGAGGGGAGAGAGAGAGGGGGTGAGAGAGTGAGAGAGGAAGCAAGGGATAAAATGAGAGAGAGATAGAGAAAGAGGGAGAGAGATAGAGGGAGAGTGAGAGGGAGATGGTAAGAGAGTGAAGGAGAAAGAAAAGGAGTAGGGAAGAGAGGAAGGGAAAGAGAAAGGAGGGATAGAGAGTGAGAGAGGGAGAAGAGGGAGAGAAGGTGTGAGAAAGGGAGAGAGGGATAGATGGATAGATCCACCTCTATGTCTCTCTCTATCTCTCTCTCTCTATATATATATATATATCCCTTTCTTTCTCCCTCCTTCCCCTTCTATATCCCTATCTTCCTCCCTTTCTCTTTCCCCTTACCTTCCCCTTCTATCCCTCTCACTCTCTCTTCCTCTTCCACTTTATCTCCCTCTACCTTCCTTTCCCTCTCACCCTCCCTCTTTTTTGTCTCCTCTTCCTTTTCACTCCATTCCTCCCTCTTCCTTTCTCTCTCACTCTCTCTCCTTATTTCTCTCTCCCTCTCCGGATCCCTCTATCCCTCTCTCCCTCTCTCCCCCTCTCTACCTTTCTCTATCCCTCCCTCTCTATCCCCTTTCTCCTTCTTTCTCTCCTCTTTCTCCCTCTCTTTGTCCCTTTCTTACTCCCTCACTATCTCTCTCCCCTCTCCTCCCTCTACCCCACTATGTCTCTCTCTATCTATACCTCTCTCCCTCTATTTCCTTCTCGTTGTCTCACCCTCACTCTCTCACTCTCACTCTCTCTCCCTCACCCTCTCTCTCCCTCTCCATCTTCCTCTCTCTCTCTCCTTTTTCTCTCTCTTTCCTTCCTCCTTTCTCTCTCTCACACTCTTTATCTCTCCCTTTTACCCCTCTCTCCCTTTCTCCCTCTCTCCCTCTCTCTTTTTTCTCTCCTCCTCTTTTCCTCTCTTTTTCTCTCTATCTCTCTTTACCTCTCTCCCTTCTTCTCTCTATACTACTCTCCATCGTTCCTTCACTCCCTCTCCCACTCTCTCTCTTTTCTCCATCTCTCCCCTTCTTACTCTCCCCTATCTCCATCTCTCTCTCTCCTCTCGTGCTCTCTCAAACTCTCTCCCTCACTTACTCTCCCTCCCTCTCTCTCCCTCTCTCTCCCTCTCTACCTTTGCGACTCTCTACCCCTCTCCCTCCCCTCTCTCTCCCCCTCTCTCCCACTCTCTCCATATCTCCATCCCTCTCTCCTTTCTATCTCACTCCTTTTCTCTCTCCTTCTCTATCTCCCTCTACCTCTCTCCCTCTCCATCTCTCCATCCCATTCTCTCTCTTTCTATCTCTTCCTTTCTCTCTCTTTGCTTTTTCTCTTTCTCCCTCTTCCTCTCTCACTCTTTTACCCTCTCGTCTCCCTCTCCTTTACCCTTTCTCTCCTATTTTCTCTCTCACACTCCCACTCCCATGCCTTATCCCTAGCCCTCTCCCTCCCACACTCCCTCTCTCCCCCTCACTCCCTCTTCCTTACCCTCTCTCTCCCCCTCTCTCTATCCTACTCACATAGTCTCTCCATCTCCCTCTATCCCTCCTCTCTTAATTTCTTATTCTCTTTCTCTACCCCTCACTCCATGTCCCCCTCTCATCTCTCTCCTTCTCTCTTTATCTCTCCATCTCTATCTCTCTCTCTCCCCTTCTCTCTACCTCCCTCTCTCGGACTTCCCCTCTCTCTCTCTCTCCCTTTTGATTTCTCCTTCTCCCTCTCTCTCCCTCATACTCTCTATATTTCTCTCCCTCTCTCACTCCCTCTTTATCTCCCTCTACCTCTTACATCCTCCCTTTCTCCCTCCTTTTACCTCTCACCTCCTCCCTCCCTCTCTCTCTCTAGCTCTCTCTCTCACTCTCTCTCTCTTTGACCCTCCTTCCCTCTCCCTCTCCCTCTCGTTCCCCCTCTCTCGATCTCTCTCTCCCTCTCTTTCTTTCCATCTCTCTCTTTCTCCTCCCCCTCTCCCTTCTTCTCCCTACCTCTCCCTTTCCATATATCTCTCCCTCTCTCTCTTTCTCTTTTCCCTCTCTCTTTTTACCACTCCTTCCCTCTCTTTACCTCTCTTACCCACTATCAATCTCTCTCTCCCTCTCTTTCCCTCTCCCTTTTATCTCCCTCCACTACTCTCCCTCTCCCTCTATCTCACTCTCTCCCTACCTCTCCTTCTCACCCATTCTCTCTCTCACCCGCCCTTTCTATCTCACTATCTCTCCTTCTCCCTCTCCCTCTCTTTATCCCTCTCCTACTCTCTCTCTCTCTATCCTTTCCTCTCTCCCTCTCTCCCTCCCATTCTCTCCCTCTCTCTCCCTCAATCTTTTCCCTCTCCCTCCCTCTATCTCTCCCCATCTTTCTCTCTCCCTCTCTCTCCTCGCCTCCATCTCTCCCTCTCCCCATCTCCCTTCCTCTCTTTACCTCTCCCTCTATCCCCCTCTCTCTCTCACTCCCTCTCTCTTTCACAATCACACCCTCTTCCCCTTCTATCCTTATCCCTCTCTCTCTCTCTACCTCTCTCCATTTCTCTCTATCTATCCTTCTCTCTTTTCCTATCTCTCCCTCCCTCCCTCTTTCCCTCCTTCTCTCACTCTCCCACTCTCTCCCTCTTTCTCTCTCTCTCTCTTTCCCTCAACCTCTCTCTATCTCTTACTCACTTTCTCTTCCTCACTCTATCTTTTTTTGCCTCTCCGACACCCGCTCTATACCCCTCTCTCCCTTGCTCTCCTTCTACCTTTCTCTCTATCACTTCCTCTCTCTCCCTCTCGTTCTTCTTTCCATTCTTTCTCCCTTTCCCTCTCACCTAGTCTCCTTCTCATCCACTCTCTCCCTCTCACTATCTCTCCCTCTCCCTCTCTCTCTCTCTTTCTCTCCCTCTATCTCTCCTATTTTCTCCCTCTCTTTAAATCTTTTTCCCTCTCCCCTTACTCTTTCCCCATATCTTCCTCTCTCCCTCCCTCTCCCTATCTCCCTCTCACCCTCTCCCTCCTTTTCTCTGCCTCCTCCTCTTTCTCCCTCTCTCTCTCTCTCTCCCACTATGTCTCTCTCTCACACTTTCTTTCTCCTTTTCCATCACATCCTCTCCCCCATCCCTCCCTCTCTCTCTCCCTACCTCTCTCTTTTTCTCTTTCTTCCTCATTCTCTCCCTTTCTATATCTCTCTCCTTCCTTCTTTCACTTTCCCACTCTCTCTTCTTCTTTCTCTCTCTCCCTCTTTCCACACCCTCTCTATCTTCTACTCCCTCTCTCTTCCTTACTCTATCTCCCTTTATCTATCTCACACCTGCTCTATATCCCTCTCTCCCTTCCTCACCCTCTATCTTCCTCTCTATCAATTGCTCTCTCTCCCTCTTATTCTTCCTTCCACTCTATCTCCCTCTCTCTTCCTCAATCTATCCCTCTCCTAATCTCTCCCACTCTCTCTCCTTCTCTCCCACTCTTTCCTTCTCTTTCTTTCTCTCTTCCTTTTTCTCCCTTACCCTTTTCCCCATCTCTATCTCCATCTCCCTCCTAATTTCCCTCTCCCTCTCCCTCCCCTTCTCTCTCTCCCTCTCTCACTTTGTCCCTTTCTCCCTCTCCCCCACTCCATCTCTCCCCATCTTTCTCTCTCTCCCTCTCTTTTTCTTCCTCTATTTATATCTCTCTTCCTCCTCTCTCCCTCTATCTCTTTCCCTCCCTCCACCTCTAATTCTCTCTCTCCCCCTCTCTTTCTCCTTCTCCCTCACTCTCTCCCTCTCTCTATCTTTTTCTACCACTCTCACTGTCCCTCTCCCTCACTCTCTCATTCTCTCCCTCTCTCCCCCTCTCTCACCATCTCTCTCAATCTCCCCCTCTCTCCCTCTCTCTCCACCTCCCTCTCCCTCTTTCCCCCTCTCTTTCTCTATCTCTCTCCCTCTCTCCCTATCTCTCATAATCCTTATCAATCTCCCCCTCTCTCTCCCTCTCTCCCTATCTCTCATAATCTTTATCAATCTCCCCTCTCTCTCCCTCTCTCCCTATCTCTCATAATCTTTATCAATCTCCCCTCTCTCTCCCTCTCTCTCCACCTCTCTCTATCTCCCTCTCCCTCTCTCCCCTCTCTTTCTCCATTCTCTCCCTCTCTCCATCTCTCTCTTCTAATCTCTCTCCCTCTCCCTCTCACCCTCTATCTCCTTCCTTTTTTCTCTCTCCTCCTCTCACTCTACTTTTCTCTCTCCCCTCTCCCCTTCTCCCCCTCTCTTTATCCATCTCTCTCTCCCTCTTCTCTCTATCTATCTCTCTTTCTCCCTCTCTCCCTCTCCCTCTCGTTGTTCCTCTCTCTCCCCATCTCTTTTTCCTTCTTAATCTTTCCCTTCTCTCCATCTCCATATCCATCTCCATCTCTTTCAATCCCTCTCTCTCTTTCACAATCTCTTTCTTTCCTTCTCTCCCTTTCCCTTCACTCTCCCTCTCTCTCTCACTCTCTCTTCCTCTCACTCTCTATCTCTCCCTTGCTCTCCCGCTCTCCCTATCTATCTCCATGTCTTTCTATCTTTCTCCCTCTCTCACTCTCCATCCCCCTCTCCCCCTCTCTCTTCATCTCTCTCCTTCTTTCTCTCTCACTCTCTCTTTCCGTCTCTCCCTCCTTCTCCCTCTTACTTGCTCTCCCTCTCTTTCTCTCTCCTTTTCTCTCCCTCTCCCTTTCCTTTTCTATCTATCCGAATCTCTTTTTCTCTCTCTCTCACTCTCTCCCCCTCTCACTCTCCATCCCTCTCCCTCTTCACTCTCACTTTCATTATCCCTCTCATTCTCTCTTCATCTCTTCCTCTCCTTCTCCCTCTTTTTCCTCTCCCATTCTCCCTTTCTCTCCTTCCCTCTCCCTCTCTCGCTTTCCCTTTCCCTCTCTCTCTCTTACTCACTCTCTCCTAATCTCTTTTGCTCCCCTTCGTCTATATCTCCCCCTCGATCCCTCGTCCCTCTCGATCTCTCCCTCTCTCTCATTTACTCGTCCCACTCCCTCTTTCCCTTTTTCCTTCTCTCTCTCTCCCTCTCTTCTTGTCCTTCTCCCACTCTCCCTCTCCTTCTTTCTCCCACTCTCCCTCTCTCTCACCCTCTCTCTCTCCCCCTCTCCATCTCCCTCTTTGTCCCACTCTCCCTTCTCTCACCCTTTCTCTCACTCTCCCCTCTTCTCTTATCCCTCCCTCCCTCTTTTCCCCTTTTTCTCCATCTCCCTCTCCCTCTCCCTCTCTCTCTCCTACTCCCTCTCTCTCTCTCACTCTCCCCTCTTCTCTTTATCCTTCCCTCCCTCTCTTCCCCTCTTTTCTCCATCTCCCTCTCCCTCTCTCTCTCCTACTCCCTCCTCTCTCTCTCACTCTCCCCTCTTCTCTTTATCCCTCCCTCCCTCTCTTCCTCTCTCTTCTCCATCTCCCTCTCCCTCTCTCTCCCTCTCTCTCCCTTTCTCCCCCTCTTTCTCTCCCTCTCTCACTCTCCCCCTCACTCTCTCTTTATCTCTCTCTTCCTTTTCTCTACATTCCTCTCCCTTCATCTCTCTCCTTCTTTCTTGCTCTCCCTTCTACTCTCCTTATCCCTCTCTTTCTCTCTCCCACTCCCTCTCTCTCTATCTCTCCCTCTCTCTCGTTATCTCTTTGTAACTCTCTCTTGACTCCCCTCCCTCTCTCTTCCTCTCCCTGTCCCCCTCTACTCCTTTCTTCTTGTCCCTTTCTTTCCCTCCCTCTCTGTACTCTTTTTCCTCTCCCCTCCTCTCTTTCTCCATCTTTCTCTCCATCTCCCTCTCCCTTACTCTCTCCCTTTCCATCTCCATCTCTCTCCCTCTCTCCTTCTCTCTCTTATCCTCTCTCACTCCGCCCCTCACTCTCTCCATCCCTCTCTTTCCTTTTTCTCTCTTCCCCTCTCTTTCTTAATCTCTCTCTCTCCCTCTTCACTCTATCCCTCTCTCTTTTTATCTCTCTCTTCCTTTGTGCTTCTCCTTCTCTCTTACTCTCCCTCTCGTTCTCTTTGTCCCTCCCTTTCCTTCTCCCTCACCCTTTCCTTATCCCTCTCTCTCTTTTCTCCTTCACCCTCCCCCTCTCTCATTCCTTCTCTCTCATTCTCTCACTATCTCCCTCCCTATCCCTCCCTATCACTCTACTTTTCTCCCTTTCCTTGTCTCCCTCTCTTCCTCTCTCCCTCTATCTTGCTCTCACACTCTCACTCTTACCTCCTTTCTCCCACACACACTCTCTCTCCCTCTCTATCCCCCTTCTCTCTCCTTTTCTCCCTCTCTCTTCCCACTCTCCCTCTCTATCCCTCACTTCCTCTCTTTCCCTCTCTCAACTTCTCTCTCCTTCTTCCTCTCCATCCCTCTCTCTCCCTCATTGTCTATCCTTCTTCCTCTCTCCTTTTCCCTCTATCTCCCCCATTATCCTCCCTCCCTTCTCTCTTTCCATGTCTTCCTCTATCTCTTCCTTCTTATCCCACTCCTTCCTCTCCCTCTCCCTTTCTCCCTCATTCTCCTTTTAACTTCTTGTCCCTCTCCCACTTTCACTCCCTCATCTCTCTGTTTCCCTACCTCGTCTCCCTCTCACCCTCCCTATCTCACTCTTCTCTCTATCTCCTTATTCCCTTCCCATCACTCTTCTTGTCCTTCTCCATCTCTTTCTCTCTCCTTCTCTCAACATCTCTCTCTCACTCCCTTCCTCTCTCTCTACTTCTCTCTCTCACTCCCTTCCTCTCTCTCTACTTCTCTCTCTCCTCTTCTCCTTATCTCCCTCTCTCTTTCTTGATCTCTCTCTCCCTCTTTCCCTCTCTCTCACTCTCTCTTTTCTCTCTCTTCTCCTCTCTCTCCCTCTCTCCCTGTCTCCCTCTCTCTCTCTCTCTCCATCTCTCTCACCCTCTCTCTCTCCCCTCTCCCTATCTCTCTCCCTCTTTCTCCATCTTTCTCACCCTCTCTCTCACTCTCCCCCTTCTCTCTCTTATCCTCTCTCTCTCCTCTTTTTCCTCTCTACCCCTATCTTTCTCCATCTCTCTCCCCCTCTTCTCTCTATCCCATTCGCTCCTTCTCTCTCTTGCCCCCTTTCGCCTCTTTTTAGCTCATACTCTCTATCTTTTTCTTTCTCTCTATCCCCGTCTCCCTCTCTCACTCCTTCACTTCCCTCTCTCCCTCTCCCTCCCTCTCCCTCCCTATCCCTCTCTCACTCCTTCACTTCCCCTCTCTCCCTCTCCCTCCCTCTCCCTCCCTATCCCTCTCTCTCCCTCTCTCTCCCTCTTTTTTATCCCTCTCCCTCTCTCCCTATCTACCCCTCTCTTTTCTTTCCCTCTCTTTCTCCTCTCTCTTTCTCTCTCCCTCTCTCTCCCTTCTCCCTTTCTCCCCCTCCCCCTCACTCTCTCTCCCACTCTTTCTCTCTCCCTCTTCTTCTTTCTCCCTTTCTCTCACTCTCTATCTTCCTCTCCTTCTCTTTCAATCCCTCGCTTCTTGCCTCACAGTCTCTCTTACTCTTTCTCTCTTCCCCCTCTCCCTCTCCCTCCGACTCTCACTCTCCCTCTAACTCTCTCTCTATCTCTACTTCTCTCTCCCTCTCTCCCTTTCCTTCTCTTTATCTCTCTCTCCTCCTCTCTCACTCTCTATCCCTCCCTCCCTCTTCGCCCTCTCCATCTCTCTCCCTTTTTGCTTTCACTCTCTTTACCCCTCTCGCATCCTTCTCCTACCACTCATTCTCTCTCTCCCTCTCTCTCTTTTTCCTCTCCCACTCTATCTCTCTTAATCTCCCTTTCTCCTTTTCTCACTTTCTCACTCTCTCTCCTACCCTCTCTCACTCTCACTATCACTATCACTCTCATTCTATCCATCTCTTCCTCTCTCTCCCTTTCTCAATCTCTCTCTCCCTCTTTCCCTTTCCTTTAATCTCAATCTAACTTTCTCTTCCCTACTCTCTTCCACTCTCCGTCTCTCTCATGTCCCCTCACTCTCTTTCTCTCCCCTCTCCCTTTCCATCTCTTTTAGTCCCTCTCCCATAATCTCTATTTCTCTTTCTCTCTACTTTCCCCTCTCTCTCTCTCACACTCTTTCTATCTCTCCCTCACTCTCTTTCTCTCTATTCTTATTTCTATCTCTCGTATCTCTCTCTCCCTCTCCCATTCTTTGTCCCTCCCTCTCTCTCCCTCGCCCTCTATCTCTCTCTCAATCTCATGCCCTCTCTTATGCTCTCTCTCTCTTACTCTACCCCCTCTCCCCCTTTATCTCTCCCTCTTCCTCTCTCCTTTTCCCTTAATCTCCTCTTCACCCTCCTTATGTCCCTATATAGGCTCTTACTCTCCCTTTTACGTCTATCTCTCCCTCTCTGTCTTTTTATCCCTTTGTCTCTCTCCCTCTATCTCTCCCACTCTTTCTTTCCCTCTCCGTCTCTCCATACTTACCCTTGCTTCTTGTTCCTCTTCCTCTCTCCTGCTCCCCCATTTTCTCTCCCTTCCTCTCGCACTCTCTCTCCCTCTCTCTCCCAACCTCTCCCTCCCTCTCACCCTCCCTCTCTCCCCCTCTCTTATTATCCTTCTCCCTCTCTCCCTCTCCTCATTTCCCTATCTCTAACCCTCTCTCTTTCTCTTCCTTTCTCTCTCTCTCCCTTCCCTATTTCCCCCTCTTTTTCTCCATCTCTCTCCCCCTCTTCTCTCCATCCCTTTCAATCTTTCTCTCTCTTACTCTCTCTCCCTCTCCCCTTTTCAATCTCTTTCTTTCTTTCTCTCCTTCCTTTACTTCCTCTCTCTCCCTTTCTCTTCTTCTCCCTTTAAGTCTCTCTGTGCCTCTCACACTCCCTCTTTTCTTTCCCTTTCCCTCTATCTCTCTCTATCCCTCTTCTTTCATCTCTCTCCCTCTCTCCCTCACTCTCCCCTCTCTTACTAACCCTCTCTCCCTCAACATCTCTCTAACCATTTCTCTCTCCCTCTCACTCCCACTTCCTCTCCCTCTTTTTCTCTCTTCCTTTCTCTCACTCTATATCTCCCTCTCTATCTCTTTTAGTCCCTATCTCTCTCATAATATCTCTTTCTCCCTCTCCCTCCCTTTCTCACTCTCCCTCTCCCTCCCTTTCTCACTCTCCCTCTTCACTCTCTCTCCCTCTTTCCTTATCCCTTTCCCTCTGTATCTCTCTCTCCTCTCCATCTAGCTCTCTCTCCCTCTCTCCATCCCACTCCCTACCACTCACTCTCTCTCTTTTCCTCTCCCTCTTCATCTCTCTTAATCTCTCTTTCTCACTCTCCTTACTCATCTTTCTCCTTCCCACTCTCTCCAATCTCACTATCCCTCTCATTCTCTCTCTATCTCTCCCCCTTCGTTTCTCTCCTTCTCTCCCTCTTCCTCTCTCTCCTTCTCTCTCTCTCCCTCTCTCTTTCTCCCCCTCCTTTGATCTCCATCTAACTTTCTATCCCTTACTCTCACCCACCTCCCTCTCTCCCTCCTTCACTTCCTCTCTCTCCCTCTCTCTCCTTCCGCCTCCCTATCCCTCTATCTCCCTCTTAGACTCGCTATATTTTTTTCCTCAATCTCCTTCTAAATCTCCATCTCCCTCCGTCTTCTTTTGTCCCTCTCCCTCTCTCTTACCCTCTCTCCCCCTCTTTCTCCCTCTCTCCGTCTCTCTCCCTCTTTCCTTCACCCTCTCTCTCCCTCTCCCCTATTCTCCCTCTCTCCTTAACTCTCTCTCCCACTCTTTCTCCTTTACTCTCCCTCCCACTTGCTCTCCCTCTCCTTCTCTCTCCCTCTCTCACTTTTTAACTCCCTCTTCATCTTTTTCAATCCCTTATTTTTTCTCATAATCTCTCTTTCACTTTTTCTCTCCTTTCCCTCTCCCTCTCCCTTTCACTTTCTCACCTGTCTCTCTCCCTATCTCTTCTTCTCTCTCCCTCTCTCCCTTTCCTTTTCCTTATCTCTCTATCTCTCTCTCCTCATCCTTCACTCTTTATCCCTACCTCCCTTTCCCCCTCTCCATCCCTCTCCCTCTCCCTTTCTCACTTTCTCCGCCTCTCTCCCTTCCTCTCCCTACCACTTGCTCTCTCTTCTTCTCTCTCATTTTCTCTCCCTCTCAATCTCTCTCAATCTCCCTTTCTCCTCTCTCCATCCCTCTCTCACTCTCATTCTCTCTCAATCTCTCCCTCTCTCTCCCTTTCTTGATCTCTCTCTCTCTTTCTCTCTCTCTCTCTCCCCTCTCCCTCTATCTCCATCTAATTTTCTCTCCCCCACTCTTTTCCACTCACCCTTTCTCTTCGTCCCCTCTCTCTCTCTCTCTCTCATCCTCTCCCTCTCCACTTTTTAATCCCTTTCCCTCATAATCTCTCTTTCTCCTTCTCTCTACTTCCCTTCGTCTCTCCCATTTCCATGGTCTCACTCTCTCTATCTCTCTATGTCTCCCTATCCCTATTTTTATCTCTCTATCCCTCTTTGATTTTCTCCCTCATCCATTCTTTATCCCTCCTTCTCTCTCCCTCTCTCTCTCACACACTCACCCTCTCTCTCCCATACTCTCTCTCCCTCCCTCTCCCTCTCACTCACTCTCCCTCTCCTATTCTCTATCCCTCCCTCTCTCTCTCTCCATCTCTCTCCCTTTCTCTCCCTCTCTCCCCCCACACTTTTCCCTCTCTCCTTCTCTCTCTTCCATCGACTCCCCCTCTCCCTCTCTCCCTTTCTCTCCCTCTCCATCTCTCTCAATCTCTCTCATTCTCCCTATCTCTCTCATTCCCCACCTCTATCCTTCCCTCTCCCTCTCTTACTATCCCTCTCTATCTCTCCCTCACTCACTCGTTCTCTCTCCCCTTCTCCCTCTCTCTCCCCCTCTCCCTAACTTTCTTTCTCTCCCTCCCTGTCTTGCTCCATCTCTCTCTTTTGTACTCTCTCCCTCCATTCCCTTATCTCTCCCTTTTTCTCCCTGCTTCCTCTCCTCTCTCCCCCTCTCCTATTTTCTCTCTCTCCCTCTCTCTCCTATTTTCTTTCCTTCTCTCCCTCCCCTAACCTCTCCCCCTCTCTCTCTCACTCTCCCCCTCACTTTTTTATCTCTCCATATTTCTTTCTTTCTCCTTATCTCTCTATCTCTCTCCTCTTCTATTCCTTCCTACCTCTCTCCCCCACTCTATCTCTCTCCCTCTCCCTCTTTCACTCTCTCTACCTTTCTCCCTCCCTATCCCTACCACTTACTCTTTCTCCCTCCCTCTTCTTTCCTCTCCCTCTCCATCTCTCTCAATCTCTATCTCTAAATCTTCCTTTCTCTTTCTCTCCTCTTTTATCTCTCTCTCCTTCCCTCTCTCACTCTCAATATCCCTCTCATTCTCTCTCTATCTCTCCCTCCCTCTCCCTTTCTCAATCTTTCTCTCCTTCTCTCTCCTTCCCTCTCTCTCTCCCTCAATCTCCATCTAACTTTCTTTCCCTCACTCTCTTTCACTCTTCCTCTCTCTCCTATCTCCTCACTCTCTTTCTCTCCCCCTCTCCCTCTCCATCTCTTTTAATCCCTCTCTCTCAAAATCTCTCTTTCTCTTTCTCTCTACTTCCTGTCTCTCACTCTCCTTTTCTCTCTTTCACTCTCTCTATCTCTCCCTCTCTCTCCTTCTCTCCCTACCTATATTTCTATCTCTCCATCTCTCTCTCTCGGTCTCCCTCTCCTATCCTCTCTCCCTCTCCCTCCCTCTCCATCTCTCTCCCTCTCTCCATCACTCTTTCCCACACTCTCTCTCCCTTCGCTCTTCCTCTCCCTCCCACTTACTCTCTCTCTCCTATTCTCTATCCCTCCCTCTCTCCCCCTCTGTATCTCTCATCCTCTCTCTCCCCCTCTCTCACCCCTCACTTTTTTATCTCTCTCTCTCCTTATCTCTTCCTCTCTCTCCCTCTTGCTCTTTTTTCTCTCTCCTCTTCTCTCCCTCTTCCCCCTCTCTTTCTCCTCCTTTACCTCTCCTTCTCCCCCTCTCTTTCTTTCTCTCTCCCTCTCCTTTTCTCATTCTCCCTCTCTACCTCTATCTCTCTAACTCTCTCTCCTTATCTCCCTCTCTCTCCCCTCTCTCTCCCTCCCTTTCCCTCTCTCCCCTTCTATTCTTGCCATTCTCCCACTCTCTCTATCACTTTCTCTCACTCCCTCTCTCTCCCTCTCCTTCTTTCCCTCTCCCTCCGTTCCGCTTTCCCTCTCCCTTTGTCACTTACCCTCTCTCTCCTTCTCTCGTTATCTCTATCCCTCTACGTCTCTCTCCATCTCCTTCCCTCCCTCTCTTCCTCTCTTCCTCCCTCGCTCTCCCTCCCTCCCTCTCTTATGATCTCTCTTTCATTTACCCTTTTGTCTCTCCCTCTTCTCTCTCCCTCACTTGCTTTCTCTCACCCTCTCATTCTCTCCCTCTCTCTCTCCCTACCTCTCCTAATCTCCCTCCATCACTTCCTCCCTCTCACTCTTTTTACTTCTCTCTTCCTCTCTCTCTCCATATATATCTCTTTCCCTTTATCTCTCTTACCCTCCCTCTCCTTCCCTCTCCTTCTCTCGCTCTCCCTCCAGCCCTCTTTCCCTTTTCCTCTCTCTCCCCATTCCCTTTCCCTATTTCTCTCTCTTTGTCTCCATCTTCCTTCCCTCTTTATCTCTGTCAATCTCTTTTCTCCCTCCCTTTTCTCTCTCTTTCTCTCCCTCTCTCTCTCAATCTACCTCTCACTCTCTCTCTATCTCTCCCTCTCTCCTTTACTCTCTCTTCTTCCCTCTCTCTCCCTCCCCCTATCTCTCTCTCCCCCTTACTTTTTCTCTCTTTCTCTCCCTCACTCCCTCCCTCCCACTCACTCTCCTCACCTTGTCTCCCTCTCTCTCCCCTATCCCTCTTTTGCTCACCCATCTTGCCTCTCTCTCCTTCTCTCTCTCCCTCCCTCTCTCCCTCCCTTCCTCGATATCTCTCTCTCTCCCCCATACCCTCTCTCGACCCCCTCTCTCTCACCTTCTCTCTCTATCTCTCTTTCTCTTTATCTCCCTATCCCTCTATCTCTCCCCACGACTTTCATCCCTCTCTCATTCCCCCTTTATCCCTCTCTCCCTTTCTCTCTCTCCCTCCCTCCCTCCCTCTTTTGTTCTCCCTCTCCCCCTCCCCCTCTCTCTATTGCTCCTTCTCCATCTCTACTCTCTCTCTCTCTCCATCTCTTTTCCCTTTCTCCCTCTCCTTTTTCTCTTCCCCTCCTCTCCCTCCCTTCCTCTTCCTCTCCCTCTCCCTCTCCTTCCCTCACTCCCTTTTTTCTCTCTCCCCCTTCTCTCCCTCTATCCATCTTTCTTTCTTCCTCTCCCTTACTTTCTCACTCCCTATCTCCCTCTCTCTCCCCCTCCCTCACTCTCTTTTTATCTCACTCTCTCTATCTCTCTTTCCCCCTCTCTCCCTCTCTCTATCTCTCTCTTCCTCCCTCCCTTTTTTCTCTCCCTCTTTCTCATTATCCCTCTCCCTTCCACTCTCTCCCTTCTCTCACCCTCTTTCCCTATCTCTCCCTCTCTCTTTGCCTCTCTCCTTCTCTCTCACTCCTTCTCCCTCTCTCCCTTCTACCCTTTCCCTCTTTTTCCTTCTCTTTCTCCTTGTCCCTCTCCCTCGCCACCTCTCTTTATCTTTGTCTTACACTCCCTCCTTCCCTCTTCCTCTCTCTCTCCCTTTCCTCTCACTCTGTCCCTCCCTCTCTCTCCCTTGACCTCTCTTTATCTCTTTATCTCTATCTCTTTTACCCTATCCCTCACCTATCCCTCTTTCTCCCTCTTTGCCTCTCTCTCTCTCTCTCTTCCTCTATCAATCCCTATCTCACCTTTCTTCTCTCTCTCTTCCTCTCTCTATCCCTCTCTCTCTCACCCTCTCGTCTCTGTCCTTCCCTCTCTCCCTCTTCTTTTATTTATCCCTATCTCCCTACACTCCCTCTCATCCACTCTCTTTCCTCCTCTCTATCCATACCTCTCCCTCTCTCCGTTCTTCCCTCTCTCTCTTCCCCTCTCCCCCTCTCTCCCTATCCTCCTCTCTCTTCTAGTCTCTCCCTCTCCCTTTCACTCTCTCTCCCTACCTTTCTCTCTCTCACCCTCTCTCCTTTTATATCCCCCTCTAGCTCCACTCCTCTTGCCCTCTCTCTCACTCTCCCTCCGATTCTCTAACTCCCTCACTCTCTTCATCCCTCTCTTTGTCTATTTCTCTCTCTGTCTCCCTCACTCCCTCCCTCCCTCCCTCCCCCTCTTTCCTTCTTTCTCCCTCTCCCTCTCTCTTACTCTCTCACTATCTTACTCTATCCCTCTACCCCTCTCTACCACACTTTACCTCTCTCTCTCCCTCCCTTCTTCCCTTCTTCTTCCCTTCTCCCTCTCTCACTCCCTCCTCTCTCTATCCCTCTCTTCACTCTATCCTCCCTCCTCCCGATTCCCATCTCTATCTCTCCCTCTCCCTCCTCTTCCCTCTTTCCATCCCTTTCACCCTTCCTCTCTCTCCTCCCTCTCCCTCTATCCCTCTCTCCCCTTATCCACCCTCTATCTCTTCCTCTCCCTTTTCTTTCCCTTTTCTCTCCCTTCCTCTCTCTTTCTCTTGCACACATTCTCTCTTTCCCCTCTACCTCTCCCTTGCCTTCTACCTACCTTCCTCCTTTCCTCCTTTCCTCCTTTACCTCTCTCATTCTCTCCCTCGACTTCTCTCTCTCCCTCTTTCTCTCTCTTTCTCCCCTAAACTCCCTCTCTCTCTTCCAAACTACCTCTCTCTCCCTCCCTCCCTCCCTCCCTCTTCCTCACCCACTCCCTATCTCCCTCTCTTCGTCCCTCACTCCCTCCCTCTCTCTCCCTCACTATCCCTCTCTCTTTACTTTCCTCTTTATCCCCTTTTGTCTCCCTCTCTCTCCCTCTCCCATTCCCTTTCCCCCTCTTTCTCTGTCTCTCCCTCCCATTTTTTCTCTTGCTCTCTCTCTCTTTGTCCTTCTCTCTTTGTGCCTCACCTTTCCTCCCTCTCGTAGCTCTCTCTCCCTTATCCCTCTTTTGCCCAACCCACCTTACCCTCTCTCTTTCTCTCTCTCTCCTCTTCCCTTGTTATGTCTATTATTTACATAGTTTTTGCCTTAATTTTTATAGAATAATTTTAGATTTATAGTAAGTTTTTATTTCATTTTCCTATTATTTTTATATTATCATTATTTTTAGTTATATATATGTTTTTATCCTTAAATTATGTTTTATCTAATTTTAGGATCAAATTGGAAGCAAAGAAGATTGCGGGAAGGAAAGTGATTAAAAGAAGTCACAACCATGACTTCGAGGAAATGAAAAGCTCAATTATGACCAATTAGTCACGGCGTGACCTTTTGCGATGCTTGTTTCACATGGCCATGACCAATTAGTCACGGGCGTGACCTTTCATTAAGCCATGGCGATGGCTCACATGGGCGTGACAACCGATTTCCTATTCGCGAGATTACAAGTGAAGTTTACATAGTTTTAGCAAACAAAAAGCGAAGATTGTGCGGATTTTGAACAAATTTAATGTCAAGAAATAAGAGCTATAAATAGAAAGTGAAGCGATTTTTGGGGTATTCGGCCACCTATGGAGATATGAATCATTCTCTCTATCATAGGGAAACTCTCTAAAAAAAACCCTAGAGATTTTTCAGCGACTAGATTATTTTTAGCCATTAAAGATGAACGATAGAGACCGGGCAAGGATTCGAGTTTAAGCCGAACGGAGACCAACCTCGGTTAGAGCGAGAGATAACCCGGATTACTTCTAACTCTGCGATTTTATTGCTTTCAATTCTTGATTGTGAAAACATGGAATTTATTTTGATTAAATCGGTAGACGTTCATCTTCCAATTATGAGCTAAATTACGTCTTGAGAATTAACGGATCCCGTTATTGAATATGTTTAATTAAATTGATTATTTAGTTGCTCTTGCATTTAGTTATGTGATTCTAAAACTATTTACATATGAGTGTTTGGCCAACTATTATATGTATCGGTGGTATTGAGTTGAGATCGATCGATAAAACTCGGTACTAGACTAAAGGACTATAGACACTAGATTATCAATGAGAAATCTAATAATCTGGTGAAGAAAGATTAGTAAAAGGATTAAATAATTTAATTGAGTTTTAGATCTTTCGAATACAAAAGTTACGAAGGTATTTAGTTACTTAATTTGGTGTCCAATTACTAATATTCGTAAGAATAACTATTTAAGAAATTTCAATTAAAAATAGGATTTAATTGGTGAAGTTACTTCTCAAGAATGTTCTCATCTTGATTTCAATTCTCTGTTTTGTTACGATAATAGTAGTTACTTTTCTTATTTTTTTATTTCAATATTTTCGAACGTAATCCGATTAGTGTTTAGGATTTCATTTAATTGTTTCGTTTGCAATTGGAATTGAATTATTTTATTGCCCAATAACGTCTCCTTGAGAATACGACCTTGGGTGACTTACTAGTACTATAATTACCTCCTATACTTGCGAGTATTGCTCGTTAATTTTTAGTACATATTTAGGTGCATCAAGTTTTTAGAGTCGTGGTTGGGGAGGTGTAATGCACTATTGTTTAATTTAATTATAATTGCTTGTGGTATTTTGTTCTAATCTTCCTTTGCATGCACGATAGACACTCTTTAGGGAACGCGTTGGTGCCTTTCATCGATAATATACAATGAATTCGGAAGAACCAAGGACTTGAAGAGGGAGGAAGTGATATAGAAGAACCGATTAACGAAGAAGTAGAAGAGGACGCACCAATGGAAATCAAATTCATGGGGGATCGACTAGTAGTGATGAAGGAATATGCTAGACTAATCATTGGCACGCCTACTTCATGCATCCATTTGCGTGAGGCTACAAGAAATTATGAACTCAAGAACATCCATTATAACATGCTATCGTCATTCTACGGAGTCCCTAATGAGGATCCATTGAACTTCGAAGGGAATTTTATTCCACACTTGAAACTTTTCCACTGCAAGGCTTGAACGAAAATCGGCTTCGGATGAGATGTTTTATTCCAATCAAAAGACTTCGAATTGAGAACAAAGATTGCCACATTTATGCAAATGGAGGGAGAGCCATTCCATGAAACTTGAGAGCAATTCAAGGTCTTGTTGGTCCAATTCTCGCATCATCATTACCCATTACAACTCTTAAATCAATTCTTCTATGATGGATTGACACAATAATGTCAATACACTATGGATAATGCAGCAGGAAGTGCAATGGGAGAGAAAAAGCTCAAGACACTTATGAAGTCGTTTGAAATATTGGGAGCTAATTCTCAACAAAAGAGTGTCGGAGGAAGGAAAGCAGTTGCCCATGAGGTTGGTGCAAATCACGAAATGGTCGCACAATTGGTGAAACTAACTAAGTAAGTTAAGTTGCTTGCCATGCGAGGACCTTAAGGCACACCAAATCGGGAGGTATATGGTTTATGTGGACTATATGGTCATGGAGCTAACATTTGTTCTTTCTTTAGTGACTCTTATACGAGTGATGAAGAACAAGCTTTTGCAATGGATAGTTTCCATCAAAGGGTTAGGAATGATCCTTTCTCTAATACATACAACCATGGTCGGAGAAATCACCCAAATTTTACATGGAAGAACAACCCATCGAGCACGACCATAACAATAGCCATACTACCAAAGCTACCGAAGTCTAACCAATTCCAAGGGCAATCATCGAATCAAAATTTAATGAAAAATCCCCCACCTGGAAGATACCCTACAAGCATTTATTAAGTAAGTACTTAGAATCAAGAGGCTAATAATAAGCGATTTGATTCACTAGAAGCATCCTTGAGGAGGGTGAAGACCCAAGTGGGTCAATTGGCAATGCAAATGCGGTCTCAACAAAAAGGCAAATTGCCTAGCCAGTCGAAGCAAGCCAAATCCATCACAATCTTGAGAAGTGATAAGGTTATCAATAAAAAATTAGAAGATAGTAAAACTCACGAAATGTTGCGGGATAGAGGTATTCACGAGAGGAAAACATGAAGAAAAAATGAATAGAGAAGTAGAATATGAGCGAGTGCACGACATCGAGTGAAGGAAATCAACACGACTAAGACTTCGAAGCAAGGATGGAGAAGACCTAGTAAGTCACGCCCGTGATGTCCGGGCTCACCACCATGACACCCCAGAGGTCACGCCCGTGAGGATTTCGTTCACCGGCGTGACACACCAACAAGTCATACCCGTGAGGATTTTACTCACCGGCGTGATACACCGACGAGTTACGCCCACGAGGATTTCGCTTCCTAGCGTGATCCACCAACGAGTTGCCCTCATGGTTCATCAACAACTCACGCCCAAGACAATTTGTCCCCCCACCAAGACACCCATGAGAAGAAGGTAGTTTCTATCCTTGGACTTCACAAAGCGACAAACCCTTACAAGCCACCAATTCCATATCCAAGCCGGCTCGGAGACGCTAAACGGGATAAATAGTTTTTTAACTTATATATGATGCTATCTAAGGTAAATATTAACTCGCCTTTGTTAGACGTTATTAGAAACATACTCGCATATGTCAAGTTCTTCAAGGATCCGAGCACCAAGAAAAGGAAATTTGAACCTAATGAAAAAGTTATTGTCTTAGAGGTGGCTAGTGTAATTTTATAACATAAATTACCATAAAAAATAAAAGATCCAGGTAGTTTCATTTTAACTGTTTCCATCGGTAATGGCAATGAGGTACGAGGTATGTTGGATCTAGGAGCTAGTATTAATTTGGTGCCTTATTCTGTTTATTTGCAATTAGACTTGAAAAGATTACAACCTACCAAAATGTGTTTGCAATTAGCAAATAGGTCAATTCAATACCCTAAACGAATAATTGAAGATGTTTTAGTACAAGTTGGAATATTAATTGTTCCTGTGGATTTTATGGTGTTGGATATAGGTGAGGTTAATGCATAAGAGAGAGAGCACACTATACTTCTTGGTTGGCCCTTCATGGCCACCACCAATACTCTCATTGATGTAAAAAATGGAAAATTAACTATGACTATCTTAGGTGAAACAAGTAGGATTTTCTATTTTTGACACTACACCAATTCCAACCACTCGCTTTGTATGAAGAATGTTCTTTCATTGATCGTGTTGATTTTGTAGTTTCGATGTGTTCCTCCGGGATAGTAAGGATGATAGAATGGAGCTAGCACTCACACTTGATAATGGCATAGAGAGTAAGGAACTTTATGAGATCACAGAGTTAACACCGAGCCTTAAAAAGAGATAATTGCCCCTCCTACACTAGAACTAAAGGAGTTGCTGCAGCATCTCACATATGTATTTTTAGGATAAGGGGAGGCATACCACGTAATTATTTACGCCACATTGAGTGAGGAAGAGGAAGAAAAGACAGTGAGGGAACTTAAACGATTAAGGAATGCCAAAGGTTAGGGTTTGAGTGACATTAGGGGAATTAGTCCCTCAACATGCATGCACACGATTACCTTAGAAGAGGAAGCAAAACCTATGAGGGAGGCTCAAAGGAGACTTAACCCCAACATGATGAAAGTAGTTAAAAAGGAAGTCCTTAAGTTACTTGATGAGGGAGTAATATACTCAATGTTTGATAGTGAGTGGGTAAGCCCCATTCATATAGTCCCTAAGAAGTCGGGCATTACTCGTGGTAAGAAATGAGAAAAATGAGTTAATGCCTACTCGAACAACCACGGGATGAAGGATGTGCATTGACTACGGAAAATTGAACGCAGCTACAAAAAAGGACCATTTGCCTCTCCCTTTTATTGATCAAATGTTAGATAAACTTACTGGACATGAATTTTACTATTTTCTAGATGGTTTTTTAGGTTGCTACCAAGTGGTAATAGCTCCCGAAGACCAAGCAAAGAGGATGTTCATATGTCCTTTTGGGACATTTGCATTTCGACGAATGCCATTTGGACTTTGCAACGCGCCGACTACATTTCAAAGGTGCATGTTATCCATCTTTTTTTGACATGATAAAAGACTTTATAGAGGTATTCATGGATGATTTCTCTATCTTTGGCGACTCGTTTGATGATTGTTTGCTTAAATTGACTCGCATGCTTGGAAGATGCATTGAATGTAATCTCACATTAAGTTAGGAAAAGAGTCACTTTATGGTAAAACAGGGCATCTTTTTAGGTCATGTTGTCTCTAGTAAGGGTATTAAGTAGATAAGGCTAAAATTGAGGTCATTGAAAAACTACCACCACCTATTTCGTAAAAGGGATTAGGAGTTTTCTTAGGCATGCTTGGATTTTATAAGAGATTTATAAAGGATTTTTCTCAAATAAGTCTTCCTTTGAGTTGATTATTAGGTAAGGATGTCTTTTTTTATTTCAATGAAGAATGCCTTAATGCTTTTAACACCCTTAAAAAGAAATTGACCACTGCACTCGTTGTTGTTGCACCCGATTGGTCTTTGCCATTTGAAATTATGTGTGATGCCTCCGATTATGCTGTGGGGGCGGTTTTAGGGCAAAAAGTTGAGAAGTCCTTGCGTGTAATTTATTATGCTAGTCTCACATTACATAAAGCATAAATAAATTACATAACTACCAAAAAAGAGTTTTTGGCTATAATCTTTGCTTTGGAAAAATTTAGATCATACTTGTTGGGCTCGAAAGTCATCATTCATTATGATCATGCTCGCATTAAGATATCTTTTAACCAAGGTTAATGGAAAGCCACGACTCATTCGATGGGTTATTATGTTACAAGAGTTTGATCTAGAAATTAAAGATTAAAAAGGAAGTGAGAATGTTGTAGTAGACCATTTATCAAGGCTCACCCCTAATATTGAATTGCTTGAGTGACGAATAAGGAAATCATCTCCGAAACTTTTCTTGATGAGCAATTGTTTAATGTTAGTAAAGTACCATGGTATGCTGATTTTGTGAATTATCTTGCTTACGGTATTTTAAGGCCTAACATATCTTTTCAAGGAAAGAAGAGATTTCTTCTTTTGAGTAGGTATTATTTTTGGGATGATCCATATCTCTTCCGCATTTGTAAGGATGAGATAATACGTCGATGAGTTCCCGAAGAGGAGCAATTGAGTGTGTTAACATTTTGCCACGAACTTTTGGAGGAAGAAAGACTACAGCTAAGGTGCTCCAATGTGGTTTGTATTGGCCCACTTTATTTAAAGATGCTCATTGCAAGGCTTCCTATGGACTTAATCAAGTTTACACCCAACGAAAATCATAAACTTTACCATAGAAACATGCCAAGATCACATGTATGTTAAAATAATCAATAAAGGTTGAGACTTTTACCTTGAGTTAGATGCCAAATCTTTATTCAATAAGGTAAGCTTGAATCAATTTCTCTTCCTTGCTCCTTTTTCTACCGATTTGAATAATGGGAGACACTCGCCTTAACGCAAATGCCCTTTACCGTCTCACATACAAAAACCTATGGGATTAAGATTATGTGTGCTAGCACTCAAACAATCTCACTTTTTTTAATTGATGATTTCGGTTTTGAAGAAAGAAAAGGGGGGTGGCCTTGAGTTAGGAGGAGAGCAAAACCTATTTTCTCTCTTTTATATGTGTGTGTGCTAAATTTTGTCTTAGAGTGAGAGAAACCTTTTCTCTCCTCTTTTATTTTTATTTTAGTAGGAATAGATTTGTTTCCAATTTGGATGGCAATCTACTTCCTAAAAAATAGGGATCACATTCCTAATCAAATTCCTCTTTAATTATTCTACAAAAATAAGGACTCTTTCTCTCCTTTTAATTAAATAATTTATAATCATTTAATTAAAATACTATTAGGGCTGAATTTAACATTTAAATAAGCCCCAACTAAAAATCAACTTAAGTCCATTCAATTATGTTTTAATTAATAACATAATTTAATGGCCCGATAAGTGAGATAGTTTAAATCCAAATCTAGATTTTTAAAGTGTCCGATCCTGTAGGTCCATTCAATGTTGGCAATGGGCCTAAATCCAATTTATGGACCATAAATCATAAGCGGTCTCTATCAAGACATTACGACTACCCAAATTGAATGAATGCCAATATAAATTAACATAACCTAGTTACAACCTTATACAACCCTTTGCCTCTCGATATCATGATCAGCATAAGGCATGGAACATGTCATCCTTATTTATTGCTAAACCATTTCTTAATCTATTAGTGACACTAACTAAATCAAATAAATGATAACACTTACCATTTTATTTGGGCATGGCCATGCACTACTCGGTTTCACTAATCAAGTGGCCGGTGATATCTTCTCTCAATAAAGAGAGTGGCAATCCCTTCACTTCATTCATGTTTCTTAGCATGAATCGTGGCATACCCAATCATACCCATACTATCATTTAGTTACAAATGATGTTAGGCATATGTCAAAGTGTGCAAGGATTCATCAAAGAATCTATAATGATTTCAGGTCGAGGGATTCAAGTATAAGCATTTGCATGAGAATCACTTATGACTTTCAACCATGTAGTGTTCTCATGAGCGGATCGATCCAAACACATCGTTCCATAACATGTATCTATGTTCCCTAATTGATATCCCATATCCATGACCAGTAAAACATGATCATCTCATAAAGTACATACTAGTCTTAGTTTATTGCCATTCCCATGATAATAATCGACTAGGGACATTTAGAATAGTATTCTTTTATTCTTCAAGGTTTTACTATCAAATCACGTATTTGATAACTTAAGCGAAATTATTCTATTCATGGATATTTTATCTATTTTAAACATGCACAAGAATGATAATAAGATAAAACAATGCCTTATATGTATATATATTGTAAAGGAGTCAAAATACAATGTATTGGGCTAGGGCTTACACTAACACTCATCACTTTAGTTTAAGTCTGTGACAAGTGTTAATGGAGTGGTAATATTAGTAAAATACATGAAATGCTATTGACCAATAACTTAGCTCGTAGAATTGTTTGATGTTTGGGGTATAGATTTTATGGGTCCTTTTCCTAAATCTCTCAATTTTTAATACATTCTTGTTGCTTGTTGATTACTTGTCAAAGTGTATAGAAGCAATACCCACTCGAACCAATGATGCTAATGTCGTGCTTAAATTTGTGAAGGAAAATATTGTTAGTAGGTTTGGCATCCCGTGAACGATAACCGATGACGGAGGTAGCCATTTTTGTAATAAGCTTTTTGAAAAGCTTATGAAGAAATGTGGCATAACTCACAAGGTGGCTACTTCGTATCATCCACAAACATCAAGACAAGTTGAACACATGTAACAAAAAAATCAAGGGGATTTTAGAGAAAACCGTGCGACCTTCCGGAAAGGATTGGGCATTAAAGCTAAATGATGCCTTATGGGCATACAGAACCGCTTACAAGGCTCCCTTGGTATGAGTCCATGTAGACTTGTGTATGGGAAAGCCTGCCATTTGCCGGTGGAAGTTGAGCATAAGTCCTATTGGGCGATCAAAGAAATAAATCCGGATCTTCATAAAGCTGGTGAAGAGCGATTCCTTCAATTGTCAAAATTGGATGAAGCTGCGAAATGAGGCTTACAAAAATTTAAAAATCGATAAGGAACGGATGAAGTACCTCCATGACAAAAAGCTCATTGGTAAAACTCTCTATCTTGGCATGAAAGTTCTTTTATTTAATTCTCGATTACATTTGTTTCCGGGAAAGCTAAAATCAAGATGGATGGGTCCTTTCGAAATTGTGAAAGTGTTTCCCTATTGAGTTGTTGAATTACTAAATTTAAAAATTGGAGAGACCTTCAAGGTCAATGGGCATGGAGTCAAGCCATACCTAAAGGAAGCAACTTCGCGAGAAAATGGTGGAGAATGTGCTATTGTTTGAGCCACATCAAACTTGAAGCTTACTACGTCTAGCTAACGATGTTAAAGAAGCGTTAGACAGGAGGCAACTTGTTACGACTTATTTTAATTCTTCTGTTTTATCTTTCATTTCATTTCTACTTCGTTTTACGAGTTTTATTTTTATTATTTTATTTTATTTCTTACAATAGTTATGCGAGTTGTGCGGGAAAAGAAAGAAGGGTCACGCCTTTGACTAAGTGTGTCATAGGCGTGAAAAAAAAATCTCACGCCCATGACTAAATTTGTCATGGGTGTGAAGTCAAAATAAATAAATAAATAAAAAGATAGAAAAAAATGCAAGAGGACCAATGAAGACAAAATAGCCATGACTTAGTCAAAAGGCGGGAACAAATACCTATCAACCGGAAAAGGGAAATGTAGATCACTTTTTGACTAGAGAGGGAGATTACTCGTGATTCCGTTAGCCTTTACTCCCTTGTTGAATAAATTCAACAAGTACCTCATGCGTGGGACTTAGAAATCATGCCTGCAGCTCTAGCACAAAAGATCTCGCCTTACGAGCGGCGGCATCGCAATCACGCTTGCCGTCCCACCCGTTTTGATTGCTCCACGCCCATCATCATGCCTCCATAGAAAAGGAATCCAAAGGTGGGCTCATCATCTCGGTCCCTCCGCCGTTCCTCTTGGTCGTAAGGTATCAAATCTCACCATCAAAACCCGGCGCACATCCTAACGAGTGTAACACTATAATTTTCTCATCCCCCTTATGCGGCAAGGTACGTTGTACTCTCTAAATGAAAAATTATCCCTAATCGTTTCTTGGATTTAGAAGTCATGAATGCACTAGGCATTATAGAATGAGTGCACCATTTGCTACGCGGAATAGGGTGGACTAACTTTGCTGCATTCAAAAAGAATACTTACGTGGAACTTACACTTGAATTTTTATCCACTCTTGATGTTGTCTCGGCTAAAACCATGAAAATGAATTAGGGAGCATAGCTTTCATATTATTTGGTAAGGCTCGCTTAATTTCTCTACAAGGTCTTAATTCTATTTTTGGATTTACACACAATGAATTGATTGGGTTTCATGAGAATTTTCATGCCAAAGAATTTTGGAGACAGGTAACTAGTATCGAGATAGATTGTGTCACCGATAAATCCAAATCTAGTAATTTCACCGATCCTGTCATTCGATATCTTCATCATTTTCTTTCATTTACTATTTTTGGTAGAGGGCAAAGTAATGGCTCTGTTTCTAAGACAAAATTATTCTTTTCATGGTATATGGTTAATGCGATTCCTATGAATGTTGATGTTTGGTTAGGCTTACATCTTAATGATGTTGCCAAAGCCGAATCGAGTATGATTGTAGTCGGTGTTTTTGTGACTACCATTAAGAACATTTAGAACTACTTACTCGGGCCTCATCTCCTATTACACCGGGTAGGGGGTAAGCTGTCTTTTGGATTTACATTTTCTTTTATCTTCTAAAATCATAAAAAAGTAGGATGGTGGATATGTCATACTTGGCCCCACGAGATGATACTCGAACACCCGACAAATGGTCATGCACCGACGGGGCCAGTACTTCTCTTAATACTTCGTAGGTTAGGAAGAGGATGTGCATGGTGCGGATGCTCCATTTGAAGCTCTATCTATCATGGCTCATCTTGATTCTTTTGAAAGACATTTTGAAGAGCATGACACCCACTTTCATGGTTTCTAACATGATGTGGATACTCGATTTCAACGCTTGAAGACTGGTATGGAACAACTGCAAGTGTTCATGGCCAATTTGGATGCTCGCCTTGGCCCAAACTTTCCCGGTCCTTCGCCACAACCCCCACCATCTTAACACTCGGGGAGTTTCATTTTGTTTTCTCTTTATCTTATTGTTTACATTCGGGACAATGGGTAATTTTATGAGGGGGAAGGGCACGCACTAGTAAAAAAAAATAATAAATACAAAAAATAATAATAATAAATCGTACTTCCCCTATAAAAAGTTAAGTCCTTAAGCCTGGTGATAAAGTAAAATGAAAAGAGAGGATTATAAAATAATTGAATGAAGGTCTTACATGCTTAAACTTTTAGAGCTTTGACTTGTAATTCTACGAGCATCAATTTCTTGTGCCGAAAAAAAAATTCAATTGTAAGTTTTTTTTTTAGCCAAAAATCATTTTATTGTCTTTTGACAATCTCTAATTTGCTTGAAAGAGAGAGTTCATTTATGCTTAATATGCTCTAGAACTTTCTTATGAGTACCTTTCAAAATCATATATGATCACATATTTGTTTAAATAGGATGAAGGCGGATTAGGAATTAACCACTTGATTTAAAGAGCCAACCCTATTTTAACCTTTAGAAAGCCCTTTTGAGCCTTATGAAATCCTTTTCTCTGTAAAACCTGAATATTGACCCAAGACTTTCTCTTAATTCATCTACTTCATCAACCTTAGTGTTCGTAGAGCAATTGATTTATAGTTGAGTCATGTTTCGAAGGATGTGCACATAAAAAGTGTGGGGAAATCTAAAGGTTAAACTATCAATGTAAGTTTGAATCGAGTGGTTGAGTGGAGAATAAAAGCAAGTTAGTTATCTCCATTTTCATGTTAAAAAAAAATTGTATAGAAAGCACGCCACATGCTAAAAAAAAAATCCAAGATTTAGAGACGAGTTGTGCATCATTGTACGTGACTTAATAATTTGATTCAATTAAATTTCGATTGCTCTACTAGTTACGTGGTTTAGTTTTTCTCCCAAAAGTCCTACCTTTAGCCCAATCCCGTTACAACCTTGAATAGAGACCTTCGATTTTTGCATGTATATGATAATAGTGGTGGCGATTGGATGAGTTAGCAAGCATATGGAAGCTTACTCGCATAAAGCTGAACATTGAGTGAAATCTCATTACCCCTTAAACACTTGAGTGAACTATCGGATGAGTGAACTTTTGGTATAGATAATTGATCTGCTCCGTAAGCTAACTTGTCTTATCTCTATAGTTCAAGGTCTGTATTGATTGTTTGTTCATGAAATTTTATAGTACTTGAAGCTTATTTCTATTTGTGATAATGTTAAGGGACTCTTTTCATTTATTTGGGAAGTATGTAAATTATCTCTGTAATATTTGCTCTTCAATGTTTTTTTGCTTGAGGGCAAGCAAAGTTTAAGTGTGGAGAATTTTGTTATGTTTATTATTTACATAGTTTATTCCTTAATTTTTATAGAATAATTTTAGATTTATAGTAATGTTTTATTTCATTTGCCTATTATTTTTATATTATCGTTATTTTTAGTTATATATATGTTTTTATCCTTAAATTATGTTTTATCTAATTTCGGGATCAAATTGAAGCAAAGAAGATTGTATGAAGGAAAGTGATTAAAAGAAGTCATAGCCATGACTTCGAGGAAAAGAAAAGCTCACGGCCATGACCAATTAGTCATAGGCGTGACCTTTCGCGATGCTTGTTTCACACGACCATGACCAATTAGTCACGAGCGTGACCTTTCATTAAGCCACGATAATGGCTTGTTTTACATGGTCGTGACCTTCCATTAAGTCACAACGGTGACTTGGCTCACATGGCCGTGACAATCGATTTCCTATTACGTGGGATTACGAGTGAAGTATATAGAGTTTTAGTGAACGAAAAATGAAGATTGTGCGATTTTGATCGAATTTAATTTCGAGAAATAAGAGCTATAAATATAAAGCGAAGCGAGTTTTGGGGTATTCGGCCATCCGTGGAGATATGAATCATTCTCTCTATCATATGGAAACTCTTTAAGAAAAAACCCCGGAGATTTTTCAGCGACCAGATTGTTTTTAGCCATTGAAGACGGATGATAGAGACCGGGCAAGGATTCGAGTTTAAGCCGAACGGAGACCAACCTCGAGTGAAGCAGAGATAACCCGGATTACCTCTAACTCTCTTATTTTATTGCTTTCAATTCTTGATTGTGAAAACATGGAATTTATTTTGATTAAATCGGTAGACGTTCATCTTTCAATTATGAGCTAAATTCTTTCTTGAGAATTAACGGATCCTGTTATTGAATATGTTTAATTAAATTGATTATTTAGTTGTTCTTGCATTTAGTTCCGTGATTCCGAAACTATTTACATATGAGTGTTTGGCCAACTATTATATGTATCGGTGGTATTGAGTTGAGGTCGATCGATAAAACTTAGTACTAGACTAACGGACTATAGACATTAGGTTATCAATGAGAAATCTAATAATGCGAGTACGAAAGATTAGTGAAAGGATTAAATAATTTAATCGAGTTTCGGATCTTTCGAATACAAAAGTTACGAAGGTATTTAGTTACTTAATTTGGTGTCCAATTACTAATATTCACAAGAATAACTATTTAAGAAATTTCAATTAAACATAGGATTTAATTGGTGAAGTTACTTCTCAAGAATATTCTCATCTTGATTTCAGTTCTCTGTTTTGTTACGATAATAGTAGTTACTTTTCCTATTTTTTTATTTCAATATTTTCCCAACACAATCTGGTTAGAGTGTTTAGGATTTCATTTAATTGTTTCGTTTGCAATTGGAATTGAATTATTTTATTGCCCAATAACATCTCTTTGAGAATATGACCTTGGGTGACTCACTAGTACTACAATTACCTCGTATACTTGTGAGTATTGCACTGTTAATTTTTAGTACATATTTGGGCGTATCATCCCTCTCTCCCCCTCTCTCTTCCTCCCTTCCTTCTTCATCGATCTCATTCTCTTTTCCCCAAACCCTCTCTCACACCTTCCCTCTCCCTCCCCTACCTCTACCTCTCTATCTCTCTTTCTCTTTATCTCTCTATCCCTCTATCTCTCTCCCTTTAGCCTCTATCCATCTCTCTCATTCCCCCTCTATCCCTTTCTCCCTTCTCTACCTTTCTCTCCTTCCCTTCCTCCTTTGCCCTCTCTCCCTCTCTCTCCCTAATCTCTCTTGCTCCTTCCCCCGCTCTATCTCTCTCTCTCTATCTCCCTCTCTCCCTCTATCTCTTTTTCCTCTCTCCCTTCTTTTTCTCTCTCCCTTCCCCTCTCCTCCCCTCTCTCTCCCTTTATTCATCTCTCTTACTACCTCTCTCTAACTTGCTCACTCCCTCCCTCTTTTTCTCTCCCTCCCTCCCTCTCTATCTCTCTCCCTCCCTCTATCTCCCTCTTCCTCTCTCCCTCCCTTGTCTCTCCCTTTTTCTTGTTATCCTTCTCCCTTTCACTCTTTCCTTCTCTCCCTCACTCCCTCTCCCTCCCCTTCTCCCAATCTCTACTCTCTCTCTCTCCTCTCTCTCTCTTTTTACCTCTCTCTTTACCTTTCTCCCTCTCCCCTCCTCTCTCCTTCCCTCTATCTCTTTCTCTCACTCCCTCTCCCTCTCTTCCTCCCACTCTCTCCCTCCCTTTCCCTATCCTCCTCAATGTCCCTCTCCCTCCTCCTCTCTTCCTCCATCCCCTGCACCCACCCTCTCTCTCCACCCTCTCCCTCTATCCCTCTCTCTCCCCTTCTCTATCCCTCTATCTCTCCCTATCCCTCTTTCTCCCCTTTTCTCCCACTTCCTCTCCCTCCTTCTTACTCCCATTCTCTTTCCCCTCTACTTCTCTCTTTCCCTCTAAATACCTCTCTCTCTCCCTCCCTCCCCTACCTCACTTCCTCTCTCGGTCTCTCCTTTACTTTCTCCCTCTTTCTCTCTCTCTCTCCATAAGTCCCTCGATCCCTTTTTTCTCTCTCTCTTCCTAACTACTTCTCTCCCTCTCTCCTTCCCTCCCATTCCTTCTCTCTCTTCCTCCCTACCTCTCCCTCACCCCTCCCTCTCTCCATCTCCTTCTCTTTCCCTTTGTTTTTCCCTCACTCCCTCCCTCTCTCTCTCTCTCACTCTCCCACTCTCTCCCCTTCCTCTCTATCTCCTTCTACCTCCCTCTCTACCTCTTCTACTCCCTTCCCCCTCTTTCTCTCTCTCTCCCTCATTTTCTCTCTTATTCTCTCTCCCTTTGTCCCTCTCTCTTTATGCCTTACCTCACCCTTTCTCCCTCTTTAGCTCTCTCTCCCCCATCCCTCTTTTGCTCACCCATCTTACCCTCTCTCCTTATCTCTCTCTCCCTTCCTTTCTCCCTCTCTACCTCCTTTCCTCAATCTCACTATTTTCCCTCCCTCCCTCTTCCTCTCTCTCCCTCTCTCTTTTTCCCTCCCATTCCCTATTTCTTCCCCTCTCTCCTTCTCCTCCTCTCCCTCTACCCTCTCTCTATCTCTCCTTCTCTCTCACCTTCCCCATCCCATTTCCTTTTTATCTCTCTCGCCCTTCTCTCTCCCTATCATTTTTTTCTCCTTCTTTCCCTCTCTATCTCCCTCTTGACCATTCTCTCATTCTCTCCCACTCTCTCTCTCCCTCTAACCCTCTCTCTCTCTCACTATCTATCTATCATTTCCTTCCCCTATCTTCCCCTTTGACGCTCTTCTTCTCGCTCCCCCTCCCTCTTTGTCTCTCCTTTTCTCTTATTCCCGCTCTCCCTCCCTCCCTCTCTCTTCCTCTCTCAATCTCTCCCTCTCCACCCTCTCGCCCCATCCCTTCCTCTCTCCCTCTCTCTCTTTTCTCTCCATTTCCCTCTCCCTCTCTCTAACCTTCATCCCTTTTAATCTCTCTCTCCCTTTATCCCTTCGTTGATCCTTTCCTCCATTCCTCTTCCTCTCCCTCTCTCCTATTCTTTCTCTCTCGTTCCCTCCCTCTTTTCCTCACTCTCCCCTCCCTCACATTATGCCCCTCTCTATCTCTCTCTTTGACACTCTCCTTTTCCCTCCACTCGCCTCTCTCCCTCTCTATACCTCTCTCACACTCCATCCCTCACCCTCTATCTCCCAATCTCCCCTCTACGTCTCTCTTTCCCCCTCTCTCCCTCCCTCCCTTTACCTCTCTTCCCTCACCCTCTCTTACTCTCTCACTCCCGCCATCTCTCCCCCTTTTCCTCTTTTCTCTCTCTCCCTCCCTCGCCTTCTCCCTCTTTTCCACTCCCTCCCTCTCTCTTCTTGTCTCTCCCTTCCCATCTCATTCTCTCCCTCTCTCCCTTCCTCTTTCTCCCTCTCTCCCTCTCTCTACCCCTCCCTCTATCGATCCTTCCCTCTCTTTCCCTCTCTTACCCTCTTTCTCCCTCCCTATCCCACTTTTTCCCTCTCTCGCCTCTATCAATATCTCCTTCTCTCTCCCTTTTTTCCCCATCTTTCGCTCCCTCTCACATATCTTCCTCTCCCTCTCTCTCTTTTTCTCTCCCTCTCCCTCTATCTCCTAATATCTCCCTCTCTATCTCTCTTTCCCCCTCTCTCTCTCCCTCCCTTTTGCCTCTCTCTCCCTCACCCTCTCTTACTCTCTCACTCCTTCCATATCTCTCCCTCTTTCCCTCTCTCTCTCCCTCCCTCACCTTCTCCCTCTCTTCCACACTCTTACTCTCTCCTACTATCTCTTCCTACCCATCTCACTCTCTCCCTCTCTTCCTTCCTCCTTCTCCCTCTCTCCCTCTCTCTACCCCTCCCTCTATCGATCCTTCCCTCTCTTTCCCTCTCTTACTCTATTTATCCCTCTCTATCCCACTATTTCCCCTTCTCCCTCTCTCTCCTTCTCCCTCTATCGATCCCTCATTCTCTCTCCCTCGTTTTCCTTATCTCTCTCTCCCTTTCTCTCATTTCCCTCTCTCTCTCTCTTTCTCTCCCTTTCCCTCTATCACCCTCTTCTCACTCCCTCCCTCTCCCTCCTCCCTCTCCCTCCTTTTCGCTCCACACTATCTCTTTATTGTTTTCTCTCCCTCTCTCCTCCCTTTATCTCCCTCTCATTCCTCACTCTTACTTTCTCTCTTTCTCCTTCTCCCTCTCCCAATTTTCCTATCTCTCTCTATCTCTCCCTCTCTCCCTGCTGTCTCTCTCTCCCTTCCTCTCTCGATGCTCTCTCCTCTTCTCCTTCCCCTTTACCCCCTTTCTCTCACTCCCTCTCTCTCCTTCCCTCTCTCTCTCCCTCCCTCCTCACCTTCTTTCTCTCTCCCTCTCTCTTTCTCGCCCTCTCTTCCTCCTTCTCTCTCCTCTCTCTACCTTTATATCTCTCTTCCTCTCTCCCTCTTTCCTTTTTTTCTGTATCCGTTCTTCTCCCTCTCCCTTACTCCCTTCCCTCTCCGTCTCTCTCCCTTCTTTCTCTCTTCCTATATATGTCTCTCCCTCTCTCCCCCACATCCTCTCTCTTTCTTTTACTCTCTCCCTCCCCTCTCTCCCTCTCCCTCCCTCCCTCTCTCTCTCCCCCTTTGTCTCTCTCACTCTTTCCCTCTCTTTCTCTTTCTACCTCTCTCTCTCCCTCCATCCCTCCCTCTCCCTTCCTCTCCTTTTCTTTCACTCTCCCTCTCTCTTTCTCTCCCTTTCCCTCACTCTTTCCCTCTCTATGTCTCAATCTCCCTCCCTCCATCTCCCACTTTGTCTCCCTCCTTCTCTCTATATCACCCCATGTTCCTCTCCCTCTCTCCCTTCATTTTCTCCCCCTCCCTCTCCCCATCCTTCTCCCTCCCCACTCCTCATCCCCTTCTTTCTCTCTCACCCTCTTTTCCCTTCTCTCTCATTTTCCTTCTCTCTCTCCCTATCTGTTCCTCCCTCCCTCCCTCTCCCATATCTCCCTCTCTCTTTCCCTCTCCCTCTTTGTCTTTCTCTCTCACCCTTTCCCACTTTGTATCTTTCACTTTCTCTCTCTCCCTCTCTTTTCCTTTCCACTCTCTCTCCCCCTCTATCTCTCTCTACCTTTCTTACTTTTTCTCTCTCTTTCGCTCTCACTCCCTCTTCCTCTCCTCTTCTATTTCCCTCCCTCCCTCTCCCTCTCCCTCTCTCTATCTCACTCTCCCTCTCCCTCCCTCTCTCCCCTTACTTCCATTCTCTCTCTACCTCTCTCTTTCTCTCTCCCTCTCTCGGTCCCTCTCTCCTTCTTCCTCTCTTTCTCTCTCTCTCTCCCCTCCCTCTCCTTTCCCTCCCTCTCTCTTTCCCTCTCCCATTTTTGCTCCTTCTCCTTCCCTTTCTCTCCCTTCCTCTCTCCCTTTCTCTCCCTCTCTCCCTTTTAACTCTCTCTCCCTCTATTTCCCTCTCTGTCTTTCAACCCATCTCCACTTCGCCTCTCTCTTGGTCCCTCTCCCTCTCCCTCTCCCTCTCCCTCTCCCTACCTCCCTCTACCCCTACTTGTCTCTTTCTCCCTCTCTTCCCCCTGTCCCTCTACCCCTAATGTCTTTCCCTCTCCCTCACTCTCCCCTACTCTCTCTTACTCCCTCTCTCTCCTTTTAACCCTACTGTCCTTCCCTCTCCCTCACTCTCTCCTTCTATCATCCTCTATCCCTCCCTCTCTCTTGTTCCCTCTCCTTCTTCCTTTCCCTCTCTTCTCCTCTCCCACTCTTCATTCCTCTTCGTCTCCCTCTTTCTCCCTCTCCCTCTTAGTCTCTTTCCCTCTCTCTCTCCCTCCCTCTTTCCCTCTCTTTCTCTTTTTCCCTTCCTCCCTCTCTCTCTTTCCATCCCACTTTCTCTCGATCCCTCCCCTTCTCTTACCCACCCTCTCTCCTTCTCTTTCTTTTCCCTCTCCTTCTTGATCTTTTTCCCTCTCCCTCTCTCCATCCCCCTTCCTCTCCCTCTCTTTCTCCTTCTTGCACTCACTCCTTGTCCCTCTCTCTCTCTTTTTCTTCCTCCGACTCCTACTCTCCTTTTTCTCCCTCTCTTCATTACTCTCCCTCTCTTTCCCACTTTCCCTTTATCTCTCTCTATCTCCCTCTCCCTTCCTCTCTTTCTCTCTCTATCTCTTTACCTCTCTCGCTCTCCCTCCCCATCCCTCTCTCCCTCTCTCTTTCCCTTCATCTCTGTCTCTCTCTCCCTCTTGGTCTTCTTCTCTTAATCTCCTCTCACTCTATCTTCTCTTAACTCTCCTTTTTTCACTCTCTCCCTCTCTATCTCCCTCTCCCTCCCTATCTCTCTCACTTGCTTTCTCCTCCTCGCTCTCTCCCTTTCCCTCTCTCTCTTTCCCTCTCCCTTTCCCTTCCCTCTCCATCTTACATTCCTTTTCCCTCTCCCTCTCCCTCTTCCTTTCCCTCCCTCCCTCCCTCTATTCATCTCTCTTCCTACTTACATCTCTCTCTCTTCCTGTCTCTACTTACATCTCTCTCTTTCTCTATCTCTCTCCCTTTTTCTCCCTCTCTTGTTATGTCTCTTCTCTCCCTCCATCTGTCCCTCTCTTTTCTCTATCCCTCTCCCTACTCTCTTCCTTCATCCCTCTCATTCTCTCCCCTCCCTTTCCATCTCTCCCCCTCACTCCCTCTTCACATCTCTCTCCATCCCTCACTCTCTCTCCCTCTTCTCTCTCCCTCACTCTCTATCCCTCTCTCCCTCTCTCTTTTGCACTCTCTCTACCCTTTCTCTCTCTTTTTCTCCCTTTTTCCCTCTATATCTCTCTCTTTACTCTCTCTCCCTCTCTCTCATTTTCTCTCTTCCTCTCTCTCACTCCCTTTCTCTACCATTCTCTCTCTCCCTCTCCTTCTCTCCCTCTCTCCTTCTCTCTTTCTCACTCTCTCTACCCTCTCTCTCTTCTTTCTCCCTCTCTCCCTCTCTATCTCTCTCATTGTCACCTTCCCCTCTCTCTCTCTTTTCTCTCTCCCTCTCTCTCCCTCTCCCTTTCTCCTTTTCTCCCTCTCCATCTCTCTCTCCTCCTTCCCTTCCTCTCACCCTCTCCCTTTCTCTCCCTCTCTTCACAATCTCTCTCACTTCCTCTCTCCCTCCCTCTCTCTCCCTCTCTTCATAATCTCTCTCACTTCCTCTCTCCCTCCCTCTCTCTTTATCTCTCTGTTTCTCCCCTCTCTTTTGTTTTCCCTCCCTCTTCCTCCCATTCTCAACATCTCCTCCTCTCTCCCTACTCTCCCTCTCTTCATCTCTCCCCTCTCTTACTCCCTCTCTCGACCCCTTATCTCTCCCTCTCCCTCCCTCTCTCCCTCTCCCTCCCTCCCTCTCCCTCCCTTCATCTCTCCCCCTCTCTTTTGGTCTCCCTCTCTCTCCCATTCCCTCTCTCCTTCTCTCTCCCTCTCTTTCACCTCCTTCCCTTGCACTTTCTTTCTCCCTCTTCCCTCCTTTGATCCTTTCCTCCCTTCCTCTCCCTCTCCCTCCGTCCTACACTCTACCCCCTCTCTATTTCACTCCGTGTCCGACCTCTTTCTCTCTCACTCCCTCCCTCTCTCTATCACTCTCCCCTCCATCTCATTATGTCCCTCTTTATCTCTCTCTCCCACCCTCTATCTCTCCATCCTTCTCCCTCCCTCCCTCCCTCTTGCTCTCTCCTTGTCTCTCTCTCCCTCTCTCCATCTCTCTCCCTCTCTCTCTCCCTCTCCCTCCCTCTCACTCACCCTTTCTTTATCACTCTCTCCCTTTCTCTCTCTTTATATCCCTCTCTTTCTCTCTCTTCCCCTCTCTCTTTATCTCTCTCTCTCGGTCTCTCTCATTCCCTCTCTCTACCTCTCCCTCCCTCTCACCTCTAAACTCTCTTGCTCTCTCACTCTCTCTTGCCATCTCTCTCCCTCTTTTCCCTCTCCCTCTCTTCCTATCTCTCTCCATCTCTCCCTCTCTCTCTCCTACTATATCTCTCTTTCTATCTCACTCTTTCTCTCTTTCTCCCTCTCCCTCTTTCCTTCTTCCCCCTCCCTATCTTAATCCTATATCTCTCCCTCTCTTGCCCACTCTTTATCCCTCCTCTGCCCTCACTCCCTTTATCCCTCTCTCACTCCCTCTCCCTCACTTTTACTCCCTCTCTCTCTTTCTCTTTCCTTTTATCTCCCCCTCTCTATCAATTCTTCTCCATCTCCCTTACTTCCTCTCCCTTTCCTTCTCTCCCCCTCTTTCTCTCTTCCTATCTCTATCTCTCCCTCTCTCCCCCTCATCCTCTCTCCCTCTCTCTTCATCACTTGTCCCCTCCTCTCATTGCTTTTATTTGTCTCTTTCACCCTCCCTCTTTCTTCATCACTGTCCCCTCCTCTCATTGTTTCTATTTGTCTCTCTCACCCTCTCTCTCTCTTTCCTTCTCCTTATCTCTTTGTCCCTCTCTCTGTCTTTCTCCCTCTCGTTCTCCTTCATGCTTTAACCCTCTCTCTATCTCTCCTCTCCCTCTCTCTCACTCACCCTCTATTTACCCCTCCCTCCATCTCTCTCTTTCTATCACTCTCTTTCTCTCTCTTCTCCTCTCGCTCCTCTCTCACTCTTTATCTCTCCCCCTCTCTCTCATTCCCTCCCTCTCACACCTAACCTCTCTTGCTCTCTCTCTCTCTTACCATCTCTCTCCTACTCTCTCCCTCTCTCCCTCTCCCTCTCTTCCTGTCTCTCTTAATCTCTCCCTCTTTCTCTCTCCTACTATCTATCACTTTCCTATCTCACTCTTTCTCTCTTCTTCCCTCTCCCTCTATCTCGTTATACCTCTCACAATCCTTTCTCTCTCCCTTTCTTGCCCACTTTTATTACCTCTCTCTCTTCTTCTCTCCCTCTACCAATCTCTCTCTCACTCCCTCTCTCCTTCCCTCCTCGACCTCCATCTTTCTCTCTTCTCTCTATCAGTCTTACTTCCTCACTCTCTTTCTCCCTCCTTTTCCCTCCCTTTCTCCCTCTATCTCTCTATCTCTCTCCCTTTCGTTCTCTCCCCCTCTCCTTTTCTCTCTCCCTAAATCTCCATCTATCTCTCTCCCTCTCTCTCCCCTTATTTCCCTTTTCCTATCTCTGTCTATCCCTCTCTCCCCCTCATCTTCTCGCCCTCTATCGCTCTCTCCCTCTTCCTCTCTCTCACCCTCTCCATCTCCCCCTCTCTCTCACTCTCCCTCCCTCTCCTCTCTCACTCTCTCGCTCTCTTCCTCTCTTTCTAACTCTTTCTCTTCGCCTCTCTCCTTTCATCCCTCCCTCTCTTTCTACCTCTTTCTCTTGACTCTCTCCTTTCATCCCTCCCTCTCTCTCTCTTTTTTCCTTTACCCTCCCATCTCCCCCTCTCTCCCTTTCCCTCACTTTTTCCCTCTCTACGTCTCCCTCACCCTCCCTCTCCCTCCCTCCATCTCCCACTCTATCTCCCTCCTCTCTATCTCTCCCCCTCTTCCTCTCCCTCTCTCTCTCTCCCTCTCTCTATCCATCCTTCTCCCCCTCCCTCTCCCTATCCTTCTCCCTCCCTCACTCCTCATCCCCTTCTTTCTCTCCCCTCTCTTTCCCTCCTCTCTCACTTTCCTTCTATCTCCTTCCTCACTCCCTCCCTCCCTCTCTCTTCTTATCCCACCCTCTCTTTCTCTCTCACTCTTTCTAACCTTCTCTCTCCCCCTCCCTTTCCGTCTCTCCCTCTCTCCATCTCTCCCTCTACCACTCTCTCCCTCTCCCTCTCTCTCTTACTTTCCCTTCCTCTTTCTCTCTCGCCCTCTATCCCAATCCCTCTCTCTTACTTTCCCTTCCTCTTTCCCTCTCTCTTACTTTCCCTTCCTCTTTCCCTCTCTCTTACTTTCCCTTCCTCTTTCTCTCTCTCTCTCTATATCCCAATCCCTCTCTCTTACTTTCCCTTCCTCTTTCTCTCTCTCTCTCTATATCCCAATCCCTCTCTCTTACTTTCCCTTCCTCTTTGTCTCTCTCCCTCTCTCTACCTCTCCCTCCTCTCTCCTTCATTTTCTCCTCCATCCCAATCTCTCTCTCCCTCTCTATCTTGCCTTCTCCCTCTCCCTTTTTCCTCCCTTTCACTATCTTTCCCTCCCTCCCTATCTCTCCTTGTCTCCTCCTTTTCTCAATCACTCACTCCCACTCTCTCTCCCTACCTCTCCCTCCCTCTCTCTCCCGACCTCTTTTCCGACCCTCTCCCCATCTCTCTCTCCTTCACCCTCCCCTAAATCTCATTCTCTCCCTCTCAATCTCTATCTCTCCCTCCCTTTATCCCTCTCTTTTACTATCTATTACTATCTCTTTCCTCTCTCTCCCTCTTTCTCCCTTCATCTCTTTCTCTCGCTCCTCGCTCTCCCTTCCACTCTCTCTCCTTCTCTCCCTCTCTCTCCCCTCTCTTCTTTCCCTCTCTCTCCCACTCTCTTTCACACTTTCTATCTCCCTCTATCTATTACTATTTTCCTTTTGCCATCTCTCAATCTCTCTCTCTCTCCCTTTATCCCTCTCTCTCTTAATCTCTTCCCTCTCTCCCTCTCTCCTTCTCTCCCATTCCCTCTCCCTCTTCCCCTCCCTCTTTTTCTTTACCCATAACTCTCTCCCTCTCTCTCCCTCTCTCTCCTTCTCTCTCTCTTTTCGCCTCTGTCACTCTTTAACCTTTCTCTCTCCCAATCTCTCCCTCTCTATCTCCATCCCTAATTCTCTCTCCATCTTTCTATCCCTGTTGCCCCATCTATACCTGTCTCCCTCCCTCTCTCCATATCCTTCTCTCCCTCTTCTATCTCCCTCTTTTCTCAACCTCTCTCCCCGTTCCTCTTTCTCTCTATAACTCTCTCTTTATCTCTCCCTCCCTCTCTCCTTATTCCTCTTTCTCCTTCCCCCTCCGACCCTATATCTCTTTCCTTGCTCTCCCTCCCTCTTTCTCCCTCCTCTCCCTCTCTCCCCTCATCTCTCACTCCATCCATTCTTCACTCTACTTCTCTCCCTTTCTCCCTTTCTTTCTCTCCTTCCCTATCTCTCCCCTTCGCTCTTTATCTTTCTCCTTCTCTTTTCTTCTCTCTTTATCTATTTCTCCCTATCCCTCTTCCTCTCTCCCTTCTTCTCTCCCTTTCACTCCCTCTCTCCCTATCCACCTCTCTCTACCTCTCTCTCCCTTTCTCCATCTCCTTCTCTCTACTGCGACTTTCTTTCTCTCCCTCCCTCCCTCTTGCTCTCTCCCTCCTTCCTTCTCGTTCTCTCCCTCCCTTCCTCCTTCCCTCTCTTCCCCCACTCTTTCACTCCCTCCCTCTCTCTTTCTCTCAATCTTTCCCTCTATTCTTTGTTTCTCCCTTCATCTTACGAGTTTTCCTCCTTGCACTCCTCCTCTCCTCGTCTATTTTTCTCCCCCTCTTCATCTCTCTCCCTCTCTTTCCCTCACTCCTAATCTCTCTCCCCCTCCCTCTCTCCCCTCTCTCTTTCCCACTTTCCTCCCTCTCTATCTCCCACTCCTTTTTTCTCCCTTTTCTCTCTCTCTCCTTTAACCTCTCTCCCTCTCTCCTCCCCTCTTCACATCTCTATCTCTCTCCATCTCTCCTTCTATCCCTTTTTCCATCTCTCCCTCCCTCCTTCCTCTCTCTCCTCTCTTTCTCTCTATCTCTATCTATTACTATCCTTTTCTTTATCTCTCCCTCTCTTCCTTTTGCTCCTTCTCGCCCTTCCTCTCTCTCCATCTCTCCCTTTCCCTCTCTTTCCCTTTCTTTTCTCTCTCCTTCCTCTCTCTAGCTCTCTCCCTCTCTTTCCTCCTTTCTTTCTTCCTTTATCTATTGTTATTCCTCTCTCTCTCTCCCCCTTTCTCTCCCTCTCTCCCTTTCGCTCTATTTCCCTCTCTTCTCTCTCTCCCTCCCCTCTCTCCCCCTCTCTCCCTCTCTTTCCTCCTTTCTCTTCCCTTAGCCTATTATTATTCCTCTCTCTATATCTCTTTGTTTCTCTCCCTGTCTCTCCCTCCCTCCCTCTCTCTTTGTCTACCTTTCTCCCTTTTTATCTATCACTTCCTCTATCTCTCTCTCCCTCTCCTTTTCTCCATCTCCTTCTCTCTCTCTTTCTCCCCCTCTATCACCCTTCTTCCCCCTCTCACCCTCTCTCTCTCCCTCCCTCCCTCCCTCTCGCTCTTCCTCCTCTCTCTCCCTTTCTATCTTCCCTCTCTCTCTTTCTCTCTTATCTCTCCCTTTCCCTCCCACTCTCACCCTCTCATCCTCTCTCTCCCTCCTCTTCGTCACTCTTTTTCTCCCTCTCTTTGTCTCTCTCTCTTCTCTCTATCCTTCTCTCACTCACTTATCTCTCCATCCCTCCTCTCCACCTCTCTCTCCCTCTCTCTATCTCTCTCCCTACCACCCTCTCTCCCTTCCCGTCTCCCTCTCTTTCTCATTCTCTCTCTTTTCTACTATCTCTCTTTTCATCTCATTTTCTCTATCCCTTTCTCTATCCATAACTTCCTTCCCCTCTCTTGCCTTTTCACTATCTTGCTCCTCTTCACTCTTTCTCTCTCTCCTTACCTCTTTTTTCTCCCTCTCTCCCTCCCTCTCTTTCTCTCTTCCTCTCTCGATCCCTCCTTTCTCTCACTTTCTCTCTCCCCTTTCCCTCTCTCCCTCACTTTTTATCTCTCTCCCTCCCTCTCTCCTCTTCTCTTCATCTCTCGCCCTCTCTTCCTCTCTCCCTTTCTATCTTTCCCTCTATTTGTCTCCCTATCCCACCCAATTCCATCCTCCACCTCCTACTCTACTCGTATCTCTCCCTCTCTTCCTTCATCCCAATCCCTCTCCCTCCTCTCTCCCAACCCTCTCCCTCTTTTTATCCCTCTCCCTAACCTAACTCCCCATCCCACTCTTCCTTGCTCTCTCTCTCTCTCTCCCACCTCTATCGCTTTCCCTTTCTCTCTTTCCCTCTTTCCCTTACTCTCCCTTACTCTCTCTCTTTCATTCCCTCCTTTTTCTCTCTCCCCCTTTCTCACGCTACATCTCTCTTTCTTCTTCTCTTTCTCCCTTTCCTCTCTCCATCTCTCCTTTTTCCTCTCATCCCTCTCCTTCTCCCTCTTTCTACTTCCTCTCTCTCCTTCTTTCTCACTCTCTCTCTCCCCTCTCACCTTATCCCTCTCTCTCTCCCATCCTCCCTCTTTCCTTTTCTCTCCTCCTCTTTCTCTCTCCCATATTAATCTCTCTCTCTCTCTCCCTTTCCTTTTCTATCTCACTCTCTCTCTTTCCCTCCTTTTTCTCTCTCTCCCTACCTCTCCTTCACTCTCTCTCTCCCCACCACTCTTTCCCTCGCCCTCTCTCCCTCACTCTCGTCTCCGACTCTCACTTCTCTCTCTAACTCTCTCCCTCTCTCTCCCTCTCTCCATGTCCCTCCCTTGTTGTCTCCCTCACTCTCTCCTTGTCTCTCTCCATGTCCATCCTTTGTTCTCTCCCTCACTCTCTCCTTGTCTCTCTCCATATCTCTATCCCTCCCTCTCCCTCTCCCTCTCTCTCTCCCTCTCTCTCCCTTTTTCACTTTTTCACTCTCGACCTCTCTCTCACTTCCTCCCTTTCTCCTCCCTATCTCCCTCTCCCTCTACCTCTCCTAGCTTCTCCCTCTCTACCTTCCCATACTAATCTCTCTCTCCCTCTCCCTTCCTCTCCCTCTCCTTCTCCCTCTCTCTCTTTTCCCCTCTTCCTCCCACTCTCTATCTCCCACTCCTTTCTCCCTCTTCTCTCTCTCTTTCAACCTCTCTCCTATCTCTCATTCCCTCCTTCCATCTCTATCTCTCTCCATCTCTCCCTCCATCCTTCCTCTATCTCCCTCTCTCTTTCTCTCTACCTTTATCTATTACTATCCTTTTCTCCATCCCTCATTTCTCCCTTTTGATCCCTCTATCCCTTCCTCTCTTTCCCTCTCTTCCCTCTCCCTCCCTCTTTTCCCTCATCGCCCTCTCTTTCCTCCTCTCTTTCTCCCTCTACCTATTATTATTCCTCTCTCTCCATCTCTTCGTTTCTCTCCATATCTCCCCCTCTCTCCCTCTCTCTTCATCTCTCTCAATCTCTCCCTCTCTCTCTCTCCCTCTCTCTCCTTCTCTCCCTTGACTCCATCTATCTCTTCCCTTTTCTATCTCCCTCTCCCTTTCTCCTTCTCTTTCTCTATCTCTCTCTCCTCTCTCTCTCTTTCTCCCTCTCCCTCTCTCTCTCTATCCGACTCTCTCTTTCTCTCGCTCCCTCCCTTGCTCTCGCTCGCTCTCTCCCTCCCTCCCTCCCTCCCGTCCTCTCTCACTTCCTCCCTCTCTCTCCTTCTCTCTATCTATCCCTCTATTCTTCATTTCTCCCTTCCTTTTGTAGCTTTTCCTCCTCGCACTCCCTCATCTCCCTCTCACTTTTTCTCCCCCTCTTCATCTCTCTCCCTCTATCTCTATCACTCTTTATCTCTCTCCCCCTCCCTCTCTCTTCCTCTCTCTCCCACTCTCCTCTCTCTATCTCCCACTCATTCTTTCTCCCTCTTCTCTATATTTCCTTCAACCTCTCTCCCTCTCTCTTCCCCCTTCACATCTCTATCTCTCTCCCTCTCTCCCTCTGTCTTTTTTCCCATCTCTCCCTCCCTCATCCCTCTCTCTACCTCTATCTATTACTATCTTTTGCTTTATCTCTCCCTTTCTTCCTCTTACTCCCTCTAACGCTTCCTCTCTCTCCATCTCTTCATCTCTCCCTTCCCTCTATTCTCTCTCTCCCTCCCTCTCTCTCCTACTCTCTCCCTCTCTTTGCTCCTTTCTTTCTCCCTCTATCTATTGTTATTTCTCTCTATCTCTCTATTTCTCTCCCTCTCTTCCCCTCTCTTCCTTTCTCTCTCATTCCCTCTCTTCTCTCTCTTCCTCTTTCTTCCTTCTCTCTCCCTCCACCTATTGTTATTCCCTCTCTCCATCTCTTTATTTTTCTCCCTCTCCCCCTCTCTCCCTCTCTCTTCATATCTCTATTAATCTCTCCCTCTCTCTTCCTACCTCCCTCTCTCCATCTCTACCACTCTCCCTCTCTATCTATCTCTTTCTCTCTCTCTCTCTCCTTTCTCCCTCTCCTTCTCTATCGATATCTAACTCTCTCTTTCTCCCCTCTCTCGCCCTTCGTCCCCCATCTCACCCCTCTTTCTCCCTCCCTCCCTCTCGCTCTTCCTCTCTCTCTCTCCCTTTTATCTCTCGCTCTCTCTCCTTCTCTCTATCTCTCCCTTTCCCTCCCACTCTCACCCTCTCACCCTCTCTCTCCCTCCTCTTCATCACTCTGTTTCTCCCTTTTTTATCTCTCTCTCCTTCTCTCTCTATCCTTCTCTCACTCACTATCTCTCCCTCCCTCATCTCCACCTCTCTCTCCCTCTCTTCATTTCTCTCTCCCTCTCCCTCTCTCTCCTTTACTCTCTATATCTCTCTCCCTTCCACCCTCTCTCCCTCCCTTCCTCATTCTCTCCTCCCTCCTGCCTCTCTTTCTCATTCTCTCTCTTTCTACTTCTCTCTTTTCATCTCACTTTCTATCTCCCTCTCTGTATCCATCACTTCCTTCCCCACTCTCCCCTTTCACTATCTTGCTCCCCCTCACTCTCTCTCTCTCCTTACCTCTTTTTTCTCCCTCTCTCCCCCTTCCTCCCTCCCTCTCTCTCTCTTTTGATCCCCCATCTCTCTCACTTTCTTTCTACCCTTTTCCATCTCACTTTTTATCTCTCCCTCTCACTCTCTCTCTCTCCTTGCCTTTTTTTTGCTTCCTCTCTCCCTCTCTTCCTCCCTCCCTCTATCTGTCTCTCTCTTGATCCCCCTCTCCCTCTCACTTTTATCTCTCTCCCTCCTCTCCTTTTCCCTTCATCTCTCCCTTTCTATCTTTCCCTCTATCTATCTCCCCGTCCCACCCAATTCCACCCTCCACCTACTACTCCGCCTCTATTTCCCTCTCTCCTCTCTCCCAACCCTTTCCATCTCTCTATCCCTCTCCCTCCCTAACTCCCCATCCCACTCTTCCTTGCTCTCCCTCTCTCTCTCCCACCTCTATCGCTTTCCTTTCTATCTCCACCCCTCTCTCTCCCTCTCTCCCTCACTCTCCCTCCCTCTCTCTCTTTCATTCTCTCCCTCATTCTCTCTCCCCCTTTCTAACTTTACATCTCTTCATCTCTCCCTTTACCTCTCTCCATCTCTCCCTGTACCTCCCTCCCTCTCATTCTCCCTCTTTCCACTTCTCCCTCTCTCTCTCCTTCTCGCTCACACTCTCTTCCTCTCTCTCCTTATCCCTCTCTCTCCCATACTCCCTCTTCTATTCTCCCGTCTTTCCCTTTCTCTTTCCCTTTTCCTATCTCTCCCTCCCTCCCTCTCCTTTTCGTCTCTCTCTCCCTCTTTGCTTCCCTTTTCTATCCCTCCTTACCTCTCCATCTCTCCCTCTCTCTCCCCACCTCTCTTTCCCTCCCCTCTCTCCCTACCACTCTTTCCCTCCCCTCTCTCCCTCACTCGCCTCTCCCACTCCCTCTTCTCTCTCTCCCTCTCCTCTCTCTCTATCACCTTCTCTCTCTCCCTCTCTCACCCTCTCTCCCTCACATGCCCTCCCTTATTCTCTCCCTCGCTCTCTCCTTGTCTCTCTCCATATCTCTATATCTCCCTCTCCCTCTCCCTCTCCCTCTCTCTTTCTCTCTCTCTTTTTCCATTTTCTCTCTCTACCTCTCTCTCACTTGTCCCCCTCTTTCTCCCTCCCTATCTCCCTCTCCCTCTCTCTAGCTCTCCTAGCTCTCCCTCTCTACCTTCCCATACTAATCTCTCTCTCCCTCTCCCTCTCTCTCTTCCCCTCTCTCTCCCACTCTCCCCTCTCTCTATCTCCTACTCCTTCTTTCTCCCTCATCTCTCTCTCCTTCAACCTCTCCTTCCCTTCTTCCATCTCTATCTCTCTCCATCTCTCCCTCCCTCCTCCCTTTCCCTCCCTCTCTTTCTCTCTGCCTCTATCTATTACTATCTTTTTCTCCATCTCTCCTATCTCCCTTTTGAACCCTCTCTCCCCTCTTCTCTCTATCTCTTCCTCTCCCCCTCCTCTCCCTCTTTTTCCTCATTTCTCTCTCCCTTTACCTATTGTTATTCCCCTATCTCCATCTCTCCCTTTCTCTCCCCCTCTCTCTCTCTTTCCTCCTTTCTCTCTCCCTCTACCTATTGTTATTCCTCTCCCTTCATCTCTTCGTTTCTCTCCCTCTCTTCCCCTCTCTTCCTCTCTCTTCATCTCTCTTAATCTCTCCCTCTCTCTCCCTTCTCTCCTTCTATCCATCCCACTCCATCTATCTCTTCCTCTCTCTCTCTCTCTCCCCTCTCTCTCTATCTTTGTCTACCTCTCTCTCCCTTTCTCCCTCTCCCTCTCTCTCGTTCTATTGGACTCTCTCTTTCTCTCCCTCCTTCCCTCTTGCTCTCTCCCTCCTTCCCTTCCTCCCTCTCTTCCTCTCTTCTCCCTCTCTTTCACTCCCTTCCTTTCTCTCATTCTCTCTATCTATCCCCCTATTCTTTGTTTCTCCCTTCCTCTTGTAGCTTTTCCTCCTCGCACTCCCTCCTCTCCCTCTCTCTTTCTCCCCCTCTTCATCTCTCTCCCTCACTCTTTATCTCTCTCCCTCTCTCTCCTTCTCTCCCCTATCTCTCCCTCTCTCTCTCCCTTCCCTCTCTCTCCCACTTTTCACCTCTCTATCTCCCACTCCTTCTTTCTCCCTCTTCTCTCTTTTCTTCAACCTCTCTCCTTCTCTCTTCCCCTTTCACATCTATATCTCTCTCCACCTCTCCCTTTGTCTCTTTTTCCCATCTCTCCCTCCCTCCTCCCTCTTTCTCCCTCTCTCTTTCTCTCTACCTCTATCTATTACTATCCTTTTCTCTATCTCTCCCTCTTTTCCTCTTGCTCCCTCTTGCTCTTCCACTCTCTCCATCTCTCCCTTTCCCTCTCTTTCCCTCTCTCTCTCACTCTCTCCCTTTCTTTCCTGCTTTCTTTATCCCCCTATCTATTGTTATTCCTCTCTCTCTCTTTCCCCTCTCTCCCTTTCCCTCTTTTCTCTCTCTCCCTCCTTCTCTCTCGCCCTCTCTCCCTCTATTTCCTCCTTTCTCTCTCCCTCTACCTATTGTTATTCCTCTCTCTATCTCTCCACTTCTCTCCTTCTCTCCTCCTCTCTCCCCTATTTCCATATCTCTCTAAATCTCTCCCTCTGTCTCCCTCCCTCCCTCCCTCTCTCCTTCTCTACCTCTCTCCCTCTCTATCTATCTTTTCTCTCTCTCTCTCTCCCTCTCCCTTTTTTCCCTCTCCTTCTCTATCTTTATCTAACTCTCTCTTTCTCCCCCTCTTTCGCCTTTTATCCCCCCTCTAGCCCTCTCTCTCTCCCTCCCGCTCGTTTTTCCTCCTCTCTCTCCCTCTTCTATCTCCCCCTTTCTCTCCTTCTCTCTATCTCTACCTTTCCCTCCCACTCTCACCCTCTCATCCTCTCCCTCCCTCCTCTTCCTCACTCTTTTCTCCCTCTCTTTTTCTCTGTCTCCTTCTTGCTCTCTATCTTTCTCTCACTCACTATCTCTCCCTCCCTCCTCTCCACCTCTCTCCCCCTCTCTTCATCTCTCTCTCCCCTCTCCCTCTCTCTTTTACTCTCTCTATCTTTCTCCCTTCCACCCTCTCTCCCTCCCCTCTCCCTCTCTTTCTTATTCTCTCTCTCTCTTTGTACTATCTCTCTTTTTATCTCATTTTCTATATCCCTCTCTCTATCCATCACTTCCTTCCCCTCTATCCCCTTTTCACTATCTTACTCCCCTCACTCTCTCTCTCTCTCTCCTTACCTCTTTTTTGCTCCCTCTCTCCTTCCTTCCCTCTTTCTCTCTCCCTCTCTTGATCCCTCCTCTCTCTCACTTTCTCTCTCCTTCTTTCCCTCTCTCCCTCCTTCTCTCCTCTTCCCTTCATCTCTCCCCCTCTATTCCTCTCTCTCTTTCTATCTTTCTCTCTATCTGTCTCCCTATCCCACCAAATTCCACCCTCCACCTCCTACTCTATCTCTATCTCTCCCTCTCTTCCTTCATCCCAATCCCTCTCCCCTCTCTCCCAACCCTCTCCCTCTCTATCCCTTTCCCTCACTAACTCCCCATCCCACTCTTCCTCCCTCTCCCTCTCTCTCCCTCTCTCTCCTTTTTCCACTTTCTCTCTTTACCTCTCTCTCACTTTCCCCCTCTTTCGCCCTCCCTATATCCCTCTCCCTCTCTCTACCTCTCCTAACTTCTCCCTCTCTACCTTCCCATACTAATCTCTCTCTCCCTCTCGCCCTCTCCCTTCCTCTTCCTCTCCCTCTCCCTCTCTCTCTTCCCTCTCCCTCCCACCTCTCTCTCTCTCTATCTCCCACTCCTTCTCTCTCCCTCTTCTCTCTCTTTGCATCAACCTCGCTCCCTCTTTCTTCCCCTTCTTCCATCTCTATCTCTCTCCATCTCTCCCTCCCTCCTCCCTGTCTCTCCCTCTCTCTTTCTCTCTACCTCTATCTATTACTATCATTTTCTCCATCTCTCCTTTCTCCCTTTTGATCCCTCTCTCCCTTCCTCTCTCACCATCTCTCTCTCTTTCTCCCTTTCCCTCTCTTTCCCTCTCTTCTCTCCCTCCCTCCCTCTTTTCCCCCTCTCCCTCTCTTTCCTCCTTTCTTTCTCCCTCTCCTATTGTTATTCCTCTCTCTTGATCTCTTCGTTTCTATCGCTCTCTCCCACTCTTCCTCTCTCTTCATCTCTCTCAAACTCTCTCTCTTCCTTTTTTGCTCTCCTTCTCTCCCTCCCACTCCATCTATCCGTTCCTCTCTCTCTCTCTCTCCTTCTCCATCTCTATCTCTATCTAACTCTCTCTTTGTCCCCCTTTCTTGCCCTTTGTCCCCCTTCTTACCCTCTCTCTCCCTCCCTCCTTGCCCTTCTTCCTCCTCTCTCTTCCCTTCTATCTCCCCCTCTCTCCTTCTCTCTCTATCTCTCCCTCTCCCTCCCACTCTCACCCTCTCATCCTCTTTCTCCTTCCTCTTTTTCATACTTTTTCTCCCTCTCTTTGCTCTTTCTCCTTCCCCCTCTCTATCTTTCTTCCACTCACTATCTCTCCCTCCTTCTCTTTCTCTCTCGCCCCTTTTTCTCTATATCTATCTCCCTTCCTTTTCTCTCTCTCACCCTCTCTTCATTTCTCTCTGTCTCCTTTTTTCTCTCTCTACTTCTCCTTCTCTCCCTCTCTCCCTTCCCTCTCTATCCCCCTCACTTTCCCTCTCTCTCTCTAAATCTCTCTCTCTCCCCCTCTTCCTCTCTCTCTCATCTCAATCTCTCTCTCCCTTTTCTAAATTTCTATATCCCCCTCTTCCCTTCCTTCCTCTATCCTTCCCTACCTCTCCTTCTCTCCCTCTCTCTCCTCTTTCTCTCGATTGCTCCCTCCCTTTCTCTCTCCTCTTTCTCTCAATTGCTCCCTCCCTTTCTCTCTCCCTACCTCTCGCTTCCCTTTCTCTTTATCTCTCTCTCCTCACCTCTCTCTTCCTCACTCTCTCTCTCCCCTTCCCTCTCTCCATCTCTTACCCTCTCTCTCTCTCATTTTCCTTCTCATTCTCTCTCCCTCTCCCTCTCTCTCTCTCTCCTTCTCCCTCGCCCTCTCCCTCCCTCAATGTCTCTTTCCCTCTCCCAATCTCTATCCCTCCCTCTCCCTCTCTCGGTCCTTCTTTATCCCTTCATATTTCTAACTCTCTCACACTCTCAATCTCTTTTCCTCCCTCTATCCCTCCCTTTTTTCCCCCTCTCTCTCCCTCTCTCCCATTTTCCTTCTCTCTCCCTTCTACCTTTCCTTACTTTTCCCTCTCTACCTCTCTCTTTAGTCTCTCTCTCCCCTTCCTAATTTTCCCTCTCTCTGCCCCTCTCTCTCACTCCTCTTGTTTCTCTCTCCTACTCACTCTTTCTCCCTCCCTCTCTCTCCCTCTCTCCCTTTCTCCCTCTCTGTATATCTCTCCCTCTCTATCTCTCTCTCCCTTCTCTCTCCCTCTATCTCCCTCTATCTATCCCCCTTGTTCACACTCCCTTTCCTCTCTCTCCTTCTCCATCTCTCTCCCTCTACTTCTATCCCTATCTCTTCTCTCTCTCACTCCCTCTCTCCCTCTCTCTTACCCTTTCTCTCTCCCTTTATCTATTGCTATTTTCCTTTCTCAATCTTTTCCTCTCTTTGTCTCTCTCCCTCTCTCTCAATGTCTCTTCCTCAATCTCTCCCTCTCTCCCTCCCTTTCTCTCTCCCCCTCACTTTCTCTCTCTCCCTCTCCCTCACCCTCTCTCTGCCTCTCTTCTCTCTCTTTCACTCCCTCCCTTTCCCTCTCTCCCTTCCCCTCTTCCCCTCTCTCCCTCTCTCTCCCTCTCTCTCTCCCTCTCTCCCCCTCTCTTTACCTCTCACTCTCTAATTCTTTCTTTTTCTTTCTCCATCTTCTTCTCTCTTTCTCCCTTTCTCAATCTCTCTCCCTCCTTCTCACCTCCTCTCTCTCTATCTCCTTCTCACCTCCTCTCTCTATCTCCTTCTCTCACTCTCTTCATCTCTCTCTCCCTCCCCCTCTTCTCTACTTCTCTCACTCTCCCTCTTTCTCTCTTTACTTCTCCCTTAATCTCTCTTTATCTATCTCCTTTCTTATCCCTCTCTCTCCTTCTCTCCCATTTATCTCTTCTTCTTTCCATTCCTCCCTCTATTTCTCTCTCGCTCACTCCTCCTCTCTCCCTACTTCTCTCCCTCTCTAACCTCTCTTTCTTTCTCCTTCCCTCTCTCTCCCCCTCTTTGTCCATCTCTCTATCTCTCCTTCTTTTTTCTCTCTCTATTTATTTCTTTATATCCATTTCCCTCTCTCTCCTTCTCTCCTTCTCTCCCTTTCTCCCTCTCATTTTTTCTCTATCTAACTCTGTCCTTCTCCCCCTTCTCTCTCTCTCCGTCCCTCCCTCTTGCCTCTACCTCTATCCCTAACCCCTCTCTCTCTCTCGCTCCCTCGCTTTGTTTTTCCCTTCCACTCTCACCCTCTCCTCTCCCCTCTCCTTTTACTTCTTCTCTCTTTTTCTCCCTATCTTCTTCTTTCTCCCCTTCCTATCTCTCTCCCTCTCTCTATCTTTACTCCCTTCTTCCATTCCTTTCTCTCTGCCTCTCTCCCTCTCCCTCTCTCTTCCTCTCTCTCCCTCTCCCTCTCTCTCCTTCCTTTCTTTTTCTCTCTCTCTCCCTCTCCCTTTTCCCCTTTCTCCCTCTCTCTCCCTCTTTTCCCTCTCTTTTTATCCATCTCTCTCTTTTTCTCCCTCCTTTCGTCCCTTTCTCACTCTCTCCCTCCTACTCTCCATCTCTCTCTCCCTTTCTCCCTCTCCTCGCTCTCTCCTACACTTTCTCTCCCTTCCTCCCTCTCTCTTTCTCTTTCTCTTTCTCCCTCTACATCTCTCTCTTCCTTCATCTCACTTCTTTCTCCATCTCTCTCTTTTCGCTCTTTCCCTCTCCCTCCCTTCCCTTTCCCCTTCCCCCTCTCCCTCTCTCCCCTCCTCCCTCTCCCTCCCTCTCTCTTTCACTCTCTCATTACGTCTCTCCCTCTCTCTACCTCTCTTCATCTCTCTCCCTCTCTCCATGTCCTCTCCCTCCCTCTTTCCTCTCTCTATCTCCCTTTATCTCTCTCCCTCTATCCTTACATCCCTCTCTCTCTTTCTCTTTACCCTTATTTCTTCCTTTTCCCTCTCTCTTTCTTTATCCCACTCTATCCCCTTTTATATCCCTCTATCTCTCCCTCTCTCCTCTCTCCCTATCTAACTATCTCTCCCTCTTGTCCTCTCTTCCTCTCCCCTTCCTCTCTTTTCCTCTCCCTCTCCCTCTCTCTTCCTCTCCCTCTCTCTTCCTCTCCCCCTCTCTTCCTCTCCCCCTTTATCTCCCTCTATCCATCTCCCTCCCTCTCTACCTCTCTTGCACTCTCTCCCTCTTTCTCTCTCTCTCCCTCTATAACTCTATCTCTCCCTCTATGTCTCTTTGTCCATCTCTCCCTCTTTCCCCTCCTCTTTCCCTCTCTCTATCTATCTCTTCCTCTCTTTCCCTCCTCTCTCCCTCTCACCCTTACTTTTTCTCTCTCTTACTCTCTCGCTCTTCCTCCCTCTTCATATCTCCCTCTTTATCCCTCTCCCTCCATCTCTCTCCCTCCCTCTCCCTTTACTATCTCTCTCTCTCCCTCTCACCCTTACTTTTTCTCTCTCTCTTTCTCTCTCGCTCTTCCTCCCTCTCCATATCTCCCTCTTTATCCCTCTCCCTTCATCTCTCTCCCTTCTCTCCCTCTGCTATCTCTCTCTCCCTCTTCCTTTCTCTCTAACTCTCTCTATCCCCCTCTTTAACTCTCCCTATCCCCTTCTCTCCCTCTTTATCTCTCCCTCCCTCCCAACCTCCCTCCCTCTTTTTATCTCCCCCTCTTTCCCTTTTTATCTCCCTCTCTCCATCCCTCCCTCTCCATCTTTGCCTCTCGCTCTCTCCCTCTTTCTCCCTCTCTTATCCTCCCTCTCTCTCCCTTTCTTATCCTACCTCTCTTCCATTTCCCTCTCTTTATGTCTCCCTCTCTCCTTTTCTCTCTATATCTTTCTCGCCCTTCCACTCTCGCATCCTCTCGCTCGCTCTCTCTTAGGAGAGAAAGAGAGAGGAGAGAGAGAAGGATAGAGGGAGATAGAGGGAGGGAGAGGGAGAGAGATAGAGAGTGAGGGATGGAGAAAGAGAGTGTGAGAGAGAGGAATGAAAGGAGAAGGAGCGATAGAGAGGGAGGAAGAGAGAAAGAGATGGGGAGAGAGAGATAAAAAGGGAGAAAGAGAGAGATAGAGCTAGCAAAGAGGGAGCGAAGTAAAGAGAGGGAGAAAGGTAGAGAGGGGAGAGAGAGGGAACAAGGAAGGGAGACAAATAGAGGAAGAGAGAGAAGAGGAGAGAGAATAAGAGAGAAGGAGAGGAAGAGAGAGAGGGAGCAAGGGATGGAGAGAGAGGGTGAGGGAGAAAAAGGGAGAGAGGTCGAGGGAGAAAGAGGGAGATGGAGGGAGAGGGAGAGAGGAAGGAAGAGAAAGAAGATGAGAAGGAGAGGAAGAGAGAGAGGGAGTAAGGGATGGAGAGAGAGGGTGAGGGAGAAAAGGGAGAGAGGGTGAGGGAGAAAGAGGGAGAGAGAGGGGAAAGAGGGAAATGGAGGAAGAGGGAGAGAGGAAGGAAGAAAAAGAAGATGAGAAATAGAAGGAAAGAGAGATAGAGATACGAGAGAGAGGGAAAGAGTGATAGAGAAAGGGAGAGAGAGAGAGATAGATATGGGGGGAGAGATAAAGAGATGGAGAGGGAGGAGGGAGAGAGAGGGAAGAGATAGAAGAGAGAGAGTGATAGAAGGAGGGAAAGAGGGAGGGGAGGAGAGAGTAAGGGAGTGGTAGGGAGAGATTGGGGAGAAAGGGAGACAACAAGGGAGAGAGTGAGGGATGAAGGGAGGGAGAGAGAGAGGGGGAGATAGAGAAAGGCAGTAAGGGAAGGAAAGAGAGAGGGGGAGAGGGAGTGAAAGGGATGAACAAGAGGGAGAGGGAGAGGAAGAGAGGGAGGTAGTGGAGAGAGAGAGTGAGATAGAAAGATGGAGACAGAGATTTGAGACAAAAGGAAAGGCGAGTGAGAGAGAGAGATGGAGGGAAGAGAGGAAGAGAGAGGGAGAGAGAAATAAGGATAGGGGTTGAGCAAGAGGATGAGAGAGGGAGGGATAGGGAGGGAGAATAAGAGAGGAGGAGTGAGAGAGGAAAGGATAGAAAGGGACAAGGTGAGGGAGAGAGAGAGGTTGAGACAAAGAGAGTGAGAGAGGGTGAGAGAGAGAAGGAGAGAGGAAGGGAGAGAGAGAGAGGGAAAAGGAAAGTGAGTGAGAGGGATAGAGGGATAGAGAGAGAGAGAGAGAGGGAAAAGATAGAGGGAGCGAGGAATAGAGGGAGTAAAAGAGGGTGGGAGAGAGAGGGAGAGAGAGGGAGGAAGAGAGGGAGAGGGAGTGTTAGAGAGAGTGAGGGAGGGATGGAGAGGGAGAGGGGGACAAGAACGAGAGGGTGAGAGAGAGAAAGATGGAAAGAAGAGGAGAGATAAATTAGGATAGGGGAGGGAGGGAGAGGGAGAGTGGGAGGGAAGGAGTGGGAAAAAGGGAGAGAGGAACGAGAGAGGGAGGGAGGGAGAAATGGAGAGAGATAAAGAGAGAAGGAGGGAGAAGAGGGATAGAGAAAGAGGAGAGAGATGAAGAAAAATGTAGGAAAAGAGGGAGAGAAAAAGTAGACATGGATAGAGAGAAGGAGAGGCGAAGGAGAGAGGGAAAGAGAGATAAAGTAAGGGATGGAGGGAGAGAAGAGAGAGAGGAAGAAAGAGGAAGAAAGAAAAGGAGAGAGGGAGAGAGCAAGAGAGAGAGAGATAAGAAGAGAGGGAGAGAGTAAAGGAGAGATAGAGGGAGGGAGGGAGAGGGAGAAAGGGAGGTGGGAGAAGAGGAGATAGGGGAGAGGCAAAATGAGGGAGACGAGAGGTAAAGAGAAATAAGGACAAAGGAGGGAGGGAGAGAGACAAGTGGGGGAGGAGATTAGCAGGGGTAGATGGAAAGGGAGAAAGAGATTGGGAGGAGGGAGAGGGAGAGTGAGAGAGAGAGGGAGAAGGATGGGGAGGGATTGATAGAGGGAGAGGGAGAGAGGTAGAGGGGGAGAGCGAGAAAACGAGAGAGTGAGAGAGTAAGAAAAGGAGAGAAAGAGAAGGAAAGACAAAGAGGAATAGAGGGAGAGGGAGAGATAGAGGGAAAGGGAAAGGGTGAAAGAAAGAGTTGAGGAGAGAGGAAGGGAGAGAGAGAGTAAGAAAGATCGAGTAAGGAGAGAGAGATAGAGTGATGGATGGAGAAAGAGTTAGAGGGGGAGAGAGAGAAGGAGAAGAAGGGAGGAAGAGAGAGGGAGAGCAAGAGCAAGGTAGATGCGAGAGAGAATAGAAAGGAGAGAGAGAGGGAGAGGGAGAGAGGGAGGGAGAGAGTGGAAAGTGGCAAGGGATGGAGAGAGCGGGTGAAAGAGAGGGAGAGAGATAGAGGGGGAGATAGAGTGAAAGAGAGAGAGAGGAATAGAGGGAAAGAAAGAGAGGTATGGAGAGAGGAAGAGAGAGAGGGAGGGAGAGAGAGAGGTAGGGAGAAAGAGAGAGGTAGAGAGATAAAGAGAGAGAAAGAGGGAGGGACGGATAGAAAGGTAAAGTGAGATTAAGAGGGAGAGAGGGAGGGAGAATAGGAGAGGGAGAGGGAGGGAGGGAGGGAAGGAGAGGAAGAGGGAGAGAGAGAAGGGTATAGAGAGTGAGAGTTAAGGAGAGAGCGAGAGAGATGTAGGGAGGGAGAGTGTAACACCCCCACCCTGAGTCATATTTCTACTAGCCAAGTAGAGTACTCGGACGAAACGCGTTACACCGACATACCCTAAACTCTAAGTAGTTTTCTTATAATATTCTTAAAACTTTAACAACACATTACATATATAACATAACATAATTAAATACATTAATAAAACATTATAGGAAATATTTAATTTGTTACGAACTCCATATCCCAAATTTACAGATAAAATAAAAACTAATATATGGTGCCTCACATGAGCCGGTTAGGAGGAGCCAGCCTCATCCGTACCAACTTGTCCTTTTCCCGTCACGACATAAAAATAACAAGAGGGTGAGCCGAAGCTCAATAAGTAGGGTGATGCACGTGATGTGCAATGAAGTTTTTGTTTCCCATTTTACCCATCCATTTTCAATTCGGGTACCTTAGGTATTAGCAAGTTCGTGCGTTCCATCTCTCGGTGATCGTATTATCACCTACTCGCTCTATTACTCTTTCTTAGTGATCTCAATATCACCTATCGCTTGCAATGAAATTATCCCTCATTGTAGCACACGGTTAGCGAAATTATCCCTTGCTTAACGGTGTTAGTAAATAGAGCTCGCAATATGGATTCCTTGCTATTACTCATTCCACTCAATTCGGTTACCAAACCATGTCATTTCATGACTCAATGATTTTTCTTAATTTATTCCACTCCAATGCACGTGATGCATGTGATGACATGTTTAATCATATTCAACCAAACTCGGGTACTAACCCTTCTTTTTCAAGCCATACTCATGGTTCAACTAACACTCGGGATTCACTCGTCGCTCACGTACCAATCATGGTACTCATAGCGGGAACACAACCTCCGCTCATTAATATTGTTCATTAGTTTCCTTAATATTTAAAAGAAGGTCTAAATCTTTTCCTTTTTTCTCTCTAAAAGAATAAATTTTTCTTAGAATTTTCAAATCCCTTTTATTTCTATATAAGTCCACTTATTTTAGTCCAAGCCTATTTGTTTTAGTCTAAGCCCATCTACTTTAAAACCAAGCCTTTTGATTTTATTCCAAGTCCATTTAATTTATTTTAGGCCCATTAACTTTATCCAAGTTTCTTAACTTAATCCGAAGTCCATTGACTTTATCCAATTTCATTTTATTTTATCTACACCCATAAATTTTGTCCAAGTCTAATTATTGGGTTTTAGAGTTTACTACCGAGCAACTCCTAATCGAGTAAATAATTTTTTAATTTTAGAATATAATTAAATCTCACTCATTTTATTGTATATACTAGACATATTGATTTATAACATATCCAAAAATAAGGTCTAAATACCTAGTACATAATTAATTACAAATTTTGAAACTTAGGGAGCAATCTACCTAATAGTAGTTTGTCTAGAGTTGTTTGTACAAAATCAGGTATAACGCTTTGTACACGAATCCAACGACCAAGAAATCTTAAAGGAAGTTAGCTGAAACATAGATGAACAACTTTTATTCTTTAATTTTCACCCAGAAATCGACCTAAAATCCATGAACATGCACCCCAAAATTCGGACAGAATTTACTCCTCATCAACACTAATTTATTAGTTCATTTCAAGCCAACTTTAAACATGTTTTAGTTCACTTAAATTTAGTCCAACTTCAATCCAACCCATCACCACATACTTGGACATTTTTTAAACATCATAAACATCATAAACATCATAAATCATCACAACAAGGCATCCATACATAGATTCATCCCAACATCAAGCATATAACCATTGAAAATTATTACAAACCCATGAAATAAACACTAAAAAAATAACTTAAAAAAATAATTTAAGACATTAATCAACCAAAAAATGGAACCTACTTACCTAGTTTAGGTTTGATTAGAATTTCCTTAGCGCTTTTCCTTCCCTTTTTCCCTTTCTCTTTTTCTTTCCTTTCTTTCCTCTCTTTTACCGTGTTTCACTCCCTCACAGTTGGTTTCTCCCCCTTTTTGTGGCAAGCTACGGTTTTCACTCCCAAAATCAGCCATATATCAAACTTTTGCAGCTTATATACTAGCCTTTATTTCAATTATTTCATGGTACAAGTGTCTTAAAGTAATCAACCAAGGTGGAAAGTAAATGGTGATTAGGGGTTATGTGGTTTGTTTAGCTTAAAAGAAATGAGGAGTCATCAAGTGTAATTAATAAGTGACTTTAGGTGTCTAACTTGGTCTCAGCTAACTCATTCCAAATGGGTTTATATATATATAATTATGAAATTTCTATTTTAGGATTTTCGGAATTCTTTTCTCGAAATTCCAGCAGAGTATATTTCAAAACAACCCTCACCATAGTGGACATAAATCTGAATGTATAGAACAAAAAATTATGAAATGTTATAGAGAGCTAGTTAACACATAGGGGAACAACTTTCATGCTTTTAGCATTACCTAAAAATCAATTTAAGGTCCTCAAATAAATCATGCAATCTTCGGACAGAAGCTAGCTCTACATTTTGGAAAATTTCTTTTAATTAATTCAGAAATTTTCCCAAATAAAATCCCAATGTTCCTAAAATTGTAAAATAAATTTCTTATCATTATCATGCATTCCAAACACTTAGAAATACCCCAAAGGATAATTATCTAAATTATCCGAAATGTTTCCTCCCGTTATTTTCGATGTAATCATCGAACATACCGTCATAAAAAAAACTCTTTTGAACCCATCCATACTATTACTTATACTCCATATAAACATATTTAGAAACATTTTAACATGTGTACAAATTTCACGGGGGTTACATTCTCTCCCCTTAAGAGAATTTCATCCTCAAAATTGACTTATTCAAACAATTCAGGATATTTATCCCTCATTTCTTCTTCATGTTCTCAAGTCAATTCTTCGAGGTCGTGATTTGTCCATAAGACTTTAACTAGACCAATCTCCTTGTTCCAAAGTCATTTTACTCGTCCGTCCGAGACTTGGACCGATCTTTCCTCATATGTTAAATCTACGACAAGGCCCGGTGGTTCCATGTCCAGAATTTACCTCGATTCTCCGATGAATTTCTTTAATATAGACACATGAGACACATTATGTATTCCTCGCTAATGAAGGCGGTAGCGACAAGTGATATGCCTTATCACCTACCCGATCTATTATCTCGAACGGGCCTATGTATCATGGGCTTAATTTCCCCTTCCAAAATTGTAGTACGCCCTTCATTGGTGAGACTCTTAAAAATACGTAATCACCGACCATGAACTCTAGATCCTTCCTCCATTTGTTCGCGTAACTTTTCTATCCGTTTTGGGTCGCTTTCATTCGTTAGTAGATCCGGTCTACTACTTCGGTTGTCCGCTATACCAATTCGATCCTAGCAACCTTCTTTCTCCTATTTTATCCCAATGCACGGGAGATTTACATTGTCATCCATGCAAAGCCTCATAGGGAGTCATCCCAATTGAAGCTTGGTAGCTATTGTTATATGTAAATTCAACTAAACGTATGTATTTCTCCCACTTTCTAGACCAATCTAGAACACACGCTTGTAGCATATCTTTAAGAATCTAGATTACACGTTCGGATTGTTCGTCGGTTTATGGATGATAAGCCTTGCTAAAATTGAGCTTGGTGCCCATAGCCTTATGTAGACTCTTTCAAAATGCAAAGGTGAATCTAGGATCTTGATCTAGCATAATTGAGATCGGAATCCCATATAGTCTCACGATTTCGTTCGGATACAATTGGGCATATTGTTTTAGATCATAGGTGGTTTTGACAAGAAGAAAGTGTGCTGATTTGGTCAACTTGTCTACGACTACCCATATGACATTTGACCCCTATCCGATCTGGACAATCCCATGACGAAGTCCATAGTTACATGCTCCCACTTCCATTCTAGAATTGTTAGTGGCTTTAATGTTCCCGAGGGTCATTGGTGCTCCACCTTCACTTGTTGGCAAGTTTGACACCTTGTCACAAAGTCGACTACATCTTTCTTCATTCTAGGCCACCAATAATACTCGCCATAAATCCCAATACATTTTCGTACTCCACGGGTGTATTGAATATGGGGTTGCGTGTGCTTCCTTCACTATCTCATCTTTTATGTCCTCCACTCGTAGGAACACATAACCTTCCTTTGAATGTAATCATTCCTTTATCAACCATCACAAAATTAGACTCTACTCGGCCCCTATACCTTTCTTCAATTCCTTCGACTTTTCATCCTTTTTGCTACTCAATTTGAATTCTTTCTTGCAAGCATCGGCTAGATTAATAGTGCTCGATAGCATGCTCCTATGGCCTATAGGAACTATTTCTAGTTCCGAGTGCTTATAGGTCCTTCATCATCGACGTCCGGGTCACTCGCACCACGGCGATTGATTTCCTACTCAAGATATCGATAACAACATTGGCTTTACCGGGTGGTAGTTGATTATACGATCACAGTCCTTTACCATTTCTAATCACCTTCTTTGTCTTATGTTCAACTCCTTTTGTGTGAAGATGTATCGTAAGCTCTTATGATCCGTGTATATCTTACACTTTACCCCGTATAAATAATGTCTTCGCATTTTTAGGGCAAAGACTACTCCCGCTAATTCTAGGTCATGTGTTGGGTAGTTTTGTTCATACCCCTTTAATTGCCTTGACACATAGGCTATTACTCTCCCATTTTGCATCAACACCGCTCCTAATCCATGTTTGGAGGCATCCGTATAAACTACGAAAGTTCCATCCTCGGACAAAATGCTTAGCACTGGAGTCGTGACTAGCCATCATTTTAGCTCTTGGAAGCTCTCCCGACAAGCATCCGTCCACCGGAATTTGGTGCTCTTTTTCATCAAGTTAGTAAGAGGCTCGGCTATCTTCGAGAAGCCTTCCACAAATGTTGGATAATAACCCGCCAATCCTAACAAGCTTCGTACCTCCATTACGCCCTTCGAGGTAGGCCAATTCCGAATAGCCTCTACTTTTTTTAGTCTACCACGATGCCTTCTTTCATCACCACATGGCCTAGAAAAGCCACTTGCTCTAGCCGAATTTACACTTCTTGAATTTGACATACAACTCGTCGCTCCCTTAACGTATGCAAGGTGGCCCTTAGATGTTCCCTATGCTCCTTCTCACTTCGAGAGTAAACCGGGATATCATTAATGAATACGATGATAAACTTGTCCAAGAACCCTTTGAAGACTCGATTCATCAAGTCCATGAAAGCGGCTAGGGCATTCATCGACCCAAACGGCATCACTAAAAACTCATAGTGATCGTATCTCGTTACGAATGCTATTTTCTTCATGTCTTTCGATCTCATCCTCAATTAGTGATATCCAGATTATAAGTGTATTTTAGAGAATACCGTGGCCCTTTGCAATTGGTCAAATAAATCATTGATCCGGAGCAATGGGTATTTATTTTTAACGGTCACCTGGTTTAGTTCACGGTAGTCAATATATAGCCTTAGACTTCCATCCTTCTTTTTCACGAACAAGACTCGGAGCTCCCCAAGGTGAGGAACTATGACGTATAAAGTCCTTGTCCAAGTAAGTCCTATAACCGCACCTTTAACTCCTTTAGCTCAACGAGAGCCATTCTATAGGGGTTTTCGAAATTGGAGCCGTACCTAGCTCTAGTTCAATCTCAAACTCGCCTCCCTCTCCGGTGGTAACGTGGTCAAACTCTCTAGAAACGCATCTATATATTCTCGTACAATCAAAAACACTCCTATTTACATTATAGAACATACAAAAGACACCACGTCATATGATGAGATCCCTATTAACTTATTTATCGGACACGTCAAGGAAAAAAACCCTCTAGTAACCACCGATCAATGCGGTTTTCCATTGCCGCATGGACTATCTCATGGGCAATGGGTAAGGGTAGTCCCCATCTATACATCGACTCGAATGAGGGATCGTCCGGGTCGGGTTGGTAGAAAGGTCCGAATTAGAGCTCGATAAGAGTGTTGGTCTATCATGTCTTCCCAAACTTCATCTAACAATAGTTGGTCTTCCGGTGGGAGAGTCCGACGTAGAGTTATCCAAAGGAAGTCTAAGCTAAAATACCGGTTAAAGGAGGCATTAGTGAATGCAATTCACTAAAGTAGGTCGTGAAATCGCACAATATGCGCCACCGGGTCCTATTCCGGAACCATAGTGAGGTTATTTAGATCGACCCTAAACACGACTAGCGCCGCCCGTTGCCATTGTTTCTAGGTCTGCTTGGTACTCAATACAAAGCCTACATCTACGAGTGATAGGGTTTGTTGTTATTAATAATTTCAAATGAAACTTTATACACATTACACAATAAAAAAAATACATAGTTTAAGAGAACTAGAAATTAAAATTACCCATCCAGGAGCAAACCGGTCCTCGAGCTCATGTGGCACTTACGGTTCTACCCAACTCCCTAAACCATTGTTCCGATACCATAATATAACACCCTCGCCCTAGTCATATTTCTACTAGCCAAGTAGAGTATCGGACGAAGCGTTTTACGCTAACATACCCTAAACTCTAAGTAGTTCTCTTATGATATTCTTAAAACTTTAACAAGACATTACATATATAACTCCTTAAGATAAAATTTATATAACATAATTAAATACATTAATAAAACATTACGAGCAATATTTAATTTGTCACGAACTCCATACCCTAAATTTATAGACAAAATAAAAACTAATATATGGTGCCTCACATGAGCCGATTAGGAGGAGCTAACCCCATCCATACCAACTTGTCATTTTCCCGTCATGACATAAAAATAACAACGAGGTGAGCTGAAGCTCGGTAAGTAGGGTGATGCACATGATATGCAATGAAGTTTTTGTTTCCCATTCTACCCATCCATTTTTAATTCGGGTACCCTAGGTATTAGCAAGTCCATGCGTTACATCTCTCAATGATCGTGTTATCACCTATCGCTCTATTACTCTTTCTCGGTGATCTCAATATCACCTACCGCTCACAACGAAATTATCCCTCATTGTAGCACATGATTAGCAAAATTATCCCTCGCTTACCGATGTTAATAAATAGAACTCGCATTATGGATTCCTTGCTATTATCCATTCCACTCGGTTCGGTTACCAAACCCGTCATTTCATGACTCAATGATTTTTCTCAATTTATTCCACCCCTAATGCACGTGATTCACATGATGACATGTTTAATCACATTCAACCAAAATCGGGTACGAAACCTTCTTTCTCAAGCCATACTCATGGTTCAACCAACACTTGGGATTCACCCGTCGCTCACATACCAATCATGGTACTCATAGCGGGACACAACCTTCGCTCATTAATATTGTTCATTAGTTTCATTAATATTTAAAAGAAGGTCCAAATCTTTTCCTTATTTCCTCTCTAAAAGAATAAATTTTTCTTAGAATTTTCAAATCCCTTTTATTTCTATCTAAGTCCACTTATTTTAGTCCAAGCTCATTTTTTTTAGTCTAAGCCCATCTACTTTAAAACCAAGCCTATTGATTTTAGTCCGAGTCCATTTAATTTATTCCAGGCCCATTAACTTTATCCAAGTTTCTTAACTTAATCCAAAGTCCATTGACTTTATCCAATTCCATTTTATTTTATCTCGCACCCATAAATTTTGTCCAAGTCTAATTATTGGGTTTTAGGGTTTATTACCGAGTAACTCCTAACCGAGTAAATAATTTTCCAATTTCATAACATAATTAAATCTTACCTATTTTATTGTAGATACTAGACATATTAATTTATAACATATCCAAAAATTAGTAGAAATACCAAGTACACAATTAATTACAAATTTTGAAACTTAGGGAGCAATTTGCCTAGTAGTAGTTTGTCTAAAGCCGTCTATACTAAATCGGGTATAACTCTTTGTACACGAATCCAACGACCACGAAAGCTTAAAGGAACTTATTTAAAACATAGATGAACAACTTTTATTCTTTAAGTTTCACCCAGAAATTGGCCTAAAATCCATGAACTTGTACTCCATGATTCGGACGTAATTTTCTCCTCATCAACACTAATTTATTAGTTCATTCCAAGCCAACTTTAAACATGTTTTAGTTCACTTAAATTTAGTCCAAGTTCAATCCAACCCATCACCACATACTTGGACATTTTTCAAAACATCATAAACATCATAAATCATCACAACAAGGCATCCATACAAAGATTCATCCTAACATCAAGCATATAACCATTGAAAATTATTACAAACCCATGAAATAAACACTAACAAAATAACTTTAAAAAATAATTTAAGACATTAATCAACCAAAAAAATGGAACCTACTTACCTAGTTTAGGTTTGATTAGAATTTGCTTAGCTCTTTCCTTCCCTTTTCCCTTTCTCTTTTTCTTTCCTTTCTTTCCTCTTTCTTGTCGTGTTTCACTCTGTCACAATTGGTTTCTCCCCCTTTTTATTGTAAGCGATGGTTTTCACTCCCAAAATCAGCCATATTTCAAATGATTTCATGGTACAAGTGTCTTAAAATAATGAACCAAGGTGGAAAGTAAATGGTGATTGGGGGTATGTGGCTTGTTTAGCTAAAAAGAAATGAGGAGCCATCAAGTGTAAATAATAAGTGAGTCTAGGTGTCTAACTTGGTCTCAGCTAACTCATTCCAAATTGGTTTTTATATATATAATTATGAAATTTCTATTTTGGGATTTTTGGAATTCTTTTCCCGAAATTCCAGCATATTATATTTCAAAATGACCCTCACCATAATGGATTTAAATCTGAATGTATAGATCTAACAATTATGAAAGTTTACAGAGTCCTAGTAAGCACATAGAGGAACAACTTTCATTCTTTGAGTTTTACTTAGAAATCACTCTAAGGTCCTCAAATAAGTCATGCAAACTTTAGACAGAATCTAGTTCTACATTTCGGAAAATTTCTTTTAATTAATTCGGAAATTTTCTCAAATAAAATCCCAATGTTCCTAAAATTGTAAAATAAATTTCTCATCATTATCATGCATTCCAAACACTTAGATATACCCCAAAGAATAATTACCTAAATTATTCGAAATGTTTCCTCCTGTTATTTTCGACGTAATCGTCGAACATACCATCATAAAAAAACTCTTTTGAACCCATCTATACTATTACTTATACTCCATATAAACATATTTAGAAACATTTTAACATGTGTAAAAATTTCATGGGGGTTACGAGAGGGAGATAGAGAGGGAGAGGAAAAGAGAGAGGGTGAGAAAGAGGGAGGGAGTGAGATAGATGGAGAGAAGAAGAGAGATTGGGATGGAGAAAGGGAGAGAGAGAGAGGGAGGGGGAGATAGGAAGGAAGAGATGGGGCAGAGGGACAAGGATATAGGGAGAGAAAGAGGGAGGAGGGATGGGGAGGGAGGGAGAAAGAATGATAGAGGGAGGGAGAGTGGGAGGTTAAGAGGGAGACAAGGAGATGGATGGAGTGGGAGTGTGTGGGAAATATGGAGAAAGAGGGAGAGGTGGGGAGGGAGAGATAAAGGAGTAGAGAGGGAGAGAATGGAAGAGGGAGAGAGAGAGAGGTAAAAGGAGAAAGAATGAGATGGAGAGAAAAAGAGAGGGAGAGAGATTAGAAGAGGATGAGGGAGAAGGAGAGAGAGAAACATGGAGTAAGAGTGTGTGTGTGAGAGGGAGAAAGAGGGAAAGGGAAATAGAAAGTGAAAGGGAGAGGGAAAGGTAGTGGTAAAGGGAGAGGAAGAGGGAGAGGGAGAGAGATAGGGAGAGGCAAAGAGGTACGGAGAGGGAGGGTGGGTAGAAGGAATAAGGGGGAGAGAGAGGGATGGAGAGAGGTAGAGAGTGAGAGAGGGAGGAAGAGGGAGATGGAGAAAGGGTGCGAGAGAGGTAAAAGGAGAGATAGTAAGGGGGAGAGAGAGAAAGGGCGATAGGGAAAGGGAAAAAGAGGGAGGGAGAGAAAGAGAGATGTAAGGAGAGAGAAAGAGAGATGTAAGGAGAGAGGGACAGAAAGCGAGGGATAGAGAAAAGAAGAGTGAATAAAGGGGGAGAGAGAGAGCAAGGGAGATAGAGAGAGTCGGAAGGGGTGAGAGACAGATAGAGGAGTGAGTGAGAGGGAGAGAGAGAAAGGTGAGAAGGAGAGAGGAAGGGAGAAGAATGAGAGAGGGAAAGAGAAGGACGAAAAGAGAGGGAGTGAGGGATGAAGGGAGGGAGATAAAAGGATATGAGGGAGAGAGAGATGGATGGAGAGAAAGAGGGAGAGAGAGATGGATGGAGAGAAAGAGGGAGAGAGGGAGAGGGAGGGAGATAGAGAGGTAGAGAGGGAGAGATAGTATAGCACCCCCAGCCTCCCTTACCAATTACCTAAAAGGTGTGGCTAAGTGCGTTACGGTTTAGAGACTAAAGTCTCAAATTTACTTTCATTTTTACATAGCCCATAAATAATAACAAATGAAATATAAAGTACGTATAATAAAATTTACACCATTTTAATGAATACTCGTTACGAAGTTCATAAAATATCTAAGGTATTATTTACACATTGCTAGACACCGCACCCTATGTTACAATCAAAACAGATTTCTATGTATTTTGTGTCATACATGAGCCTTTTTCTAGGAGGAATCGATGGCGTCTTTATTAGCACTATCATCACTTTTACCTATCATGGCATGAAATAACAACAAGGTGAGCCGACACTCGGTAAGTAGGATGATGCACGTGATATGTAATGCTTTCTTATTACTCCGCCTTTTCCCATCAATTTTAGTTCGAGTACCTTAGGTATTAGCAAATTTGCTCTATTCTCATTCCTCGATGATTGCTGGATCACTTATTACTAGCAACGGAATTATCCCTCGTAGCACACGATTAGTGAAATTATCCATCGCATAACGAGTGTAATCAATTTAATAGAGCGCGCACACGCCTTCATTGCTAATACCCATTTAATCTAATTAGGTTACCAAACCTATCCAATTTCCAAACCAAGTTGGTTATCGAACCTCATCATTTCTCAACTCAATTGTTTTTCTCAAGTCAAACTACCCCCAAATGCATATGATGCACATGATGTTTCATTTATCACGTTTCACCAAATCATGGATACCAAACCCTTCATTTTCAGACCACATTCGGAATCATTGTGGTCATACAAGGAATACAAGACCCACCTATTAGGGTTAATCAATTTCTGTATTTGAGTCCTAGGAATGTGTTGGAGCGCATTTGAAGTGGAATTTCCTTCCTAGCTTGAAATTGAGCCTTACTAGCCGACTTTAGCTTCTAATAGGTCTAGGTCCCAATTGTGATTTTTCTTGAAATCTTACCTTCCAACACTTCATTTTATACTTATTCAAATCTAATTGGATCATTAATTATGGAGTTGGGTGATTGAAACTCAATTTCTAAAAATTAGGGTTTAGGTCGATTGTTTCCTAATTGAAGCCGAAATTGCCATTTTTCTTGGAATCTACCCCTTTTACACTTCAATTTATACTTATTTAGGTGCATTTGAACAATTACTTATCAAGTGAGACAAGTGGAGCTCAAATCCTAATTTTTTGGGTTTAGGCCGAATGGGTTCTAAAAGTGGCAAGAGATTTTCTTTTGTTTTTATCAAATTTCTTTTCCTCATAACTTACTAATTTATACTTAATTGAGTTACCATTAAGTTTTAGATCTTTAGTTAATCCAAACTTTGGCCATTTTAGTACCTAGGCCGAATGTTCTCCTTAAGGATACTCTAAGAGTTCTTTCTTCTTTCAAATCCATCCAAACTTTATTCTAAGCCCATTTTTAACCAAACCCATCAACACATATTTAGGCATAAACAACACATGGATACCTAACATACCAATCATTTATCATCACATTATCCAACCATTAATTTCACATCAAGCCATCAAACACAAAATACTAACATGAATAACCCATAACAACATAATGGAAAGCTTTAAACAACCAACTAATTTAAACACACATAAATGAAATTTAGGGCATAACATAATGCAACATAAACCTACTTACATTGATTTAAGCTTTCCTAAAAGGTTTCCTAGCTTTTCCCTTTTTTCTTTTCTTCTTTCTTTCTTTTTCTCTGTTTTTCGTTTTTCTCTCTTTCCCTACGATTTTCTCTCAATTTTTTTGTTGGTGAGCTAAAATAGCTAAGTCTAACTCTCTCCCACACTTATATACTCCCCCCCCCCCTTTTTCTTCTCATTAATTAGTAGGATATGTGTCTTAATCTTATGGTTATAAAGTGTAAAGTGCGAGAGAGAAAATGGAAGCAAGGTGGCGGGTTTGAAGTCAAAGATGGATAGGTGTCACTAATTAGAACATGGTGGAAGATGAGGTGTCCAATTAGTAACTAAAAATGGGTAACTAAGGGTAACTAAACTAACTAAATTTCTAAGGTAGTTTGGTTCCCATAATTCGGCATTTTCACCATATTTAGGTATGGTGATTCTTTCACTTGCATTGCATTTTTAAATACATGTTATGGAAAAATAAATAATGGCTAGCTAAATACCCAAAAGTTTATTCCTATAAACACTCTCATGAACATTAGGTATTTTAATACCAAAAAATATAAAAGAAAATTTCATATAAATTACACCCATATCCAATATATATATATATATATATATATTCCAGGATATATATATTTCTAAGGTTAAGAATTTTCACGGGAGTTCCATTTTGCTCCCCAAAATTTTAGCATTCATTTAATTTTTTAGGCAATTCCCCAAATTTTGGCACTCTCCACTCCTTTAGATAATTTTTCTCACTTCATGGTATGTTCTAAATATATTTTAAAAGAAATAAATGGTAACTAGCTAGGTTTCCCAAAGTTCATCCCATAAATCCTCACGAAACACTAAGCATGTCAACAACACAAACTATTAAAATGGCACATAACTCACACTTGTACTTAGTATATCCATAGATAAATATTCTAGTACATATAGCTATATGGTTAAGGATTTTCATGAGGGTTACATATAGAGGGAGAGATAAGGAGAGGGATAGAATGAGAGGAAGTGAGAGAATGAGAGGAAAAGGGAGACAGATAGGGAGAGAGAGAGGTTAGGAGATGGAGAAAGACGAGAGGGAGATAGAGTAGAGAGGGAGAGGGGTGAGAGAGAGGGAAAGGGAGAGAGAGGGAGGGAGAGAAAGTGGGGGAGAAAAAGAGAAGAATGAGAGGGAGAGAGGGAGGGGAGGAGAGAGAAAAAGAGAAAGAGGGAGAGAGAAGGAGAGAAAGAAGGAGAGGGAGGGAGAGATGGGAGAGAGAGGAAAGGGGGGTGAAAGAGTGAGACAAAAAGAATGAGGGAGAGAGAGAGAGACGAAGGGATGAGAAAGTGAGAGGGGGAGAGAGAGGAGCAAGGGGAAGAGAGAGAAAGTAGTAGGTGAGTGAGATAAAGAGGGATATAGAGAGAGGTTGGTAGGGGGAGGGAAAAGAAAAAGGAAAGAGAGTGAGAGGGAGAAGGAAAGAGAAAGACAATAAGAGAGAGAGATATAGAGGGAGACAAAGGGGGAGAGAGGGAAAAGCCGGGGAGGGAAAATAAGAAAGAGAGAGGGTTGGAAGGAGAGGGAGAGAGAGAGACTTTAAGTGTGATAGAGAAAGAGAGAGATAAAGATAGTGAGAGAGAGAAGGAGAAAGGGAGAGGGAAAGAGAGAGATGGAAAGGTAAAGAGATAGGGAGAGGGAGAGAGCGAAGAAGGGAGAGAGAGGGGGTGAGAGGAAGAGAGAGAGGAAGAGATATGGAGAGGGGTAGGGAGGGAGCATGGGTGAGAACAAGAGAGGAAGGGAGAGAGATGGAGAGAGGGAGAGAAAGAGAGTGGGAGAGGGATCGAGGGGGTAAGAGAGGGAGAGAGAAGGGGAGTAGGGGGTAGATGGAGAGAGAGAAAAAGAGGGAGGGATGGGAAAAGAGAGAGAGGGAGAGAGGAAAGGAGAGAGAGAGACAAAAAGAGGGAGGGATGGGAATGGGGAGAGAGGGAAGAGGGAGGGCAAAAGGGATATAATGAGAGAGAGGGAGAGGGATAGGGAGAGAGTGGGATAGATAGGGAGAGAATGAGAGGGAGAGGGAGAGAGAAAGAGAAAGGGAAAGGGAGATAGAGAAAATGGTAGAGGGAAAAGAGGGAGATAGAGAGAGGAAGAGAGAGAAAGAGAGGGTGGGTGATAGAGAGAGTGAGAGTGAGAGTTAGGGAGAGAGAGAGAGAAATAGAAGGGAGAGAGAGGGAGAGAGATAAAGAGATAGGAGATAGAGAGCAAGATAGGGAGAGAGAGGAAGAGATTAAGGGATAGGGAGAGGAAGGTAGATAGAGGGAGAGAGAAAGAGAGGGTGGGTGATAGAGAGAGTGAGAGTGAGAGTGAGGGAGAGAGGGAGAGAGATAGAGAGGGAGAAAAGGGGAGAGAGATGGAGAGATGGGAGATAAAGAGCGAGATAGGGAGAGAGAGAGGGAGAGATTAAGGGATGGGCAGAGGAAGGTAGATAGAGCGAGAGAGAAAGAGAGGGTGGGTGATAGAGAGAGTGAGAGTGAGAGTGAGGGAGAGAGATGGAGAGGGAGAGAGATAGAGAGAGGGAGATAGAGAGTGAGAGAGGGAGAGAGAGGGAGAGATTAAGGGATAGGGAGAGGGAGGTAGATAGAGGGAGACGAGTGTGTGATGCCCTTAGCTCCCTTACCTATTACCTAACCAAGTACGGCCATGCATGGCACATTGTTGGAACTAAGTTCTCGATAACTCCTATAACAAATAGCAAAAAGAAATAAACAAATAAATAAATAGCGGAATGCGTACGAGTACAAATTATAGAACATTAAGACAGGCAAAGTACAAAACTCTCGAAATGCATAAAGTTCACATCTAGCCCCGCACCCCTTTTTTATATATTCAAAGGATATTTCTATATTTATGGGTGACACATAAGCCTCTTTTAGTGAGAACCAAGTAGCTTCCTCAATCAGATTGGTTTTGCCTTCATTTGCACACACACAATTACACTAACGGAATGAGCTAGAGCTCGGCAAGTAGGGTGATGTAAGTGATATTCAATAATGTTCGTTTTCCACTTTTCCTATTCATTTTAATCCGATTACCCTAGGTATTAGCAAGACCATACGTTCTATCTTTTGATGATCGTGTTATGACCTACTACTCTATTACTCTCTCTTAGTGATTTCATTATCACCTATTACTCACAATAGAAATATCCCTTGTTATAGCACATGGTTAGCGAAATTATCCCTCACTTAACGGTGTTAGTAATAGAGCACGCACATGGTTTCTTGCTATTACCCATTCCATCCAATTCGGTTACCAAATCACATCATTCCTCGACTCAATGATTTTTCTAAATTCATACCACCCCCGATTTACATGATGCACATGGTGTTATGTATATACTTTATGTGTATTTAATATAGTGTAATTAAACCATTATCCGGAAATTTGGGTATATACTTTAGTACTACGAACCCGTTTAAATTTTTGACATAGGATTCCTTCCTTAACCCTAGTTTGGGTATTCATAACCGAATTTTCCTCTTAATAGGCCTAGGTCACACTTTCAATTTTTCCTTGGGTTCTTACCCTTTAATACTTAGTTTTACACTTGTTTATGTGTACATTAGCCATTAGTCATAAATTTGGAAGGGTAGGTCCTAAAGTCCGAATTTTTTCTTTCTAACCCGAATTAATCATTTTAGGCCAAATTGGTTTCTTAATAGTTCTAAACTAAATTCGACCTACCTTGAAATTCTACCTTTCTAAACTTCATTTTGTACTTAATTAAGTGTAAGTTAATCACTAATGATGAGGTTGGATGATTGGAATCCAAAACCCCAAATTTGGTGAGACTAGGCCGAATGGGTCTCATAAGAGAAAACCCTAGGAATTCATTTCCTTTTTCCCTTTTCAATTTGTCCATTGTAGGTCCATCTCACCATAGTTTGTACTAGCCCTAAATTCGGACCAAGGCACTTGATTTCATCCAACCATCAACACATACATGAATATATATATACCTTCACAACTTTAGCAAATCACCCAAAATCACAACACCAATACTCAAATCCACACTAAGCCATCCATACATACATATCAACCAATATAAGTAACACTTAACCACATAACCAATAATACAAACCAACACACATAACTTATACATTTAAAAATGGAATTGAAAGCATAAATAAAACCCACTTACAATGATATGTGGTTGCTTAAGATTTTCCCTAGACTTTTTCTTCTTTTTTCTCTTTTCTTTCTTTCACGCTTTCTTTTCTTATTTTTGTAAGCTACGAGTTTCTAAAGAAAATGGCAGCCATGATCTCAGTTTGGTATATATATATATATATACCATCTTTTCTTCCCCATTTAATTAGTGTACAAGTGGCCTAAGCTTATTAGAAAAGGTGTAAATTAAATGGAATGAAATGGTGCAAAGTGGTGGGTTTCTTAGTCCAACTTGGTGAGTTGGCTTCCATTGCATTAAATGATGGGGCTTAGGTTTCTAATTAACAACTAACTAGGTAATTAAGCTAACTAAGTCCCTAAACTAGTTTTTTTTAAGTAACATACATACACATCAAATCTATTTGTAGTAGATGTATTACGAGTGCGTAATCTTATCAAGCAAGAATGACCCATCTTCTGGACACAAGTAAATCCTATACTTTTTAGATTGGAAACTAGATATATTAATTCAAAACATGTTCAAAACATATGATTAATAACATAATTTTGAATTTCATAAGTGGCCTAAGCTTATTAGACAAGGTGTAAAGTAAATGAAATGAAATTGTGCAAAATGGCGGGTTTCTTAGTCCAATTTGGTGAGTTGGCTTCCATTGCATTAAATGATGGGGCTTAATGTCTAATTAACAACTAACTAGGTAATTAAGCTAACTAAGTCCCTAAACTAGTTTGTTTCAAGTAACATACATAAACATCAAATCTGTTTGCAGTAGATGTATTATAGAGGCGACCTCTTATCAAGTAAGCAACGACCCAACTTCCGGACATAAGTAAATCCTATACTTTTTAGATTAGAAACTAGATATATTAATTCAAAAAATGTTCAAAACACATGATTAATAACATAATTTTGAATTCTAAGAATCAATCTGTCTAAGAGTAGTTTATCCAGAATAGTATGTAATAAAACGGGTATAACTTTTTATATATAAACCTAATAATAAAAATATCTTACGAGAGGGTTAGTCGAGATATATATAAAAAAATTTTATTCTTTAAGATTCTCCTGGAAATCAAGCTAAGGTCCTTGAATAGGTCACACAAAATCCAAACAAAACCTAATTCTCAAGAACACCGATTTTGCATACTTGATTCCTCTAACAATTAAACCATCAATCTCAAGAAAAATAGTTTTAATTTAACACAAATCATACATTTTAAGTATTAAGTTCTTATGGTGTAGTTCTCACTTGTATGATATGTTCCAAACAATCGGATAAATTGTCTAAAATTTCATTCCATAAATTCTCACCTACACACCTAGTATGTTGTCATCCCAAAATACTAACATGGTACACATACACAATCACACCCGCACTTGGTATATCTATATTTGAATATTCCATCCTTTATATATATATATATATATATATATATATATATATATATATATATATATATATATATATATATATATTTATATTGATGGATTTTCATGAGGGTTACAAAGAGATCGTAGTAGTAGCCGGAGGGAGAGAGTAAGAGAGGGAGTGGAAGAGTACAATATGAGAGAGAAGGAGAGCGAGAGAGAGGGAGAGAAGGAGATAGAGTGAGGTAGAGTAAGAGAGGGAGAGAGACTAGGAGAGAGGACGAAGATGGTGAGGGAGAAAGAGAGAGAGAGAGCAAGAGAGAGATAAAGATAGAGAGGGAGAGAGAGATGATGGGTTTGTGAAAGAATGGGTGAAAAGGGGAAGAAGAGAGAGGGAGAGAGACAAAGAGAGGTAGAGAGAGAAAGCAAGAGAGAGAGGGAGAGAGATAGCGAGAGAGAAAAAGAGGGAGGGAGTGATGGAGAGAGAGGTAGATTGATAGAGAGGGGAGGGAGAGGGAAGGAGAGAATCGAGAGAAAAGAGAGGGAGAGAGGGATAGAGAGAAAGGCGGGGAAAGGGAGAGAAAAAAGAGAGAGATAGAGCAAAAGAGAGAAGGAGACAAAGGGAAAGGCGAGAGAGAGGGAGAGAGCATAGGAGAGGTCATAGGGAGAGAGAAAGAGAAGGAGTGGGAGAGAGAGAGACAAGAGAGGGGAGAGAGAGGATATAAGAGGAAGGGAGAGAGAGAGATAGAGAGAGTGAGGGAGAAAGAAAGAGAGAGAGAAGGGAGAGAGAGAGCATGAAAGAAAGAAGGAGAGTGAAAGAGGAAGAGAGAAAGGGTGATTAAGGGAGAGAGGTTGGGAGAGGGAGGGAGTGAGCGGGAGAGAGAGGGGAGATGGATAAAGAGGGAGAGGGAAAGAGAGGGAAAGGCATAGAGAGAGAGGGAAAGAGAGATGGAGAGGGAGAGAGAAGAGGGAGAGGGGTAGAGAGAGGGAGGGAGGGAGAGAAGGGGAGAGAGGGTTAAAGGGAGAGACAAAAGAAGGGGGATAGAGAGAATCTCTCCCTCCCTCCCTACCACCCTCTCACTCCCTCGCTCTCTCTTTCTCTCTTTCTCTGTTTCGCTAAATCTCTCTCTCACCCTCTCTCTTTCTCTTCCTCTCTCCCTCCGTCTCATTTTTCCTCTCTCTACCTCTCTCTTTCCCTCTCCCTCTTTTCTCTCTCTCTCTCCCTCTCCCTCTCCCTCCGCCTCTCTCTCTCCCTCTCCCTCCCCTCTCGCTCTCCCTTTCCCTCTCTACCTCTCCCTCTATCTTTATCCTCCCTCAATCTTTGTTCCTCCCTCTCTCTCACTACCTTTCCCCTCTCTTTCTCTCTCTATTTCCCTATCTCTCTCTCCCCTCTCTTCCCTTTTCCTTCTACCTCTACCTCCATCCCTATCCCTCCCTCTCCCTCCCTTTCTCTCCCTTCCTCCCTCGCTCCATCTCTTACTCTCCCTCTCCCTCTTTCTCTCTCACACACACTCTCTCTCTCCCTCTCTTCTTCTTTTCTCTCTCTTTCTCTCCCTCTCTCTCTCTCTCTCCCTCTCCCTCCCCTTCCCTCGACCTCCCTCTCTCTCTTTTTTATCTCCCTCTTTCCACTCTACCTATCCCCCTCTATCCCTTTCCCTCTCTCTCCCTCTCCCCTCCTCTATCCCTTTCCCTCTCTCTCCCTCTCCCTTCCTCTATCTCTTTCTCTTCCTTACTCTTCTTCTCTCTCCCTCCCTCTCCCTTCCTCTATCCCTTTCCGTTCCTTACTCTTCTTCTCTCTCCCTCCCTCTCCCTCTCTCTCTCCTTTCTCTCTCCCCTTCTCCCTCTCTCTTTTTCTTACTCTTTCCCTATCTCTACTACTCTCTTCTTATCTCCTTATCTCCCTCATCCCTTCCTCTCTCCCTTTCACCCTCCCCTCCTCCCTCCCTCCCTCCTTCCCTTTCTCCCATTTTCTTCCTATCTCCCTCTCTGCCTACCCCTATCTTGCTCTCTCCTTTCATCTCTCCCTTTCCCTCTCTTTCTCTCTTCCCCCTCTCTTCCTCTCTCTCTCCCTCTCTCTTCCTCTTCCTCTTCCTCCCCCTCTCTCCCTCTCTCTCTCCCCTTCTCTCCCTTTCTCTCTCCTCTTCTCTCTCCTATTTTCTCATTCTCTCCTCCTCTCTTTCTCTCCCTCTACCCCTATCTCTCTCCCTCTCTATTTCTCTCTCTTCTACCTCTATTCCTCTCTCTCTGCCTCTTTGTCTCCCTCTCCCTCTTCCTCTCTCTCCCCAACTCTCTTTCTCCCTCTTTCTTTCTCTCTCCCTTTCTCTTTCTCTCTACCTCTCATTCCCTCTCCCTCCTTCTCTCTGCATCTTTCTCCCTCCTCTCCCTCCCTCCCTCTCTCTACCACTACCTCTATCTCTCTCCCTTACTCTCTCTCTCTCTCTATCCTTTTCTCCTTCTCTCCCTCTCCCTTTCCCTTTTTCTCTCTTCCCTTCTCTTCCTCTCTCTATCATTCTCCTTCTCTCCCTCTCTCCCTCTCTCCCTTTCCCTCTCCGTCACCTTTTTTCCCTCTTTCTATCTTTCCCTATCTCTCCTTTTCCCCTTTCTATCTCTCTCTCTCCCTCCCTCTCTTTTCCCATCTCTCTTTCTCTTTACCCTTCTCTCCTTCCTCTCCCTCCCTCTCTCTCCCTCTCACCCTCTCTCCCTCTCCCTCTCTCTCTCCCGCTCCCCTTAATCTCTCTCTCCCTCTTCCTCACCCTCTCCCCTTAATCTCTCTCTTCCTCACCTCTCTCTCTCCCTCTTCCTCTCCCTCTCCCCTTAATCTCTCTCTTCCTCACCTCTCTCTCCCCTCTCCACCTATTCCCTCTCTCCCCTCTCTCCCTCTCTCCCTCTTCCTTTCTCTTTCTCCTCTTCGTCTCTCATTCTCTTTCTATCTCTCTCCTCTCTTTTCTCTCCCTCCTTGCCTGTCTTGCCTCTTCCTCTCTCCATCTCTCCCACTCTCACTCTCTCTCCCTCTCCCCCTCTTTCTCTCCCTCTCTCCTCTCTCCCTCCCCCTCTCTTTCTTTCTCCATCTCTTTACCACTCTCTATCTCCCATTTTTACTCTCTCTCTCTTTCTCTCCCTCCCTCTCCCCTCTCTTTCCCTCTCTTTCCCTCCCTCCCTCTCTCTCGTCTCCTTTTCTACCCCTCCCTCCCTATCCTTCCTCTCTATCTCCCTCTCTCCCTCTATTTCCATCTCTTTCTCCTTATTTCTCCTTCACCCACTCTTTCCCTCTATATTCCTATCTCTCTCTCTCTTCCATCTCTCCTACTCTCTCAATCCCTCTATCTCTCTCCTTATCTTTCCCTCATACTCTCTCTCGTTTTTCATTCTCTCTCATACTCTCTCTCGTCTTACCTCTCTTTCTATCCCTCTTCCTCCCTCCCTCCCTCCCTCCCTCTCTCACCCTCTCTCATTGTCCCATTCTTCCTCTCTATTCTTCTCTCTTTCTCTCTCTCCCTCTACCTTTCTCTCTCGTCCCTCTCTCTTCTCACTCGCTTCCTTCCCACCTCTCTCCCGCTCTCTTAATCCCATTATCTCCCTCTTTCTCCCCCCTCTCTATCTCCGTCTCTCCCTATCCCTATCCCTATCTCCCTCCCTCGCTCTTTCTCTCTCTCTCCCTATTTCCCTCTCCTTCCCCCTCTCTATATTTCCCTCTCTTTATCTCCCTCTTGCTACCTCTCTCTCCCTCTCTTCCTCTCTCTCTTCCTCTCTCTCCTTTTCTCACTCCCTCTCCCTCTCTCTCTATTTTGCTTTCTCCCTTGCTCTCCCTCTCTCGCTCTCGTCCCTCTTTCTCTCCCTCCCTCCCTCTCATTCTCTCTCCTCCTTTCACTCTCCCTCCCTCATCTCTCCTTCTTTCTCTCCCTATTCTCCCTCCATCACTCTTTCCCTCTCTATCCCTCTCTCTCCCTCCCTCTCTCCTACTCTCTCCCTCTCTTTCCCTCCCTCTATATCTCTCATGCTCTCACTCCCTCTCCTTCTCCCTCTCCCTCTCCATCTCCATGCCTCTTCCCTCTCTTTGCTAATCTCTCTCCCTTTCTCTTTCTCTCCTATTCTCTCCCTCTTTTTATCCCTCTCTCCCCCTTTCCCTCTCTCTCCTCATCTCTATCGCTCTTTACCTATCTCTCTCTCCCCTCCATCCCTCTCTCCCTCTCCCTCTCCTTCATTTCTCCCTCTATCTCTCCCATTCTCTATCCGCCACTATCTCTCTCTTTGACTCTCTCTTTCCCACTTTTACCCTCTCTCTCTTTCTTTCTCTCTCTCCCTATCTCTACCACTCCCTTACTATCTCCCTCTCTCCCTCCCTCCCTCTCTATCCCTATCGCTCCTTATCTCCCTCACTCATACTCTCCCTCCCTTCCTTTCCTTCCCTCTTCTATCCTTGTCTCCCTCTCATTCTCTCTTTCCTTCTCTATCCTTCCCCTCACTCCCTCTCTCTCCCTCTCTCATTGTCCCCCTTTTTCTCTCTCCCCCACTCTCTCTACCCTCTCATTATCTCTTTCCCTCCCTTCTTCTCTCTTTATCTCGCTTTCTATCCTTTTTTACTTCTCTCTCTATATCTCCCTCCCTTAATCTCTCTCTCTCTTAATCTCTCTATCTCCATCTATCTTCTCCCTTTTTCTCTCTCATTCCCTCTCTTTCACTCTCTCTTCTTCCTATCTCCCTCTCTTTCCCCCTTCTCTCCCTCTCTACCTTTGTCTCTTCCTCTTTCCCTCTCTCCCCTTTCATCCCTTTTCTCTCTCCATTCCTCTCTTCTTTCTCTCCCTCTCTCTCCCTTTCTACTTCCCTTTCTCTCCCACTCTTCCTCTCCCTCCTCTCTCTCCCTCTCTCCTCTCTCTCCCTCTTTCCCTCTTCCTCTCTCTCCTTTTCAATTTCTCACCCCCTCCCTCTCCCCTCTCTTTCTATCTCACTCTATCTCTCCTTCTCCCTCTCTCCCTCTCCTCCCTCTCTTTATCCCTCCCTCTCTCTTTCCTTCTTCATCCCTCTCCTCTCTCCCCCTCTCTCTCCCTCTCTTCCTCTCTTTCTCCCTCCCTACCTCTCTCCCACTCCCTCTCTCTACCTCTCTACCTCTCTTGCTTTCCTTCTCCCTCTCTCTCTCTTTCACCCCCTCTCTCTTAATCTCTCACTCACTCTCCACCTCTATCCCTCTCCCTCCCTCCCTCTTGCTCTCTCCCTCCCTCTATATCTGCCTCTCTCCCTCATTACTTTTCTCTCCCACTCTTTATCTCTCTATCTCTCTCCCTTTCTCTCCCTCCCCTCTCTCTCCCTCTCTCTCCTCCTCTCTCTTTCTTTCTATCCCTCTCTCCCACCCTCTCCTTCTTCTTATTTACCTCTCTCTCCCTCTCTCACCTTCTCTCTCTCACCTTTCTCTCTCCCCTTACTTTTCCTTTCTCTTCCTCTCTCCCATTCTCGTGCCCTCTCTCTCCCTCGCCCTTTCCTCCTATCCATCTCTCTATTTCCCTTTATTTACCTCTCTCGTCTCTCTCTTTATCTACATCTCTCTCTCCTTCTTTCTCTCTCCCTCTTACTCTTCCTCCCTCTCCCTCTCCCTCTCCTTCTCTCCCTCTCTCCCTTTCCCTTTCCCTTTCTCTCACTTCCTTTTTCTCTCCTTCTCTCTCACTCTCTTTTGCCCTCTCTCTATCCCTTTCTCTCCATCTCTCTCCCTCCCTCTCCCTCTCTCCCTCACTCTCTCCCTCTTCCTTTCTCTAACCCTCTCTCCCTCTTTCTTGCTCTCTCTCCCCCTACCTATCTCCCTCTCCCTCTCTCTTTCACTTTTTATCTCTCTCTCTCTCTCTTTCCCTTCTCTCTATTCCTTTCTCCCTCTCATTCTCCCTTTCACTCCCTCTCTCCCACTCTCTCCTTCTCTCTCCCCCTCATAATCTCTCTCCCTCTCACCTTCTCTCTCCCTCTCACTTTCTCTCACCATCTCTCCTTCTCTCCCTCTCTCTTTCCCCATAATTCCCTCTCTATGTCCCCTTCCCCCTCTCTTTCCCACTCTCTCTCCCTCTCTTTCTCTCTCTCTCTCCCTCCTCCCTCTCTCTTCCTCTCTCCCTCTCTTTCTCTCTCTCTCTCTCTTTCCCACTCTCTCTCCCTTCTTTTCTCTTTATCCCTCTCCTACTCACTCTCTCTCTCACCCTCTCCCTCTCTCACTCCATCTCCACCTCTCTTCCTCTCTCCCTCTCCCTCTCCTCGCCTTCTCTTTCACTCTCTTTCTTTCTTCCCCTCTCTATCTCCCTCTCCTTATCACTTCCTCTCTCCCTCTCTTCCTCACCCCCTCTCCCTCTCACCTCTCCCTCTCTCCCTCCGTCTCTCTCCTCTCTCCCTTTCTCTCCTCACTCTCCCTCATTCTCCCTCTCTTCCTCACTTCCTCCCTCTCCCCTCTCTCCCCCTCTCTCCCTCTCCCTCTCTCCCTCACTTTCCCTCTCTCTCTCACCTTTTATCTCTTTTTCCTGTCTTTCTCTCTCTTCTCCTCTCTCTCCCTCTCTCCTCACACTTTCTCTATCCCTCTCTCCCCTTCATGCTTTCTTTCTTGCTCTCTTTCACCCTTTCTCTTTCTCTCTCCCTTTCACTCCCTCTCTCTCCCTCACTCCACCTCTCTCACTCTCCCAATCTCCCTCTCTCCCCTAGGCCTTGGGATATGAAAGGAATCATATGATAATAGTTTAATTATAACTCTAATGGCAACTCTCTAATATAGTGCCTTAGGTCGATAAAAAATGTGGGTTATGCTTAAGTACTAACATGATAGATATAGACATGGTTCATGATCATTATCAATAATTTGCTCCTAAATCATCATAGAAGGTTACATTTAGAGTATTGTTATTGGTTTTGTTATGTTAATACTCACCTATTATTGGTTCATCTATTTTACTATAGTTAATAGAACTATAAGTAACTACTAATACCCATATATTAGTTATACTAATGGTCCCATCTTATGCATTTAATAATCTTAGTGGATAAATCCTATTCTTAATAAGTTATACATATTCATATTGTACGAATGGAGATGCATATTACGATTTGTTTAATGCATATTACGATTCGTTTAATAAGATCATTGTATAAGGGAGGAAAAAAGAGATGGAGAGGGAGAGAGAGAAAGGAAGAGAGAGTGAGAGAGTGAGAGAGAGAGAGGGAGAGGGAGAGGGAGAGGAAGAGGGGGAGAGAGAGGGAGAAAATGAGAGAGAGGGAGAGAGGGAGCGAGAGAGGGGTGGGAGAGGGTGAGAAAGGGAGTGAGATTGAGAAAAGGAGGGAGGACAGAAACACAAATAGTAACTATAATTAAATAATTATTTTTTATAATTCCCTTGGTTATTTAAAAATAATATATTAGATGTATTAAGTCTTTTATAGTAAAATCACTCATTTTCTAGCTAGAATTCATAATCTATTGATTATTCAAAAGTGAACTAACATCCTATTGAGAGACTTATTATTTTACCATATCAAAATGATTGTAATAATATAGGCTTTTCTTAAGACAAACAGTAAAAGTATCAAAGGGCGAAGACGCACTAACAGAATGTATTATGGGTAAGGCTACCAATAAGTTTCACTCCCACAAACTCTAATGATTAGTTGACTAATCAACCTAGCCCAGTGGGATCCAATCATGTGAGATTTTTATAAACTTATTGAAAATGTGCTTTTGCCAATTTATGTCTACAAGCTGATTGGTCAATTAATCATTAGAGTTTGCGATAGTGAAAATAATATACGGGGATTCAATTGCCCATGAGAAGGGGTGACTTGTTATATATGATGGTTACTCCAAATTAAGTTGGTCCAATGTCTATATCATCTACAATATATTTTCATGGTTTTATATTGAGTCATTAAATTGGTTTTATTATCAATCTCCGTAGTAGAATCAAATACAATATACTATCTCCCACTGGACAAACATAGGGACCAATCCTAATAGTCTCTACCCATGGCTAATCGTCACCTAGGTTTAGGATGATATAAACATGAGCCAATACTAGTTTGAATTATGACAAAGGGATTTTCCTCCCTCTTCCTCTCTCTCCCTCCCTCCTTCTCTTTTATAGTATAGGAATAATAATAAATATTCTTATTATTAAGACGTTTCAAAATAATGATAACCTATTATTCTCAACCAAACTCTTTAAAAATAATATAAAAGAGAGGCAATCCCTTTAGCAAACTTATAGGAATTAAATCGTCAATAGAATAGGATGATGACTAATTATAAATGGTCCAAACTTAATTATATTTCAATTGAAGGATAATATAGGATGTTGGCCCTCCAATATTCACTCTCTCCCTCCTTATGGGTTTCATATATTTGTTACTATAGAGTGGTTAATAGTTATGATAAAATAATGGAAATATTGGGTTCAGATGTGGGAAAATTTATCATAACTATTAACCATATTAATTTATTTAAATCAATATGGTTAGAAATTATATATTTTAATATTATGGACTATATTAATATCGGGGTGGCGATAAAAAATAATCATTAGTTTATAGTAAAGCTTGACCAATAATCACAATATATTGCCAATGTTAAATAATTAGCTCGTTCGATCTTAGCTAGTAGACTTAATGCATTAATTCCAAATCCTTATTCTTATCTAGTTATAAGAATTGGCTATCATATGAATAAGGAACATAGGGGGATCATAACCTAATTAACTATTATGATAGGACTCGGCTAATGGTTCTCCAATATTTGATCATTAGTATCTAACATTATAAGTTAATCATTTTTGCTTGTAGGTTATCACCCCCTTTCTTTATTTATTAGAGGGGCTCCTCATATACCTTATGTAGGGTTATCACAATCTAAATTAGAATATTATTCTATAAGACATTACAATATTATGCCTCCATCTTAGTCAACCTCCAATTAAGTTATAAAGTGGAGAGAGAAAACAAGGCATGGATGTCCTCTCTTGATTAGATTTTAGTCTATTATTGGCACATATAGTTAATGGTTAGAATACCATTGACCTTAGTCTTCTTATCCCTATCTTCGAATATCACTAGGGGAACCATGGATGTGTGAACTTTAATAGATAATTCCTATAAATGAATCCCCATAATATCATTAAACTGGATGTATTGCAGATGTCCCAAAGCCATTCATTAACTAAAAAACTAAGGATGAATGTCAATGTTATTCTAATCATTAACTATGACATAAATTGATTCTTGGGAGAATATATTCCTAAATAAATACCCATTCTAATATTTAGTCATTGTCTCTATTATCATTGTTGATAATCATGTTATGTCATACCAAACTCCATATATTGTATAGCGAGGTTGGTATTACCAATATGATCCCCCTACCACACTCTAATTTCTCACTCTTGAATATTTAGTCCATACTTAGGAACATAATAATATAGACACCTTAGTCAAATATCGATCTAATAATTAACATTGTTAGCTCTAATGGGTATTAGCTAGGAAATATTTCAATTTCTCACCTATATTACAGGTCATTCTCCTATCTCTCTTATTTTTTTTCATATATTCACGAGGGTATATTGAGGGTATCTTTTACCGCTATTTGATACCATATTGTAGGCTTTTCATTGATCATCATTATTAGGTATAAGTCAACCCTAGCATTGTAAGAATATTTAGTTCGATACCCTTAAAGAGTCATGGTGACTAATATCACTTATTCCAATATTAAATAGGGAGAGGTTGATTTATTCAAACCAAACTTGTAGGTCATATTAGAGAATGGAGATACATTAGTGCCCTCAACATATTATCCAAAATTTATTTTAAATAGTACATTTTGAGGTTATTTTAGTGGTGTCTTTATTGTAAAAGTATTAAGGTATGTCGGGGCACTAATGTATCTCCATTCTCTAATATGACCCTATCTAGGATAGACACATCTTATTTCTTCCACTATACCATATATTTAGTTATGGAGTTTGATACCCTCTCAATCATTAATATTTCTTGGGTGATGATAAGAGAATATCATCATCCCTGGAAATAAAAAAACCTAGTAGAACATGACTTGCTAGAATATTATCCTTATATAAATAGAGATAATATTATCTTATTATATTGTATGTAAATTGCCTCTCTCTATCGTGAAGCGATCCAACCATTAAGAGAGGTCTCTTAATATGGGGATAATATTAATTGATAAGCCCATTATTTAACAAGCTAAATCATCTAATTGAAACTAAAAAATAACATGTTTCTCTCTCTTTCTCTCTCTCCTACTCTTTCTCTCTCCCCTGTTCTAATAAGTTATGAGTCAACAAAGGGACTACTAACCAACATCAAACTTGTTCCAAAATATCCGATGTTTCAATTATTAGAATTCCCATTTTAGATAAAATGAGAAATTATTTCCTAATTTTTGTTAATATCATATCCTTAGGACTATTAAAGAACCAATTTATTTTTTTATAACCATTTCCCAATGAATAAAGAAGCTTTTAACCTAAAAGGTGGCCATGTTCTCCTTTCTCTACCTCCCTCTTTCTATATTATCTCTCCTTTCCTCCTTTCCCTCTCCTAGTCCATCAAAAGACTCTCCCTCTTAAGGACTTATATTACTAAAAACTTGATAAATTATAACTCGTTGGCCTTTAAGCAGCTTTGCTATAACTCTCATGATGGAAATCATCAATTTAGCAATCATACACTCCAATAGCTAAATAAGTATGATACATATGGAATGGAAATTAACACCATCCATAATTGAAAAAAACCTGGATTGTTCAAGTCCGAAAGTAAGAAACAAACTATTCCAATCTCTTTATTAATGGAAGATGATAAAATGATTAGAACAACACTTTAAATCCTCCAAAATGCCACAAACTTACAAGTTTGATAAGTTAAAAAGAGAAACAAAGATTTTAGGTATTGAACACCATAAACTGAAATAGTTTGATAAGTTCCAAAGTTAATGTAAGAACTTTAAACAAAACTCATAAAAAAAAATCAAATATTTTTATATTCATCAACTCATCTATTTACAAGGAGAACCAGCCTTGTTTATATAGAACAAAGGCTAAGACACAACATTTAATTTTGATTCAATACAAATTGTAACCTCCCATTTAATGATAGCCCCACTACTTGACAACTAAGCCATGATTGTTGGCTTTGTAACTCCTTGTAACTCTTTATTCTAATCAAGAGACAATATAACTCATACTTAAAAAATAAAACCCTAATTTTAGCATGCTGAATTCATATAACAAATAAACCAAGCTCAAATTACTAAAGTCCAAAATAACATAAATAACGACGTAAGATCCAAACATATATAACCAAGGCTGATTGGCCTTTATTCTTCTATAGGTTGGATTGATTCAAACAATATAGGTTGGATCATTGTCTTCATGATTTGAAAATGTTTGAATCATGTTAACAATTTTAAGGTCTTCTTACATACATAGACCCTTGACGAATTGAGGTGAGCTTATTCCTTCCAAATGTCTTCAAGTAAGCAAGTTAATGCTTCTTTCATCCTTTTAGCTTTAGCTCTTGTCATTGGCCCTTCATGAATGGTTAAAGGATCTGGCTTCTTGATGTTACTTCCAACCTTGGCTAAATCATCCCCTTGCTAATTCATATCATCTCCTCCCTACTAAATCTTTATATATTTTACCTAATAAAAGGTAACATGCTTATCACATAATCTTTTTCAGCCTCAAATCTTAAGGAAAGATAATTCTACAAGTTTAATATAGCATCATCAATTAAGAAAAAAAACTAATTGAGATACAAATTATTGTGTGAATATTAGTTATAAGGTAAATAGCGAGAATCTAAACAATTACATGCATTTTTTACATGAAATTCCATTGGTATGAAGGGTAGGCTATATTAATAAATATAGTCGTAATAACTATCCTAATTGACATAATCAATAATAATATAAACCTTGATTATGTGTATATCCAAAGGGGAAGAAAACAATAGCTGGAAATAATATCTCCCTCTCCCCAAACTATAGCTCATAGGGAACTTTTTACCACCATAGTCCCTTATTAACAATCAAAGTTTATTATGACTAATTGGAGTTTAAAAAACTCCCTCTCTTTCTATCCCCTCTCTCATTATTAATTATTGCTCTTATTTATATTAAGAGGGCTCTCAACTGATGGCTATAATCGGAGACATGTAAAGGCTCCTACAAGGAGATATTGGTTAATCTCTCCCCATCGACTATTGCAAATCCCCAATAAGGAGAGAGGGGATTATTAGGCTGGGAATGGTCATAAGTTTATGGATTTAAGCCTTCTAATGGACCATATATAAATGATGGGTCACTCAACATAAGTTCTTATCATAATTCAATAAGATTGGGAGAAAGAGGTAGACCTACAAGCAAAAATGAATAAATGAGGTCTGTTCGTTCATGGTCATATAATGGTATTATCATTTAAATAGGCTATTCAAATGACCTTGCAATATAGGAAATGAATTATGATAAGAACTATATCCATAGTCATTACTAAGGGAGATGGCCTTATAATTAACATCATAATAATCGAGGGAGAGGAGTATATAAGAGAGATCCGTTAGAGCTTAGCAAGGCTTGGAATAAACTATGTCTCACATCTTTCGATAATTATCCCAAATAAACCTCTTAATACTATTGTATGTTAAGACCTACTCTTAGATAAAAAGATTTTATCTTACCATCTAAGAGACATGTCTAGTTAGCTCCAATGCAAACATTCATTCCACTAGGTAAGCAAATGAAAAAGATGTATGCCTAAGTGAAATTGAATAATAGATTGATATACAAGGTCCCATATTAATATTGGAGGATAGGTGAGCACTAAATAATCCTATAAATTATTGTTAAATGTTTATTATTTGTATATAATCTAATTAATGAGGACAATATTTCGTGATTACTAATGACCATCTAGTATGCACTAGGGCTAGAATGGTTATACAAATTAATATTTGGTAAAATTTTCCTCTTGTCATAGAAGCTCCTTACCAAAATAATTGTAACCCCGTATCTCTATAGGGGACCAAGTTGTCAAAATTTATCTAGATACTATTTGGATAGCTTCTAATGAAGTGAAGATGAATAAGTGAATTATAATCGTTTATTGATAACCTTTGTAAATAATAATTATATACACATAAGGAAAATTTTCCTATCGTGACCTTGCTATTGGTTGAACTCATGGTTTCTTAATTCATTATTGAAGGCTAGTGTTTAGGCTTGTTTCACTTGGCCTCTCTCTATCACAAGTTTGTAGGGCTCTAAATACCCTTACAATAGGAAAACCTTTTCATGTAGCATATATCACGAGAAAGACAATCTAGCCTTCAATAATATTGATTACCAATGTCTTTATCTAGGATACGAGTTACAATTAGAACAAGAGGGATATCTTACTATAAGGAGGGATAGTTATAGATGAAGCATCCATGATTATTGGTCATATTAATTGGTCAAAGAGGGAGAGGAGAAAGATTGGTCCATAGTCCATTATGATCTTATTCATGTAAGATATAACTCCATAACTATCCCTCCTTAAAGATAATCTTTATATAGTTTTATATTTGAGTGAATTATAAGATATTGACTTATTAGGGAAGGACATGCTAGGTGACCAGCCTAAGGCCTAAAAATGTATCTTATTGTCACATAACCTTTAATGATAGTGCATTTGGTTACTCAATGGAGAGGATAAAAACATAGATGGCTTCATGATAAAAGGTGATTATAATTTGAGAAATTATATTGAAAATTAATTTAGGTATGTGTCATACACGTGGGGCCCTCTATCTAAATTATCATTGTCCCTACAAGTTCCCCTATGAAAGAGGCCCAAGAGGGCCTCATCTAGCTTAGTTATATATAACTTGTACAAATAGAGTGAATCTCACCCAATCATGAGAGGGGTTAATTCCCCCTACATAACTATATATAATGTTGGCAAAGAACTATATATTTGAAAAATCAATGTTAAATTATATCTCCTCCACTCTCTCGTTATAAATGGAGATAGATATATGCATTACGGCAACAAATGATGTTGGCAATTATTACCCTCTTTGCTAAATATTGTGCTTATATATATATATATATATATATATATATATATATATATATATACATATATATATATATTAGGAGGAATATTTTTAAGGATTAGGTTTAACCGATAAGTCTCTTAATAATAGAGACTTAACCTATCCTTAAATAATATCCTACCATATTGGAGATGAAGATAATATTAACCACCTATCTTTTGCAAGTTATCTCACATTATAGCCAACAATGTTCCTTTCAATTAGTAGGTTAATATTATCCAAGATCATATTAATTAACTTGGTATTCAAACATGCGATTTATTAATAAATGAATAGCAAATATCACGATTATTTAATATACCAATTATAGTCAATATGGTTCCATGGAGATTATAAATAATTTAAATAATCAAGTTGAAAATATCTATTGGCATACACTTGCAAAATTCAATCCTCACATAGAGATACTAATGACTCAACTTTTGGCAAAAAGATAAGTTCAAGGGAAAATATCTACATGACTACAATGGATCAAGAGTTGGACCATTAGATGTAGGTATTTAATGCGATAGCACTACCATGTAGGAATGTGCTAAGACCCAATCATTATTATTTAAGTAGAGACTAAAGATCTTATTTCCATTTCTTATTCCGATAGTACCTATTGAGACTATTATAGTTTAGGCCTAGTTAATTGTGTGCTATATTTCAAAATTCAATTACAATAGCTTTGCAATAGGACATGACTAATAAGTTAATTTAAAGCAAGTAATTATGGTCATTGAATTTTAATTACTTGGATATTTACTCCTTGATTATCTATCATATGAGGATAGAAGCTAACCTTGCTTCCTCCCTCTCCTATTTGACCTAGGGTGGGACTATAATAGCTTTGGGGAAAGAGTGGGGAGAGAAATCATATAGAAAAGAAATATATCAAATTTTACAAACCTTATTAATTAGGACTTAAGAATAGTTAAATGACCTTCAATGTATTGATTTCATAAGGACTAATACACCGAAGGCATTTGCAACATATATTTATCCTGAAGGGAATCAATTTGTTCTTTTATATTTAAAGTTCATCTATAATTGTAAATTTTAACACTCGGAGTGGTGCCATCTTAACGAGAGGAGGGGGAGCGTTCATAATAAAATTATACCAACTATTATTCACATACTAATCACGCCAATCTTTATGCTTTTCATAAAAATAAATTGATATTATAATATTTTATTAATTATCCCATATTACCTACATACTATTTACCTAATTTATTAGTTAGTATAATATATTTATGTTAAACGAAAGAGAAGAGATGAGTCCTCAAGGAAGACATCGCTTACTTTTATAATATTATAACATCTTTCCTAAATAATATAATCACATAAGAAAATTAATAAGATATGGGCTCCTCATACAGATTTAAGCCTCTAATTAGTACTATAAAGATGTACCAACACATAAGAGGTGCTCTCACATATCTCCCTAAACTCAAGAAATGACTAATATTATGAAAGAAGGAGTAATAGTGGCTCTTCAACATATAACGAGTGGACCAATTTTATAAACACAAGAACGGACATGCTTGGACCATCATTAGTTTTAGATTTAGGTCCATCAGGGGATAGTTAACTAATTCGGGTCCAATATGTTATACTTGCCTCTATTATTTTATAGAAGTCATATGCATGAACATAGAGGGGGAAAACGTACTTTATTGATAGAATATTCACCCCATCATCCCAAATCAATCAATCAAGGTGTTTACCATACATTTAACAACAATTAAGTATTTGACCCAGATCTTTTCCATGACAGAATGGTAAAATACTATTTGTGAGAGTGCTAGGATAAGAGATTTAACACTATATGGAATCCTTCATCTTTCCTTTGAGCAACATTATATAGCACTTTATTGGTGTCTAACCTTTGTCAATGACTCTATTAATATTCCTTCATCTTTCCCTCTCTTTATCATGTATCAATGAAATTATAGGAATAGCACTCTTTTCTAACATTGCTCGAAAGGAGGTCTCATCTCTCATTTAGACTCTTATATGTATGACTAAGATAGGTTGTTAATTCAAGTCAAATATGATGAATCATATTAATATTTAAATTATCCAACCATATGGTGAGACAATTTATAGTAATGGAGTCCAAATGATAGATGGTCTCATGAGAGAGGGTTATGTTAAAGTAAAATAGCAAACTTGTACAATATCATTATCAAATCCTTAGTCAAATTTCCATTGATTCAGATTGAAAACTCTCCCCTGTATAATGATGGACTAATATGAACTTGTTTAAACCCCCTCTCCTTAAGATTCTCTAGGGATTTTAATATTTCTTTTGATTGCTCATCCTACTTCGACTATCTCCTCCTAGGTAGGCACTATTCACACATAAAAAAGTGAAATAATTAACTTTTCCAAGTATATATCTATTACTTTCAATTTGGCATGTACTAATTTATATAGTAGAATGACCTAATTAAATTTAGTAGGGAGGGAGAGAGGGGCCTATATGCAATAAATGGATTAAATCAAGCATAAGTCAGCACACACATGGGGAATAATATAGGCTTATCCACTGAAATATAATTCTTATTATAGAATATGGATATTTATAAACATGATGCAATACTATATGGTACTATCGACCTTAAGTGGTTCTTTTAAAACAATACCAATTTCAATGATAATATTCGTTAATGATATTAGTTGATAATATTCTTAAGCTTAAAATACCTTTCCTTTAGGTTATGTTGATTACCCTCCTAAAATTTCTATCTAAGATAGATCACCTAACTTCTCTCTCTCTCTCCCTCCCTCCCTCTCTCTCCCTTCTCTCCCTCTCTTTATTTGTTATCTAATCATGGACGAGTCTATCTATCTCCCCTCTCTATTTTATAGCCAATTATGTGAATCATATATAAGGTATAATGCGATTTTCATCCTTTCCCATCTCTTGAAAAATCACCTCCAATCATTTACCCATTTAGAGAGGGAGAGGAGGGAGACAATTTATCGATGATAGATCGGCCTTCCCACTCCGAGGGGAGTAAGATGAGAAGCCTTCTATCCCCGTAGAATTGCAATAACATAAGACTATGATCATATAATCATATAACTTTGAGTCTATATGATCCTTTAAACTTGCCTAAACAAGTTACGATTCCAAGTAGATTACTCTATTGTAAAAAGTGTATGACTAAGTGAAATGAATTAGTTAATTCATTTCTATCTCTCACACTCTCTCCTTCCCTTCCTTCTCCTCCTCCCTCTTCCTCTATCCCTATCCCACTCTTCCTCTCTCCCTCTCCCTCTTCATTTCAATACCCATACATCTAATGCTCTTTATAAAGACTATTGAGGGAGTGCCGTTATATTAGGAGGGGAACTTTATATAAACTAGAAGTTCATAGAGAGAAAGAAGGGCAATTATTTAGCAATCGAGTGGAAATGGACTATTATGGCTTAATATTTTGTCTCTCTATTAGAGTATATCACTTATGGTGAATTACCATTATCACTAATGACAATGAAGGTCCTCCTATAATGTCATCCAAATGCCCTTGCTCACTCGCATTGATTCTCTTAAGAAAGAATTACAATCTGTCTTCACACAACCAGATTTGTTATTACAGGTCCATCAAAATGTCGACCAACATCAATTCCTTGTATGGGCTATATATTAAGATTATCTAATTATGTATTATAATATCATATAAGGGATAATAGGTTGGCAAATATCCTCAATGATATATATAAGTGAAGAGCTACATTATTTATACATTATTGTTATCCCTATCATAGGAGGGAGAAATGGTCCAACTCTATTCTTATAAGATCATCAATCTATAGTCAAGGATAATAATATTTATATTTGGTCATCCTAATAATTCTCCTAACATGACCTTTTAGAGGAAGACAATATTATATAAAATTATAATTATCACCTATGCTTGGTATATTGAGTGTGAACCATTTCTATTAACCAAGTGGGAGGAAAAGAGCTTTTACCAATTCTTAATATACTAAATTAATATTAAATAGTCGGGAAGTACAAATCATAGAATTTGATGTACTATTATACTTTTCTACTAAAGAATACAGGGAGAGAGGGAGGGATAATTCTATATAATTATCAATATTATGCTCCACTACAATGAAGTGATTGGGGGATAATGAATAACTAGATGGTTCATGACATAAGAAACTCGTATAGAGTTTGAAGTTGACCAAGAATTAGGTTTATAATTAAAGAGTAAATAGAGGCCAATAATGTACATGCTTATATGAACTAAGGCCCCATTTTTCAATAAACACCATAGATAATCTCCCTCTATCATAATGAATTAATTCCCCATCTTGTTGGGTAAGATGATTAATGGTGGAGATAATAGCTTATTTACCATTATCAAGAAAGCTAATTATTAAGCAATCTAATATTGGCTAACTTATTATGATAATATTTAAAAGGGTGGATCACTTCGATATTAGGTAATAGGAGGGGACCCATGGAGTTAAACGATGCAAACTTCATAATAATAGAATATTCTACCCAAGTAACACATTCTTAGGGTACTCTATTTCATCTACTTATACTTTGTGTTTTCATAATTAAGTTATATTCCATAGAGGTAAAGGCTCCTACAAGCTTACGATAGGATAGCCCAAATTGTGTATTATTCTATAATCCCATTAATTTAGGCAATTAAAAGCCCATGAATTTCCCACTCGGTTAATAGAAAAATGCAATAATAATTTGTAATGGCCCATATCTCCTCTATTCATCCAAATGACAAAAAAAGAAATCAACAAAGTCCATTTAGATAATCTTAAAAACTCTTAAATAACACCATTATTCTTACTACTAACCAAATATAAAAGGGCCTATGTGTAATTCCTAAATAATCCAAGATATTAAATGTGTTCTTACAACCTTTACCATTAAAGGGAGTTGACTAAAACTTCTACAAGTTATATCCAACTCCTACTAAATCGCCTCATTGGCTAATTTATCTCTTTTAATAACAAACAATGTTGGATGATGTTAAAAGTTGGTTTTCCTTTAATAAAATACTCAATTGCATCGACCCTAACTCATCTAAGCCGAGTTAAATCAGTCCATTATCCCTCCTACAAATAAATAGCTTATACTTCACTAATTAAGCTCCTTCTCTAAGGGTTTATATCTCCCTTGTTCCTTTCCTATTCTAAATAGTCTAAATGGTACAGGGATATTTGTCAAGAGGGAAAGGGAGACAGAGGGAGACTAATAGGTTGTGCTATAATGTCATATACTAGGTCTACACGAGTTCTCGTTGGTCATCCACTTTTGGCCATTAAGATTATCCCTCACCTATAAAACACTCCCATCCTTTCAAAATGGTATTTCTATTTTTCCCGAGAGGGATGAAAGGAGGATACTTAGATGGGAGGGAGGCAAAAGATTATATCTAGAATAACTTAAATTGGTCGATGTTGATAAGTTTGGATGATAAGTGTTAGACCTAAGTAGGAAGTCTCTCTTCTAAGAGAACTACGATCCCCTCCATCTCCCATAATATTCCAATTGTAACTTATATTGTTAATGGTGTTGAATTGGAAGAATTGAAAAATGATCACTTTGTGGAGAATTTTATCCTAAGTGATACCTAGTTTGTAGAATGTATATAGATAATCTAACCGAATCGTATGAACTTTATTAAATATTACTTACCCTCCGGAGCTAAATATTGAAGTTAGGACAATATTAACAACCAACAATAATCAAAATGGAAAAAAATGAGATAGATTATTTTCACCCTAGTGTTATCACGGTGATTACATACTCGGCCCTTTTTCCTAGGGCACTTCTTCTATGAGGCCATTATCAATTCCTCCATAGTCAAGGCCATTCTTAATTCCCTTAATAATGGAGGGTCGAGTATGTATAGACATGTAAATTTAGAGGTTTGGGACGTGACATGCAAGACATGCCTCACCCATACCAAGCCTTCTATTAATTCTTATGTTTTATGTTTATAATTATAGTATAATTAGATAGAAGTCATCATGATATGCATTTGTATTCCCATAGACTAACATTCATTCCCATAAATATTTCTCTAAGAGTGACTATTAGTTTGGGTATGATTAATTATAAGTGTAAATTATTGTGATAACATTCATGGTATGACTTGGTTTAAAATATAATATCCGTAGGGTAATTTCCTAACTAAGAAAAGACTATATACTAGAGAGCAAACCTTATGATAGATTCTTATGACAATTGTCAAATATCATAATAATGGGGTAATTTCCCTAGTTAACGGAATATCCTATTAAGGTAGGGGGACCAATATTAGCTATTTATATCCTTAAAAGGAGATAATAGCTAACCTATTTATTTTACTATTGTTTTACTTGTTCCAAATAATGGCCAACCCATTCATCTCCTTACCTATAGTCCTTATTTCACAATATGGTATATTTCAACAACCATTGTGGTTATAAAAATATTTACCATACTAGTTTATATTCTACTTAAACAACTTACTATTTCCTATCTAATATATTACTATGATATAACAATTTTTAAGAAAGGTACCAAGTTAACTACCATTTTAGGTCAACATCATATAAAAATTGGTACTTAACATGAATCATATATACACGTTACATACATGTACATTTAACAAAATATAGCATATTATATCAGCTTATAATATCATTTTTACCTTATTTAATTGCCCACTCCAATATAAATTGATACAAACTATTGTAAAATCTGTATATATAATAAATGGAATATTCTTCCGGTCTAATATGGTGGCCGAGGGCTAAAGTATGTCATGTCATTCCCAACTTAGGCATAGGTAATCATGGCTCCCCTCATATTATGGAATAACTATGGCAAAGATGTACAAGTTGGCTATTTATAGGTTAGTATAATTAAGCAACAAGTAATTATCCCAAAATCTAGCTAATGGGTATAGGGTTCCTGTATAATAGGCTCATAGATTTGGGAAACATACTATGTAATTAGTTAATAACTTTTCATGGTAGACCAAATCCTAAGCAAAAGGTCCTTCACCATACCATCAAAGAATGCATCTAAAAAATGAGAGAACAAATGAGATATCTCTATCTTTATTTAGCATTACTACGATGGTATTACTCTTCTACGAGTGATCCTAAAGAAAACAATATCACTAGGCCATACGTTGGTACCTATATATCAATAAAAGATAATTTCCCCTGCTAACCTTGTTAATCATAATCTTTTGCTCATATCTTTTACGGTTACCTATTAAAATTATCTTAGTAAAGTAATCCTTTGTCAATAACATGGAGCTATGGGTTTCTATTACGAGTTCATATAACTAAGGACCATTAGTCCTTATATTTCATAACTATTTTCCGTTAATCTACCCATATAAACATAGACAAACATTAGGAGATTATCACTCCCTAATATAATGATTAACATTTGAGTTAACCTACCCATAGTTAAAAGACCCCTTTGATAATCTCCTAATATCTTACTATTGGTCTATTAAATTATAGAATTTTTTAAGACCAAGTTGTATAGGTTGGGTAGGTTATGAGGAATTCACAAAAAAAATATTATTAGACATATAATCAAGCCTAGAGTAGAGGGAGATTTTTTAACCTATACCTAACAATTAGGCCTTATTCCATAATATAATGATTATATTCCTCTATAGCTAGGGAAGAGAGGAGAAAGATTATCCTTCTATTAAGACAAGTCTCATGATATGTTAGCACAATTTATATACCCTCAATAGCATATCCCGATGTACCGATGTATCATTCATAAGCTATTGAACTAATACTATTATTTAAATTAATGGACCATATCATGGGATAACACGATTGTTATCATACCAGTTATTTCAATTAATACTCAACATAAGATTAACAAAAATCACATGTTTTACATAATATGTTAAATATTGAACTTAATATTATGCCATAGATTAGGTATAGCATTTGGTCTCTAATAGTATTAGTTCACTATAGTTGAGGGATAGTTATTTCCCAATCTTAAATAAGAGGGACATGAATTAATACTCGGGATAATTAGCAAGGAGTAATATCCAATGACATAAATATTAGGTGGTTAGCTCGATATTATACAATCAAAATGAGTTAATTATGCCTAATGAGGATACCAATACACGCATTGTGACTTGGGTACTTGGTTAAAAGATTGGCTAATCATGGGATATTACTAAAAAGAGTGTACTCTATTTTTAAATAGAGAGCTAAACCATAACAATCTAGGGGATATAATGATTTAATCATATTTAATATAAGGGCTAATAATCATGTTTAGGAAAGGTATTTACTCAATGGTTAGCGTGCTCATTGGGTTCTTTTAGATCTAACAAATACCATATAACATTCCTAATTTGGAACATGTAATTAGTAATAATCCATAAATCTCTATTATTATGACTTACCAATATTAGAGAGGAATATCGGGCTATTTATGTCGGTGGTGATATTTTTGCTAAGTTTGTTACCTCTCCCTCATAACTTAGATTATGGTTTGTAACTTAGATATCCTTTTGAATATCCGCTAGTAATTATCCCTAGCAGTAATGATATCACCAATGTTAGAACATATACATTAAATATTCAAACATTTATAGGTATATTGCTTAATATATATTAGGGAGATGTTCAAAATAACATGTGATCACTCTTATTATTCCATGTTCGCATTCATATTAGGAACATTAATCCCTTTTCCCTATTAGTAACCTATTTATCAAGTGACTACCACTCCGATCCATTAATTAGCCTAACTTATACAATAAGAGGGTTGGCATTACCCATGTTCACTAATGGGCTTATACTATATGAAAATGCCAATAATCACCCCTAAGCATAATATCCTTTTTAGTTACCATGTTTAAAGGTGAATAGTATTGGAAAAGATTCTCGGTAGTAGTCGATCACTAAGAATAGGGGTACTAGTTAATTGATTAACGGTATGGTATAAATCAATAGACTAGACCTCTTAGTGAATTAATTTCTATAGGATTACAGTATCTTCATAATTTCTATCATTTCTCCCAATTTATCGGAGAAAAGGAGAGTAGGACTAGTGTATCATACCGGTTATAATCATACCCATACATGTATGGTTATCATGAATTCTGCAGATTGTTATGGTTTTAATTATCACCCGAAATTATAGACCAAATGGTATGGACTAAGTTTATAGTAAGGTTACTATCCAACCTTCATTATAGGCTCAAACTCCATAGTTCGATTAAGTACTTTAAAATGTCTATAACATTATGACTTACCAATTGGATTGCCTCATGTTTAATTCTTTGGTATACAATAATATTATAATGAGGAAAGTGCCATGGCCATAGGATGGTAAATAGTTTTAACGAGTATTTTGTTCATCGACTAATAATTGCCAATTTAGACTCGGATTAATATTTAAGGTATCATTAAGCTTGTTGCAACTCTCTATGGACCAATCGTATCATACTTGTTGGCTATGATTATCTATATTTTTAAATTTCTATAACTGGATTATAACTATTGTAGGTAATATTCTCTATATATTAGAATCGTCATGAAACATATACCTAGTATATGCCCCGGTGAACTATAACGCAACATAGTTCTACTTGCTCTAAGATTACCAAACCCAATATGGTCAACTATTTTATAGCCCATAAGTTTGTACATGATGACAATTATATCATAATTATATATGATACCTATTAGGGACATCTCATGATTATAATTGAAAAATCCTAGGATGGATATTTTTTAAATAACTTCAAGTAGCCAATGGAGTATATTTAGCCTTGGAAGTGCCCCCACTAAGATAATTAGTTAATACTAGAGTCTCATTCTAAGTATTAAATAGTTGTAATAAGATAACTCTTTTTGGTGAGTTATAGACATGGAATAACCATAATGGTCATCACCCACAAAGGTTAACCATATAAACACTTATTCTCTATACTAGAAGTAGCTCTCCCAATTCACCCTACCTAGGTGAATTAAGTGAATCTTCTAGGAGAATAATATGGATCGAGTCCCATAACATGCTCATAATGACTTAAAGCGTGATAACCTTAATTGTAACCTAGCCAACAATACTAATCATTTTTTTTTAGCTATTTTGTGTGGAGGGATATAGGGTTATTAACCTACTATTTTATCAATTTATAAGTGAATTACCAATAGTTATAGGGTTAACTATAGTGAATCTTTAAGGTTAATTTGCTCGATATTAACATAAGTGGGATTACTAGTTAATCCTTATTGGGTAATCAATTGATGAGATAGAATCTCTTTATCCTAATATAACACTAATATTCCGGTATAACCGTTAGTAGACTTATTAAGGTCAATACTACATAACATATTAATAGGCATAATTATCGGTAACATAATTGGATATTTCATTAAACTTGATAGAGGTTGTCCATCTTTTTATTTGGGTTACGAATGTATTTTAATAATGGAATACTATTGCAGGGTTAATATGCCATCCTAGTATTATTTTAGAGTGGTCATACCATGAAGGAAAAATACCATCATTTGGCGACTAATTATTGCACACAATATTGTTAATACATAGAATAACCAATATTCTCCCTCTCTCTCACTAGTCATAACCACATAATAGTGATATTAAATGTTTAGGTAATTCTTGGATATATAAATAACCAAGAATTGGCCCTCGATTTAGTCCTATACTAATGGGTATAGCTTGGTTGAATAACACGATCCTAATTTATCATTAATCCTTATTTATCATTAAGAGAAAAGTGTCGATCCATCTCGTAAAACACTGGGAATTATATAATCCAACTAATAATGGGTAATATCATCCTATACAAATATTTTCGTTGATTAGCTACCTTAATTTGGATATACAATTTGGAAATGGCCTCTCTCTATCATGCTAATGGGCATTGGGCGTTCTCTTAATTACAATAGTTAAAAGGGCCACAATTCCTTAATTCTAAATCAACCTTATATGAGTATTCATCCTTATTCATCCTTGGTAATTTGGATAGTACAAGTAATCATACTATTTCTAATACCATATCCCTCTCTTTTGTCTATATATTTGGCTAATGGATCCCGAATAGGGTATATGTATCTATTTACACCTCTAGTTCGGAATATCCTATTTTGATACATATGTTATTACTAATTCTCGGTAGAAATGTTAAAATCAATAATTTGAGTACTATACTTGGGAATATATCACTATAGTATGATGATTGTTATATGGACACAATATTTTTTATTCTTTTGACCATCACTATCCCTTGTGCATATATCAATTAGTAATAACATAGGTATGAAAGTAGGATATTCTGAATTATATGTGTAAATAGATACATATACCTTATTCGGGATCCATTCTTACCGATATCACTCTGGGTAATGAAATATCGGATATCCATAGGGAGATGTTCATCCGAATTATGATTTAAAGACCAATATAAAAGTCGAGGATTTATATTAGCTTATAGGCCTAACATAACTTAATCTAATTGGATATAGTACTTATTTATTATGCTCTATATATAGTAACGTGAGAACGCTTGACAATAATTGGTCCCCACTATAATTAGTCCATCATATCAATGATGAAGAGGATTGAAAGGGACTCTCACAAATTAATTGGGTAAGATGTTAATAGTAATAGACATTTCATTATTTCCTAAATGAGGTATATCAACATATTATATAGAATAATTATATTATAGGGAAATGGGAGCCAAACAAGTATTCTTCTAGGGGTTGCCATGCTCCTTGATTAGGTAATTTGGTATTTAAAATAAATGCTAATATGTTTGGCAAGAATGTTTACAATGGGAAATAGTTACACAAGAATATCAACTGGTCAAAAATGTGAATGTACATTGGGGTATATATTATTTTAGATAATATGATATATCCACTGTGATAGAAGTCCACCAATTATTGACATCATTTTGCACTCGAAGTTGTTTAGTAACGATTGTAAGTAGGTGGAAAGAGGGAGTTAAATAACCGATAATGGCCATCTACCAAACTTATATAGTGATTAGACAATTAATCATAAAAACTCATCTTAAAGGCCATACTGATATAAGGGCTATTTATATATCAATTATAATAAATAACTTAGAAGACAACTAGGTATTATGGATAATATCTCTCATGAAATTATGGATAAATTATGGTCCCTATTATTGGGTGGGAGAGAGTGAATGAATAAACTTATTGAGCTGATATATCATGATTATGATGTATGGCCACTCTCTATTTACCATTCACGACTTGAGATACTAGAGAGAGAGAAATCAACATGAACTCGAACTTATCAATTTCCCGATTATACATTGTGGTCAATGGAGGGTAATATCCTCATTCCAATTATGGGAGTATAGGATAATGGAGAATACCGATAGCTTCTTGTCATTAAACTATTAAGGTTTATAGTTCTTTATTTTATTGGTCATAATATTATAATAAATTTATTATTAGTTTGATAACTCCTTTTCTAATTGGAATATAACAAACCATATGCGGAATATCTATCCAAGGAGAACCATTAAGTTAGGTGTACTCCAATAAATTAGTTCAATAGCTTACTATAGTTCATATTAATCTCATGTTGACGAATGAGTTATCAAAGACTTGATACTAATACTCAACTGTTTGCATCATATTATTCCCTAAGATCCATGGATTAATTATGGATTAACTATATGTTTAAATCAAGGTTTCTTATCCTTCGAATTCTAGTTGCCTTTTATGACAGGGTTCCACTAATAATAGAAATGGAACCCGACAAGAGGGTCACATGGTGGCTAGTCTACTAATGGGACCAAAATCTCCCTTGGAATTAATTTGAGGATATCCTAAGTAAATTGATGCAATGCTGGTTTAACTTAATCTTGACCATAGTAGGTTCCATTTCTATTTAGGGAGATACCCTCTATGGAAATGGCCTATTCCATTTTGAGTATTGTTATTGGTCCTTGTAAAATATTGAGCTTATTTTCAACCTTTGACCCTCTTATCTAATATATGGGTTATCATTTAGAAGGGATCCGAGAATTGTAGGTCAAAATAGTGAAGGGAGAGGAACTATCCTTTTTACATACAATGATTTAATGTTAGGTAGGATGGTGAACCAATTAGGGGACGTTTTCCATATATACATTTGATTAAACACATTCAAACTAGACATTTGAAGATAGGTGTCATGTTAATCCCAAAATGATATAGCCTAAATTCATATATCAATTTAGGAGGGTTTAGATTAGAGGGACAATTATTAATGATATGATAGTTTTGGACTCATTACCATTCAACTCTTATAGTGGGTAACGAAAATAGATGCCTCTCTTTTTGCTATAGTGAATTGGGAGAAATAAATATTTTACGGCCTTCTAATCTAGTGAGAGGGAGAATATTCCAATTCCTTATGAAGTAGGGACCCAATTGTATAATATTTCCTCTCTCTCTATATCCCATATACATTAATTATTGGGAAACATTAATCTCATGAGATCTTCTCATGACCTTCACCCTTCGTAAAAGGAGCAAATTAATATGTGTCCTCCATCTAAACCTAACTCTATTGATATTATATTCCAAATTATTAATTCACTTATAGAGGAACCAAATTAATGGTAATACTTTTGTTGGATAAGTAACTTAGAGTGATAATGTCTAGGGATATCCAAGATATGAATATGTTGTGCTAACAAGGCACCTTTGGTCATTTACTTATGTTTATCATTAAGATAGATATTTATAGAATGTCAACCTGTTAGGTCCATTGGTTTATGACTAACTATACTCAATTTCTTGATTAATGAGTAATCAAGAAAAGATCTTAATAGGTAATACTAGGGTTATTACCTAACTAAAAGTGAGATAAAACTATATAGCTCATGCTTGAAGATACTATTAGGTTATAGAGATACATATGATATACCAAATCTATATTTAATAAGGCTAATTCGAGTAAATTTCTCCCCTACATTATAATTGGCATGATAATGCAGGGGATACTATAATAGTTATCATAGAGGGGTTTGACATATTAACCCTCTTATGGGCATTAATAATTCATTTTGTAACTATAGGAACTTGCTATGTGAGGTAGATTACGCCTAAAAGTTGCTCCATTGGTTAAAATAATGTCAAACCTATGGAGAGACATTGTAAACATACTAGCAGATTCTTCCTAGGAAAGAAAGATGAAGAGGGAGAAAGGGAGAGATGATGGATGAGGAAGTTCTCCACTCCAACCGTATCCTTTTTTATGATACTATAGTGAATTTTATAATGCAAATGCAACAGATGTGTAAATATTTAAAAGAGTAATCCTATAAGTAGGAGATAATAATCCCCTTTGATTATCCCGCCTATAATACTAGAACATCTTGTGATTATAATACCCAAGTATTATAATCACTATAGCTATAATCCATAGAATCATAGGATTAGGGCCAATTATCTTACCCAATAAGGGTTTATAAGATATGAGTATCTATAATTACTAGAACCTTGAGTTATTGATATTATGCTAATATAGGGATGATAACCAACATTTAATTCTAGTCTATAATTAATATAGAGTGATAATCTCTAGGGGTATACTTGAATAGGTTATCGTAATGGATAATCTCCATTTACCAAGTTACTTATATTAACATAACAAGGAATGAATATCGTAAAGGGGGTAATTTTCATTGGTAATCCCTTGAGTTATTTAACGATCAATTGTTATAAAGGATGATTATTTTTAATATATGATCAGTAAGTCCCACTTTGTTTCAGCTTAGTTGAACTATTATTAATGGGGAGTTACAAATCTCTGGAAGATTAGTTGTAGAAGTTAACATTATGGCTTGAAGTGTGGACATACTCATCGTGTTTAAGTATGGACATATAGGATAACCTATATATTTTGATAACCGAGAGGGAGAGTAAGGTATCCCCAAGCATAATGTTAACTTTTATAATCTCTTGTGATGAGTATGTCCACACTTCATCTATATCTAACATACCTCTAAACCAAGGTGTATTTTAGTATAATCTGCATGTAATTCTAGGAGATTATTAACTTACTTGAGAGTCCATAATCAATTATTAGAAAGGCCCATTTTAGTGTAGGCTTAAAATTAAACATAACCTTATAAAAGTAGGCTTGCCTCCTTTAGAATTGAGAAGAGTAAATAGGATGGGTTATTATGGAAGCTATAATATTCTCTTGAGGGGGATGATAATAGAATATATTTATAATGACCAAGTATCTCTTCCCTACTCTTAATAGCTAGATTACGGATATAATTTAGTGGTAGATAATAGCCTTTTGATTGTATATGATATTTAAATCGATGGAATTAACCATAATATATGAGTTAATCTATTTAAATAATTTAGCAATAATATGGAATATAATGCATGTTTCAACCACTAAATTATACCTAGGGTATAGTTAGTAGTAGAATATAGTATTCAAAAATAGGGTTAATCCTATGAATGCTATTGGGATTATAATAGCCTACCCTTTGTTATATTCCTACTCATATATCCTTATGCCATTCGTTTGTTAGGATATATGGATATATACATGATTCCATGCTTTGATATACCCCTAATGGGATATCATCCATATAGGTAATTAATATGCAAAAAATAGTATCCCAATCTCTACATCCCTCAAGGGTAAAATAATATTGACCCCATAATATCTACCAAGTAAATTATCAAAGAGGTATCCCTAAACTATATTGTCATCCCCTTATTTTAGATATTATGGTCTCTCCATAGAAGTATTTAATAATATAAAAAAATCAATATTGTTATGGATAGCACTAAGATAGGGATGAATTAATACCCCCTCAAATTAAGTTATAATAGTACAGAAAATATCTAATCATTTACTACCAACTTAAATATTTTAACCTTAAGTTGGTGACTAATAATCTAATTTTGGTAATATCAACTATTCATAAAATCTATGTTTGAACCATAATTTATTCTCATTAATAGATTCTATATTATCAACTAGAATAATTATCTAAGAAGATAATAGAACTTTGTTTGAACCCAAGTAATTAATTTTAAGACCTTTTTATAAATTAATGAACATATAGAGAGTATAAAATATAGATATTTGAATAAGTATGGACTATATATAAATCAGAAAATGATATAGTAAGGGCATAATTATTGATTAGTAATACATATTATCCGATATTTATGAGCTTAGGATAAATGTATTAGGGGATAGATATTAACACTTGCCTTTAGGATGAGACATGTAGGTCCAACTTTTAAAGTTACTCAATGATATACATATCGATTAATGGTCATCCACTTTAAAATAATCCTATCTTTACCGTAAAATAATCCTATCTTTATTCCATACCTCGTTTACTTACATAGGTTTTCGGATAATTGATCGATATTATACTATCATGGATCCTCTTTCAATATGGATACAATATGTTAATAGTATGGGCCTTCTATAGGGAAGACATAATGATTCCCGATAAACTATTCATAAACTGATCATGATACACTATAGTCCATATCATCTTAACCAATAACTCCTCTCATATAATATTTTCCTACCATATCTAAATATATTATCCATGATAGTATAATATCGATCAATTATGCTAAAGATTGTTATGCCCTTTAGTTATGATACAATTGAGGTTATGTAACTAGGAAAAGATTGCAAAAATGTAAGGCACCCTATTCATATAAACATGAATAGGCCGATTCTTAGGAACACCCATTAATAATTGATTTTATAAATGTTGGTAGTACCTAATTTTGCATGGACAGTTTAGGAGAACTATCTCCATAAGTTTATGGAAAGTACTTGTCTTCATATGGAAAGATAACTTCTAATTGCCCAAAATAAATTATTTAGATATATATTATCATATCGGAGATTAGAGCATTTATATAAGAATAGGTTGTAATCAAGTACCTTCATAATACAAGGTTGCTAGTATAAAAGAAGCTATGTGAATTATGATTTAGGGATGATTAAGTTAAAATGGTTAGAGATATGCCTTGATATTACCCCATTTCTATCCGTTGTAAAACTATAGGTAGGTTATTTAGGGTGTAGTTCTAACATGCATTTATATGGGGTATTTTATTTATAATCAACTCCTACTCAAGGTAAAGGTTTACGGACAATGATCCGATAAAGTTTATTAAGAATTATAACTCAATTGCCCATACTATTGGATATAAAATATTTGACTATTTTGTTTCTCTATGTATGTGTTTGTACGATTATAAATCAGGTGAGAATATAACATTCCCTTACTTTATATATCTAACAATGTATATTTAACCAATATATGAATTGTACACTCGGAGGGTTAATATATCAAAGCTTGAATGACATAAATTCTTTTGAAATGTATTAAACCCACTCATAATGTGATGAGTGTTAATTCAACTATGTGCATTAATCCCCTAACTATCAAATAGGAGTTGATTTTGTTCGGTCGATAATACAATTAGCGTGGTATAGTTATAGATTATGCATCTCTTAATTTAGAATACATGTAGCTCTTTCACATTAGTCACTGGGCTATATCAATATGGAATCAATTAAATTAATCCCTATTCTAACCTCTTCCCCTATGAACTTACTACCAACTAATATCCATGTATACATACGAAAGTCTATGATTTGATAAGCATATAACTTGATTCAACCAAGAATAGGTTAATTGGATATGTTGTTAATTTGAATGACATTATATGAGGAATTTTTGGAAGGTTTGATAGATATCATAACTGAGGGGGTATTAGAGTATCTTCTAATTGGTTAGTAATGGGCCATCTCCATTATAGAATACCAAAGATTTTAAGCAAACTCATGAAAAGGATAATAAGGCAAACATATTACTCAAAGATTTTAAGCAAACTTCGATCGGAGTGATATTGTTCATATGAAGCAATAAATTTATCCCTAATAATCTGGCATATATCGTAATTGGTAAGCCATAATTGACGACCGATATTACTTATTCATGGGGTGTATTATGTCACTAGTGTATTTTAAACATCAACCAATCTAATGCAAAACGCGGATGTGATTGTACTAAAGTTGTAACATTATGGATAATGATTCGGAGGAGGCCTACACATTAGTAGGGTAGTTAATGATTTTCTTAAATACTATAAAACCTCCATAATATAACCACGGAGATATAATATCAGTCGAATAGTCAATAGAGAAATATGATTTATGTTCATATTTAACCCGAATAATATACATCTAACAATGAGGGAGTGTACCTATTCTCCAATCTATTTAATGAGTACAAGAAAAATATGGGCCCTCTATTATGTTGGCTAATAGTAATAAATGACCATGGATTAACAAACTCATGTATGGACAAAAAATTATAAGCCAATGCCCTATTAATGGTAATAAATACTCGGATTAATTGCCAGTCAATATTAATCGTAGGCTAAATTGGTCCACTCATAATAATATACCTAACTAGTAATAACCCATAAACTGATAGGTATCAAAATTTAGGTCCTTAAATTTAACCCTTATGAGATATATGAGCTGGCATAGTAGAGGGTACTATTCCAAGAGGAAGATATGGATGTTATCCATAATCGTAGATAACAGATTCCTTAGTTTATCCTTATTTTTTCTACCGAGATAATTAGCCTTAGATAAGGATAATATCTAGAATCAAATATTATAAGACATAGGGAATATTGGGTAATATAATTAGGATATACTAAGGAATTTATGAGCACCAAACCCTAATAAGGGCTATATTACTACAACATCAAAATTTGGTGATGTTGCCCTATAGTCATGACCTAAACTTATGATAATGGAGCAATTCCTATAGACGCTCTAATAGCTAAATTCCATATTATTTATGATAATGGAGCAATTACTATAGAGGCTCTAATAACTAAATTCCATATGATTGAGTTGATATATCCATGTAATATCCCAATGAATATCTATTATTGACTATACCAATTATAACGTTATAGTAATTTTGAATGGATAGAGATAGGGAACATATGCATTATGGTGATAAATTCAATCATATTCTATCTAAAGGATAATCTATTGATAACATAGGAGCGATGCTTAGAATTCATCTCTTTGGATACTGGGAAGATATTTGAATAAGGTATATTATAATACACTCCCTAAATAATGCCATAGTATTGAACTTGGTGCCAATTAGAATGGAGTTACTAAATTAATTTTCTTTAAATTAATAGATAAAATTGAGCGCAAGAAGGAGGTAGACATTTAATCATATATCCATAATATAACTTGCTAGTGATGGGGAATGTTAGAGTTGAATTCAATAAGGGAATCCCTCCTTGTGGTCCTTACTCAATATAATGCTTATGAACCACGCTATATAATCCATTTTGCAGTACATTTATATAACAAGAGGACCAATTCATACTACAATGAGGCATTAATAGAGATTGATTAGACGAGGGAATGCAATTATTCGTTAGAATAGTTATCAAGTTAAAATGTACATTCACCCCATGTAACGTGGTCATATAAAGTACATAAAAATGTTGATATTTTGGAATAAATATATATTTTAATATAGCCTAATATAAAGGCTCATTGTAATAGTTTAACAAATGGTATACTTATATTATTAAGGAATAGCCCCGCTTTATAACATATCAAGCTACGAAATATTAGGGCTATTTAGTACATTGCATATTGTGAGATGATAATAATATAAGTATAATTTGATTAGCTACCTAACTAACGTGTCCATAGAGTTTAAGTTTAGTTCTGCCATTTGTGTTGTATTTTTAGATTTATCTAATTAGTTTGATTAAGAGCTTAGTGGAGGAAATAAGAGTGGTAAAAGGCAAGAGGGTGATGTTATTATAGCAAAAGCCTAAAAGAGTGTAAACATGAGCATGAGTGACATCTTATACAAATGCAAACACATGAGGGAGTGCTATTGTGAGTTTCTATCAATTACTTTTATTTTCTTGTTTTCTATAACTTTTTAGGTTTCTAATCATGGGAGATAAGCAAAAAGAAGTGGTTGGAGATGAAGTGGAGGGGAGAGTTGAAAATAAATAGCTTCAAGAAGTGACTCAAGCTCAATAGGGTCAATTAATGCACTTTATGAGGGATATTAACAATTGAATGCAAGCCGTGGAGTTGAGGCAAAATTCCATGAAGTTAGAAGGCAAGTATGGGATGAAAAGAAGCTGTTTGAGGAAGAGTTTGATGATTGTCATCTTTGGCGCAAAATGCAAGAGGTGGTCGTGGCAATAGAGGTTATGGTGGATGTAGAGGCTAAGGTAGTGATTATCGTGGTTAGGGCCATGGTTTTGAGTGGCAAAAATGGAGGCATAATTGTTATGAAAACAACAATAATGGGCTTAAACTGACCATCCCTCCATTTAAAGGTAAAAACGATCCAGATTTGTATCTTGAATGGGAGAGAAAGTATGAATTTATATTTGATTGTTATGAGTATTCGAAGGGAAAAAAGGTAAAGTTTGCTACAACAGAGTTCACATCCTATGCTGTTGTTTGGTGGGATCACATGGTTTTAGAGAGAAGACAAAATGGAGAGCATCCTATTACAACTTGGGATGAGATGAAGGCTGTTGTGAAGAAACGGTTTGTTCCTAGTCACTACTATCGAGATTTGCATCAAAAGCTACAAAGGCTAACTCATGGTATAAAGTCAATTGATGAGTACTACATAGAAATGGAAATAGCCATGAAACGTGCAAATATTATGGAGAATCGAGAGACTACTATGGCTCAATTTGTAGGTGGGCTAAACCATGAGATTGCAAACATTATGGAATTGCAACATTATGTCAAAATGGAATAGTTGGTACATTTGGTAGGGAAAATCGAAAGGCAACTCAAATAGAAGGGCAATTCACATATTGGGCAGAATACAAGTTCTTCATCTTGGAAGAACAATTAGAGCAAGAATGAGGAGAAGCCTACGTTTAAGCAAAGCTGATGAGAGTAAGCCTAAAACTAATTCTGGATTGAGCAAAGACAAAGGTACTTTTAGCACCCAAACTCCTAAGAATCGTGATATTAAGTGTTTTAAGTGTTTGGGTAGGGGACATATTGCTTTGCAATGTCCAAAAAGCGAGAAATGGTGATTCGAAATGGTGATTCAAGATGGTGTATATGCATCTGAAAGTGCATGTAAGGATGATGATGAGATGCCGCCATTAAAAGATGATAATGATGGGATGGAGTTTGCTGTACTTAGAGAAATGTTTGTTGCAAGAAGAGCCCTAAGTTTCCAATTGAGGGATGACGAAGAAGAGCAGTAAGACAATATCTTTCACACATGTTGCCATGTTATAGGAAAGGTATGTAGTTTTATCATAGATGGGGGAAGTTGTACTAATGTTACTAGTACTACTCTAATTGAGAAACTTGGTTTAACTTATGTTAAACACACTAGGCCATATAAACTTCAATGGCTTAATGATTGTGGAGAAGTTAGGGTGATTAAACAAGTAGTTTTGCCCTTTTCTATAGGTAGGTACCAAGATGAAGTAATGGGTGATGTTGTACCCATGTAAGTTGGTCATGTGTTATTAGGTAGTCCTTAGCAATTTGATAGGCGAGTCATGCATGATGGGTTTAGAAATCATTACTCTTTTGCTTTTAAGGGAAAAAAATATAACTCTTGTACCTTTGACTCCCAAATAGATTTATGAAGATTAAGTGAGGTTGAAAGGGAGTGAAGAAAAAGGGAATTGTGTGAGGAACACAAAAGTGAAATGAGTGAAAAAAAAAAAAAGAGAATGGAAAGGGGATTGTGGTCATGAATTCAAAAGGGAAAAGGAAAGAGAAGCCAAGAGAGCAAAAGAGAGAGAATGCGAGTTTTTATGTAAAAGAAAGAGAGATTAAGAGAGCAATCTGGTCGAAAAAAAGTACTTGTACTTATGTACAAGAAAGCATTTTGAAACAATAGGGATCTTAACTCTTCTCTTCCTAGTGTGATTATGTCTCTTTTACAAGATTTTGAAGATGCGTTTCCTGAAGAGCTTGACCATGGATTGCCATCAATTCATGGGATAGAACACCAAATTGATTTCATTCACGTGGTGATGACAATAAAGAAAGTCAATGTTGTATTAATGGAAACCAAGGAGTCAAATGGGCCAACAAGGTGGCTTCTCCAAGGGAGATCCAAGGCGGTGAGTTTGCAAGTTCAAGATTTGATCCATTACACATTCAAGATGGTCTAATGATGTGAGCTAGGGCTAAGAAGCTTAAAGAAGCTCTCCATGGGCTGATTCAAGAGTGTTTGGTAGAATGCAATTCCAAGGGAGCATTATGGCGTCATCTTAAAAGAGGAGAATCCAAGACTTACCAATCTAATCCAAGTCCAAGATTGGACTCCTTAAATCATATTAGGCTTATTTTATTATATCTAACTTAATTATGATTAGAAATAACTAATTAAGTCAGATTTGGACTCGATGTTTTAAGCCTTATTATTCTACATATATTTAAGTCCATTAGGTTTGTTTATGTTCTTCTTATGTGCCAAGGACGTGTAGAGTCCTTTTAGAGTTAGGAGTGGCGTGTTTAACCTATTTAAAAGTTGGTTTAGTTTTATTTTAGGAGACAATAATTTTGAGAGTTAATAAGTTTGAGAGGATTTTCTTCCTTTGTTCTTTTGAAAACTAAATCTGACTTATCAAGGATTGCAACCCTTATAGCATCTTTGAACTTATCATCCTTCATAGGGTGTGGCGTTCTTAATGTTGAGAATAAAGAAAATCAAGGCTGTATTGATGCAAACTAAGGAGCCGAATGGGCCAACAAGGTGGTGTTCCCAAGGGAGATCCAAGATGGCGAGTTGCAAGTCCATGATTGGACTCCTTAGATCATATTGGGTTTATTTTATTATATCTAACTTAATTATAATTAGAACTAATTAATTAAGTCAGATTTGGGTTCTATATTTAAGCCTTATTATTTGCATATGTTTTGAAGACCATTAGGGTATGTTTCTATTCTCCTTAGGTGGTAAGAACAAGTAGAGTCCTTTTAAGGTTAGGAGTGGCGTGTTAGCCTATATAAAGGTTGGTGTAGTTTTGTTTTAGATGAAAAAATTAATTTTGAAGTTAATAAATTTGAGAGGATTTTCTTCCTTTGTTCTTTTGAGAACTAAATATGACTTATCAAGGATTGGAACCCTTGTGGCGTCTCTGAATTTATCATCCACCATAGGGTGTGGCGTTCTTCACTCCATTGCAATATAGCTTCGGTTCTTACCTCCTTATAGGCAACGAGTCATGTTTTGCTTATTATAACATGATTAAACATGTTATTGGGGTTGTCTAGTGACAAAGGTGTTTGGGTCTCTCATGTTTATACGTGGGGTTCACATCATCCATCAAGTTACCAACTAGCTATTAAATCTTATACCAAATTCCATCGACCTCGTTAGCCATTTATCTCTTTTTATATATAAAAAGCACCATTACTATATTATGAAATCAGCTCACTTGACCATATCAAACCATTATATAAACTCTTGTTACCAACTAGGATTATATCATCGCATAAAGGTCATGGTGTTAAATCATACTAGTTAGAAGATATAATAGTTTATGGGTTATTAATAGTATAACCACTCTTATTATATATAATCCCAGCTTGGATATTAATAGGCTAATCGGTTATGGCTCCTATACGGTATTCAACATTGTTAATCCAATAGGCTAATGGTATATTAGGATATTCCAACAATCTATATCTCATATAATTCACTTATAATGAGGTAGATAGGATACCTATTAGTGATTATGGTAATAGACCATAATCAATACACTTGGAAACAACTATATAGATTATGGCCCAACTATGTAATTATTCACAATATGTGTACTACATAAGAGGAACCCTCATATAGGAGTAGGGATTTACATAAGTTCCTTTATTATTAGGGGTTCAGATCCTAGTTATAATCAATACTATTTTCTATTATTCATGGGGCCTATTTAGAATGACCAATTAATTAAGAGTCGACTAATAAATGATACAGATATTTTGACCAATATTTTAACCAGTTTACTCCAATAGTATAAGGGGTATATCATCAAAGGGTTCCTCATCTTGGTCTATTAGATAAAATCCCACTATTAGGTGATATACCCCTTAAGGAGTTGACCTTTCTATAACGAAAGGATTGAGTGATCTACGTGATAATAACCAAGTTAAAAAAAGTGAAGATGTGAGATCCCTCAACCCGATATTATAGCCCCGCACCTCGAGTTATAGAAAGGTCCTATTAATGGGATAAAATGTTAATAATTAAGTATTATGTAAAAATAACTATTTATGTTGGGTATTTACTAGATATTAGGAATCCTAATGATTATTGAGGACCTATATATGGTAGATTATTTGTACTAATATAGTACAAATATCATAGTTATTCCAAGTCTTTTCCCTAAATATAGGGTTTAGTAGTGGCTTACTCGGGTAAGAGAGTATCCTTACTAGGAGGGGTCATAATTGTTAAAACAATATTCAGTTGGTCTATAGGACAGCTTATCCAAGATAAACCTATTCTCCGTAGGATTTAGTGATCCTAATAATTTCGATTGGTCTATAGGATGGTTATCCGAGAAATAAAATGTCAGTTGTGTCTCATTTACTAATCTCTCGTATTTTACCAGCTATGGGTCTATAGTAATCCACTAACATTATGTACTCACCATAAATTGACCCATATGTTAATATATGGAATGAACCTCCTAGAGGGTACTATCTCATAATATTAGCTACCTAATGTCAATTAATTATCCTATGAGTAGTATATTCTCCAATGGGGATATGAATGACCTATATTGGTAAGGGACCTTATTAGCATTAGCTTAAAAGGTATATACCACCGACTAGGTATAACAAAATAACTTCACTAGTAAGTTTAATATAGATAATATACTAATTTTTTTATTTATTACTAGATATAAACTTAAATTGAGGTATTAGTAGAGAAAATAATCAAAATTGGGTCAACCTAATTAGAATAATAGGTCTATGATTATATGAGGTAACATATAAAATATAGGTATATCACATCCTAGAATAATATGGACATAAATATGGGAGAATAAAATTAGCATATTTATCCCTAGTATACATGGAGTAACCATATGATTACCATATGTTTATATAGTAACCATTAATAGTCCATTATTTACATATGATAGATTATATTGCTATTATATAAATAATACCAAGGTGTCTCCCAAAAATCATAGTTGATAACCTAATTATCAATACTTGATCATGATAATGATATAAGAGGCTTAAAAATAGATGCACATAGTATGATAAATAATGACTAAGGAGACTCATGTGTTTATAATATTGAGAGACTATAGTTAATGATAATACTCCCCATCTTACCTAAGTATACTCATTATAGATTATTAACCCCCTTTAATCTAACATTGTTTAACTAAGGTAGCTAACACCATGACCTTATAGTGATTAACCATTATAATGTATTATAGTCCCAAAAGGATTATGAATATATTGAGAGGACATTATTTAATACCAATGATGATATCCCCTATTCAATTATAAATACTTTGACTAATTAACATGTCCTTATATGACTCCGGTGATAACCTAGCTAGGTTGAGAATATTTTACTCCTTATAATTAGACTATATATAGAAATATTATGGGTATCAATCCCACTATGCAATTACTTGTGTAATATTCAGTAACATTTAGTAGATAAGGTCATGGTTACTAATTATTAGCACTACCCTAATATATTCTCTTCGTAACTCTATTAGTATGACCACTATTATAGAAAAATGCCCTATACCTACTTACACTATGTCTCCTTACTCTCAATAACCCCTATCATTTATTGGGAAATTGTCCATAGTAAGGCCAAAATAATAACCAAATAATTTCAATTATCTTAAACTTGATAACATTTATTCAAAAACATATACGGTAACTAGGTATTGTAAATTAAACTATTATACATATTGATATAAAATATTTTTTGGTTTATTTAACATGATATGGAGTAGGCCAAATAACCTTAGGGTTACCTCAAGTAACTAGAGACTACTTATAATAGGCTCTCAATAGGATGCTTACCATCAAGGCAAATCAGTTCCTAAATGGATTTGACTATTGGGCTATGCCATATGGTAATATTCCCCATTAAAATTTACTTTCCATCTAGTTATTAATTACCTCAAATTATGATATTTTAGCCCTAAGTATAATTGATATATTCACTATAGTAAATAGGAAGGTATTTCATTAATAGGCCACTAAATTAGTTTGGCTCAATGATTTATACCTACTAATATATTAACTCATCAAATTGTTCATAGTTGTATGTTATCCTTAATGAAATTAGGAAGGTAGTAATCCTGCATAATCTATCCCTATCAGTGTATTCATTTCGTTATGGTATTAACTATATTGGTTAACCAGGTTATAGAGTATTGATTATTGTGACCTAATATCTCACAAGTAATATAGGAATGGAAGGCTGATCAAAATTAATAATCTTTGTCTCGTTCATACAAAAATTTATATAGGTATATCCAGCTATAATATCTATATATATTTCATAGAGTTTACCATTCTAGTAATTTTCCATACTGGTCCATAATATACCAAAAGTATGTGGGGATTAACCCTCTTCTCATGCTTATGGATTCAATTCGATCACTCTTGTTATCAATCACGAGAGTCACTACTCCGTTTAAGGTATTCACCACTATGTTGGCCCTTGTAATAGATTCATATAATAGGTATTAATGACCCAACACTATAACCTATTCTTAATGAGGGAGGGTAATATGATTAATTTGGTCATGATGTTCCTTTATGCCTTTACGTATGATCTAATTATTTGTAGGGACTAGAGAATAACTAGGGTCTTTCTACCTTTTTCTAACAATGGGTTTATATATCACTAGGATAATGAATAAGGATAATATAAGAGGATATGACTAATTATTAATAAAGAATATATGATACCTCTTAATGTATATGAGCTAACTCTTAGCCTAAATAAAAATATAGATATCTTAAGCCATTTTTTAGTAAAGGGTAAATATAGACCAATATATAAGGGTACCCTCTGTTATCCCATTTGACCTAAATAGGATACTTGAATTAATATTTATTCCATTAAATATTTATTATTTCAATATATATTATATTGAGTATCAACCTAGTTAAGAGTTATAATAGGGATATACTATAGGGTTATTTATGATTATCTAATGAACCTTTACTTTGATTATTAGGATAAAAATGACATATCTTGATCATTGATTTAAATATTACTAATATCCATGATGTATTAAGGATAATCTTAATTAGTATTTAAGGTAAAGGTATGCCCTCTCTTTCAAAAGGATAATATTAATTATTCTTCAACTATATTCATATAGAAAAATAGCCTAATATTCTTAATGGTATTATTCTTCAACTACATCGAGGTAAGCTAGTGCCTAATATCATTAAAAAATAGGGTAGTTAACCTATTTAGATTTATTATTATTAATTAATATCTATATATATCACCTATCATTAATGAGAGGCTTAAACAAGTAGAGACATGGGTAGATTAAATTATCCTTATTTACAATCATCTTAATTGTATCATCTATTAGAGAAAGCCATAATTTTCAACATGAAAAACTATTTATTAAACTATTTAGAGATAGTAGAGTTATTAAAAATGATGACTTGGGGTATATATCCTTATATTAACAAGGAGGCAAGCTAATTGCATAATTAAAGTAATTATAATTTTACGATATTAGAATACTCCACTTGGATATAGCCTAACTTATCAATCGAGAAATATGGTTACTATTGTTAAATTAATTTCAATAAGGAATAAGCCAACCAAGATTACTTGAACAAATAATCAATAGGATCAATAGGAGCATAGAGAGTTATCAACCAATTTCGGCCTATAATATCAACATATAAGTACCCATTAATCTATTAAGGGAGTAAATAATTACTAATGTATCACACATGGGTGTTAAATCATCGGAGATAGTCTCATGATCATCCGATTATTAGTAGTTCAATTAGCATTTTTATTATATCACCAAGTAATCTAATAATCAAAGTGATAATGAAGTATGATAACATACTTATATGAATAACTTGAAGATGCCCTAATGGGCTCCCCGGGGTAAATATGTTATATATCGGGTGCATACCAATATTTCCCTACCTAATAATATGAGCTTTCCCGTATGATCGGCCTTGTCTAATACCTATAGCTCGGTTCAGCTACATAGGGATAATCTATACCTAACATATTTGGGAAGTCCTATAGCCTATAGGGAGATATAGAAGAGGTGTACTTATTTCCATATAATTCAGTATGTGATAATATCAACCTATCGGACATTAATTTGGTAATATAAGAGGATTACTCCAATATTTGACTAAACTATGCATTATAATGGAGCCAATCTTTTAGAGATATATCGAGTAATGGGTCAGTTCAGTTATTTTACCTATTTAAGATCCCCTTGATATTATAGTAAAGAAAATGTTTCAATATGTTAAATATTAGGAGTAGATAATACCAATTTGTTCAGACCTTGTTTAGGCTAACGGATAAATACGGGTTGGGATATCATGGTAATAGTATTATCTAAGGCCTTGGATAGTGGCCTTTATATGTTATATTCTCATCTGATTTTGGCTAGGGAGGAATCAATATTGATAAAATAGTTGCCCCATACTCCCGAATAAATGATTATAAGGACTTCCCCTAATTAGGATGAAAGGTTGACACAATAAAGAGTCCCTTATATGTTTTCCACGTTTCTCAACTTGTCTCTCCTCTATTTATATATTAGGGTAGTACTCTAAAAGAATATAATTGATGTACCACCACTCTTATAGGTATATTGAACAATGAGGACCTTGGTTAAGGTTTTTAAATGGTTGACTCGAAAATTACCTAAATATAACCCGAATAAATGATAACATCATTTTCTAACTAGGGTATGAACTAGGGTAAATGACTCTTTTGTTTTTTAATTTAGTATGGCATATCGTTACCATATTAATCTTGGTGTTGGACAAAGGTACTTTGTTAGTAAGGTACTATTATCCCAATAGTTGATGAAGATACTTATTGCCATTTCCAAATAGCATATTAGTGCTAAAATGTAATTTAATCCCCAAATATTCTCTAGGGGTGAATTCTAAGGTAGTGATAATATATCCTATTGGGACATATTTAGTTCACATATACTTCTATTTTAAGCTCGACCAAATTATAGATTAAAAATCATTTGATGCTATATGGCATCCTAGTATGCACAAATTATATGTTCATGTTGGAATTTTAGTAGATTCCCAATCCTCAATCGACATCTTGAGTATTGCTAGGTGAAATATAATCACCATGGTGAGCTATAGGGACCATGTATAGAATATGGCAATAAGCCTTATATAGTTGGCCATTCTTAAAAATAGATAAGAGTACACATCCCTATATCTATTATTAACCTTTAAAAGTGGGAACAATCTACCTATTTCATATTAGTATTAACCCCTATTTACTTAATCATGCTAATAATCTATGAATCCTAGGGCCAACTATATAGGTTATGATAGTTTTCACCTCATTTTGTTTAAGGTGAACAATATAACTCCTATTTAGTTAGGGGAAATTATATAGTATTGGTATATAATGAGTAGTCCATCACCAAACGTAAATAGAATCTTAAATTTAAAAAGAGCATATGATGAATATCAAGAATATCTCCATAGGGTGGTTTAACCAATTATAGCTATCATTGTATTATAACTATTAGTCACTTCATTACCATTATACTTATATTCACATTGAGGATATCTTTTACTTGATATATGCATCAATATAATTAACCCCTAAGGAGATATCCTATTTATAAAATAAGTATGTTATTTTAACTTTAGATCTTACATTTATGATTGAATGCTTTGGAGATTGGTCCCGATAATAGTTATAGGCCAATCAATTAACCTAAAATTGAGGGTTAATAACTATGAAAATAACATACCAAAGGTCTTGTAACCATGAATGATTATGCTTTGATGTCTCCATAACCAGACCCATATATAGGATGAAAGGGGTGACATAGTAAAGAGTCCCTTATATGTTTTTCGCATTTCTTAACCTCGTCCTAATATTTTGGTACATAATCTTTGATTCCATTCTATTATAATTAACTTAATATCCCTAACTCTTATATGAATAAAGAGGTCAATAATTATTGATCCCTACCGATATTAAATTGGTCATCTTACATGATTGCCTAATGATCTTTTATTAATTATCAAGTAGGAAACCTTATAGGAAAAATGATTCCATTTCATTATATTGATTACATCTTAGGCCAATTAATACTATAAGAACATGATAAACCTTGATTCCTATACATCCTTCTTATCGTTGTTTATTATTTTTCATTTTTTATTGAATTTTATCATAATATATTAGTATACATCTTTATGAGGATTATTGATATTAATTCTTCTATAGTACCCTATGTAATATACTTAAGAAAGTAACTTATTGATTAATGGTTTCTTAATATTAACTATAATAGACTATTTTCAGCCTTAGTTAACCAATGATGACTCTTCCTTATAAGAGTTGACAAGAACCCTTCCTTTGGGAGGTTGAAGAATACTCGATTATTAATGATGGCAAGATAATTTAATATTGTATGCCATAATAATAATCATATTCACTAATATAGGGACTATATTCAGATAGGATTTCACTCAGTTTAATATTTATGGTCCCTAAGAGACCAAGCTATAGACCATGGTCCAACAATCCGTGAACATAGTGATAGGGAGTTATTATAATACCTATAATCATGATAATCAACCATGGTCTATCTATATAAATAACTAGGTTTAATTATAGCTTGGTCTCCCTAAGGCACCAAGGCTCACCAAAATGACCAATTTATGATCTTATACTAGGTTTGACCCCATATAATATATGAGAATATTATAATAGTAACTATAGATATCTCATCCTTATAATTATAGGAGAAATGTATTACCTAATGTATTAAAGGATACACTAATAGCGTACCTTTTGATATCTACCCTCAATCATGGAATATATACCCTTGATTCACCTATTGACATTCATATGATAAAGTCCTCCTAACTGGATAAGAGATTTTGATGAGATAATTACCTAGCTAATTGTATGGAGTAATTATCCTTATTAGGTCTCTTATCTATTCATAGTATGGGAGAATAAGATATGTTATCCTATAGTTCACCTTATTGCCTAATCAAGGTAAATAAGGTGATATATACCCTTTTCATAACTAAATATAATAGTTAGGAGGACCTTATATTTATGATAATTGTACATTAGTTATTACCCGTTAGATATCCTAAAGGATTAATAGTGGATTAGGTTACCAAGGGACAACCTTAATTAGGCCAATAAATACATGGTCCGGTATATATTCTTAATTAGTTATCTCATAAGCATCGATCAACCATATAAGGTCGATATTTCCCTTTAGGATGTCAAAATTAATTCTCCCTTTAAGTTTAAGGCAATATTATTCCATGATGGCTAGACTACTTAAATAGGGACATAATTATTGGTGGAATTATACGAGATAGGTATATAGGTTAATAATATATATCCCTCAATCATAGTTATGTAAAGGTAATACACATTTGGGAAAATGTGATAGAGGGCTATCCTATAGTTATTATATAGCCAAATCTTTAATGTAGAGCCATTATATAACCTCTACTAACCATTAATTTAGCAAAATTATTTAAGTATACAACATCCTGTCTATTTCCCTATGTATCCCTTATTATTATTTGTTACTAGTAGCCATTAGTATCATTTTAAGGTGATCATATGGCTACTTAAATAGTTAGATTAATTAGCTATAGTCTATCTAATTAACCTAGAAACCATTGACCTATTATTATTATGCTTCACTATATTATTACCCATCTCTAAATGGTCCCAACAGTACTATATGGTTATACCATCCTTGAACTACTATTTTTTCTCAAGGAAATTGTAATCTGTGATAAACCTTGTATAATTATATTGAAGTCCCTCTATAAACCACTCCATTACTAATTGATAGATATCACATATATGCCAAATATATTAATCAGCCCTCACCTAATCAACGGTCAGGCAAATAAGGTATTATACTCAAGTTAAATTATTATGAAACAACTTTACCTCATATAGTGAAGCAGTAGTTACCCCTATTGATAGTACAATCTACAGCCTATTTCCTTTATGGTAAATAATTTATATGAGTTGTAATCATAGGATAAAACACTATTACTTAGTTACAATCAAATATTCACCATAGGAAATCAAATAAGAGATAATACCCGATATAAATATTAATTTTTCTATGGTGACTACAATCTTGTTTGAGAGTTATAACATACTAACCTTGTGCCCTTCTCATGCTTAAGGTTCCCTTTATTAAAGTTGGTCATTACTCATAAACAGTATCACTAAGTGACTATTGATAGTAATGGATGGGTATGTTTAGGTTGATATTAGGAGTGATCCATTACTATCATGGTTTCATCTCATGGTTAGATGAATAGATGGATGGTACAATCCCCAATTAGTGATTTGGTTACATAAGGGAATATTCATAGAGGATTAGATCCTTAGTGATTATTATCATCAATATTAACTTAGGAATTGTCCTTACAAGTAACCATTAGTTAAACATTGGTAGGTATAATTATAAGAGAAAATTAATATATCAGCCTAATAAACTATATAGGCGGCCCTTAAACAAGTACACTATTTTACTACTATTATATAATATGCTTACCATTGTTGGGTTAGTTTAAGATGGAAAGTTAGTATTAGGGTTCCTTATTCCCTTCTTGGGACCTATTCATTAAAGATATTGTCCCATGTTATTATAATATAACATATTAATAGGGTATTATTTGATAACATACTATGATGAACGTATTATAATATAATGAATTCCAATATTAATTGTAATAATCGCCATCATACTAAATATGAATAATAGGTATCTTACCAAGTGTAAGGATGATTATTGCTAAGTTGTAATAATAGGTGGGAAATATCTTCAATTATTGATAGCCAACTCCTATATGATAATATATTGGAATAATCATCCTTGAGGGGAACCTTTGTTATGACCCTTACCAAATGGTCCCTATAGCAATTACAATGAATTAACCGGGTACACAAGATAGTTCTCCCTTAACTTAGTGATATGGTGTTACTCATTCACAATCGTATTGGATAGGGACCCTCCCTCATTAATTACCTCATTAGTTAATATTGATATACACAATGATTTTAGTTTAATCTATGGTAGCCTATACAATGACCTATATAAAATATAACACCTATATAGAGTCCTCTCATAGTTATTAAAGGATATAAATAGGGAGTGGTATAAACTATGAGTCCTAATATGGTAAACATGGGATTACTATAATTTCTCAGTATAATCATGTAATCTAACAGATAAGCAAGGATAAAGATGAAGAGTCACCATTTTATAATTGAGAAGATTGACCTATTAATTATGATATCATATATTATTTAAGTAGCAACTATTTGGAGAGTCATTGGTAATTGAGCCAATCATGGTACCCTCCCACATAATTATATCCCGACTAGCACTATAACTATTATATGTCCGCATTGGTTACAATGGATTAGTATAACCATTATAAAGGTAATTCAGTATTAATAAGTTATACCTCAAAAAAATCTCATTATAGTGATGGTCCCCTATCATTACTACTATATGATTATTCGATCAATTTGAGATTAGTACTAGTCATATCTATAGGGAAGTTATTATGAATAATTTATAGCCGAGTGCACATTGACAATAGAGGGAATACTCTTACCTATCCATCGTCAAGGAGATATGATATTGGATATTACTTATATATATACCATTATATTTATGATTGAGTGGACTTATTTAGCGTTTCTCTTCTCTTAGGAGGTGAATTATATCAACCGATGGGATATGGCATCCCTTAGGTGTATGATATTAATACAATAGGTGATGTGAACCTCATATAAAGAGACAAGAGACCCAAACACCTTTGTCACTAAACAACCCCAAGAATGTGCCCAATCAGGTTATAATAAGCAAAACCTAACCTATTGCCTATAAGGAGGCAAGAATCGAAGCTATATTGCAATGGAGTGAAGAACGCCACACCATATGTAGGATGATAAGTTCAAAGATACCATAAGGGTTGCAATCCTTGATAAGTCAGATTTAGTTCTCAAAAGAATAAAGAAAGAAAATCCTCTTAAATTTATTAACTCTCAAAATTATTGTGTAAGTCTAAAATAGAACTAAACTAGCCTTTAAATAGGCTAATATGCCACTCCTAACCCTAAAAGGACTCTACTTGTCCTTGCCATCTAAGAAGAACATAAACAAAACCTAATGGACTTGAAAGAATACGAAAATAATAAGGCTTAAAACATTGATCCCAAATCTGATATAATTAATTAGTTCTAATTATAATTAAGTTAGATATAACAAAATAGGCCAAATATAATTTAAGGAGCCCAATTTTAGACTTGGATCATATTGACAAGTCTTGAATCCCCCTCTTCTCTTAGGATGGCACCACAATCCTCCATTGGCCCCTTAGAGTGCATTCGACCCAACACTCTTGAATTAGCCCATGGAGACTTCTTTAAGCTTCTTAGCCCTAGCCCACATCAATGGACCATCTTTAATGTGTAATGGATCAAATCTTAGACTTGCAAACTTGCCATCTTGGATCTCCTTTGGAGATGCCACCTTGTTGACCCATTTGGCTCCTTGGTTTCCATTAATACAACCTTGACTTTCTTTATTTTCATCATTCCTACTTTCCTTAAAAAGATTCGTCCTCAAATCTTGATCTTGATGCTCATCATACTCCCTCAATTGGAGAAAACTTGTCCTCAAATCTTGTAATAACAAAGTATTGAAAACACATACCCAACCTTCAAAATACGAATAAATAATGGTCAGAAAAATTCAAATTTGATTTTGTTGTCATTCATCTCCTCCGGAAGGACAAATTCAATATATGGTATATTCTCTTAAACATCCACAATCTTCTCATTGTCTTCCTCCTTTTGCACAGCCACAAGATTATCAAACTCGTCCTCTTTTGGTTCTTTTTGTTGTTTTGCCAAATCTTCAATGAACATAAACTCTTTTCGTTTAATACTCTCTAACTTCTCCTTAAGCACTAGTTCTCTTAAATTAAGGTTGAATTTGGATGCCTCGGCCTAGGGCTCATAACCACCCTTGGTTAACTCTTTATTCACAGCAGCATAGTCATCATTATGACTAAAAATTTGAGTGCTCTCCACACCCACAAAATCAGCAGTAGCATAGCCATCGTTATGAAAGAAGGTTTGAGTGCTCTTTAACTTTTTTTTCTCTCAATTTCTTATTTCAAGCTCATTTGGTCCTCATATACTTGCTTATATGGCAATGGAACAAGTGTTACTTTTCTTCCTTTTATTTCAAATGAATATTTATTGATAAACTCATCATGTGTCACTTTTCTAACAACTTGCCAAGGTTTTTCTTGCAAGATATGACCCATCGCCATCGGCACAACATCACACAAAACCTCATCCTTGTATCTCCCAATTGAAAAAGACATTATCACTAGTTGGTTACATTGAATTCTCCACACTCATTTACCCATTGCAATGTATATGGTCTAGGATGTTTAATTATGGGCAAACTCAATTTTTTGACTAACTCCGGACTAGCAACATTGATACAACCACCCCATCTATTTTCAAACGATAGACCTTATTATTGACAACATGACATCGTGTATGAAAAATATTATCTCTCGCATGCCTCCTCTTCACTTTTCATTTGTGTACTTAAAGCCCGCATAATTACCAATGACTTATGAAAAACATCATTATCAACAATCACTTCACCCTCTCCTTTAGGATTTTTATCTTTTGACATGTTTAAAGACCCGTACAAAATTCATCAGTAGTAAAAACTCTTCACACACTCCCTCACGTGTTTCACTCAAATTGATGACACTCAACGCTCGTATTTGCTCTCTTTTGGGCTTTTTCTTCTTTAATATGCTCACACTTTCCAGCCTTTTACTACGCTAGTTTGGTTCGGCAAGTCAGATTTAATTCTCAAAAGAACAAAGGAAGAAAATCCTCTCAAAATTATTGTGTAATTCTGAAATAGAGCTAAACCAGCCTTTATATAGGCTAACACGTCACTCCTAATCTTAAAAGGACTCTACTGTTCGTTGCACCCTAAGGAGAATAAAAACAGACCCTAATGGTCTTAAAAACATATGCAAATAATAGGGCTTAAACATAGAGCTCAAATCTGACTTAATTATTTAGTTTTAATTATAATTAAGCTAGATATAATAAAATAGGCCCAATATGATTTAAGGAGTCCAATCTTGGATTTGGATCAGATTGACAAGTCTTGGATCCCTCTCCTCTCTTAAGATGGCACCACATTGCTCCCTTGGGTGCTTGAAAGTGCATTCTACCTAAGACTCTTGAATCAACCCATGGAGAGCTTCTTTAAACTTCTTAGCCCTAGCCCGCATCATTGGACCATCTTTGATGTGTAATGGATCAGATCTTAGACTTGTAAACTCGCTATCTTAGACATTCCTTAGAGACACCATCTTCCTGGTCCATTTAGCTCTATGGTTTCAATAAAAAAAATATAAGTATTAATCCATATGCAATGTCAATAACTATTAATGTTAAATACTTAATGAACTTTAAATGTTAGGAGGACTTATAAATTGAGGGATTGACCTATTGTAAGCATAATAAGGACCCTAATTAGAATAGATTGATGCCGACATATGGCTTTAATGATTAATAAGTATTATTATTTTCTCTAAAATAGTACTTAATTA